>CM060920.1:658327512-659717512 GCA_030737875.1 Allium sativum
TCATCAGATAAGGTATTCCAGTCTGCATCGGAATATCCTTCAAGTACAGCTGGAAACCTTTCATAATGTAATCCAAGGTTCATGGTTCGTTTAAGGTATCTCATTACCCTTTCAATAGCTTGCCAGTGCTCTATACTAGGTCTACTGGTAAACTTGCACAATAATCCCACGACATAGGCAATGTCGGGTCTAGTACAATCAGTGGCATACCGAAGGCTGCCAATGATGCTCGCGTAATCAGACTGTCTTACACCTTCACCAGTGTTCTTAAATAACTTTACACTGTGATCATATGGCGTACTTGCAGGTTTACAGTCAAAGTAATTATATTTCTTTAGTATCTTCTCAATGTAATGAGATTGATCCAAAGAAATTCCCTTTTCTGACCTAGTAATCTTAATACCAAGGATTACACTCGCTTCACCTAGATCTTTCATATCAAAATTGACACTTAATAAGGATTTGACTGAGTTTATGGCATGAATATTTGACCCAAAAATGAGTAGGTCATCTACATAAAGGCATATAATAGTGCAAATGTCATTCTCAGATTTGTAATAAATGCATTTGTCACTTTCATTAACTTTAAAACCATTTGAAATGATTAAGTTATCAAATTTTTCATGCCATTGTTTAGGTGCTTGTTTTAAACCATATAATGATTTATCCAATTTACATACTTTATGTTCTTGACCATGTACTACAAATCCTTCAGGCTGGTCCATATAAATTTCTTCGTCTAATTCACCGTTCAAAAAAGCAGTTTTAACATCCATTTGGTGTATAAGTAAATTATGAATGGAAGCAAGTGAGATTAATACCCGAATGGATGTTATTCTAGTTACAGGTGAAAAAGTGTCAAAGAAGTCTATATTTTCCATTTGTTTAAAACCTTTAGCTACTAGTCGTGCTTTATATTTATCTATAGTGCCATCAGGTTTTAATTTCTTTTTAAGTACCCATTTACAGCCTATAGACTTACAACCAGGGGGTAAATCTACCAAGTGCCAAGTCTTATTGGATTCTAAAGAATCCATCTCATCGTTTATAGCCTCTTGCCAGAAATCGGCATCTAAAGAAGATAAGGCTTCTTGGAGGTTTATAGGATCCTCCTCAATAGTAAAAGCACAAAAATCTGAACCAAAGTCTTTTATGGTTCTTGCTCTTTTACTTCTTCTAGGTTCAGCTTCAGAATTTTCATTAAGTTCTGTTCTAATAGGCATGTTTGAAGTGCCCCCACTATTCCTTAATTTGAAAGGAAATTTAGTTTCATAAAAGTCGGCATCATTTGATTCAATTATGTTATGTGCATTAAGGTCATAAAATCTATATGCTTTGCTATTAATAGCATAGCCTATAAATGCACATTCATATGCTCTACTTGCCAATTTTATTCTCTTAGGGTCTGCAATGCGAACATATGCTAAACAACCCCAAGTTCTAAAGTATGAGACATTCGGTTTATGATTCTTTAAAATTTCATAAGGTGAAATTTTATTCTTAGATTTAGGGATTCTATTCAGAACGTAGCATACAGTCAATAAAATATCCCCCCACCAATGTTTTGCTGCACCAGAATTCAATAATATGGCAACTACTAGCTCGGTAAAGGTCCTATTTTTCCTTTCTGCTTTACCGTTCATTTCAGGTGAGTAAGGTGCAGTTCTCTCATGTACTATACCATGTTGTTTATAGAAATCCAGAATAGAATTAGATTCATATTCTGTTCCTCTATCACTACGAAGTCTCTTAATTTTTCTATTTGCTTGATTCTCAATCTCAGTTTTGAATATTTTAAACATGTCAAAAGCATCACTTTTATTTTTCATAAGATATACATATGTGAAATCAGAGCAGTCATCAATAAAAGTGATAAAATAACGATGTCCCTGTCTAGTTAAAGTGCCATCAAGTTCACATATGTCAGAATGAATCAAGTCTAAGGGTTCAGAAACTCTATCAACAGATTTGTGAGGTTTCTTTGTGATTTTAGCTTGTGTACAGAATTCACATTTATCAGATTCAGATTCTGTCATTTTAGGTATCATATCTAGGGTGCTCATGTTTTGAATTATTCGTTTATTAACATGACACAATCTAGAATGCCAAATATTAAAATCACAAAGCATATAAGCAGAAGAAGTCACTTTATTAGATTCAACATTCAGTTTAAACATACCCTCACAAGCATAACCCTTTCCCACAAAAGTTCCCTTATAAGTAAGAGTGTACAAATCAGCCCCAATAACTTGAGTGAAACCAGCCTTATTAAGGAGGAAGCCAGAGACCAGATTCTTTCTTATCTCTGGAGTGTGCATAACATCTTTCAGAATTACAGTTTTTCCAGAGGTGAACTTGAGTTCCACGTTTCCAATCCCCGCAACTGTAGTGGTGTGAGAGTCTCCCAACAGCACTTTCTGATTTTCAGCAGCCGTGTATGTAGAGAACATGCCACGATCATAGCAGACATGGCGAGAAGCACCAGTGTCTACCCACCAACCCTCTGATCCACCAACAAGGTGAATCTCAGTAATCATAGCCGTAAGAGGCTCCTCAGTCAGGTTAGCCTGCGGTGCAGAGCTTGGCCTGTTCCGGCACTTTCGTGCCATATGCCCTGGTTTTCCACAGTTGTAACAAAGAAACAACTGTCCAGAGTCATTCTTTTGGGCTGGTTTCTGCTGTCCTTTTGGGTTTCCTTGCGGATTCCCATTCTGTTTGTTGCGCCTGTTCTGATTCTTAAAAGATTTCTGATTTGGTTTCAGAACAGCGGGAGTGGTCTTCTTAGTACTGTTGTTATTCACAATCAGCACCTCTTCTTTCTGGTCTTGCTTGCGTGCTTCCTCCTCAATACGGAGGCGTGTAATCAAGCTCTCTAAGGAAAATTCCTTAGTCTTATGTCGCAAAGTGTTCTTAAAATCTTTCCAGCTAGGGGGTAATTTGTCAATGATAACAGCAATTTGAAATTGTTCGTCCAAGACCATACCTTCGGAGATGATCTCATGAGCTATTTTCTGAAGCTCATGAGACTGCATCTCTACCGATCTATCATCAGTCATCTGATACTTTAGGTAGCGACTTACAGCGTATTTCTTTGCCCCTGCCTCCTCTGTGTCATATTTTTTCTTTAGTGCTTCCCAGATCTCCTTTGCCGTCTTTTCATCTGAGTTATAATAATCATACAGATCATCGCTCAGTCCATTCAGTATGAAATTCTTGCATAAGTAATCCTGTTCAGTCCAGGTCTGCAGTTGCTTTGACTGTTCAGTCCATGATGCCATCTTTGCTGCATCAGTCTCGTCAGGCTTGTCTGGTAGCTGCGGTTTTTCAGCAGTCAGAGCAGCCACCACCTTCCTGATCGTGAGGAAGAACTCCATCTTCTGACGCCAGCGCTTGAAATGCAAACCTTCGAACTTGAAAGGAGCAGCAGTCACCAGAGGGCCGTGAAAAGCCGAGGGAGGAGCAGAATCGTCCATGGTTGAGTTCGAGGCCATTGTTTCAGTTCGTCTTCAAATTGTTGGAAAAACAATGGCTGAGTCGCGGACTAGGTCGCTTTCTTGAAGACGATTCGGCGATTTGGTCAGAGGTGCAAACCAATTCGTACCTTCGCCGCCGCCTCTAGGATAAAACAGCCTCTAAAATAGTAACTGATTTGCTTGCACAAACAAATCAGTGCAGATTTGCACTTTCGGGAAAAACACTGCTCGAAATTTCTTAGAAGTTTTTAATGGCGGCTGAGAAGAAGAGAATATAAAATTCGGTGTTTTTCTCGTCTCAGATAAAATAGTATATATAGAGCGAGAATTAGGTTTTGGGAGAAAATATCGGATCTGCTAAAATTTCGGGGGGATTAATTATTTTACCGTTGCAAAAATTTTTCCGTTGCAGAATAAATATCGGTGCGCAAAATAATTTTTCCATAAAAAAACGGTTCGAAAACAACTAAGTTTTATGGTCCAAAAATATAAGTGCCTACACCACCAAGCCCAAGCCCGAACCGAGCCGGGCCGGGCCGGGTCGGGTCGAGTCGAGTCGGTCGGTCGCGCGCGCGTGTGTGGTGGTCATGATGCATGGTCTCCCTCCTCACAACAATGCATGTATTGGGAGCCCAAGGCCCCAACATGACTTCTTAGAAACAAGTATAAATCCTTGCCTCTTCCCTATAATCCCATGATGTGGGACTACTCAAACATAGGAGCCATTCATACACTTATTCAATCATTTTTAATAATTCACATAATGTTTGTAAAACATTTCCAACATATAAACTTTATATCTGCAATTGAAATAGTTGCAGTACGGTTGTTAATAGCCCATAAACCGTGAAATTCAGCAAGTTTATTGTATTTTGGATGAAACCAAGATCTGATTTTCATATATTTCAACCCCTTTTTGCTTTCATCATCGTATTAAAAAAAAACTTTCTATTCAAATATTATTTCGGTCAGCTAGGTAAAGGTTTTGTGGCAATTTGAATCCGTAGGGTGCCAGCAACAACTGAACAACAACACTTCGTATTTTGATTTCATTTTTCATACTTCGCTTTTTAGAACAATTTGGCCATTTAACTAAAATATATGTTAATTTGATACAGAAAATGTTTGGCCATTCACAGTTTATCACTTGGAAATGTCTGTTCCTTTCTTACTAATCTGTAAAAGTGTAGTTCAGCTATAAAACATTAATTCTGTATCTTGCCTTTCCTTTTGATTAGCTACTAATATTTTGGCATGTTTGTCGCTTTCATTGTATGTGCCTATTTGTTTTTCTTGAGGATTGGATATACATGACTTATTTAGTGCCAGTACTAATGGTGAAGATGATTCTGCATTGCACTACAACAGATTTACCTTTTAATAGCACGTGAAAAACGTTATGATAGGTTATAGGTTACCATAGCATTAGTGACGATGCTATATAACGACATGTAATAATAGCCCTATTATATCTTATAACTCAAATCTAAACGCTATAGTATTATACATTTTATAGCTACCAGTATGAAATGTTTTACGTAGCGTTCAGACCTTGCAATTATATTTACTTACAAAAATCTCAATTTATTTTTTTTATAGCGTTATCAATAATTTCATAGCATATATTCATTACTATGAAAATTGTTTTCCATTTTATTTTAAAAAAAATCTGCTATTATTGAATTTCCCATTGATATATAGCGGTCGGACCTTACTATGTTAAATAGTTGCTTTTTTTAATAGCATTATCACTGTTTTCATAGCATATATTCAATAATATGAAAAGTTTTCAACACGGTTTACATTTTATATAACATTTCACATTTTCCGCTATGAATATTAGTAGTATGCATAGCATTTTTAGTGTTTTCATAGCATACATTCAATGAAATGGAAAGGTTGTCACACTAAATTTTTTACATAGCATTTCACCTTTTATTTCCATAAGTACAATTTTCCGCTATTTATATTTTTAATATATAGCACATATTTCAACTACGATATTTATATAGGAAATCTCTTATTTAATTTGTGCACAGTTCTAACAAATAAGCACTAAATTCACAAGACAAAACTGTCAATAGCATGAAACTAATACCGAAAGCATATTTGATTTCAGTGACAAAGTCATAGTTAATAAATATGGAAATAAATCCACATACATGTTGCTCAAACATCGTTTCAAAACAAGATTACATGAAAAAACACTTAATCTTCAGCTTGTAAGCTCATCCAACCTCTAGAACCTGCGATTCACAAGCACAAATTACAGTCTTATAACAGAGAAAAATAAAAAAAACACAATTAAAATGCAAAAATGAAACATTGTTTGATGTCATCTCAATTTTATTAACAGTAGTTTTAATCGGCCAAACAGCCAAGGAATCTTTAACAAAGGAACAATAGAAATGTGCAGATGTAAAAAAAAAAGAACGATAACAAGAACAAGAATATAGCAGAAATTGAAAATGACAGAACTAAAGACAATCAACAAGGACATTAGCTAATCTCATCTATATGCTTTAGAACACTAAGTATACAAACAAGAATAACAAATATGAAATAATGCAAAATTGATTGACTATCTGCGCAAGCTGAGCCCAAATTAAAGGATGCACTGTATATGACCATAGATGCTTTGTTAGGCTTAATACAACAAAACTCTAACTAGATTACTTAATTTAAATGAAGGATTAAAGCTCAAATAATAGATGGTTGTATGTGAAATGTATAGGCATCACATATTTGCCTTCAATTATGGTAATCCATTTGCACATTATCTTTAAGTAGTGGTGATATTTTCCAAACAAAGTATGAATGTATGAAGCAAGGAAACAGTATAAAGGTAAATGAATAATTACCGTAAACTTACTCCAACGTTATCATCCAAGGTGAATTATATTTTAAACTGCTTCCTGCATGAGGAGGCAACTGAAATGTTAAAACAAACACACCTCTACTTCAGCAAATTAACCCAAACACACTCCTACTTACACAATACATTTTCATGATTATGACTAAGGTCAGTACCAAATATCCCGATTCAACTTTATCTCAACTATTGGTTTCTCAGTTGGCCTGAGAATTCTTCATAGAGTTCTTCCTTGTTGATACCACCACCGTCTTGTCTAAAACCATGAAATATGCAACTCCTCCTGCTTCATTCAAAAGCCCAATCTTTACTGACAATCCATGGCAGCATTCTAACACTAGCCAACTGCATTATTCAAATGAGTTACTAAAAAAAATTGAATTCATAATAGAAAAAAAACAGAGAAGGTAAATACAGTGGGAATGATAGCCGCAACACTGGCAACAACTGCGGCCTTTGCACCAGCAAGAACTCCCTCTGCAAATTAATATATATTAATTAGTGGCCATTGAATTCAACACAGAAGTAAAACCACTGAAATGCAAGTTATATTCACCACAAGAGCAGCGCTTTGCAAGATCAATTTTCTGATCAACTGAAGACATGTTGTTCTTGATTTTGTTTCTTGAGATGATTCAACACACTTTGTGTTTTCTGTTGAGATGTATTAATGAAGGCAAGCACATTCCATTATCTCAATTTCTTAAGTGAGGAAGACCAGATCTATATAACAGTTTGCATAACTCAATTTCTTAGTTAAGGAAGACCAGGTCTATATAACAGTTTGCATAACACTAACGATTAACCACATCTTTCTATTATCGATCTTCTACACACACACACACAAACACTACATACACACATCTCACTACTATTTTTACTTTTCAGGTATAAACTTTGACATAAACGTATGAACATATACATGTTCTAAACATTAGAAAATACACATTTTGCAAATATATTCAATCTTTTCCTTGTAGCACATCAACGTTGATTCAGTTAGCACATCAATCATCTTCTATAAAGCTTCTTTGAATGTTTTCAAGATCATTGGCAAGCCTAATTCACTAAGCAATGACAGTGTTCTAATGATATCATCCATCAGTTTAATATTCACACGTAAATGTATAGCATACACAAAATTAAATCTATTTAAATATAGGTTTGGAAGTTTAAACTTCATTCAAAGTAACACAAGTTACATTAAGGATAAAAAAGTTTATAAATGTTTAATCGTACCACTAACGTCAACCTTGATTCAGCTAGCACGTCAATCATCTTCTTTGAAGCTTGTTTGAATGTTTCCAATTCAATCAACAAGCCTGATTGAATATGCAATGACAGTGTTCTAATGATCTCATCCATCAGTTTGATATTCGCATATACATAAATGTATTGCATACACAGAATTAACTCTATTTAGATATAGGTTTGGCAGTTTAAACTTCAATCAAACTAACACAAGTTAAATTAAGAACATAAAATGATTATAAATGCTTAATCTTACCACTAACGTCAACCTTGATTCAGTTAGCACGTCAATCATATTTTATAAAGCTCCTTTGAATGTTTCCAAGATCATCGGGAAGCCTGATTCACTGTGCAATGACAACGTTTTAATGATCAGTGCCGATGTCATATAAAGAAACATAACATCATGCTGCTTATTGGTACCACTGGGAGAACAGCAGGGAATTTATGATGGAACCCTTCCGGTTTCCCTTCCCAATATCCTCCAACACCGATGAGTTAGATAACCGATTCGATGTAATGACTGTGGAGTCCTCAATTCCTGAACCTTCGCTACCCGCTCCAACGAACCCACCAGCCACGCAAGATAGTTCCATGGAAGTTGTCGGACCCGGGGGTGGGAACCATGGCCCTCTGATGAACGCAGATGGGATCCCTTTCATGACCTGGACCTCTCTCAGAGCCATACCCTTTGGCAGCCGCCAACAGCCCATCAAACATGCAGATAGTCCCCCAAGCCTCAACACCGCCACCTCCACTGCCACCGATGAGCAACGGAGTTACAACCTTGATTGCAGCAGCTTTATCCTCTTCTACTGTTAGACGCAGTGTCAGGCTTAATGCCTCCAACTCTGGTACCCAAATGCAGCCTTTCATGCCATTGATTCTGGACGTCGCGCAACTTTGGGAAGAGTCGGTTGACATCGTTCCACTTAATGGTGTTCAACAACAGACGCAGTACCCGAGGCCATGGTAACAGCTCCACCCACCAGACGCAGTGTAAGCCCCTTCGTTTATCAGTCTTTTTGTGGTTAGTTATGTTGATCAGCTATTGTGTAAGCTTGTTTTGGTTTTCCACGTCGTACTTTCAGTTGGTGGCAATGTTTGTATGTATAATTTGGCGAACTTGTTGTTGATCTGTCAGTGCTTGCGCAAGGCTTTACTTCTGCATGCAGTTTGCATGCACATTTTGTCGTCTTATGGCCAACGATCAGGCCTGTTGAACGCTTGAAACTATCTTATTAGTATTATGTTATTAATCGGGTGTGTAGAATTGCTCTACACAACCGTCTAGTTCAAAAAAATAAAAAAACATCGAGCTGCTTCTGGTGAGCTTGTCTCAGGTGGAGAATTGAATTCTGATGCAAACCAGAAGCCTAAAGCTGCTATTTCTTCAATCCTACAAAGAAATTTTTTCAATACCTATGTCCCAATTCTACCTTTAGTTTTATGACACAAAGGTTTCTAACATGGGGTGAAATGACTCAACTTTTAAGATAACATGAAGTATTACTTCATACAGGGTTTCAGCTAGTTATAAGATGCACCAATTTGAGAAAAAAAAATTGTGAATCTCTCAAAGATCGGACCACTTCTGTCTTATAATCTATAACCGTAGTAACAAAATAATGACTATTATGAGTTGATACTTATATGTGCCATTTATATCTACCTACAATGTTGTTTTGTTTCAAGCCAAAAAAAAAGTTGCGTGGATGTCCGACATAAAAACACCACCTAGCTACTGAACTAAAGTCATTTCTTGCCGGCATACATTACAAAAAAAAAAAAAAATAATAAGCAACAAAATTTTGATATGATAATTGAGTATTCGGCCAGGAGCATAAAAACCATTTAAAGATAAGGAGCTTATCGGAGCAAGATCAGCATCATATTCGATCCGAATACTGAATTAATAAAACATCATGTGGTGATTTATAATGCCATGGACCACTTTTGAGATCCGCAGAAGAAAGACTTATCTTTGCATGCTTATATGCCTGTGACAATTGCTTGTAAGTCATCATATATGTGACTACTACAAATGATCGCTCAGACATATAACTATTCATGACAAAAGGACGACAATATAATATGCTAAAGTCGGTTTTTTTTTTCCATAAGTGAACACATCATAAACTTCGATGATTCAGATTTATGCCAAGTACTTGAGTAATGAGATATTTGAATAAAAGGCTTGTTGTGCTCAATTTAAAAACTACACCTTATTCATTATCACAAGCCATCCTTTTAAAAAAGGAAATTCCATGGAAAGTATATTTTTTATATTAACCACGCGATATGTAACAGATGTAAGCAACCTTATCAAGTACAAAAGCGACAAAAACAGGTAGATTTTAAAGGGATGCAAATGTTGGAACAATACTATAGGATAGTAATTTAGGAAATAAAAATAGAAATTATAACTCAGCGGAGGACAGTTTAAACTGAACATCAATCGCCTATACCAATTTTTAGTTACAAAGCGAAAACAAAATTTGTACCAAGAACTCTTCCAGGTAATATTCAAATAGAATACCCTGCTCAACAATCAGCACGATCTCGGCATGTGATTATAGAAAGCAAACCAGCTTTTGTATCGAAGATTGATTCTTTGAAGAAGAAAAATGCTGTTAAGGGTCAGTGGTTAATGTTTTTCCCAGGCTAAATAACCCCACCTAACTTATTTCATAATACCCACACACTTCTGACAACTATTGCAATACTTTGATTTATTCAGTTTTGTGCAAATAACCTGAAAGAAGCTGTACAATCCATGCTCACATGTCCCCCATTCTGAAGCTTGAATTGGTTCTCATCCTCCTCTGTATCGACTTCCACCACCCTCTTTCTACTTGTATTGGGAATATGATAAGTTGATTCTGGTTCCGCTAGTTGTACATGTCAATTTAAAAAGAAACTGCATAATACTATTTTGCAAGAAAGCATCAAGAGGTAACATAGAAGCATACATATAATCAACTTCAAAGCGACTTGACCACCTTCAGTTTGATAAATTGATTGCAAGAACTTAGAAATTATAGAAACCGTATAATTTATAGACAGAAAGCATAACTGTATCCACTGATGTGTTAAAGTGTATTCAGCAAGCTACAATATTGAGATATAAATTGAAGTCGATAAGTAAACAAATGTAAAGTGATTAAAATTACGTGTATGTGCTATATAGGCATGATTTGGAATTTAAAACATAATATGAGATTTTTTATTTATTTTTTGGTCACTGTAATTTTTATAGTGGAACATAGTATAAAATTTTCATCTACACCTTATGGCACTCTAGCAGTTGTGCAATGTACATTATATTCAAGTTGCTCATAAAGATATTAAAATGCAGGTTCAATTGTATATCCTTTTAACGTGAATTATGTAAATGAGTATGAGAGAAATATGCTTGAACCAGCCTAAGATATTTCTAGTATATTAACTAAAATTACATATGTATAATACAATTAATAGACTTTACCAACTAAGTTTCACTTGGCTTTTTGTATAAATCATATCCCTGTTGATATCTATCCATCGGTAAAAGGTTTGAACTGCAAACAGTAAGGTCTTATGGAATGTTCATTGTCTGGTACGTGGAGTGACTTGGAATATAATTGATATGAGAATATAACGACCAAGAAATGTAATGGATATGAGAATATAGAGATCATTAACATTCATTTGGTTGTTGTAAACCACATTATATTATTATTTGGCTTATTTGCAGAATTTTTTTCTACTTAAATCACAACTTTACAGCATTAAAATGCAACTGACAACTATATATCAGCAGTGTTCATATATTATATAATAGATGGACGATATTTGTTTGCCAAGCAATAGAAATTAGTGCAGTTATCATAAAGACTTCTAGGTGGTATAAGCTATTTTCAGAAAACTATGTACAGTAATCATTAAAAAAACATTATCGGGACTGCCACTTATATTTTCGGGGCTGTCATTGAAAATAAAATTATCAACTTAAGAGAGCAAGTAACCGCAGTAGTCAGCAATGTGAAACGAACCACCAGTTCGGGACTGCCATTTATATCCCTCATCATCATTGTATTTTCCTCCAACTACTCTCTTAGCAACCAAATAAGATAAGTAAAATTCAATACCAAATTGAATCGTTGTGCTGACATCAGCACCCATTTGTAGTGCTTCCATGAACTAGTACATCTCAGATCTTGCGATTGAGCCGAAAGTGTTCACTTGTTCTGATCACATATAATACAAACTCAAATTCAGCATATCACATACAGTATAATATATAATCTGGGTAAACGTATTCAAATAAGATTATTAATTAATTATTGTGCTCATCTTGATATAACCATGAAAACAAAACATTTTAAATTGCAGCATAGAAAACTGAAAAAAAAAAACATTATTGTGCTCATCTCGATACACCCTACTACACCATTAAATAATGAAAAGAAAAACAACTTAACCAATCAACTTACCCTACCTGTACAGGTCTTTTTGTTACTTTAACGCCTTTTCATCATTTATATATGGCTATATACTGATCTGAAATGGAAACGTTGTTATTCAGCTAGTGCAATATTATATTGAAAAAAATTCTAGTTCATAGAACCATGCTATCATTTATCAATTGATTTCTTTCGACTGCAAGGACAAGTGTCCTAACTTATGTACTAAACTTTTATCTCCTAACAATATATTCTTCGGTATAAATGTGTTTATGCAAAAATAAATAAAAATAATTGTACCTTCGTCTACAATGGCTCGCACATGCTGTTTGTGATGTCAACCTCCCCTGCATCCCGCTACCCGCACAAAAATAAAAGTGATGTTAACTCAGAAGTAACACATGATGTTTTGTCAGCAAAAAATAACAATATTATTTTTGGAATAGCACTAGAATGAAAAAGAAAATAAAAATCAGTTGTCCTATTGAAATGAAAAGTAAAAAAATTATGAATGAATCGAATAAGTCCATCCCCATTATCCGAATATCTGAGACTACTCTACAAGGCTGATGGTTACTAAGCACCATGCTAGGAGTGTTCTTTTTTGAAGATTTTATCTAGCTTCTCATCGCCACAACAAATAAAACAAGAAAATGAATTAATGCTGCCAACAATAAGAAGCGCCTACTAATATAAGTTTATTGATAATCCAACAACAATTAAAAAGAAATAATAGGTAAATAGCTTGCCCCCTAGAAAGAAAAGAAAATTCAATAAAATGTGCTTGTTGAAGGTGGAAGACTAAAAATACTCTTTGTCGTCATGTGATTCAAATTAATGCATTTGGCATTACAAATATGTGTAATAATAGCTTCTGTGCGAAGAGTAAACCTTCCAAGTTGTGGATAATTAGAAAAAAAAATCAATACATACTAGAATATTTACCTAAAAAATGGCTTGGTTGTTAACTAGACAAAAAGATAAAATATCTTCTAATTTCAAACTAGACAAGCTGACCTGAACAATACATTTCATAGTAGCATCGCTCTTAACAAAAAGTGACTTCCGTTCCTTTTTCTTTGGATCTGCATCTTCCCCTTTTCTCAGGTCAATTTCTATCGTAAGCACGATGATTTCGCATTCTTCAACAGTTGCATAAATGTGTTACATTTCCTTGTAGCCAAGACTAGAGAACATCGATAAAGATTTCTTTGCCTTGTTAATTGCTTTAACATAAATAATATTGCAACTATATATTTATTGTCTTTCGTACATTGTCAAGCAATTCAAAAATCTATAGCTAAGCTTCAAGTTTAGAGTAAACACTAATTGGACTTGCTGCATAAGATAAGAAAATATGTTAGATTAATATGCAGTAGCAAAAAACTTTATGATACCAAAATATGCAAAGCAAGGCATCACCAAAAAAAAATTAATACTTCAATGACTTATCTCTATTAGGTACCATCAATGCATAAGGCCAAAGGCATCCCCATTATGAAGTAGCATAAAGACCCCTAAATGAGAGTCATTGTTGATTATTCCTCATTGTATTTCAGAGGTTGCGAAAGTTAAAATTAGGAATAAACAACAGCTGAAGCAAGAGAAAAATCGTAAAGCCAGCACAGGCAAGTAACAACATGGTACAATTCAAAATTTTGAGTAAAATACGATAAAGCACATAAGTACGTAGGTGTTAACATTTGGATCATGTTTTGGCAATCAATGGTACCGGCTACTCAAATGCTTCCAATGTGATAATTTAGCCTTACCTGAAGACGTTTAATTACTCAGCTATAATTAATCTATCATTACTTCTGTGAACTACTCAACTACAAATGACACGACAACTAGTTATCAGAAAGAAATGTTTGAACGCATATAATCTAGTTTTTTTCTTATTAATATGAGCTGCATAACTATATAATTTGAAGTTGACTATGTGATTATTATTTTTTACTTTAGGGATTTCTAGTCCATTATAGATCAAATAATCTACAAATGGTATTGCAGTAGACATGATAAGAAATGAACCCATGTAAGGCCGACTGGTCCCAAATAAATAAATATAGAGGCAACTGACATGAAATTAACAGTATTATTTATGGTAATATTCCAATTCAAATAGCTTATGCATCAAACATGAATAAAATCGGACAAATTAACATAGTCATAATGTCAAAATTTTCTGAAAATTATAAAAGAAAAATTGCTGGAATAACTCTTGGGTGCTACTATTCCCACCCCGTTTTACTCTTTTGGCCACCTGCCCCTAAAGCACCCCGAAAATGTTCATTTCTCACTTCTAGCCACCATCTAAAATAAAAACGGAACTATGCACAGGCCACCGCACCCTTTAAATAAACGAACTCTTCTTTCTTCACTAAGTCCGTCGCCTACATCGAAAAAGCCGAGCTCCGGCCAACCAAGCGGCGGGTCCAAGAAGATCATTGGCGGCAATTCTCAGCGGTCTAATTCGAGTAAGCATAAAACCCTAGTTTTATACTTCTGTTGAATGTAAATTATCTGTTAGTAAACTCTAAATTATTTTTCTGTTCCACCATAATTTCGTGCGTTTTATGGTTATTAATGGCCGTGATATTATTATTTTTGGGTTTGTAATGGTCAATTTCTGTAAGTGGGAACAAATTTTGGGAGGAAAATAAAATTATTTTTATCTCGCTTGTTTATCAACGAGATTGTGTTGATTATAGCGGTCGTTGATGAGCGAGCAGTGAAATTATTTTTCTTTTTATTTTACTTGTACAAGAAACACTTGCTTCATTTTCATTGCATTTTCAATGTCATTTAGCAGTAATCCAACCACTATTCTTTTAATTGGGTGAAGGAATAAGATATGGTGGGCAGAAGAATATAAAAAATAATCAATTATATTAAATTTATAAAGGTGGTCGGAAGAGTAAACCGGGATGCGAATAGTAGCACCCTAACTCTTAGGAATAAAAATTTCAGCTTCAGTTGGATTATAAACAAAAATATAATTGCTAGTCTTATGAGAACCACTCAATGTTGCAGTAAAAAAATATACCTATAGAAGTCATTGAAATTGAAGGGTCCACTTTAGTAATCAATCTTTGGCTTAAGAATCATGTTTAAGCTGCTTTAATGAATCGTGCTTTAGCTCAAATCAGGGTTAAGCGAAGTGAAGGAACCAAATTTGTTAAAGAATTTTGTGGAATCGAGCTTTGTGGAATCAAACGGGTTACGAAATCGAATTAAGGAGAGGAAGGGTTCATGATTAAAGAGGGATTCATGAATGTAGATAAGAATCGTGATGTAGAGGACTTTGGATTTGGAGCGAATCGGTCACTGGTGTACTGAATTGACGATCTGGAGTGAATTTGATTATTGGTTTTCATGGAGTTTGTCGAGTGAATAGAAGAAATTAGGTTTTGGTTCTTCAGGTATTCACGAGATTTTGGGTGAAGTGAAGTCATGGACTAATTTTTTTACTTTCGCGGTTTGATTTTCACTTTTATCTTTCGCTCCCGCCTCTCTTTCCACGCAGCCGTAACATAGCGGACGGAATATATAAATAGCACAATTTAACCCTTATTTCTATTATTTAATTTATATAGCACAATTTATTTGTTATTTTCTTTTTTTTGATTATTTTGTTATAGCTCTTTAATATAAAGCTGTGAGATAATGCAATGTACATCATATTCTCTTGTAGTGTTGGTAAATAATCAGTGTTCCTATGATGATATATTTTGCCTCAACGTCAGTGGATGTCCCCATTATACTTTGACAACTTGTTTAAAAGATGACATGTTTTGTCAAAAAATTAACTCCATATGAAGCTATTAACCAAGCTTGTAAAACATGCGCAGAGTCACTGACTTTTTATCCTTTGTTGGTTAGCCACTATTTTATTAAACATGCACAGTCACCACGAAATGCAAGCTGTTCAGGTCCAAAATGTTACAAATTCAAAGGTACTAGCTTTTTAAGAGGAGTGGCACAAGAAGATGCATGCGTGCACAAGCTCCACAAAAACTGTAAATTCGTTTAAAGAAATTTGTGTACAAATTCATATATATATATATATATATATATATATATATATATGGGAGCGGCTATTGGGACACAAAATAAAACACACAAATTTAAACAAAGAATCCTGACCGTTGGATTCTTTTGTCTCTACATGAGAGGTGCAAATCATGGGAAGATCTAGTGGTTCAGATTTTATGTGTTCAATTTTGTGTCAAAATTGTGTCCCTATAGACTTTCCCTATATATATGTGTGTGTTTCTTTCTTGCGCTGTCCAAATTATTGTAAATTCTGATATTTGAATTAAAAAAATATTCTGCTGCCATAAGTTGTGCACTGCGATTCTGTGTAAAATTCCATTTAAACCTGTAAGCCGATAACAATCTGTCGTTTTGAGCGCCTCGAGTTGGTTTAACCACCGACTTGGGGTGGTCAAAATGGTGGGCTGTTACACTTTAGTTCCATGGCCGCGGTTTACAAGCACAACCGCTCCTTCTCTCAACCATTCTAGAAATCGTTGTTGCCATTCTTCTTCTCCTCGGAAGCTTTACACTCTCATCTCCATCAAATAGAACTCGAACCCCAAAACTTCCCTGTCGCGTTCGAACAGTAACCCGCAACACTGAGCAGCAGGTATCGACGGTTTTAGTCACTAAAATTCGCAGAACTTTGGGTACAAACTCCAAATCCAACCACATACTCAAATCCGCATTCGAATTCTTGAATCAATGCTCCATTCATCATAAATCTCCAGCCCTAGCCGCCGAGGTTAAATTTCCAACATCAGGTAACATAGTAGAACTGAGTGAAATGGGTACAAGTCTGAAGGAAATCACTCAAGGAAATGAAATAGATAGGTTTTGGAATTTAAAAGAATTTATATGATTTATTTCGATTTTTGTTTCTCACGTTTTCCTCTTTGGATGATTTTAGTGACGGCGGAAAAAATGGTTTGACTGAAGCGAATAAAGTTTAGGGTTAGGAAGGATGGGAGGGTTATTTATAGAAGATTTATATATTTTTTTGATTGAATATTTTATTTTATTTTAAGCAATCGTTGTTTGTATTCGTCCTCTAAAATTCGTGTGATCACATACGATATCCAAAAATCACGAAACTGGACATGCACCTTCAGTTCGACATTACAGACCCAACGAAACTGGTTTCATCGAATTCCGACTTCGTTTGCTCACGCAGCGTATTTTTAACCATCAAAATACTGACTGTTTTTAACATTAAAAATCCGTACGGCCACACACTGACTCTAAAAATCACGAAAATTGGAATCTAACAATAACTTAATATTATAGATCCAACAAAATTAGTTTCGTCGAAAACGGAGATCATTTGCAAAACTGGCTAATTTTAAAGCGTTAAATGACCCATTTAAATGTATAAATATATTTAAAAATAATTAAATTTAATATTTAAAAATAAATATTATCACATATATCCACACTAGAATATCATACAACTCCAATTGGATTTATAACTCGATATTTCAAAATTCCCAGTTATATGGATATTCGATTTATATATAAAATCCTTTTATAATATAAATATATATTTGTAAATTGCAAAGGAATTCCATAACGACTTTTCTAAAATTTGATTTGGACGTAAATCAAAATCTACATGACGAAATCTCGATTTTTCTATTCCACTAGAAAAATATAGTTCACCAGCTCTGAACGTTTCTTGTTTCACAGAAATTCGATTTAAAACTGACTTGTATATCCAGTTGAAGTTCAAATCGCCAAATAGCGAACTGCCGCGCCGTTTCAAGCTCAAATTTAAATATAATAGAATTATACGTTCAAACTGTCGTTCAAATAATATATTCGTTATTCTAATTCAAATTCTAAACTGAATTATATATTTTGAATTGCCCACTTTACACCATATTACCATTTCAGCTAATTCTGATTATTTTAGAATCAAATATATTATTTAACTATTATATTAATTAAATATTCAAAGTTATCTAATTAAACCACCATTAAATCCTCTAAATCGGCTCATAAATCTCATACCCAATAGAAATATAAACTTGTACCTTTTTGTCAGGCATATCATTTGCATCTGTTATCTATCCAACATAAACAAATGTCATCTCAACCAATTTCCAATCAATATCTGTTCAACACAGCCATTCGCTTATACCCAAACAAAATCCTCTGCTTATACCAGCCAAATTCCATCTCAAATTCCTGTATCACCAATCCAATTTTTCTCTATATCATTCTAATCCTGTTCAATTTCAGTTTACTTTTTCTCAAATTTTACTTAATTTGGTTTTAATTCAAACAATCTTTTCTTGGGAGTTTTAAATAGCTTCACTTTCCAAAAATCCAATATTTCCTTTCGAAGTTCAAAACAACTTGTTTTTCTAAACAATTTCAAAAACAATCTCTTTGGCAGTAATCCATCACTTACAGCTCGAAAATGAACACCAATGATGTCCGGATCAATATCGGAATTTATTTTCCAGCGACCGAAGTGAGTTCAATACTATATCACTTTCAAAACCAATTCTAAACACTTCCATTTTGAAATCGATTCAAATTATCATTTGCAATGCTTTAAACAATTTAAAATCTCCAAGGATTTTAAAATTCTCATATATTTAATCCAAATCTATTGACAAACCCTTATTAAAATTTTCAGAATTTCAATTCCAAATTATGATTTTAATCAAGATTTAATTCATTTTATTTCATATGTTTCTCTTATATGATTTCTGATTGGTTACTTACATAACCATTTCAATTTATAATCTTACTTGATTATAATAACAACCAATATATCCAATATATTATAATTCCAGTATATATATTTTCTCCATATCAAAATATACTTTGGGTAAAATTATTTCATTTACCCTCTTTTCAAAACATACTGTCGGTTCATCGTATTCGAGTGTTTAGAAACTCCTACCGATACAATGGATCAAATTGATCGATCAGAACCCATAAACAACTCAACCAATAAATCTCCACAATATAAAACCATTTTTTTTATAAAATCTACAAATACGATCAATCGTGTATATATATATATATATATTCAAACTCAATCTAGGGTATTACTAACCCCATCTCTACTGAGTCACGCCACAGATCCCAGGTAATCACTTAACCTTCAGCTCTGATACTACTGTAACAAACTGGGATTTTCTACTTTGAAAATCAACACAAAACCACCTTGTTAATTATTTAGACATCGGATATACCTGATCGTTAATAGAAAGAAGTTAGATGGTGAGAATAGATAAGATAGAAAAATTAGAATAGAAGAAGAAGATCACCACACAACAGAATTAGAGTAATACGAATCTCACAGCGGAACGAATAAATATAATATACAACATAACTTTGAAAACATAAAGCTGTATTTGTATATTAGAGTACAACATATACATCACAGCGGAAATAACAATAGCTATATAATCCTGAAGCCTCCTGCTTCAAGCTCCTCCAAGTATATCTGTAAAGACCGGAACTACTTGACTGCCCGTACAGATTTGGGCATCCAAGAGTTTAGGGAAAACAAAACAAAATAAACTATGAGTCGGTCATGGGACTGGTGTGAGTAAACTCAAATCATTTGGTTTAAATTTTCAAAATCCTCTTCAAAAGAAAAGGTAATTGTAAGACCGATCCATACATAAACACGGACGGTTTTTACCTTACGATAACCCAAAACAGTTTTGGAAATCAGTACTTCTCTGATATTATAATAATGTCTAATCACAAGTAAATAACAATCAAGCAGAACGCTTGCATCTCACGTTCCACATATATAGTATACAAACAAAACTGTGGGCTCTTATTGGAGATTGGATTCTGACTATGACAAGGTATGGGACCATCTGCCGATAGTGTATCTCTAGCGGTGAATACACTGGGTTCAACAAGAACGTCTTGCAGCCCGCCCACACATGAACTACTACTCATTTCGCTTGAGTGTATCGAATGTATATCACCAACGGTTGGGAGATACCCACCGTTTCCTGAAAAGGAACAGCATCAAAAATAGATAAAAGAATGAAATGGATTTTCTCTAGATAGGTGATATACACCCTAATGAGAGCGACCCACCTAGCCATGCTGCCAGCCCAATTTCTATCATTTCCTGGTTGATGAGGTTTGTGGTCATAACGTATCTTTTGGAACACCTGACCGCCCTTCACTTTGAATGCTACATCGTCATACCCGCCAAATCATAAATTGATTTCCCCAAAAATACCACAGGTATAAAGCTAATAAAAACGAATTCCTCCGCCACCAAATGTAAGTACGTTTGAAGAGATCAACTTACGTGATCCGTTAGATATACTATGTCAGACATTCGTCCATTCACGTTGTCCTGGGACTGGACAAACCAAAGGCACTAATATGTAAACAGGATAGCCCTTGCATAACTCCATCTTCAATTATTTTCATCATATTTGATCGCAATGCTAACGTCCATACAGAGTGGTTTTCAGATAATGAATCTGATCTCGGTCCCTCCGCATTGACGACGGAAAAATGGTCAATAAAACTTCGATCGCGAGTTATTTAACTATCAAAGATAAATAGGTGTACAACCAACGATCTTATTTCCAGATAGATATTCGATCAATCATCAGTCAACACTGATCCCCTTTAATTTAATTTATCATTAATTTATTCATTTCCCATTTCTATATATTTGTAAATTATTATTTTCTAAATTTAGAAAATGTACTTTATTAATCATTTGAAAACCTCTCCATATTTACTTCGATTTCTTGTTTTCTATATTAGAAAACATTTCTGATTCTTTTTTTGGAAAACATTTCCAAAACTCCTTTATTGGATTAGCAGATGTTTAAATAAAACATCACTAAGCCAATTCAAACAATTACACTCATTAACTAAATTCACTTAACCAACATTCACTATCGAACCTTACCCATCCCTTAGTTAAAAACGAAGTCAATCAAGTTGGGGTATAATTACCTCTCAGGCCTTAACTGAGCAACATTTCTAACCTCGAAATAGACAAAGTGCACCCTTTTAAATCTTCTAACCAACTTCCTTACGTAACTCGGATTATATTTATGAATCCACTTCTTTTACAGAAATCATTTGGATTATAACAGTAGTGTTATAATCCTATACCTTCGAAATATAATAACTTAAATATAACTTCTATTTCTTAATTTGAATAAACAAACAAACAAGTAATTTATAAATAAATAAATAAATCTTGATTTAAAAACAAAAAGTAAATAGTACTTTTCCTAATTCGATATAATTGAATTTCAACTTATAATTCTCTTTCTCGAATAATCTCTATTCAATAACTCCCTTTTCGAATAACTATATTCGATTATATTTCTTTGAATAACTATATTCGACAATCTCACTTTCGAATAAACTATATCCGATGACTCTTCCTTTCGGATAGCTTATATTCGATTAGCTCTCTTCTTCGGATAACGTATATTCGATAATCTCTATCGAGTAACTTATATTCGATAAATCCTCTTCCGAATAACTTATATTCGATTAATTCTCTTTCGAATAACTTATATTTGATTAATCAAATATCGGTTTCCAACGTAATACTAATTATCTTGTTTAATCCTGATTATTCAATTTATAATTTCTTCAATGAATTAATTTTAAATCAACTGGCTTAGTTAAATTCTATTTACAATTATTTACGGATTTTATTTAATCCTTTTTTTACATTTCGAATATCGAAATGGATTTCATCATTCCCTTGCAAAACAACTCCAAATTTCCCGTTTTCCAAACTCACTATTGAATTTGCAATCTCAATTATATCTTAGTTTATTTATAAACATTATTTATAAATCACAACACTTGTTTCCATCCCTAACAAGTTATTTATTCTAACCATTTGAAATTCTATTTCTATTTAATTTCTATTTCAAAAATCCACTTTCCTTTACAAATGCTTTTATTTGCCAAACCTTTACTTAATTCCATTATTCACATCAAATGTGAATAATATTCTTTTTTATATAATCTATTTAGTTTGATTTCATATTTCAAAACAATACCTCATTTTCCAAATTTCATTTACTTCTATTTATAGCATTATTCATACGAAATCTTCTTTTTATTTCTAACACTTAATACTCGTTTATAAATTCTTTATAAATGTTGAGTCCACGTTCTATTTAAAATATCGATGTTAAAACCAGATTTCTACTTCTCTATATAAGTTCGGATGTATATATTTCATTTATCAAAAGATAAACATTTTTATTTAAATTATAAAATATTATTTATAAATTAATCTTCTCATTTTATCTATTAAAAAAGCTTTCTATTTAAGACTCTCCTTTAAATCCATCATTTCATAGTTCTTTTATATCTCGCCCATTTCCTTTTATAATTCTATAAATTCTCTAAATAATTCTTTTTATAAAATCCATTGATTTTATTAAATCCTTAAACTCAATATTTACTTCAAAATTTTCCTTTATACAAAATTCTTTGATTTCATATAACTCTCTCCTTCTATTAAGTAATTTACCCAGAACGGTCTTTTAATCTTCCATACAACTGTTAATAATTTTATATAGAAGTTTCTTCTTAAATTTTCACATATCCCTTCTTTTTATAAAACCTTTTTGATTCCATAAAATTCTTCTTTCAATATACCCTTCGCAAATTCCCTTTTATAAAATCCCTTTTGATTTTGTAAACTTTCAAAATTTAATATTCACTTCAAAATTCCTTTTTATATAAAATCCTTTAATTTTATATAAATATTTTATTTCAAATTATAGTTTGAAATTTCCCTTCTCACATTCTAGTATTTCCTTTGGTATTTAAAAGTACCAAATAACAATGATCAAACACACATCATCAACGACAGATTATAAATCACATCATATATTACAATATATGAAAAAAAGTAAAATAAATGTTGAGGAACCTAGTTGGGTCCCTCCGACCTGTTTCCCTACATCCACAGATGTTAATCACATGAATAACACGAATATGAAATATACTGTTAAAAAGAATTAATATTTGATTAACAATTTATATATATATGTATCGTTGTCTGTATCTACAACCAATTAACTGGCAATTCAAGCAAACAGCCAGCACACAACAGACAAATATCATTTATAATTTCTAAAATTATTTTATAAAAATATAAATTCAGCAGAGTTAGTGAGATTTACTCACATTGGACAGTTGGTCCTTGATTCAGACGGGTAATTTATTTTGCTATAAATTGTAACGAGCTCCGATTCGCTCCCAGTCAGTTCCACTGTGGAGCTACCGTCCAAACGGTCCTAACGGATCTTGTTTTGTCCAATTCCGATATTGTATGATCGAGATATTTGATTCTGAAAGTTGGTACCATATTTAATTTAAATAAAATTTATGTTGTAAATCATTAGCGGGCTCATCCCTTGAAATAAGGCCCATATCCATTGTAAAATACTCAGACCCGCTCGTATACTTCTCCTCCAAACCGAAATTGTTGACTTCAGTTCCATGGCCGTGGTTTACAAGCACAACCGTTCCTTCTCCTCTAAACCATTCTAGAAACCGTTATTGCCATTCTTCATCTCCTCGGAAGCTCTACACTGTCATCTCCATCAAATAGAACTCGAACCCCAAAACTTCCCTATTGCGTTCGAATAGTCACCCGCAACACTGAGCAGCAGGTATCGACGGGTTTATTTACTAAAATTCGCAGAACTTTGGGTACAAACTCCAAATCCAACCGCATACTCAAATCCGCATTCGAATTCTTGAATCAATGCTCCACTCATCATAAATCTCTAGCCCTAGCCGCCGTGGTTAAACTTCCAGCATCAGGTAACAAAGTCGAACTGAGTGAAATGGGTACAAGGCTGAAGGAAATCACTCAAGGAACTGAAATATATAGGTTTTGGAATTTAAAAGAATTTATATGATTTGTTCTGATTTTTGGTTCTCACGTTTTTCTCTTTGGATGATTTTAGTAACGGCGGAAAAAATGGTTTGACTGAAGCGAATAAAGTTTAGGGTTAGGAAGGATGGGAGGGGTATTTATAGAAGATTTAGATATTTTTTTATTGAATATTTTATTTTATTTTAAGCAATCGCTGTTTGTATTCGTCCTCTAAAATTCCTATGATCACATACGATACCCAAATATCACGAAACTGGACATGCCCCTTCACTTCGACATTACGGGCTCAACGAAACTGGTTTCGTCGAATTCCGACTTCTTTTGCTCACACAGCGTATTTTTAACCATCAAAATACTGACTGTTTTTCACATTAAAAATCCGTATGGTCACACACTAACTCTAAAAATCACGAAAATTGGAATCAAACAATAATTTAATATTGCTGATCCAACAAAACTAGTTTCGTCGAAAACGGAGGTCGTTTGCAAAACTGGCTATTTTTAAAGCTCTAAATGACCCATTTAAATATATAAATATATTTAAAAATAATTAAATTTAATATAAAAAAATTAATATTATCGTATATATCCGCACTAGAATATCATACAACTCCAATTGGATTTATAACTCGATATTTCAAAATTCCCAGTTATATTGATATTCGATTTATATATAAAATCCTTTTATGATATAAATATATATTTATAAATTTCAAAGGAATTCCATAGCGACTTTTGACACAAGTCAAAATCTACACGACGAAATCCCGATTTTTCTCTTCCACTAGAAAAATATAGTTCACCAGCTCTGAACGTTTCTTGTTTCACAGAAATCCAATTTAAAACGGACCATGTATATCCAGTTGAAGTTCAATCGCCAAATAGCGGACTGCCGCGCCATTTCAAGCTCGAATTTAATTATAATAGAATTATACATTCAAACTGTCGTTCAAATAATATATTCGTCATTCTAATTCAAATTCTAAACTGAATTATATATTTTGAATTGCCCACTTCACACCGTATTGCCATTTCAGCTAATTCTGGTTATTTCAGAAT
Source organism: Allium sativum (assembly GCA_030737875.1). Lineage (NCBI taxonomy): Eukaryota > Viridiplantae > Streptophyta > Magnoliopsida > Asparagales > Amaryllidaceae > Allium > Allium sativum. Next base: position 658,352,548 of record CM060920.1, read on the forward strand.
TAAATATATTATATAACTATTATATTAATTAAATATTCAAAGTTATTTAATTAATCTACCATTAAATCCATACGGGACATTACAAAAATGGCTATTTTGAAGGGCTATATATATATAATTTTATAGCGACTATTCTGAATTTTCAACTGGACATAATTTTTTATTCCCGTTATGAAATCTGGATTTTTCACATTCATTGGAAAGATATTTTCTAACAGATTCAAATATTTCTGGTTTAATGGAAATCCAATTTGTTTTGAATCCTATACATTCATTTGAAATTTGAAATCAAATTTTCAAACTGCCGCGCCATTTCAGGCTCGTTATAAAATTAAAATAAATTTATTCGTTCTAACTTTGATTAAAGTAATTATTAGTCATTATTATTTTAAAAAATATTTTAAATATTCAAATTTCATTAAAATTGCCAAAATAAAAAATTTAAATTAGGACCAGACCCGGGCTGGGCAGGAAAATTCCTGCCCAGGGCCCAGGTCGACCTTAGGGTCGACCATAGTGTCGACCTGGGTGACCCAGGTCGACCATAGGGTCGACCATAGTGTCGACCTGGTTGACCCAGGTCGACCATAGGGTCGACCTCCCCTGTCGACCTGGTCAGGTCTGGCTGGTCTGGTCTGTGTTCTGGTCGAATTTCTGGGCCTGGTCTTGTCACTAGGGCTGAGTTGTCTTCTTTTGATTGGCTTCTCTTTAGAACGGATGGCTTTGATTAAACCTGGCTTCATCGACGGCTCTAATTAACTTGCAACTCTATAAAAACACCCTAGGTCTCCAACTAAAATTCACACAAAAATAAGGACATGAGCTGCCACGATGTCAGAAGAAAACTAAGGAGAGCCTCTACTTGAAAAGAGACGAACAACGATTCAAGAAAACAAAACTCTAATCTAATTTCTATGCAACGTTTTCTACTCCAAGGGAAAGCTTTGCAAATTCAGAATAACAGAAACTAGAAAACAAGTGTCAGTGCCCGTTGTAAGTATAGTGGTTTTCTGAATATGAATAGAAATTACGATGTGATTTGATGTAAATGAAATTGGGGTTTTATTATTGTAAAATATTGATGTAAGTTCTGTGTATTGCGTTGATTATGTCATATTTTGTATTGAGTGTTTGTGGCATAAATTGGTTGATGCGAGCCTATTGACATTCGTATATAAAAATAAATATCACTTGCAAGTTTGTAGTAAAAACTAGAATTGACATCTTTATGTTATGTCGTTAACATGGTTAGCATATATTCTTTTTAGGCCTAAGTTGAGACTCATGTAAACATGTTCCAAGTTGAAACCTTTTTATATGTTATTATGTTTATTTGCAAGTGATAAATGGGTTTATGCAAGTAACTTTTGGGTTACACAAATTATACTAGTTTCATGTTGAAATAGGCTACTTGATGTAAAGTTAGTTTACACCTTTGGGTTATATCAAAAAGTGGGCATTTTTATGCTAGTTTGGTGTTTGACATTATGCCTAGTTATATGTGTATAAAACCATGTTTAAACAAGTCTAAAAGTACACCATTTCATGTGACACCAGTTTAGTTATATCCTTATTTGAATGCAAGTTCACATGACCCACAATCTATGTTAGTGAAAACGCTATGTTGCAAGTTTATGCGCCACACACCTTTATGTATTCTAGAACAATTCATGATTCCGTGCTTCCCTTTTTTATGTTTATGAGTTGGGCTGAAATGTTAAGCCCAACATATGTTATGCTGCGTACGTACAAACGGGGGAAACAAACGTTGGGTTTAAAATAAAATACATGTATTGGCATGTCTGACACATGCCAATGACTAGTGACATTTAAAGCAGTATAAATTATACCCAAAATCAGTGAATGTGGATAATTGGGCCATAAACATTTACATATAAAAAATGAAAAGTGACAAATATGTAAATTTAGAAAACACGACATGCTTAACCCGAGGTTGGATTGAGTTGTGATGTAAACCTGCCCGGACCCGCCCGGCTGTCCAATAGTCACAACAATACCTATCCAATGTGGGTGGTTAAGCATTGAGCCCAATAAGGACCCGAGGTTAGACTGAGCTACGGTGTAAACCTGCCCGGAACCGACCGACGCATCCAGTAACCGTAGCAATACCTGTCTAATGTGAGTGGTCAGGTGCTCTAAGAAGCTAAGTTAGGATTGGTAGGGTTAAGTTAATCTGAACACTTAACCAACTTGACGTGTTAACAAGACAAGACTTGTAGGGGCTAAGTAACTAAGAAAAACACTTAGCCAATTTAACATGTTAACTAGACTAGAAGGTGAGGTTAAGTAAAGTTAATACAATTAACCAATTTAACATATTAACTAGACTAGAGGGTGAGGTTAAGTGAATTCAGGACACTTAACCGTTATAATCTGATAATTAGATAAGTGGGTGAGGTTAAGTAAATTTAGAATACTTAACCATTATAACACGTTAGCTAGATAAGTGGGTAAGGTTAAGTAAATACACTTAGCCAATTTAATATGTTAGCTGGACTAGAGGGTAGGGTTAAGTAAACTTAGAACACTTAACCATCATAGTGTGAAAACGCAATTCCAATCCCAAATCTCCGCAGTATTCAAACATAAATCTCTGATACCGCCCTCCACCTAGTCGCCGCGCCACCCTGCCACCCTCCCTCCCGCTCCCTGCTCCTCCGTTCTTCCCTTCCGCTCCACCTCCTCATCAAATCGATCGCGATTCACCCAGTCCCCCCCTCCGTTCCTCAGCCCACCGCCGCGCTCAGGTGCACCCCCCCCACCCACTGCCGATGATCCCCTCCTCCAGCGAGAAGCCCCCCCTCAACCGCCTTCTCCGGTAAGTTTTTAATTAATTAATTTAATTTTGTTTACTGTAATTAGCATATAGAAGAGATGATCTTTGTTTTGGGTGAAGATATAACCTTTGTTTTAGTGAAAAGATTTGAATTTTATTAATTAGCGTTGTGAAGAAAAGAATAGATTTTTCGTATGCAAAAAAACTCGGTTTTTAATTCAAGAAAGGTGAAATCTTTATGATGTTAAAGGCAGGATTATAAAATTCAAATCTTTTCACTAAAAAAAGCCTAATTTTCATTAGAGAATTAGGGGTATTAAATAACACTTGCATCAACAAAGCCTAATGTTTGTGTTGTTAGGCGAGAAGTTGATACATGCAAGGAAATAACACTTTAAACAAACTCGCCAAGCTCTATCCCAAATCCCACGTAACATCACATTCCATTAAGTTCTCTTGAGTGTATCGAATAGGTTATTCTCTAATAAAAATATTTAAGTCATGAAAGTTTGTTCCCTAAGAAGATGTTTGTTGTTGCCCCTGACCCTAGACTTTCTATCACATTCTTGTCGGACCATATGCTGCTGAAGTTCTGACTGGAAGATAGAGAACAAGGAGGCTATTCAGGACTTTGTTAGTGCTACGTTGGTTTGGGGATTTGCTAGAGATTTTGCTTCTACTCTTTTTGCTTTCTCATTCTCTAGACTATGATCTGTAAGCCCTTTGTCACTCTTAGATTTAAACTATAAATTTAATCTGAACGTGATGTAAACTGAAATTATGCCTAAACATGATAACTAAGTTGGATCTACTGTTGTATATCTTGGATCTATGACTATCACTTTTAAATCTGTTATTTTGAATCTAGTTTTGTACACCGCAGATCTATTCATCTAAAATGTTGACTTGTGGAATATCAGTATGAACTTGATTTGGATATATTCATGTTTAATCTAAAACCCCTTTACGATCTTTATCTTGCCATGCCTGTGATGTTGAAACTATTATTGGGGTACTATTTTATGTCAATCCTTTACCATGTCTATCACCATGTCTTGTCAAGTTGATGTTGAGACCCTATTTCATATGCCTGTAACGTTATAATCATGATGCTTAACTTGTGAACACCTTTGCCATTCTATGACTATCCTGTTTGTGTTATTCCCTATTTTGACATGTTGTATTAATGCGAATTCACGTACGTTGGGGATACGTTTTGGGTAGATTAGGCAAACTTGAAAATTGGCTATGGAATTGACATGATATGACATGAAAATATGACATGAAAACTTGACATGAGAATAAGCTTGAAAACATGAATTTGGGACATGACAATTAGATAACTTGAAAATGGCCAACTCGAGGTTGGGTTGAATTTGCAACGTAAATCTGCCCGGAACCGCCCGGCAAATCCAGTAGTTGCAAATAATAGGACCCAATGTGAGTAGTAGGTCATATAGCACTTTAAACCCGAGGTTAGACTAGGTTATGGTGTAAATCTGCCCGGAGCCGCCTGACACATCCAGTAACCGTAACCAAGTCTAATGTGAGAGGTTGGGGTGCGTTAAGTGAATTAATGCCACATGGTAAGGTTAAGTCATGGACCCCTTGAATATACTTAACCAATTTGACACGTCGATTTGATAGGGTTAAGTCTTGAACTGCTTGTATATATTCTTAACCAACTAGATACATGTTTGGGTAGGGTTAAGTCATGACCTTTTTAATGACAATACTTAACCCATTAGAAATCCTAGCCATGTGGTCCCTTTCAGCAGTAACCCACTTAGAAGTATCACGATACCCTAGGGACTAGGCAGGGTGGGGCACGATTACTGGGCTGATTGTAAGCGACCAAGAATAACGGCTGAGTAAGGTGCGCCAGTGTAGGTTCAGGCGGACTAGGGTCGCGCACTTAGTCCGGAGTTGAAAAAGTAGGCATGGGCACCCGTAGTACTACATTGTGCTGCTTGAATTGTGTCAGTGGTTGACACCCTAAGACCTGATACACCCTAGTGTGGACCTAGCACATGTGACTACATTCCGCGATTGGGCCGTATGACACCGATACACGACGAGTAAAGCCGATTGATTAGGATGGACTGTTGGACCCCGTATTGGGTCATTTCATGTTATTGGGTTTAGGGATCATTTCTGGATTTATACTTGACATGGATTTGGACACTAGTACAGTTAGTGCAGTAAACCTTGTATATGCGATGCCACTCTTATCTTGTTACCTTTTATTATCATGTCAGTCCAGTTATTATCTTTATGTCCAATCTCAGTTTCTCATGTCCAGTTAACTTTATTAGTTTTTATGCTGATAGTCACTAGGGCTTACCAGTCTTTTTGACTGACCTGTTTTCTTCCACCTCCTTTTCTTTCGTTCCCCCCCCCCCCCCCCAGGTTCTCAGGGAGGAAACTCTAGCTCTTAGCTTGGACTTTGCTTTCTTTGTGACAGCTCATGTACGGTTTGGTCTTGAGCTATGCTATGGCTGCACTCATGCTCTTTTTTGGGGAATAATATTGGACTTATGTTGTTTTAAGTACTTTGCTTCTTTAGAACTTGATGTAATAATGACTTGATATTTTGATGTAAGAGGTTTTGACTCTATTTTCCACGTAATGAGATTTGGTTAAATTTATATCCGCTGCTTTATATACTCTGTTTAATTTATGTTCTGTCTTGTGTTATCTCTGTGCCTGTTTACTAGATAATACCCCTCCAAAACTAGTGCATTCCCTTTGTGAGTGATCCTAGCGGAGGTGGGGTGTTACAGGGGTTCTACAGGTTGGGGGTTTAGGGGTTCGAAAGGGAGGTGGAGGGGCCAGGGGAAGGGGGAGGGTGATCGGGGGGGTTGGGGTGGTGCGGTGAAGGGAGGGTGGCGGCGGAGTAGATCGACTGCGCCCTTTTCTTTTCTTTTTTTTTGAAAAGAATTTGGTCGGGGAGAGAGAAAGAAGGTGGGGGATGTATATAAAAATATATATATATTAATATTTTATTTAATTTAGTCCTTTTGAATTCAAAATACCGGTTCAACGATACGAACTCCAACTCCAACCCAACGACTGTCGCCCCTAGCCAAATACCCCCATTCCGAACACAATGGGATATGCATCGTAAGCTGATTTGATTGTCTCGATCAGTTTTCATCAAAATCAAAATATAAATCTATATATTGAATTTGAACGCACACTTCAATTTACCAGGGTCACATACGGACTCTAAAAATTCCCGAAAAATATTTTCTAGCTGACTATACGGTCCTAACGAAACTAATTTCGTCAAATTCTGAGACCGTTTGAAAAATGGTCATTTTCCAGTCGATCAAAATTGACTGAAACTGTCAAAACACGTTTAAGTGTGCCACGCTCACATAGATTCAGAAAACTATGAAAATTGGAATCTAGCAATAATTCTACATCCCGAATCCAACAAAAGTGGTTTCATCGAAAACCGAGGTCGTTTGCAAAATTTCCATTTTTTTAAGGGCCAGATTTCCATAGCGATTATTCTGAATTTTCAACTAGACATAACTTTTTATCCCCGTCATGAAATTTCAATTTTTCGGATTCGTTGGAAAGATATCCTCAAATAGATTCTAATGTTTTTGGTTTCACTAAAATCCGGTTTATTTTGAATCCTGTACACTCATTTGAAATTAGAAATCGAATTTTCGAACTACCGTGCCATTTTCAATTCCTTTTATAATTAAAAATAAATATTTATATTCTAACGTCGATCTATATAAATATATACGTTCTAATCTATTACAAATGAATTTCTCATCGTTATTATTTAAAATAATTCATTTTAAATACTCTAAATTCATCGAAATTGCCAAAATAAAAATTTTAAGTTGGCTTGGATTCCGGGTTATTACAGTCTCCCCCACTTAAAACTTTTCGTCCCCGAAAAGGAACGAAGCCGAAAGTTGTTTCACAAACCAACTCAACTTTCATTATTCTCATTATGGCTGAAGTTCTTTAACTTTTCAGTTTCTAAGAACTTTTCAAATTTTTCAAAAATTTGGCTAACACCCTAAATTTTCTAAAAATTTCGCCATAACCTCCCCTGCACCGGGGACTTGGGGATATTTGAAATAGCCTCCCATGGCCCTCATCAATCCAAAAAGAAAAAGAAACAACCAAGCGGCTCATAAAATCATCCAAAACCCAATAAATTAGTAAACATGTACCTCTTTGTCGGGAAAACAATTTTATTCTTCTGCTCTAGCCTCCTTGCTATGACCTGTTCAATGTAAGTACATGTATATGTATGCAAATGCGACTAATTTTCAATACAATTCACTTTTTGGTTCAATTTGGCTAAAGGTTCAACATTTTAATTAATCAACCAATAATCTAACAACACAATCAACAATCAATTAGTTGATTAGCTTTTCAAATTCATAAATTTAATACATTGTCAAAAATCACATTTTGGTGCCAAATCACAATAATATATTCTAACTATATTTTGGTTCTCACACTAGTCTAATGAAAATATATAGAGATCCAACTTTCGAAACTCGAATATAAATGCTGATGATGATGCACCATCATCAGGATTATCTCCGGGTGACTAGAGTGCAATTCTATATCTATCCAGTATATTAAAACTTCTAATACACGTGGATCAGACGTATACGCAAAATCTTTATATACTGGACTGTCCAAATTCAATACAAAATAAATAATCAAATATGAATAATTGATTTAAATTTTCAAAACAAAAATTGTCTTTATTTTAAAAATATACTCATCACACTCGTTCTAGGATACTACAGATCCCATCTCTAACGAGTCATTCCCATTGGATATTACTAATCCAATTTCTGATGAATTCTTTCGTTTGGTTCTAATGTGTCTTGTTCTCGAGCTTTGTAAACCAAAGCTCTGATACTAAGCTGTCACGAACCGACCTTCCGCGTGAAGGAAAGCACGGATTGAATTGAGGACAAGACACATTGGAACGCAAGCAGGAACATTTCATTGCTTATTACAACAATTTCATCGGAATATAAGAATATACAGAATATGAATAAATATTACACATCATAAATTATCAGAATTTAAATACATTACTGCAGCGGAAAAAAATACAATACACAACTTGAAGAGATATATGGATACAGAGCTTTCCGGATATCATTCCAGCTGTAAACCAGGTTCCTGTGAATATAAATCCGCAAAACCAAAACTACTAGCGGCCCGTGTCAAAATAAGGGCACCTAGAGTTTAGGTCAAAACAATAAACTCCAGGTCGGTCATGAGACTGGTGTGAGAACTAAAACAGTTATTAATATTTATTTTAAATTTAGGTAAATCAAGGGTCTACACCGTATAACACAGAACAGGTTTTCTCCTAAGAATATCAGTGCACAAAATCACAGCGCAATGCTAAATAAAGAACAATGAAGCTATTATAAGACCCAGGTCCCATCACACAATGCAACACAAGCCGGAGGATAGGGTTTTACCTTATAATAGCCAAAGAATGCTTAATACGCTAAATTTCATCTTCTATTATTACTATAAGTGTATAGTGTCAAAACAATTTCAATCATAAGTATCAATCATATATGGCATAAGTGCCCCATCCCACTATGTTGCCATACTAGGCTCTACAATCAAAACCGCAGTCACGTATTGGAAGCTGGATTTCCATCTGTGAACCGAGGCAAGGGATCATCCTCCACCGAATTCGATACGCTCTAGCCCACCCCTCTAGTAAGTACTCAGTCAAGCCTTTGGATCGTCTGGGCCGGTCCACCGATGTGGATTAAAATGCCTGAACACTACGTTTCCCCTCCCTATGGGCTGTCAATGAGTCCAATGACTCTATCGGCTCCATACAGTCACCGATATATCCGAGTCGCCTCGCAATAGCAACTCGTCAGGGAATGTAAAACCACTGACGCCACTTCTAGCTAGAAGGAAACGCATGTCCTCCCTGATGTCCTTTCCCGTTTCTGGTTCACAACCGAGGTGTGAGGCTCACGAATCAACGCTACACAAAGCTATGCCACACAAGCCGTGCTTTGATCATCAACCACAAGACTCTGCTTTTCAACAGAAGCCTTGATCATATTGCCACTTAGGCATGCCACACAGGCAATTCGCTCCATGCGTTTGATATCCAATAATATATAACCTCTGAGCTCGTACGTCTCAGAGAAGGGCGTTAAGCAAGAGAATAAATTCTCTGCCGCCAAACAGATATATATTTAATAGAAATCAATCACACAGAATAAAATCCAATGTCAGACACACAGTCCATTTACAAGTTCGTTCTGGGTCTGAACGAAACTGGAGGCACCTTGTACCTCTCATATCCATCGATCTCCAAGTACGCCTGGACGATCACTAACTGATTCCCTCCTCTTGGGTGTACGGCCCAATCAAGATCACAGTAATCACGCAAACGACGTGAAGACCTCCGGTCTTCGACCACTGTCTTCATCCTCGACACCACGTCGAATCCGTTATTCAGAATGGGATAAAACCGGTCTTTCTGAATAACTCGCGTATATAATAAACTAGTGTTACACAAACACAACCTACGCCTCATTCCAATTCAGAATATTCTTTTATTCAAATATTCTTATACTTTGGGAAAGGTTTCCATTAATTTTATCAAAGATAAATTCTTTAAATTTATTCTTTAATCTCCTTATGAATATCAATTCAAATTAGTCGGGATTAGTGAACCACACCGAAGTAATCATTTATTTTGTTTCCCAATCCCAACCTATTCATCCCTTGAAGTAAAACTGGACATACTTCATATCTAACACCACGGTGTTATCGGTAAATTCAATTACCATTTCACACTCAAATCTAATTAAAGATTTAACTATCGCCTAGAGTAAAACTGGTGATACTCCATTCTCGATCATTTCAATCTAATTAAAGATTCATTAAAACTCCACTTAGTTTTAATCTTCCCAAAAATCATATTAATGATTGTTTAACTTGGGAAACCATATCATGTCTTTAACTGGGTTAAAGAACCAATGTCTTTTTAAAACATGGTTCACTATAAACCCAAAATCACATTCCATTAATTCGGGTTAAAGAACAAGTGTTATTTAAAACACCGTTCACGATAAACCCAAAAATAAATTCAAATTCAATTCCAATTAAATACCATTTAATTGGTACACTTCATTAAACCTAAATAAAAAGACTTAATCTTTTTCTCAATTGGGTTTAAGAACAGTGTTAATGAAGACACCATTCACGACAAACCCAGTCACATTTGATATTAAATACAAGACTCTGAATAGAAAATATATCGGCTTATATTCAATATCAAATTCTACGACCAACAAATATCATATTGGAAATAACGATATAAATATATCTTCCAAATTTCCATAACAATATCTGTATAATCACGAAATCCAACATCGAAATATTCCAAAGATAATTTTGATTCAAATCCATTCCAATTCAATTATTGGAAATTCTGGTTATTATCAAAACCATTTCAAATCCACTTTATTTATTTTAAAAATAAATAGAATTATAATTCTAGTTCAAAACTAGTTCATTTTGATAAAAATCTATTTTTATCTTTTCAAACTTGGAATTTTTCATCCCAATTCTTCACAAATCATTTCTTATGACTTTACACAAATTATTACTATTTTTAATAATTTTATCTAGGCTCGTACAGTCGATTTCCCCCAATGGCCATCGAACTGCACTTACAGCGACCTTTTCCAAATTTGATTTGGACATAATTCCAAATCCAACCGTTAGATTTCAAATTTCTAATATTTGTTAGAAAGCTCTTTTCGATACTAACCCAAAGGTTCCGGTTTTAGGAGAATCCGATGGTAGGATCTCCCGTAATATGCATTCCAAGTCAATGGTCGAAATTCGCGAACTGCCACGAGGCGGCGCGTTCTATTCAGGCCATTTAATATATATAATATATATTTCGTCGATTTCCTTTCAAAACGTATTTCATAAATAATTTTAAATTCGTTTTCGAAACGATTTCAACTTCATATTCAATTTCTAATCAAAATTGAATATTCCGCACCATCGATATACAAATGATAATATTTTCAAAACGTTATATTTTGAAATCACTTTCTTTTCTATATTCATTATAAAAATGAATAAAATCGATATAAATATCGTTCATGTCAAAATGGCGCGTATCTAACCAACACGGCTTTATATATATTTCAATAACTTCGTTATTCTATTCAACAAATGAATATTTTCTTCAACACAAGAATTTTTATTTTTCTATTCAACACATGAATACTTATTTCTATATTCAACACATGAATATTTATTTCTATATATTCCTTATTTTCCAAATTCGAATGAGGCCCAATCAATTATCATATAATGTTAATTATAAGGATTTCCTACAACACATGTATAATAGCAACGATAAATCATCAACCATCATCCAAAGTGCACCACACAACTGCTTAAGCATTAAATATAAATAATTAACGCTTACACAGTCTGTAAATCCATCGATTGACATACAACTACACAATCGGGACTAGTGTACGTCAAATCTCATCCCAACACCCGTGTGAGGTTTCAAATCAACAAACACAGATTTTATTTGTGCAGTTGGGCGATGTGTAAAATTTATCGTCCCAATCAATATCAGTCAAATCAGTGTACATAAACAAATCGTTCGATTTGTAAATGAATATTTGTTTTACTTCAACACATGAATATATATTTTATTTCAACACATGAATATATATTTCACACATCACAATCAACAGTCAAATTTCACAACACAACAATTAAACAAACAAGTCATCCATGGTTTGTGGACGACGGGTATCGGGTGCTGCTAAGCACCGTCTGCATCCTAGTATATATTTCAATTAGAAATTAAAATAAAAGTGAGGAGTTCTCACATTGGGGTTCCACTCTGCCATGCTTTCTTTCTGAATTGTTCAGGCTACGTTTTGATTTCAGTCGATACCATCGCCATCTTTTCCCGCTGTTCAGAGTAAAAAATTATATTTTTATCGCTTTGTCCCAATAAATGAAAATCATATTTTTATTTCAATTTCATTTATTTTACAACGCTTCTTTCTATATAAAAATTATATTTTTATATTTCTACTTCTTATATAAAGATCGAATTTTTATCGCTACTCTATATATATAAAAATCGAATTTTTATTCTTTCTATAATATAAAAATCATATTTTTATTCTTTCTATATTATAAAAATCATATTTTTATCCTTCTACTTAATATAAAAATCATATTTTTATCTTCTACTTAATATAAAAATCATATTTTATCTTCTACTTAATATAAAAATCATATTTTTTTCTTTTACTTAATATAAAAATCATATTTTTATCTTCTACACCTTGGATCGTTAGGGCCGGTCCACCGATGTGGATTAAAATGCCTGAACACTACGTTTCCCCGCCCGATAGGGCGCAAATGAGCCAATTGATTCCATCGGCTCCACACAGTCACCGATATATCCGAGGCGCCTCGCAACAGCAACAACCACATAAGTCAAACTCGTCAGGGCGTGTAAAACCACTGATGTCACTTCTAGCTAGAAGGAAACGCATGCCCTCCCCGATGTCCTCTCCCGTTTTTGGTTCACAACCGGGGTGTGAGGCTCGCAAACCAACGCTACGCAAAGCTATGCCACACAGGCCGTGCTTTGATAATCAACCACAAGACTCTGCTTTTCAATAGAAGCCTTGATCATATTGCCACTTAGGCATGCCACACAGGCAATTCGCTCCATGCATTTGATATCCATCAATATATAACCTCTGAGCTCGTACATCTCAGAGAAGGGCGTTAAGCAAGAGAATAAATTCTCCGCCGCCAAACAGATATATATTTAATAGAAATCAATCACACAAAATAAAATCCATTGTCAGACACATGGTCCATTTACAAGTTCGTTCCGGGTCTGAAAGAAACCGTAGGCACCTTGTACCTCGCATATCCATCGATCTCCAAGTACGTCTGAACGATCACTAACTGATTCCCTCCTCTTGGGTGTACGACCCAATCAAGATCATCAGTAATCACCCAAATGACGTGAAGACCTCCGGTCTTCGACCACCGCTTCATCCTCGACACAACGTCGAATCCGTTATTCAGAATGGGATAAACCCGGTCTTTCTGAATAACTCGCGTATATAATAAACAAGTGTTACACAAACACAACATACGCCTCATTCCAATTCAGAATATTCTTTTATTCAAATATTCTTATACTTTGGGAAAGGTTCCCATTAATTTTATCAAAGATAAATTCTTTAAATTTATTCTTTAATCTCCCTTTGAATATCAATTCAAATTAGTAGGGATTAGCAAACCACACTGAAGTAATCATTTATTTTATTTCCCAATCCCAACCTATTCATCCCATGAAGTAAAACTAGCCATACTTCATATCTAACACCACGGTGTTACGTTCAAATCTAATTAAAGATTTAACTACCGCTTGGAGCAAAAATGGTGATACTCCATTCTCAATCATTTCAATCTAACTAAAGATTCATTAAAACTCCACCTAGTTTTAATCTTCCCAAAAATCATATTAATGATTGTTTAACTTGGGAAACCATATCATGTCTTTAACTGGGTAAAAAAACCAATGTCTTTTTAAAACACGGTTCACTATAAACCCTAAATCACATACCATTAATTATTGGGTTAAAGAACAAGTGTTATTTAAAGCACCGTTCACGATAAATCCAAAAATCAATTCAAATTCAATTCCATATACCGTTTAATTGTTACAATTCATTAAACCTAAATAAAAAGATTTAATCTTTTTCTCAATTGGGTTTAAGAACAGTGTTAATGAAGACACCATTCACGACAAGTCCAAATCACATTTGATATTAAATACAAGGCTCTGAATAGAAAATATATCGGCTTATATTCAATATCAAATTCTACGACCAACAAATATCGTATTGGAAATAACGATATAAATATATCTTTCAACTTTCCATAACAATATCTGTATAATCACGAAATCTAACATCGAAATATTCCAAAGATAATTTCGATTCAAATCCAATCCAATTCAATTATTGGAAATTCTGGTTATTTTCAAAACCATTTCAAATCCACTTTATTTATTTTAAAAATAATTAGAATTGTAATTCTAGTTCAAAACTAGTTCATTTCGATAAAAATCTATTTTTATCTTTTCAAATTTGGAATTTTTCATCCCAATTCTTCACAAATCATTTCTTATGATTTAACACAAATTATTACTATTTTTAATAATTTTATCTAGGCCCGTATAGTCGATTTTCCCCAATGGCCATCGAACTGCACTTACAGCGATCTTTTCCAAATTTGATTTTGACATAATTCCAAATCCAACCGTTGGATTTCAAATTTCTAATATTCCTTAGAAAGCTCTTTTCAATACGAACCCAAAGGTTCTGGTTTTAGGAGAATCCGACGGTCGGATCTCCCGTAATATCCATTCGAAGTCAATGGTCGAAATTCACGAACTACCGCGGCGCGGCGCGTTCTATTCAGGCCATTTAATATATATAATAAATATTATATATATTTCATCGATTTCCTTTCAACACGATTTTATAAATCGTTTTAAATTCGTTTTCGAAATGATTTCAACTTCATATTCAATTTCTAATCAAAATTGAATATTCCACATCATCGATATACAAATGATAATATTTTCAAAATGTTATATTTTGAAATCACTTTCTTTTCTGTATTCATTATAAAAATGAATAAAATTGATATAAATATCGTTCACGTCAGAATGGCGCAGATCTAACCAACACGGCTTTATATATATTTTAATAACTTTGTTATTCTATTCAACAAATGAATATTTTCTTCAACACATGAATTTTTATTTTTCTATTCAACACATGAATATTTATTTCTATACTCGACACATGAATATTTATTTCTATATATTCCTTATTTTCCAAATTCGAATGAGGCCCAATCAATTATCATATAATGTTAATTATATGGATTTCCTACAACACATGTATAATAGCAACGATAAATCATCAACCATCATCCAAGGTGCATCACACAACTGCATAAGCATTAAATATAAATAATTAATGCTTACACAGTCTGTCAATCCATCGATTGACATACAACTAAACAATCGGGATTAGTGTACATCAAATCTCATCCCAACCCCTATGTGGGGTTTCAAATTAAAAAACGCATATTTTATTTGTGCAGTTGGGCGATGTGTAAAATTTATCGTCCCAATCAATATCAGTCAAATTAGTGTACATAAACAAATCGTTCGATTTGTAAATGAATATTTATTTTACTTCACCACATGAATATGTATTTTATTTCAACACATGAATATATATATTTCACACATCACAATCAACAGTCAAATTTCACAACACAGCAATCAAACAAAAAAGTCATCCATGGTCTGTGGACGACGGGTGTCGGGTGCTGCTAGCATTGTCTGCATCCTAGTATATATTTCAACTAGAAATTAAAATAAAAGTGAGGATTTCTCACATTGGGGTTCCACTCTGCCATGCTTTCCTTCTGAACTGTTCGGGCTTCGTTTTGATTTCAGTCGATACCATCCCGCTGTTCACAGTAAAAAATTATATTTTTATCGCTTTATCCCAATAAATAAAAATCATATTTTTATTTCAATTTCGTATATTTTACAACGCTTCTTTCTATATAAAAATTATATTTTTACTTCTTTATAAAGATCGAATTTTTATCGCTACTCTATATATATAAAAATCGAATTTTTATTCTTTCTATAATATAAAAATCATATTTTTATTCTTTCTATATTATAAAAATCATATTTTTATCCTTCTACTTAATATAAAAATCATATTTTTATCTTCTACTTAATATAAAAATCATATTTTTATCTTCTACTTAATATAAAAAATCATATTTTTATCTTCTACTTAATATAAAAATTACACTTTTATTCTTCACATCATATATAAAAATTATATTTTTATGTAATCAAAACCCATATTCTTATAACCTGAAAAAAAAAATCACATTCTTTTTGTCATCTAAAAATCTATACTTTTTACATTATACATATAAATGAAAATCAATTTTTTTAATCTCTCTTTATATACTATAAAACTGAAATTTAAAATTCGAATTGAATTTACTTACTTTGCTCGACTGTCTAGGTGAAGAAAGGGGCATCGGAATGCTGGTCTTCATCGGAGAGCGCTGCGTCGAGTTGGGTGCGAGATTTTGGGGTTTGATTGGTGAGAAAAGGGGAAGGGATCGGGGTTGACGTCGCTGGAGAGGGAGGGTGATGGCGTCAGTGCCAGGGGAGGCGGAGGGGAGGTCGAGCGGTGGTCGGGGGTCCATGGCGGCGCGACACTGGTTCGATTTGGGCGGGGTTCTACGGGGTTGGGGTTTAGGGATTCGAAAGGGAGGTGGAGGGGCCAGGGGAAGGGGGAGGGTGGTCGGAGGGGGGGCGCGGTGAAGGGAGGGTGGCGGTGGAGTAGATCGACGGCGCCCCTTTCTTTTCTTTTCTTTTCTGAAAAGAATTTGGTCGGGGAGATAGAAAGAAGGTGGGAGGGCTGTATATAAAAAAATATATATTAATATTTTATTTAATTTAATCCTTTTGAATTCAAAATACTGGTTCAACGATACGAACTCCAACTCCAACCCAACGACTGTCGCCCTAGCCAAATACCCACATCCCGAACACAATGGGATATGCATCGTAAGCTGATTCGATTGTTTCGATCAGTTTTTGTCAAAATCAGAATATAAATCTATATATTAAATTTGAACGCACACTTCAATTTACTGGGGTCACATACGGACTCTAAAAATTCCCAAAAAATATTTTCTAGCTTTGTATTGATGACACGGTCCTAACGAAACTAATTTCGTCAAATTCTGAGACTATTTGAAAAATGGTCATTTTCCAGTCGATCGAAATTGACTGAAACTGTCAAAAGACGTTTAAGTGTTCCACGCTCACATATTGATTCAGAAAATTATGAAAATTGGAATCTAGAAATAATTCTACATCCCGAATCCAACAAAAGTGGATTCAACAAAAACCGAGGTCGTTTACAAAATTTCCATTTTTTAAGGGCTAGAATTCCATAGAGACTATTTTGAATTTTCAACTGGACATAACTTTTTATCCCCGCTATGAAATTTCAATTTTTTGGATTCGTTGGAAAGATATCCTCAAATAAATTCTAATGTTTTTGGTTTCACTATAATCCGGCTTATTTTGAATTCTGTACACTCATGTGAAATTAGAAATCGGATTTTCGAACTACCATGCCATTTTCAATTCCTTTTATAATTAAAAACAAATATTTATATTCTAACGTCGATCTATATAAATATATACGTTCTAATCTATTCCAAATGAATTTCTTGTCGTTATTATTTAAAATAATTCATTTTAAATACTCTAAACTCATCGAAATTGCCAAAATAAAATTTTTAAATTGGCTCGGATTTCCGGGTTATTACACATAACAATTTCTATGTTTTCTAATGACAAAGAAAAAGAATATTTTATTAGCATAACAATTTCTATGTTTCTAATGACAAACAAAAAGAATATTTTATTTTCATAACAATTTCTATGTTTGTAATGGCAAATAAAAAGAATATTTTATTTGCATAACAATTTCTATGTTTCTAATAAAAAATAAAAAGAATATTTTATTTGCATAACAATTTCTAAGTTTCTAGTAACAAATAAGAAGAATATTTTATTTGCATAACAATTTCTATGTTTCTAATGACAAATAAAAAGAATATTTTATTTGCATAACAATTTCTATGTTTCTAATGACAAATAAAAAGAATATTTTATTTGCATAACAATTCCTATGTTTCTAATAAAAATTAAAAAAATATTTTATTTGCATTAAAATTTTTACATTTCTAATTAAAAATAAAAAGAATATTTTATTTGCAACAATTCTTATGTTCATATATGACAAATAAAAATAGGATTTTTTTTATTTGTTTACAATTCCAAAGGTTACAAGACAAATAAAAAAAGATATTTTTATTTGTATACAATTCTACTGTTTACATGATAAATAAAAAAGATATTTTTATTTGTATACAATTTTAATGTTTACATGACCAAAAAAAAGATATTTTTATTTGTGTACAGTTCCAATGTTTACCTGACAAATAAAAAAAATTATTTGTATAGAATTCATAATGTTTACATGACAAATAAAAAGATATTTTTATTTGTATACAATTCCAATGTTTACATGACAAATAAAAAAAGAAATTTTTATTTGTATACAATTCTAAAATTTACATGACAAATAAAAAAAGATATTTTTATTTGTTTACAATTCTAATGTTTACATGACAAATAAAAAAGATATTTTTATTTGTATATAGTTCCAATGTTTGCATGACAAATTAAAAAAGATATTTTTATTTGTATACCCTTTTTTTTGTATACAATTCTAATGTTTACATGACAAATAAAAGAAGATATTTTTATTTGTATACAATTCCAATGTTTACATGACAAGTAAAAAAAGAAATTTTTATTTGTATTCAATTCTAATGTTTACATGACAAATAAAAAAAGAAATTTTTATTTGTATACAATTCCAATGTTTACATGACAAATAAAAAAACAAATTTTTATTTGTATACAATTCTAATGTTTACGTGACAAATAAAAAAGATATTTTTATTTGTGTGTAATTCAAATGTTTACATGACAAATAAAAAGATATTTTTATTTGTATACAATTCTAATATTTACATACATACAAATAAAAGAGCTATTTTTATTTGTATAACAAATTTACCAATTCTATTATCAACATATACTATAACAAATTTTTCCAATTTTATTATCAACATATACAATAAAAAGAATTATTTTATTGTATGACAAATTTTTGTTTGATCCAATCATTCATTTATACAAAACAGATCAACACAATCAAGATATTTAAAATCAAATCACGTACAATACACATCTGAATCTTAACGGCGGAGATATAAAAATTTCCTATAATTATTTTTAATTTATAAATAAGAAATCTCACAGATGGTTTCCACTCCACCAAAAATTGAGACGAGCTCCAAATCAAACCCAACAAGTGTCGTCCCTAGCCAAATACCCCCATTCCGGAAACAATGGACCGAGTCTCATCATCCCGTTTGATCGTTTCAGCCCACTTTTCTTTTAAATTAAAATATAAATCATTTAATTATTTAATTTGATCGTGCATTTAAATTTTGCGGGACCACATACGGACTCCAAAAATTCCCGAAAAACAAATCTAGCTATGTTTTGATGACACGATTCTAACAAAATTAATTTCGTTGAATTTGGAGACCGTTTGAAAAATGGTCATTTTCTAGTCGGTCCAATTCAAATTTAAATTACCAAACACATTTAAATTTACTGTGCTCACGTATTAAATCCAAAAATTATGAAAATTAGAATCTTACAAAAATTAGAATCTTACAAAAACGGAGGTCATCTGCAAAATGGCTATTTATCATATTAAAATATATATAAAAATTACATAGCGACTATTCTGAATTTTAAACTAGCCATAACTTCTTATTCCCGCTATGAAATTTCAATTTTTCAGATCCGTTAGAAAGATATAATTAAACAGATTTAAATATTTTTTGGTTTACTAAAATCCGATTTATTTTGAATCATGTACATTTAATTGAAATTTAAAATCGAATTTTCATACTACCGCGCCATTTCAGGCTCGTTATATAATTAAAATAAATTTATTCGTTCTAACTTTGATTTAAATAAAATTTTAGTCGTTATTATTTAAAATAAATTATTTGAAATATACAAAACCCATTAAAATAGATAAAATAAAATTTTTAAATTGGTTCTGAAATTTCGGGTTGTTACAATCTCCCTCACTTAAAAACTTTTCTTCCTCGAAAAGGAATGGAGCTGAAAGTTGTTTAATTTACCAACTCAACTTTCATTCTTTTATTGGTTTAAATAATTTTTATTAGTTGCACTAATGATCACATAACACAATCAACAATTAATTAGTTGATTAGCTTTGCAAATATATATAACTTTTATAAACTCAAAAATCATATTTTCTATAGTCGGATTATATATATAATCCCAAACACATTAATTATGAACTTGTCACTTTCAACTCATTCTAGGGTATTTCTAACCACATCTCTAATGAGTTTTCTCATTCTAGGATACTACTGATTCTATATCTAATGAGTATTCTTTTATAGGATATTTCTAATCCCATCTCCGATGAGTCTGTTGTTCAGTTCTAACAAGTTGTACCCTAAAGATTTGAGCTAACCAAAGCTCCGATACCAGCTGTAACGACAACGGATTTCGCACGAACCTAATCGATTGACAAAATTAACCAAGACCGTTCAAATTCCGCATATGATAACTCTGGGCATACAACACATCAGAAAAAATAATAGAAGACTTTTATAAACATCATAATAATGTTACATCGGAGTACATAATATCAGAGTACATCAAATATAATACAGCGGAAGATAATTTACAATAAATGTAATACAATGCACAGCAGAACAACTTATAACACAGTGGAAGACCATCATTGCTCTGGACACAGCTTTAAGCTTCGATCCAGAATCCTACTTAATAAATAAATATCTGCAAAACAAGCTACTCGACTGCCCGTGTGGAAAATTAGGGCACCCGAGTTTGCAAGTGAAACAAACTACGAGTCAGTCATGGGGCTGGTATGAGAAATCTTACTTAACGTATCTAATAATAAGGCTAATCCCAGGACTATGCCGCTAACGCTAAACGGTTTACTCCATTGGATTGCCAGTGCATAAATAAGTAAATCTTTTAAACAATGCAATGCTTTTTAGAAAAATGAAACCATTATAAGACTCAAGTCCCATCACACAATGCAACGCAAACCAGAGGATAGAGTTTTACCTTATAATGATCAAACATTCTTAATATGTACAAAACAATAATATTATTATTAGTGTCTAATCATTTTAAAACATTTTCAAAGTAAATGTATCAATCCTAGACGGCATAGTACCCTATCCTACTATGTCGCCATATATAGGTTTACAATCAAATCCGTAATGTCGTATTGGAAATTGGGTTTCCATCATGAGTCAAGGCTAGGGATGATCTCCTTACCGATTCGAGACACTCTAGCAAATGTCTCAGGATCCCCCACAGTGAACCTTAGATCCTGCAGGGCCGGTAAACAAATATACCTTAGTGGATTGGCAATTCCTGAACACACGCTTCCCGGTCCTATTGGACCTATCACTTGGCCAGTAGCGACCAATATCCGAGGCGCCTCATTCCATCATCCACATAAGTAAAAATGTCTGGGCTCCATATCATGACACCACTTCTAACTAAAAAGAAACGTGCGCACTCCCTGTGTTCCCTTATCCCGTTTCTGACTCTTAGCGGCGTGAGAAGCTTGCGAAGTTACTCTTTACACAAAGCTATGCCCAAATGAGCTGTTCTTTGATCATCAACTCAAGGCTCTGCTTTTCAACAAAAGCCTTGATAATTTGCGTCTTGGTATACCACATTGACAATCCACGCCATGCAACTGATATCTATCAATATATAACATCTGAGCTCGTACGTCTCAGAGAAGGGTGTTAAGCAAGAGAATAAATTCTCTGCCACCAAACAGATATATATTTCATAGAAATCAATTCACATAGAACGAAATTCAATGTCAGAAACACATCCATTTACAAGTCCGTTCTGGGTCTGAACGAAACCGCAGACACCTTATTCCTTGTCTTGTATGTCCAATACGGAAGAGAGGTTCTCGTATATCCGGACAATCAACAAGTACGTCTAGACAACTATCACTTTTAACCCTTTACTGGGAGCTACCCAATGTCGGCATCAATAGTCGTCCATTTGATGTGAAGATCGTCGGTCTTCAATCACCGTCTTCAATATCTTCGATTTAAATCGTCGTATAATTATTTGAAATGAGATTTAACTCTGTCTTTTCAAATAATTCTCGAATATATATAATTTAAATCATTTCCTATCGTCAATATTCTTTTATAACGATTTATCGCTATTTTTATTTATATAAAATAGCCCAATTTAATTTAACGACGCTTTAGGTTGTTATGTGGCCCTGACACTGTTTTTATCCAAAACTAAATTACACATTTCTCGAAATCTAACCGTTAGATCTTAACAAATTTAATATCGTTGGAAATATCTTTCCAAAGCGAACCTAACGGTTCCAGTTTTGGGAAAATCTGAAGGTCGGATATTTCGATATAATCGTTTAAAGTTAAGATTCCGAAACGCGAACTACCGTGCGCGATTCATTTAATTTTAATTCATATATGTATATATATATATAAATTGTTTGAATATTTCAGTAACATGTTTAAAGTGATGTTTTCAACAAACAAAACATATATTAACATTTATACATTTTTAATGTTTCGATAAATTTTCCTCAGTATGATTCTTTTTACAGTGGATCAACATATACACTAAAAATATTATTTTCAATGTCTACAACAAATTTTCTTAAATATGATTCTTTTCATGGTGAGTCAACATATACATTAAAGATATTATTTTTAATGTTTTCAACAAATTTTCCTATTTATGATTCTTTTTATAGTGAATCAATATATATACATTAAAAATATTATTTTTAATGTTTTCAACAAATCTTCCTATATATGATTCCTTTTTATAGCGAATCAACATACACATTAAAAATATCATTTTTAATGTTTTCAACAAATTTCCTAAATGTGATTTTTTTGTAGTGAATAAATATATATACATTAAAAATATTATTTTTCATGTTTTCAAAAAATCTTCCTATTTTACTAGGAGGTAGAATGTAATATTTTAATTACAAATCCGATTTTTACCTATAACCCTTTTTATCTAAATGTACATGTAAAAAATAACAATTTTAAATGAAACTGAATAAACATTAAAATGTCCCTTTTAATCTCTGAACAATTTCCAATGTACATTTTATTTTATTAATGAGTCATTTTATACATTAAAATGTTTCTTTTTAATGTTTACATAATTTTGACAATAAACATGTCACTTTAAATAATGAATCATTTTATATGTTAAAAATGTTTTTTTTTATGTTTAACAATTTTGACCATTTCTATGTTCTCATACATACAATAAAAGAAAGTTTTATTGTCTAAACAATTCCTACATTTTATATGTATAAATAAAAAGAACAATTTTATTGTCTACTGATTAACATAGAAATGCGTTTATTTTATGCTCTTATATCATATCTTTTATATATAAATAAATATTACTTGGGTATTGTTTTGTCACTTTTTATAGATATGCCACTTGAGCCACTTACAGTCAGAAAAATGGAAAATAGAGGTCCAGTTGCTGTCGATATACATATGATGACTTGCAGATGAAGATCTCACATCAACTTCCTTTTTGGACAGGAGTATAATTAGTAGAAGAGCCATGCATGTCACAAAGCAATGAAGAATTGTCAAGGAAGCAAGAGGAAAAGAGGAAGGCCCAAATTTACTAGATTTCACTAAGGCCCATTTGAAATTCTCATTGTAAACTCTTTTGTGATTTCCCTAAGGCCCATTTGTTGTATTTGGGTTTAGATTGGCTATCTATCCTATAAATACACTTGTAATCTCATTGTAAACATCATCCATGAATTGAGAGTTTTCTCCTTCTTTTTCTCTTTTATGCAACTTTTTATTTTCTTAGCAATTAGTGTTGTCTACACAATTAGATTTGGTAGAGCACTACTTGTATTTTTCACTTATTTTCATTAGTGATTGACCGTCTGATTAGATTCAACGGTAATCCTAATTTATTTTTTGTTTGTTATTTAATTTTCCTAATTTTAATTTCTGTCCTTTTTATTGCTTTCCTATGTCATTTTGGATTGAAAATAGATTTGATTAGATTCAGATCTGATTCAATTCACTAATAGTTTTATTGTTTTTCAACCCAACCTCCAAATTTCGTCTTGCTCGCCCAAGAAATTATATAAATAATTTAATTTAATTTACCTCCCTGTGATTCGACCGGCATACTACACG
This sequence comes from Allium sativum, assembly GCA_030737875.1. Lineage (NCBI taxonomy): Eukaryota > Viridiplantae > Streptophyta > Magnoliopsida > Asparagales > Amaryllidaceae > Allium > Allium sativum. The sequence goes on from CM060920.1 coordinate 658,376,459, forward strand.
ATCTGTGCGCTTGCAGAATTTATTTTAAAATTTCACGCTTTTCTATTTCATAGGAAAGCAATGAGCAAGTTTTTGGCGCAGTTGCCGAGGAGGTAACAATTGAATTTTATTATTTATTGAATTTCCAATTCGTGTTAGTGTTTATTTTTTATTTTTTTTCTCGTTTTTGTTTTCTTTTATATATAGGAAAAAAAATTCTCAATTAGTTGATTTGATATTAATTGTTGATGCCATAATCTTCTTAAAAAAAAACTTTCCACTTTTTCTTTTGATTTTTTTCCTTTTCATTTATGTCTTTCATTTTCATAATTCTTTCCCGCTTTTCACCAATTCTAAAAAAAACAAATACATATATATTTCCTATTTTTCTCATTTCTTTCTTCTTCTTTTTCCTGTGCATTGCATTCCTTTCTTCAAATTCACCACTTTCTTCTTTTTTTTCCTGTCAGTCTTTCTTCAGATTTCTTCCATTCACCGTACATTCAAAACCACAGACCTCACAATACCATTATCCACGTTCTTACCATAACCACGTTCTCTTCATGCTTATCCTCCACGTCCAAACAGTACTGCCCATGAACAAACTTCAGTTCGTACACATCACAAAATCCATAGTGCAAATTTCACCATCTGCATGTACTCTTTACACCCATCTTCCTGTCCTCATCACCTTGCAGACGCTTCCCTTTCAAACCCATAACCGAACCACAACAAGTTTTTCCCACTCACGTCCACTCTGCAACAACCTCCTCTGTCCGTACTCCATACCCTCTTCACGCAATCCCTTGTAACTATTCCACCATACACCATTCAACATCCATCCTCTCATACATCAAACCATCACCACAAAATAGTCTCTGCCAACAAAATCCACCCAGTCCGCCTCAGAAAAAAATCCGCCCCTCTCCACCGCAAGATTTGTTCAACGAACCACATCTGAGCATAGACCCACATCTAACTTCGCAAACAATTTTCAATTCAAAAAAAAAAGTTCAGCATCCACCTTTCCATTCAACCAAACCCGCAAGCAACCCACATCTGCCTTAGACCATCTAGTCATGCCATCCACCGCAGTTCCCTCCTACGACGTCAGACATCATGCTCTTCTCCCACAGATCAGCAAAACCCGATTCAATAATCAACCGCTAAATAAGATTCGAACCCATCGCAGCAAGCCAAACCCAAAAATCGATCCTTCCGTTATTCACCAAATTCACACCCCCTCAAATCGATTTCGAAAGAAAAAAGAAGGCCCAGCTCTTGTTAATTCTGTTCCACCAATTTTTTTTTCAGGGAGATAGATTTTGTTAATTCTGTGTGTTGCGATGGTATATATAAAAAAGGGAGGTGCAAGACCTAGGGTTGGCTAGTTTGATTCGTATTAGGGTTTTTTCTCCTTTGACCTTCCAAATGGTTGTAATTTGAGTGTGAGAGCGTGACTGGTGAGGTTTGATTCGAGCTCAGTTTTGATTTTGTTGAGTTAAGTTTTCTAGCTTTTTGAGTTTAGTATTATTGTTAAAAAAAAAAATTCTTCTGAGTTTGTTTTGTTTGCTATTTTTTTAATTTTTGGGAGTCATTTATTAGTTTAGTTTTTTTGTTTTATTTCTTCCAAAAAACAGGAAAAAAATCCGAAAACAGAGACTAAAGTAAAGAAGTAGTGCCAAGCAGCAAAATCAGGAATTTAGAGGTCAAAACAAACTGCAACAGTTGATTTGAATTGTTAGTATTACTCAACTGTTCTGGACGGACAGCCATATCCCACTGTAAAATTCTTTAAACTCTACAGGTGCTGCAGTTGCTTAAAATACATAGAAATTGCTTATAAAAATTTTCTACAGGGGCAGCGGCTTGCTTGTACAATGTTTTAATTTTCTGTAGTTATTATTGTTTGATTATTGTGGTTGGCTGAATTTCCATAATTAAAATCATCACTCATCATTTTTCAACAATAAAAATTTGATTTGCAAATATTTAACTACAACAGTGTATTTTATGAAATTAATTCTCTCAAAGGTTTGGTCGTGGATATATATTAGTTTAATTTATTTAACTTCTAGCAAAAGAGGTTGCATACTACCCGTAAAACATTGGTCGTGTCCCGTAGTTTTATACTATACATGAACGACCATAAGACCCTCATCCCCCTTCAAATTGAGATTATCAATTAATGGGATATACTTGAGTACGTTATCTATTTTGTAATAATAGCTACTTGTGTCAATCTTAAGCCTTTTTTTTGTTTTTTATTTAACAACGATGAGTGAAATGTTAGCCATCATAATTCTCCTAGAAATTTTGAGATTGATGAAATTGGCATTATTCATACCATAGTTGATGAAACTTTTATTGAAACTTCTGAAGCCTTGAAAATGTTTTTTAACCATTTCAACTCTGATTTCGATGAGTTCGAATACATTTCTAAAATAAATGAACTCCTTGACTCAAAACCCTCATTACCTGAATTGGATCTCAAACCCCCGCCACAAGACCTTGAGTATGCTTACTTGGACTCTATAGAAAATTTTCCCGTAATGGCCTCTGATATTACCAAGGACCAAGAAGAAAACCTTTGAAAATTTTACGGGATAATCTGCATCTGTATTGTATAAATCATTGGCACGACAATTTTTTTTCATAGGAAGGATTTTTATTTCAAAATTTACTGACATACCTATTGCACCTCACGAATCATATAAGAAATCATCATGCATCATTTTTGATAGAGGCAAGTGTGGGGTGAAAAAGAAATTTCATTCTTCAAACATTCATCATCATCATAGATTTTATCTTGCATATGATTTTCACATGCATATAGTTGCTAAATTGCACTTTATTTTACAAATTATTTTGCATTTAGTCCATCTTTGGGTTCTATCTTTAAAATTTAGGAAACGTGTTTACAGTGTGGACACTGTTTTGAAAAAGTGTGGGGGGAGTCTGCATTGCATTCATTTTTTTTTTTCATTTTTTTATGCATTAAGATTAGACTATCATGCATTTTAGATCGTAGTAACATGTCATTTTTTTTTGAAAATACAACGCATTTTAGACTGATAAAACAAAATAAGTTAATAGTTATTAATCAGTTGATAGTGTTTATTTTTCTTTCAACTAAGATCAAATAAGAAATATGATGAAAAGTTGAATTTTGAGGGATAATAGTTAACCGGTACATAGGGAGATTCTTAGGTGATGGCCATGAAGCCTATTCTAAATTGTAGTCTTTGTTTAATGGGTGGAGAACTTAAAATACATATATTGGCTTTTTGAATCTTTAAAACTAAGTTTCATTAAGTTGAATTCGTGTAACTCTCTCTTGTTCTTATATTTTCAATAATAATAATAGTAATCCAAGGGTATCCAACATTTCTTGTATATCTAGCATTGCTTGTATATCTAGCGTTAGTGTGCGAACCCGTCAAGCTCTATCCGACATGTTGTTGACAAAGTCAGCGTTGGTATATCTTGGTCTCATTTTATGAGTTGGACACCTAAGGATTAACGACATGTTGTTGATAAAGTCGGTGTCGGTCTGCACAATCCGCCAAGCTCTGTCCCAACTCTCCGTCTGTCCATAAGGCAGTGTATAGGTGGTATACCTTGGTATTTTTAGTTAGGTGTATGTAATTAATCGTAAATTACAATTTTTATAGAGATGGAGAATAAGCAATGATGCCCAAACACTTCTTGACCTTATTAATTTGAATAGCCATACACGAGGAAATAATAATACCACTTTACAAATTGTGCCAAGCAAACTAAGAATCTATTTCATGGCTGCACTATGTTATCGACCGAACCAACTGGCTAAACTAGAGTTTAACATTGAAAACTTAAATTATATTGAAAATTTGTAACAGGTTGAGATATCTAAAGTACAATCAAGTAATTAGAAATTGTTAACTTATTTTGTTGTACCACTTTCCTAAAACAAGTCGTGTTTTAATTTTTGTTTTCAATTGCATAATTTATGATGATCCCAAAACCCCGTACGACGGTGTTAAGGATAATCATTGGAATATAACACATTAATCATCATTAGCAGAGTACAGATAATAGCATAAACAACAAATAGAATAATTTGCATAAATATGACAGCGGAATCATATATATTACAACATCAGAGAGAGCAGTGTAGGATACAACTTAGTGCATAAAAGTACAAGATCAGTCTACATCGCCATAAGCGGTACATATACATAGAGAGTACATAAAAGAAATATCAGTCTACATCGCTAGAAGCAGAATCATATACATAGATAATAATGGCGGAATATCAATAGTCAACACTGAGAAGTCAAGCCTCGCCATGAGCCAAAAGATGCACCCTCTGCTGTAGTGCAAAGCCAAAATATGTCCTGCTACCTGGTACTAGGCTGCCCGTGTGAAAATAAAGGCACCCGAGTTTGCAAGGTGAAACAAACTACGAGTCAGTCATGGGACTGGTATGAGAAATCTACTTAACTAATTAAACAAAATAATAAGGCAAATCATAGGACCACGCCACTTTCGCGGAACAGGTTCACTCCAATGATTGCCAGTGCATGAAATAAAGTAAATTATTAAATCATCGCAATGCTTTTTATAAAAATGAAGCCATTATAAGACTCAGGTCCCATCACACAATGCAACCGGAGAAATGCTTGATACGTAAAAAACAAAAGTGTTTGATATTATTACTAGTGCATATATGTTTCAAAAGCAAATTCAATCATAAATATCAATCATTGACGGCATAAGTGACCCATATCACTATGTCGTCATACTAGTAATACAATCAAATCCGTAACTTTGTATTGGAAATTGGATTCCATCATGAGTCGAGGCAATGGGCAAGCTCCTCTCCATTCGAGACACTCTAGCAAATATCTCAGGATCACACACAGCGATCCTTGGAATCGGCTGGGCTGGTCCTCTCTTACTTTTGAGAATTAGCAATTCCTGAACACACGTTTCACAGTCCTTACAGACCTATAATCGAGGCGCCTCGCATTCCAACAACCACACAGGTGAAAATAATATCAATGTCAGGGCTGGTATGTCACTGACACCACCGTAGCTAGAAAGAAACATCGTGTTCTCCCAGCGGTCCTTATCCCGTTTTTGACTCATACCGAGGTGTGAGGCTTGCGAATCAACGCTACACACAAAGCTACGCCACGTAGGCCATGCTTTGATCATCAACCACAAGACTTTGCTTTTCAACAGAAGCCTTGATCATCTGCCACTTAGGCATGCCACATAGGCAATTCACTCCATGCGACTGATTTCTATCGATATATAACCTCTGAGCTCGTACGTCTCAGAGAAGGGCGTTAAGCAAGAGAATAAATTCTCCGCCGCCAAAGAGATATATATTTAATAGAGATCAATCAGCACAGAACAAAATCCAATGTCAGACGCACAGTCCATTTACAAGTTCGTTTTGGGTCTGAACGAAGCCAGAGGCACCATATTCCTCGCATATCCGTACAATAAATGAATACGTCCGGACGGCTACCACTTCAGCTCCTTCAAGGTAGCTACTCCAATCATGAGCATCAGTAGTGCCCATCCATCCGATGTGAAGATCGTCGGTCTTGAACTGTCTTCATCTCTTCGACTTCTAATCGTCGATCAATTATTTGAAATGGGAATCAACTCGGCCTTTTCAAATAATTCACGTATATTTAGATTTTCAAATCAATTCTTCCCATGGTTAAATTATTCGACATTCACATTTCAGTTCTTTAGTATATTTTTCATGTCAAACACATTTAACCATCAAATCTCAAGCAAACCAAGTAGAATCGGTTTATTTTCATTCTATATTGTCTATAATATTTTATAACGATATATCGCCATTTTTATTTATTTAAAAATGGCCCTATTTAATTAAACGACGTTTCAGGTCGTGCCGAGGCACTGGCGCTATTTTTCCCCAAATTTGTTTTACACATATCTGAAAATCTAACCGTTGGATCTCAACAAAGTTTATATCGTTGGGAAGATATTCCCAAAGTGAACCTAACGGTTTCAGTTTTGTCAAAATCCGATGGTCGGATCTTTCAGTATAATCGTTTGAAGTTACAATTTCAAAATGCAAACTGTAGGGGCTCGATTCGTTTTATTTAATTTATATTTATATATATATAAATATAATTTATTCGACGATTTCAATATCGTTTTCACTTCAAATATTTCACTAAGAGCTTTAAATTTCAGAAAATTTCGCCATAACCTCCTTTGTACGAGAAGGGGTTTGGAAATTTATTAGGCCGTATTAGGTACCCAATAAATCATAATAAGCATGCACATATTTATAGTGATATATTCCGGCGTCCACATGGGAGTGTGTATAGATCATAACTCCAGAGAATAAATTCTCGTCACCCTATAAATGGTTTTTGTGCCTTAATGACTAGAGAGACGTGTTTATTGTCATCTCCAGACCTGTGTGGGTTTTTTATTAATCTTGCAATTTACCGTTACAATTTATATAGTCCAGATCAGTCATCAGTTCAACCTGTAATTTATAATCATCGCCATACAAGCCTCTCGCTTGTATGGTAAATTTTCAACCTCGTCACACAAGCTCCAAATGCTTATGTGGTATATGATGAAGTATGCCTATCTTCAAGAAGTATGCCATATAATGTAGTTCAAAATTAATTGTTACTATCCTATGGCGACGTTTATTATTACACACAGAACAACCAACACTCCGCATCCAATGGCATTCACATGAGTTGATATAATAGTATTGCACATCCAACTCATTAAGGTTTACCTATTTGTCGGGCACGCAAATAAATTCTTTACTCAACAGCTAATCCATTTTCCTGTTCAACACATGTGTGTTTGTGTGTGTGTGTATATATATATATATATGTATGTATGTATGTATGTGCGAAACTAAGCTAAAATTAATATTTCTAGCGAACAAAAATATATTTCAACAAATGACTATTTTATTTAGTTCACTTACATGTTAAAAATAATATTCATAGCAAACAAATGTTTATTTCAACACTTGTATATTTTTAGCGAGTTATACACATGATAAAAATGATATTTTTATCATCAAAAATATTTATTCAACACATGAACATTTTTAGCACTTCATATTCACAATAAAAATGTAGATTTTATTGTTCACTCTATATATTCAACACATGAATATTTTCGACTTCACATATACGATAAAAATATGATTTTTATTGTTCTAGTCCTTTATTCAACACATGAATTTTTTCTATAGTTTATATATATAATAAAAATGTGATTTTTAGTGTTAAAACAACTTATGTAAAGCATGAATTTTTATATATTCTATATATGTGATAAAAATTTATTTTTGTTTTTCAAAGAATTTTGTTCATCACATGAATTTCTATTCAACACATGAATTTCTATTCAACACTTGTACTTCTATTCAACATATGAATATTTTCTATAGTTTATATATATAATAAAAATGTGATTTTTATTGTTAAAACAATTTATTTAAAACATGAATAGTTTATATATGTGATAAAATGTTATTTTTATCTTTCAAAGAATTTTATTCATCACATGAATTTCTATTCAACACATTAATATGGTTTCCACACATGAATTTCTATTCAACACATGAATATGGTTTCAACACATGAATATAATTTCAACACATGAAAATAATTTCAACACATGAATATTATTGAAAATTTCGGCAGCATAACGGCAGGGTATTTAAAACCGGCACCGTCCCGAGTACGGCTCCTCGCTCTACCTTAAAACCTCGCGGTTTTTTACTATGGGGATTTCATACATCTAGTTCGCACGCAGGCGAGTATGTTTTTCTTTTCCACAATTTATTCTAATTTTGTTTCAACCACAAACGGGTATTTTTCAACCATAAGTGTATTTTTCAACCACAATCCAAACAATGTCAACCACAAACAAATCTATCAGCCATTCGCATTATTCACCAAACTTTTCACGCTAATTCACAATCAATAAATATCATCCATGGTTTGTGGACGAGGGGAGTGTATATATATATATATATAAGTATATTTTATTTCCATTCCAACACACATATGATTTATACAATGCATGTATAATTCATACATCGCTCATATAACTTATACAACGCATGTACATGAGGTATACAACACGTATATAATTTATATTTTGCTTATATAACTTATACAACACATGTCCATTCACATTTCAATTTATAAATCTCACATTGGTTTGTTGCTTTGCTAAAAATAGTAGCGAGCTCAGAAAAATCCACGGACACTTCTGGAATGTGGAGAGGGTTGACACGGTCCCGATGCCTCCTATTTCACTGAATTTCATTAACATAGCAAAAGGATACGATTTTTATTGTAAAATCACAAACCGTAGCGCTTTAAAGTGCTATAGAACAATTTAATATAATTTAAACCGTTACCTTCTGAAATTCTTCAAAACTAGGTTTTGATTTTTAACAAAATCTGTAGCACTATGCTGAAATCGAGTAGCACCACGTCGTAGCAATTCGAAAGGTGCGCTCGTCGAGGTTAGGGTGGTCCCACTCGCACGTAGTTCGAGGGCAGGGCGGTGCGGTGAAGTCCTGAACTTTGAGGGGGTCGTTCTCGCCGATGATTGCACGAGGGTAGGAGCACTTGGTATGGATTTGATGAGGGAGGAGAGCTTTTCAAAAAGTTGTGAAGGGGGAGGGGCTAATTCGTCGTGGTTTGATCAGAAAATGACTGGGAAGGGGGGAAGCTCTTCCGCCATCGAGCAAGTTACGGAGGGGGGGGGGGGGTTGAGATTTTTTTATAAAATTAAATTATGAAGGAAAAATATGATTGGCCCATGCTTTATTAAATTTTTAAAATAGTGTTTCTCCATACGAACTCCAATCCAAACCCAACGACTGTCGTCCCTTGCTATATACCCCCATTCCGAACACAATGGGTTATGTTTTGTAGGCCCATTCGACTGTTAAAGTCAGTTATTCTTCAAATTAAAATATAAAACATTCAATATTTGATTTGAACGTACATTTCAATTTGCCGTGGCCACAAACTGATCTCAAAAATTCCAGAAAAATAAATCTGGCTATGTTTTGATGATATGGTCCCAACAAAACCAGTTTCGTCGAATTCTAAGACCGTTGAAAAATGGCCATTTTCTGGTCGATCCAATTTAACCGAAATTGACCAAACACGTTTTCTTTTCCCACGCTCACATATTAACTTCAAAAATTATGAAATTTGTAATCTAGCAATAATTTGACATCCCAGATCCAAAAAAAGTGGTTTCGTCGAATTCCGAGGCCGTTTGCAAAATGTCTATTTTCAAGGGCTATATATTCTCTATAGCGACCTTTCTGGAAATTCATTTGGCCATAACTTTTGATTCCCGCTATGAAACTTCGATTTTTTAGATTCGTTAGAAAGATATTCACAAACAGATTTAAATATTTTTGGTTTCACTAAAATCCATTTTATTTTGCACCCGGTACAGTCAGTTAAAGTTTGAATTCAAATTTTCAAACTACCGCACCATTTCTAACTCATTATTTTATTGAAATATTCTATTCAATTACCCTAATCTCTTTAAAATAACCAATTAAAATTTTTAAATTGGCTCGTATTTTATGGGTTGTTACAATCTTCCCCACTTAAAATTTTTCATCCCCAAAAAGGAAACAGTAGTACAATTGGAAACAAAAATGGAAATGCAAAGTATTGTAAAGGTACCTTGCACCGGAGTTAGTCAGAGATGTCCACTCTGCACTTGGGGTAAGCTTGCTTAATGCTTTCCTCAGTCTCCCAAGTACAGTCTCTAGGATCATTACTCCACTGCACTTCAACTAAATGAACTTTCTTGTTCCTTAGCTCTTTAGTTTCTTTGCCAACAATTTTTAATGGCTCTCTTCTGACTGCTAATTCTAGAGTAATTTCCAAGTCCTGTTGCGCTGCTTCTTCTACAACAAGATCTGGATCATGCACATGTTTTCTAAGTTGAGATACGTGAAACACATTATGTACTCCAGGCAACCAATCAGGTAATTGAACCCTATAAGCAAGAGTTCCAATTCGTTCAAGTATAGGAAAGGGACCAATAAATCTGGGTGCCAACTTCCCAGTTTTACCGAATCGGATTACTCCTCTCATCATAGAAACTTTCAAATAAACATAGTCACCAACAGCGAATGCCAAATCTCTTCTTCTAGAATCTGCACAACTCTTCTGTTGGCTTTGAGCAGTTTGCAATCGTTTCTCAATGTAATTGACTTTATCTGAAGCTTCTCGAATCATATCGACCCCAACACAAGTCTGTTGCCAGGTTCTACCCAACGTGCGGGAGATCTACATGGTCTACCGTATAATGCTTCAAATGGCGACATTTCCAAACTTTCTTGATAGTTGTTGTTATATGAGAATTCTGCCAAATACACGTGATCTTCCCATGACCCGCCAAAATCAATAATACAAGCCCGCAGTAAATCTTCTAGAATTCTGTTCACCCTGTCAGTTTGGCCATCTGTCTGAGGGTGATAAGCGGTGCTCAGGTTCAGTTTTGTTCCCAATTCTATCTGGAATGCCTCCCAGAATTTGCTAGCAAATATTGGATCTCTATCACTGACTATGCTGATGGGAACTCCAAGCAGCTTAACAATTTCTTTGAAATAAATCCGTGCTAGACTTTGGGCGGTTCTATTGGATCTAACAGGTATGAAATGGGCGGTCTTCGTGAAACGATCTACGATCACCCAAATACTATCATTACCTTTCTTGGTTCGGGGCAAACCATCTATGAAATCCATGGAAATCTGTTCGCATTTCCAACTTGGGACTTCCAACGGTTGCAATAATCCGACCAACATTTGTTGGTCGCTTTTGACTAGTTAGCATGTAGGGCACCTGCTAACATATAAAGAAATGTCCCTCTTCATGGACCTCCACCAGAAGGTGCGTTTGAGATCGTTGTACATCTTACTCACTCCAGGATGAATGCAAAGTTTGGACTTGTGGAATTCATCAAGCACCTCTCTTTTGAGCTCAGGGATGTCGGGAACACAAATTCTTCCTTTTAATCTCAGAACTCCCTCACTATCCACTTGAAAACTGGAGTCTTCGCCTTTTTGAATTCTTTTCTATCGGATTTGAACCATGGCATGGTACAGTAATATATCCAAGCTTCATTTTAATTTTTACTATTCTACTTAGCTCATTTTAGGACATTACTAGTCCTATCTCTAATGAGCAACTCATCTTAGAATACTACTAATTCTATTCTGACGAGGTGTTTAATGTGTTAAATTCCAGAACTAAGGTTAACTAAAGCTCTGATACCACCTGTGATGATCCCAAAACCCCGTACGACGGTGTTAAGGATAATAATTGGAATATAACACATTTATCATCATTAGCAGAGTACAGATAATAACATAAGCAACAAATAGAATAATTTGCATAAATATGACAGCGGAATCATATATATCACAACATCAGAAAGCACAGTGTAGGATACAACTTAGTGCATAAAAGTACATGATCAGTCTACATCGCCATAAGCGGTACATATACATAGAGAGTACATAAAAGAAATATCAGTCTACATCGCCAGAAGCGGAATCATATACATATATAATAATGGCGGAATATCAATAGTCAACACTGAGAAGTCAAGCCTCGCCATGAGCCAAAAGATGCACCTTCTGCTGTAGTGCAAAGCCAAAATATGTCCTGCTACCTAGTACTAGGCTGCCCGTGTGGAAATAAAGGCACCCGAGTTTGCAAGGTGAAACAAACTAGGAGTCAGTCATGGAACTGGTATGAGAAATCTACATAACTAATTAAACACAATAATAAGGAAAATCATAGGACCACGCCACTTTCGCGGAACGGGTTCACTCCAATGATTGCCAGTGCATGAAATAAAGTAAATTATTAAATCATCACAATGCTTTTTATAAAAATGAAGCCAATATAAGACTCAGGTCCCATCACACAATGCAACGCAAGCCAGAGGATAGAGTTTTACCTTATAATGGCCAAGAAATGCTTGATACATATAAAACAAAAGTGTTTGATATTATTACTAGTGCATATATGTTTCAGAAGCAAATTCAATCATAAATATCAATCATAGATGGCATAAGTGACCCATACCATTATGTTGCCATACTAGTAGTACAATCAAATTCGTAACTTCGTATTGGAAATTGGATTCCATCATGAGTCGAGGCAAGGGGCAAGCTCCTCTCCGTTCGAGACACTCTAGCAAATGTCTCAGGATCACACATAGCGATCCTTGGAATCGGTTGGGCTGGTCCTCTCTTACTTTTGAGGATTAGCAATTCCTGAACACATGTTTCCCGGTCCTTACAGACCTATAATCGAGGCGCCTCGCATTCCAACAACCACACAGGTGAAAATAATATCAATGTCAGGGTTGGTAAGTCACTGACACCACCGTAGCTAGAAAGAAACGTCGTGTTCTCCTAGCTGTCCTTATCCCGTTTTTGACTCATACCGAGGTGTGAGGCTCGCGAATCAACGCTATACACAAAGCTATGCCATATAGGCCATGCTTTGATCATCAACCACAAGACTTTGCTTTTTAACAGAAGCCTTGATCATCTGCCACTTAGGCATACCACACAGGAAATTCACTCCATGCGACTGATTTCTATCGATATATAACCTCTAAGCTCGTAGGTCTCAGAGAAGGGCATTAAGCAAGAGAATAAATTCTCCGCCGCCAAACAGATATATATTTAATAGAGATCAATCAGCACAGAACAAAATCCAATGTCAGACACACAGTCCATTTACAAGTTTGTTCTGGGTCTGAATGAGCCGAAGACACCATATTCCTCGCATATCCGTACAATCAACGAATACGTCCGGACGGCTACCACTTCAGCTCCTTCAAGGTAGCTACTCCAATCATAAGCATCAGCAGCGCCCATTCGTCTAATGTAAAGATCGTTGGCCTTGAACCGTCTTCATCTCTTCGACTTCTAATCGTCGATCAATTATTTGAAATGGGAATTATCTCAGCCTTTTCAAATAATTCATGTATATTTAGATTTTCAAATCAATTCTTCCCTTGGTTAAATTATTCGACATTCACATTTCAGTTCTTTAGAATAATTTTCATGTCAAACACATTTAACCATCAAATCTCAAGCAAACCAAGTAGAATTGGTTTATTTCCATTCTATATCGTCTATAATATTCTATAACGATATATGCCATTTTTATTTATTTAAAAATGGCCCTATTTAATTAAACGACGTTTCAGGTAGTGCCGAGGCACTGGTGGTGTTTTTCCAAATTTATTTTACACATATCTGAAAATCTAACCATTCGATCTCAACAAAGTTTACATCGTTAGGAAGGTATTCCCAAAGCGAACCTAACGGTTTCAGTTTCCTTAAAATCCGATGGTCGGATCTTTCGGTATAATCGTTTGAAGTTACGATTTCAAAATCCGAACTGCAGGGGCTCGATTCGTTTTTTTTAATTTATATATATATATATAATTTATTCGACGATTTCAATATCGTTTTCACTTCAAATATTTCATAACGCCTTTAAATTTCAGAAAATTTCGCCATAACCTCCTTTGTACGGGAAGGGGTTTGGAAAGTTATTGGGTCGTATTAGGTACCCAATAAATCCTAATAAGCATGCACATATTTATAGTGATATATTCCGGCGTCCACAGGGGAGTGTGTATAGATCATAACTCCAGAGAATAAATTCTCGTCACCCTATAAATGGTTTTTGTGCCTTAATGACCAGAGAGACGTGTTTATTGTCATCTCCAGACCCGTGTGGGTTTTTTTATTAATCTTGCAATTTACCGTTACAATTTATATAGTCCAGATCAGTCATCAGTTCAACCTGTAATATATAATCATCGCCATACAAGCCTCTCGCTCGTATGGTAAATCTTCAACCTCGTCACACAAGCTCCAAATGTTTATGTGGTATATGATGAAGTATGCCTATCTTCAAGAAGTATGCCATGTAGTGTAGTTCAACTATTAATTATTACTATCCTATGGCGACGTTTATTATTACACACAGAACAACCAGCACTACGCATCCAATGACATTCACAGGAGTTGATATAATAATAGTGCACATCCAACTCATTAAGGTTTACCTATTTGTTGTGCACGCAAATAAATTCTTTACTCAACAGGTAATCCATTTTCCTGTTCAACACAAGTATATATATATATATATATATATATATATATGCGCGAAACTAAACTACAAATAATATTTCTAGCGTACAAAAATATATTTCAACAATTGACTATTTTATTTAGTTCACTTACATGTTAAAAATAATATTAATAGTAAACAAATATTTATTTTAACACTTGTGTATTTTTAGCGAGTCATATACATGGTAAAAATGATATTTTTATCATCAAAAATATTTATTCAACACATGAACATTTTTAGCACTTCATATTCACAATAAAAATGTAGATTTTATTGTTCACTCTATATATTCAACACATGAATATTTTCGACTTCACACATACGATAAATATATGATTTTTATCGTTCTAGTCCTTTATTCAACACATGAACGTTTTCTATAGTTTATATGTTATTTTTAGTGTTAAAACAATTTATTAAAACATGAATATTTTATATATTCTATATATGTGATAAAATGTTATTTTTGTTTTTCAAAGAATTTTATTCATCACATGAATTTCTATTCAACACGTGAATTTCTATTCAACACTTATACTTCTATTCAACACGTGAATATTTTCTATAGTTTATATATATAATAAAAATGAGATTTTTATTGTTAAAACAATTTATTTAAAACACGAATAGTTTATATAGTTTATATATGTGATAAAATTTTATTTTTATCTTTGAAAGAATTTTATTCATCACATGAATTTCTATTTAACACATGAATTTTTATCCAATACATGATTATGGTTTCAACACATGAATTTCTATTCAACACATGAATATGGTTTTAACACATGAATATAGTTTCAACACATAAATATTATTGAAAATTTCGGCAGCATAACGACAGGGTATTTAAAACCGACACCGTCCCGGGTACGGCTCCTCGCTCTACCTTAAAACCTCGCGGTTTTTGACAATGGGGATTTCATACATCTAGTTTGCACGCAGGCGAGTATGTTTTTATTTTCCACAATTTATTGCAATTATGTTTCAACCACAAACGGGTATTTTTCAACCACAAGGGTATTTTTCAACCACAATCCAAACAATATCAACCACAAACAATCCTATCAACCATTAGCATTATTCACCAAATTTTTCACGCCAATTCACAATCAATAAATATTGTCCATATTTTGTGGACGAGGGGAGTATATATATGTGTGTGTATATATATAAGTATATTTTATTTCCATTCCAACACACATATGATTTATACAATGCATGTATAATTCGTACATCGCTCATATAACATATACAACGCATGTACATGAGGTACACAACACGTATATAATTTATATTTCGCTTATATAACTTATACAACACATGTCCATTCACATTTCAGTTTCGAAATCTCACATTGGTTTGTTGCTTTGCTAAAAATAGTAGCGAGCTTAGAAAAATCCACAGACACTACTAGAATGTGGAGAGCATCGACACGGTCCTGATGCCTCCTGTTTCATCAAATTTCGTTTACATAGCAAAAAGATACGGTTTTCATTGTAAAATCACAAACCGTAGCGCTTTAATGTGCTATAGAACAGTTTAATATAATTTAAACCATTACCTTCTGAAATTCTTCAAAACTAGGTTTTGATTTTTGACAAAATCCGTAGCACTATATTGAAATCGAGTTGCACCACGTCGTAGCACTCTGAGAGGCGCGCACGTCGAGGTCAGGGGGTCCCACTCGCACGCAGATCAAGGGCAGGGCGGCGCGGTGAAGTCCTGAACTTTGAGGGGGTCATTCTCGTCGATGGTTGCACGAGGGGAGGAGCACCTAGTATGGATTTGACGAGGGAGTAGAGCTCTTCAAAAAGTTGTGAAGGGGGAGAGGCTAATTCGCCATGGTTTGATCAGAAAATGGCCGGGAATGGGGGAAGCTCTTCCGCCATCGAGCGAGTTAGGGGGGTTGAGATTCTTTTATAAAATTGAATTATGAAGGAAAAATATGATTGGCCCATGCTTTATTAAATTTTTAAAATAGTGTTTCTCCATACGAACTCCAACCCAAACCCAACGACTGTCGCCCCTAGGTAAATACTCCCACTCCGAACACAATGGGATATGTTTCGTAGGCCCATTCGACTGTTACAGTCAGTTATTCTTCAAATTAAAATATAAAACATTCAACATTTGATTTGAACGTACATTTCAATTTGTCGGGGCCACAAACCGATCTCAAAAATTCCAGAAATAAATCTGGCTATGTTTTGACGATACGGTCCCAACAAAACCAGTTTCGTCGAATTCTGAGACCGTTTGAAAAATGGCCATTTTCTGGTCGATCCAATTCATCAGAAATTGACCAAACACGTTTTCTTTTGCCACACTCACATATTAACTTCAAAAATTATGGAATTTGAAACCTAATAATAATTTGACGTCCCAGATCCAACAAAAATGGTTTCGTCGAATTCCGAGGTCGTTTGCAAAATGTCTATTTTCAAGGGCTATATATTCTCTATAGCGACCTTTTTGAAAATTCATTTGGCCATAACTTTTGATTCCCGCTATGAAACTTCGATTTTTCAGATTCGTTAGAAAGATATTCACAAACAGATTTAAATATTTTTGGTTTCACTAAAATCCATTTTATTTTGCACCCGGTAAAGTCAGTTAAAGTTTGAATTCAAATCTTCAAACTGTCGCACCATTTCTAGCTCATTATTTTATTGAAATCTTCTATTTCAATTGCCCTAATCTCTTTAAAATGACCAATTTAAAAATTTTAAATTGGCTCGTATTTTCTGGGTTGTTACATACTTCCTCTACATTCATGTAATTACATTAGAGTCATAATATATTGCATTTGGATTTTGTAGGTAGTATCCGCTGAAAACCCTCACGAGACACCACTCGTCCTACTAGGGACACCTAGAGGTTTAACGGCTGTTGCATAGGATCAATGCAACCGTGTTTCCTATGAAAGTGTGACCTATCTAGTTAGTTTTTAATTTTTGTTTTACTCGAGGATGAGTAAAAGATAAGTGTGGGGTTATTTGATTAACATAGAAATGTGTTTATTTTATGCTCTTATATCTTATCTTTTGTGTATAAATAAATATTACTTGGGTATTGTTTTGTCACTTTTTACAGATATGCCAATTAAGCCACTTACAGTCAGAAAAATGGAAAATAAAGGTCAAACTACTATGGATATACATATGAAGACTTGCAGATGAAGATGTCAAATCAACTTCCTTTTTGGACAAGAGAATAATTGGTAGAAGAGCCATGCATATCACAAAGCAATGAAGAATTGTCAAGGAAGCAAGAGGAAAGCTCCAGATTTACAAGATTTCACTTAGTCCCATTTGTAATTCTCATTGTAAACTCTTTTGTCGTTTCCCTAGGGCCTATTTGTTATTGTATTAGGGTTTAGATTAACTATTTATCCTATAAATAGCCTTGTAATCTCATTGTAAATATCATCCATGAATTGAGAGTTTTCTCTTTTATGCAATTTTTTTATTTTCTTAGCAATTAGTGTTGTCTACATAATTAGATTTGGTAGAGCACTACTTGTATTTTTCAGTTATTTTCATTAGTGATTGACCATTTGATTAGATTCAGTGGTAATTATAATTTATTTTCTGTTTGTTATTTAATTTTTGCAATTTTAATTTTTGTCCTTTTTATTGCTTTCCTAGGTCATTTTGGATTGAATATAGATTCGATTAGATTCAGATCTGATTCAATTCAATAACAGTTTTATTGTTTTTCAACCAACCTCCAAATTTCGTCTAGCTCGCCTAAGAAATTATATAAATAATTTAATTTAATTTACCTCCCTGTGATTCGACCTGCATATTACACGATCTATGCTCTTGCAAAATTTATTTTAAAATTTCATGCTTTTCTATTTCATAGGAAAGCGACGAACATCTACCTGTATTCTATATTTCATAAGACAAATAAAAGATAATTTTATTTGTCAACCCATTCCTATATTTCATATGTATAAATAAAAAAAGAAGAATTTTATTTATACAACAATTCTATGCTTTATATGTATAAAAAGAAGAATTTTAATTTATACACATATTCTATTTTAACATGTGACAATTGAAAAAGGAGAATTTTATTGTCTACACATTCCTATATTTCATATGTATGAATAAAAAGAAAATTTTATTGTCTACATGTATTCTATATTTCATATGACAAATAAAAAGAGAATTTTATTTGCACAACAATTTCTATGTTTTCTAATGATAAATAAAAAGAATATTTTCTTTGCATAAAAATTTCTATGTTTCTAAAGACAAAAGAATATTTTGTTTGCATAATATTTTCTATGTCCCCAAATGACAAATAAAAAGTGATTTTATTTGCATAACATTTTCTATGTTCCTAAATGACGAATAAAAAGAGATTTTATTTGCATAACGTTTTCTATGTTTCTAATGACAAATAAAAAATATATTTTATTTGCATAACAATTTCTATGTTTCTAATGACAAATAAAAACAATATTTTATTTGCATAACAATTTCTATGTTTTCTAATGACGAATAAAAAGAATATTTCATTTGTATAACAATTTCTATGTTTTCTAATGACGAATAAAAAGAATATTTCATTTGCATAACAATTTCTATGTTTCTAATGACGAATAAAAAGAATATTTTATTTGCATAACAATTTCTATGTTTCTAATGACAAATAAAAAGAATATTTTATTTACATAACAATTTCTATGTTTATAGTGACAAATAAAAAGAATATTTTATTTGCATAACAATTTCTATATTTCTAATAAAAAATAAAAAGAATATTTTATTTGCATAACAATTTCTATGTTTCTAATGACAAATAAAAAGAATATTTTATCTGCGTAACAATTTCTATGTTTCTAATGACAATAAAAAGAATATATTATCTGCATAACAATTTCTATGTTTCTAATGACAAATGAAAAGAATATTTTATTTGCATTACAATTTCTATGTTTCTAATGACAAATAAAAAGAATATTTTATTTGCATAACAATTTCTATGTTTCTAATGATAAATAAAAAGAATATTATATTTGCATAACAATTTCTATGTTTCTAATAAAAAATAAAAAGAATATTATATTTACAACAATTCCTATGTTCATATATGGCAAATAAAAAGAGGATTTTTTTATTTATATACAATTCCAATGTTTACATGACAAATAAATATATATATTTTTATTTGTATACAGTTCTAATGTTTACATGACTGACAAATAAAAAAAGATATTTTTATTTGTATAGAATTCTAACATGACAAACAAAAAAGATATTTTTATTTGTATACAATTCCAATGTTTACATGATAAATAAAGAAAAAATATTTTTATTTGTATACAATCCGTATAGTTTACATGACAAATGAAAAAGATATTTTTATTTGTATACAATTCCAATGTTTACTTGACGATTAAAAAAAGATATTTTTATTTGTATACAATTTTAATTTTAATTTGTATACAATTCTAATGTTTGCATGACAAATAAAAAATTATTTTTATTTGTATACAATTCCAATGTTTATATGACAAATAAAAAAGATATTTTTATTTGTATACGATTTGAATCTTTACATGACAAATAAAAAGAATTTTTATTTGTATACAATTCCAATGTTTACATGACAAATAAAAATATGAATTTTTCTTTGTATACAATTCTAATGTTTACATGACAAGTAAAAAAAGGAATTTTTATTTGTATACAGTTTCAATGTCTACATGACAAATAAAAAGAAGATATTTTTATTCGTGTATACAATTCCAATGTTTACATGACAAATAAAAAAAGAAATTTTTATTTGTATACAATTCTAATGTTTACATGATAAATAAAAAAGTTTTTTTATTTGTATACAATTCCATTGTTTACATGACAAATTAAAAGATATTTTTATTTGTATACAATTCTAATATTTACATACGTACAGATAAAAGAGATATTTTTATTTGTATAACAAATTTACCAATTCTATTATCAACGTATACAATAAAAAGAATTATTTTATTGTATAACAAATTTTGCCAATTTAATGATCAACATATACAATAAAAAGAATTATTTTATTGTATAACAAATTTTTGTTCGATCCAATCATTCATGTATACACAATGGATCAACACAATCAAGGTATTTTAAATCAAATCATGTACAATACACAACTGAATCTTAATGGCGGAGATATAAAAATTTCCAACAATTAATTTTAATTTATAAATAAGAAATCTCACAGATGGTTTCCACTCCGCCAAAAATTGAGACGAGCTCCAAATCAAACCCAACAACTGTCGTACCTAGCCAAATACCCCCATTCCGGACACAATGAACAAGGCCACATCAGCCTATTTGATCGTTTCTTCCCACTTTTATTTAAATTAAAATATAAATCATTTAATTATTTAATTAGGTCGTACATTTAAATTTACCGGGGCCACATACAGACTCCAAAAATTACCGAAAAATAAATCTAGCTATGTTTTGATGATACGGTCCTAACAAAATTAATTTCGTTGAATTTGGAGACCTTTTTAAAAATGGTCATTTTCGGGTCGATCCAATTTAAGTTTAAATTACCAAACACATTTAAATTTACTGTGCTCACATATTAAATCCAAAAATTATGAAAATTGAAATCTTGCAATAATTTGACATTCCGGTTTCAACCAAAGTGGTATCGTCGAAAACAGAGGTCGTTTGCAAAATGGCTATTTATTATATTAATATATATATATATATATTCCATAACGACTACTCTAAATTTTAAAATGGCCATAACTTTTTATTCCCGCTATGAAATTTTAAATTTTCAGATCTATTAGAAAGATATAATTAAACAGGTTTAAATATTTTTGGTTTTACTGAAATCCAATTTATTTTGAATCCTGTACATTCAATTGAAATTTAAAATCGAATTTTCAAACAGCCGCGCCATTTTAGGCTCGTTATATAATTAAAATAAATTTATTCGTTCTAACTTCGATTTAAATAAATTTTTAGTCGTTATTATTTTAAATATACAAAACCCATTAAAATAGCTAAAATAAAAAAAATTATTTGCTTTAGAAATTCCGGGTTATTACAGATTAGAGTACCTAGATAATCTATATCTAATATGGCCAATTATCTGGTAATAACCTGAGGAATCAAAAAAAATTGTTTGGTAAGATGATCTGATCAGAGGTTTTCTTTCTCAAAGAAATAATTTTTTATTTAGGAATTCTCTATTTCATAGAAAAGGATCTAGTTATCAGACGACCTTTATTTGAGAAAATGATTTTGACCTTCAAAATTCCTTTATCCATAATTTCTTTATTAAATTGTCCTACTAAAATTATCGTTAAAGTTTTATTGTTCTATGGGTGACTGTGTATCAGGCTGTGTTTTTGTCTTCATTTGTTTCTTTTCTTTTTTTATTTATTAGATGTTATTTTGTGTTTATTCCAATCTTTGTTCTTTTATGGGAGTATGTGTATAATATATGTATGTATGTGTGTGTTCTATTCTAACCTTTTTTGCGAGCTTCTTTTTTGCAGATGTTGGTTCTAGGATAGTGTTTCTTTTTTCTCTTCATTTTTTGTTCTTTTTTTTGGACTCTTTTACTGTACTATTATTATCTGGACTATATAGGTTAGGTAGGTTTTATTTTTTATTTTTTTGTTGTATGGTGTTTTTTTTGCTACCTATCAGACTTATTGACAGCTTCTCTTTTTTAAATGTGTAATAAAATTACATGGGTGCTTTTCTCCATGTGAGAATCATCCATTTCTCTCAAAAAGTTGGACTCTCAAGGACTCTTTATCCATAGAAGTCTTTCAAAATCTTTTACTTGGGAAAATGGAATCAAATGATCTTGTCTCTAAAATTCATTATTTAGGAAAATGAAGTTAAACGAACTTGTCTCCCAGGATCCTTTATTTTAGGAAATGAATTTAAATGAATTTGTCTCCCATAATCCTTTAACTAGTGGAAAGAACTTGTCTCCCAGAATCCTTTATCTGGGGAGTTGAACTTATTGTACTTATCTCCCAAAATCCTTTATCTAGGGAAATGAATTTAAATAAACTTGTCTCCCATTAATCCTTTATTTGGGGAAATGAACTTAAATCAAATTATCTCGTAGAATCCTTTATTTACAAAAATGAACTTGAATGATCTCGTCTCCCAAAATCATTATTAGGGGGAATGACATAGATGAACTGAAATCCTTTTATCCGGTATAACTTCCTCCTTTTAAGATGTGTTTGGACGGATCAAGGCTTCGCTTTGACATTTGTCAGTGAAATTGCCACCTATTCGCAAGTGAGGCATATTACGACACTGAAGGTTCATCACTTTAAGACTAGGTCAAAAGTTTCCTCCCTCTATATAACATATCATTCTCTAAGGCCCAAAGCTAAGAGCTACAGATGTTGTAGTCATCTATAGTATTAACTTCTGGTAATGGAAAAGAGATATCTTAATGAATCATATCATCAGAGAACACATGAATATGAAAGAGTTTCAAACACATTCATTAATAACTTTTCATTGTAAATTCTCATTTACAAAACCTCGTTTAGATCAAATATATTTATTACAAATTACAACTCCAAGAGCGATATATGAAAATGCCCTCTAGTTATTGAGAGTCTAAATATAGGAAATAGACATCTTTTCCTAAGCTTTCATCCAAATGATAAAATATACAATAGAAATCTCCAAAGTAGCTATTGCTTCCTGCACATCTTTGGAAGTTTATTCATAGAAGAAGGAAAAAAAAGACCCGAACTCTTAATGTAATCAAATGAGTACCCAAGAGTTTAAGGGAATAAAAGAACTTTGGGTCAGTCAACAGACTTGTGTGAATAATAATGTAACTACCTGATTCCAGTGGATATCTAGTGATACCACATCTTTTAGTGAGACAGGTTTCCCTCTCACTAGTATATAACAATCAAAATAAACAATCTTGTGCTCCTGCACTATCAATGGTTATAGTCATAATGGTAACAACAACAACAATAACAACAAAAATAATAATAGCAATAATATTATGCAACATGTAATATAAGATTCTCCATATCCATTATTTGACTGACTATTTTAACGCTTTCTTGATAAATTTTCTTTTATATAAGTTATGTACTTGTCTTCAAGTTACCTGCTCGAGTTAAGCATTAATGGTTCCTTGTAATTTTCATAATCTAAATTCCCTCCCTCACCAACTAGATTATTATCGCTTTGGCATTTAAATATGTACATATAAATGTGGATTAAGCATAACACACCCCATATTTTTACCTTTGGATGACTGTGAACCTCCTAATGTGACTAACCATCATACATCACATGGTTTTATCTTTGAAATACTATGTACCTCTCAAACAATATATGCATTTAAGCATCACATCTCTCATAATTTTACCTTTCAATGACTATGAACCCCTCAATCTACTTTCATCTTATTTCTCTAATAATTTTTTTAGTTTAATTGGTATCTCCCAATTTACCATTTCCACTGTTATCCCCATATTGTTCATAGAAGTGCAGATCGTAACATGGTTATCTACCACTCTCAGTACTAGTATTTAACTTTTGATTTGCTAGGTATAATATTCAGAATGATGTAAATGGTTCCTTACTAAAGGCATCATATATAAATAGTTGGGATGCAACAGCCATGTCAATCATCTTCCCTCTTTCAACTCCCTCTATAGGCATCTAAGAAAATGATAGGTAAAGTCCTATCAACATTATAAAACAAGCAAGACGAACTGGCATTGTCGATAAGAACAATGACAACAAGCTATTGAGGCGAAAGCTCAAAGATATTTCGAAAACGAGTTATAAGGAACAGCTTGTTGACGCTGTCGACACCAATATGCCATAGAGGCAGTAACCACCCATTATTTTATAAAATAGTTCAAAAGATCCTTGTCGACTACATCTGTGTCTAAGCAAATATTTTGGATACAAGTTTAAAAATGTCTTGTTGACATAGATAAAGGTGCTAGAATTTTTATGAAAAAATGGCCTTTTCAACACTACATGGACTACAACGTTGAAGGCAAAAATCTTAGTCTTGGGAAAAACAAGTTGGAAGTGAAAAACCCTTTTGACCACATCGTGTCGAGGGGATTGAAGTCGGTAGCTTCGTACTTTAAAAGCAATCCTTGTCAACATTGGTTATGTCAACAATGTATAAGGGAAATAGAGCCTAAAAAAATTTAGAAAAAAAATTCCCTTCTACTCTGTCAAAGGAGAGTATAGAAGATATCCTCTAAATTTTATAAAACATAATTTAGTAAACTATCCCCGTTGACCCAATTAAACGGTTATTGAGGCAGAAACATTTAAGATTATTATAAAATAGGTTAGAAAACCAACCCTTTCAACCCTGCTGGAATAGTATAAAGGAGAAAGCCTCTAAGAGATTATATAAAACAACTTTTATGAAAGCAGTACATTTCAACCTTGTCAAAAGGCATCAAGGCGATAGGACTTATTGTGGAGTGGTTGACTTTTAAAATGTATAGGTAATAACCATAACTGAGTCAAAAGAGAGAAGGAGAAAGCCTTGGTGCCCCTTATACCATACTAGTGGCATTTTAAACATCGAGTGCTTTATCGAAACGAAGGGGGTTTTCAACTGCGTTGAATGGGAACTCCTAACTTGGGTCGATGGCACTGATAGTACACCCTAATGGGAGCGACCCACATAGCCATGCTGTCAGACCGATTTTTGTCATTTCCTGGGTGTGAGGCTTGAGGCTAGACTTACATTTCATCATCACTGGTTCATTTCCTTTGAATGCCACATCGTCCTACTTGTCAGAAATACTCATACGATTTCTCAAATATATCACGGGCAATAAAGCTAAGAGAAACGAATTTCTCCGCCACCAACGTAATATACTTACGTAAATTCGAAGTGTAGAATCTGACTGATATATGTTGTCAGACACTCGTCCATTCAGGTTTGTTCTGGGACTGAACAGACCAAAGATATTGTTTACAATCTTCTTGCACACCGTAGTCGTCTTTAGTTTGAACATTTCTGACGCGCGACGTCTAATCAAATCAAAGTGGAAAATAAATCCGGTCTCTTCGAAATGAATACGAACATTTTGTTTTTAAATTATTAATCTAACAGGGTTATAATCTGATATATATATATATATATCATTAGAGACAAACAAAACAGTATATGATCATCTAGTTTATATCTGGTCATTTCTTAAAAATGGACGAATTCAGTGTGCGCGCTGCACGGGTTTTTCCTTCCCTCTTGTCCGTCACTTTTGAAATTGAATACTTGCACCATTCTTTCAGAAATCTATTACTCAAAATCATTCCTTAATTTACTGATTCATAAATGAGTTAAATTTTATGATCTATAGCATATTTTCAGCCCTTGTACACTTATCACAACATATTGTTGATGGCAGTTCAGCTAATACGTCTTGAATAAATTTCTAGACATATATATTATTATTTTTCTATAAGTGACACCGTATTTTTATTTATTCTAAATTTTAATTAATTCTCAATATTTATTATTAAATAACTTCTTTTAAATTCATACCACGTTACACTCTATCTACAACGATCCTCGTCTGATCTTCCACATCTGTTCCTCTTGGATATCATCAATAATTTTAACACGTCTTTTAGTTTCTTTTTGGAAATACTTCTTTAAGATTTTATGGAAATACCAAGGTATTTAATTATACTTTTAAAGAAAATCTTCTATTATTTATTTCTATTTCCTTTATTTTTATTTACTTTCTTTGCTCCCTTTTATTTTCTTTTCCTTTTATTCTTTTACTCCCTTCCTTTATTTCTTTATAATGTTCATTTTTATATGGCCCACCCTGGCCTAAAACCATTCAGCCTGCATCTTCATTTCTCGCTTGCCAGGTTCACTTTGCTTCCACACGCTAGATCACTCATTTTTGTCAGTGATTGATCCATTTACTTTTGATTTGCCAAAACAAATTTCCAGCGTGCCAAGCTCGAGTTTGGCAAGGGAAAAATGCGTGATCACCATGGTTGGTACCTGCCCGATCTTTGTTTCTTCTCCCATCCTTTGTTGTTTCACCCTTTCTCGATGTACAGGGTGCACGGTGCACATGCACCACCGTCCTCCTCCACCTGAGATCCATCGCCACCCACCTACAAATCACGTTTCCGTCCAGGGTCACCATCAACTGATCGTTCAACCTCTAGAACTCCTGCTCCTCAAAACGTTGTTCGATCCTTTCTTCCCAAAATACACAGTGGAGGTTGACCCACTTCTCCTTCTTCTAGTGAAACATCATCAAAGAAAAACCGCTCCACCTCCTTCCCTCGACCACCAGCCACCACCGCCTCCTGGCCACATCAGCTCATAACCCAGACGCACCAATTCACCCTACACCGCACCTCTCACTCTCCTCCTGCGTCGAGCTGTTCAGCCGTGAACCCGTCAAACCCAAAAACAGTTTTAAAAACCTAATTTCACCAATTTCACAAAAAATCTTCATTTAAAAATTAAACTAGCATTTTTCCTAGCTTCTCCACTTTCTTCCACCCCTCCAAGTCGAGCACCATCAACCCTGAATCCATGGATCAACAAAATTTCACATATTTCAGTTTTCTGGTCATCTCTCTTTTTCTCTCAATTCTCTTTCTTTAAAATCTTGATTTTTAGTTTAAAAATAATCATTTGTTTACCTTATCAGGTTTATACAATCAAAACCAATTTTTAACAGTTTTGAAAAACCACTTTGGAAATGAAGAAACAGAGAAGGTGCTGTTGTCTTGTTATTTTGATGACAGTAGTAGTTTTTGTTAATGTAACAACCCGTATTTTCAATAACCTATTATAACATAAATCGAGGCAGAATTTAATTCTAAAATCTGAATCAAGGGAAACGGGCTATGCCATTGCGTTCGTCTCGGAAAAATACGCGAAATAGAGTCCGAGTTTTCGAAAATCGGAGTCCGTATGACCCAGTTAAGGCCCATTGAAGTTTTCAGAAAATTCCTAAGTAAAAACAGATTTGAATTTCAAGTTCAAAGTTGGAAATTAGGGCAAACTGGCGCAGGCGGGAAAATTCCCGCCAGGACCCCCATGTCGACAGGCATGTCGACAGGGTCCCCAGGGTGTCGACAGCCCTGTCGACAGCCCTGTCGACAGCCCTGTCGACACAGGGTGGCCGGACAGTTTTGCCTGGCGCACCATTTTGGGTCTTGGTCTGGTTTGTGGCTTGGTTCTGGAGAATTCCGAAATCTGATGGCCCTAATTCAACCTAGGGTTAATCCTATGGTCTAAATCACTAGCCTAATCTATAAATAAGACCCTTACCTACCCTAAATCACTCATTATTCATTCTAGCAACTAAACTATGTCAAAATCAAACCTCTCATGGCCTCCACTCTCTTCATACAATTCCTAAACAAATTCCTAAGAGATTTCCATGCATACAAGTGTATTTAGGCTTGTATGATCCTCTTTAGCTTGCATTAAAGTCTTGTTTCTCTATTGTCATCATAAAGGAGGAGTCTTGATCAAGTTTGCTTGCATTTTTGGGGTTTTAATTTGTTGCATAAGGGGTTTCTTACATTTGCTATACTCAATTGAGTCCGCATAAGCATAGTAAGCCCTATTCCTCTCATACTTGAACTTTGAAGTTAAATGCATGATATGCAAGTGTCATATGTTGTGCAAGTTTGTTTATGCAAGTTTATTTATGCAAGTATGATATGCAAGTGTCATATGTTGTGCAAGTTTGTTTATGCAAGTTTATTTATGCAAGTATGATATGCAAGTGTCATATGTTGTGCAAGTTTGTTTATGCAAGTTTGTTATGCAAGTATGATATGCAAGTTGCCATAAATTATGCAAGTTTGTTTATGTAAGTATGATATGCAAGTTGACATATGTTATGCAAGTTTTATTATGCAAGTTTGATATGCAAAGTTGTCATATGGTATGCAAGTATGCTCATGCAAGTTTGGGATGGTCATGTGGTTCATGTTAACATGTTATGCATGCTTTTGGGCCTAAAAATGTAATATGCAAGTGTATGAACACATGAATCTTTCATATGCCACCATGTTGAACTTGTGGCTCTAACACTTTTATGTCATGATTATGCCAAGTTCCCTCTTTCTATCCTTTATGCGCTATTGCGATATGTAAGCGATGGGATTGCGTTTGGGGTTGGGTAAACTTAAAAGACATAAAAACATGAGCTTGGGAATTTACCTATTAAATTAGGTCTACCCCTTGGGAATTTACCTATTAAGTTAGGTCTACCCAAGTATTTGTTAAACTTGTAATGTGTTTTGGAAACATGGTGGACATGACACTTAGAAAACATAAGTGTGGCCAACTCGAGGTTGGGTTGAGTTTGTAGCGTAATTCTACCCGGAACCTACCGGCTTAACTAGTGGCTACAAACAATAGGATCCAATGTGAGAAGTTGGTCATGTAGTGCCAAGACCCGAGGTTAGACCAAGTTGTGGTGTAAATCTACCCGGAACCCACCGGCTTAACTAGGTAACCGCAACAAAGTCTAATGTGAGAGGTCAAGGCACAATTAAATTAATTAATGCCTCATGATTAGGGTTAAGTCATGGCCCACTAATACTTAACCAATTTGGGGATTCGAGGGATTGAAATGGGGATAAGTTGTGAACTGTTGGTTACACTTAACCAATTTAATCAATTTGGGGATTCGAGGGATTGAAATGGGGTTAAGTTGTGAACTGTTGGTTACACTTAACCAATTTAATCCATTTGGGGGTTCGAGGGATTGAAATGGGGTTAAGTGGTGAACTGTCGGTTACACTTAACCAATTTAATCCATGATTAGTGAAGGGTTAAATCGCACTTAACCCTCTTAGGAAACCCTAGCAACGTGGTCTGTTCCAGCAGTAATCCCAGTTTGGTATCATCACAACCCTAGAGGCTAGGCTAGGGCGGGGCACGATTACTGGACTGATATAAGCGACCAAAGCGATGGCTGAGTGGTACAGCGGTGCGGGTCCAGGCGGGTTACGGACGTGCACGTAGTCCGGTATTGGACAAACTCGAGGCACGGGTACCAGTAGGTTTAGACTGTGCATTATTGCTTCAGTGTCTGGGGTTGACACCCGAGGGCTTGATACACCCGAAGGTGGACCCAGCACAGTCTGACTACAACCATATGTGGGCCGTATGGACACCAACACTTGACGTGTTAGGTTTATAGGGAGCCGATCGACTAGACCGTTGGGCTGGACCTTGTATTAAGGTCACCTCATGTTATTGGGCCAACGTTTGGGCTGAGGGATCAATACCTGTTATGTTAGTTTGCTAGTACACCCGTGGTGCAAAACCTTAAAATCTGACTATGCGATGACACCTTTATCTACCTTGATAGTTAATCATCATGTTGTTATCCTTATGTTCATACCCGCTGCTCATGTCAGTTAACTTTATCAGTTTACATTGATTGTAGTAGGGCTTACTCAGTCTTTTTGACTGACCTGTTTTCTTTCGCCTCTTTTCTTCTGTTTCCCCCCCCCCCCCCCCAGGTTCTCAGGGAGGGAATACAGGAGCTTAGCTTGGATCCTACCCGCTTTCTTGGATAGCTCATGTATGCTTCGGACTTGAGCTCGCTATGGTTTTTCTGCTTTGGGGATAACTACTTATGTTTTCTTTTCAGTTTTTAGATGATGTTGTTTATGTACTAGACTTATTTTATTTGGAAAATTGACATGATGTTGTACTAAGACTTGATTTGAAATGGTTTGAAAATCTTCCGCTGTTTTATCCATGTTATTTACTCTGGTTATATATATATACATGTTCTTGTTCTGCCTTGATATATCATTATGCATGTTTACCTTGTTTTAAAACGCCCCACCAAAGTCAGAGTTGCTTGCAAGAGCCACCTTGGCGGAGGTGGGGTGTTACATTTGGTATCAGAGCATATGGTTTACGAGAAGGAACAAAAAGGTTTTTAGAAAACTTTTTGAAAACTATCTTCAAAATCAAGTATAAAGTATTTTCCAAAGAAAAGTCTAGTTTATTTTAAAGGCTATTCCCCAAGAAGCCATTAGCGAAATTCCTTCGTTTTTCTCCATTCTGAATCTATCTTTTTCTTCATTTTCAGTATGGCCGATAACTTTGCCATTCCGGAGGGAATACACGTACCTGGTTGGTATAGGAGACTTTTGGAGGCTAGGGCGACCGAAGCCGGCCCCGCAAATATTACTCCTCCTCCGGTAGTTGATGTTCCTCTTCCTCCTGTCACTGAGGTTCCTCTTCCTCCTTCCCCTCAGCATCCTCAAACTGACTTCGCACAGATTTGCCAAGATTTTAAGGCGATGGGTTGCAAAAATTTCTTTGGAACCGAGACTTATGTGGAGGCAAGGAATTGGTTGAAAGAAACCGAAGATCTTTTTACCTTCTTTAATATAGGTGACCGTAGGAAGGTTTTATTAGCAGTGTGGTTGTTAAAGGAAGAAGCTGCACATTGGTGGGTGGTCACCACCGTTACTAGGCCAATTGAGACTTGGGAAGACTTTCGAGGAAAGTTTGGACTAAGGTTCCTATCACTGAAGCAAGGGGACATGACTATTAGGGAATACATAGATCAGTTTAATCAACTGGCTCAGGTCGGTTTAGACTTAGTTAACACAGCTCAGAAGAAGGCCCTATACTTTGGTCTAGGATTAAACGAGCCATTACATGGTTTGGCCATGACTCATATACCCTTGGGGGCAACTTTTGAGAGTTTGGTAAATATGGCCCTACTTAATGAAGAGAGTAGGAGTGACAAGGAGGAGATCAAGATGAATGATACTCAAGCCAAGAAGACTGATTCCCAGTGGAAAGGAAATCAGGGTAATCCAAGCGGTCAGAGCAGTCAAGGCAATAGGAACAAGAACAAGGGCAAGAACAACAAGAGGAAGTGCCATTATTGCGGTTCAGTTGGGCATCTTAGTAAGGATTGTCGGAAGAGAAAAAGGAATAATGGTGAATGCTTTTTCTGCGGTGAGACTGGACATTTCAGTAAGGATTGCCCGAAGAAGCAAGGGCGAGGCCAGGGTCAGACTCAGCGTGCTGGACCTTCGAGAGGGCAAGTTCATGCTCTCAATGCTGCTCCAGTTCCCGATCGAGGTAGTATTTCTGTTGAAAGCCTTGTATATATTTCTGATTTTCCAGTTCGTACCTTGTTTGATTCTGGTGCATCGCATAGTTTCATCTCATCTGATCTTGTTGATAGTTTGCACCTTAGTACTAGCTTGGTAGAGGATCCCGTTTGTGTCTCAAATCCTATTGGGGGTTCCGCCCATTTGCTATGACATGTGGGGATTTGAGGATCTCTATACTGAGTATAGAGTTCTTGTGCAGTGCTTATGTTCTTGGTTTCAGGGGATACAGATTGATATTGGGCATGGATTGGCTGTCCAGATATGGAGCCATTCTTGATTGTGAGCATAGGGTTGTGAGGCTCGTGACTCGCCTCGGGAACACCCTAGAGATTTCATGTGATCCGAGAGGTCCCGTCATGTTGTGCTATCTTGAATCACTCGACTCGTCAGTGGAGACTCTTCAGTCTGTGAGAGTGGTTCGAGAGTATCCGGATGTTTATGATGAGGTTAGGGGATTGCCACCTAAGCGAGAGATTGATTTCCGCATTTATCTGGTGGATAATGCAAAGCCTGTTTCTTTGCCCATTCGGCACATGGCTCCGCGTGAAAAGCGGGAGCTGAGTAAGCAAGTGAAAGAGTTGCTTGAGAAGAACTTCATTAGACGAAGTATGTCTGAATAGGGAGCGCCTGTGGTATTTGCTACCAAGGTGGATGGTTCTCTCCGACTTTGCGTTGACTATCGAGAGTTGAACAAGCTGACTAAGAAGAACAGACACCCGTTACCGAGGATCGATGATCTCTTTGACCAGCTTGTCGGTGCTTCTGTTTTCTCTCAGCTTGATCTTGCTACTGGATTCCATCAGCTCAGGGTAGCTCAGGATAGTATAGACAAGACTGCGTTCAGAACTCCGGATGGATTCTTTGAGTGGCTTGTCATGCCATTCGGCTTGACGAATGCACCCGCATATTTCGTGGGCTTGATGAGTAGGGTGTTCAGAGAGTTCTTGAACAAGTTTGTCGTGGTCTTCGTAGATGATATTTTGGTCTTCTCTAAGGATGAGGAAGAGCGTGCAAGGCACCTCGGGGAGGTGATGGATACGCTTAAAGCGCGTCAGTTGAAGGCCAAGTTCTCCAAGTGTCACTTTTGGAGAAGGGAAGTTAGATTCCTTGGGCATATCGTATCCAAGCAAGGCTTAGCGGTGGATCCCGCTAAGGTGGTTGCAGTTCAGGATTGGAAGACTCCAAGGAATGCAACCGAGGTGAGAAGTTTTCTAGGTCTTGCGGGTTTTTATCGGAAGTTCATCAAGGACTTCGCGAAGATTTCTGCTCCTCTCACTAAATTGACGAAGAGGAATTTAGTTTTTGCTTGGAGCTTAGAGTGCGGGATTGCTTTTCAAAAGCTCAAGAGAACTCTCACATCGGCACCCGTTCTAGCTTTGCCCGATGGAGGGAAATTATTTACGGTATACACCGATGCGAGTGGCACGGGGTTAGGAGCTGTTCTGATGCAAGAAGGAAGGGTGATATGCCTTGGCGGTAGACAACTCAAAGTGCATGAGAAGAATTATCCCACTCATGACTTAGAGTTGGTCTCTAGATGTATCATTTGCCAGCAAGTTAAGGCCGAGTCAAAGAAGCCCGGTGGGCTATTGCATCCTCTAGACGTTCCACCTTGGAAGTGGGAGGGTATCTCCATGGATTTTATTGATAGGCTTCCAAGGTCAAGAAAAGGGAATACGAGCATTTAGGTTATTGTAGATAGACTTACGAAGAGTGCTCATTTCATTCCGGTGAAGAGCAAGAAGACCGCATCTTGGCTAGCGTCCGTATACCTTCGTGAGATTGTGAGACTTCATGGAGTCCCTTCTAGTATTGTCAGTGACCGTGACCTAATCTTTACAAGTCAGTTCTGGAATAGCTTGCAAGAGGCTATGGGCACGAGGTTGAATCTAAGTACTGCTTATCACCCCACAGACGGACGGTCAAACCGAGAGGGTGAATAGAGTACTCGAGGATCTATTGAGGCTTTGTATTCTGGACTTTGGTGGTACATGGGAAGACCATCTTCCTCTTGTTGAGTTTGCATATAATAACAGTTATCAGGCAAGCATAGGGATGGCACCATTTGAAGCTTTATATGGGAGGCCGTGCAAGTCGCCTACATGTTGGTGGGAGACTACAGATAAGCTCATACTTGGGCCCGATATGATCAGAGATACATCCGAGAAGATCGAGTTGATTCGGAGACGAATGAAAGCGGCCCAAGACCGACAGAAATCCTATGCTGATAAGCGAAGATCCGATTTAGAGTTCGATATTGGGGATATGGTTTTCGTAAAGGTTTCTCCTTTACGGAATGTGGTCCGATTTGGAGCCGTTGGGAAGTTATCCCCGAGATTTGTTGGACCATTCCCCATCGTTGAGAGGATCGGGCAGATGGTTTATAGAGGGAAGTTGCCCGAGAAGCTTGCCGGAGTACACGATGATTTTCATGTCTCGCATCTCCGGAAGTGTTTGCATGAATCAGCAGAGGTTGTGGAGCCAAGTGTTTTGGAAGATGTGGAAGTAGAGAGGGAGGCTACCTTGAGGAGAGCTCCGATTCGTATCTTGAGGACAGAGATCAAGAAGCTAAGAAATCGTGAGGTCTAGTTGGTGAAGGTTCAATGGGGTGAAGCTGAGGAAGACGCAACTTGGGAAATTGAAGAGAAGATGCGTAGGCTTTATCCATTCCTTTTTGAGGGTACACTCTCAATCTCTTTTCTTTGTGTGCGTATCTTTCTCTTTGCTATCCATATTTATCTAGTTTATCGTGTTAATCTTGTCATGAGAACCTTAGGTAGAAACCCTTTGGATGAAACATGTGTTTGAGACATGTTATGCTTGATGGTTGCAAGTGGTTGCAAGTGTTTGCAAGTGGTTGCTCGTGGATGCATTATACACGATTAGGCACTAGATCGGCTCGCACACTCCTCATATTGCATATGCATGAGTGTTTATGCTTATTCATGGATGAAAATTGTGTGTTATCACATGGATGTTGCATATGGGTGTATGTTATGTGCACACATATAGATGTCATACATTATGTTAGGAATTGCATACATATGGATTCATTTCACTAACATAATCCGCATTGATGATATTTGCATTAGATAAGTACATATACACACACCTTCGCATATGTTCATCCAGCATTTAGAATCTTGTAAGGACAATGATTGCTCGTGGATGATGCTTTGAGTAGATGGATGATTGGATGGTAGGATACGTTCTTCCTAACTTGAAGATTTCGGGGACGAAATCCTTTAAGGAGGGGAGAATGTAACAACCCGTATTTTCAATAACCTGTTATAACATAAATCGAGGCAGAATTTAATTTTAAAATCTGAATCAAGGGAAACGAGCTATGCCAATGCGTTCGTCTCGGAAAAATACGCGAAATAGAGTCCGAGTTTTCGAAAATCGGAGTCCGTATGACCCAGTTAAGGCCCATTGAAGTTTTCAGAAAATTCCTAAGTAAAAACAGATTTGAATTTCAAGTTCAAAGTTGGAAATTAGGGCAAACTGGCGCAGGCGGGAAAATTCCCGCCAGGACCCCCATGTCGACAGGCATGTCGACAGGGTCCCCAGGGTGTCGACAGCCCTGTCGACAGCCCTGTCGACACAGGGTGGCCGGGCAGTTTTGCCTGGCGCACCATTTTGGGTCTTGGTCTGGTTTGTGGCTTGGTTCTGGAGAATTCCGAAATCTGACGGCCCTAATTCAACCTAGGGTTAATCCTATGGTCTAAATCACTAGCCTAATCTATAAATAATACCCTAACCTACCCTAAATCACTCATTATTCATTCTAGCAACTAAACTATGTCAAAATCAAACCTCTCATGGCCTCCACTCTCTTCATACAATTCCTAAACAAATTCCTAAGAGATTTCCATGCATACAAGTGTATTTAGGCTTGTATGATCCTCTTTAGCTTGCATTAAAGTCTTGTTTCTCTATTGTCATCATAAAGGAGGAGTCTTGATCAAGTTTGCTTGCATTTTTGGGGTTTTAATTTGTTGCATAAGGGGTTTCTTACATTTGCTATACTCAATTGAGTCCGCATAAGCATAGTAAGCCCTATTCCTCTCATACTTGAACTTTGAAGTTAAATGCATGATATGCAAGTGTCATATGTTGTGCAAGTTTGTTTATGCAAGTTTATTTATGCAAGTATGATATGCAAGTGTCATATGTTGTGCAAGTTTGTTTATGCAAGTTTATTTATGCAAGTATGATATGCAAGTGTCATATGTTGTGCAAGTTTGTTTATGCAAGTTTGTTATGCAAGTATGATATGCAAGTTGCCATAAATTATGCAAGTTTGTTTATGTAAGTATGATATGCAAGTTGACATATGTTATGCAAGTTTTATTATGCAAGTTTGATATGCAAAGTTGTCATATGGTATGCAAGTATGCTCATGCAAGTTTGGGATGGTCATGTGGTTCATGTTAACATGTTATGCATGCTTTTGGGCCTAAAAATGTAATATGCAAGTGTATGAACACATGAATCTTTCATATGCCACCATGTTGAACTTGTGGCTCTAACACTTTTATGTCATGATTATGCCAAGTTCCCTCTTTCTATCCTTTATGCGCTATTGCGATATGTAAGCGATGGGATTGCGTTTGGGGTTGGGTAAACTTAAAAGACATAAAAACATGAGCTTGGGAATTTACCTATTAAGTTAGGTCTACCCCTTGGGAATTTACCTATTAAGTTAGGTCTACCCAAGTATTTGTTAAACTTGTAATGTGTTTTGGAAACATGGTGGACATGACACTTAGAAAACATAAGTGTGGCCAACTCGAGGTTGGGTTGAGTTTGTAGCGTAATTCTACCCGGAACCTACCGGCTTAACTAGTGGCTACAAACAATAGGATCCAATGTGAGAAGTTGGTCATGTAATGCCAAGACCCGAGGTTAGACCAAGTTGTGGTGTAAATCTACCCGGAACCCACCGGCTTAACTAGGTAACCGCAACAAAGTATAATGTGAGAGGTCAAGGCACAATTAAATTAATTAATGCCTCATGATTAGGGTTAAGTCATGGCCCACTAATACTTAACCAATTTGGGGATTCGAGGGATTGAAATGGGGATAAGTTGTGAACTGTTGGTTACACTTAACCAATTTAATCAATTTGGGGATTCGAGGGATTGAAATGGGGTTAAGTTGTGAACTGTTGGTTACACTTAACCAATTTAATCCATTTGGGGGTTCGAGGGATTGAAATGGGGTTAAGTGGTGAACTGTCGGTTACACTTAACCAATTTAATCCATGATTAGTGAAGGGTTAAATCGCACTTAACCCTCTTAGGAAACCCTAGCAACGTGGTCTGTTCCAGCAGTAATCCCAGTTTGGTATCATCACAACCCTAGAGGCTAGGCTAGGGCGGGGCACGATTACTGGACTGATATAAGCGACCAAAGCGATGGCTGAGTGGTACAGCGGTGCGGGTCCAGGCGGGTTACTGAGACGACCCGATTTCCCGTTCTCACGGAAACAAGGTTATCTTTGGAATATAACACAGAAACATATAATAGCAGAACAGAATTAAATAAATACACCAGAATGAACAACAAAATATACTGGATAAAAGTAATCATCAGAGTTACACAGTATACAGGATCTTACTTAGTACAAATACAGTTCAGTTATACATAAATGTCTACAGCGGAAACAAACAAAATATGTACAATAGGAGCTGAACAGCATAAAAAGAAATAAATGATAGAATCCATCTTCAGCTCCAGCTATCCAGAAAGAACCAGCTAAACCTGAATACAAGGCTGCCCGTGTAGAAAGAGGGGCACCCGAGTTTAAGAGTGAAACAAACTACGAGTCAGTCATGGGACTGGTATGAGAAATCTACTCAACACATATATAATTGGCCAATCACAGGACCACGCCACTTTCGTGGAACGGGTTTACTCCATTGGATTGCCAGTGCTTTAAAACAAATCTTTCTTTTAAACATCGCTATGCTTTTAACAAAAATGAAGCCATTATAAGACTCAGTTCCCATCACACAATGCAACGCAAACCGGAGGATAGAGTTTTACCTTATAATGGCCAAAATATGATTGATACGAATAAAACAAAGGCATTTGATATTATTGCTAGTGTTTATATGTTTTGAAAACAATTTCAAATCATAACTATCAATCATAGACGGCATGGGTACCATATATCATGTCGCCATATATATATACAATCAAAACCGCACGATCACGTATTTGGAAATTGGATTTCCGTCATGAACCAAGGCAAAAGATAGTCCTTACCGAATTCGAGACGCTCTAGCCCGTGTCTCAGGCAAGCACGCAGGCAAGCCTTGGAGCGACAGGGCCGGTCCACCGATGTGGATTATTATACCTGAACAATACGTTTCCCCGCCCTTTGGGGCGTCAACGAGCCAACTAATGACTCCATCGGACCTGGATCGTCCGATCAAACCGAGGCGCCTCGCAACAGCAACAACCGCAAAGGTGAAAAGTATATAAATGTCAGGGCTGGTAGGTCACTGACACCACCCTAGCTAGAAAGAAACGCATGCCCTCCCTGAGGTCCTTCTCCAGTTTTAGGTTCATACCGGGGTGTGAGGCTCGCGAATTCACGTTATACACAAAGCTACGCCACACAGGCGGTGCTTTGATCATCACCACAAGACTTTGCTTTTCAACAGAAGCCCTGATCACTGCATCTTAGCATGCCACACAGGCAATTCACACCGTGCAACTGATGGCTATCAATCACACAGAACAAATTCCCATGTCGGACACACAGTCCATTTACAAGTCCGTTCTGGGTCTGAACGAAACCGGAGGCACTAAATACCTCGCAAACCCTTCGATCAACACGTACGTCTGAACGATCACCACTCATTATCCATATTTCGGGATGCCTCCCAATCAGGACCTCGGTTACCATCCAAACGAGGTGAAGATCTCCGATCTTCGACCATCGTCTTCATCTTCGAATTTCAATCGTCGGTCGATTATTCGAAATGAGAATTAACTCGGCCTTTTCAAATAATTCACGTATATTTAGAATTTCAAATCGATTTATTTCAATGGTTAAATTATTCGACAACACCAATTGTGTTCTTTAATATAGTTTTCACACCAAACACATTCAACCATCAAACATCACATAAATCAAGCAAATTCAGTTTATTTCCATTCCATATCGCTTACGATATTTTATAACTATTTATCGCTATTTTTATTTATTTTAAAATAGCCATTTTATTCAAAACGACGCTTCGGGCCATAAGGCGGCCGTGGCGCTGTTTTTCTTCAGATTTGATTTACACATATCTGAAAATCTAACCGTTGGATCTTCACAAAATTTACATCATTAGAAAGGTCTTTTCAAAACGAATCCAACGGTTCCAGTTTCGGGAAAATCCGACGGTCGGATCTCCCGGTACAATCGTTTGAATTTTCGATTTCAAAATACGAACTGCAGCGTCGTTATTCGATTAAATATAATTATATTTATATATATATATATAAATATAATCGTTTCTGGCACTGTTTTTCTTCAGATTTGAATTAAACATTCCAGACAATCCAACCGTTGGATTTTTACAAGGTTGGTGCCGTTGGAAAGATTACTCCAAGGCGAACCCGACGGTTGAGGTTTCGGGAAAATCCAATGGTCGGATTTCCCGCACTAGTCAATTGAAATCACGGTTTCAAAATACGAACTGCACGGCCTCCTTTCGTTTTAATTTTATTTATATTTATATATTTATATAAATATAGTTCATTCAATGTTTTCTATATCGTTTTCACTTCAAATATTTTTCTAACACCTTAAATTTTGGAAAAATTTCGCCATAACCTCCCCTGTACCGGGAGCGTCGGGAAATCGCAAATAGCGTCCCGGTCCTTCTAATCTCAAAAAGAAAAAGAAAAAGCCAAGCGGCTAGCCAACAGGCTCAAAATCATCACCCAAACAAATCAGTAAATGTGTACCTATTTGTCGGGCACAAAATTTTATTCCTCTTCTCTAGCCCCTTTGCTATAACCTGTTCAATGAATATGCATGTACATATATATACAGTTCTTATCATTTATCAATTTCTATTCGACTTCATATTCGATTTCTATTTGGTTTAAAAACTCCATTCATTCTAATGTTACATAAATAGGTGCAAATCATTTCATTAGCTAATTAATGAATATTTCAACTCATATATGTTTATTTTGAACAAGTGGCTATTTTTAACACTTCACATTTCAACGATTTATGCATACAATAAAAATGTGATTTTTATTGTAAAACAATTCATTTCAAAACACTATTTTTCTATATAGTTCATATAGTCGATAAAAGGTGATTTTTATTATCGAACAATTTATTTTAAAATATGAATACCATTCAACACATGAATTTCTAAACAACGAATGAATATCAATTCAACACATGAATGTTTTCAATAGTTTTTATATATAGATAAAAATGTGATTTTTATTATCGAACAATTTATTTTAAAATATGAATACCATTCAACACATGAATTTCTAAACAACGAATGAATATCAATTCAACACATGAATGTTTTCAATAGTTTTTATATATAGATAAAAATGTGATTTTTATTATCGAACAATTTATTTCAAAATATGAATACCATTCAACACATGAATTTCTAAACAACGAATGAATATCAATTCAACACATGAATGTTTTCAATAGTTTAAGCATATGAAAATAATTCAAACACACAAATATTATTCAAAATTTCGGCAGCATAACGGCAGGGTAGTTACACCGGCACCGTCCCTAGTACGGCTCCTCGCTCTACCTTAAAACCTCGCGGTTTTTGACAATGGGGATCATGCATCTAGTTCGCACGCAGGCGGCATGTATATATTTATTTCATTTCCACAAACTAATCCTATGTGGTTTCAACCAAATATTTCACAACCACAAACGGGTATTTTTCAACCTCAAACAACCAATATCAATCACAAACATTCCCAAACAACCATTCAATTTTCACAACAATTTCAACCAATAAATATCGTCCATGGTTTGTGGACGAGGGGCGTATATATATATATATAGATATTTATATATAGCAATTCACTTTCATTGTCAACACATATATATAATTATTTTTAAATCAGAAATCTCACCAATAGCTATCCAACTTCAAGACTCTTCTTAATAGAAATCTTCGCCTATTTGTCGCTTTCGCCCGTATTCTCTACATATGTAAAAATCGAATTTTTACTACGCTATTCAATATATAAAAATATGATTTTTACTTTTGCTTTCAACATATAAAAATATGTTTTTTTTTCTTTTGCTTTCAACATATAAAAATATGATTTTTACTTTTCTTGAAAGTTCAAACCTTTCTTCCCATTTTAAAGCTTTTACCTTTAAAACTAAATCAGTTTTTATTTTTTTATAAAATTCAGTTTTTATTCTTTATTTCAAAGACAGTTTTATTTCTTATATAAAATCAGTTTTTCTCTTTTATAAAAATGCAGTTTTTATCTTTTTCAAATGCAGTTTTTTTTATCTTTATAAAAAAATGCAGTTTTTAAATCCCTTTTTCAAATGCAGTTTTTAGTTTCTTCTTAAAAAAACACAGTTTTATACTTTTTTTTTTTTAAAACAAACAGTTTTAAAAATCTTTAAAAAATCAGTTTTAAAAATGCTTATAAAATCAGTTTTTAAATCTTTTAAAATCAGTTTTAAAAATGCTTTTCAAAACAGTTTTTAAATCTTTTAAAATCAGTTTTAAACACTTAAAAAAAATCGGTTTTTCATATTTAAACAAAACAGTTTATATATAAAATAAAAATAAAATAAATAAAAATAAAATTAAATTAAAAACTTACAGAGGAGCGGGGGGGTCGATGTCAGGGTCGGCGGTGGACTTCTCGAGGGTGGCGCTCGAGGTTTGGTGGCGTCGCGATGGGATTCGACGGGGGGGCTCGAGGGCTTCGGCTCTTCGATCGATGGAGGGGGGGCGATGGCTTGTCTTCGGCGGCGTTCGCCTGAGGGGGAGGGCGGCTCTTCGTCGACGTCCAGACGAGGGGGGGGGGCGGATCGATTAATTTAGGTTTTTTTTTTTTTTTTTTTTTTTTGTTTCTGAATAATGAAGTCGGGGGGGGGGGGGGGGCAAGCAGAAGAAAAGGAGGGAAGAGTACTTTTTTTTATTATTTAATTATTATATTTTGCAAAAAGGTTTGACTTTTACATATGACCTCGAAACGAGGCCCACCGCCTGTCGTCCATAGCGTTTCACCCCCATTCCGAACACAATGGGATATGTATCGCAAGCTGATTCGATTGTTACAATCAGTTTCCGTTGAATTTACATTTAAATCACTATATTGAATTTTAAACGTACATTTCAAATTACCGGGGTCACATACTAACACTAAAAATTCCAGAAAAATATTTTCTAGCTTCGTATTGACGATACGGTCCTAACAAAACTAGTTTCGTCGAATTCTGAGGCCGTTTGAAAAATGGCCAATTTCCAGTCGATTAAAATCAACTGAAACTGGTCAAACGCGTTTTCCTTTGCCACGCTCACATATTGATTCGAAAAATTATGAAATTTGAAACCTAACAATAACTTGACACTACGGATCTAACAAAAGTGGTTTCGTCTAAATCCGAGGTCATTTGCAAAATGTCCATTTTTAAGGGCCTGAATTCCATAGCGACTATTCAGAATTTTCAACTGGACATATCTTTTGATTCCCGCTATTAAATTTCGATTGGTCGAATTCATTAGAAAGATATTCACTAACAGATTTAAATATTTTTGGTTTCACTAAAATCCGGATTGTTTTGCACCCGGTATATTCAATTGAAGTTTGAAATCGAATTATCGAACTACCGCGCCATTTTCAATTCTATATATAATTATAATTAATTATATTCGTTTTCAATTGTCGATTCAAACTCAGTTTTCATCGCCATTATTTAAAATATTTATTTTAAATATTTAAAATCCATTATTTTAGCCAATTTAAAAATTTTAAATTGGTTCAGATTTTCTGGGTCGTTACAATCTCCCCCACTTAAAACTTTTCGTCCCCGAAAAGGAATAAAGTCGAAAGTGGTTTGATAAATCTACAATCACAAAATACAACAACCAATTTGTTTTTTATATCCAGAGTATAGAATAAACAATGCACATCCATGGGAAGAAAATAGCAACAGAATAGAGAATTAAATCGTAATGCAAAGTAGGGTAAATGTACCTTGCACCGGAGTCAATCAGAGATATCTACTCGGCATCGGGGATAAGCTTTCTGAATGCTCTCCTCAGTTCCCCAAGTACAATCTCGCGGATCTCCACTCCATTGCACTTTGACTAAGTGAACCTTCTTGTTCCTCAGCTCTTTGGTTTCTTTGCCAATTATCTTTAGCGGCTCTCGCCTCACAGCTAATTCTGGAGTAATTTCAATATCCTGCTGAGCTGCTTCTTCCACGATCAAGTCTGGATCATGAACGTGCTTTCGAAGTTGAGATATATGAAATACATCATGAACTCCAGGCAACCAGTCAGGCAGTTTGACCCTATAAGCGAGAGTTCCAATCCGTTCCAGAATAGGAAACGGACCAATGAATTTGGGCGCTAACTTTCCAGTTTTACCGAACCGGATTACTCCTCTCATCGGCGATACTTTCAAATATACATAGTCGCCAACTTCAAAGGATATATCTCTTCTTCTTCTATCGGCATAGCTCTTTTGTCGGCTTTGAGCGGCGAGTAATCGTTTCTTAATAAAATCGACTTTGTCGGCCGCTTCTCGAATCATATCGGGACCCAACACAAGTCTATTCCCAGGCTCGACCCAACAAGCAGGAGATCGGCACGGTCTAC
This sequence comes from Allium sativum, assembly GCA_030737875.1. NCBI lineage: Eukaryota > Viridiplantae > Streptophyta > Magnoliopsida > Asparagales > Amaryllidaceae > Allium > Allium sativum. The sequence continues at coordinate 658,419,698 of CM060920.1, forward strand.
CATATAATGCTTCGAATGGCGACATTGTCAGACTCGCCTGGTAGCTGTTGTTATAAGAAAATTCAGCCAAATGCAGATGGTCTTCCCATGATCCACCGAAATCTAGAATACACGCCCGCAATAGATCTTCTAAAATACGATTCACCCTCTCAGTTTGACCGTCTGTCTGAGGATGATATGCGGTGCTCAAGTTTAACTTCGTTCCCAGCTCGACTTGAAATGCTTCCCAGAATTTGCTAGTGAATATTGTATCCCTATCACTTACTATACTGAGCGGCACTCCATGCAGTCTAACTATTTCCCTGACGTATATCTGCGCCAGACTCTGAGCGGTTCTGTTTGATCTGACAGGTATAAAATGGGCGGTCTTCGTGAAACGATCTACGATCACCCAAATACTGTCATTCCCTTTTCTGGTTCTAGGCAGACCATCAATGAAATCCATGGAAATATGTTCCCACTTCCAGCCAGGAACTTCTAGTGGTTGTAACAATCCAGCCAATTTCTGTTGATCACTTTTGACTAGCTGGCAGGTGGGGCATCGACTTACATATTAAGAAATGTCCCTTTTCATCGACTTCCACCAGAAAGTGCGCTTGATGTCATTATACATTTTGCTTACTCCCGGATGGATACTGAGTTTTGACTTGTGGCATTCATCCAGTACTTCCTTTCGAAGTTCAGGAATGTTAGGGACACAGATTCGACCTTTGAGCCTTAAAATCCCATCGTTGTCAACTTGGAAACTCGAAGGTTCGCCTTGTTGAATTATCCCTCTGATCTTCTGAATGAAGTGATCATCCTCCTGAAGAGCAGATATCTTATCTAGCAATGAAGTCGTGATAATAAAACAGGCGATCATTTCATTCTTTCGGCTTAACGCATCGGCCACGACATTGGCTTTCCCTGGAGTATATATAATTTCAAAGTCATATGCTGCAAGAAACTCCAGCCAACGCTGCTGCCTCAAATTCAAGTCTTTCTGAGTGAACAGATATTTTAGCGACTGGTGATCTGTAAACAGTTCAAATCTCTCGCCCAGAAGATAGTGTCTCCAGATTTTCAAAGAGAATATGATAGCCAATAACTCAAGATCATGAGTTACATAGTTTTTCTCGTGTGGTTTCAGTTGACGGCTAGCATAAGCAATTACTTGGCCTCTTTGCATTAACACTGCGCCAAGGCCCTCTCTAGAAGCATCAGTCCAGACTTTTAGATCTTGGTTGCCATCAATGATGGTTAACACTGGAGCTGTCGTCAATCTTAACTTTAGCTCTTCGAAAGCCTCCTCACTCTCTTGAGTCCATTTGAACTTAGAATGCTTCTTTGTAAGCTTCGTTAAGTGGCCAGATATCTTCGAAAAGTCTTTAACGAACTTCCGGTAATAGCTAGCCAATCCAAGAAAACTGCGGACTTCAGTGGGAGTACTGGGCTGTTTCCAATTTTGAATAGCTGTGATTTTACTTGGATCCACAGCAATTCCTTCTTTCGATACGACATGGCCCAGAAATTTCACTTCATCTTGCCAGAATATACATTTGGAAAACTTGGCTTTTAATACATTCCTTCTGAGGATTTCTAGAACCTGTTCCAGATGCTTTTCATGTTCGGCCTTTGATTTAGAGAAGATTAGAATATCATCAATAAAAACCAGAACAAATTTATTCAATACTCCTCTGAATACTCTGTTCATCAGATCGACGAAGTAAGCTGGAGCGTTACATAAGCCGAACGGCATTACTAACCACTCGTAGAATAAGTCGGGGCCTCTGAACGCTGTCATTGGAACACACTCTTCGGCAATTCGAAGTTGATGGAAGCCTGTAGCTAGGTCCATTCGTGAAAATACTTGTGCTCCATTTAATCGATCTAACAAATCATCTATCCGCGGCAATGGATATTTGTTCTTTATAGTCTGCTTGTTTAAATCACGATAATCCACACATAGCCGTAGAGTACCGTCAGATTTTGGGACAAATACCACTGCTGCACCCCAATCAGAGAAACTAGGCCTGATCAGACCTTTCCATACGAGCTGTCGTGTTTGATTGTCTAATTCCTCCTTCTCTTTCAAGGACATTCTTCGAATAGCGTGAACTACCGGCCTTGCATTCGGAATCAAAGCAATCCTGAAATCTATTTCTCTCTGCGGAGGTAAGCGAACAACTTCTTCGAACACATCCGCATAGTTTTTAACGACAGGAATGTCTTTGATGAGGTCAGGGATATTCTCTGCGACCTCAGGGATATTTTCTATTTGAGCTGGAGAAACATCGAGAGCTGACCAGAAATCTTTTCTATTTGAAGTCGGGCCTTCACATGGTATGGTTATATAATTCCGATTGGGCCTTTGCTTTAACCACTCTCTCGGCGCATTTAACTTCAGCTTCATATTTAGTTAACCAATCCAATCCCAGAATGAGATCGAATTCATTAAAATTCATGATGATAGAGATAATAGGGAATTTATAGCAAGAAAAAGAGACAGGTACTGCACAGATCCAACTGAGATTGACGGAACCCCCAACTGGATTTTGGACAGTCATGGGCTCTTTGAGCTTTTTCAAATTCAAATCCAACTTCTTGACTGCACTCTTTACAATAAAGCTTCGTGATGCGCCTGTGTCAAACAGTACTTTAACTGGGATGTTTTTGACATTGAGCGTGCCTTCTAAAACATCAGACCTCCCTTGCTCAGACGTAGATGCAGGCAATTCGGCCACTTCATTTACCTGAGCTTCTTTGGTCCTTTTTAACAGCCAGCAATCTCGCTTTATATGACCGGACTGATGGCAGAGATTGCATTTTCTATTCGCTTGAGATCCTTCTTTGGATCGAAGTCTACCTTTTAATTGCTTCTTTAAAGGCCCGCAGTTTATCGACAAATGCCCTTTCAGATGGCAGTTATTGCATACGGTGGTCGTTACCGGTTCTTTCCCAGATTCAGCCCTTTTTCTCTTGGCATTGGGCTTCCTACTGACCTCTAACGTTGTTATTGCCTCGGGACCATCAGTTTCTGACTCTGTTTTATTACCAGAGCTGGCTTCCTCTTCGTACTGTAACATACCTTTCTTATCTAGATCTTCATATTGATAAGCCATATAAATCATTTCTGAAAAAGGAAGCTTCACATGCCCCAATACTTTATTCTGGTATTTCCTTTGAAGCCCGTGAATAAATCTCATATTTTTACTCTTCGGATTTTGAATTAGATGAGGAGCAAAGTGAGCTAGTTCGTTGAATTTCTTATGATATTCGGGAATTGTCATGTCCCCTTGTATCAGATAAGAAAATTCGTCGCATAGTCGCTCGGTCGCTTCGGGAGGAGTAAATCTTTCTAAGAAAATCACTTTGAATCTATCCCAGGTGATATCACCTTCTGGATTATTCTGTATAACCGAATCCCACCAGAACAAAGCTTCGTCTTTGAGAGCCCAGGAGGCCAGTAATCTCTTCTGGTTATCCCTCAGCTTTAATGCTTCGAAGATTTTCTCAGCCGAACGAATCCAAGCTTGTGTCTTCATAATAGATTCTTCACCAGAGAACGGTATTCCACCCATATTTCGATATTTGATTAATAGGGCCTCAATATCCGGTTCTGCATTCCTTCTGCTTCTGACACTCATTTTCTAGTACTTCTGCAAATGGCAGATCAAGTGTCAGGTCACAGAAAAGGTATTTTAAAATATAGAAACACATACTTCAAATGTAAATGTGTCTATCAAGGTGTAATTTCATTCTGCTTTACTCATACTAGGATATTGCTGATCCTATCTGTATAGAGTTACCCGTCCTAGAACACTACTGGTTCTATTTCTGACGAGTTCGTTCAAATGTTATATTCCAGAACTAAGCTTAACCAAAGCTCTGATACCACGTTGAGACGACCCGATTTCCCGTTCTCACGGAAACAAGGTTATCTTTGGAATATAACACAAAAACATATAATAGCAGAACAGAATTAAATAAATACACCAGAATGAACAACAAAATATACTGGATAAAAGTAATCATCAGAGTTACACAGTATACAGGATCTTACTTAGTACAAATACAGTTCAGCTATACATAAATGTCTACAACGGAAATAAACAAAATATGTACAATAGGAGCTGAACAGCATAAAAAGAAATAAATGATAGAATCCATCTTCAGCTCCAGCTATCCAGAAAGAACCAGCTAAACCTGAATACAAGGCTGCCCGTGTAGAAAAAGGGGCACCCGAGTTTGAGAGTGAAACAAACTACGAGTCAGTCATGGGACTGGTATGAGAAATCTACTCAACACATATATAATTGGCCAATCACAGGACCACGCCACTTTCGTGGAACGGGTTTACTCCATTGGATTGCCAGTGCTTTAAAACAAATCTTTCTTTTAAACATCGCTATGCTTTTAACAAAAATGAAGCCATTATAAGACTCAGTTCCCATCACACAATGCAACGCAAACCGGAGGATAGAGTTTTACCTTATAATGGCCAAAATATGATTGATACGAATAAAACAAAGGCATTTGATATTATTGCTAGTGTTTATATGTTTTGAAAACAATTTCAAATCATAACTATCAATCAAAGACGGCATGGGTACCATATATCATGTCGCCATATATATATACAATCAAAACCGCACGATCACGTATTTGGAAATTGGATTTCCGTCATGAACCAAGGCAAAAGATAGTCCTTACCGAATTCGAGACGCTCTAGCCCGTGTCTCAGGCAAGCGCGCAGGCAAGCCTTGGAGCGACAGGGCCGGTCCACCGATGTGGATTATTATACCTGAACAATACGTTTCCCCGCCCTTTGGGGCGTCAACGAGCCAACTAATGACTCCATCGGACCCGGATCGTCCGATCAAACCGAGGCGCCTCGCAACAGCAACAACCACATAGGTGAAAAGTATATAAATGTCAGGGCTGGTAGGTCACTGACACCACCCTAGCTAGAAAGAAACGCATGCCCTCCCTGAGGTCCTTCTCCAGTTTTAGGTTCATACCGGGGTGTGAGGCTCGCGAATTCACGTTATACACAAAGCTACGCCACACAGGCGGTGCTTTGATCATCACCACAAGACTTTGCTTTTCAACAGAAGCCCTGATCACTGCATCTTAGCATGCCACACAGGCAATTCACACCGTGCAACTGATGGCTATCAATCACACAGAACAAATTCCCATGTCGGACACACAGTCCATTTACAAGTCCGTTCTGGGTCTGAACGAAACCGGAGGCACTAAATACCTCGCAAACCCTTCGATCAACACGTACGTCTGAACGATCACCACTCATTATCCATATTTCGGGATGCCTCCCAATCAGGACCTCGGTTACCATCCAAACGAGGTGAAGATCTCCGGTCTTCGACCATCGTCTTCATCTTCGAATTTCAATCGTCGGTCGATTATTCGAAATGAGAACTAACTCGGCCTTTTCAAATAATTCACGTATATTTAGAATTTCAAATCGATTTATTTCAATGGTTAAATTATTCGACAACACCAATTGTGTTCTTTAATATAGTTTTCACACCAAACACATTCAACCATCAAACATCACATAAATCAAGCAAATTCAGTTTATTTCCATTCCATATCGCTTACGATATTTTATAACTATTTATCGCTATTTTTATTTATTTTAAAATAGCCATTTTATTCAAAACGACGCTTCGGGCCATAAGGCGGCCGTGGCGCTGTTTTTCTTCAGATTTGATTTACACATATCTGAAAATCTAACCGTTGGATCTTCACAAAATTTACATTATTAGAAAGGTCTTTTCAAAACGAATCCAACGGTTCCTGTTTCGGGAAAATCCGACGGTCGGATCTCCTGGTACAATCGTTTGAATTTTCGATTTCAAAATACGAACTGCAGCGTCGTTATTCGATTAAATATAATTATATTTATATATATACATAAATATAATCGTTTCTGGCGCTGTTTTTCTTCAGATTTGAATTAAACATTCCAGACAATCCAACCGTTGGATTTTTACAAGGTTGGTGCCGTTGGAAAGATTACTCCAAGGCGAACCCGACGGTTGAGGTTTCGGGAAAATCCAATGGTCGGATTTCCCGCACTAGTCAATTGAAATCACGGTTTCAAAATACGAACTGCACGGCCTCCTTTCGTTTTAATTTTATTTATATTTATATATTTATATAAATATAGTTCATTCAATGTTTTCTATATCGTTTTCACTTCAAATATTTTTCTAACACCTTAAATTTTGGAAAAATTTCGCCATAACCTCCCCTGTACCGGGAGCGTCGGGAAATCGCAAATAGCGTCCCGGTCCTTCTAATCTCAAAAAGAAAAAGAAAAAGCCAAGCGGCTAGCCAACAGGCTCAAAATCATCACCCAAACAAATCAGTAAATGTGTACCTATTTGTCGGACACAAAATTTTATTCCTCTTCTCTAGCCCCTTTGCTATAACCTGTTCAATGAATATGCATGTACATATATATACAGTTCTTATCATTTATCAATTTCTATTCGACTTCATATTCGATTTCTATTTGGTTTAAAAACTCCATTCATTCTAATGTTACATAAATAGGTGCAAATCATTTCATTAGCTAATTAATGAATATTTCAACTCATATATGTTTATTTTGAACAAGTGGCTATTTTTAACACTTCACATTTCAACGATTTATGCATACAATAAAAATGTGATTTTTATTGTAAAACAATTCATTTCAAAACACTATTTTTCTATATAGTTCATATAGTCGATAAAAGGTGATTTTTATTATCGAACAATTTATTTTAAAATATGAATACCATTCAACACATGAATTTCTAAACAACGAATGAATATCAATTCAACACATGAATGTTTTCAATAGTTTTTATATATAGATAAAAATGTGATTTTTATTATCGAACAATTTATTTTAAAATATGAATACCATTCAACACATGAATTTCTAAACAACGAATGAATATCAATTCAACACATGAATGTTTTCAATAGTTTTTATATATAGATAAAAATGTGATTTTTATTATCGAACAATTTATTTCAAAATATGAATACCATTCAACACATGAATTTCTAAACAACGAATGAATATCAATTCAACACATGAATGTTTTCAATAGTTTAAGCATATGAAAATAATTCAAACACACAAATATTATTCAAAATTTCGGCAGCATAACGGCAGGGTAGTTACACCGGCACCGTCCCTAGTACGGCTCCTCGCTCTACCTTAAAACCTCGCGGTTTTTGACAATGGGGATCATGCATCTAGTTCGCACGCAGGCGGCATGTATATATTTATTTCATTTCCACAAACTAATCCTATGTGGTTTCAACCAAATATTTCACAACCACAAACGGGTATTTTTCAACCTCAAACAACCAATATCAATCACAAACATTCCCAAACAACCATTCAATTTTCACAACAATTTCAACCAATAAATATCGTCCATGGTTTGTGGACGAGGGGCGTATATATATATATATATATATATATATATATATATATATATATAGATATTTATATATAGCAATTCACTTTCATTGTCAACACATATATATAATTATTTTTAAATCAGAAATCTCACCAATAGCTATCCAACTTCAAGACTCTTCTTAATAGAAATCTTCGCCTATTTGTCGCTTTCGCCCGTATTCTCTACATATGTAAAAATCGAATTTTTACTACGCTATTCAATATATAAAAATATGATTTTTACTTTTGCTTTCAACATATAAAAATATGTTTTTTTTTTCTTTTGCTTTCAACATATAAAAATATGATTTTTACTTTTCTTGAAAGTTCAAACCTTTCTTCCCATTTTAAAGCTTTTACCTTTAAAACTAAATCAGTTTTTATTTTTTTATAAAATTCAGTTTTTATTCTTTATTTCAAAGACAGTTTTATTTCTTATATAAAATCAGTTTTTCTCTTTTATAAAAATGCAGTTTTTATCTTTTTCAAATGCAGTTTTTTTTATCTTTATAAAAAAATGCAGTTTTTTTTATCTTTATAAAAAAATGCAGTTTTTAAATCCCTTTTTCAAATGCTGTTTTTAGTTTCTTCTTAAAAAAACACAGTTTTATACTTTTTTTTTTTTTTTTAAAACAAACAGTTTTAAAAATCTTTAAAAAATCAGTTTTAAAAATGCTTATAAAATCAGTTTTTAAATCTTTTAAAATCAGTTTTAAAAATGCTTTTCAAAACAGTTTTTAAATCTTTTAAAATCAGTTTTAAACACTTAAAAAAAATCGGTTTTTCATATTTAAACAAAACAGTTTATATATAAAATAAAAATAAAATAAATAAAAATAAAATAAAATTAAAAACTTACAGAGGAGCGGGGGGGGTCGATGTCAGGGTCGGCGGTGGTCTTCTCGAGGGTGGCGCTCGAGGTTTGGTGGCGTCGCGATGGGATTCGACGGGGGGGCTCGAGGGCTTCGGCTCTTCGATCGATGGAGGGGGGGCGATGGCTTGTCTTCGGCGGCGTTCGCCTGAGGGGGAGGGCGGCTCTTCGTCGACGTCCAGACGAGGGGGGGGCGGATCGATTAATTTAGGTTTTTCTTTCTTTTTTTTTTTTTTCTGAATAATGAAGTCGGGGGGGGGGGCAAGCAGAAGAAAAGGAGGGAAGAGTACTTTTTTTTTATTATTTAATTATTATATTTTGCAAAAAGGTTTGACTTTTACATATGACCTCGAAACGAGGCCCACCGCCTGTCGTCCATAGCGTTTCACCCCCATTCCGAACACAATGGGATATGTATCGCAAGCTGATTCGATTGTTACAATCAGTTTCCGTTGAATTTACATTTAAATCACTATATTGAATTTTAAACGTACATTTCAAATTACCGGGGTCACATACTAACACTAAAAATTCCAGAAAAATATTTTCTAGCTTCGTATTGACGATACGGTCCTAACAAAACTAGTTTCGTCGAATTCTGAGGCCGTTTGAAAAATGGCCAATTTCCAGTCGATTAAAATCAACTGAAACTGGTCAAACGCGTTTTCCTTTGCCACGCTCACATATTGATTCGAAAAATTATGAAATTTTAAACCTAACAATAACTTGACACTACGGATCTAACAAAAGTGGTTTCGTCTAAATCCGAGGTCATTTGCAAAATGTCCATTTTTAAGGGCCTGAATTCCATAGCGACTATTCAGAATTTTCAACTGGACATATCTTTTGATTCCCGCTATTAAATTTCGATTGGTCGAATTCATTAGAAAGATATTCACTAACAGATTTAAATATTTTTGGTTTCACTAAAATCCGGATTGTTTTGCACCCGGTATATTCAATTAAAGTTTGAAATCGAATTATCGAACTACCGCGCCATTTTCAATTCTATATATAATTATAATTAATTATATTCGTTTTCAATTGTCGATTCAAACTCAGTTTTCATCGCCATTATTTAAAATATTTATTTTAAATATTTAAAATCCATTATTTTAGCCAATTTAAAAATTTTAAATTGGTTCAGATTTTCTGGGTCGTTACAGTTACGGACGTGCACGTAGTCCGGTATTGGACAAACTCGAGGCACGGGTACCAGTAGGTTTAGACTGTGCATTATTGCTTCAGTGTCTGGGGTTGACACCCGAGGGCTTGATACACCCGAAGGTGGACCCAGCACAGTCTGACTACAACCATATGTGGGACGTATGGACACCAACACTTGACGTGTTAGGTTTATAGGGAGCCGATCGACTAGACCGTTGGGCTGGACCTTGTATTAAGGTCACCTCATGTTATTGGGCCAAGGTTTGGGCTGAGGGATCAATACCTGTTATGTTAGTTTGCTAGTACACCCGTGGTGCAAAACCTTAAATTCTGACAATGCGATGACACCTTTATCTACCTTGATAGTTAGTCATCATGTTGTTATCCTTATGTTCATACCCGCTGCTCATGTCAGTTAACTTTATCAATTTACATTGATTGTAGTAGGGCTTACTCAGTCTTTTTGACTGACCTGTTTTCTTTCGCCTCTTTTCTTCCGTCCCCCCCCCCCCCCCCCAGGTTCTCAGGGAGGGAATACAGGAGCTTAGCTTGGATCCTACCCGCTTTCTTGGATAGCTCATGTATGCTTCGGACTTGAGCTCGCTATGGTTTTTCTGCTTTGGGGATAGCTACTTATGTTTTCTTTTCAGTTTTTAGATGATGTTGTTTATGTACTAGACTTATTTTATTTGGAAAATTGACATGATGTTGTACTAAGACTTGATTTGAAATGGTTTGAAAATCTTCCGCTGTTTTATCCATGTTATTTACTCTGGTTATATATATATACATGTTCTTGTTCTGCCTTGATATATCATTATGCATGTTTACCTTGTTTTAAAACGCCCCACCAAAGTCAGAGTTGCTTGCAAGAGCCACCTTGGCGGAGGTGGGGTGTTACAGTTAAGGTTCCCTCATTTACGAACTCTTGGATGAATATGTTAAGGTTTTTAAACCTGATTGGCACCCTATTCTAACCTACTAACATGGATCTTACTGATCCATTTTGATTTTTAAGGATTCAAGCAAAAATAATAAGGTCTGGAAAACTATACAGGTGGTACTCTTATTAACACTATGGTGTTCAAACTTTTCATCAACAATTAATGATATCATCATCATATCAATCCAAGCAAACTATACAGGTTATGTTTTCCTCAGGTAAGCACACACATAAAGATTCAGGTCCACATATAATTCAAAAAAGTAAGAAAAAGGCAAGAATTAAAACAGAAAATGAAAATCATTTTTACTCACTTTTCTTAGAAGTTCTTTGATTTTCCTCTACTGGTTTTTGCTAGAAGGTGTTCTTGTTGTGAGGAAAGTAAAGCCATGCTCATGTCAATATATAGGAGTAGGAAATTTGTAAAATATGTGTGCATTTATTACTGTTTTGGATAGGAGAGCAAAAACAGTTTTCAGGCTTTCCTCCATGATAAATGATAGACAATATTAAAAACCCTTTCTCTCTCAAAATCAGTTCACTACTACCTTGGACTCACATGGCTTTAGCAGCCATTTCATAAGAGATATTTCCTTCGCAAGAACTCCTATTGGTGCACTAAGAACAATCAATTAAATGCTTCTTGTACCTCATGTCATATATCACTTAGCCAAAATAGTAGCATCCCTTTGTACCAAATTAGGCTCAGTTTTCACATGCATTTTGCTTACTATATTCATATGGAAAAAATACTGATTTAACATAAATTATATAATACAATACCTTAGCTTCCAAGGTATGCAAAATCTGAAATTTCCTGCGTTATCTTGCTTATGGCCAGGCCAGTTTTAGCATAAAAAAATCATAGAAAATCCTTTCTAATGGGCTTAACTAGTGAAGGAAAGATCCATGTATAATAGTACAAGATTTGGTGATCTTTTTTTGTACATGTATTTTGACAAAATGAAAGTGTTTTAGGAAAAATGAAAGAGGAAAAGTTCAGAAAAATAAAACATGAAAGATTTTAAAATCTGAAAATTTTGAAACAAAAAGGATTTTCCATGTGAAATGTACAAGCTTTCACATCCATTTCTCTTGGGTAGTTTCTAGTGAAGTCTTTTACTTGTGTAGTTGCATCTAGGTGAGTATATGTTCATGAGGTTGTTTGCAAAGATCTTCTGTATTCATGAAATCATGTTTGCAAGAAAATGATGGTATTCATGTGAGTGAAACAAACATGTTTATTTGTTTTTGCCAACAAAACATGGTTTTAACTAAAAATTGGGTTAAGAATGCTTTGTTGTAAAAACTAGAAATTAACTTAAAAATATAAGGCTTTAAACATCCCTTTAAAAGAAACAAAACACAAGTGAAAGGAAAAATGGCATTTTAAAATGCTATACACAAGTGTTATAATCTATACATAAGAAAAAATAAATTTTAAACAAACGCTATATATTCCATGCTATAATACATGAATATGCAAAGATAAGTGTTTGTAAGTGTTGTGCTTATGCAAATGCTATCATACATATTTTAACATGTATTAGATTTTTTTTTAAAGAACGAAGTTTTAACTCGTATTTTTACTTACGATACATATATCATCTGTGTTAACAATGAAAAGAGCCCGGGTCATTACATTCTGCCCCCTATATAAAAATTTCGTCCCCGAAATTTGTAAGTAGTAGATCAGCGTTATCGACTAATATATATAAACACACATCAATAAATAAAACACACATCAGCAATATCCTATTCAAAAATATCTTTTAAAAACTCCCTTTCTAACTCATCAGTCAATTTACTTAACTTCGTTAAGTTTTCCCAAAATCTCCATTCACGTACTTAACGATCTCCATTTCGGAATTCACAAATATGATTTGTTTTCACCAATCAACCAATTCACTTTCCTTAAACCCTCAAGCCCAGCCTTAATTCCAAGAAATCCAAATTTTAACTTTGTTTTAAAATTCTTACTTGATTTCCGGTATCAATGTGAATGGATATTATTCTAATTTAAACCAACTATATTAAATTATCTTAGGGCTAACCCTAGTTAATTAACTCCTTTTATCTAAAAAGAGTAAATTACCTTCTGAAGCTCCTTCTACATTCTCAGAAGTTGACGACTTATCCATCAAAGCATAGACCTTGGGTTGTTGTGCCTTCTTCAGTGGACAGTCTCTAACCAAGTGCTCAGGCTGATGGCAGTTATAACATGAAAATTTCTGTGGAATAGCATCACTTGTTCCCTTTGGTTGCTGTTGCTCCGGCTGCTGAGTCTGCTGTGGCTTTCCTGCTGCTGGTTTGGTGCAAAATTTGGCAATATGTCCTTTCTACAAACAGTTGTGGCATATGGTATCTTTGAATCGTTCTTTGGCTTTTTCTCCCATCTTAGGTACTCCTTTGTTGTTGTTGTTCCAGTTTGGGTTGAATTTCCTTTTGTTTGGATTCTCATCACTAGTTCCTCCCGTTTGTGCTGCTTTTGCAACTGGTTTTTACCCTCCAGTGCCTCATAATGAACTGCCATATCAACAAGATCGACGAATGGAATCTTGAGATGTCCAATCATCTGAACTTGCAGGCTATCCTTCAATCCTGCTATGAACATTTCATTTTTCTTAAGCGGATTGTTGATCAGTTCTGGCCCGAAACAAGAAAGCGAGGTTAACTTGTTCTCATATTCAGATACTTCCATATTTCCTTGCTTGAGATCAATGAAATCCCGATACATCCTTGTTTTTCCAGCAGCAGGCAAAAATTGAGCTTCAAACGCCTCTTTGAATTTGTCCCAAGTAAAATCTTCCTCAAGAACATTAGCAGTTTGAGCATCCCACCAGATCGCGGCAGTTTCCTGAAGTTACCATGATGCCAAAAGACGCTTCTGATCGTCATTCAACTTCAACCCTTTGAAAATCCTTTCGAAAGACCTCATCCAAGCTGGAACTTCAGTAAAAGACTTAGTTCCCTTGAAAACTTTTCCTTCCAGAGTTGTATACTCCTTACAAATGGTCGCAAAGCTCTTATCCTGTTGGACTGGTGTGACTTCCTCTACTGTCTCACCTTGATCTTGGGATCCAGTAGTACGACCAGTAATAGTGGATGACCCTCTAGCTCGACCTCTTCGTCCGCGTCCACTCATTTTGATCACTGAGTATAACAGGATATCAATCGAGTCTCGATGGGGTATAACTACTTAGGAATATCATCCAAGTTGTTTTATTTTCATTTTAAATTTTATATAAAAATACGCTCTCTCACGCTCACCCAAAGCCTAGGTAATCTGTAACCTAAGCTCTGATACCAACTGTAACGACCCAATTTTCGAACACATCGGAAGTCGTGCCATTAATAATAAATAAGAATAAATAGAAGATAAATCACAGAAACATCAGAATCTCACAGCGGAATTTTCACAAAAGGCAATACTTTATAATATTACACAACAGTACATAATACATCAGAGCATCATAGGGATTAGTGATACAACCCATTCATAGTACATCAGTAATTATACATAACATTCACAACTAACTTGCAGACTTATAATTATACAGTAGGTAAGGTAGATAGGCCAGCACACTGACAATCTTCATTCAGCTTCACAAGTTTCTACATCCTGATTCACTTGTCTATTCATAACAAGTGTTATGAATACCCAAGAGTTTAAGGGAAAACAAAGAAAATAAACTCCGGGTCAGTCAGGGGACCGGTATGAGTAAACAATTTAAAACAAATTAAAGAAATCAAAATATCTCATAAGACAACGCCGTAAATACAGAACGGGTTTTTACCTTATGAGATCAAAAACACTTTGTATACTTGAAATCCGATATTATCATATAAGTTTCCAACAAATAATTTAGAATCTAGAAGAATGCTTGCATCTCACATTCTCCTACATAATATACAAATAAAAATCGCTTGGCACTTAGGGAAATTGGGTTTCCAACTCTGACAAGTTATGGGTCCACCTTCCGTTGATGTATCTCAAGAGCCAAATACATCTGGGTTCAACAAGAACTTCTTGCAACCCGGCCCTCACATGACCGAACACTCATTTCTCTTGAGTGTATCGAGTGTATATCACCGATGGTTGTGTACGGCAACCGTCCCCGAATGGGCAGAATCGATTGATTAAGAAACAAAAGGAATTTCTCTAGATAGGTGATACTACACCCTAATGGGAGCGACCCACATAGCCATGCTGCCAGCCCGATTTTTGTCATTTCATGGGTGTGAGGCTTGAGGCTAGACTTACGTTTCATCATCACTGGTTCATTTCCTTTGAATGCCACATCGTCCTACCCGTCAGAAATACTCATACGATTTCCCAAATATATCACGGGCAATAAAGCTAAGAGAAACAAATTTCTCTGCCACCAACGTAATATACTTACGTAAATTCGATGTGTAGAATCTGACTGATATACGTTGTCAGACACTCGTCCATTCAGGTTTGTTATGGGACTGAACAGACCAAAGATATTATTTACAATCTTCTTGCACACCGTAGTCATCTTTAGTTTGAACATCTCTGACGCGCGACGTCTAATCAAATCAAAGTGGAAAATAAATCTGGTCTCTTTGAAATGAATACGAACATTTACTTTTTAGATTATTAATCTAATAGGGTTATAATTTGATATATATATCATTACAGACAAACAAAACAGTATATGATCATCTAGTTTATATCTGGTCATTTCTTAAAAATGGACGAATTCAGTGTGCGCGCTGCACGGGTTTTTCCTTCCCTCTTGTCCGTCACTTTTGAAATTGAATACTTGCACTATTCTTTCAGAAATCTATTACTCAAAATCATTCCTTAATTTACTGATTCATAAATGAGTTAAATTTTATGATCTATAGCCTATTTTTCAGCCCTTGTACACTTATCACAACATTTGTTGAAGGCAGTTCAACTAATACATCTTGAATAAATTTCTAAACATATATATTATTATTTTTCTATAAGTGACTCCGTATTTTTATTTATTCTAAATTCTAATTAATTCTCAATATTTATTATTAAATAACTTCTTTTAAATTCATACCATGTTACACTCTATCTACAACGATCCTCGTCTGATCTTCCACATCTGTTCCTCTCGGATTTCATCAATTATTTTAACACGTCTTTTAGTTTCTTTTCGGAAATATTTCTTTAAGATTTTATGGAAATACCAAGGTATTTAATTATACTTTTAAAGAAAATCTTCTATTATTTATTTCTATTTCCTTTATTTTTATTTACTTTCTTTGCTCCCTTTTATTTTCTTTTCCTTTTATTCTTTTACTCCCTTCCTTTATTTCTTTTTAATGTTCATTTTTGTTTGGCCCAACCTGGCCCAAAACCGTTCAGCCTGCATCTTCATTTCTCGCTTGCCAGGTTCACTTTGCTTCCACACGCTGGATCACTCATTTTTGTCAGTGATTGATCCATTTACTTTTGATTTGCCAAAACAAATTTCCAGTGTGCCAAGCTCGAGTTTGGCAAGGGAAAAATGCGTGATCACCATGGTTGGTACATGCCCGATCTTTGTTTCTTCTCTCATCCTTTGTTGTTTCACCCTTTCTCGATGTACAGGGTGCACGGTGCACATGCACCACCGTCCTCCTCCACCTGAGATCCATCGCCACCCACCTGCAAGTCACGTTTCCGTCCAGGGTCACCATCAACTGATCGTTCAACCTCCAGAGCTCCTACTCCTCAAAACGTTGTTCGATCCTTTCTTCCCAAAATACACAGTGTAGGTTGACTCACTTCTCCTTCTTCCAGTGAAACATCATCAAAGAAAAACTGTTCCACCTCCTTCCCTCGACCACCGGCCACCACCGCCTCCTGGCCACATCAGCTCATGACACAGACGCACCAATCCCCCCTACACCGCACCTCTCTCTCTCCTCCTACGTCGAGCAAGTGAGCCTTGAACCCGTCGAACCCAAAAATAGTTTTAAAAACCTAATTTCACAAAAACTCTTCATTTAAAAATTAAATTAGCATTTTTCCTAGCTTCTCCACTTTCTTCCACCCCTCAAGGTCGAGCACCATCAACACTGAATCCATGGATCGACGGAATTTCACCTATTTCAGTTTTCTGGTCATCTCTCTTTTTCTCTCAATTCTCTTTCTTTAAAATCTTTATTTTTAGTTTAAAAATCATCATTTGTTTACCTTATCAGGTTTATACAATCAAAACTAGTTTTTAACAGTTTTGAAAAACCACTTTGGAAATGAAGAAACAGAGAAGGTGCTGTTGTTTTGTTATTTTGATGACAATAGTAGTTTTTGGTAAGGTTCCCTCATTTACGAACTCTTGTATGAATATGTTAAGGTTTTTAAACCTGATTGGCACCCTATTCTAACCTACTAACATGGATCTTACTGATCCATTTTGATTTTTAAGGATTCAAGCAAAAATAATAAGATCTGGAATACTATACAGGTGATACTCTTATTAAAACTATGGTGTTCAAACTTTTCATCTACAATTAATGATATCATCATCATATCAATCCAAGCAAACTATACAGGTTATGTTTTCCTCGGGTAAGCACACACATAAAGATTCAGGTCCACATATAATTCAAAAAAGTAAGAAAAATGCAGGAATTAAAACAGAAAATGAAAATCAGTTTTACTCACTTTGCTTAGAAGTTCTTTGATTTTCCTCTACTGGTTTTTGCTAGAAGGTGTTCGTGTTGTGAGGAAAGAAAAGCCATGCTCATGTCTATATATAGGAGTAGGAAATTTATAAATATGTGTGCATTTATTACTGTTTGGGAAGGAGAGCTAAAACAGTTTTCAGGCTTTCCTCCATGACAAATGATAGACAATATTAAAAACCCTTTCTCTCTCAAAATCAGTTCACTACTACCTAGGACTCACATGGCTTTAGCAGCCATTTCATAAGAGATATTTCCTGCGCAAGAACTCCTATTGGTGCACTAAGAACAATCAATTAAATGCTTCCTGTACCTCATGTCATATATCATAGTGGCTTCCCTTTGTACCAAATTAGGCTCAGTTTTCACGTGCATTTTTCTTACTATATTCACACGGAAAAAATACTGATTTAACATAGATTATATAATACAATACCTTGGCTTCCAGGGTATGCAAAATCTGAAATTTCTTGCATTATCTTGCTTACGGCCAGGTCAGTTTTAGCATTAAAAAAATCATAGAAAATCCTTTCTAATGGGCTTAACTAGTGAAGGAAAGATCCATGTATAATAGTACAAGATTTGTTGATCTTTTTTTGTACATGTATTTTGACAAAATGAAAGTGTTTTGGGAAAAATGAAAGAGGAAAAGTTCAGAAAAATACAACATGAAAGATTTTAAAATCTGAAAATGTTGAAACAAAAAGGATTTGCCATGTGCAATGTACAAGCTTTAACATCCATTTCTCTAGGGTAGTTTCTAGTGAAGTCTTTTACTTGTGTAGTTGCATTTTGGTGAGTATATGTTCATGAGGTTGTTTGCAAAGATCTTCTGTATTCATGAAATCATGCTTGCAAGAAAATGATGGTATTCATGTAAGTGAAACAAACATGTTTATTTGTTTTTGCCAACAAAACATGGTTTTAACTGAAAATTGGTTTAAGAATGCTTTGTTGTAAAAACTAGAAATTAACTTAAAAATATAAGGCTTTAAATATCCCTTTAAAAGAAACAAAACACAAGTGAAAGGAAAAATGGCATTTTAAAATGCTATACACAAGGGTTATAATCCATACATAAGAAAAAATAAATTTTAAACAAACGCTATATATTCCATGCTATAATACATGAATATGCAAAGATAAGTGTTTGTAAGTGCTTTGCTTATGCAAATGCTATCATACATATTTTAACATGTATTAGAATTTTTTTTTTAAAGAATGAAGTTTTAACTCGTATTTATACTTACGATACATATATTATCTGTGTCAACAATGAAAAGAGCCCGGGTCATTACACATTTGCCCTCTCCAAATCGGTAATTAAACCAACTCGAATCGATCAAAACGACAAATTATTATTGCTCATGAAGTTTAAATATAAATCATCGCAGAATCACAGACACTACACATGGAATATCTCACAACGGAAGTAAAATTTGTATAATAATACAAAAACCTTTAAATTTACATGATATCAGAGTACAGGATAAATTTAGATACAACGAAAGACTGAATACAGAAGCTTACTTATACAGGAAAAAATATAATAAACAAAGTACACAAAGATAAATGTCTGGACTCTAGAGATACTCAATCATCAACAAGTGAATTTCCAAAGATGAAATATTCAGGTTAACCCGGGCATTTTGCAAAGTAAAACAAAATACACGAGTTAGGACTAACATTCTCATATAAGTGAATCAACTCAAGTGAAATGTTTAACAAAATGCATTAGTAACTTAAACAATGTTTAGGATTTCCATTCCTTTAGGATCCTTGAAACCAATACATATAGTATAATACACTATTAATATAGTGTCTATTTAGTAAAGTAAATATATTAAAATAGCGTAAGCGGCATTACCATATTACCCTTACACCGTTTATACCGTTGCTATACAGTTTGCCTATAAAACACCCATATGTCAGTGGATAGGGATGCATCGTGATACGACAACGTTAAATCAAAATCGTAGGGGGCTCGATCTAGATAATATGACAAGCACTGAGGAATACCCAACGGTAGTATTCTACCAGATTGCGGCCTCCGGCCGGTGATAATGCATAGCCGCAACTACCGCCTACCTCGAAAAACACTCCCATAATCAAAGGGTGCACTCAAATCAATCACAATAGTAATAGAGATGGTATTGAAGAAGTGTGTCCAATTGAAGATGCGACCTTACTTAGCATGGATATGGCTCCTACTTTAGTCATTTTAATTATGATCCAAAGGTCAAGGACAATCCATCATCCTTCTCTTTCCTCAAATCCAGTAATCGCCTCCATACCATCCGAATTTGTTCTGGAATCTCCACCATGCACACAGTTGTTAAAGTGGTATTGATATTGACAGTAGGTATGACATCTACTGACTTCGGTCTCTTTAATAACTAAACATTTACATTTTTCACACCATAGTCATTAACTTGAAACCATATTCACGTATCGCAAATCGATAAATTTCAAGTATTGATTAAAAATCAATTACTCAAAGCAATTCATCATTAATTTAGTTAGGAATTCAAATCGTATATTCACAAAATTTCCTTATTAAAGCAATTTGAGTTTTAAACTAGAAATCTTCATTCTAATCACTTCGGATTCTCTAACTTGGCATCGACATGAAATTTATTTGAATTTATAGAACTTGCTTGGAATAGTTAAATCTAAAAACAGTGTATATATATTGAATTTGAAAATAGTGTATATATATTAAACATGGAAATAGTGCGTATATATTAGATCTGAAAATATCTTACATTTGGAAATGATGTTTATATATTAAATTTGAAATAGTGTACATGTAAATAGTTATTAAAAATAGTATAAAATCTTATTGGTAAAATAGTTTTAAGTTACCGGTTATAAGTTGTTTGTGAAAAGAATCAAGTAATAATGGAGATTTATTTACATGGAAATATAGTTTGATTAAATAAAATGATCCAATTCGCATCCATATTTCTATAGTCCGATTTTAACCCATTCATATTCTTATTGCAATCCAGTTTTCTCAATTATTGGTTTGAATTCAAATTCTCCTTATAACTAAAAACATTTCCATACCATTATTTCCAAGTTAGATTCAAAGCAACTTCAAACGTTTCTTGTTAAATCGTCATTCAAATAAGAATTCTAACTTTCTAATTTTCATTCCGTAAATCTCATTTCGAACCTTTTTTAAGTAAAAAAACATTCTTTCATTTACTTGGATTTTCAAAAATTCCACCGTAATACTCACTTTTCTCTTGAAATTTGTGAAACTCGTCAAATCGTTATGTGTGTGTGTATATATATATATATATCAAAGTAAAAATTTTGGTTAAACCTGTAAAACGAATCCATTTACTAAGAAATCTTATACTGAATCAAAACTTTTCATTAGAAATTTTTTATGTTACATTACACCATCTAATTTCACAAAAATCTTGTTTAATTCAAATTGTAACATAAATATAAATCTTTACAACATGTTTCAAACCCTTTTCATTAAACAAAATTTTATTTAAACTTCACCAAATTTAAGTTGATTCAAGAAACTTTATCAAACATTTCTTTATACAAAAATTAAATTTCATTAAATTCTCTTAAGTAAAATTTTGTTAAATTAAATATTTATATCAAAGTAAATTTTATTAATCTTTAACTAAAATATTTTGTGTTGAACCGATCATTTTAACTAAGGAAAACCTTCATTATATTATAAAATCAAAATATAATAAAATTTTGTTTAAAGCAATATATATTCAAAATCTCAAATTTTCAAAGTCAAATATATTGAAACTCTTATATAAACAAATATAAATTCAAAATACTTAAATTTACACAATCATATATATATATTGAATGTCTTATTTTAAAAAACATAAAGCCGAAATACTTAAATTTACAAAATCACATTTTTATTAAAAAAGTTTACGATTTAGTTCGAGAATTTTCTCAACATTTTTCCTTTATTCAAAATTTAATTTCAGGATCTATTTATTAAAATCGATATGCACTTGTGGTATTTTAGAAAATAGATTTTTATTGACCACGACGTCTGTATATAATTTTTTATCCTGTGGTCAAGTGATACAGATATATTTCATTTCAGTCTGTCTTAAAGGAAAATTCGAACCCTAGGTATATATCATTCCAGCCTGAATCCCAAATCGATTCGAATTTATTTTATCATATCTATACAATTCATTCGGGTATGTATCATTTCAACCTATGGTGATTTTCCTAAATCTATAGGGAACTTGCAAGGTGAGAACAATATAAACATAGCATTTAAATGTGTCATAAAAGGGGATAGTGTGTGTGTGTGCGTCACATGTGCATCATCACATAACAAATATTTCTAGAGCAACCTAACATTTATTTAACATCTCAAATATTTAATTCACTTAACCATAAGTTAGTCGTGAGTGAGGGAAACTCACCTTTCGAGGCTAGGAGACGAATGCAAAATTGACATCGAAATTTGAGAATGAAGATTGATAGCCAAATGACGAATACACTTCCAATAAATTCATATGCATATTCATTTGTATATATGTATATGAATGTAATATTGGAAGCGTACGAACATCATTTAAAACTAGACCCTCGACTACCACGATTCCTAAGAATATTCCGACATATATCAAATCAAACTCAATCATATTACATATATCTATATTCCATTCCATAATAATTTATTTATTAAACAAATGGGGCTTAAGAAATGTACCTATGCTTCATCCTAATGACAAACAGTAGTAACCAACAACTGTCCATTGTACTCGAATTCGGCAACAAGGCTCAAACTTGCTGACCAAAGACTATACTATTAGACAACTTATCAGGCATAAACCCAAACACCTAGAGCACACTACAAACTAAACTCATTTACCCTTTTCTTTACAAAAAACTCGGATTGAGGAGGAAAACCCAACCAGATGCTGCCAAAGTCGGCATGGTCGGAGGTGATGACGGTTGCGTCTATGTTTAGGATCCAGGTAAGGCCAAGACTTGTAGTAAGCAGGTGGAATAGTCGCTAACAAGGACAGTGGAGATGGAACTTGCAAGCAAAACGATGGTGTGTTGGGTCTTTGGAAGATCACGAAAGGAGGCGCATGCTAGGTAGGAGGCGATTTTCGTTTGCGATTTAGGTCTTGGAGGCTCTTTGGGTTTCGACTTCGTTCTTTTATTTCGAGTTCGTGGGTTCTACTAGACAGTACGAAAGGTAGGAGCTAGAGAGGGCGTTACAAGTCGATACAGGTAGTGGAGCGCCTCCAGTGACCGGTGTCTAGCAAGTTGGGTGACGAGCGGTGAGGGTTGTCTCGACTATTTTGGAGAAGGAAGCTATGATTAGAAATATTGGGGATTTCCCTCCTTTTCCATTTTCGTTTTTTTACTAAAGGAAATGGGGATGAGAAGGAGTAAAGGGAGAAAGAAAAAATATCAGAGGAGAGGTACGCGTGTTAGCTAAGTGATACTTGTTTGAATTTTAATACGTATTATTTTTCCATGTTACTTTGCTTTACAGAAGAAAAAAAATATTTTCTCCCATTTTAAGTTATTCTATTTGTTTTTCACTTACATTTTCACAATGTTTTTTAAATTCTCAGGGAGATGTATATTGTCTGATTTTCACGAAATTTGAACACTTAAAAAGATTCACCATTCTGGATCCGATGAAACTAGTTTCGTCAAATTCCAAGATTGTTTGCAAAATGATTAATTTCCCTATCAAAATATTTATTTTTAATATGATTCGAATATCAATCGAGTTCCAAACTATTCGTTATTTTCAATAAATTTAGAAAATAGACTCTAAATAGATATTAATTGGCAAACAGAATCAGTTGAGATTTATCGGATCATTCTAAATTAATATTCAACCATAAATTCAAGTTTTATGATAAATTACCAGTTTATTATATTAATTTAAAACATCCTAAATTTGAAGTCATTACCTGTGTGAGTTTTACAAACTCACCTTGCTTTATTTTTGAAGGATTCTAGCTTGAATTGGCTGCAAGGAGGAGAATCAGCGCTGCTAGAACCTAATGAAACAAGTTTCTAAGACATGTAATGGGGAAAACTTCACTGTAACTTTTCTTTCCTCACCATTGAAGCTTTGATAGGGGTTATCACTAGCAAGAATTAGTATCCTTATAATCTAGCACTCCCTTCTTTTCTTTGTATTACTAATTTGTAGAGGGATTTAACTTTGGATCTAGATAGAGAAGGAGGACATGATTTCCTCTATACTGCTTAAGGAATAAGAAGAAATCCACTGAAAGGAAATAATGTGCATATATTTCATTTTTCCTACTTCTAGGAATATCCATGGGCTTTGGATATAGAATCCATTAATCCAATTCAACAAAGTGTTACAAATTGTAAGTGTTGCAAAATCAGCTTATTAAAACTATGCAACAATTACACAATCTAACCCTTTTTCACAAATTCTTGTTATAACCACATTGCTTAAGGCTATTAAAATTTCCACAACTTTATTAGAAACCTTTTTAACAATATTTAACACATGTTACAATATATAACATCAATGATTCACAATTTAATCCAAATTGTATGTTTTCCATTTTAGGAACAAAACACATATTTTAGTTTAGAAATGAAATAAACCTTACTATTGACACAATGATTTGTAAAGTCTATGAAAATTATTTTAACATATAAATATTTATTTTCAATCAATATTTACACCTTTATATTTTTTATTTACAACAAACATAAATTTAAAGGCACATTTACAGTATTAATCCATTATTCATGCTAATTCACCAATTATAATATTTACACTTATTAAAATGTGTTAACACAAAATTTTCACATAAACATATATAATAAGATTCTAACATGCTTCCTAACACAACTTTTGTTTTATAGTTCTAGCAACTTACTTTTGAAAACACAAATCTACAATTTATTAATTATCCATTTAAAACAACTTAACACTTATGTTGAAAATACATATTTCACTTAAATATTGATTACTAATCAATATTTTATATTTTCAATATGCAATTTAATCATCAAATTATAATTTACTAACATACATTGGGATAAAAAATTTAGTATGCTAATGGTAGTTAATTTATCCCAATCACACACAATTTTAAATAAAGTAAAAATGATCTATTTTTCATTTTAGAAACAATATACGAGTTAGAATCGAGAAGTCGTATTCTATTCTTCTTTGTTTTAGACCATATAGAGTACACTATAAGCTACTTAGTTCGGCTACCTAAGAACCCAGGTTGTCGCAAACTCTCCCCTTTAAATAAGTTTCAACCTTGTAATTTACTTAATATAACACGTACATAAAACATCTCAAACATCATCCACTAGGAAAATTTTGGTTTTAATTTATTAAACATTCAGCTCCTAAAATTTCAATCTCTTTCCAATATATCACATTGGTTACCACAAAGGTTGCAATCTAAAATGCTTATTATACAAAGATTTTTAATTTTCATCTCAATAATATACACAAAAGATTTAAATTATTATAACTTATCCTTCATAAGACATATCTTTAAAATACACACTCACCTTCCACGGATTTCTGATTAATAATTGACGTTGCCATGCCATCAAATTTGTTTTAGCTTCCCAAACAATGGATGCTATTTTGATTATAGAGTCGAATAGCCATACCATTTACCATTTATTATCACTAACTTGAAGGAAGCAATCGTCTTTTAATCCCATGTACGAGAGTGTATTTCAAAAATATTGCGCATGTTCAAGATAATTACTCGCTTTAAGATAACTTTACAGATTCAAAACACTTTATTTTAAAATTCCTCTAAAAACAAATCTTTTACTTAATCACTTTGTAGATTGTTTGAAAAATATTAAACCACCAAATTTATGATGTTTATCCCATCCTTTGGCCACAAAGTCGATATAATATCGCTATTGCCTCGCCAACTTCACTACAACCTATAACTCTCGCATCATCTAGTGGTTTAACAGTGTTCTTTCCCCAAATTTATTTTATTACACAAAAAATTATGCTCAATCATCTCGTTTAAGTGTTTAAGAAATTATTATCGATTGGTTGGTCAAACGTATTGATCAGAATACCTTAAAATACAATATGAGCAACCTGACACGAAAAATAATCACCAAATTTCAGTTCACGCATGGTTGTTTCATTATTTATCATCACAAATATTCTTTATTTACTCAGAATAAAACAAAACTACACCAAAATTTCAAATTAGTCACATTCACTAGGCAATTACTCCTTAACTACCCTTTTATCATCTTTATCTACCATCCCTTGATCCAACCTACAAATTTATTTAATTTAGCACATCCGAAACTATTCTCTTGTTTCTGGTGCGCACTCTGATTTTTATTTAATTCTAGTACGCTTTATCCCTCCATGAATTTTCTCTTTTAATATCTTGGATTTAATTCATTAAACCATCCCAATTTATTTAATTTAAGTAAATAATCACTTAAACACAAAAAGGATGGGGTTTAAATGTCCTTAAAAATTTAAACCCAAGACTCAAGCACCGAAAGTGATAAAGGATGAAAACTTCAATTAAGATATATTATAGATGCTAAAAGACCACTCATGGAATACCATAGAATGAAATACATTACGAGTTGTATTCTGAAAGCTAAGATTTCCACGTGACTCACGGATAAGGAATATAAGGAACACACGATAAGGAAAACAATGAAAGTGGTGAACGTATACATGATTGTTTTTCCTCTATGTTGTAATGCATGTACTATTCTGGTTCTGTTCTATGTCTATCGTACTTTGTTCCGAACACATTTCTAATACCAAACTGTAATGCTCTACCCTGAGAACCACCCTAATAAAGAGCTTTAATAAGTAATGTTGTCATTTAGAATAGAGAATAAGGATGGTTAAAAGTGACCATCCTAGTTCTATATTAGACGAGTATCGAATACGCAGATTGGATGAATAAATTTCTCTTCCTTACCTTAGGTGGATCGACGTACTCGATTCATCTAATATAAAGCTACGATGGCTAAGGATCATATTCATAACACTATACATATAGATGCACAAATAACAAATCACAAAATAGATCACATATAGTTACAACAACAGAATACAACATATACAGGTGCTACGAACCCGAACGGTCACATATGAACCTTATACAAATACAAAATCTCTATAATAATAGGTGTATATTAACTCAAATGCATAAATACAAAACTAGGAAATGGCTTCAAGAGATAGTCCAAGAAGGGTCAGCTAACCACGAATCAACCGCAAGCTACAACCTGAACCAACTTGGTCTGACCCGAGTATTACATACATGGATCAGTCTAGTTCGCATTTCAGTTATAGCGCAACAAGCGAAAAACGAAGCCATACAGATAAGAATTCTTTTTGACACAAAAAGAATTATAAGCCTAAGATAATAATTAATTCATGAGATAACTTAGGCTAAAATAGCCTATGAGATCTCACGAACGACATAATTAATCGCAAGGAAGATTTTTATCTCCACTGAAAGGTGTGAAGCATCAAGCTAAGCACAAAGTTATAACAACAAGAAAATAACACAAAACCCCAAAAAGACAACATATAAACTTGAATATGAGTCTATTCAACTCAAAGTGATCATAATTTCTAAATAGACATCAAATAGCTCAAAGGCTATAATTGGTTTTAACTTCAACAAGACAACCTGAATTAGACCAAAAGCATCAAATGACATTAATCCATTAAATAAACGGAGTAAGGGTCCAAATCCACAAAGACAACAATATCAGCAAAAGCGTCAATTTGGATCCAAAACAACAAAGATAAATATGATCATAAGATCAAAATCATCAAATTACAACATTTGAATCTACCCAGACTTACAACACTTGGACTACTCAGAATTGGCAAGCCGAAGCAATGCCTACATGTGCTAGCAACGTGATGGCTTGAGGCCGTAGCTAGAGGACCTGCTCAGAATTATGACTTTTAGATCTACTTTAAAGTATAACTATTGGATCTATCTAGAACTACAACTTTTGGATCTACCCAAAATTACAGTTGTTGAATGCACTTAGAATTACAATATGATTTTGATCTACCCAGAACTAAAACGTAATTGACCCGAAGATTTAGTATTGGCTAAATAATATAAATGTGTTACAAACTCACCCAATTAGTGGTAACTATGCGTCACATACCGTACGTTTCCACTATCGATTCACTGCCCACTAGTCAGCTCCACACTAGAAATCAATGAATTACGTTGATCGTTGAGTTTGGAATTAACCGATATCATATACCTTCGTGTCCCATACCACGAGGTTTACTATACCACTTAATCACCATCACGTCCTCTCGAAGGGTATAAAAATGTGTGGTTTATATATATAAATTTACTTTAATTTGAGAAAACCCATTATAAAACTATTTTGAAATCACTTGTTTCATAACTTTAAAATCCTTTATAATTTGAATATATATATATATATATATATATTATGGCCTTGAGATGATTGTATTTATAAAACCAAGACGATGAAAACGGTTTATCTCAAAGCTATAGGGAATTCTACATACAGATATCTAAGTAAAAATAATTTTCTAAAACGAGCTTGTGTTAAATTCATCAAAAGTTCATCACAAACATAGCACAAAACTCATCATAAATCAACAAATTCGAGATACGAATCGAATAGGATTTATACTCTTTCTATCATGATTGAAACTATAACTGAAATGTCATGAAACAACTTTAAGAATTCGTCAACTAGGCAACAAAACAAGAAGGGATTATACTAACACACAGCAACATGCAATAAAGGTTGCCCGCATAGTTTATAAACCATGGGTCGACCCATGCTATCCCAGGATCGACCTATGGGTTGACACATAAAGCGAATAGGTCGACCCATTCTAAGCAATTTTCTACATGTGATGATCTCGCTTGTATTCAACTTTCCAGCAATGTTTTAATCAACATAGAATCATTGGATCAACCTAAAACTTTTCTTGAGCATAAACTAATGACTGCACAACAATTCAAAAGAGAATGGCTAGATTCCATCAAAAATTAATCAAGTTATAATATCCTAAAGTTGGACCCTGGGCTATCTTACACAGCTGAAACAAAGATGAACATGAAGTCTACTGAAACTGCATATTTTCACAGATATAACACCAATAAATGCCAAAATACTGTAAATTAGAATGTGTGAATGTTACAAACTCACCTTGTAACACCCTAGAGTTTAATGACAGATAAATTAGTTATTTAGTTATATTCCAAAAATAAAATATTTTCAAATAATTGAATTAGACCGTGAAACTTTCACCGTTGCATTCATGATGGAATTATGGTCAACTTTCATGTTTGGAACTTTGCGAACGGAGTTCACATGAAAAATTTACAGAAGCAATATGGAAATAGATGGAAAACAATTAAAGAAAATATATTAATTATTCCTTACCATTTATCATCTACCCCCACTTGAGGTAGGACGACCAGAGCAGTCGACCTAAGGTTCGACCATGCGGTCGACCCCTAGTCGCTGCTTTCCAGTTATATACATATATATATCAATGGATGAATTTTTCTGGAATTAAATCTAACAGTTCAGGGTTATTTCAATGCTTATAAATAAAGGCTGGATCACCCCTATTTTGCTCACATTTTTTGAAGGCTGCAACGAAGCTCTACCATTCCAAATTCTCCATTCTCTTCTAAAACTCTAAAATATAAACATAAACGAATCATATTAACAGGGATTGGTGATACTGAATCTAGATCGGAGTAAAACTGTTGGTTCACGTATAGGTAATCTGTAATATTAGTTTTCCTTCTCCTTTACCAGTTCTTCTTTCAGATCTATCAACTTTGATGTGTATATATGTATCCCTTTTTTATACATATAGTAGATCTGCACCATTTGGAATTATAGGCTTAAAAGCTGTGTTCAAATTTGGATTTGGAATGATTTTCAGGTAAGTGGGAAATATATTCATCATTAACGATATCATATATATTTCATTTGTACCAAATCTGAATTAATATTGCCTAAAATTACCAGATTTATCTTATTTGATTAAAATTGTGTGTGTGTGTATATATATCTGATGATGATTCGTAGGCCTTTCAGTTATGGTATTCTTATCTTTTCCTACAATTCATTTAGATAGTTTGTGATTATTGTAAACACCCTAAATCTGGAAATCAGTCCCTATATGTTGTTAGATTTGTGATGTTATTATTCCAGATTTATTGATTTTGGTATAAAGATATATTTTGTGCAGTTTATAGGTTTAGAATTATAAACCTATTTGTATTTGGTATTGTTTTGGGTTTTACCTTATTGTTGTAAATTAGCATTATTGCTCTTTTTAAATAAAAAGGCATTATTTGAAATCTACAAGAAACATAAATAAATCAAATAGGAAGAGATGTGTAAATTCATGAATTTTGTACGTAATTTACATCATCTATTCCAAATAAAGTATTACCTATTTTTTGAGTAGTTTGAGCAAAATTTACAATAATTATAGACCTTTTTATGAGATTCTAAACCTCATCAAGATTAAACAAAAAAAGGGTTGTTTTAGTCATTAGTTTTGACTAGAATATAAATAATAATAATAAAACATAATTAGTAACTACGTAAATATTGCGCTAAAACATAAATATATATATAATTAAATTATAACCTTACCGTCCAAAACCTACGTAAACAATGTTATTATTAAATAAATG
Organism: Allium sativum; assembly: GCA_030737875.1. Taxonomy (NCBI): domain Eukaryota; kingdom Viridiplantae; phylum Streptophyta; class Magnoliopsida; order Asparagales; family Amaryllidaceae; genus Allium; species Allium sativum. The sequence continues at coordinate 658,449,556 of CM060920.1, forward strand.
CCTGTTGTGTGTTTGAATTTGAATGGTTTTCATTTTTTGATGGGAAGATAAATGTTAAGATTTCCCACAATAAATGGAAATGAATATTTGTAACCGTTATGTTGATAGAAATAAATATGGAGTCAATTGCTATAATTAAAAAGGTTACAAATAAGAGAATAAATATTATAACCATAAATGTTATGGGAAAATAAATGGATATGTAATAAATGTTATATGGTTACAATTGAGAATGGATAGGAATAAAAGTTGTGTCTCCAATTAGGAAAATCAATATATACACGCACACACATAATTAAGTAAGAACTAATAAAATTAAATAACGATAGTAGGATTATGGGAGTTACAACAAGTAGAATTAAAACGGGACTAATATAAATGACATTTAATAGGTTGTCTGATGCATTAGGAAATATGAATGTTAGCGTCATTAATGGCATATAGCCGTTACGATAATAGATTGAATTAAAGGGGGATTAATATAAGTTAATGGCCGTAATGAATACTAAGTCCAATGGAAATAAATAACCTATAGTTTGAATCTTAGGAAATCATCCTTATCTTATTCTAGTTTAATTCTAGAAACAATATCCTTAATTAATTAAAAAGGATTGGACTTAGTAGGTTAATGATGCGATGTCAGTTGCCTTATTCGACAGAAGTCTGTACTTTCCAACAGTCGGATATATGTACAACTGATGTAAGATAGCATTAATCGTAGGAACCCATGGTGATAATTAATTGCACAGTGTGAATTATCCTAAAGGTTCAATTCAATCATTGAGGTATTAAGTGGCTATAAGATGTGCCTTCCTTTCGAAAAAAGAAACCAAATATGCAACAATTCATAGCATAGCCTGCTTCGAGATTAGATGTACTAAGTAGTGGGATCCGCCTATTAGGTATTAAGTGATTGGATTCTCCCTCCCCTTTAAGGGTAGAGGCATAGGGTCCGCCCTGATGAGGTATTAAGTGATCGGGTAGCACATCTCCTAATAAATAAGTAGTATTAAATGACATATTGGCTGCGAGATCGATAATCTTCACGATAGTCTGCTTCCTTTAGGTAGTAAGTGACTGGGATAAAGTCCTCCTTAGGATAATGTGTTAAATGTCCATACAACGATCTATCTTTTCGGAAGTACTAATTGAATAGGGAATTATCCAATAAGGTTAGCTAGATAGTAACATAAGGGTCTGCTAAGGGAAGACCATAAATGATGCTTAGTCGTCTACCTAGCCTGTAGGTAATAAGTAACTGCTTACTACCCCTCGCCTTTTGCGGGATTTGGGAATATTTGTGAATGATGGAAGCCTTAAATTAGTAGGACTTAGTAGCTAGTGTTCTCTAATTTATATTAATGTACAGTAAAACATCTAATAAGGTATTTAGTGATCAATGAATCTGCCTTGGGCCTTAAGTGATTGTATGGATCTGTGTTTATGATATATTATGAGTAAGGCCACAAGTGGATATAGAGAAATAATCCGACTATTTTATTGAGGTATTGAGTAATTGGAGAGCCCGCCTCTTTGCTTTGGTGTATGTTTGAATGGTGGTTTAAAGATTTCATACTTATGCTTAAAAGTTCTATCTTAGTATATCGTGATAACGTTATCTTTGGGAAGTACTACCTTGGATATGATCGTTGTGCATAAATCTTTACAAGTTAGGTTAGAATTACTGGCCTTGTTAGATGTATGGTTTGATCTTGTTCGAATTACTGGTCTTGTTTTCAATGGCCACCAACCTCTTGACTTCAACCACTAATATCCACCGATCCTCTCAATAAAATTCCTCACTCCAGTTCAAGCTTTTATAGAGATTTTTCTCCTCCTTGATTCTGTACGGTTGGATCGTAAAACCATCAAGTCTTCGACGTGTTGCAACACCCGAACGCCCGAAGTTTGCCTCGCCGCCCCCCCTCGAAGCTCGATCGAGTTGCATGAAATTGGGCCCCCCTTGCGCGCCTCTTCGTGCTCTCCCTCGTGGTGCGTTCTGATCGTGCCAACTCTGAATAATTTGATCGAGATTCCTTGACCTAGAATTAAAGAAAAGGGAAGTAAGCACAGTGTAATACTGATTAATTGGGCAAGAAGAGTATAACACCTTTTTTTATTATTTTATTAATTTAAATTGTTAAAATCATAAATAAATCGTAACTAATACATACGATATCGAAACTGAACAATTTCAGATCCTATTCAATATTGAAACTGGGATCTACGCTGCTGTCTAGACTAGATCCAATTCCGAGCAGTTCAAATTTTGGACCAATTTGCATTACGACTGTGAGATTTCTTCTTTTGTATAATTAATTAATTATTTAATTTAATTGTTATGTGACGATGGAATATGTATAATTCAGATCTGTTATGTGATGATATATTGGATGTTTTATCTGTTTGCTGGTGATGTATAAACATAGATTTGTTTGTGTTCCCTTAAATAAATCATTATTGTTTATTTATTGATTAGGATTAGAATTTCCAAATCAATTAAAATAATCATTTTGTAAGATTATTGATTTGGATTAGAATTTCCAAATCGATTAAAATAATCATTTTGTTAGATTATTGATTTGGATTAGAATTTCCAAATCGATAAAAATAATAGTTTCGTTAGATTATTGATTTGGATTAGAATTTCCAAATCGATAAAAACAATCATTTTTTGTGTTATTGATTTGGATTAAAAATTTCCAATTAAATATTAAGAACATTATTTTGACCATTTTGTTGAATTGAATTAGATTGTCAATTCAAAATAAATAAAAACATTATTTGGATTATTTTGTTGAATTGAAATAGGATTGTTAATTCCATATAAAACATTATTTCACCATTTTGTCATTTTATTGTATTTAATAGAATGGTTAATACAATTGAAAATATGTCATTGAATTGAGATAGAGTTGCAAATATACATTGAAATAGAATTGTTCCTTTATTTGCATTCTCCAATGCAAATATACATTGAATTAAAGATTGTTCTTTTATTTGCATTCTCTAATGCAAATATATTTAGAAAAATAAAGATTGTTCTTTTATTTGCACTCTATAATGCAAATATATTTAGAAATATAAAATGTTCTTTTATTTGCATTCTCTAATGCAAATATATTTAGAAATATAAAATGTTATTTTATTTGCATTCTCTAATGCAAATATATTTAGAAATATAAAATGTTCTTTTATTTGCTTTCTCTAATGCTAGATCTTGATCTTAGAATACCTCTATTTCTCTAATGAAAATTAGGCTTTGTTTTAGTGAAAAGATTTGAATTTTATAATCCTGCCTAACTTGTTCGTGAACGGTATCTTCAATAATATTTAGAAAAATAAAGATTGTTCTTTTATTTGAACTCTCTAATGCAAATATATTTAGAAATATAAAATGTTCTTTTATTTGCATTCTCTAATGCAAATATATTTAGAAATATAAAATGTTCTTTTATTTGCATTCTCTAATCCAAATATATTTAGAAATATAAAATGTTCTTTTATTTGCATTCCGGGTTGTTACAATCTCCCCCACTTAAAAAAAATTTCAACCTAAGGAACGAAGCTGAAAGTTGTTTAACTAATCAACTCAACTTTCATTCTATCGTTTATTCTTCAACTTTTCAGTTTCTAAAAATTTTCCAATTCCTCAAAAATTTGGCTAACACCTTAAATTTTTGAAATATTTCGCCATAACCTCCTTTGTACGGGGAGACATTTAAAACCGCAACTAGCCACGCAAGGCCCTCATCATCCAAAAATTAAAATAAAAAACCAAGTTGCTAGCCAATCGGCTCATAAAATCATCCAAACCCAATAAATTGGTAAACATGTACCTATTTGTCAGGCATACAATTTTATTCCTCTTCTTAGCCTCCTTGCTTTGACCTGTTCAATGTATGTACATGTATATGCATGCAATTTCAATCAATTTTCAATTCAGTTAAATATTTGACTCAATTTGGCTTAATGGTTCAAAATTTTAATTAATCAAACCAATAATCAAACAACACAATTAGCAATCAATTAGTTGATTATCGTTTCAAACACATAACTTTTATATATATACAAAAATATTATTTTTTGATGCCAATTCAGAAAGAATAAATCCTATCTAATTTTGATTCTCACACCAATCAATTGGAAATATATAGAAATCCCACTTTCGAAACTCGAACACAATTACTGATGATGATGCATCACCATCAGAATTATCCCCGGGCGACTAGAGTGTGATTCTATATCTATCCAGTATATTAAAACTTCAAATATACGTTTGCAAGGCGTATATGCAAAATATTTATATACTCGATTGTCCATATTCAATATAAAATAAATATTCAAATATGTATAAAATGTTTTAAATCTTCAAAATAAAATTTGTTTTTATAAATAATACTCTTCCAACTCATTCTAGGATACTACTGATCATATCTCTAACGAGTCATTCTCATTGGATATTACTAATCCAATCTCTGATGAATTCTTTCGTTTAGTTCGAACGTGTTTTGTTCTCGAGCTCTTTAAACCAAAGCTCTGATACCACGATGTAACGACCCGAACTTCCCAAGTCACCGAAGAGAAGAGGAAGATCAGATTGCTTTGAGAACATGACAAATCAGAACACAAATAGAAGAACATTTCATTGCTTATTACAACAATTTACATCATAATGCAATAATATATAAAGTATGAACAAATAATATACATTTGATAAATAATAGAGATCTACAAATTACAATGCAGCGGAAAATAATACAAGACACAACTGAAAGAGATACACGGATACAGAGATTTTTGAATATCATCCTAATTGTAAACCAGGATCCTGTGAATATAAGTCTGCAAAACCAAAACTACTAGCTGCCCGTGTGGAAAATAGGGGCACCCAGAGTTTAGGTTAAAACAATAAACTCCAGGTCAGTCGTGTGACTGGTGTGAGAACCAAAACAGTTATTTAAAACCTTACTTTAAAATGGAGTAAATCAAGGGACCACGCCATATAACATGGAATGGGTTTCCTCCCAAGAATACCAATGCATGAACAAACAACGCAATGCCTTTTGGAAAAATGAAGCTATTATAAGACCCATGTTGTAACAACCCGTATTTTCAATAACCTGTTATAACATAAATTGAAGCAGAATTTAATTCAAAAATCTGAATCAAGGGAAACGGGCTATGCCATTGCGTTCATCTCGGAAAAATACGCGAAATAGAGTCCGAGTTTTCGAAAATCGGAGTCCGTATGAAGAAGATATGGACGAACGAAGTTAGGCAGAAAAACCGAAAACAAGCCAGAATGCACTGGCGCACTTGGGAAGTACGCCAGCACAAAAATACACTGGCGCACTTGGGAAGTGCGCCCGTGTCGAGCCAGAAACCTGCACAGCCTTCTGGCTTGACCCTGGCTGGCCTGGTGCACCTGTTTTGGCCCTTGGTCCTGTTTTGGAGGCTTGTGACGATTTTTGAGGGCTGGGATCTATCCTAGGGTTAATCCTATGGCCTAAAACACTTGCCTAATCTATAAATAAGACCCTAACCTACCCTAAATCATCATTAATCTATCCTACAACTAAACTATGGCAAAATCAATCCTCTCATGGCCTCCACTCTCTTCATAAATTCCTAAATCAAATTTCTAAGAGATTTCCATGCATACAAGTGTATTTAGGCTTGTATGATCCTCTTTAGCTTGCATTAAAGTCTTGTTTCTCTATTGGCATCATAAAGGAGGAGTCTTGATCAAGTTTGCTTGCATTTTGGGGTTTTAATTTGTTGCATAAGGGGTTTCTTACATTTGCTATACTCATTTGAGTCCACATAAGCATTGTAAGCCTATTTCTACTCTTGTATTTTAACTATGAAGTTAATATGTTATGTCGCAAGTTGAGTTTGGGGTTAATCATGATATGTGCTTTGATCTTATGATTCTATGCATAAGCTTACTCTATGCATGTTAGTAAAGTCATTACCTTGGCTTTATGCATAGAAAGATGTGATCTTTGGTTGGAAATGTTGCATGATGCAACTTTGAAACTCTCATAAACCTTGTATTAACATGCATATAATGTTATATGCATGTTACTAGTCCTTATCTCATGCTATCTATGGCCATCTTCCGCCTATTTGCCAAGTTTGATGTTATGCATGCATATGAACCTTATGCAAGTTGAAACCATGTTATGCATGCATATGAACCTTATGCAAGTTGAAACCATGTTATGCATGCATATGAACACTATGCAAGTTAAAATGATGTTATGCATGCTTAGGAATATTTTGCAAGTTGATAACATGATATGCAAGTTTGTGATCACATCTTTGTCTCATATGCCACCATGTTTAACTTGTGGCTCCAACACCTTTATGTCATGATTTTTCCAAGTTCCCTCTTTCTATCCTTTATGCGCTATTGCGATATGTAAGCGAGGGGATTGCGTTTGGGGTTGGGTAAACTTAAAAGACATAAAAACGTAAGCTTGGGAATTTACCTATTAAGTTAGGTCTACCCATTGGGAATTTACCTATTAAGTTAGGTCTACCCAATTGCTTGAAAATTTGTAATGTGTTTTGGAAACATGATGGACATGACACCTAGAAAACATGAGGATGGCCAACTCGAGGTTGGGTTGAGCTTGTAGCATAAACCTACCCGGAACCGACCGGCTTAACTAGTGGCTACAAGCAATAGGACCCAATGTGAGTAGTTGGTCATGTTGCACGTGAAACCCGAGGTTAGACTAAGTTGTGGTGTAAACCTACCCGAACCCGCCCGGCCTAACTAGTAACCACAACAAGGTCTAATGTGAGAGGTTGGGTGCATTAAATTAATTAATCCCACATGGTAGGGTTAAGTCATGGACCGCTTGAATACTTAACCAATTAAACACGATGGGTTGATAGGGTTAAGTCATGAACCTTGGGTACACTTAACCAACTTGGTACTTGGATGAGTTGGGTTAACCACGTTTAACCCATTAAGGAAACCCTAGTTACGTGGTCCTTTGCACCAGTAACCCTCTTAGTTGTATCATGATACCCTAGGGACTAGGCTAGGGTGGGGCACGATTACTGGGATGACATGTAAGCGACCAAGACGACGGCTGTGTAGGTGTGCCGGTGTAGGTTCAAGCGGGCCATGGTCGTGCACATGGTCCGGAGTTGAAAAAGCAGGCACGGGCACCAGTAGGTTTAAACTGTGCGTGCTTGGTTTGTGTCAGTGGTTGACACCCTAGGACTTGATACACCCTAGGGTGGACCTAGCACAGTTTAGCTACACTTCGTAGTTGGGCCGTATGACACCGACACTTGACGAGTTAGGCTTTAGGAGAGCCGATCGACTAGACCGTGCTAGTTGGACCTTGGTTTAGGTCATTCATGATGTTGGGCCAAACTTGGGCCTAGGGATCACTTCTTGTTTACACTTGACATGACTTGTGATACTAGTACACTTGGTGCAAACCTCAACCTTGTATATGCGGTGCCACACTTGATCTATCTTGTTGACTTTTTCCATGCCAGTTATCATCCTATGACTCATCCTTGTTTACATATACAGTTAACTTTATTAGTTGTTGTACAATAGTAGGTAGGACTTACCAGTCTTTTGACTGACCCATTTTCTTTTGCCTCTTTTCTTTCGTTCCCCCCCCCCCCTAGGTTTACAGGGCGGGAATACCAGTACTTAGCTTGGATCTTAGCTGCTTTTCCTGGATAGCTCATGTATGCTTTGGACTTGAGCTCGCTATGGTTTTCTACCTTGGGGATAGCTACTTTATGTTTTCCTTTCCAGTTTCCAGTTTTATGTTTCTAGACTTTGTTTATGGAAAATAATGATCAAGTACTGTGTTGTAACTTAACTTATGGTTTTGATATGCTAGTTTTTATCCGCTGCTATATTTACTCTGTTTTTTTACTTATATGTTCTGTCTTGTGATATCTGCATGCATGTTTACCTTGTTTAAACGCCCCTCCAAAGTCAATGCCCTTGCAAGAGTGGCACTGGCGGAGGTGGGGTGTTACATTTGGTATCAGAGCATAAGATTTACAAGATTGGAGCAAAAAGGGTTTTAAAGTTACTTTTAAAAGCTATTTTCAAAACCAATTAAGTATTTTCCAAAGAAAAGTCTAGTTTATTTTGAAAGGCTATCCCCCAAGAGCCATAAGCACTATCCTTCGTTTCCTCGTTCTAAATCTATCTTTTCCTTTTTTTTCAGCATGGCCGATCTCAATCTTCCTAAGGGAGTCACCATTCCCGGATGGTTCCGGAGGTACTTGGAAGCTAGGGCCAACAATGCAGGTCCAGCAACCACTCCCACTATCACTGAGGTTCCACCCCCTCCTCCTCTTCCTCAGCAACCACAAGCCGATTTCGCCAAGGTTTGCAAGGACTTCAAGGCAATGGGTGGCAAAAAATTTATTGGGACGGAGACTTTTGTGGAAGCAAGAAATTGGTTGAAGGAGACCGAAGATCTCTTTGCCATCTTTGATATAGAGGACCGTAGAAAGGTTCTGTTGGCGGTTTGGCTACTAAAGGAGGAAGCTTCTTATTGGTGGGAGGTCACCAGTGCTACTAGGCCCGTAGAAACCTGGGCCGACTTTAGGGCAAGGTTTGGGCTTAAGTTTTTATCGTCTGCGGAGGCAAATTTGCAACTAGAGAAGTTCATAGCCTTGAAGCAAGGAGACATGACGGTGAGAGAATATGTGAATAAGTTCAACCAGCTTGCCCGATTCGGTTTGGACATGGTCAATACTCCCGAGAAGAAGGCTCTACGTTTTGCACGAGGGTTAAATGAGCCATTACAAGGTCTAGCTATGTCACACATACCTATGGGGGCCACTTTCGAGAGCCTAGTAGACATGGCATTGCTGCAGGGAGAGGATAAGAATGGGAAGAAAGAAGTCAAGCCCAATGAGACTCAGCCTAAGAAGACAGACTCCAAGTGGGGAGGGAATCAGAGTAATCAGAACAACAAGAACAACAAGGGCAACAAGAACAAGGCAAAGGACACAAGAAAGTGCCACTTCTGTGGGATTGTTGGGCACGTAGCCAAGGACTGTAGGAAGAAGAGAATGAAATTGGGTGGATTCTTTCATTGTGGAGAGACGGGACATTTTAGCAAGGATTGCCCTAAGAAGCAGGGGCATGGACAAACTCAGCGCGCAGGTTCATCTGGAGGGCAAGTGCATGCTCTCAACACCACTCCAGTTCAGGACCGAGGTACTATTTCTGTGGAAAGTCTTGTTTATATTTCTGGTTTTCCTGTTCGCACTTTGTTTGATTCTGGCGCATCGCATACCTTTATTTCTTCTGATGTTGTTGGAAGTTTGCACCTAAGTACTAGTCTTGTTGAGGATCCCGTTAGTGTTTCAAATCCGATTGGGGGTTCAGCCCATTTATCTATGATCTGTATGGATTTGAGGATTTCTATCTTGACCGTAGAATTCTCGTGTGATGCTTATGTTCTCGGGTTCACGGGATACGGGTTGATCTTGGGCATGGATTGGTTGTCCCGCTATGGAGCCATTCTCGATTGTGAGCATAGGGTGGTGAGACTCATGACTCGCCTTGGCAATACCCTAGAGATTTCTTGCAACCCGCTAGATCCCGTCATGCTATGTTATCTTGAATCTCTTGACTCGTCTATCGATGATCTGCAATCTGTAAGGGTGGTTCGAGAATACCCTGATGTTTTTGAAGAAGTTAAGGGGTTACCCCCTAAGCGAGAGATAGATTTCCGCATTTATCTGGTTGATAATGCTAAGCCAGTCTCCTTACCAGTTAGGCACATGGCCCCGCGTGAAAGGAGAGAGCTCAGTAAGCAAATCAAGGAGCTACTTGAGAAGAATTTTATTAGGCGAAGCATTTCTGAATGGGGTGCTCCTATAGTGTTCGCTACTAAGGCGGACGGCTCGCTTCGTCTATGTGTTGATTATCGAGAGTTGAACAAGCTGACCAAGAAGAATAGGCATCCATTACCGAGGATAGATGACCTCTTCGACCAGCTTGTTGGTGCTTCTGTTTTCTCTCAGCTTGATTTAGCCACCGGATTTCATCAGCTTAGAGTGGCCGAAGACAGCATTGATAAGACTGCATTTAGGACTCCAGACGGATTCTTTGAATGGCTTGTCATGCCATTCGGCTTGACTAATGCACCCGCCTACTTCGTAGATTTAATGAGTAGGGTGTTCAGGGAGTTCCTTAACAAGTTTGTTGTTGTCTTCGTGGATGATATTCTGATCTTTTCAAAAGACGAGGAAGAACATGCTAGACACCTCAAGGAAGTGATGGATACGCTTAGAGGCCATCAGTTGAAAGCCAAGTTCTCCAAATGCCACTTTTGGAGAAAAGAAGTCCGATTTCTAGGGCATATAGTTTCTAAGCATGGTATAGCTGTGGATCCCGCGAAAGTGGTTGCAGTTCAAGACTGGAAGACTCCTAAGAATGCAACCGAAGTGCGAAGCTTTCTCGGTCTGGCAGGCTACTATAGGAAGTTCATTAGAGACTTCGCTAAGATTTCGGCCCCTCTCACTAGATTGACGAAGAAGAACTTAGTCTTTGCATGGGACTTAGAGTGTGAGCTTGCTTTTCAAAGGCTCAAAAGGGCCCTTACCACAGCTCCAGTTTTGGCATTACCCGATGGCGGTAAGATGTTTACCGTGTATACCGATGCATGTGGCACGGGGTTAGGCGCTGTTCTGATGCAGGAGAGAAGAGTGATATGTTATGGGGGTAGGCAACTTAAAGTTCATGAGAAGAACTATCCCACTCATGACTTGGAGTTAGCGGCGATTTTCTTTGCACTCAAATCCTGGCGCCACTATCTTTTAGGCGAAAGGTTTGAGTTGTATACTGATCACAAATCACTCAAGTATCTCTTCTCGCAGAAAGATCTGAATCTTAGGCAGCAAAGGTGGATGGAATTCTTGGCATCATATGACTTCGAGATAGCTTATACCCCTGGCAAGGGTAATGTTGTGGCTGATGCACTAAGCAGAAAGAGGTTGACCCTAAGTCCTCTATTCGTTGAGATGAAGAATTTAGAGTATGTGGCAACCTTTGATTTCTCTTTGGCAATTGAGTCGATGACCGGTTCATTAGCATCTCTGGAACTCAGACCTACCCTTCTTGATCAAGTTGGGGCTTCGCAGAAAGAAGACCCTCAGATAGTTGAGATTATGGATAAGCTGATTCGAGGAGAGACGTCTAGTCATCTCGCTCGATATTCTATTGATGACAAGGGTTGGCTGAGGAGAGATGGAAGGTTATGTGTTCCAGTGGTAGGAGATCTAGTAAGAAAAATTCTTGAGGAAGCGCATCGCTCTAAGTTGACTATACATCCAGGCGGAGATAAGATGTATAAAGATATGAAGCGTATTTTCTTTTGGGCTGGGATGAAGAAGGATGTGGCAGAGTTTGTTTCTAGATGTATCATTTGCCAGCAAGTTAAGGCCGAGTCGAAGAAGCCCGGTGGGCTATTGCATCCTCTAGACGTTCCACTTTGGAAGTGGGAGAGTATTTCCATGGATTTTATTGATGGGCTACCAAGGTCAAGGAAAGGGAATACGAGCATTTGGGTTATTGTGGACAGACTTACGAAGAGTGCTCATTTCATTCCGGTAAAGAGCAAGAGGACCGCATCTTGGCTAGCGTCTGTATATCTTCGTGAGATTGTGAGACTTCATGGAGTCCCTTCTAGTATAGTCAGTGACCGTGACCCAATCTTTACAAGTCAGTTCTGGAATAGCTTGCAAGAAGCCATGGGCACGAGGTTGAATCTAAGTACTGCTTATCACCCACAGACGGACGGTCAAACCGAAAGGGTGAATAGGGTACTCGAGGATCTGTTAAGGCTTTGTATTCTGGATTTTGGTGGTACTTGGGAAGACCATCTTCCTCTTGTTGAGTTTGCATGTAATAACAGTTATCAAGCAAGCATAGGGATGGCACCATTTGAAGCTTTATATGGGAGGTCGTGCAAGTCGCCTACATGTTGGTGGGAGACTACAGATAAGCTTGTACTTGGGCCCGATATGATACGAGACACATCTGAGAAAGTTGAATTGGTGAGAAGACGGATGAAAGCGGCCCAAGATAGACAGAAATCCTATGCTGATAAGCGAAGGACAGATTTGGAGTTCGAAGTTGGAGACATGGTTTTCGTGAAGGTTTCTCCTTTGCGTAATGTGGTTCGCTTCGGAGCAATTGGGAAGCTGGCACCCAGGTTCGTAGGACCCTTCCCTATCATAGAGAGAATTGGGAAGATGGCTTATAAAGTGCAATTGCCCGAGAAGCTGTCCGGAGTGCATAATGTCTTTCATGTCTCGCATCTCCGAAAGTGCCTACATGAGTCCGCTGAGGTGGTTGAACCTAGCATTCTTGAAGACGTGGAAGCAGAGAAAGAGGCAACTTTGAGGAGAGCTCCGATTCGTATCTTGGGGACGGAGACCAAGAAGCTAAGGAATCGAGAGGTCAAGTTGGTGAAGGTTCAATGGGGTGAAGCCGAAGAAGACGCAACTTGGGAAACCGAGGAGAAGATGCGTGGGCTTTATCCATTCCTTTTTGAGGGTACACTCTCAATCTCTTTTCTTTGTTAGCATATCTTTCTCTTTGCTATCCATGTTTATCTAGTTATCGTGCTAATCTTGTCATGAGAACCTTAGGTAGAAACCCTTTGGATGAAACATGTATTTGAAACATGTTATGCTTGATGGTTGCAAGTGGTTGCAAGTGGATACTCGTGGATGCATGATACACATTAGGCACTAAGATCGGCTCACACACTCTCATATTGCATATGCATGAGTGTTTATGCTTATTCATGGATGAAAATTTTTGTGTTATCACATGGATGTTGCATATGGATGTATGTGATGTGCACATATATAGATGTTATACATTATGTTAGGAATTGCATACATATGGATTCATTTCACTAACATAATCTGCATTGATGATATTTGCATTAGATAAGTACATATACACACACCTTTGCATATGTTCATACAGCATTTAGAATCTTGTAAGGACAATGATTGCTCGTGGATGATGTTTTGAGTAGATGGATGTTGGATGGTAGGATACGTTCTTCCTAACTTGAAGATTTCGGGGACGAAATCCCTTAAGGAGGGGAGAATGTAACAACCCGTATTTTCAATAACCTGTTATAACATAAATTGAGGCAGAATTTAATTCTAAAATCTGAATCAAGGGAAACGGGCTATGCCATTGCGTTCGTCTCGGAAAAATACGCGAAATAGAGTCCGAGTTTTCGAAAATCGGAGTCCGTATGAAGAAGATATGGACGAACGAAGTTAGGCAGAAAAACCGAAAACAAGCCAGAATGCACTGGCGCACTTGGGAAGTGCGCCAGCACAACAATACACTGGCGCACTTGGGAAGTGCGCCCGTGTCAAGCCAGAAACCTGCACAGCCTTCTGGCTTGACCCTGGCTGGCCTGGTGCACCTGTTTTGGCCCTTGGTCCTGTTTTGGAGGCTTGTGACGATTTTTGAGGGCTGGGATCTATCCTAGGGTTAATCCTATGGCCTAAAACACTTGCCTAATCTATAAATAAGACCCTAACCTACCCTAAATCATCATTAATCTATCCTACAACTAAACTATGGCAAAATCAATCCTCTCATGGCCTCCACTCTCTTCATAAATTCCTAAATCAAATTTCTAAGAGATTTCCATGCATACAAGTGTATTTAGGCTTGTATGATCCTCTTTAGCTTGCATTAAAGTCTTGTTTCTCTATTGGCATCATAAAGGAGGAGTCTTGATCAAGTTTGCTTGCATTTTGGGGTTTTAATTTGTTGCATAAGGGGTTTCTTACATTTGCTATACTCATTTGAGTCCACATAAGCATTGTAAGCCTATTTCTACTCTTGTATTTTAACTATGAAGTTAATATGTTATGTTGCAAGTTGAGTTTGGGGTTAATCATGATATGTGCTTTGATCTTATGATTCTATGCATAAGCTTACTCTATGCATGTTAGTAAAGTCATTACCTTGGCTTTATGCATAGAAAGATGTGATCTTTGGTTGGAAATGTTGCATGATGCAACTTTGAAACTCTCATAAACCTTGTATTAACATGCATATAATGTTATATGCATGTTACTAGTCCTTATCTCATGCTATCTATGGCCATGTTCCGCCTATTTGCCAAGTTTGATGTTATGCATGCATATGAACCTTATGCAAGTTGAAACCATGTTATGCATGCATATGAACCTTATGCAAGTTGAAACCATGTTATGCATGCATATGAACACTATGCAAGTTAAAATGATGTTATGCATGCTTAGGAATATTTTGCAAGTTGATAACATGATATGCAAGTTTGTGATCACATCTTTGTCTCATATGCCACCATGTTTAACTTGTGGCTCCAACACCTTTATGTCATGATTTTTCCAAGTTCCCTCTTTCTATCCTTTATGCGCTATTACGATATGTAAGCGAGGGGATTGCGTTTGGGGTTGGGTAAACTTAAAAGACATAAAAACGTAAGCTTGGGAATTTACCTATTAAGTTAGGTCTACCCATTGGGAATTTACCTATTAAGTTAGGTCTACCCAATTGCTTGAAAATTTGTAATGTGTTTTGGAAACATGATGGACATGACACCTAGAAAACATGAGGATGGCCAACTCGAGGTTGGGTTGAGCTTGTAGCATAAACCTACCCGGAACCGACCGGCTTAACTAGTGGCTACAAGCAATAGGACCCAATGTGAGTAGTTGGTCATGTTGCACGTGAAACCCGAGGTTAGACTAAGTTGTGGTGTAAACCTACCCGGACCCGCCCGGCCTAACTAGTAACCACAACAAGGTCTAATGTGAGAGGTTGGGTGCATTAAATTAATTAATCCCACATGGTAGGGTTAAGTCATGGACCGCTTGAATACTTAACCAATTAAACACGATGGGTTGATAGGGTTAAGTCATGAACCTTGGGTACACTTAACCAACTTGGTACTTGGATGAGTTGGGTTAACCACGTTTAACCCATTAAGGAAACCCTAGTTACGTGGTCCTTTGCACCAGTAACCCTCTTAGTTGTATCATGATACCCTAGGGACTAGGCTAGGGTGGGGCACGATTACTGGGATGACATGTAAGCGACCAAGACGACGGCTGTGTAGGTGCGCCGGTGTAGGTTCAGGCGGGCCATGGTCGTGCACATGGTCCGGAGTTGAAAAAGCAGGCACGGGCACCAGTAGGTTTAAACTGTGCGTGCTTGGTTTGTGTCAGTGGTTGACACCCTAGGGTGGACCTAGCACAATTTAGCTACACTTCGTAGTTGGGCCGTATGACACCGACACTTGACGAGTTAGGCTTTAGGAGAGCCGATCGACTAGACCGTGCTAGTTGGACCTTGGTTTAGGTCATTCATGATGTTGGGCCAAACTTGGGCCTAGGGATCACTTCTTGTTTACACTTGACATGACTTGTGATACTAGTACACTTGGTGCAAACCTCAACCTTGTATATGCGGTGCCACACTTGATCTATCTTGTTGACTTTTTCCATGCCAGTTATCATCCTATGACTCATCCTTGTTTACATATACAGTTAACTTTATTAGTTGTTGTACAATAGTAGGTAGGACTTACCAGTCTTTTGACTGACCCATTTTCTTTTGCCTCTTTTCCTTCATTCCCCCCCCCCCCCCCAGGTTTACAGGGCGGGAATACCAGTACTTAGCTTGGATCTTAGCTGCTTTTCCTGGATAGCTCATGTATGCTTTGGACTTGAGCTCGCTATGGTTTTCTACCTTGGGGATAGCTACTTTATGTTTTCCTTTCCAGTTTCCAGTTTTATGTTTCTAGACTTTGTTTATGGAAAATAATGATCAAGTACTGTGTTGTAACTTAACTTATGGTTTTGATATGCTAGTTTTTATCCGCTGCTATATTTACTCTGTTTTATTTACTTATATGTTCTGTCTTGTGATATCTGCATGCATGTTTACTTTGTTTAAACGCCCCTCCAAAGTCAGTGCCCTTGCAAGAGTGGCACTGGCGGAGGTGGGGTGTTACACATGTCCCATCACACAATGCAACGCAAGCCGAAGGACAGAGTTTTCCCTTATAATAGCCAAATATGCTTGGTACGTTTAAAACAAATCATTTGATACAATTATAAGTGCATAGTGTATAAAATAACTTCAAATATAAATGTATCAATCATAGGCGGCATGGGAACCATCTATCACGTCGCCAATACTAGGCTCTACAATCAAAACCAAAATGTCACGTATTGAAAGTTGGATTTTCTTCTGTGAACCAAGGCAAGGGATGGTCCTTACCGCTTCGAGAAAATCTAGCCCATGTCTCAGGACCCAGACACAGGTGGTCCCTTGGATCGTTTGGGCCAGTCCACACGGAATGGATTAAAATGCCTGAACAATACGTTTCCCCGTCCTATGGGGCGTAAATGAGCCAGATGACTCAATATCCATCGGCTCCATAGTAACCGATATATCTGAGGTGCCTCGCTATAAATCATTCACATAAGTAAAACGTGTGGGATTGCAAAATCCTGACACCACTCCTAGCAAGAAGGAAATGCTTGTCCTCCCTGAGGTCCTCTCCCATTTCTGGTTCACACCGGGGTGTGAGGCTCGCGAATTAACTCTATACACAAAGCTATGCTTTATTAAAGTCGTGCTTTGATCATCAACCAAAAGACTCTGCTTTTCAACAGAAGCCTTGATCATTTGCATCTCAGCATGCCACACAGGCAATTCACGCCATGCGACGGATGTCTATCGATATATAACCTCTGAGCTTGTACATATCAGATAAGAGTGTTAAGCAAGAGAATAAATTCTCCACCACTAAACAGATATATATTTAATAGTGGTTAATTAACACAGAATAAAATTCAATGTCAGACACACATCCATTTACAAGTTCGTTCTGGGTCTGAACGAAACTGGAGGCACCTTATTCCTCGTCCCATATATTCAATACAGGAGAGAGGTCCTCGCATATCCGGTCGATCTCCAAGTGCGTCTGGACGATCACCACTTATTACCTTGTCTTTGGTGTACAGCCCAATTAAGACATCAGTAATCATCCAAACGATGTGAAGACCTCCGGTCTTCAACCACCGTCTTCATCGTCGACATATCGTCGAATCAGTTATTCAGAATTGGTATAAACTAGACCTTTCCGAATAACAAGCATATATAATAAACAAATGCTATAAAAACACAACATATGCCTCATTCCAATTTTGAATATTCTTTTATTTAAATATTCATATCCTTTGGGAAAGGTTCCCATTAATTTTTGCAAAGACAAATTCTTTAAATTTATTCTTTAATCTTCCATTAGATATCAATTCAAACCAAATTAAGGTTTATCCAAACTAGTCGGGATTAATGAACCTTACCGAAGTAATCATTTGTTTAATTTCCCAATCCCAACCTATTCATACCATGAAGTAAAACTGGTAATAATTCATATCTAATACCATGGTGTTATCGGTAAAATTAATTACCATTTCACGTTCAAATCAAATTAAAGATTTAACTATCGCTTGAAGCAAAACTGGGGATACTCCATTCTCGATCATTTCATGAATTTGATAATTTTAGTTATCAGATTCAAATTTCAATCTAATTAAAGATTCATTAAAACTCTAATTCAGTTTTAATCCCCAAAAATCATTACTTAATGATTTTTTACAAAGTTAAGAAATTAATCTTACCTTTAACTGGTTTAAAGAACAAATGTCATTTAAAACACAGCTCACGATAAACCCAAAATCACATTCTATTAACAATGGAATCTTCGCGGAAAACAAATCAATATATAATCGATATAAACTTCCATATCCAACCAATAATACAAATGGAATAACAACAAAGCCTTTTAAATTCCATATATAGTAACAATTTTCCTCCATAGAAGTTCACTTCGATTATTACCAAATCGAATTCCATTCCAATTTATTTTATTAAATCAGAAAACTTTTCTATGGAAATTTTCCCCTAAATCTTAATTAAAAGATTTATAAATCCAAATCACATTTCCCTGTAAATCGGGTTAAAAAAGGAATGTCATTAAAACATAGTTCACAATAAACCCAATTCACATTCCATTTTATTCCAGTTACTATATATAACTGGAAACTCCAATAATCTTAATTAAAAGATTTATTCTTTTCACACGGGGTTTAAGAGCAGTGTTAATGAAGACACCATTCACGACAAACCCAAAATCCAATCCAATATTAAATATAAGGCTCTGAATATAAATTATATCGGATTATATTCAATATCAAATTCTGAAATCAACTAATATGTTATTTGGAATAACGATATATATCTTCCAAATTCCTCCACAATATCTGTATAATCATGGAATCCAATATCGAAATATTCCGATGATAATTTCGATTCAAATCCATTTCAATTCATATATTGGAAATTCTGGTTATTTTTAAAACCATTTCAAATCCAATTTATTTATTTAAAAATATTGGATTTATAATTCTAGTTCATAACTAGTTCATTTCGATAAAAAATATATTTTTATCTTTTCAAATATTGAATTTTTCATACTAATTCTTTCCAAATCATTTATTATGATTTTACACAAATTATTGATATTTTTAATAATTTTATCAAGGCCCGTACAGTCGATTTCTATAAACGGTCATCGAACTGCGCTTACAACGACCTTTTCCAAATTTGTTTTGGACATAATTCCAAATCCAACCGTTAGATTTCAAATCCCTTATATTCTTTGGAAAGCCCTTCTCGATACGAACCCAATGGTTCCGGTTTTTGGAGAATCCGATGGTCGTCTCCCGTGATGTCAATTTGAAGTCAATGGTCGAAATTCGCGAACGGCCGCGGCGCGGCGCATTCTATTCAAGCCGTTATATATATATATATATATATATATATATATATATACATATACATATATATATATATATATATATATTTCGTCGATTTCCGTTTAAAACGTATTTTATAAATCGTTTTGAAAACGATTTCAACTTCATTTTCAATTTTAAATCAAAATTGAATATTCCATATCATTAATATATAAATGAGAATATATTCAAAACATTAGAATTTGAAATCACTTCCTTTTCGATATTCATTATAAAAATGAATAAAATCGATATAAATATCGTTCACGTCAAAATGGCGTTAATCTAATCAGTACGGCTTTACATATTTAAATATTTTCGTGTCCATCCCAAATCGGACATCCAAATCATATTTCGATCCATTAGTGAATATTTTTTTAAAATATTAGTTATTTTAAAATATTCATTACTTGTCAATTTAAAATATTCTTTAATTTAATATATTCGTTCTTTGCGAATAGGAATCAAACACGGTTTATTACCATATAATTTTATTTATATGGATTTCATACACACATGTACTCAATAATAATCAAACATAGTCAACCATCATCCAGAGTGTATTACACAACTGCATAAGCGTTAAATATAAATAATTAATTCTTACAACATCTTGTCATCCAATCGATTGACATACAACTAAATAATTGGGATTAGTGTACGTCAAATATCATCCCAATACCCGTGTAGGGTTTCAGTCAGCACACACAGATTTTTTTTTTGTGCAGTTGGGCGATGTGTAAAATATATCGTCCCAATCAATATCAGTCAAATGTGTGTACATAAACAAACCATCCGATTTGTAAATGAATATTTATTTTCGTTCATATACTCGTAAAAAATTATATTTTTAATGATAAAATATTTATTTCAACACATCAATATTTTATACAGTTCATTTATACAATAAAAATGATATTTTTATTATTTAAATATTTTATTCATCACATGAATATTTTATACAGTTTATATATTCAATAAAAATTATATTTTTATTATTCAAATATTTTATTCATCACATGAATATTTTATACAGTTAATATATACCATAAAAATGATATTTTTATTAT
This sequence comes from Allium sativum, assembly GCA_030737875.1. Lineage (NCBI taxonomy): Eukaryota > Viridiplantae > Streptophyta > Magnoliopsida > Asparagales > Amaryllidaceae > Allium > Allium sativum. Next base: position 658,469,538 of record CM060920.1, read on the forward strand.
TAAATTTTTTTATTCATCACATGAATATTTTATACAGTTTATATATACAATAAAAATGATATTTTTATTATTTAAATATTTCTGGTTTTACTAAAATCCGGTTTATTTTGAATCCTATACATTCATTAGAAATTTGAAATCAAATTTTCAAACTACCGCGCCATTTCCAATTCCTTTTATAATTAAAATAAATATTTGTATTTTAATTTCGATTTAAATAAATTTATACATTCTAATTCTATTCAAAATAAATTTCTAGTCGTTATTATTCAAAATAAATCATTTTGAATATTCAAAATTCATTAAAATTGCCAAAATAAAAATTTTAAATTGGTTTTGATTTTCAAGCTTGTTACAATTTGATTGTGTAACAACCCGGAAATTCTGAACCAATTTAAAAAATTTATTTTAGAAATTTCAATGGATTTTGAATAGTTAAAATAATTTATTTTAAATAATAAAAACAAAAAATTTATTTAAATCGAAGTAAGAACGAATTTTTTTATTTTAATTATAAAAGGAGTTAGAAATAGCGCGGTAATTTGAAAATTTGAATTTGAATTTTGACTGACTGTACAGGATGCAAATTAAATCGGATTTCAGTGGAACCAAAAATATCAGAATCTATTTAAAAATATATTTCCAATGAATCCGAAAAATTGAAATTTCATAGCGGGAATCAAAAGTTATGCCCAGTTTAAATTTCAGAATAGTCGGTATAAAATTTATATATATTTTTTAATATTAAAAATAGCCTTTTTTCAAATGACCTCCATTTTAAACGAAACCACTTTTTTTGGATTCGGAATGTCAAATTATTTCTAGATTCCAATTTTCTGAATTTTTGGAATTAATATGCGAGCGTGACGAAAGAAAATGTGTTTTGTTAGTTTTAGTCAAATCAGATCGAACAGAAAATGACCATTTTCCAAACGGTCTGAGAATTCAATAAAATTAGTCTTGTTAGGACCGTATCATCAAAACATAGCTAGAAATACTTTTTTTGTAATTTTTAGAGGTCATATGTGGCCCCGGTGAATTTAAATGTAAGATTGAATTAATCAAATAAATGATTTAAATATTAAATTAAATAAAAGTGGGCTGAGATGATCAAACGGGCTAAGGGGACCTAGTCCATTAAGTCCGGAAGGGGGGTATTTGGCTAGGGACAAAATAAGTTAGGTTGGAATTGGAGTCGGTGAGAATTAACGAGCTTTTTGTGAATTAATAGATTAAATAATAATATTATATTATAAATCCTAGCTAATTAGCAACCCCAAACCCTAATCACAATAACATCAGCTACCAGTCCTATCCTCAATGGCCACAAACCTCTGAATCAAAATCGTTAAGATCTACTAATCTGGTTTGAATAAGATCTTGAATTCAAAGAGAAAATGAAAGAGCATCATGAGCTCTTCAAACTGGTATGGTTATGATTAGATTCCAGAAATCGAGGGGCTCGAATTTTCCGCTTAACCGACCGCTGTTTGCACGCTATTCAAGGAGAGAGGGCAGTTGGGAGTTTTGAGGCATTCAAGGCACTGGTGGAGGACGCGACAGGCTTCAAGGCGGTGGTCACTGATCGTTAGCAAAGTGACCGTGGAGGGTGTAATAACCCGGAAATCCAAGCCAATTTAAAAATTTTATTTTGGCAATTTTGGTGAATTTTGAATATTTAAAATGAATTATTTTAAATAATAACGACGAGAAATTTATTTTGAATAGAAATAGAACGTATATATTTATATAGATCGTCGTTAGAATATAAATATTTATTTATATATATAAAAGGAAGTGAAAATGGCGCGGTAGTTCGAAAATTCGGTTTCAAAATTCAAATGAATGTACCGAGTGCAAAATAAACCGGATTTTAGTGAAACCAAAAATATTAGAATCTATTTGTGAATATCTTTCCAATGAATCCGAAAAATTGAAATTTCATAGCGGGGATAAAAAGTTATGCCCAGTTGAAAATTAAGAATAGTCGTTATGGAATTCTGGCCTTTAAAAATAGCCATTTTGCAAACGACCTCGGTTTTCGATGAAACCACTTTTGTTGGATCCGCGATGTCAAATTATGGCTAGGTTTCAAATTTCATAATTTTTCGAATCAATATGTGGGCATGGCAAAGGAAAACGCGTTTGACCCGTTCTAGTTGATTTTAATCGACTGGAAAATGGCCATTTTTCAAACGGTCTCGAAATTTGACGAATTTAGTTTTGTTAGGACCGTATCGTCAGTATGAAGCTAGAAAATATTTTTCAAGAATTTTTAGAGTTAGTATGTGGCCCCAGTGAATTGAAATGTGTGTTAAAATTCAATATATAGAGTTATATGTTGATTTTGATGAAAACTGATCGAAACGATCGCATCAGCTTACGATTTTCTAGTTAAAATATCAGTTTTAATTTAATTTTCAGTTTTTGAATCAGTTTACGATAAAAATCAATATCAGAAATTCAGAATAGAATGGTGGAGTGGAACCCAAAGGTGAGAACTTCTCACTTTTATTTTAATTTTCTAGTTAAAATATATACTAGGATGCAGACGGTGTTTAGTTGCACCCGACACCCGTCGTCCACAGACCATGGACGGCTTGTTTGTTTGTTTATTTGATTTTGATGTGTAGTTGATTGTGTGATGTGGAATGAAATAAAAATATTTTTATAGTTAAAAATATAATTTTTAACGTGTATATGAAATGAAATAAATTAATATAAACAAATCGAACGATTTGTTTATATACACACATTTTACTGATATTGATTGGGACGATAAATTTTACATATCGCCCAAATGCACAAATAAAATCTGTGTTTGATTGTTTGAAAACCCCACACGGGTATTGGGATGATATATGACATACACTAATCCCAATAATTAGTTGTATGTCGATCGATCGATTGACAGACTGTTATAAGCGTTAAATATTTATATTTGATGCTTATACAGTGTAGAATGCACTTTGGATGATGGTTGATTATTTGTCATAGTTGATATATATATGCGTTGTATGGAAATTCATAGAAATAAAATCTATGGTAACTTATTGGGCCTCATTCCAGTTTTGAAATAGAATATTTGAAGAGAAATATTTGAGTAGAATATTTGAGAAGAAATATTTGAATAGAATATTCGAAATAGAAATATATAAAGCCGTGTTGATTAGATATGCGCTATTTTGACGCGAATGATATTTATATCGATTGTATTCGTTTTTATACTGAATATAGAAAAGTGATTTCAAAATCGAATAGTTTGAAATGAAATTCGAATTAGATTGAATTGAAACAAAGTAGAATTCGAATTGAAACGAATTAGAATTCGAATTAAATTGAATTGAAATGAATTAGAATTCGAATTGAATTGAAACGAATTAGAATTCGAATTGAATTGAAACGAATTAGAATTCGAATTGAATTGAAAATAAAATGAATTCGAATCGAATTGAAATTGAATGGAAATCAATTTGAAATGAATTCGAATCGAATTGAAATTGAATGGAAATCAATTTGAGATAAATTCGAATTGAATTGAAATTGATTAGAAATTGATTTGAAATTAATTCAAAATCGAATGGAAATTGAACTGAAATTGAAAACGAACTGGAATTGAATTGAAATCGATTTGAATTGAAATCAAATTGAAATGAACTTAAAACGAATTTATAAGGAAAATTTTAATTTTGATTAGAAATTGAATGTGAAGTTGAAATCGTTTTGAAAATGAATTTAAAACGATTTATAAAATACGTTTTGAAAGGAAATCGACGATATATATATAATATATATATTATATATATAATGGCCTGAATAGAACGCGCCGCGCCGCGGCAGTTCGCGAATTTCGACCATTGACTTCGAATGGATATTGCGGGAGATCCGACCGTCGGATTCTCCTAAAACCGAAACCGTTGGGTTTGTATCGAAAAGAGCTTTCCAGTGAATATCAGAAATCTGAGATCTAACGGTTGGATTTGGAATTATGTCCAAATCAAATTTGGAAAAGGTCGTTGTAAGTGCAGTTCGATGGCCATTGATGGAAATCGACTGTACGGGCCTTGATAAAATTATTAAAAATAGTAATAATTTGTGTAAAATCATAAGAAATGATTTGTGAAGAATCGGGATGAAAAATTCCATATTTGAAAAGATAAAAATAGATTTTTATCGAAATGAACTAGTTTTGAACTAGAATAATAATTTATTTATTTATAAAATAAATAAATTGGATTGAAACAGTTTTGAAAATAACCAGAATTTCCAATAATTGAATTGGAATGGATTTGAATTGAAATTTTCTTTGGAATATTTCGATGTTGGATTTCGTGATGATACAGATATTGTTATGGGAATTTGGAAGATATATTAATATCGTTATTTCCAATGCAATATTTGTTGGTCGTAGAAATTGGATATTGAATATAAGTCGATATATTTTCTATTTAGAGCCTTATATTTAATATCAAATGTGATTTGGGTCTGTCGTGAATGGTGTCTTCATTAACACTATTCTTAAGCCCAGTTGAGGAAAAGATTAAAATCTTTTATTTAGATTTAATGAAATGTACCAATTAAATAATATTTAATTGGAATTGAATTGGTATTGATTTTTGGGTTTATCAGGAACAGTGTTTTAAATAACACTTGTTCTTTAACCCGATAATTAATGGAATGTGATTTTGGGTTGTCGTGAACGGTATCTTCAATAATATTTAGGAAAGCTTATCTCAAGTATATGAACTGCCAGTTGGTTAAAGCAGAGTAGAAGAAGCCTAGTGGATTATTGCAGCAATTGGAAGTTTCTATGTGGAAATGGGAGCAAGTGTCAAATAGGTTTTATCGATGGATTACCTAGGATAAGGGCTGGAAATAATGGTACTTGGGTCATCGTGGATCGTTTGACCAAAAGCGCAAGATTTAGTCCTATCATATTGACTAGGACCATATCGAAATTGGTTTGATTATATCTTAATTAGATAGTTTTATTCCATGGGATATCGAAGAGCATATTTATCAATTGAGATCCGTTGTTTACCAGTGGATTATGGGAGAGTATCAAGAGACATTGGGAACCGAGCTATGTATAAGAACGTCTTATCATCCCCAGACAAATGGTCGGACCGAGAGGGTTAATCGAGTATTGGAGGATCGTCTTAGAGCTTGTGTGTTAGATTTTGGAGGATCATGGGAAGACCATTTGCATTTAGTTTAGTTTGATTATAATAACAAATACCTATCCAACATTGGAAGAACACTATATGAAGCGTTATATGGTAGACTGTGTAATTCTCTATCCTGTTGGTTAGAGACCAGAGAGAAGTTAGTGCTCAGACCTGATACGATAAGGGAAACATCAGATAATATTTAGATCATCCGGTAACGAATGAAAGAAACCCAAGATCGTTAGAAGAGCTATGCCGATAAGCGACAAAAAGACTTGGAATTCTCAGTTGGAGAATAGTGTTCATTAAGGTTCCACCTCTAAGGAATGTGTAACGTCCCAGATTTTTAATCATTTACTATATAACTTTTAAATTTATTTTAAATGATGAATTGGAAATATAAATGAATTTTTATATTGAATTTATCGATTTAATAATCGATATATGATTTAATTTCGAGTATATTAAATTATCGTAATTCGAAAATGATAATAATTGAATTGTTAGTTAAAACTAAATCAAAATGATTCATTCAATCAATATAAATTCTATTTGAATATAAGCAATAATACTAATTTATTATCGGGGATTTATTTGTTTTGAATTTAACATTTATTTATACCAATTTAATATGGTTACTCTATATACATGATCGAAATAAATTTTGAAATCTATTCCATTAAGTGTAGATCGATTGGAGTTCAGGGTCCCAAAATATATTATTATAAAATTAAATGGATAAGATCAAAATCAAATCAAAGATCAAATCAAAATAAATAAAAGAAAATCTAATCAAATCTTGTTATGTACCTTACCCAACACCAATTTAATTACACTGTACCTTTATTCCCCGTCCCTTCTATTTAAAAACACGTGAGGCTTAATACCTTTTACAGCAAGAAATTTCAAAGGTTGAACCTTTTAAATAGCCAAAATTAAAATCAAAATCACTTCTTCTTGTTGAAACTTCAATCACTAAAATCACATCAATACTTAATGGAAATCCACAATTTTGGATTCGGTGGCTTCGTTGAGGGAAGGCTTCTAACTGGTATGTTCGATTTTTGGTGTGATACTGGTGGTTGATATTCGATACAAACAGAAGTTCAGGCTTTTCAATTTTGGGGAAAATATAGGATAGTGATCAAATGAAGCCTGGATTCGCGATTTTCGATTAATTGACTATCTCTGGCCTGAGATTGATGAAAAACGATTTAGTGTTGGGAGTCGCGAGACCTCCTTGAAAGCAGTACTCATGCGATTTGGATGCATATTCCTGTGACTGTTTGTGCATGGAGTTAGGGGAATGGATGGAAAGAGAAGGTGTGAAGGGCTCATTGGTAAGTTCAAAAGGGGATTTTGCTAAGAAGAGGAGTAGTGGAGGAGTGATGTCACTGTACATCTTTGAGGTCGCGACTGGGTGACTCGAGTCGGGAAAAATAACGCTGGGTAAATGGAGAAGGTAGTCGTGATGATCTGAAATGGGACAGTGGCCTTTTTAGGATGGCTACCGCCTTGTGCTCGCAAAGAACAGATGAATGGCAATGTTGGACAACAGATGAATGGCAATGTTGGACAACAGACTAAGGACGACAATTGCGTGAAAAATAAGGAGATTAAGTTATATAATTTATTTAGGTAGGTAATTATTTATAATTATAGTTATTTAAAAATTAAATTTAAAACTACATGATTAATTACATATATTTGATCATGTAATTAATAAAGGGAATAAATAAATTTTACAAGATTGAATCGATCAAAGCAAGTTGCATGAGGTTTGGAGCCGCAACATCTTTGCTAGGGAATAAGTATTTGAAACGAATAGCAAGGAAAATCAAGGTGAGTAAATCTCACTCATAATTTATATTTAAATTTATTTTTAATCATTAAAAATAAATTGTTGACTATTTGAATGCATTGCTGTAATTGAAATTGTGGTTATTATATATATATATATATATAATATATTAGGCTTAGTGGTTGTGGCTATTATTATATATATTGTATATTTCCGACAGTACCATTAGCGGATTCCCGCAGTATCATTAGCGGACGACCCTATGCGCCCCACAATATATTATAGTGGATGACCTCCATACGGCGATACCATGCCTTGAAGCAGGATTGGTATTATTTATGTTCTCTAACATTTGTGGATGCAGGGAAAACAGGTTGGAGGAATCCAACTGGATTCCTCAAATTTTTTTGATATTGTTTACGTATTTCAATATGTGTGATTTGTTGACTTGAATTGATGTTTTGGATGTTTGAATATCACTGGCCCTAAAATACTGATATTTAATAAAATCATGGAAAAAGGGGATTTTTTAGATTTTAAAAGGAAATTATATTTTGCAAAAATATAACTGAATTTCGAATGGGCTAGAATTATTGATTTGTTTTAATAATAAAACAAATAGTTAAATTTATAACGATATTCATAAATGAAGTGGGAAAAATTATCATTGATAAATTTAAGTATATAAATTCAAGTATGAATTTAAAAAGGGTAAATGGAATCATTTTGAAAAGAAAACGATGGAATGGTTTCCAATTTTTAGTATGTAATTGAATTGAAATAGATCCATTTTGATTTATGACAAGAATTCGAGCATGTCGAATTCATAAAATAAGTTATTCTCCGGAAAGATATATGATTTTTTTTAATAGAACTTAAATTTTAAATTTAACATTTTAATATTTCCAGTATTTGTAAATATGGAAATGTATTATATGCTTATAATAGAAGTTTATACAAATAGAATATTGCCAAATGTAAATGAAAGGAGAATTTGAGATTTAGAAGGAAAAATAAAATATTCCAAAATGGGAATCGAGTTTTCAAACAGATTATTAAAATGGAAGTTTAATTTACAAACAACGTTCATAAATGAGATGAAGTAATTTTCATCGAGTAATTTCGAAACAGATTTCCAAATGTAAGAAATGGAATAAAAGGTGAGATTTAAATCGAGTTTTTGTATTACAAGCTTTTATCTATCTCAAGATAAGAACGTTGTTGGTCAAGGTCTAAGAGTTAAATTAAATACCCCAACTTGAATGACTTCACTATCATCAAGGGATGGTATTAGTTTGTAATGGTAATGGATGTTGAATTAATTGATTATTCCTATAAAGAGAATTTATAATTTGAATTCGATTATATCGAATTATATAATTAATTTAACTCCAGATGGATTGGAATTGAATATAGAATTTGAATAACTTCATAATCAAATTATGAAGGTGGAAAAATCGAGATGTTTAAGTTAGGTTTGAAAAATGGATTTAATTTGTATCTTAATATAAAAAAATGGAGTTGGAGTTTATTTATAAGCGAAGCTTTTTAAACGTTTATAATTAATTTAATTAAACGAACTCACCGCAGCGCGGTAGTTCGTAATTTGATGTTTCGAGCTTCAATTGAGTATATATAACTCGATGTAAGTTGAAATTTGATGAAACTAGAAATGTTTGGACCTATTGAATAATAATTTTCTAATGGAAGATAAAAACCTGAATTTAGTCTTATAGATTTTGAGTTATACCAAAATCAAATTTCTAGAAAAAACAGTGCCATAATCGATTATAAATCATAATGGTTTATTTAATAAAAAAAGGATTTTGAGTGAATAAAAATCCGAACTTCCATTAGTAAAAATCCATATTTGAGTTATAATTTAAATATGAACTCAAGTGGAGTATATGAAGTGATTTTTGGAACAAAAATCAAATTTTTTAATTATCGAACAAAGTTAACTAATTTATTTGAAATTAGTTAATAGAGTTTTGACCCAAAATTAACTTTGTTTAAGTGATTTGAATTTGTTAATTTAATTTGGGAATCCTGGTATGGAACTTGAATTAAATTTTGAAATTACATGGAGATTGAATTCGACTTATATATATATATCAGCGAATAAAATTATAGTTGAACATGAGAGGTTCAAACTGAAAGTAGATTAAGTAAAAAAGGTAAACTGGAAATAAAGTGGTAAAGTGAATGTGATTTAAATCTTAAAGTTGAATGGAATTGTAATCAGATGATTATATGATAGACAAGTATGCACTACAACAATAATGCAGTTTTATAGCGGCCCAATACCGCTATGAGTAACAAACATAGCGGTTTCATAAACGCTGTATATGGACATTTTATTAAAAACTGCTACACATTTATAGCACTTTCTCTGCCGTTATTAAAGATCCATTTTGATAGCGATGTCTTGCCGCTATGTTATATTATTACAATAGCTTATTTTGACCGCTATAATACATCAAAATCTCATTCATAGAGAAAATATTGATAACACAGTATTACCGCTATAAAATAAGTATTCAATAACAGTTATTTAATGCTATTAATGACTGTGTTATAGTTTTTACTAACCCCTTTGACAGCTCATTTCAATACATATGTTGTCAATTCATATACATGAGTTAACACCTAATTCATTTTAATCGCAAGTAAAGTATCAACTAACAAAAGAAATTCAATACATGAGTTAACACCTAATTCAATACATATGTTGTCAATTCCCAATAATGTCAACTTCAGCACACAAAATATAAAACATAGTTTATAATTGTTCAGTTAACGCAGAAAAGACACAAGACAAAACAGCCCTTCCATTGGTAATCGCAGCACCATCACCAAAGTCGATCATGTCCTATTTCCTCACTTGCATATCAACATCTTCATTGATAACATCTTCCTGGTATCAACAGTGAAAAAGTAATTAGACCATTGATGCATCCCACAGGGAAATAAAAGTGGTATTAACAGAAATAGAATAATCAATACATCCAAACTTCAGACAGTGACGAATCTAACTCATGGGTCGGGTGGGCAGTTGCAAATATATGCCAATTTGACTAATTAAATTAGACTAATTAAATTAGAAGCCTAATTCAAAGTTTCATTTCAAAACTAATTAAATTAACTCATGGGTCGGGTGGGCAGTTCCAAACTTCAATTTATTATTCATAACCAATTTGACTAATTAAATTAGAAGCCTAATTCAAAGTTTCATTTCAAGAGCCTGCAATTTCATCTCAGTCTCCACCTCACTCCGCAGACCCTATTTGAGGAGTTAGATTGAAACTCTTTTTTCCTTTGGTGTTATAGTATTTATCTTATGTTCCTTTTAATCCTGACAATAATTGCATCTATACTTTATTCTAATCCGCTGGCTTGTTGATTATTGTATTATAATTTATTTTAATTGGTTGATTTGTTGACAACTTGATTTGTTTGATTAAACTGCAAAAAAAAAATTAAGCATCATGATTGTTTGGTTATCTCTGACTAATTACTCCTTATTGATACTAAAATTGTATCTTCTTGATAAAAATTAGTTACCCTCAAACTGCCCAACGCAAAAAAAATTCCTGGCTTCGTCGCTGACTTCAGAAGTATCCCACAGGGAATATTAACAGAGTCTTATATAAACAGAAGTATTCTCTAGCAATTTTATTTATAAACAGAGTTTTATATAATACACCCAAACTTCAGAAGTATCCCACAGGGAATATTAACTAACCACACATCAATTAAATTAAAATTATAAATTAAAATATTCCGTATATGTATCTATTTAAAGTTACAAAAAACGCAGATAACTTCCCAGTTTATAAATGATGCCAAGTTTATTTATTGATTCAGTTTTGTCTACACCCCAAACTAAAAATGCAGCTGTAATAATTCACAGCCCCATAACCCGAACCCACACCTCATTATTTCAGCGTTGAATACTCAAATTAGTTACTTCTACTACTTTATTACTACCTATGGTTACAGAACCATTGTCAGAATCTGAAGTTACTTCAAAAAGAATATTTCATGAATTAAGCGTACTGATCATGTCTTTATTGCATGTTGTATATTTGGATAAATATTGTTATCATCTACCAACTATTCTAAACCAAGCGACAATAAAGGTTTTTTGTCCTAAATATTCAATTGCCTATGCAAGTTGCTCTTTGATATCATTGATCATACTCCTGTTTGTAATTTCTCTTTGATAATTTGATTACATCCGTGAGATTAATTTACAAATATATGCACAGCATTTAGTTATAATAATCAATTCATGATTTCTTCTTCTTCTTTACCCTTTTTTTTTGGGAAAAAATGGTTTTGAATGAGATCTTGTGGCAGAGTAGTTTTCAAATATGGATATCACATGCAGTAAAGTCATGATATATGAACCAAAAGAAAATCAAATATAAGGAGAGATATAAATTAAACCCTGAAGTGACCTGTATAGTGCTTGCCTTACTGTGTAGTGCTAAAGTATGGATAACTTAACAATCAAACCAAAAAGGGAAGAACATGGAAGAACATGGATAACTTAAGTAGTGATAATTTGCACCTGATTTTTCTCTAGTTGTAAAAATCTCTTCTCTATGTCTGACACTATGCAATTTATTAGTATAGATTCATTTACTAGAAGCTTAAATATGCTACAATGCAGCATAATACATATGACATTATGCAATATTATGCTACTAATTTAAACAAAGAATTCACTTTATTACCTCATCATCATTCATAGATCCTGGGTAGACTTCTATGTTAGAACTATTGCACCATTGAAAATGGTAGCATGCACCTTGTCCCTACCAAAAAATAATAATTATTGAAACAAGAGCATATTAGACATGCTAATCCATAATTATTATCTCGATTAAAACAAAAATTACTAAAATAGTAGTTAAATTTCATTACCCTTTCAATATGACAAACATAATATTTTCTTCCTTCATTTGGTTTCTTGTCACATTCCTCTATTAAACATGGCCCTGCCCCACATATGCATATTGGATTCATTTCTTTCCTGTGAAAATTAGATATTATTATTAGTATAATTTTGCTACTGTATGCAACATACGAATTGTACGAAACTAATGATATGATGGACTTTTCATATACACAAATCCATATATACAACCTATATACATTTTATAACTCTAATCAGTTTACAAAGACATACCAATATATCCTATCAATTACCATACAAAACATAATACAATATCATAATCTACCCAGTACCATCTATTCATGGTTTAGTATAGATATACTGAATGGTGTATGTCTCAATCTCAATTTATACAGCACTACTTAGTTTACAATTAAGCTGATAATCCTGTAAGACATACAATTTCAAATACCAAAACTTAACACATTTTAATTATATGTAAAACTGTGTTTGCATCACTCAGCAACCCCATTTTGACTGCCTACTTTAGCTTCATTTTCCCCATTGTAAATTGCAATAGGACCTGTAAAATAATCTTCCCGGACTGCCTCGTTTGAATGAGACACCCAGAAGATTGCAGGGACAATCAACTAGGTCAGACATAAAACGTCTGGTATGAGTGTATTTGATAAAACATGTAACAGTTTATAACCAGATTTTATAATATGCATTTCAACTCACTAATGATCTAAATAACACATAATTAGATTATATGCATTAATGTTATTCAAACTGCTTCGTGAATAACAATGTTATAACTCCTCTCAGTTTTAATCAAATGAACCAAGATCATGAAATCAAATAATATACACAATGACAAAGTAACTACAACCCCTATACTCAGCTTATATAAATACACAGCCGAGCCTATATGTTGCATCACAGGTTAACAAACTTCAGTGAATCACATATATTCATACAAGACAAACATTTTGACCAAGATAATTTACACTGTTACCATTTACAAAATATAATTCATTTCCGGGTTATATCTACACAGGTCTTGAATACAAGCTAAATTAGCAACTATCTTCTTTATCCCAGTGTTATACATATACATTTTACTACCATTCAGCTTAGGTCATTAGATCAGTTAAAATACTTTAATCCATGTATGACAAGCCAAACATCCAAACACAGTCAAAGACCAAATACTCACATATGGTCAGCAACCACAAATCTCAGGAAAACTCAACTTGCATTCATATACACACATTCATATAATTATATATGAATATAGCAAAATGCAAGCTATTTGTAAATTTAAGTGTGTACAATTAGTAATTTTCGAATTGCACACATTCATATAGTTATATATGAATATAGCAAAGCCTGAGTTATTCTCAATTTGCATGAATCCCGCTTACCTCACAGTATACACACATTCAAACACATTTTATTTCAGATTTCTTTTTATATTAGTGATACTACAAAGAAATCACTGATCCCATCATATGTTTGGGCATGCACATCACATACCACGTGCAAAATATCCATTTCATTTCTCAAATCAGATTAAATCCCCTATTTCTATGTATTCATTCCCAAGTTCGTATATGAACACCCATATAGGACATTAATATTTTATTTATTTTCCATATAAACGTTCAATCTATCAAGTATATGACAGTAAATCATACATGGAACCATCAATCCATTCAATCAACACACCATGCACAAACAAATCATGCATCCATACTTCAAAAATCAACCAGCAAATCACACACAATCACACAACAAACAATTAGATTTACTCCTGCAGTATTATGATGAAACATCTACGTAAACGGCTGTCTATAATAGGGCTTATTGCCAGATAAACGAGAAAATACACTCACATAGATTTATTATTCTCGATTTCTTCCTCATTGACTGATCGAGCTTGTTCATTTTGATGTCGTTGCTCGTGTTGCCGCCCAAGTCGTTGCTCGTTGCTGTCACCGAGCCCATAACCCATCTGCTGCATATGACAGCAGCCCCGTCTGCTGTCTTTATATAGGAAAAAAAAACATGTACCTAACTGCTCAAATTCTGTACATAGCTTGTAAATATGTGTGTATGTAACCAGTACATAACATAAACATAACAGAATTACCAAAAAAAACCAATTAAAAAAAGCAAAGAACCAAAGATGACTTATATACAAGTGTGTATATAATATATGTGCATTTATACAGTGCTGAAGTAATAGTTAAGCTATCAAGTACTCGGTTAACATTACGAAAACAAATTGTAAAATTTAGTTGAGCATGTAGATCAGCAAAACATTGTATTTTAGGCTGCGAGTTAGTGATTTGAAGGCGACTACAATAGTTCCACAATTTTTTCAATAAGAATAAGATTATAACAACCAAAAGATAATGTACACCACGACTAAAATAGTACCTTTGCACAATCCAATCTACCATGTATACATCTGACAAAAATGTCAAAGTTCTAACAATTCAGTGATACTGGAAGGAAAAATTAGCGCATGATGGAAGTCAAATGACACTACATATCAGACTTGTTAATTCTTTCATTTCAGCATAAATGTTTATTAAAGTAAATTTAGTATATTTATTTAAGCAAGTCAATTAGAAAACCAGTGGCTGCAAATTCTATTAACTCATTTCGGCATATTTGTTAGTGAATTCAGTAAATTCAGTATAATTAGTAAAACTGTGGAAGCAAATTCTTTTGAGCATGGGTGCAAACAAAGTGAGTTCATATTAATAGGTATAACCCATGGTAGCAGGTTCATTTTAGCAGTTAACGAAGTAAATTTAGGAAGTGGGGATTTATTTTAAATCACCAACACCATCAAGGTTGAACATTCAATCATGAATATAAGACGCAACCCAAGAATTGGACATTTATTTTAATAATCGCTCAAATATTCAACACACATTTAATAAGCGTTATATCCCCAGATCGTAAATTGAATCAGATAATTGTAAATTCAGATCACAAACCTAAAATCGTAAGAAATCTACAAATCCATAATCGTAGATTCAGATCTACAACATACACAAATGAAGAATCGGGATGCTTACCAAAATCCAAACCGAATATTAGGTCCAAAACGCACCGCCCTAACTTCGATCGAGATTGGAGATGGAAGGAGTTTTGGAGGGAGATCGTGAATAATGGTTGAGGAGATTAGAGATGGAAGAGGCTTTCAGCAATCGCTTGATGATTTGCAAACTGAGGAAGGGTTGATTTGTGAACTGAGGAAGGGTTTGCGGGGGAGATAGAATAACTATTTGTGAAGGGACCGTGAATAGAAGCCAGCGTTACAGCCTTCTTACCAAAAAAAATTAAGGCTAAAAGAAAGAATTAAGGGTAATTAATAACAGTTTAGAATATCGTGTTATTAAAAAGCGTTATAAATATCATATTTTGTTGTAGTGATGGGATGAAGAGTTGGAAGAGAGTTTGAAGATTATAATTTGAGTGTCCGACAAAAAGGTACATTTTTAAATTTCCATATGAAATTTTATGAGCCTATTGGGAAAGATGCTTGGCTTTTTGATTTTCTTTTTGAATGGAAGGGCCTAGAGAGGCATTTATAGTTGTACCGATTGAGGTGTACAAAGGAGGTGCTGGCAAAAAATTCCGGAAATTTAAGGAGTTAGAATATTTTAAAGAAGTTTTGATAACTAGAAATCTATATGGATATATATATATATATATATAGAATTCAATAAGGAAACAAACTTAAAATAAAATATTAGAAAGAGCCACTAACTGTTGATGGATGTTTGTTTTTCTTCGATAGTTAATTCACCATATATCAAAGTTTTTGACCATCGTTGTCAATATGGGGAGACCGGTTGGATTTATTATCCGGAAACCACTTCGTATATGCATAGGCGCTGCGAATTAGATATGCTGAAAATAATTGAAGACAGAGTGAAGTGCAAGGGCTTTTTTCTGTTAATCCTAGGTAGAAATTTCCTAAGATGAATTAATGGAAATTGTGCCTTCGGTTTCATTCAGTCTGATAACAGACATATATGGACGAATGTCTGATAGAGTATTCCTAACGGATCACATAAGATGATCTTTTCAAGTTATTACGTTTGTTGCAGAGGAATTCGTTTCTCTTAGCTTTTTATGCCCATAATATTTTTGGGAAGATCAATTAGTGATTTGGCGGGTTTGACAATGTGGCATTCAAAGTGAATGGTGGCCAGATGTTATGAAAGATTAACGTAGGCTCAAGCCTCACAACCGGGAAATGATAAAAATCGGGCAGGCAGCATGGCTAGTTGGGTCATCCCCAAGCAGTGTGTATTATCACCGATCTAGAGAAAATTCATTTTTTCTTCTTTCGATTCTGTATCTTACGGGTAAGGATTGGACGACCAACAACCGTGGGTGATAATACATTCGGTACACTCAAGCTAAATAAGTGACCGGTCACTTGTGACCGGGTTGCAAGATGTTCTTGTCGAACCCCATTGTACCCCCTCTAGAGTACACTGATCGGGAGGTGGTCCCATACCTTGTCAAGATCAAACACATTTACTTTCCCGTTGCTATTACATTCCAAATTCTATTTTTTTCCTCCTCCTCCACAAGTGCCTACAAAATATAAACACACTCATTAAATATAAACGCACTCATTTTTATAGAAATAAAAAATTGCAAAACCGATAAATAACATCTTGTATTAACTAACTGAACATGGTTAATTGATGTAAATGAGAATAGATCACATTTTTTATGAAAATATCAGGCATATTAAAAAAATTAACAAATCCTTGTTCACAACATTGCTATGCTCAGTTTCAAGAAACTGAGTATTGCTCAGTTTTGTTTGAAACTGAGCATTGCTCAGTTTTGTTTGAAACTGGGCATTGCTCAGTTTTGAGAAACTGAGAAATTGCTCAGTTTTGTTTGAAACTGAGCATTGCTCAGTTTTGAGAAACTGAACATTGCTCAGTTTCGAGAAACTGGGCATATGCTCAGTTTGAAACAAAACTAAGCATTGCACTTAGACATTATAACACTGCATGTCATTTACGCCGTAAGAGCCATTTGTATCATTCATTGCGCATTTCCGTATTCGTCACACCATACGACAGAAAGGTGCATACGTCACGCTATGCCGCTCCATAGCGCACCTTTCATACTATGACATGACCTTTTGTTAAGTAATGCATGAACCGCCTTTTTCATATATTTTTTATGTTGCATTAATCAACAGGTTGGCATATGGTGCCATTTCCAATGTTTTAAAACAAAGGTATTTTAGTTAAACATTGTATTTGATGTTCACTTTACTCATATAAAATGTAGGAGACTAAATAATGAATAATATAAAATGGCAACCTGAACATACTTTCCAGTCATGTAGATTAGACCGAAGAAACCATAGAATTCCTCAATGTTTTATGTATACATCCGACATCTCGTGGAGTACTTGATGTCCAATCAATACACCGTACATTCAACACGAGAAACCCAAAGACACATCAGCTTCATATCCAGGCCCTTCCTATAATAAATGTAAAAAAGATGCAAGTAATCAAGTATTGAGTACATTTAATGAGGAAGAAGGTACTAATAATCAAGAAATGGCAAAATGAAAGAACTAAAGTAAGCAGCAAATTGCATACAAGCATCAAAAAGCAAGTGAAAGTCAACCATTAAAAAATGCAATAAGTTCAAAAAAAGCTTTCAGAATTCAGAATTTTTCATCAGCTCTTACAAAGTGAAATTGAGGATTTTTGTTTTTGAGGATTTATTTTATTTTATTTCAAAAGTAGCTGGGAACTATAAAAGCAAAATGCTTGTAATAGAATATAACTCAATTGTAATATACTGAAAATTCTGTAGCAATAAGTTCTGTAACAGTGAAATGCTAGCCAAGAAAATTGAAAACATGTGATGGTAAAAACTGAAACAATGAGAACGAATTCACCACACAATGATACTCAAAACAAAATTGATACTCCGAACAATTGCACAAGTGCAAGTGGTCTTTTTTTTTAACAAAACATCACTAATCAAAATAACTCTGCCATGTTAGGTAATTAGTTTTCATTTATAGTTCAAAATAACATTTACTGCAAGTTAGAAGAAGCCAGTAGACAGCAGTTTTTCATCTTTTCAGAGGTGATGTTTTCACAAAAGTATAATAATGATCAGTAAAAAGTTTCAGTTCACCTATTTCTCTGTACAGTCAGTAGCATCCACTTTTAAGATGACAATATTTGAGAAAGAGGCTCATCATTACAGTAGAATTCTTCGCCTGCAGGATGACCCTTAGAATCTGTATCAGGCTCATTGCAAGTATTCTCATTAACCCTTTTTTCATAGTGTTCGTTTTGATCGTCTAACTTGGGAAGAATCTCAATATTGTTAATAAGACTTGGATCACCATTTGAGGAGCTTTCAATCATCACTGATTGCTTAGAATTTGTTTCAGGGTCATAACAAGTGCACACATTAACTGCCTTTCCACCATGTTCATCTTGATCATCTACCTTGGGCAGAATCAAAACATCACCATTGAGACTTGAATTGCCATTTGATGAACTTTTACTGATGATTGATTTATGTAAAAGACCAGTACCTTTGAAAACTGTTATTTTAGTGGATTTGACCTCTTGTCTTTCCAAGTGTGAGATGGTTAAAGCCAAAGCTACCAGTCCATGTTTCTGTTAATTCTGATATTGCTGGTATCATCAGTTTTTCAACATTAAGGGAGTAGAGTGCCAACTCGATTCCATATAATATTGCTCTCTTATTACCCAGGGTTACGTACTGTCATTGTTAAAACCAGAAAGTAGTGCATGTCATTTTAGTATTAATTAACAGTCATTAAAATACGTAAGAAAAAAGTATACTAATACATTTACTTATTCAAATCTAAAATAAATGTTGATTGAAATTCAAAATAAGTGTATACCAGTATATGAATATATTTTTATGGAATTAATTCAAATTTTGACTTTATAAAATTCTAAAACAAAATGGAAAGAGTAAACTCATTCCCATACTATAGGTTGATCAATTAACATAATTTCAAAACAGGGTTATATGAGTTGGTAAATTTTGAACCAGCTGGTGGTATATACACACACAATCCATTTGTTGTTTTATATGTCCTAAGTAATTGTGCTTACTAAATATGATCCAAAAGGGGAAAGTGGATAAATTCACAATTATGTGCACTCAGCAGGAGAAAGTAAAATAAAGAATAATTGAATTAGTAAATTACTATAGAATAACTTGAAATGAAATATATTTCCTGATTAGTTCTTATAGAAGGATAATAGAAAGAAAGGGAAGTGAGGATGTAATCAATACTAAAATACATTATTAATGAGAAAAATAATCTCTTCCCTTTGAAACACTGTAATTTGAACTTGATAACTGTCTAAAGAAATGTTGTGAAAGCATATCAATTTTGAGTCGAATCATACATGTGCTCAAAATTATGATCATATTCTATGAAGTGCAAACTGAACTAATATGTGTATAGAATGCAAAATCTAAAAATCCAAAAATGGATAGTGCAATTTAGTCTTTTATTGGATTGTCAAACATATAGCATGATCAAATATGTTAAGTCTAACATTTATATATCATATGCATCATTGTAATTATTTTATTCTTTAAAAAATAATTACGTTGATGACATGAGTTTATTATTTTGCTACACTGTAATATCTTGATGATATTGAGACTCAAGTGTAATTTCTTTAGCCTTAACAATTTAAAACTTACCCAAAAACAACTATAATCTGCATTTTAGTCTAATTAACAATATGCAAACATATTAAGGAAATAACTACAATAAGAAAATGAATAAACAACCAAATTACTTAGTCAAGTGGAAATTGGAAATGCTAAAAAAATACCTTATTCTTATCAATTGCACTGCAGCAACATACACTAAATCAAAATACATAACTTTGAACTTCTCAAACTACTTCTAGATCTATATGAAAAAATAATAATGTTTACTATATGAAAAAAACGGAATAGTTATATTTAACAAAAGGCAAAAACTCATTAATCTATAATAAAATGGAGATATTTTACAAATTACTTAAACCAAAAGGGTACCATACCTGATTTCCTATTAATTTTAATTGATTTAGATTGTTTAGCCTGGAGAAACAATTTGTCTGTTTCCAAGTTATTAGACATTTAGCTCAAGCTTGCTTGCATGCAACACGCACAAGCTTGCTCGCATGCAACACGCACAAGCTTGCTTGCAGCAAGCTTGCAGCACACACAAGCTTTCTTGCTTGCTGCAAGTTAAAGCAAGCTTGCAAAGTTTGCTGAAGCAAGCTTGCAGGTGCAAGCGTGCTTGCGCAAGCAAGCTTGCTGAAGCTAGCGTGCACAACTTGCACTTCTGCAACCTTGCACGTGCAAACTTGCTTCTGCAGGCTTGCACAAGCAAGCTCAGTGCTTGTGCACATACTCCATTCGTCATCAAGGTCATATACATGTATGGCTGGCCTCATTCATGACTGCATCAACATAAGCCATCAATATATATGATAGTAATTAATTAGATAATTGATCATTCTTTATACCAAATGCAAAACTTAATCACCGAATGATAGGAACATATAATGCACTTGCTAAGTATTAATATATGATAACATAAAAAATATTATATTTGACCTTTCCCAGTTTTAACAGTACACTAAAAAGCTAGAGCAAATAAGTATGAATCAAAGTTTCTACCTTTGTTGGATAAAGACAAAAAACTGGGTAACAAAACCAATTTTCCTTGACACAAAACCTGTATAAGTTTTTTTACTATGAGTTATATACCTCTAGAAAGGTTTCTATGAAGGCGATCCCCGAGAGCAACCAAAATTGTTGTTTTCCTTCTATATATTACAACCGACCGACATCACTATATAGTTGAAATAGAGAACCATTCGATTTTTTGATTTTAAGTCAAAATTATCAATTATGGATGAGTTGAAAGGTAACATCATACACCTCTTTGGAAAGTTTCTCAATTTCTTCAGTATAGGACTCAATAGCATCAACGCTTTTGCCAAAAAGACCAAGAAACCCTAGCTAATGAATTTTTTTTATCAACTTGTAAAAAAAAACTATACTATTTTGTAAGTAAACGATAGCTTCATTCCAAAAATGAACCTTTCGTGTAGGCCTTTTAGCTGGATTTCTTTCGTACTTCAGTTTATAGTAATCAAGCCAATTTTGCAGGCTCTCTTTCTTTCCAACAAGCTTAGTGAGCTTATTTGCATTGTAGACAATCTATATACATAACAAGAGAAGATGAGGAATAGTTAAATGGAACTTAACATATTAACAACATTTTCTAATTAAATTGGAAATGAAAAGGAATACATGCATATGATAGATGAACCCAATGCACATATCAGAAATGTAAACTCAGCTAGAAGGGAATAGTGCAACCTAAGAGGTAAATTTACTTGACCATATCGATGGCCTAAAAAAATAATTGCTTCGATATAAATAAATAAAACTGAAGTACACAACTATCCCCTTCTAATTACTGGACCTGCAGAAGAATAGTATAGGAAAAATTAAGAAATTGATGAAACAAATTACTGGACAGTGTAATATCAAGTACACAACTATCATTAATCTGAATACGTTAATACAATCTCACAAATAAGAACTAATCCATTCTCCATCAAATAACAGTTCAAGTTAAATTCCTTGTAGAAGTTGAAAGCATACAGTGAATTGATCTGGGCGGCCTTTTGATGATGAAAGAAAATGCAGTCTCATCGATGCAACTATTTCATACTCTCTAATTAACAAGTCCAAATTGTAACAACATAGGCCATCACCATAAGAGCCCAAAATCTACAAACAAAAATGAGCAAGCATGTCAAAAAATGAAAGATAATCAGATATGCGTAACAAGTCCAAACACAACGAAAGTGAAATCGATTTTTTTACCTATTATCGTGATTCCTAGAAGCCGTCGTGATTCCTAGAAGCCCCAATTAGTAGAAGCCCCAACTCGAAGTCATGGAGACAGGATTTGAGAGGCTAATACAGATTTGAGAAATCCAAAATCCTTAGTATCTCTGATATTGCGCTGATATCAATTTTTCGAAGTTCATTTTTTTTATTTGTTATGATGCGGTTGGAGGAATAAGCGTAGAGGAATAAGCGTTGAGGTACAGATTAGGGTTATGAGTGAGAACTTACCCTTTTGCCCTTGGAATATAAGAGTTGACCAGCCATATCAACACAAAAAAGTGTTGGCATATTTTTGATGACACATTTTTACTGTAGCAACACATATTAGTGTCACTAGTCTACAACACATATAAGTGTTGGCGGTTGAAAAAAATAAGAGTTTCCAAATGGCCATTATGGTGTAGCGGTCACTTCCTCGAAGACGTTCAGATACTGGCCAGCCACGGGCACATCTGACAACTCATCATGCGGGATGTCGAGGGAATTTAGAAAACTAGCCATTACCCTATCACTAGGTAGACCACCAAACACTACCCTCCGCCCATCATCCGCTCTAACTATCACCAAAAAGCCCTCACAGTCTACCACCACCCCGTACCTTTAGAGCCAATCGACTCCCAAAATAATGCCAAACCCAGTAAAGCCTAAAACAAAGCAATCACAAACAAACATACATCCATGACTCGATAAGACCACATTACGGCAAATCATACTAAGGCTAGTCGAACCACCAATCGGGTTCGTCGCCGTTAAAGGTCTATCGACTATCTCAGGTATCAATCCCAACCTATCTACTAGGTCACTAGATATGAAGGAACGGGAAGCCCCGGTATCAAACAATATTTGAATAGGAACATCATAAACAGAAAGCATACCTTGAATGACGACATTCTTTCCTTTCTCCGCCGCGGTTGGGGCATTCAACGAAGAAGGAACATCATTAATAGTATATGCTTTCACTATCTGCATCTCTTTCAAAGGTTGTGGACACTTATCCTTTCGATGTCCAACTTGGCCATAGTTGAAGCACTTCCTGTCTGCTGGCTTTGCTTGACATTCTTTAGCATAGTGGCCCTTCTTGCCACAGCTAAAGCACTCAACATCTTTCTTACTCTTCTTCTGACCATCCTTAGTCTGGTTCTGTTTCCTTTTGCTCTGAGAATTATTCTTGCCTCACTACAAAAAAGAGGGCAGTTTTCCAACTTAGAATTCTCTACGCCATCCCTACGCGGCGTAGAGAATTTTTTAAACAGGTCGGGCTTTATTTGGAACTCTCAAAATAACCGCACCCATTGTTTCCTATCACACAACCGCTCTTTGCTTTTTCATTCCAACGTTTCATCGTTTTAGATTAAAGAAAAAAAAAACCTAAATCTATTTCCACCGCCACTCTCTACCATTTTTCCCAATCTAATCCCCTTCTCTTTCACTTCATTCTTCTCTCCCTCGAGATTTCTCCGCTACTATAGATTGTTTCATTTTCTCCCCTAAACTCCAATCCCCTTTTCTCTCTTAATTCACTATGCCATGTTTTCAGATCTCGCGTTTCATGAGAGGCATTCGCCTTACCATATTTGATTCTTCCTGATATTTTTCCTTCCCGATCTTATCTTCGTTTAGTCGCGACTTCTCCTTATAGCGAGCCGGAAAGCAGAACCGTTTTAGGTTTTGGATCGTGAAGAAGACGTGTTTGGCGTTGTGAGTATTTATTGTCACTGTTATGAACTTGGCCTGGTCGTTCTAGGATCCGATTCAGAGTTTTAGGTTGGTTCTGTTTTTGCGTGTTTAATTTTTGTATGTTCTCATCCTCTCTGACATTAGCAATAGGGAATATTTTTTGGGCTATTGGTTTTTTAGGCTATCATTTCTGTGTTTCAGGGATTTCCAGTAGGTTGTGGATTTGTGCTTTCTCTCGCCTCTTGTATACCCGCTGCAATAACATGATACGGTTGCTCCTTGATGGTTTCTGAGATTTGGCCCTTCTAGCGAGGTGCTGCAGTTTTCTTTGCTACTAAAAAAAAGTCATATACTTTGTTTTCTTTTTATGATTGGCCTTGCTTTATTATCGAAATGAACTTTTGTTTATTATTGCAGGTTGGTTATCTGTGTTACGAGTTCATCTACAAACTAGACAAAATTACATATAACAAAATTACAGGCTTTAGCATTCGGGGTAAAGGAGATATGCAAAAGATAAAGGCCCCACAAGGTATGTCATAGGATGTTGTAAAGGACGTTCTCCTGTTCATTAATTAGTTACTTTACATTATTAGTATGTCCTCTATAAGACATTTTAGAATATAAGAAAATTTAGTGCTATTATCGCCATGTATAAGATTTGTTGATTATTTAGGAATTTATGATTTCTGAAAGCTGAATCAATGGGATATTTTCGCAATGAGATATCGGAATGCGCTAAAACTGAGCAAGAGTTTATAAAAGGGTTGCGGCGGGAGCAAGAATCGCAAATATGACGTGCTTTATGAATTAATCTTATTTTGGTAGTGGGTTTGATGTTCTGTTTGTGTAAGGTACATTACACGATATTTGAATTAGATGAAACGATCATGTTTGAGTTATGTAGCAACTTTATTTTATTGTTTGTTGGACATGATTTGTTTTAAATACATTTGTAGCCAGTTTATGATAATTCGACCATCATATTCATTTTACATCAATGTTTTTATTGATATATATTGCTACGATTTCGCATATGTTCGGTTTTATTATGATTTGTGGTAGACGAAGATAAATATAAAACAACAATATTGATTTTTGGTGTACGGATGCGTTGGGAATGGGTAAGGATGCATATGAAACTTGGCGTAGGGAATGCGTAGGAACTTGGTGTAGGGATGACGTAGGGAACTTGGCGTAGGGATGACGTAGGGAACTTGGCGTAGATATGACGTAGGGAACCTGGCATAGGTATGGCGTAGGGAAATATTTGCGACAAGCTTTTTTCTGACTTCCATTTGGGCGTAGGGATGGCGTAGGGAAATCTGATTCCCTACGCCATCCCTACGCCAAATTGGCATATGGAATTCAGAAATCTTTTGTAGTGCCTCCACCGCTTGCTTGCGGCTTTGGCCCCTCTGCAGATGTAACAGCGACTTCAGTCTTGGGTTTAGGATAAAGGCTCTCTGATCTCAATGATTTTCCAACAATCGATTCAAAAGTCTCATCAATATGGTTGATAAGCCTTTCCCCTAAGTACTGAGCTAAGCCTGTTATGAACTTCTCATTCTTTTTCTCAGGAGTGTCAATAAGGGATAATCCATATTTCGATAAAGTATCAAACTCAGCAATATACTCCGAGATAGCTCTACCATTCAGCTTTAGCTCCAAGAACCTCTTAAACAACACTGACTTCTGAGCAGCCGGGATGAACTTATCGCTAAAGCGAGTCTTAAACTGATCCCAAGTAACTTGATCCTCATGGGTAGCTTCCTTAATAACATTCCACCAATTCATTGCCCGTCCATGCAGCTGACGGGATGCTAGCTTCCTCTTCATCGCATCCTCGATACCCAAGTCTTCGAAGGTACGCTCACAGCTATCCAACCAATCCTGAACTTCTGTAGCCGACTCCGTTCCGTGGAACGGCTTTCCACCAAGACTAGTGTAATCCTTGCATAGCTTGGCGAAATCGGCCCTAGGTGCCTGCACCGCTGCATCACCACCATTAGCAATATTAGGAGTTGCCCTCTGAACATCCCTAAGCATCTCTCTCATGAAGTCAGTGAACATCGTCCTCATATCAGGAGCATTCCCATTATTAGCTCCTCTACCAGTACCCCTCGTATGTCGGCTCATCGTTAAATCTGTAAGGAGAAAACGATTAACCATCCCTTCATTGGTGCCAGTGTAGTGCGACTTCATCCTTAAATATACTAATAGTATATATATATATATCTTTTAAAAACCAAAATACCACAAATACGCGCTCTTATATACGCACTATCTCTCCCTGGTGTCTTTCCATAGGTTAACTACGCAACCTAGAGCTCTGATACCAAGTGTGACGACCCGCTCCGTACCAGCCAACATTTCCAATGAAAGTGCGTTGTGCCAATGTACAACTAGCACGAGACGGTCGCCAAAGAAAGGAAAGGAAAGGAATTTTGAGCTAACAAGGAACCTGTAGAATGTCTCACAGCGCATGGGATAAAATATAATAATAACATAACTTTGACATAAAACATGCGAGACAGTGCATAAGTTGAAAACTAAACCATCATAGCAGCGGAAAATCCAAAGTACAGCTTATGTTCCACATATCATTATTACAACTTTTAAATCTGTCTCTAAAGCAAAATGAGAAAGGTACACTACTAATGCCCAAAGTATTGACCGGCAGGGACACAGGGAGAATATATGTGTATATCATACGTGGAAGCCTCCTGCTCGTCTCCGGTACAGCTACTCGTGCATACCACCTAACATGTCTCTAGTCTGCCTGTTTAAGAGCACCCAGAGTAATAAGAAGAGACATAAAACTCTGGGTCTGACAAAAGTCTGGTATGAGCGATAAGCAGCAAAACAGAACAATAACAGGTATACTGAACCATACCTGAACCTGGACCTGCAACCAAAGAGTTAGCACAACAGGATGTACGACACTCTAAGGCGACACTAGCATAAGGTGTAAAGATAACGGGGAAGGGGGTGTGCATGTCATAATGATGGAAAACAATCAAGCATAACAACCATCCTCACATCTCTCACTCAGTGCGTAAAGCATACGATATCCACCACTTTGATCACCCAAATCCTTGCTATGATCACTCTGCCCCATAGAGTCATGATGGCTCCACTGCACTGATCCATAGCCACTAATCCCTTGCTATGTCCACTCTGCCCCATGAAGTCATGACCACTCCACTGCACTGGCTCATAGCCATGCTACGATCACTCAGCCCCCATAGAGTAATAACTACCCCATTGCACTGATTCATAGCCTAACATCCGTCTTGGTGGTGAATCAAAGTTATGGACGTTGATAACCCCTTAGCATACGTCTCGCAGCAAAGCCCAACTCATGAAGTTAACTCGTTGGTTCCCAACGGGATCCTGAGTTCTACTT
Organism: Allium sativum; assembly: GCA_030737875.1. Lineage (NCBI taxonomy): Eukaryota > Viridiplantae > Streptophyta > Magnoliopsida > Asparagales > Amaryllidaceae > Allium > Allium sativum. The sequence continues at coordinate 658,496,498 of CM060920.1, forward strand.
CCCATTTGGACTACCTTTGCATCTCGGGTTTTGGTCTTCTCTGGATTGGTCTTCATTTGGTTCATAGCTCATGCCTCGCGTCCAAGCTTCTTGGTTTGGTTCGTAGTCGACCCTTTGGTTCGGATCGGACTGCTCCATACGGGTCGGGTCATGATGACTCCATCAGTTCGGGTCGGGCTTCTCCCCTTTGGTTGACTCATACGCTTCTTCTTATGGCAGTTCGTGTCAGGCTCCTTCACTCAAGCGGTCGGGCTTCTGGCTCGTGGGTCTAGCCTCTATCAATCGAGCTTCGGTTCGGTCATGGTCTCCTCCAAGCTCCAGATCGACTCGTGACACTCCATCTAGGTCGTGGCTTCTTCATTTGATCTGATCCCTCCTTCCCAATCCGATCCGATCTGGGACTTCATGGTCGCCGTTGATTCCATTTGTGCTAAGTTTCGGTTCGATTCGCACTCTCTTGCCCGAGTCTCCTATCCGATCCGAGCCCTGTAATCCGATCCGATCCGAAACGCTGCACATTTTCCTGTAACTTTTCAACGATTGTTTTACGCCATACGACGGTGTTTTCGACCATTCTAACTTTTCTAATCAATCACAAAGCATAACACAGTCATACCAACATGTATAACCAACCATGAACACCAAAACAACAATATGATATGTTAAAATGGATCAAACATACCCAAAAACCCATATTTTCCCCTTAACCCCCCTTAATCATGCTTAAGCATACAATTAGCAAAACTTATCCAAATTATCCCAAATTTCTATCAGAGACCTAAAATAATATTTTAGAATTTTACAAATTTTTCCAGATTTTTCTGAACCATGATTCGCTAGTTATCACTAATCACCCTTAATTAGCCGTAATTAGTGAAAAACAATGCAAATCACTCACCTTAGCCACAAATTACTTACAGATCTGAAAGTATCTCTGATATAGGTCGAATCTCTGTGTGTTCCAGCAACTCTATCCCAAACTTGATGCTAATTTGCCTTGATTTGATGTAGATTAGGCTAATGCTTTACTAAACGGTGATTAGAAGGTGTTTTAGGAGTTGGAGGCCATTGTTAGGGTTGAGAGGATGTTAGTGGCGGCTGAAAAATGACAAATAAAGGTTTCTCTAACCCTAGTCAGCCCTTATATGGCTCTAATCCCGAAATCCCCTAATGGGCCTAGCTGCTAATCACCCGGTTAAGCCCAATTAAGCTGTTTTTCACCTTTAAAACCTTAATTCAGCCATATCTCCCAAAAGGTAAGTCCGTTTGACAAATGTGACCACTCTACGGAAAGGTAAACCATCATCTGGATCTAATGGATGTGGTTTTAAATCAAAACTCCTTACTAATCAAAAGTTATGGCCGAAACAAGATTAGCTAGGGGAAAACGGTCATTTAAAAATCGGCAAAAATCATGAACATAGGAAATGACCCCAATTGTCATTCCCCAAAGTTGCACGGCTATACGACCTCATATGAAAAAGAAATAAATATTCTACGATCTTCTGATACGTAGAATGCGGGTCGTTATAAATTCCTTTTAAAAATCTTATTAAAATTAAAACAATATTCGTTGAATTATTCCGTTAGATTAGTTCAAAACAAATAATTTAATAATTATTCCCAGTTAATAACGGTTGACTTAGTCAACCCAAAACACGGTTATTTCATTAACCGATTTCAATTAGTCTTTCCTTTAAATTAATTAATAATTAATTAACTTAAATAATTCCATTTAATTTTTTCTTAATAAAAACAATTATCCAACTTTAACTGTTAGATTAATTTCCTACTTTCTTGCTTATCAATCTGATTAATATCAGAATTAGCTTTATAAAATCATTTAATAATTAAATATAACTTAAATAATAAATATTTATTTCCTTTTATAACCTTTATTCAAAACAATAAATCTCAAAATCTATCTCCAGTTGTAAAATATATTTTACAACTTCATTTCTATTGATTCACCTGACGGTAAATCAATGTAAATAAAATGGTTCATTTTTAGGCCATTTAATGTCAGTTACTTAACCAATATTACCCATTGGTTAAAACAGAACAAACGTTGAATTCAGATTAAAGGTCAATAACCAAATCAATCATCCAATCAAAACAGTTCATATGTTGATAATACGAGAATAAATAATATTTAATATATTGAGGAATCCAGTTGGATCCCTCCAACCTGTTCTTCCCTGCATTAAAATAGATTATCTCACACAAATTCATTTCAGTTCAATTTAACTAATAATTTCTATAACAGTAAATAACGATTATTTAACATCAAAACCATTCAAACAAAACAATTCAAGCAATTCAAACAATGAAGCACGTTTATTTAATAAATGTGACCAACAAGGCAAGTTACTTCTATTAGGTCCCATCGTTAAAATAACGATTTGGTGTTCCACTGAAATTAAACAACGTTTAATTTCATCGGTTCAATCCATATATGAATATATGTTAAACAAACAACAAACAGTCAACCATTAGCAACCATAGCACACAAAATAAACCCGACTTATATGAAATATAAGTAGGAAGAACTGAGTGAGTTTAACTTACCTTGATTTCCTTTATTGCTAAGCGATTCGATTTTAGTTAAATTAAACAGTCATTTAATTTAACTATAAGTTCCACCTGCATCTATTATTGTCCAAATCAGTTCTTGAATATAGACCCCGACAATACGATTGCAGTGAAGCTTGTTCGGTTCAGTTCCGTTAAGATACGTGAAAGCTATGCAATTATTAACACACGATTTAAATTAGAAATTGTTACTTTTTTAATTAACAATTTATTAAATTATAATTAATTACCTTTTAAATTAACGGCTTAACAACCGACTATCCCTTCTACTCTTCACGCTGAGCTCACAAACTCAGCTGTCTTCATTCCTGAATGCACCTGTGCACGTGTTATAACATTTGTAAGTGTAGGTTTTAATTAAATAATTTACTTGCTAAATTAGAGATTATAATAACTAGTTACTCTTAATACTTGATTAAGGAAATAACAGGCCGACAAAATCCCGTTCTCTGCTATTCATTCCATTCGAATCCTACTAGGAAGATCACACATTTTTTTAACCATTTATAATAGGATTAATTAAATTTAATATAAGCTTAATAGTTTAATCACTTTTTAACCTAGGATTAGGCCATTCCATTTGTTCCTTCTGCTATTTGATGAAATAGCGTCTTCCCTCTTCGTTTAGAAACACTACTGCTGCCAACTAAAAACACACAGTCGCGCCTACCGACGATGGTCTGACACCGATCTGACTGTGTCAGTTGATAGCCTCCAACACCGGCGAGCGATGTCTGAACTCCCTTCCAACTCGAATGTGTCCACTGCTGGTAATAGCCCTCGAACCGGCTGCCATACATATTCAAAATCCGACCACGAAGCTGAACAGAATTCGATCACCACAGGTAGATCGATTGATCTCACTTAGCATAGGAATTTTCCAGTTTATAGTTTCTGAATTAAACAAGTAGATTTCGAGAAAAATGAGTGGAAAGGAGATGAGATGTGGTCCGTTCATTCCCTGATGGCGGCGGAGACAACTCATTGACCATGCAAAGAAGGGTTTGACGAAAATAGGGGTACACGGATTTATATATGTAGAGAGTAGGGCTGAAATTATTCTTATTTTAATATATACCAATCTTAAAAATGAAGTACCATATAAAAATCTAACCATATGATATCCGTTTTTGACAAAAAATGTACTCCTAACATAAAAAAATATTCCGGACCTGATGGGACAAGTTTTGTTGAATTCCGAGGTCGTTTGTGAAAAGTCCTTTATAAATCACAGACTAAAAATCATGCGTTTAAATTTCCCACGGTCACAAAATAAATCCAATCAACTTGAAACTTTGACATTATACTAGACCTCTTCCTTACGGATCCAATGAAATTTATTTCATTAAATTTGGTGTTTGTTTGGCTAGTCGTTTATTCATTTAAAGTTACTCCTGTCTAATGGTATAAACGGTCAAATAAAAATAGAGGCATTTATCGTTGTCACAATCAAATGGTAAGTCCAGTTGACACGAAAATTGAAATCTTATAATAATTAATTAATACGAATCCAACGGCACAAGTTTCGTCGCTTTCCGAGACTGTTCCCCGATACGCTATTTTTATATGCAGCACAATGCTATTTTGGACACCAAATTACCCGGTCTACAAAAATAACAAACTATATACCTATCCTAACTCTAAATGTCGATACGAATTTAACGGAACTAGTTTCATGGCTTAATTTGATCGTCTGGTCAAGTTATACACAAATACTCCTCTGTTAAATTAAATTAATTTAATTACGCGCTATAGAAAATGACTGAACATTTACGACTGCCGTTGTCACATACGACATCGGTTTTCCACCAAATTTAATACCGTACAATAATTTAACATTACGGTTCTAATGAAACTAATTTCATCGAAAACGGACTTTGTTTGCAAAATGGTCATTTTAAAGGCCTATATAATATCAATTAAAATATTATTTAAATTCCAAAATAACTTAATTAAATAATAATAAATTACTATAATCATAAATACCCAACTGGAAATATCATATAGCTTCAATTATAAATTATACAACTCAATATCATCAATTCCGAATTAAACGATGTCTAAATTATATTAAAATCCTTTTTAAACTAATTAATAAACGTTATAATTTAATAACAATTTCCATATCGACTATCTTAAAATTTGATTTAGCCATAACTAACAATCTATAGCACGAAATCTGGATTTTTCTCTTCTATATGAAAAGTATAATCAACAAGATTCCAACGTTTCTTGTTTCATAGAAATCCGACTTATATCGGATCCTGTATACTCAATTAAAGTTCAAAACTCCATATTACGAACTGCCGTGCCATTTCGAGCTCGTTTTATAATTATATATAAATTAACGTTCAACTTCGTTTTTAATAAACGAAATAAATATTAAAATCCATTAATATTCCAAATATAATATTTAAAATAATAAATTAAATTAAATTTTTGACTACAAAAAATACGGGTCATTACATTACTTTACATGTTCTATCCTTGATATTGATTGTTTGTTTGCTATTCAGTAAAGGTTGCATCTAAGTTTTGAAGGTTTGTCGAATTATTTCTGCATGAAGTATACACATGTAACACAAAAAATTTAACAAGTGCTTGAGCTAAATATAAAATTACCGTTGTACATGGTTTGTCTTGGTTCAAAACCGTTCTCTATGAGCTTTGATAAGGAAAATATAATATTATTCATTGAATTTTTTCCATCAAAATTCTTTTCAAATGATTTAGTGCAACTTGATCACCAACTTGGCAGTACACCCTAGATTTACAGTATGGCGATTAAATTTCCAATGTAAGGGAGCCATATTTTTTACAGTTGAAAAAGTTTGACCGTGAAAATTATTAGGGCTTTACTACTTAATTGGCCGCATGATGGAATGATGAATATATTCATAGTAACTTATAATGGACAAGATATATTAATTACATGCAAATACCCTATTATTTAAAATTTCTAAAATATGAATCTAAAATGATTTTTGTTTTCTTTCTGAAATTGAATACAGAAATATGGTTTATTTTCCAAAGTTCCGCCCCCACAGAGTCAAATTACTGCATACGCCGCTGGATGTATATGAACAAAAGCTAAAGAAGTTGTTATGAATCCCTCGTCTTTTCAGGGTAAGTATTGTCCAGATTAACTACATGAATGAAAAAAAAGCAAAACACCACTACTATGTCTGAGTTGGTTATTGATTATTTGGTCAAATCAAATTGTTTGTTGAAAGAAATATAAACGATGACAAAATTTATAGTTTAGTTTTTTTTTTCAGTTTATTTATTTATTTCTGCAATGTTATTTTAATCATCTAAGCAATTTTAGTTTTTCAAAATAACAATGTTACTTGTAGGTATTAATTTAAATAAGTTGTCCACTAATATGTGATTTATTTATTACATTTAGTATTGCAATTTTCATTTTCTTTAATTGAGCATTAACATATATAATGACATGTTTTATGCTAATATTCGTTTTATTTGTCGTTTCAATTATAAATTCAATAATAATTTAGAGGAACAGAAAAGTCACTGATATGGAATATGTTAGCTAATTTAATTTACAAGTTTGCATTCATTACCATTTTTTCCAAAATAAAGCAGTCAATTTTTCATTAATTTCTTATTTAAGAAAACAGATAATAGATTTTTTTTTTTTTTTTGATATCACTTAATGATCAGTTTTTCCACCATATGTATTATGCGGTTATACTAATAAATTTAATTTTGAGTAACTTAAAATAATACAAAAAGAAAACCTTTGATATAACCAAATTTTTTTTGGTTTATGTGAAATTAAAACCTTTAACATAGAAGAACAATAGCAAAAAGAAACTGATATCCATAACTAATTCAATCACAACCCAAATGCATAGAATTAAAAAAGGAAGAGGAAAATGACAACATGTTAATAGTTCAAAAGTTTAAAAATTCAAAATTCAAAAAAAAAAAAAAAAGAGAGAGAGAGAGAGAGAAACTTTCTGGACACGTAATCAAATTTTCCTTTTCTATTGTCTGCATTTGATAAATTGTTACGATAACTTCTTATTGAATGCATATGGGAACAAATGAAAAAAGATTAACTGGTCTAATTTCCTTCGGTAGATCATTACTAGTACTACTGTACTAGCAGCTCCACACAATTTTAGTTGGGCCAAAAAATCATACTAGATTCGACCGCATCCTAACCTCATGCTAACCCTAGATTCCTAGGCAAGAATAAATACTCAGCCGTCGTCGGCGATATTCTGGAAAAAAAAAAAAATCCGTTCTTTTCACTCAACCGATGCAACCGTGGCTTTTTAATGATAGAATCAATTGCACCACTTTTGATGGAATGGAGGAGTCGCGAAATCAACGGAGATTTCATGATTTCTGCTAGTAAGGAAAACTACTTGATGGAATGGCTCAAAATATCTTTGGTAAGCTACCTCATTATTGCTGTTTATTTTTCAGAAAACACCTCTTCTGATTAAAGTTCCGGATTAATTTTCATTTCATCGTATTTCACCTTCTTCGTTGTTCTATGATTTTGAATTAGAAAACATAACTATGAGAAAATCCGAGTCATTTGAAAGTAGAAATGCTCCGAAATTTTTAATTCTCGGATTTTCCTTCTAATTAACCTTGTTTCTTTGCTCTATTTAAAAATATAAAACACCCCAAACTATGGAGAAGACAGGCTCCTACGGTATACAGCATCAAAACACTACTCAGTCTACTCTAAAAGACAATATTACAATGCCTGCTTATAGCACAACTGAAGCTAAAAGTTGTGTAATGCCATATCCTATTGGCCTTTGGTTAATTGCGGATTACGCTGCCACCCACGCTAATTAATACACTCGCTGACCCAGACTCTTGAAGATACATTGGTTTAGAACCTTAAAATGGAGTTGGACAGTGAAAGATTTTCTGGCAGTGAGTATTGTACCGTACTTGTTTTGACTATGTACAACTAAAGTTATGCATTTTTTTTTCAGATATGTTAATAAAGTACCAATTTCTAAAAAATTATAAATATTGACCGCATAAATTTGTATAAGTATCGTTTATCATATTGATTAGCAATATTATTGCATATTGAAGTGTATTTGCAAAGAAAAAGTACCAAAACAGAATTAAAGCGTGATTTCCGGAATTGCCAGAACGGAACTGAAATTTTAAAACTTACCGTTGACCGGAACGGAAACAGAAAGCGGGATTTCGAACCTTGGTATTAAATCCAGTGATTAATTGGTAATTGGAATCTTCAATTTTAAAAATTATTTTCTTTTGAAAGGAAATGAAGAGTTTGCCTTCGAGAACAAGTTATGAAATATTGAGAGTAGCGGTTGGCTGATTGTTAACTCCATTCTTATATTTTAAGTCTGTAATCAAACATGACTCGTTGCGTTGCCTTTTTGACATATGATTTATAAAGAGTAAATTAGGCAAAAGGACAAAGTTATTTAAAAATTAATTCTTTGGGCCGCAACTTCTGTTAATTGGGCTGGAGGACCCGCAAACTTCTGTTAATCCAATCCTACGTCTTACCATTTTGTTACTTCATTTAGTCATCTTTCAATTAGGTTAGGGTTTTCCATCAAATTTTAAATCGAGAAAACATGAGATAGATCGAAATCAAAAGCAAGTGTATTCCTATAATGCAAACTCGTCGCTTAAGGTCATCGTTGTCGTCAGAACAATCGCCAAATTCGCCACCAAAAACAGAAAATAGGGTTGTTTCTTCGAGATTATCACTATCAACTATAAAGGCGAAAAAGACGATGGAGAAGGAGAAGGATAAAGAGATCAGGTATCACAAACAAAAATAAACAAAAATGGTTAAATTGACTGTATATGTAGTTTTAAATTATGTGCTGTTTATTTGGGCAAAATTAACACAAATATATTATAAAACGATTCGTTAATTATGTATTGATTTGTAGTGCAAAATATGCTAGGTTAATTAAGTGCAGGATATTCTAGATAAGTTTAAAATACAAAATGTCAGGTTAACCTAGCACTACAGCGAGTGATCGAGCCCTTGAAAATTTTACGAAAATACTAGGTTAACCTGCCATTATATGGCATGACTGAGCCCTTAACCGACATATGAAAATGACAGGTTAACCTAGCACTACAGCGAGTGGCCGAGCCCTTGAAAATTTTACGAAAATGCTAGGTTAACCTGCCATTACATGGCATGACCGAGCCCCTAAATGACATATGAAAATGACAGGTTTACCTAGCACTACAGGTAGTGGTCAAGCCCTTGAAAATTTTATAAAAATGCTAGGTTAACCTGCCATTACATGGCATGACCGAGCCCTTAACCGACAAATGAAAATGTCAGGTTAAACTAACACTCCAGCGAGTGGCTGAGCCCTTGAAAATTTTACGAAAATGCTAGGTTAACCTGTCATTACATGGCATGACCGAGCCCTTAACCAACATATGAAAATGTCAGGTTAACCTAGCACTATAGCGAGTGGCCGAGCCCTTGAAAATTTTATGAAAATGCTAGGTTAGCCTGCCATTGCATGGCATGATCGAGCCCTTGACCGACATATGAAAATGTCAGGTTAACCTAGCACTACAGCGAGTGGCCGAGCCCATAAAATTTTTACGAAAATGCTAGGTTAACCTGCCATTACATGGCATGACCGAGCCCTTAACCGACATATGAAAATGTCAGGTTAACCTAGCACTACAGTGAGTGGTCGAGCCCTTGAAAATTTTACGGAAATGCTAGGTTAATCTGCCATTACATGACATGATCGAGCCCTTAACCGATATATGAAAATGTCAGGTTAACCTAGCACTACAACGAGTGGCCGAACCCTTAAAATTTTTATGAGAATGCTAGGTTAACCTGCCATTACATGACATGACCGAGCCGTTAACCGACATATGAAAATGTCAGGTTAACCTAGCACTACAGTAAGTGGCCGAGCCCTTGAAAATTTTACGAAAATGGTAGGTTAACCTGTCATTACATGGCGTGACCGAGCCTTTAACCGACATATGAAAATGTCTGGTTAACCTAGCCAGTGTAGTCAAGGCGAAAAAGCCCCAAAAAGCCCCTGGCTGGCGCCTAGGGCTTTTTTGGGCGCATTGAGCATGACTTATGCTGTTTCACAGCAAAAAAAAACTGCACGTAAAAAATGGATCTTAAAAACTGCACTTAACAAAAACTGCTTTAAAAAAACTGGACTTAATAAAAACTGCACTTAAAAAAAGTGAAAAAAATTGAGAAGGACAAAAAAGTTTAAATTTTTTATCCAAAAGGACAGGCCGTTAAATAATTAATTTGAAGGATAAAAGTCTGGCCCATTTAATCGTTCAGCCAAAAAACACTTCCGTCTGTTCATTCAGAAAACACTATCGTATTTCATTTTCAATCCGTTTTATTTTAGAAAAATTGATCATTCGAATTCTCGAAAAAATAAAAATAAAAAGTCTGCCGAAAACCCTGAGAATCTGATTGTTGAAGAAGCACAAACAAAATTGACACAAGTTGAATTTGAAGAAAATCAAACCGAAATACGATGTGATCAACAGAAGGCGGAAGCCGAAACCCTAGAAATCGAAAAAATTATAGTCGAGCAAGAAGGACAGGGGAATCAGGAAGTGGAAGGTCAACAAAACACGTCTGGAAAGCCTAGAGAAACAGTAGAAGTTTCTACTGCACAAGAACCTCAAGATGATGAAACCCTACAACAGATGAAAGAAGAAATACTTCAAAAGAGAGAAAGAAGGAGCAAAAAAAGGAACGATGGAAAAAATACTAAGAAAGATCAGAGGAGTACTAGAAAGAAGGTTGAAAAGGCTAAAAGTGGAGAAGAAAATTCGGTAATAATATACCATAAAAACTTATAGTTAGATTTTTTTTAAAAATGATACCACATTGTTTTTAAAAATCTGATACCAGAATGCTTTGAAAATTGGTACATTACCTTCAGTATCAAACTGATACTACATAATTTGGAAAACTGATACTACAATTAAAAAAAATCAGAATTGTAGTATCATAAATGATAACACTTAGCCAGTGAGCTTTTATTTTGTAGTATAAAAACTGATGCCAATGAGCTTTTATTTTGAAATATTATATTAAATTTTTTAATAGTATGTAATTCATTATGAAATATTGTATGAAAGCTGGTAGTTACGAATGTTAAAAACTGAAACTGTGTTGTAATTTGTATAAAACTAAGCTTTGAATATTGTGTTCGTATGATTTATATCTTAAATGTTGTGATATACTTTATCATGGTATCAGTCTTAAAATCACACTAGTATCAGTGTTGATAATAAAATTCTGTTTGCATGAAACTGGTATCTGTTATGGAAGCACACTAGTATCAGTTATGCTAATAAAATTTTGTTTATGTGAATGTGGTATCAGTTCTTCCAGTTAACTGGTATCAGTTATGCTAATAAAATTTTGTTTATGTGAATGTGGTATCAGTTCTTCCAGTTAACTGGTATCAGTTTTGATATTGAGATTAATGGTACAATTTTTGAATGCATTTTGTTATCAGTTCTGAATTCAAAATGGTATCAGTATTATTACTGAATTTCTATTTACATGAATATTGTGTCATTTCGTTATCTAAATAGTAATTTATCAGTTTTCAATAATGTTTCTATTTTACATTAGGACGATGATTTTGCTAATCCTCGGCCACGAGAAACAAAAGATAGAACAACCGCAAAAGAAAAAACTGAATCTGCGTATAGATGTGGGCTGCAACCTTCTTATAAAATCATAAAGCTTGTGAAGGAGAAAAAAGCATTAAGCAAAAAACAACTAGAACTACTGAAAAGATCACCATTCTTCAAACCTTTCAATGTTTTCTATGAAGGAAAAATAAATTTGAAAGAATGTAAGAAATATACGGAAAATTTGGATGCGATTTACAAGTGTTATTCAGTGGAAGAAGGAGCTTTTATCTTTGGCAATAAAAAAATGACAGTAACGACCAAAGATATTAGCTTACTTTTTGGGTTGCCGATGCTTGGAAATAATATGGAGCCTCCCAAAATGATGACTAGCAAAACAATTCCTTTAGCTTGTAAAAATTATGCTTTACGGAATTTTGGATCATCGGCATATATCACAAGATCTTTGATTGAAGCTAGAATAAAGAAAGTAATAGATAAAGAGGATGAGTACAAGATGGAAGACTTGCCTACTCTTCTTATTATGGACATTGTAGTTATTTTTTTCTTCCCCAATAATCAACAGAAATTGAGATGGGGACTTCTGCAGTACTTGTGTGATTTGGAAAAAATGAAAACAGTTTCTTGGCTGTTGACCATTGAAAAGAATTTCCATAAATTTGTTAAAAATTTCAGACATAATCCAAGGAATATGTCTGGATGTGCAATGCTTCCACTGGTAATTTATTTGTTTTTTATTTGATTTTTCTAACATTTGTGAATTTAGCACAACTTTTATTAAAAAAAAATGTTTTTTTTACGAAGTATTGCATATGTGAAAAAATGAAGATAATAAAGCCGCGATGCTCAGCTAGCGAGATATACCCAAGATTTGCTAGATGGGATCTACGAGCCTTGAAGGAATATGTTACCCAAAAGTTCCTGAATGACATGAAGGAGAGATATATGTTTTTTAATTTCAGTTGTATCAGTTTTAGGATTATGGTAGTATCATTTCTTATGATTTCTTGTTTAAATAAAATTGTCAAGTCTTTATGTAATATCAGTTTTTTTGAGTTTTAGTTAAAATTTAATTTTGCATTTTCTTGGTATCAGTTATAGGAGACTGGTAGCATCAGTTTTTTTTAGTTCTGCTTAAAAATTATTTTCCCCAGTATATTGATATCAATTTTATTAGCCTGGTGGTATCAGTTTTTTTGAGTGCTAGCCTGGTGGTATCAATTTTATTAGACTGGTGGTATCAATTTTACTAGCCTGGTGGTATCAATATTACTAGCCTGGTGGTATCAATTTTACTAGCTTGGTGGTATGAATTTTCCCAGTATATTTATTTTTCCAGTAGCATTGTATCAGTTTTATTAGGATAGTAGTATTTGTTTTTCTTTTTGTTAACTGAAATTTAATTTTTCACATTCTCGGTTTCATTCTGAAGTGTCGAGTGGTATTAGAACTTTAACATTCTTATTATCAAAACTGATATTATCAAAACAAATTTAATTTTTTAGGTTCATGAAATTTCAGACATACATCCACATGAATTGAAAAAATTGGAAACAGCAGATGAAATTTCTTCTAAATCAAAGGGAGCAAAAGAACGCCCAGCAACAAAAAAAAATGTCGAGAACAGCAAACATAAATGGATTCTTTTGAGGATGATGTGACTATGAGAGTGTTGAAAATTCATATTGACAAAATTGAAGCTGAAAACAAGAAACTGAAAAAAGATTTGACAAATGAAAGATTTTTTAGAAGAGAAGCAGAAAAAAAGGTTGTTAGTTTGGAACAACAGTTGCAAGGAAGAAATACAGATTTTGAACAAACGGAACTTTCGGAATCTGATTTGGAAGAGACTAAAAGTGATTCACATTCTCAACATAATGACGAAGAAGAAGGAAAAAACGACAATGAGAATGTTGAAAATGAAAATCAATGCAATATTAAAGTCGAGAAAGAGAAATGTGAACAAAATGAAAATTTTGAAACTGCAGAAAAAACAATTCCAGCTGAACAAAGCTCAGAAATCAGAAAAAATGTATCGGTTGAAGTCAGTCCGCCCAACTTCGACTTTGGTATCACACAAATTATTAAGGAAATACAAGAAGAAAGAAAATCAGCCGAGCAAGAAGGGAAAAAATGCCATCAGAAGACGAACCGCCTTCATATGTAGACAGAATAAAAAAAAAAAAAAAAAAAAAGGAAGAAGACAATAAGAAGAGATTCATTTGACTATCCTACAATTTCAAAAAAAAAAAGGAAAAAAAAACAAGTATTGAAGCAGGAAAAAATAGAGAAGATCAGCCTACAGAAGAATCAGAAAAAGAAAAAAAGCAAGAGCAGCAGCATGAAGAAAAACAAAGTGAGAAAACGGAGAAAAATATAGAGCAAGAATCAATTAGAATTGAAAAGCCACTAGCTATTTTGGAAGCATCATGGGCAGAATTGAATTTGTCACATTGCGACAGTGTTAAATATCTGAATAAAAAACAACAAGCCTTGGTTAAAGAAAAATTCTCTGTTGCAAAAGCAAGAAATTTGTAGGTACATATTTTTTCTATCGATATTACTAGAGATTTGTTCAAAACTTAACTATAATTTTCATTTCTACATAACAGGGATGTTATGATAAATGATGACACAATTTTAGGTGGTTGTGTCATAACGAAACGTATGCTTGTTAATGTTCTGGAAGGGAGCTTCACGGATGGATAGGTACCATATATATGCTTGTTAGTATCTGTTTTCAATGCCTGCTAGTATCATTTTTTTTTAGTTATAGTAAATTTTATTTTTACAGTTTCTTGGTATCTGTTTTAATAGCCTGGTAGTATCAGTTTTTTTAATTTCTAGTTAAAAATTATTTTTAGTAAATTTTAGCTAGTGAGCATCTCTGTTTTTGATACTGATCTTCTTGTACGTGCATTGTGTGCATGTTTGATTGTGCACATGTTTATGTTGAAATGATGCACATTTATGTGTACACTCACAGACATAAATCTGTATCAGTTTTAACAAGGACTAAACCTGTATCGGTTTTAACATATCAGATTTCATAGACTGGTAGTATCAGTTTTTTTGATTACCCGTTAAAAATTATTTTTCCAGTATTGTGATATCAGATTTCATAGGCTGATAGTATGAGTTTGTTTTTATTTCTATTTAAAAATTATTTTTCCAGTATCTTGATATCAGTTTTCATAGCCTGATAGTATCATATTTATTTCGCAATATCATATGGCTTCTTATATACATATGTATGTGTATTACAGATTATCGACTGGTTTACAAGATACTGTGCTTTAACGGTAAACAATTACGCAATGCCAACGATGGGAACAGTAAGTAAAATTTCAGGTCACTTTTGTGCAATATTATTTCTTAAATTAGTAAATAACAAACAATATTTTTTATGAATAGAAAGCACTGGCTGACAAAATCGAATCACTTATAAAGGCAATAGCTCTTCTCATTTTAGAAAAGGCTGTGAAAGACGAGTTCACGGAGCTTATTTACTTTCCATTGCATTATGAAAGTCACTGGATGCTAGTGACTTTAACATATGCAAATATGCAGTGGGCACATTTCGACTCCAATCGGCCTAGAAGATCAACCACGAACACTAATGCAAGTTTGAAAGCTGCACTAACATTGGTACGAAGTCACTACTTGTATATATTTGAAACTACTGCTACAGTTATGTCACTAACTTATAACCTGCTATATATTTTACAGAGAGCTGTGGTTGAGGAATTACTGTCGCGGTTATGGCAATAATGTTACAAATAAGCAGTTCAGCACATCTGAAATGGTTCAAGAAAAGTGCGCACAAGACTGTGACACGTAATTCTTTACCATATATTAATTTTAATACCCAGAATGAATGAGCATTTATACTACTAACGACATGATTTCCTTTGTACAGGCTTGATTGTGCGATATATGTTATGATTTTCATAATATCAATGAACAGAAAAGAAATTCCTCTAAAGGTTGACCCGAAGAACATGCTGAAATGTAGAGCGCAGCTAGTGTATGAAATTTTGGCAAACAGTGGTTATTGTTGGGATTTAGCAAACTTTATGTCTAATCTTTCTTAGGAGGAAAAATGATTATAGTTGGTAGTTGAAATTGGTTGGTTGTTAGAAATGTACATATGATGATATTTATTTCAAAACTACTTGTTTTTAGCTATTGTAATGGATGTCAAATGTTGCAAATGTTCAACATTTCTTGTGAATTTTTTTTTTATATGATGATATGATTTTAGTTTGAAATTGCTGCGATGTTACTAATGAGTTTTATGCTGTCAAAATGCATTGAATCATGTGTTGTGAACTGTTTTATGGTTGTATCTATGAAACCGATATCTCATTTTTTTCCAAACTGACATACATATTTTAAAAAAAAAACTGATACCAACATTAACACAAAACTGATACCTAAATAATATAATTTGAAAGATGAAAAACTGATACCAGATTTGATTCAAAACAGATACCCTACTGAAGTTAAATATAGTAATCTCAAAATGATACCAGCATGAATGCAAAACTGATACTAGAAAACTACTAACTATACCATAACTTATACCACCATGTGATTTGTTATATGCTCAACCATGCACTTGGTCATGTACTCGATCATGTGCTTGGTTATGTGTCAGGTTATATGCTTTGTTATGGCAAAGTCATGGGCTTGGTCATGTGCTCTGTCACGTGCTCAATCCTGTCCTCATTCAGGTGCTCGGTAATGTACCAGGTCATGGGTTCGATCAAGTGTCCGATCATGGACTCAGTTATGGGCTCCGTCAAGGGCTTGGTTATGTTCACAATCATGTGCTTGATCACATGCTCGGTCAACTGTCCGGTCATGGACTCGATTATGGGCTCGATCATACCATATTAACGTATACATAGTTTCAGAAAGAAATCTGATACCATATTGATGTATACATAATTTAATACCATGTTAATGTATACATAATTTCAGAAAGAAATCTGACACTATATTATTAATGTGCTTCCAAAAGTAATACATTGACTATGCTATTACAACATATAATAGCCCATGATTGGGAACACAACCATACCTCATAGGAATTCTTAAACCAAGTACATACCTATCGCACATAAAATATATCTTATAGAAAAACCTAATCAAGTAACTATGGCTTTAAAATTCATATACCAACCTATTTTTATATCAAAAGGACGCCTTAATCATGTAAATAAAGTCACAGTCAAAAAATGATACTAGATTTCGTTCAAAACTGATACTAGGTAATTTGACAAAAATATACCATATTCACATAAACAAATCTCACGATCAAAACTGATATCAGTTAGCTTGAAAGTCTGATACCACGTTTGTTTAAACATAATCACAGTACCAAAACTGATACCATTATGCTTCAAAACTGATACCAGAAACTGTATATTACAACATTGAAGGATACCAATATCATCAATAATTGATATCTACAAAACAAGCAACATAAAATAGACACAGAACATACATACATACATATATATAAAAAAAGCATCAACTAAAACATGAAAGTAAACCAAAAATTCAATGAATACTCACAACTAATATCAAATTTATTACATTCCCAAATTTTAATGCATAAAGTGAAGGAAAAAACTGTAAAATCTGTAATACAATTGTAAGAAAGTATCAATTCTTCGAAGCTTGGCAGTTGCGCTTGTTATGGCCATATTGCTTACACACACCACACTGATTTTGTTTATTCTGGAAAAATGCGAATCCAC
The DNA here is from genome assembly GCA_030737875.1 of Allium sativum. Classification (NCBI taxonomy): domain Eukaryota; kingdom Viridiplantae; phylum Streptophyta; class Magnoliopsida; order Asparagales; family Amaryllidaceae; genus Allium; species Allium sativum. The sequence goes on from CM060920.1 coordinate 658,513,531, forward strand.
CTTTTCGTTTGGTAGAAGGTCTACCAGCACCACGTTTGTCTTTAGGAGGCTTAATGAAATCTTCATTGCAAGGATCAACAATGGGCTTATCATAGTTAGGAATTGGATTCACTGGATTAGCATAAGAAGATCGATAAGCGTCTACGGTGAAATAGTGTTCAACAAAATCGTATACCCGAAGTTTAGATCTAGTAATGCACTTGATAGCATGAACACAAGGAAATCTGGTAACTTTCCATTGATTGCAAGTACAACTTCGATTTTGAAGATCAACATGATGCGAAGATGGAGACTTGACTTCAAATATGAATTTCGAAGATTTATAAACAACCCAACCAAACCCTTCATCAATCAACCCTTTTAACCTATGCTCCATAGATGGACAAAGAATGGTAGTCCACAAATGACACTCCTCTCTCCTTTTGGCCATTTGTTCCGTAATTTTAATCCTAATTCCATCTAAGCATGAAGTAATTGGCAACGCTCTTTCCTCTATAATCCAACTATTAAAACTTTCAGCTACATTTGAACTATACTCTCCATATCGTTTACCCTTAAAAATCAAATCAGTCCACTTATCAAACGGTTTATCCTTTAAAAAGTTCATAGCTGCAGTACCTCCAACATCCAAAAATTTAGAATGTGCAGCTTCAAATTCATTTAAATTTGAAGCTCGAGAACACAACTTAAACAACTCAACAATCGAAACATTTGTATTCTTTGACTTAACAGCTGAAAGCAAGTGTTCACGAATACCCAAAACTAACCCTTGATGACGATCTGAAATAAAAACCAAATCACGAGTTTCTTCAAGCATTTTCTTCAAGTGACTTAAAAACCATCTCCAATTATCCACATTTTCAATGGAGACTACACCCATAGCTAAGGGGAAAAAGCCTGCAAATTAAATAACAATTAAATAGATAATCAAATTACATGTAAAAAATAACTGATACTACCAGGCACATAAAACTGATACCAGAAAATTGGAAATTAAATTTCTTACAAGAATCATAAAAACAGATACTACCAGGCTATGAAAACTGATACCAGGAAATTGGAGAAAATAATTATTAAATAAAAGTTTAAAAAACTGCTACTACCAGGCAAAATTAATTTTTAACAAGACATCATAAAAACTGATACTATCATACTATGAAAAGTGATACCAACTAACTGGAAAAATAAACATTAACTAATACTTAAAGAAACTGATACTACCAGGCTACTAAAACTGATATATAAAAACAATTAAAAATAAGACTTAACATAAGCTGATACTACATGTGTAACAACCCGTATTTTTGAATAACATGTTATAACATAAATCGAGGCAGAATTAAACTGTAAAATCTTAATTAAGGGAAACGGGCTGTGCCATTGCGTTCGTCTCGGAAAAATACACGAAATAGAGTCCGAGTTTTCGAAAAACGGAGTCCGTATGACCCAGATAAGGCCCGAAGAAGTTTTAGAAAAATTCAAAACAGATTTAAATACAAAAATCTCAATTTTCAGAAGTGGCGGGAAAATTCCCGCCAGACCCAGGGGGGTCGACCTGGGGGTCGACCTCCCCCCCCCCAGGTCGACTGGGGAGTCGACCTGGGGGTAGACCTGCCTGGTCGGACCCAGGCAACCTGGTACACCTATTTGGCTGTTTTGACCTATTTTGTTGGCTAGTGACGGGATTTGATGGCTTGGATTGAATCTAGGGTTAATCCTATGGCTAATACTATCCTAAAACTCTATAAAAAGACCCCTAAGCCTAGCCTAAATCATCATTATTCATTCCTACAACTAAACTATGCCAAATTTGTTCCTCTCATGCTAAAATTCCTAAGTTTATTTATATGAGAGATTTTGAGTTCATACAAGTGTTTCCAAGCTTGTATGAGTGTTCTTAGTTTGCATTCAAGTCAAGTTGCAACATTTCTATTTCAAAGCAAGGGTTTTTATTGATTTGGCTCAAGGGTTTTCATTTGGAGCTTGCATATTTGGGTTTTTGGTGCTTGCATAAGGGCTTCGTCTCAATCTTTATAATAAATATTTATTTGTGTCTTCATAGCACTGTAAGCCCTTTTTTACTTTCTTTTTATTGAACTCTAAAGTTAAATGAATGATGCAAGTTTGGGGTTGATCATTATGATATGCAAGTTTGGTTGATCATTATGATATGCAAGTTTGGTTGATCATTATGCAAGTTGGTTTAATCATTATGTATGACACATGTTGCTATGTTATGCAAGTTTGGGTTGATCATTATACACATGTTATCATGTTATGCAAGTTAAACTTGAAGTTGTGAGCTTAAAGCTTTATGTTGAAGGTTGCATTTTGGCAACATGGAAGTTATCATATCCCTTATGATAACTTGCATGTGAGGCTAAATGCGAACTTCTAGCCACTTCTACATGTCATTCATCACCATGTATCACTTATATGCTAAGTTTGGTTTTATGCATGCTTTTGAAGCCTAATAATGCAATATGCAAGTATATGAACATATGTACATTTCATATGCCACCATGTTAAACTTGTGGCTTCAACACCTTTTTGTCATGATTATGCCAAGTTCCCTATTTTATCCTTTATGCGTTGTTGTGATTATGTAAACGATGGGATTACGTTGGGGTTGGGTAACATTATGACATAAACATGGTTTTTATAACATGACGTGATATGTTAACTTGTAATTATGTTTTGGAAACATAATGGACATGACACTTAGAAAATATGAGTGTGGCCAACTCGAGGTTGGGTTGAGTTTGTAGCATAAATCTACCCGGACCCGCCCGGCTTAACTAGTGGCTACAAACAATAGGACCCAATGTGAGAAGTTGGTCATGTTGTGCTCGAACCCGAGGTTAGACCTAGTTGTGGTGTAAAGCTACCCGGACCCGCCCGGCTTAGGTAGTAACCACAACAAAGTCTAATGTGAGAGGTTAAAGCGCATTTAGTTAATTAATGCCTCCTGATTAGGGTTAAGTCATGGTCCACTTAATACTTAACCAATTTGGGCTTGATGGATTATTCGGGGTTAAGTCAGGAACCTTGGGTACGCTTAACCAATTTAATCCACGTTTGGATCGGGTTAACCACATTTAACCCGTTAAGAAACCCTAGTTGCGTGGTCCTTTTCAGCAGTAACCTTCTAGATAGTATCATAAGACCCTAGGACTAGGCTAGGGTGGGGCACGATTACTGGGCTGATTGTAAGAGACCAAAAGAGACGGCTGAATGATTCCCCGGTGGTTCAGGCGGACCATGGTCGTGCACATTAAGTCCGGAGTTGAACACGGGCACCGGTAGGTTTGGACTGTGCATCCTGGAATGGTGTCTGAGGGTTACACCGTAGGGCCAGATACACCCTAGGGTGGACCCTGCACAGTCAACTACATTACATGATTAAGCCGTATGACACCGACACTTGACGAGTTAGGCTTATAGGGAGCCGATCGAATAGACCGTGTAGTTGGACCTTGATTTAGGTCACCTCATGATGTTGGGCCAAGCTTGGGCCAAGGGATCAATTCTTGTTTTTACTTGACATGTTAGAATGCTAGTACACCCGTGGTGCAAAACTTAACCTTGATTATGCGATGACACCTTTATCTATCTGTTAGTTAATCATCATGCCAGTATGTTGTTATCCTTATGTTCATCTCAGCTTCTCATGCCAGTTAGCTTTACTAGTTCATGGACAGATAGTAGTAGGGCTTACCAGTCTTTTTGACTGACCTGTTTTCTTTCGCCTCTTTTCTTCCGTTTCCCCCCCCCCCTCATGTTCTCAGGGTGGGAACATTAGAGCTTAGCTTGGATCTTTATAGCTTGCTTACTGGATTTGCTCATGTACGGTTTCGGATATTGAGCTAGCTATGGTTTATCAATTCACTTTGGGGATAGTACTTTATGTATTTCAGTTTTTCAGTTTATGCTAGACTTTGTTTGTTGGAAAATAATGATCACGTACTTTGTTGTAATATGACTATGGTTTTGAAATACTAGTTTGATCCGCTGCTTTATTTACTCTGTTTTACTTATATGTTCTGTCTTGTGATATCTGCATGCATGTTTACCTTGTTTAACGCCCCTCCAAAGTCAGTGTGCTTGCAAGAGTTACCCTGGCGGAGGTGGGGTGTTACATTTGGTATCAGAGCGTAAAGTTTACAAGATTTGAGCAAAAGTGTTTTTGAAACTTACCTTTTGAAAGACTATTTTTCAAAACCAATTAAGTATTTTCCAAGAGAAGTCTAGTTATTTTAAAAGGCTATTCCCCAAAAGTCATAGCACTATCCTTCGTTTCTTCGTTCTGAATCTATCTTTTTCCTTTTTCAGTATGGCCGATCTTAACCTTCCCGAGGGAGTGACCATTCCCGGATGGTTCCGGAGGTACTTGGAAGCTAGGGCCAACGATGTGGGCCCAGCAAATACCCCCAATATAACCGAGGTTCCTCCTCCTCCTCCTCAGAATCCGCAAGCAGATTTCGCTAAGATTTGCAAAGACTTTAAGGCGATGGGGGGCAAGAACTTTATTGGGACGGAGACTTTTGTGGAGGCGAGAAATTGGTTGAAAGAAACTGAAAATCTCTTCGCCACCTTTGATGTGCAAGATCATAGAAAGGTTTTATTGGCAGCATGGTTATTAAAAGAAGAAGCTGCTTATTGGTAGGAGGTCACCAATGCTACGAGGCCCATAGAGACTTGGGCCGACTTTAGGACAAGATTTGGACTTAAGTTTCTATCATCAGCTGAGGCGAATCTGCAATTGGAGAGGTTTATATCTTTGAAGCAAGGGGACATGACAGTGAGGGAGTATGTGAATGAGTTTAACAAGCTCGCCCGATTCGGTTTGGACATGATTAATACCCCCCAGAAGAAGGCTTTGCGCTTTGCACGAGGGTTGAATGAGCCATTACAAGGTTTAGCCCTATCTCATATACCCATGGGGGCCACTTTTGAAGGACTAGTAGACATGGCATTGCTTCAAGAAGACGATAAGAATGGCAAGAAGGAAGTCAAGGCTAGTGAGACTCAAGCCAAGAAGACAGACTCCAAGTGGGGAGGAAATCAGAGAAATCAGAACAACAAAAACAACAAGAACAACAAGGGCAACAAGGCCAAGGCAAAGAATTCAAGAAAATGCCACTACTGTGGGAATGTTGGGCACATAGCTAAAGACTGTAAGAAGAGGAAAAGGAAGTCGGGCGAATGCTTTCATTGTGGAGAGACCGGACATTTTAGCAAGGATTGCCCCAAGAAGCAAGGGCAGAATCAGCGTGCAGGACCTTCTGGAGGGCAAGTGCATGCTCTCAACGCTGCTCCAGATCGAGGTAGTATTTATGTAGAAAGTCTTGTTTATATTTCTGATTATCCTGTTCGCACCTTATTTGATTCTGGCGCATCGCATAGTTTTATCTCTTCTGACATTGTTGAAAGTTTGCACCTAAGTACTAGCCTAGTTGAGGATCCCGTTTGTGTTTCAAATCCAATTGGGGGTTCCGCCCATCTATCTATGATTTGTGTGGATTTGAAGATTTCTATCTTGACCGTAGAATTCACGTGTAATGCTTATGTTCTCGGGTTCACGGGATATGGGTTGATCTTGGGCATGGATTGGTTGTCCAGTTATGGAGCCATTCTCGATTGTGAACATAGGGTGGTGAGGCTCATGACTCGCCTCGGTAATCCCCTAGAAATTTCTTGTAACCCTAGAGGTCCCGTCATGTTATCTTGAATCTCTCGACTCGTCCATCGATGATCTGCAATCTGTAAGGGTGGTCCGAGACTATCCTGATGTCTTTGAAGAAGTTAAGGGGTTACCCCCTAAACGAGAGATAGATTTCCGCATTTATCTAGTTGATAATGCCAAGCCAGTATCATTGCCCGTTAGGCACATGGCCCCTCATGAAAGAAGGGAGCTCGGTAAGCAAATCAAGGAGTTGCTTGAGAAGAATTTTATTAGACGAAGCATTTCTGAATGGGGTGCTCCGGTGGTATTCGCTACTAAGGAGGATGGTTCGCTTCGTCTGTGTGTTGATTATCGAGAGTTGAACAAGCTGATAAAGAAGAATAGACACCCGTTACCGAGGATTGATGACCTCTTTGACCAGCTTATTGGTGCTTCTGTTTTCTCTCAGCTCGATCTAGCCACCGGATTCCATCAGCTTAGAGTAGCTGAGGATAGCATTGATAAAACTGCGTTTAGGACTCCAGATGGATTCTTTGAATGGCTTGTCATGCCATTCGGATTGACTAATGCACCCGCCTACTTCGTAGACTTGATGAGTAGGGTGTTCAGGGAGTTCCTTAACAAGTTTGTTGTTGTCTTCGTGGATGATATTCTGATCTTCTCAAAGGGTGAGGAAGAACATGCTAGGCATCTCAAGGAAGTGATGGATACGCTTAGAGCGCATCAGTTGAAAGCCAAGTTCTCCAAATGTCATTTCTGGAGAAAGGAAGTTCAGTTTCTTGGACATATAGTCTCTAAGCAAGGCATAGCGGTGGATCCCGCGAAAGTGGTTGTGGTTCAAGACTGGAAGACTCCTAGGAATGCAACCGAAGTAAGAAGCTTTCTCGGTCTGGCGGGCTACTATAGGAAGTTCATCAGGGACTTCGCTAAGATTTCGGCCCCTCTTACTAAGTTGACGAAGAAGAACTTAGTCTTTGCATGGGACTTGGAGTGCGAGCTTGCTTTTCAAAAGCTCAAAAGAGCCCTTACCTCAACTCCAGTTTTGGCATTACCCGATAGTGGTAAGATGTTTACCGTGTACACAGATGCATGTGGCACGGAGTTAGGTGCTGTTTTAATGCAAGAGGGAAGAGTGATATGTTATGGGGGTAGGCAACTTAAAGTTCATGAGAAGAACTATCCCACTCATGATTTGGAGTTAGCAGCGATCGTCTTTGCACTCAAATCCTGGCGCCACTATCTTCTAGGCGAAAGGTTTGAGTTGTATACTGATCACAAGTCACTCAAATACCTCTTCTCGCAGAAAGACCTGAATCTAAGGCAGCAAAGGTGGATGGAATTCTTGGCATCTTATGACTTCGAGATAGCTTATACCCCTGGCAAGGGTAATGTTGTGGCGGATGCACTAATCAGAAGGAGATTGACTTTGAGTCCCTTGTTTGTTGAGACGAGGAGCTTAGAGTTCTTGGCAACCTTTGATTTCACGACGACTGTTGAGTCGATGTCGGGTTCATTAGCATCCCTTGAGCTTAGACCCACACTTCTTGATCAAGTTGGGGCTTCGCAGAAGGAAGATCCACAGATAGTCGAGGTTATGGACAAGTTGATTCGTGGCGAGACGTCTAGTCACCTGGCCAGATATGCTATAGATAACAAGGGGTGGCTAAGGCGTGATGGGAGGTTATGTGTTCCTCGAGTGGGAAATTTAGTCCATAGAGTTCTTGAAGAAGCGCATCACTCGAAGATGACTATACATCCTGGAGGGGACAAGATGTATAGGGATATGAAGCGCATTTTCTTTTGGGATGGAATGAAGAAAGATGTGGCAGAGTATGTTTCAAAGTGCATGGTGTGCCAACAAGTAAAAGCCGAGTCAAAGAAACCAGGTGGGCTATTACATCCATTGGAGGTCCCGCAATGGAAGTGGGAGAGTATTTCTATGGATTTTGTGGATGGATTGCCTAGGTCAAGGAGAGGGAACACGAGCATATGGGTCATAGTTGACAGACTTACGAAAAGTGCTCATTTCATTCCTGTAAAGAGCAAGAGGACCGCGTCATGGCTAGCATCTATTTATCTTCGGGAGATAGTGCGGTTGCATGGAGTTCCTTCTAGCATCGTTAGCGATCGCGACCCAATTTTCACTAACCAGTTCTGGAACAGTTTGCAAGAAGCGATGGGTACGCGATTGAATCTGAGTACAGCCTATCACCCCCAGACGGATGGCCAAACCGAAAGGGTGAATAGAGTGCTAGAAGATCTCTTGAGGCTTTGTGTTCTCGACTTCGGTGGTACCTGGGAAGACCACCTTCCTCTTGTAGAATTTGCTTATAATAATAGCTATCATGCCAGCATAGGGATGGCACCATTTGAAGCTTTGTATGGGAGGCCGTGTAGGTCACCATCTTGTTGGTGGGAGACAACGGATAAGATCTTGCTTGGGCCTGATATGGTTAGAGAGACTTCGGAGAAGATTGATTTGATTCGAAGAAGGATGAAAGCAGCACAAGACAGACAGAAATCTTACGCGGATAAGAGGAGGACGGATCTGGAGTTTGATGTTGGGGACATGGTCTTCGTCAAAGTATCCCCATTACGGAATGTTGTCCGCTTTGGGTCCGTTGGGAAGTTAGCTCCAAGGTTTGTAGGACCGTTTCCCATTAAGGAAAGGATTGGACGGATGGCATATAGAGTTGATCTACCCGAGAGACTTAGTGGGGTACATGATGTATTCCATGTGTCACATTTGAGGAAGTGCCTACATGAGACCGTAGAGGTGGTAGAGCCGAGCTTGCTTAGAGAAGTGGAGATAGAGCGTGATGCGACTATTCGACGAGCTCTTACCCACATCCTTGGGTCAGAGATTAGGAAGTTGAGAAACAGAGAGGTTCGACTAGTCAAAGTGCAATGGGGAGAAGATGAGAGCAATGCTACTTGGGAGACAGAAGCGAAGATGCGTTCACTTTATCCATTCCTTTTTGAGGGTACATTCTCAATCTCCTTTCTTAATTAGCATATCTTTCTATCCGTGTTTATCCTGTTTATCTTATTATCTCGTTAACCTTGTCATGAGAACCTTAGGTAGAAACCCTTGGTTGAAACATGTATTTGGAACATGTTATGCTTGATGGTTGCAAGTGGTTGCAAGTGTTTGCACGTGGATACTCGTGGATGCATGATACACATTAGGCACTAAGATCGGCTCACACACTTTCATACCGCATATGCATGAGTGTTTATGCTTATTCATGGATGAAAACTTGTTATGCTATCACGTGGATGTTGCATATGGATGAATGATATGTGCACTCATGTAAAGACTATAAGTTATGTTAGGAATTTGCATACATATGGACTCATTTCACTAACATATTTTGCATTAAGGGGGTTTACTGAATCAGTGACCTCCTGATTTTCGCATTAGATAAGTACATATACACACACCTTTGCATATGATCATACATCATTTAGAATCCTTTAAGGACAATGACTGCACGTGGATGATGTTTTGAATAGATGGATGATGGATGGTCGGATACGTTCTTCCTAACTTGGAGATTTCGGGGACGAAATCCTTTAAGGAGGGGAGAATGTAACAACCCGTATTTTTGAATAACATGTTATAACATAAATCGAGGCAGAATTAAACTGTAAAATCTGAATTAAGGGAAACGGGCTGTGCCATTGCGTTCGTCTCGGAAAATACGCGAAATAGAGTCCGAGTTTTCGAAAAACGGAGTACATATGACCCAGATAAGGCCCGAAGAAGTTTTAGAAAAATTAAAAACAGATTTAAATACAAAAATCTCAATTTTCAGAAGTGGCGGGAAAATTCCCGCCAGACCCAGGGGGGTCGACCTGGGGGTCGACTGGGGAGTCGACCTCCCCCCCCCCCCCCCCAGGTCGACTGGGGAGTCGACCCCAGGGTCGACCTGGGGGTCGACCTGCCTGGTCGGACCCAGGCAACCTGGTGCACCTATTTGGCTGTTTTGACCTATTTTGTTGGCTAGTGACGGGATTTGATGGCTTGGATTGAATCTAGGGTTAATCCTAGGGCTAATACTATCCTAAAACTATATAAAAAGACCCCTAAGCCTAGCCTAAATCATCATTATTCATTCCTACAACTAAACTATGCCAAATATGTTCCTCTCATGGCCTACACTCTCATGCTAAAATTCCTAAGTTTATTTATATGAGAGATTTTGAGTTCATACAAGTGTTTCCAAGCTTGTATGAGTGTTCTTAGTTTGCATTCAAGTCAAGTTGCAACATTTCTATTTCAAAGCAAGGGTTTTTATTGATTTGGCTCAAGGGTTTTCATTTGGAGCTTGCATATTTGGGTTTTTGGTGCTTGCATAAGGGCTTCGTCTCAATCTTTATAATAAATATTTATTTGTGTCTTCATAGCATTGTAAGCCCTTTTCTACTTTCTTTTTATTGAACTCTAAAGTTAAATGAATGATGCAAGTTTGGGGTTGATCATTATGATATGCAAGTTTGGTTGATCATTATGATATGCAAGTTTGGTTGATCATTATGCAAGTTGGTTTAATCATTATGTATGACACATGTTGCTATGTTATGCAAGTTTGGGTTGATCATTATACACATGTTATCATGTTATGCAAGTTAAACTTGAAGTTGTGAGCTTAAAGCTTCAAGCTTTATGTTGAAGGTTGCATTTTGGCAACATGGAAGTTATCATATCCCTTATGATAACTTGCATGTGAGGCTAAATGCGAACTTCTAGCCACTTCTACATGTCATTCATCACCATGTATCACCTATATGCTAAGTTTGGTTTTATGCATGCTTTTGAAGCCTAATAATGCAATATGCAAGTATATGAACATATGTACATTTCATATGCAACCATGTTAAACTTGTGGCTTCAACACCTTTTTGTCATGATTATGCCAAGTTCCCTATTTTATCCTTTATGCGTTGTTGCGATTATGTAAACGATGGGATTACGTTGGGGTTGGGTAACATTATGACATAAACATGGTTTTTATAACATGACGTGATATGTTAACTTGTAATTATGTTTTGGAAACATAATGGACATGACACTTAGAAAATATGAGTGTGGTCAACTCGAGGTTGGGTTGAGTTTGTAGCATAAATATACTCGGACCCGCCCGACTTAAATAGTTGCTACAAACAATAGGACCCAATGTGAGAAGTTGGTCATGTTGTGCTCGAACCCGAGGTTAGACCTAGTTGTGGTGTAAAGCTACCCGGACCCGCCCGGCTTAACTAGTAACCACAACAAAGTCTAATGTGAGAGGTTAAAGCGCATTAAGTTAATTAATGCCTCCTGATTAGGGTTAAGTCATGGTCCACTTAATACTTAACCAATTTGGGCTTGATGGATTAATCGGGGTTAAGTCAGGAACCTTGGGTACGCTTAACCAATTTAATCCACGTTTGGATCGGGTTAACCACATTTAACCCGTTAAGAAACCTTAGTTGCGTGGTCCTTTTCAGCAGTAACCTTCTAGATAGTATCATAAGACCCTAGGACTAGGCTAGGGTGGGGCACGATTACTAGGCTGATTGTAAGAGACCAAAAGAGACGGCTGAATGATGCCCCGGTGGTTCAGGCGGACCATGGTCGTGCACATTAAGTCCGGAGTTGAACACGGGCACCGGTAGGTTTGGACTGTGCATCCTGGAATGGTGTCTGAGGGTTACACCGTAGGGCCAGATACACCCTGGGGTGGACACTGCACAGTCAACTACATTACATGATTAAGCCGTATGACACCGACACTTGACGAGTTAGGCTTATAGGGAGCCGATCGAATAGACCATGTAGTTGGACCTTGATTTAGGTCACCTCATGATGTTGGGCCAAGCTTGGGCCAAGGGATCAATTCTTGTTTTTACTTGACATGTTAGAATGCTAGTACACCCGTGGTGCAAAACTTAACCTTGATTATGCGATGACACCTTTATCTATCTGTTAGTTAATCATCATGCCAGTATGTTGTTATCCTTATGTTCATCTCAGCTTCTCATGTCAGTTAGCTTTACTAGTTCATGGACAGATAGTAGTAGGGCTTACCAGTCTTTTTGACTGACCTGTTTTCTTTCGCCTCTTTTCTTCCGTTTCCGCCCCCCCCCCCCCCCTCAGATTCTCAGGGTGGGAACATTGGAGCTTAGCTTGGATCTTTATAGCTTGCTTACTGGATTTGCTCATGTACGGTTTCGGATATTGAGCTAGCTATGGTTTATCACTTCACTTTGGGGATAGTACTTTATGTATTTCAGTTTTTCAGTTTATGCTAGACTTTGTTTGTTGGAAAATAATGATCACGTACTTTGTTGTAATATGACTATGGTTTTGAAATACTAGTTTGATCCGCTGCTTTATTTACTCTGTTTTACTTATATGTTCTGTCTTGTGATATCTGCATGCATGTTTACCTTGTTTAACGCCCCTCCAAAGTCAGTGTGCTTGCAAGAGTTACCCTGGCGGAGGTGGGGTGTTACAACATGTCACCTAACACCAATATGTAAGAATAAAAAAAACTTGACAACATAAAAAAATACCTTGATTACCATTCTTTGCAGTAGCTCCCATCAATACACCTGGTCGTCCCTTTAAGTGAGTTGCGTCCAAAATAAATCATGGCTCGGCAATACGTAAACCCACGTATACATGCAGAAAGGGCAATAAACACTCTCTCAAACTGGTTAGTACTGGCATTAACCTCTAAATCAACATAACTACCTGGGTTATGATTTTGTAGTGCCTCCAAATACCATCTCAAGTCATCATAAGACATAGCATCATTACCATATAATTTAGTCGAAGCAAGTTTTTTTGCAGAATAAGCAACCGCATAATTCAACTCAATATTATATTCTCTACGAAAATCATCTATGATCTCCTTAGGCTTCTTGCTTGGACGATCACGAATTTCATCTATAATCAATGATTTAATAAACGAGCTAGAAATAGGCGGATTGCTCAAATTTTTAAGTCCACCACCACAAGAATGCTCACTAACTAAATTCCGTATGAAAAACCTATTAAGTTGTTCGGAATCACAAGTAGCATGAACTTTAAATTGACATCCAGTAGACGACAAAGAAGAGCAAACAACTGTTATCCTAGAAGAACTATTCTTTAAAAAAAGTAGTTCATACCCTGTCTGAATTTGATATGCCATCAATAATCCCCTAAAGTCATTAGCACCCCCAAAATAGAACCCTTTAAAATCAGAAATGGAAAGATTAGATCCTCTCTTCATCATGTCTTTTAAGTAACTTTTCCATGTACAACAATAGTAGAACACAAAGATGCATTAGACGAAACTTCAGATGCAGTTGAATGAGAACAAGTATCAATATTTTGGAGCTGACAATCCTTCCGCTTAACAGTGAAAGAAAAGAAAGCACTCTTTTTATGTAGTTGAAAGCAAATTGTACTTTGAAGATCGGAATTAGTATCAACATATATTATTTTGTTCTCAAGCAAATAACTAATTTCAATTGAATCAGGAGTAAGTTGAGACCAATGATGGCATAATTCATTCTTCAAATCATATAATGAACAATTAACGGCCAACCGTGTACTAAAGGTAAGATTATTGAACAAAAACAAAACCAAGAGACTATCATCACCACTGGAAGAAGAAAAAAGCAGTCAGCAAATTATTATATAATTGATACAAATTTTGATTCAAAACTGATAATGTATTGCTGTACACTTAACAACAGAGAACAAACTGATACCACCAATAACAAAAAACTGATACTGTATTGCTGTACACTTAGCAACAGAGAACAAACTGATACCACCAATGACATAAAACTGATACTGTATTGCTGTACACTTAACAACAGAGAACAAACTGATACCACCAATGACATAAAACTGATATCCAGATATAAACATAATATTTATGAACATACCACCAATACCACATGCCTCAAGAGATTGCAATATAGAGTTACTCCAACTTATGTTATTTGACAGAATAAAACTGATACTAAATCCATTAAGCACATAGCATAACACATTACAATAATGTAATCTAAATGAAAACATTCTAAATGAGGACAGTTTGATGCATATATGAACACAGTCTAAAGGAAAAAAAAATACTCAGTGTAAAACATATAACCTGTTGCTGCTGCAAATCGAATCCGTTAATCAACCAACTCAAATCAATAGGAGAAAACCTAAAGAGAATCGATCACATAAAAAAAAATTAAAGAAGATCGCGCAAAGGAATTTCAGAACAAGAAAAGCAAAAAAAAAAAATCACGAATGAGAAAATCACACCTGACAAGTAATGCTCAACCGATTTTGCAATCACGACCGAGAAAATCACGAATGAGAAAATCGCACCTGACAAAAAAAATCACGAATGAGAAAATCACGCAAAGGAAAATCGATTTTGCAATCACGACCGAGAAAATCGCACCTGGATTTTCAAACGCGCACAGAAATTTGCAAATCGATTTTGCACGATGGAAGGAGCGAAATTAGGGTAAGATAATTTCAGAAGTAATTGCGCGCGCGATGATGTGAGAAAAACTTATATATTGTCCTGGAGAAAAAAAAAAGATGGACTGTCCTTATGGACAAAAAGCCCAATTATTTTGTCCTTCACAATATTTTCCTATAAAAAAAATACAGTTAAAAACTGTACTTAAAAAAGTGCACTTAAAAAAACTGCACTTAAAAAACTGCAGCGCGAAGTGGGTTGGGCTCGATTTGGGCCTGGAAAAAAGGAAGAAAAAAAAAACCTAACTGAAGCGCGTTTTTTCACCTCGGTGCTTTTTTAGCGTTTCACCGTCTCGAGCGCTTTTCTGGCGCCTCGAAGGCCGGAAAAGCCCTAGGCTGGCGCCTAAGGCTTTTTGGCGCCTAGGCGAGCGCCTTGACTACACTGAACCTAGCACTACAGCGAGTGGTCGAGCCCCTGAAAATTTTACGAAAATGCTATGTTAATATGCCATTACATGACATGACCGAGCCCTTAACCGACATATGAAAATGTCAGGTTAACCTAGCACTACAGCGAGTGGCCGAGCCCTTGAAAATTTTATGAAAATGCTAGGTTAACCTATCATTATAGGGCATTACCCATCCTTAACCAGTATATGAAAATGCTAGTTTAACCTAGCATTATAATGTATGAAAATGCTAGATTAATCTAACATTATATTGCACAAAATGATTTCTTTAATATTGTATTATAATACAGCTCTATATTTTAATTCAATTTTATATTGTTTTGTTATCTCTGTCTTGTAGGAAATATCAGATTCTTCTCCAGAGAATTAAAAAAGCAAAAAGCGAAAAAAAGCTGCGAGCCAAAAAAAGAAAAAGCATACTGTCCAATATCGATGTAGTCTAGTATTATTGGTTAAAGTTCTTGAAAAAAAAATGGTTTTTCAATTAATTTTTTTTAAAACAGACTCCTTTTTATGAATTTATAAATACTTTTTTTAAGTAACATTGGAGCAAAGCAAATTAGAAATTCTTCTAAAATTTTAGATGATTTAATCAGTTGTTATTCAATTGAGGAGGAATGTTTTTCTATTGGGGGAAAAAATTAAAATTATCAACGAAAGATGTTTCATTAATTTTTGGTTTGCCTATTAATGGGAGAAATATTTTTCCATTACCTAAAGTGTCTTTATCATGCACCCCTGAAAACTGTCAAAGGTTTGTTTCAAAAAATTTTATTAACGTAGATCATATAACCAAAGATCTTGTTATTAAAAGAATAGAAATAGAAATTGAATAAGAAATTCCAGAAGAGGAAAATGATTTGCCAAAATTTATTCTTATTCTTCTCTTTATAACATTTCTTTTCCCTGAAAATCAAAGAATGCTTAACTGGTATTATCTTCAATACACCGTTGATCCAAAAAAATGAATCAAATTTCTTGGTGATTAAGTATTCATTATCATTTAACTAAATCATTAAATTTTTTCAAGGATAAACCAAGAAATATGTCTGGCTGTTCCATTCTTCCGCTGGTAAGAAAAAACCAATGATAATTTATTCTTCATAATATTAAATTTTAATATAGTATGATAAGACGTATGATAATTTATTCTAAATAATATTTTGTTCTTTTTTTTAGTATTTTCTATGTGAACATGTTGATATACTTAAGCAAGGAAAAGAGTGGATAAGTGGGTCTCCAAGATTTGGAAAATGGTCGCTAAACTTAATGAAAAACATTGTGTCAAAGGAAATTCTAGTCAATATGTATGATAAAAAGGTATGATAATATTTTATGTTGTTAAAATTTTGATAATGCAATTGCTTTTGTAATTTTCTGTTTAATACTGGAAACATAGTAGTTAACTTGTAGCATTGTGATAGTTATTTTTTAAAATGCTAGCCCTCACTAGCATTTTGAATTTTTTTTTTTTTAATAAATCAGCATGTTGTTCCCAAATGACTTTTTTCTGCTACCATTATAATAACTTTTTAAATAAACAACATACTGTACGCGAAATGCTAATAGTCCTAGCATTATGATTTTTTTTTTTTTTTTGTGATTAAAAAATGTTGTTCAAAAAATGATTAACTTCTAAAAGCATTTTGATTTTTAATTGAGTAGTCAACATGCTAACCTCTCCTATCATTTTTTTATTTTTTTATTTAAGCAATTTGCTGTTAAAAAAATGCTAAAATATCCTACCATTATAATAACTTTTTAAATAAACAGCACAGTGTATGCGAAATGCTAATACGCCTAGCATTATGATTTTTTTTTTTTTTTTTTTTTTTGTGAATAAAATATGTTGTTCAAAAAATGCTTAGCTTCTGAAAGCATTTTGATTTTTAATTGAGTAGTCAACATGCTATTACAAAAATGCTAACCTCTCCTATTATTTTTTTATTTAAGCAATTTGCTGTTAAAAAAATGCTAAACTATACAACCATTATAATAACTTTTCAAATAAACAACATAATGTATGTGAAATGCTAATACTCCAAGTATTATGATTTTTTTTTTTTGATTATAAAATATTGTTCAAAAATTGCTTAGCTTCTAAAAGTATTTTGATTTTTAATTGAGTAGTCAACATTCTATTACAAAAATGCTAACCTCTTCTATTATTTTGATTTTTTTATTTAAGCAATTTGTTGTTAATAAAATACTAAACTATCCTACCTTTATAATAACTTTTTAAATAAACAGCACACTGTTTATTTAAAACCAGTGTTATTAAAAGCGCGCCTATGGGAACGCATACGCACAACGATGCGCACCTGAAGCGCATCGCTTAAGGTATGCGATGCGACTTGAACTATGCGCGCTTTTCTTGCTTATGCGCTATGCACAACGCGCAATAATGCGCAAAGTATGCGCGCTCAGTTGAAGATGTGCGAAAATATGAGAAAAAAAGAAGAGTAAATGTAATTGACAAGCTTTAATCAGGTTTGATTGTCTAAAATAATTATGTTTTCACTAATTATGACTTTAACTCATACCTGTTTCAATTATCCGTCGCTTCAAACGAGGTCTTCTTCTTACAATGGCTTCAACTCGTACAACGACCAAATCAACTTTTCTTCTTTAATCTTTCTTTTCTTTTTGATATATTTTAGCTGTAACTTCTATCTTCTTCTGTTTTCTTTTTTATTCCTTTAATTTGTCTGCTATGTGCTTATCAATCAGTCTCAGTGGATCTCTTCAGTACTAAAATGCGTTCTTTAGTGGTGTATGTAGTCTGTTATGTTCTTGTCAATTTGTCTCATTGAGTTTCTCCGGTATTGACATGAGTTCTTTAGTATTGTATGTGTATGTTTGTATTCATAATGTATATGTGCATATATATATGTTTATATATATATGTGTTTATATATATATATATATATATATATATATATATATATATTACATGTGCACGTATATACAAGTTATATTTGGTACTTCGTTTTACTTTTTTTTAATGGGGTTCTTCATTACTACTATTTATCTTGTGTGTATACTATATACACATGTATATACAAATTATGCACAAGTTTTCTTTCTGTCTATATAAGGACTTAACTATTGTTTTTTGCAGCATAACTTCTCAAGTTTCTTTAATTTTGTTCGTTTGTATGAAATTAGTTTGTATAAACCAAGGTTTGAAAACTCGTCCGGCACCCCGAGATTTCGGGGAATCCGGATTGGTTTCGGAGTGCTACGGTTTGAAATTCTCCCCTAAAATGGGGATCGGACTAGGGCTAAGCAAGAAAGAAAAAAGGGGGGGGGGGAATCTCGTACGCAGAGAAAAAGCAGATGGGAAATAAAGCCACCGAAAGCGAAAACGAATCAAACAAAGCAACTCAAATCAAATTTTATCATCATAAAAATTAAAATCCGTGAATCAACAGTAAATTTAACACCTATAAAACATACAACTTGGAATTCAAACTTACAGCAATCAATTTAACACAAAACCGCATCATTCAACAATACTTCAGCAACTAATTTCGTGAGTATCCTCTTTTCTTCTACTGAGATTCAATCATCCTTCGAATCTGTTGTAATCGAATCGAATCGATTCGATCTAATTGATTCAATCGACGGTAATTTTTTTTTTTGTTCTCTCTCTCTCTGATGGAAAAGAAATGCGTCGGCTTTATTTTTATTTTATTTTTGCTGTTCGATTTTGGGTTTCTTTCAAGCGGAGGAAATTGAATTCATGTAATATGAGGATGATGTAGCAATCCATGTGATGCAGCGTTATCATGTGAGAAATTGAATTCATTTATGATGATGATGTGGCAATCCATGTGATGCAGCGTCCACAATCCATGTGAATTCTCAATTCATTTAATATGAAGGACTACTTGCAGCGTCCACAATCCACATATGTTTCAATTGAAATAAATGCTTTCAGTTTTTTTTTTATAGCACAATTTTAGAATAAAAAATGTAATCTAAAGTTTATGATAATATTTTCCATAATTTACAGGTATGTTATGGAGAACCCGACAAACACTACAGAAATCGGTTGGAATTACGGTATCCTAATGATGGTAAAGTTCGGAAAACGAAGTGCGCTTTCTGCAACAAAAAAATCAACGGTGGTGGTGTAACACGTCTGAAAGAACACTTGGCGGGCGTAGGAGGCAATGTAATGGCATGCACAAACGTTCCTCAAGATGTTAAAAAACTTGTACGAGCGCATATCGTTGGAAAAAAAATGATCGTAATAAAGGGAAACTCGAGAAGCAACGCATACAAGAAGAACTGATGAGTAAACCTCAACAACATGGCTCAGACAGCGAAGATGATGAGAACGAAGATGATAGGAATGTTCGTCGTGCAATGCAGGAAAGCAGAAATATATTCAGAGAACAGGAGATGCAAAGATCTCATAGGCAATCAGGCGTCGGTTCTAGTCAAACAGAGCGGAACGTCCGTGGTAAATCTATAAGGATGGACGGAGATTTTGAAACTCGTACTGCTGCAAGGATCGATTCATATATGCAAAAAAAAAGGTAGTTCTCAACCTTCTATTAAATCCGCAATAAAGGGCATTAAAAATGCTAAAAAACACATAGGTCGTGCCATTGCTAAGTTTTTTTATTTTAACCATATTCCACATAATGTTGCTAGTAGTCCTTATTATGCAACTATGGTTGATGCTATTGCGGAATGTGGTCATGGAATAGATCCACCTACAGCGTATGAATTATCGCATCCATACTTGGAAATGGAACTAGATGAAGTTCATTCATATATCAGCACTTTTCATAATTTCTGGGACGAGTATGGTTGTACGTTGATGTGTGATGGTTGGAGTACACCGAATCGACGGAAAATTATAAATTTTCTTGTGTACTCCACTCATGGAACGATATTTCTTAAATCTGTAGACGCTACTGATGAATTTCAAAGTGGAGAATATATATGCAGATTGATGGATGATGTTGTAGAGTCTGTTGGAGAAAATAGAGTAGTGCAGGTTGTGACAGATAACGGAGCTAACTACAAAGCAGTTGGACAACTATTGAAGGAGAAAAGAAAACATTTATATTGGACACCATGTGCTGCACACTGCATTGATCTGATCTTAGAAGATATTTCGAAAGAAGAAGAGGTAAAAACTGTCATTTCAAATTGTCAATTAATAACGACATTCATATACAATCATGGTTGGTTACTTTCTATAATGAGAAAAGAGACAAACGGCAAAGAATTGATTAGACCGGCAGTGACTAGATTTGCCACTCATTTCATTGCATTAGACTCTATTCATAAACACAAAAATGATTTAAGAAGAATGATCGCTACAAGGGAATGGGCATCAAAAATGCCTAGGCTCAGTTTTAAGGATAAAAGAACAGCAACCAATGTTGCTGATCTGATTTACGATGATACTTTTTGGACGGCCGCTGCTTCTATAATTCTCGTATTTGAGCCATTAGTCAAAGTTTTAAGAATGGTGGATAGCGATGACAAAGCGGATATGGGCTATCTTTATGAAGCGATGGATCTCGCAAAGGAGTCAATTAGGAAGAATGTCGGCGTAAGTGAATCAGAAAAATGGTGGGATATTATCGATAAAAGATGGGAAAGACAACTCCATCGACCAATCCATGCTGCAGGTATTTTAAAATTACTACTTTACAAAGTCAAAATTCAAAACATTACATTAATGTTAGCATTTTCCAAAAATATAGGTTATTTCCTCAATCCTATCATTCAGTATGGTAATGCGGTAAATGATACTGAGGTAATAAATGGATTTAATAGTGTTGTTGCAAGAATAGTCCCAAATACGCGGACACAAATTAAAACTGGAAAAGAGGTAAATTACATTACATACTTTTTAGATACATAGACCCACATTACATTATATATGTTATTCAATTACATTACATTACGCAGGTGGACATTTATAGAATGAAAGTCGGCGAATTTGGCTCTTCAAAAGCAATAGAAGCCATAAGTATGTGTTCTCCTGCACAGTGGTGGTCAATAATCGGCAAAGCGGATGCCCCACACCTTACACGTTTAGCAATGCATATTCTCATCAGACGGTTTCCTCCTCAAATTGCGAAAAAAATGGACTACGTTTTCCATGATTCATACAAAAATGAGAAATCGAACAAAATGGAAAATCTTGAAAAGCTGGTATATGTACATTACAATATGAGATTAAGAGTTAAGAATGTTAAACGTCGTGATACAAATGATCAATTAATTGATCTAAATCATATATTTCACGAGGAGGATCCACTAGCAGAGTGGACTACAGAAGTTGAACCACGGTTGCTTGACGACGATCCTGCGATGGTTGATATGATGCATAATGCTGTTGCTGCAGTGGATGGAATACCTGCACGAACAACAAGAAGTCAAAGCACCGAAAATAGCAGTGGCTCTTCAAACGATGATGCTGGTGGTCACAATATCGGTTTAGCAAGTAATTATGGTGTTGGATCTAGTGTTGATGGTGGTTCACAGAGACCAACTATACCATATGTGCGGAGAGGTGTGGGGAGTACTCGTGAAAGAAGAGACAGTAATCTAAATGTTTAATATGAAGAACCACGAAATTACGATTATGCTAATAACCCATATACATCAAAAGATCCACCCAATTACAGGCATTCTACTTCTGATTACACTGGAGGCTATTTCTATCACGGAGCAAATGAGATATGCAGCAGCGATATGTCAAGTGATCAAAATAGTCAAACTGCATATACAACACAGAATGATGAATCCTCCTCATTTGATAACATGTTGGCAACGTTCATGGGTACAGGACAAATGCAGTATGACTATCCATCGCATCATGCGACAGAAATTGATGAAGAAGATTATGAAAACAATCCATATATAGCTCAAAGAAATAGTTATTGGATGTAGTAAATTTAGAATGGTGTATGTTGTATTCTATTTCTTTATATAATATATTTTCATGTTATTTATCATTAACATATTCGTAACCAAAATACTGAAAACCGAAATCTGGACCGGAACCAAAACAAAACCGAAACTAACGAAATTTACGAAACCCGCCGAAACTAACAAATTTTCAAACGACCGAAACCGAGTTCTTGAACCTTGGTATAAACATAACAACCCATGCATTTCTTTCTAATATCACATTTTATGTTTGTTAATATTTACATTCTCTTTGTTTGATGTAGTGAAAATTTGATTTGCATATGAATGTGTTATTTTCTATTAGTTTATAATTTTTACATGAATGTGTTATTTTCTATTAGTTCATAATGTTTACATTGTTTACATGTGCAATGTATGTGTATCTAAAATTTTATATATTATGCGCTTTGCTTCAATGAAGCACGCGCTTTGCGCGTTGCGCTTATGCTCCAAAGGGCCTTGGCGCTTCGGTGCACATTTCGCGTTTAATAACATTGTTTAAAACTTACCGTTGACCGGAACGGAAACAGAAAGCGGGATTTTGAACCTTGGTATTAAATCCTGTGATTAATTGGTAATTAGAATCTTCAATTTTAAAAATTATTTTCTTTTGAATGGAAATGAAGAGTTTGCCTTTGAGAACAAGTTGTAAAATACTGAGAGTAGCGGATGGCTGGTTGTTAACTCCATTAATGCAGTTGTTGAAGGTGTATAATATGATTTGTTTAATTAGTTCATCATTCTTATATTTTAAATCTGTAATCAAACATGACTCGTTGCTGCCTTTTTTACATATGATTTATAAAAGGCCAAAAGAATATGAACATAAACATACCAAAAAAGCACTGTAAATCACAACAGTTTTTTAGTAGAAAAAAAATCACAATAGTTTCTTGCATCAGAATTTGAATTTAAGTCCTCTAGCCAACTGGAACTCTATCCTATGTATACCTATATTTTCACTTACCTGATGTTGATAGTCAATGTGTTATTAAAGGGCCGGTTGGATATGAATACATGTTCTTCATTACATACAACATTTTCTTGCATTTTCGCCGTATTAAGCCTTGCATGTAAATGAAGTAATGATCACTCTACATTTTGAAACACTGTTTCTTAAATAGATCAGTCATTGTTGTATATGGAATTAGCTATTTTCAGTGAAACGTTTATATACTATATTTTATTTCTTATGTTCATCTCCAAAGCACCACTGTTCCGCAAAATTGAAAGAAAAATAAAGGAAATATAATTAAAATGGAAAATAAAGAACTCACTGCAACAAAACAATAATATTACAACTTTTTATTTACTGGGTGCCTAACTGATTTGTTAGAAAACCAAATCAGATTTCGATTTAGAGTAGATAAAGGCAACTTGCTAGGTAGGACGGGGTAAAGGGGGAGGCTATGAATAAAGTAGTAGTACGATTGAACAAGTTGGTAATAGGATGACAAACATATATAAATGATATTGACCGACTCAGAGCAAATGAAGGCTACATAGGTGGTAGTACAATTATTCCGTCAAGCCAGTATTCCTGATGAATTATTTTCAGTACACATAGTTTATATTTCTTACCCATTACTTTGTGCGAGTGCACAATTTATCCCATAATCTAATATAGCGACTGAAATAATAGATGGGCCTTATTATTAAAACCCAACGGTGTGGCTGTTTCTATGATATGTTGGTGGAAAACAGTACAAATTTTTTATTTTTTATTTAAAAAAAGAATATTTTAGCTTAGGAAAATTTATTTCTTTGGTTCGCCTTTTCTGCTGGGTATGACTTTGTGAATAGTAAATAGAAACAAATTAATTTTCAGTTATTGGTCTACAGTCCCAAAGAAGGATTTGTATAACTAATCAAATATAACTTCCAAACGAAGGAATCTTATTCCATGAAAAAAAAAGGCCTTGTATTTCTAGCATCTAATCTGTTTTGGTTGAACATTGAATTTTCAGTTTCACATTTTCAATATGTGGATAGGAAGGGCTAAATAGGGATTGGAAAAATCGTAATCATTACAGCTAATGGGAGAAGAAAAAGTGGAAAACAATTTATTTTTTAATTTTTTGTGTTAAAACTAATTTTCAAATTGACAGTTTTGGTAGTCAAATGCAAACCAACTAAGGTCCAACATTTTCCTCCCATATGTTGTAAAACCAACCTAAACTGGTTATTAGTTTGGAAAAGTGAGCTAAATAGTGAATGCTCCAAATAAAATGGTTGAGTACTATATATAATATATGATGAATTGATCGTAGCAGGATGAATTGCCGCATCCATATATGAGACTATTATATTTCTACCACTGTTCAAATGGATCAAAATATGTTACAATCAGATAAAAGGCAGGAAGAAGATTTATAAACAACATATTTGAATTTCTTTTGCATATCAGTATGGCAGAAAATACTGAAGCTGAAGTCCTGAGCAGTGTAGATGAACTATATACTATTCAAAATCAATTGTTGTCTTTGTATTCCAAGAAAACGGGGTGTCTGCTGCCTACCAGTAAACATTCTATTTATTTGAACGGGGGCCATCCTTTTCTGCTTTGTTTTTTTACTCTTTTATAAACTTTTTTCTAGTTATTATAAACAATAATTAGTTTACAGTTGTCTCAATTATCTGAAATAATGACAGAGGAACCTACAGTTAACTGTATTTTCTATTGGTCTTCATTTAGATAAAACACTGGAAGAAGTAAACTTCCGCTGATAACATGCGAAGCACATATAATAACAGGAGTAAAATCTATTTTAGCTTAGGAAAATTTATTTGTATACTTTGTTGATAGTAGACAAAACTCACTTGTTTGTATATTTCAAGCAGCTGAATCATGTACTCATGCTATCACTTTTCTTAAACTATGTTTCTTAAACTATGTCCTGTTGCTTTGCTTGTTTGTATAATAAGCAATATCCATTTGTCATGTAATTTATAATTCACCTTAAAGGTGACATGTTGTGTTTAGCTGATCTATTGGCCTTAAAAATTTGTATCTTGCAGACAAAATTCAAGTTGGATGACATGTATCAGGATATGTTTCTTCAAATGTTGGGACTGCGATGGAAAAAATCAAAGTCAAGGCTAGTTAAAGCTATAAAAGATCCAGTAAAGAGTCCCAATGGTTTTAGCAAAATAGAAATGTTAAAACCAAATAATATCAAGAGTGGAATGATTTTGTCAAAAGAGAAATTAACGGAAGAGTTTGAGGTAGTTGGTTCTATTTTAATGACTACAATTGAAAAGTTTTCATTTCATTTTGTTTTACCTAATTTTAATGAATTTCTTTTATCTAGTTGACAAGCAATAAATACAAAGCTATACGAGCAAAAAATACGGTTCTGCACACTATGAGTCGAAAGGGTACGCAAAACTAGCAGATGATATGGTAAGAAAAAATAGCTTAGAAATTTTTTTCATTATCACTATCTTAAAACATTATTTATCCAATATAGTTTGACATTTAGTTTTTACGCTATTTTTGCAGAAAAAAAGTGGTTGCTCATCAGATAGCAGGGATGTCTTGTGGTGCGAAGGCCATACAAAGAAAAATGGAGAACCACTGAATTCTATTATAGCCGATTACATAGTGAGGATAGATAACACATCGAATTATTTCTCCATTTTTTGTTTTGATTTCATTTTACCGTTTCTTAAATGCTACAACATATGAAAAATGTTTATTTTTGAATTTCTAAGCCAAGATAAAAGAGTATAAAAACACCCAAAGTTCTCAGGGAACAATATCATTGAATGAAGATGGTGTGTCCAAAGTTTTTAGCTGCGAACACAGGGGTAGAATAAGGGGATTAGGTTTTGGGGTTGCACCAACTCAGTCTGGAGCACATATGTCTAGTTCTGAAAAAGTACGTGAAATGAAAAATCAAATTTCTACCTTGCTGGCTCAAATGAAATAGCTCTCCGATTTGTTCATGGCTGTAAGTTATAACTGATTCACTTGTATTAACGAGTAATTGATATGCACTAAAAAAAATATTAGTGTATGTCTAATATTTTTTTAAAACAGAGTATCAATGGTAAACAAAATGCAATGGAAGAACCAGTGACTCCACGTGGTAATACAGCACAGGTATTTCTTAAATTTGCCTACAAATTAAACTGTTTGTATTTTTAGTTACATGTCGTTTGTCTGGTTTTGATAGAGTTAAATGTGCTGTTGATTGAAATTGATGTTAGAAATCTTTGAATGATAATAAAATATCTATATTATTTGAGTTAACAATGACTAAAGTCAATAAAATAACACTATAGTATCCTGGAGTTCAAAACTAGCAAATCTGTATCTTGGAATGCTGAGAAAATGTCAATGAATTAACTTGCAAAGAGATGTGCAATCTTTCCCTTTCCCTGTTATAACTACATTTGCCATGCAACTGAAAAATTAGAGGGCAGTACAGTTCCGAGTGTTAAGAAGCAATAAAATGACTTATGTATGATTCAGGCAGGCTGTACCTGTGTTTCAGGTGTTCTCTGTTACGGTACAATATATGAACCATGCAAATATAAGTTAGCAAACCTCTCCTAACTATTAGTTTTGCAGTTCAATCAGTAATCTTATGTTAGTATCTGAAGTTTAGAATTTTGACTTACTGTTTTCATGAAGACTTGCAATAATTCCTTTCTTATCTGAGAAGTTATGATGTTGATCTAACTGCATGACAGTGGGCTGGATTAAAGTAGTTTAGTGAAGTGCAATAATTTCAGTCTTCATACTTATACAGCCGATTATTTCAATAATCCCAGTCTTCATAATTAAAGTAGTTTAGTGGGTTGATTGGAAAAAAGTTGCATTGTTAGGATTGCACAATAGGTCATATTTATTTGTTTGTAGCGATGGAGTCAACCGAACTAGGTAGACTAGGGGAGGCTAAGTCTGGTGGCTCCTTATGCAGGATAATTGACTTGGGTTGGGTATTACAGGTACAGGTAGGATTGTTGTAAATAGTTTATGCAGGATAAAGGCATTTGGATTGAGTAGAAAGTCTTTCGTGGATAAACAGGGGCAGATGGGTCATTAACGGCAATGGGTTTGGTAGAAGATGTGGTGGAAGGGGTTTCCTGGTTGTGTATATGCACAGGACTGAGAGGATGTGTAGCTCGTTGGGGTAACATATTGTTTGAAGCAATACTGTCATGAATTAAGTTGGTATCGTTGCAAATATTAAAAGTTAGGGGATTGTTCAGTGAAGGCAGAGGGTTCAGTGAAGGCAGATGATTTGGAGATGGGATTAAATCTGTGCACGTGCACAGGAATGAGAGGGGTAGCAGTTTGTTGAGGAAGCAAATTGTTTGATGCATTACTATCTTGATTTATGATTGTATTTTGCACATTACTTGGTTTTCTTATGATTGCACTTCAATCAGATCATGAACTTCAAAGTCAACCAATTTTCTATCTTCATTAACAAAAACAACCGCTTCAGCACTCTCTTCTATTACATTCACTTCCTTATTACTTGATCCATCAGCCACACATTTAGTGTACACTCACTTCTTCCATCTGGTCAATATTTTGAAGAGTATCAAACTTGTTGCAAGTACTAATTATATTTCCTTCCTGCATACCTTTATTGCCTTTAGCCAAGATATATTCACAAATTACCCATTTTCCATGTCACCACCAAAAGATACCGCATTATCCATCTCTAAATGATTGTTATTTTTTCATGCATATCAACATGCACATTGCACTGTAACTGTTTATAAATGCTTTTTGCCTTTCCTGTAACACTACTGTCCAGTTCCTTAAGAATTTCACACAATGGCTCCTGTGTCTTCTCTTTAACATTGCCCATTGTAAATTCTCCATCCTCCAAATTTTCATTTATCTCTACGCTAGGATGCATATTTTATTTTTATTTTTTTTTTATGTAACAAATCATCTGATTCATCTTTTTACATCTTTTAATGTTTTTTTTTATTTTAGTGCTGCTTACGGCTGTATTGTCCCCTTTATACATTAGCTATTATTACGGAATTAAATGATACACCACATTTTTCTGGTTGGTTCTGAAATATTGCAAAAAACTGCATTGGTTCCCTACCTTCATATAAAGGGGACTGAACAGGCTGTGACTTTAATATTTCTGGTTAGTTGTATACATTATTACTTCAATAATAGAGTCACAATTTGTAGCAAGTTTAGCAGAACTTGCAAAAGCAGTAGCCTGCTTGTTCTGCACATATACGAATGTAACGTCTGCTCATATGCATATGCACAAATGTGATTGCTAACTGTGGTTAATTGCTTGTGGTTCTTTTTTTTCAGTCGCATCGGAGTAGCAGCAACAAATGGTCGTACTACACAAGTCGAGAATTAGACTAGAAATTGCAAATTGTTGGGTGGTTGGCAAACGAACGTTGTCGCAGAAGCAACAATTGCATCTACCGATTCTACTGTTTTAGTGCACCATATACCATTAGGAGCAGATGTCTGGAAAGTTTGGGTTGATTCTGTAGTGGATCCCGAAGTTGTTCTATATAGGCATACTTCAGATGTCTATACTATTAGACAAGCGCTTGGAACGACTGTTGCATGTCTACTTAACACCTATCTCAGGATACTGACTTTTAAAATTTATTTGCAAAGCCAAAACCATTCGAATCATTTCCTGAATGGAATTAGACATTCAACAATGTTAAGTAGCAGCTAATTGTTCACAATTCAGATTGATATATTAATAGTTTGCTACGGGTAATTGTATTGGTTTCATATAGTTTAATGATATCCTGATAACTACTGGTGTCATAAGACGACCCCTTTCTCGCATACTTGTTGGTTTCAACCTATTGTGATGCAGACTCAGTAATACTTGTTTTTTGTATATTTTGCAAATAAACCATTACCAATTTGTAAAATTCACAGAACACCAACTTTTATGGAAGAATTAACAAGCTCTGCACCTGGTTCAGTGAAATTAACAGGCTCATTTTCTTCGCCATCAACAGCAACACCCAAATTATCACCATACACATTAATAAGCCAATTTAAACTTCGTCTTGATGGGGATGCAAATATGCTATTATCAAATAACTATCTATAATTCAAGCGGGTTATTCACATTTGCGAGCATATGTAACAATTAACAAAACACATTCATAGATTGGGGAAAGTGAACAAATATGAGACATACAAATTATGATAAAGAATAAATTTAACTCATAGAAACATTACCTGTAAACTATGTTATTCTCCCATGACTTGCGGTCACTGCAAACCAACAAGTAGTTGATTTTATCACAACTTTATTCCCATTTAGAAGAAACAAATAGCTCATCCCAATGGCGAAACAAAATAAATTAAACTAGTAGCGATTGGATTCGATGAGAAAATTGGTATAAAAAAAAAAATATACAACGAAGACAATTTCACTTTTGATTCCCTAACTGCAACAATAATTGAATTATCATTTCTAATTCGGTTCGGTTCCCAAGACAAACTGAAGGTTATCATCAAAAATCGAACAAGAATTTGAATTTGAAGAAGATTTTGGAAGTTCGATCTTGATTTGGAATTTGAAATCTAATTTTGATTTCAAAATCGAAATCGATTTCAAAATCTAGATCAAAATCGATTTCAAAATCATAGCCAAGGTTGCTTTCTAAACCAATATCTAGCACTAGGAAGTAAAATCAATCGATCAAAAAAATGAATTAATCAATCTCTGACAAAAAAATGAATGGGTCAACAATGCTTAGTCGACGAAGAAAAAGAAGATGCATTACCTCGAGGCAATCAAAATGGGCAAAAGCATAAAATTGATCAATAACAGGACAATAGTGTCTGGTTTCATTTTACTTTTAGGAGGGAATGGAAATACGTCTATGCTTAGTCTTTTGTACAAAATGGGACGAAAGTACAGATATGAACCGAAGAAAATATAAATATATAATTGGGGGAAGGAGTAAGCTAGAAAAACGAAATTTTGTGGAAGAAGTAGACGAGATTGCCTATGGACGAGAAACATGAGGCGTATTATATTGGCTTTATAGAAATTGATTTTCATCGCTAACTGTCGGTTTGATAACAAAACTCACGCACAAAGCTCGTGATACACTCGTATAAATAAACAACTTATTGAAATGGATCTCATAGGTTGACAAACTCTTTTCGTTTCAAGTACTATTATAATTATGTTCATTTTTGATCATCAGTGGCGAGTCATGTAACGCATAAGTCTTGTAATCATGTTTCACGTTATTATCATGTAGTAACAACGAGCACCTGATTGGTTAATCTCACATAATTTCCAGACTACCAAACTGGTGCTTTCCTCTTTGCTATGTCATCATCTAATTTGTCCCCATATGAAAATACATTAATGTTTAGATGGTTACCAATATGACAAGGTAAATTTTTGAAACAAACCCGTCATTTTGTGACAAAATAAAATATACTGACATTCATATATGTTTTACAATGCTAAAGATGGTTAGCTAATAGTTGACAAACTGTTAAATGTATAGAAATAAGTTATTTATATACAGGGACGGCCCATTGGGCTGGGTTGCCCAAGGCAAAATAAAGTCGAAGAAGGAAAACGTGAAGGGGGCAGCAAGCAGAACAAAAAATTATGCTTACAGCAAGGTTCGAACTTGCAACAATTTGCCCCCTCTTCAAAAAGTCAACCACCGAGCTACGCAACTATCTTGTAATTTCTTATTCTACAAATTTATTTGAAGTGGTTATAAAATTCTTCTTCCTTTTGAATGCCTCCACCAGGGAGGGTTCCCCAATTCCATGGCCTCGTGGGCCTTGCCAATGGGTCGGGCATATATATATATATATATATATATATATATATGTGTGTGTGTGTGTGTGTGTGTGTGTGTGTGTGTGTGTGTGTGTGTGTGTGTGTGTGTGTGTGCGGCTATTGGGATACAAAATTAAACACAGAATTAAAGACACAAATTTTGGAACGTAGGATTTGTTTGTCTCTACATAGAAGGTGGAATTCAGAGGTATATCTAGTGGTTGAGGTTGCTTATGTCTAAATTTTTGTCACCATTTTATGTCTAAATAAACTTTCCCTATATACACTCATGTTCACCAGCACTGTAACACCCCGTAATTTTAAAACATGATATAAGAGATAATTAAAGAATAATTAATTTTTATTGAAGAATTAGATGAAACAGGTTACGCCATTGCGTTCGTCTCGGAATTCTGCTTGAGATAGAGTCTGAGTTTATGTAAAATGGAAAACGTATGAAAAAGTTATGGACTAAAGAAGTTGGGCAGAAAAATCAGAAAACAGGCTGGGATAGCTGGTGCACTTGTGAAGTGCACCAGAACAAAAATGCACTGGCGCACTTGGGAAGTGCGCCCATGCCGAGGCAAACTTGCGCAGAATTCTGGAGAGTTCTCTGATGATGTGTCCTTCGGGGATTGGCTGGATGACGTGTCTTTTGAGCTATGTGGTTCTGATGATCTCTAATCTAATCTAAAGGCCCTAATTCACCTAATACATCTATAAAAACACACGTAAACCTAACTCTAATTTCATTACACTAATTCATGGCGCCTCCATGCTGCTCTAATCTAAATTAAAAATAGTCTCTCTTCTCTTCTCCAAAGCAAATCAGAATTAGAGTATTCAAATTGGAAGATAAGAATCAAATTCTACAACAACGGTTTAGCTAATCAATTCAGAAATCAGATTCAGATCTACTCTCTCTTCTTAATCTTGTCGTTATGAGTCTAAGTTACTTTCACATATAATTAATTTAAAAGTGATTGCGATAGGATTTTAAATTGGATTTTATGAACATACATGTAAGATGAATCATATCAAGTTTGTAAATTCTTATCTTTTAGATTCATGCCCAAAGTACTGTTATCATATGCCTAATTGGATCTATTTTATTGTTCTATGCCAGTTCATATTTCATATGCCTATGTTTATGCCAGTCTTGATGCTTTGATTCTCTTCCTTACCTCTCTTCCTTTTTATTTTATGAGATTAGTCTAACTTCGAGCCTAACATATTACGTTGAATTATACGTACGAATTACGTGGGAACGTTGTGAGAAAAAGTTTGGGAAAATATTGAATAATGTGTAATTGGGCATAAATTGATTTGTAATCACGTAGTTGATTTGGGGCATAATTATGTGTAACTTGTATACATGAGATTTGGCATAAGTTGGATGTGGGCATAATTGGATATAATTTGTAAACATGAAGTTTAGCATAAATTGTTGATAACAATGAACGCAATTTGATTTGGGCGTAAATTGGCATAACACGTATACATAAGATTATAGACCTAATTTGGATTAAAATTATGAACATAATTTAGATTGGAAATTATGGGTAATTGGGATATAATTTAATCCTAGATTTAAAGTTGGAACTTGAATCAAGAAAGTGATAATGAACGCCTAAGACACGAGGTTAGACTTGATTTGCGGTAGAAGTCTTCCCGGAACCGCCAGACATATCCAGCAACCGCAAACGATAGTTTAATGTGAGAGGTCAAAGGCAGAAATTAAATGCGTATAATGCAAGACACGAGGTTAGATTCAGATTGCGGTATAAGCCTGTCTGGAACCGCCCGGCAATTCCAGCAACCGCAAAACAGTAATCTAATGTTGGAGGTCTTGCAAGATTGCGGTTATAATAAATTAATGAACACTTAACCAAGATAAGACATGTAATAAGACATGGAGGTTAAGTGGGTGACATGTGAAATATAAATAGAAGCACTTAATCAAGGTGAAACATGTGATTAGACATGGGGATAAAGAGGGGTTAAGTGGGAATTCCTAGTGGGGACCAAGCTTAGGAAAGAAGCTTGTGTCAAGTGAGTGGACCCTTTTCAACCAGTAACCCATTTAGTATCTATGTGAGATCGAACTAGGTCAAAGAAGGGACACGCTTACTGGGTTTGATTGTAAGAGGTCAATAAAGAGTTAGCGATGGCAATGCAAGTCCAACAGAGTCATGTGCGTGTGTGGGTCTGGGCTGGTTGGTAAGACATTGTTGCATCGTGTAGGTATAAGCCGTGCATTTCAGTAGCATCGGGTTGCCACTTTAGGCAGTGATACACCCTACTGTGGGACCAGCACAGGTATCGAATGGGGAAGGTTGTGTGTACAACTAGTGGAGATAGGAGCAGGCGACACCTATGACAACAGCTAGGAGTACACGAAACTACCATTATTATTATTATTATTATTATTATTATTATTATTATTATTAGTGGGGAGGGTACAACTAGTGGTGGTGGGAGCAAGTGGGGCACCTACGAGAGCAGCTAGGAGTACATAAGCGAACAAGGAGGATAGTGGGTATATCTAGTGGTGATAGGTGCACAAAGGTTACCTATGATGGTAGCTAGAAGTACACGAAACTATCATCATTCTATTTAGCTAAGAGGGATCATCTTTTAGTATGAAACTAGTATCGATGCATCCTATAGTGAGTAGAAACACAGCCAACATCTTGTTGCCTTGTCATATCTGCTTATGTTACAGTCATCTCTTATATCCAGTTTATATTCTTATCCTGTTACTTTACTGAATATATAGTTAAAGTCACTAGACTCTCCAGACGTATGTCTGACCCCTTTTTGTTTCGCCTCTTTTCTATCTCCCTCCCCCCCTCCCCCCCCGGTCCTCAGGGTGGAAATAGTTAATCTTGACTTGGATTCCTTTCTTCTTAAAGTGCTTGGAAGTGTTGAAAGTAATGCTCAACTTTATCTCTTTTTCATTATGGCTATTTGGAGTGGGATTATGGTTTTACTTTTATGTACTCTGATAATAATTTTGTACAAGATGGATATTTGTGTACTTGACTCTAGTATGTGGGTTTAATGTTGTAGCCAAACATGTTTTGCATTTCCACTGCAATGAATAAATTTTGAATTTCCTTAAGTACCCTTATATATATCTGTCTTGTGATATTCTGTTCTATACTCTTATAATACTCCATGAAAGTTAATGCATTCCCTTAGTGAGTGACATTAATAGATGTGGGGTGTTACACATGGTATCCGAGCTGAAAGTTATCAGAACAGATAAAAGATTTTGAAAACCGTTTTCAAAAACATTTTTAGAAAGAAGTATTTTCAAAAACATGTTTTAAAGTGGATATTTTCAAGAGAAAGGTTTATTATGAAAAACATAATCCCCAAAAGCCATATATCTTTCTTTCGATTCTTTACTTGAATCTCTTTTTCCTTTCTTTTCGCCATAGTTTCGTAGGCATGTTAAAATTATGGCACATGTCAGAGGGCGAAGTAGTGCCTAACCTCCATCTATAACCGCCTAACCTCCATCTGTAACCGCAGTAGTTTCACCTGCGGCTAATCTTCTTTCAAGCTTCGTAGGGTTTTTCGTGCGATGAGGCAGCTTTCGAGAGACTTGTTAACATGTTACACAAGGATGGTAAAAATGAGAATGAGGGAGTTTAGGCTAAGGAGCACAACCCAAGGATGAGAAACTTATTGATATGGCCTTAATCCACGAAGAAGGTAAAGGTGAAAAGAAAGTGGAAGAATCACAGAACAAGAAAGTAGAACCTAAGAAGGGTGGAAAGGATAATAAACCCCGTGACAAGAGGAAGTGTATTTATTGTGGTATAATGGGTCATGTAATTAAGGACTGTAGGAGGAAGAAGAAGCATGGTTGTTTTCATTGCGGTGCGGTAGGACACATGATTAAAGACTGCCCGAGGAGGAAAGGGCAAGGGCAATGACAGAGGAAATGATCTACTTCTGGAGGGCAGGTTCATGCTCTCATGGCACCAGGACAGGAGAGAGGTAGACATAATTTTGTTGAAAGTTTGATTTTCCTTTTTGATCATCCTGTTCGAACTTTGTTTGATTCTGGCGCTTCACATTCGTTTATATCTGCTTCGTTAGTTGAAACACTGCGCCTAAATACTAGCTTAGTTATGGATCCCATTGTAGTCTCAAATCCTATTGGTGGTTCGGTTCATTTATCTCTGATTTGTCGGGATTTGAGAATGTCTATCTTGCACGTTAAGTTTGAATGCAACGCTTATGTGCTTGGCTTCACGGGCTATGGGTTGATTCTAGGAATGCATTGGCTAGGCAGATATGGTGCCATTCTCCACTGTGAGAAGAGGGTAGTTAGACTATTGACTAGTTTGGATAATACTCTCGATATTGATGATTTTCAATCTGTTCGAGTAGTCCGTGAGTATGCAGATGTCTTTGAGGAGGTTAGGGGCTTCCTCCAAAACACAAGATAGATTTCCATATATACTTGATGGACAATGCAAATCCAGTTGCATTACCTGTATGCCACATGGCTCCTAGAGAAAGGAGGGAGCTTAGTAAACAAGTGAAAGAGTTGCTTCAGAAAGGATTTACAAGGAGAAGTATCTCGGAGTGGGGTGCTCCTGTTGTTTTTGCTACGAAGGCTGATGGTTCGCTTAGATTGTGCATGAACTATAGGGAGCTGAATAAAGCTCACGAAGAAGAACAGACACCCATTGCCGAGGATAGATGATTTGCTTGATCAATTGGTTGGTGCTTCAGTTTTCTCGTAGTTAGACTTAGCTACATGCAGTTGAGGGTAGCCGAGGATAGTATAGATAAGACTTCCTTTAGAACTCCCGACGGTTTCTTCGAATGGCTCATCATGCCTTTTGGTTTGACAATTGCACCCGCAAATTTCATAGACTTGATGAATAGGGTGTTTAGGGAGTTTCTAAACAAGTTCGTGGTGGTCTTTGTGGATGACATTTTGATATTCTCTAAAAGTGAGGAAGAACATGCCCTGCATCTTAGGGAAGTATTAGAGACCCTTCAAACACATCAACTCAAAGCTAAGTTCTCCAAATTTCATTTTTGGAGGAAGGAAGTGAGGTTCTTAGGACACGTGGTCTCTAAGGAAGAGATAGTAGTGGATCCCGTGAAGGTGGTGGCAATTCAAGATTGGAAGGTTCCTAAGAATGCAACAGAAGTAAGAAGTTTTCTTGGTTTGGCGGGCTATTACAGAAAGTTCATCAAGGACTTTGCCAAGATATCAGCCCCACTTACACGGTTGACGAAAAAGAATTTGACCTTTTCTTGGGATGTTGACTGTAACGATGCTTTCCAACGTTTGAAGAGGGCATTGACGACAGCTCCACTTTTAGTTTTTCCTGATGGGAGTAAACCATTCACAGTGTATACCGATGCTTGCAGGACAGGGCTTGGTGCAGTTTTGATGCAAGAGGGAAGAGCGATATGTTATGGTGGAAGGCAGTTGAAGGTCCATGAGAAGAATTACCCTACCCATGACTTAGAGTTAGCTACCATAGTTTTTGCGCTTAAGTCTTGGCGTCACTATTTGCTAGGTGAGAGGTTTGAATTGTATATATACCATAAGTCATAAAAATATTTGTTCTCCCAAAAAGATTTAAACTTAAGGCAGCAAAGGTGGATAGAGTTCTTAGCATCCTACGATTTTGAGATTGCATATACCCCTGGCAAAGGTAACGTTGTAGCTGACGCCTTGAGTAGAAAGAAGTTGAATTTGAGTCCTTCGTTTGTCGAGCGACAGAGTTTAGAGTACATCTCTACCTTTGACTTTAGACCCTCTATTGATTATGTACCCGGTTTGTTGGCATCGTTAGAGGTATGACCTATGCTTTTGGGACAGATAGGTGCGGCACAGCGAGAAGACCCACAGTTGATAGAGATAGTAGACCAGCTCATCAGAGGGGAGTCTTCGAGCCATCTTAGTAGGTATATTATCGATGACAAAGGTTGGTTGCGTAGGGGTGGGATACTTTGCGTATCTCGAGACGAGAGTTCGAGAAAGATAATCCTTGGAGAAGCACATCGTTCTAAGCTGACCATACATCCCGGTGGAGACAAGATGTATAAGGACATGAAGCGAGTTTTCTTTTGGGCCAGAATGAAGAAGGACGTGGCTGAGTTCGTTTCTAGATGCTTAGTGTGCCAGTAAGTCAAGGCTGAGCAAAAGAAGTCTGGTGGTTTGCTTCACCCTTTAGAGGTTCCGCATTGGAAGTGGGAAAGTGTTTCCATGGATTTCGTTGACGGATTGCCGAGGTACCAAGAGCGCCCATTTCATTCCTGTTAAGAGTAGAAGAACAACGACATAGTTAGCATCTGTTTATTTCCGAGAGATAGTTCATCTACACGGCATACCTTCCAGTATCGTCAGCGACCGAGATCCCATTCTCACCAATGAGTTTTGGAAGAGCTTGCAAGAGGCAGTAGGAACGCAATTGTGTTTGAGTACCGCTCATCACGCTCATACGGACGGCCAAACAGAAAGAGTGAATCAGATTCCAGAAGATCTTTTGAGATTATGCATCTTGGACATTGGGGGGACATGGGAGGAACATTTCCATTAGTAGAGTTCGCTTATAACAACAGCTATCAGACTAGTATTGGCATGACACCTTTTGAGGCTCTATATGGACGACCTTGCCGATCACCGACTTGTTGGTGGGAATCTACGGATAAGATTTTGCTTGGGCCCGAGATGATTAGGGAAACTTTAGAGAAGATAGACATGATTCAAAGATGCATGAAGACGGCACAGGACCAGCAAAAGTCATATGCTGATAAGAGAAGGACCGATCTTGAGTTCAGTGTTGGAGACATAGTCTTTATTAAAGTATCACCGTTGAGGAATGTAGTTCGTTTTGGATCTGTAGGGAAATTGGCACCAAGGTTCGTAGGGCCATTCCCCATTACAGAAAGAATTGGACAGATGGCCTACAGAGTGAAGTTGCCTGAGAAGCTTAGTGGTGTTCATGACGTATTTCATGTGTCGCATTTGAGAAAGTGTTTACATGATACCGCGGAAGTAGTAGAGCCGAGCATGCTTAAAGAAGTGGAAGTAGAGCGAGATGCCACGGTTAGACGAGTTCCTACATGCATCCTTGGATCAGAGGTCAAGAAGTTACGCAACCGAGAGGTCAAGTTGGTTAAAGTCCAATGGGGAGATGATCAAGGAGACGCGACTTGGGAGACTGAAGACAAGATATGCGCGTCGTACCCTTTCCTTTTTGAGAGTATGTCCTTAACTTCTCCTTTTTCTACCGCTTTGTTGATACTTGTTCTATCATTTAAGTGTATCCTCTCGATCATATCTTCGATCTTTAGGTAGAAAATCCTATGGTTGTAAACATGTGTTTGAGACATGTTATGTTTGATGGATGCAAGTGGACGTAAGTGTTTGTTAGTGGTTGCTCGTGGATGCATTTACACACACATTAGGCATTAGATCGGCTCAATCACTTTCATATTGCATATGAATGAGTGTGCATATTTAAATAAATAGATGTATATTGAATGTGTTATCGTATGGATGCTGCATTTGAGTGAATGATTGTGCACTCATATAGAAATGATATGTATCATTAGGATTCTTTTGCATACATAATGGATGCATGGCATTATCATGGTTTGCATTAAAGGGGTCAACTGAATCAGTAGACCGCCTGATCTTTGCATTAGATAAGGAACATATACACACACTTTTGCATATGTTCATATAACATTAGAAATCTTTTAAGGACAATGGATGCTTGTGTATGATGGATGGGTAGATAGATGATTGGATGGTAGGATACATTCTTCTTAACTTGAAGATTTCGGGGACGAAATCCTTTAAGGAGGGGAGAATGTAACACTCCGTAATTTTAAAACATGACATAGGAGATAATTAAAGAATAATTAATTTTTAAAGAAGAATTAGGTGAAACGGGTTACGCCATTGCATTCGTCTCAGAATTCTGCTTGACATAGACTCTGAGTTTGCATAAAACGGATGACGTATGAAGAAGTTATGGACGATAGAAGTCGGGTAGAAAAATCAGAAAACAGGCTGGGATAACTGGCGCACTTGTGAAGTGCGCCAGAACAAAAATGCACTGGCGCACTTGGGAAGTGCGCCCATGCCGAGGCAAAACCTGCACAGAATTTTGGAGAGTTCTCTGATGACGCGTCCTTCGGGGATTGGCTGGATGACGTGTCTTTTGAGCTGTGTGGCTCTGATGACCTCTAATCTAATCTAAGTGTAATAACCAGGAAATCTGAGTCAATTTAAAATTTTTATTTTTGGCAATTTTAATGAATTTTGAATATTTAAAATGATTATTTTAAATAATAACGATGAGAAATTTATTTTGAATAGAATTAGAACGTATATATTTATTTGAATCGACGTTAGAATATAAATATTTATTTTAAATATAAAAGGAATTGAAAATGGCGCGGTAGTTCGAAAATTCGATTTCGAATTTCAAATGAATGTACAGGATTCAAGATAAACCGGATTTTGGCGAAACCAAAAATATTAGAATTTATTTGAGAATATCTTTCCAACGAATCCGAAAAATTGAAATTTCATAGCGGGAATAAAAAGATATGCCCAGTTGAAAATTCAGAATAGCCGCTATGGAATTCTGGCCCTTAAAAATGGGAATTTTGCAAATGACATCGGTTTTCGACGAAACCTCTTTTGTTGGATCTGTGATGTCAAGTTATTGCTAGGTTTCAAAACTCGTAATTTTCGCGTGGCGAAGTTAAACATGTTTTGACAGTTTTAGTGAATTTCGATCGACTAGAAAATGGCCATTTTTCAAACGGTCGACGAAATTTGTTTTATTAGGACCATATCGTCAATACGAATCTAGAAATAATTTTTCGGTAATTTTTAGAGTCCGTACATGGCCCCGGTAAATTGAAATGTAAGTTTAAAATTGAATATATAGATTTATAATTTAATTTCGATGGAAACTGATCGAAACGGTCGAATTGGCTTACGAGACATGTCCCATTGTGTTTAAAAGGGGGTAATTAGCTAGGGACAATAGTTAGTGGGTTCGATTTCGAGTTGAAAATAAAAAGTTGCTCTTAGGAAATTTAAAATAATTAAATATATATATATTATTATATATCCCTCCCTCTCTTTGGATTCTCTCTCCCCGTCGTTTTTAAAGTGAAAAGAAGAAGAGAGGAATGACGCGGACGAACCCTAGCCGCCACGAGGATCAACGCTGTCGCGCCCAGCCGGAGTCCCCCCTCGCGCCGCCAGCCGCCGCTCGAGCCCTCCAGCCTCCCTCTCTCCTCGTCCTCACGTCGTTAGAGGAACCCGAGACCCCCCAATCCACAAACCCTAGCCGCGCCCTGAGCATCACAGCCCGCCGCCACCACCTACGACCGGCGCCCCCTCAGCCCTCTCCGACGATCTCAGATCCCCCCTTCCTTGTCCAACTAACTGTAAGTCAATTTAATTTAATTTTTTTAATGAGCATTGGTTTTTATTTTTCTGTTTTTATAAAAAAAACCAACATGGTTATTTTCAGATTTTTAAAAAAAAAAGATATGGCTTTTAAAACAAGAATGATTTGATTTTCAAATGGAAGAAAGGTTTAATCTTTACATAGCATTTTTTTTAAATATTGATTACAAGGTGATAAAAATATGGTTTAATTTCATATATTAAAAGTAAAAAGATTTGATTTTTAACTTTAAAAAAATTCGATTTTTAACATTGAAAAGAAATGATTTTTAACCATAAAAAGAATATATTTTTATTTAAGAAAAGTTATATTTTTATTTATGAAAGTTTATATTCTTATTTAGAAAAGGATTATATTTTAGTCAAGGAAAAAGATACGATTTTTAGTTAGGTAAAAATATAATTTTTAGAAGATAAAGATTAGATCTTTATGCGTTTGACCTTAAAATAAAAAATATCATTTTTATATATATGAAGTAGTGTTAAAAATTCAATTTATATATATGTATATATATATGTAGTAGAGATATAAAAATACGATCTTTATATATAAAACTGTGATTTTTATATAGAGAATGGCGAGAGACAAATATGATTTTTATTATATAAACATCGCTATAAAAATATGATTTTTTTTTAGATAGAGAATATAAAAATTCGATTTTTATGTATATGAAGTAGCATATAAAGATTCAATTTTTAACTATATAAAGACTCGATTTTTAATTATATAAAGATTCGGTTTTTACGTTATAAAAATATAATCTTTATATAGGAAGAAGCGTTGTTAAAAATGTGATTTTTAACATATGCCACGTGAAACAGATCTCGTTGGAAGCGAGGTGAAGATTTCCTACATATGAAGAGTCGCGGTGGATTGGTTTATCTAGTCTGTGAGAACTCCTCACTTTTATTTTGGTTTCTAGTTTGAAATATATACTAGGAAGCAGACGGTGCTTAGCAGCACCCGACACCCGTTGTCCACAGACCATGGATGACTTGTTTGTTTGAATTGCTGTGTTGTGAAATTTTATTGTGTGATGTGGAATGGAATAAAATATTTTATAGTGGAAAATATTTTATAGCTAAAAATATGAATTTTAACGTGAAATAAAATAAATATTCATTTACAAATCAAACGATTTGTTAATGTACACCAATTTGACTGATATTGATTGGGACGATAAATTTTACACATCACCCAACTGCACAAATAAAATCTGTGTTTGATTGTTTGAAACCCCACACGGGTGTTGGGATGAAATTGGACATACACTAATCCCAATAATTAGTTGTATGTCGATCGATTGATTGACAGGCTGTTATAAGCGTTGAATATTTATATTTGATGTTTATACAGTGTGGAATGCACTCTGGATGATGGTTGATTATTTATCGTTGCTATTATATACATGTGTTGTATGGAATCCATATATATAATATTATATGGTAATTGAGTGAGTCTCATTCCAATTTAGAAAAAAAAAAGTTATATTCATGTGTTGAATAAACAAAATGGTCATGTGTTGACAATACTCATGTGTTGAGAATATTCATGTGCTGAAACCATTCATGTGTTGAATAAAAAGAATATTATTTTGTTGAATAAAAGGAAAATTCATGTGTTGAAGAAAATATTCATTTGTTGAATAGAATAACGAAGTTATTGAAATATATAAAGCCGTGTTGATTAGAATGACGCTATTTTGACGTGAACGATATTTATATCGATTTTATTCATTTTTATAATGAATATAGAAAAGGAAGTGATTTCAAAATATAACATTTTGAAAATATTATCATTTATAGATTAATGATATGGAATATTCAATTTTGATTAGAAATTGAATATGAAGTTGAAATCGTTTCGAAAACAAATTTAAAACGATTTATAAAATACGTTTTGAAAGGAAATCGACGAAATATATATAATATATATATTATATATATAGAATGGCCTGAATAGAACACGCCGCGCTGCGGCAGTTCACGAATTTCGACCATTGACTTCGAATGGATATTACAGGAGATCCGACCGTCGGATTCTCCTAAAACTGGAACCGTTGGGTTCGTATCGAAAAGAGCTTTCTAACGAATACAAGAAATTATAAATCTAATGGTTGGATTTGGAATTATGTTCAAATCAAATTTGGAAAAGGTCGTTGTAAGTGCAGTTCGATGGCCGTTGATGGAAATCGACTGTACGGACCTTGATAAAATTATTAAGAATTGCAATAATTTGTGTAAAATCATAAGAAATGATTTGGAAAGAATTGGGATGAAAAATTCCATATTTGAAAAGTTAAAAATAGATTTTTATCGAAATGAACTAGTTTTGAACTAGAATTATAAATCCAATATTTCTGAAAATAAATAAATTGGATTTGAAAGGGTTTTAAAAGTAAACAGAATTTCCAATAATTGAATTGGAATGGATTTGAATCGAAATTGTCTTTGGAATATTTCGATGTTGGATTTCGTGATTATACAGATATCGTTATGAAAATTTGAAAGATATATTTATATCGTTATTTCCAATACGATATTTGTTGGTCATAGAATTTGATATTGAATATAAGCCGATATATTTTCTATTCAGAGCCTTGTATTTAATATGGGATTTGGGTTTGTCGTGAATGGTGTCTTCATTAACACTGTTCTTAAACCCAGTTGAGAAAAGATTAAATCTTTTTATTTAGATTCAATGAAGTATACCAATTAAATGGTATTTAATTGGAATTGAATTTGAATTGATTTTTGGGTTTATCGTGAACGGTGTTTTAAATAACACTTGTTCTTTAATCCGATAATTAATGGAATGTGATTTTGGGTTTATAGTGAACCGTGTTTTAAATGACTTTGGTTCTTTAACCCAGTTAAAGACAGGATATGATTTCCCAAGTTAAACAATCATTAACATTGATTTTTGGGAAGATTAAAACCAAGTGGAGTTTTAATGAATCTTTAATTAGATTGAAATGATCGAGAATAGAGTATCACCAGTTTTGCTCCAGGCGATAGTTAAATCTTTAATTAGATTTGAACGTGAAATGGTAATTGAATTTACCGATAACACCGTTGTGTTAGATATGAAGTATTACCAGTTTTACTTCATGGGATGAATAGGTTGGGGTTGGAAAATTTAACAAATGATTACTTCGGCAAGGTTCGTTAATCCCGACTAGTTTGGATAAACCATAATTTGGTTTGAATTGATATTCAAAAGAAGATTAAAGAATAAATTTGAGGAATTTATCTTTGATAAAATTAATGTGAACCTCTCCCTAAGAATATGAAATTTAGCAACTAACTGAAGATTAGTTAAGATGAATGGTTTCCTGGGTATTGATCTGATGTTGGTTTCGGCCTTCCGGGTTAATATTTAGGGAATTGTTCTCTTACTAATTTACGGTTAGTGACTGATGAATTGTAATGAGGCATATGTTGTGTTTGTGTAACACTTGTTTATTATATACGCGAGTTATTCGGAAAGACCGGGTTTATCCCATTCTGAATAACTGATACGACGATAAGTCGAAGATGAAGACGGTGGTCGAAGATCGGAGGTCTTCACATCATTTGGGTGATTACTAATGATCTTGATTGGGCTGTACACCCAAGAGGAGGGAATCAGTTGGTGATTGTCCAGACGTACTTGGAGATCGATGGATATGCGAGGTACAAGGTGCCTCCGGTTTCGTTCAGACCCAGAACGAACTTGTAAATGGACTGTGTGTCTGACATTGGATTTTACTCTGTGTGATTGATTTCTATTAAATATATATCTGTTTGGCGGTGGAGAATTTATTCTCTTGCTTAACGCCCTTCTCTGAGACGTA
Source organism: Allium sativum (assembly GCA_030737875.1). Taxonomy (NCBI): domain Eukaryota; kingdom Viridiplantae; phylum Streptophyta; class Magnoliopsida; order Asparagales; family Amaryllidaceae; genus Allium; species Allium sativum. Next base: position 658,557,214 of record CM060920.1, read on the forward strand.
CGAGCTCAGGGGTTATATATTGATGGATATCAATCGCATGGAGTGAATTGCCTGTGCATGCCTAAGTGGCTAATGATCAAGGCTTCTGTTGAAAAGCAGAGACTTGTGGTTGATGATCAAAGCACGACCTGTGTGACATACCTTTGTGTAGCATTGATTCGCGAGCCTCACACCCCGGTTGTGAACCAGAAACGGGAGAGGATATCAGGGAGGGCTTTCCTTTCCTTCAAGCTAGGGTGGTGTCAGTGACCTACCAGCCCTGACATTTATATTATTTTCACCTGTGTGGTTTTTGCTGTTGCGAGGTGCCTCGGATATATCAGTGACTACGTGGAGCCGATGGAGTCATTTGGCTCATTTACGCCCCAAAGGGCAGGGAAACGCAGTGTTCAGGCATAATAATCCATCGGTGGACCGGCCCTGACGATCCAAGGGGCAGTTGCAGCTGTTCCTGAGGGGCGGGCTAGAGGATTTCGAATCAGTTGAGGACGATCCCTTGCCTCGGTTCACAGATGGAAATCCAGCTTCCAATACGTGACAATTGTGGTTTTAATTGTATACCTATATATGGCGACATAGTGGTATGGGGCACTTATGCCGTCTATGATTGATACTTATGATTGAAATTATTTTGACACTATACACTTATAGTAATAATAAAACATGAAATTTCACGTACCAAGCATTCTTGGCTATTATAAGGTAAAAACCTATCTTCCGGCTTGCATTGCATTGTGTGATGGGACCTGGGTCTTATTATAGCTTCATTGTTCTTTATTTAGCATTGCGCCGTTGTTTTATGCACTGGTATTCTTGGGAGTAAACCCGTTCCGTGTTATACGGCGTGGTCCCTTGATTTACCGAACTTTAAAATAAAGATTAATAACTGTTTTAGTTCTCACACCAGTCACATGACTGACATGGAGTTTATTGTTTTAACCTAAACTCTAGGTGCCCTTATTTTGACACGGACAGCTAGTAGTTTTGGTTTTGCAGATTTATATTCACAGGATCCTGATTTACAGCTGGAATGATATCCGGAAAGCTCTGTATCTGTATATCTCCTTCAGTTGTGCTTTGTATTATTTTTCGCTGCTATGTAATGTATGGTAATCTCTGATATTTTATGATGTGTAATATTGATTCATACTCTGTATATTCTTGTATTATGATGGAATTGTTGTAATTAACAACGAAATGTTCTTCTGTCTGCGTTCCGATGTGGCGTGTTCTCAAAACAATCAAGCGTTTCGAACGGTCTTGGTCGGTTTAGCGATCAATTCAGATCGAGCGAAATTCCTTTTCGTCACACTAAGGGCCCTAAATCACCTAATACATCTATAAAAACACACCAAAACCTAACCCTAATTTCATTACACTAATCCATGGCGCCTCCATGCTGCTCTAATCTAAATTAAAACTAGCCTCTCTTCTCTTCTCCAAAGCAAATCAAAATTAGAGTATTCAAATTGGAAGATAAAAATCAAATTCAACAACAACAGTTTAGCTAATCAAATTCATATTTATTCTCTCTTCTTAATCCTGTCGCTGTGAGTCTAAGTTACTTTCACATATAATTAATTTAAAAGTGATTGTGATAGGATTGTAAATTGGATTTTATGAACATGCCTGTAAGATGAATCATATCAAGTTTGTAAATTCTTATCTTTCAGATTCATACCCAAAGTACTATTATCATATGCCTAATTGGTTCTATTTTATTGTTCCATGCCAGTTCATATTTCATATGCCTATGTTTATGCCAGTCTTGATGCTTTGATTCTCTTCCCCACCTCTCTTCCTTTTTATTTTATGAGATTAGGCTAACTTTGAGCCTAACATATTACGTTATATTATACGTACGAATGAAGTCGGAACGTTGTGAGAAAAAGTTTAGGAAAATATTGAATAATGTGTAATTGGGCATAAATTGATTTGTAATTATGTAGTTGATTTGGAGCATAATTATGTGTAACTTGTATACATGAGATTTGGCATAAGTTGGATGTGGGCATAATTGGATATAATTTGTATACATGAAGTTTAGCATAAATTGTAAATAACAATGAACGCATTTTGATTTGGGCGTAAATTGGCATAACTTGTATACATAAGATTATAGGACTAATTTGGATTAAAATTAAGATCATAATTTAGATTGGAAATTATGGGTAATTGGGATATAATTTAATCCAAGATTTAAAGTTGGGACTTGAATCAAGAAAGTGATAATGAACGCCTAAGATACGAAGTTAGACTTGGTTTGCGGTAGAAGTCTTCCCTGAACCGCCTGGCATATCCAGCAACCGCAAACGATAATCTAATGTGAGAGGTCAAAGGCAGAAATTAAATGCGTATAATGCAAAGACACGAGGTTAGATTCGAATTGCGGTATAAGCCTGTCCAGAACCACCCGACAAATCCAGCAACCACAAAACGGTAATCTAATGTGGGAGGTCTTGCAAGATTGCGGTTATAATAAATTAATGAACATTTAACCAAGATAAGACATGTAGTAAGACATGGGGGTTAAGTGGGTGACATGTGAAATATAACTAGAAGCACTTAACCAAGGTGAAACGTGTGATTAGACATAGGGATAAAGAGGGGTTAAGTGGGAATTCCTAGTGGGGACCAAGCTTAGGAGGGAAGTTTTTGTCAAGTGGGTGGTCCCTTTTCAACCAGTAACCCATTTAGTATCTATGTGAGCTCGAACTAGGCTGAGGACGGGACATGCTTACTGGGTTTGATTGTAAGAGGTTAATAAAGAGTTAGCGATGGCAGTGCAAGTCAAACGGAGTCATGTGCGTGCATGGGTCCGGGCTGGTAGGTAAGATGCTGTTGCATCGTGTAGGTATAATCCATTCATTTCAGTAGTATCGGGTTGCCACTTTAGGGAGTGATACACCCTACTGTGGGATCAGCACATGTATCTACGACTTAGGGAGCTGATCGAATGGGGAAGGTAGTGGGTACAACTAGTGGAGATAGGAGCAGGCGACACCTATCACTACAACAAAATAGGGGTTAGATATCAATATCGCACAGCGTTCTCGCATTTGGTCCGTTAATAGTCAGTGTTTAAACGCTATTTGAAATTATCGTATCCCAATGTTATTCCAAAACAAAGGGGCGGCAAATAATTTTGGTTACGCGGCAAGTAAAATAAACACTTTTTCCCTTTTCCTACTCAAAATTTCCATTTTCCTTTCCAAAACATCTTTCAAATTCAGTCTGTCATAAGTTCTATGTTCTTGTCGCCTCTGACTTTAGAGGACAGCGCAAGGCCTCCAAACATGTACTCAACTTAATTGTCTCGCGGTTTTCAAGTCGCTCTTGGCTGATAGCCGATCTCGCATCTCCCCCAAATCGCTGCTGCCATCCTTCACCGAAATGACAATCGCCAATTGGGATTCCAAAATTGCGAAGAACGCTATAGGTGGCTAAGAGCTTTATCATGGATTTTTTACTGCTCACCCTTATGATTGTTGAAAATTTTCATTACTAATTTTTAATAAGTGCTTCACATACAAATCTAATATGTAGCTATTGTTTTCAAACCACTGGAGCTAAATAGCACCAGAGCTATTGTTTGTAAAGCAAAAAAAATTAAAAATTGCACCTAAGCCATTTGAAATAACACTGGAGCTATTGTTTGCAAAGCAAAAAAAATTAAAAATTGTACCCAAGCCGTTTGAAATAACATTAGCAAAAATAGTTCAGTTTTACCGAGCTGGCAAAAAATATTTTACATATAATACGTTTTAAAACATGGCCAAACCTGTATTAACTTTGGGATAGCAAAGCTCCCCTATATATATATATGTATATATATATATATATATGTATATATATATATGTATGTATGTATGTATGTGTGTGTGTGTTTAAATATTTTGTACATAAAGCAAGTATAAGCATTTAAAATTCCAGGAGTATATGCTTATTCTATATTTAAAGCTTCTACATGCAAGAGTTCATACTAGGACTCATAATATTTTTACAAATAATTTCAATAACTTGTTCCTTTTTAACTAATAGTTGATACTGACATGTTTGCATCATATATATGTAAGGCCGACGTAGAGATTCTTTATACATTGTTCATAGATATGGATAACCTACTAAAATAAATAATCTTTAAAAAATTATTGAAAAATCAGTGGCATATATGTTAATTTGAGATAGATTTTAATATTAGTTGGTAAAATGTGATTTTCTAGGATAAGGGTAAAATTTGTAGTCTTTGTAGGCAAATTGAAAATTAAAAAATGCCATGGCTGGTTTCAGTCTAAACTTAGGGGGCTTATATAGTCTGGCTGGCATACCCTTGAAATGTTTAAAATAGTACAAAATTTATTAATTGTGATCTTCCTACAGAATGCATTTTAAGGCTATATTTCTGTAACTATTCCCCTGCTGATTGCATGTACTCACCAGGATATTGATGAAGTGTCTATGTATTTTCTTTACTATTACTAAAGAAGTAATGGCAAATTTTCTTTTTTTAATCTGAAGTAGCTCGAGTTTAATAGATCTTCTCCGCCAATTTCTAGAGTTTCTTCAAAGCTTTTGGTGTTATTGGTTCATTTTTTATGTCAATGATATTGTAAACACTGCAAATTCTTTAGCTTCTATAAAAATGTCATCTTGGTAATTATGCAAGTTGGCCTGTAATATAACCTACTTTATCTGATGTTGTCGTTCCAATTAACAAAGATTCTCCAATAGAAAGTGGTTTACCTTTTTTTGCTTATCTAACATAGTCAAGCCCAACAGTGCAACAAAAGAAATCCCGTAAATTCTTTTTAACCCTTAAACTGGTATTTTTGCTCCTGCCAATATGTCAATTCCTGCATTTTTCCCCTTTTGCTGGCAATGTAAAAACTGGTATGAAGGTTCTGAAGAAAATTCATCTCAGATTTTTCAAGAAGCACAACAGGTCAGTGATATTCAATCGTAATTTTGGTATAATAAACCTTAAAATTTTGCAGAACGCTTAGAATAAAAGTTTTTGCTAAGGTTCTTAGCATTCCAAAATGAGCAAAATAACTGAATTAGGATATATAGTTCAAAAGTTATGATCAAATGAACATGCCTCATTTTAACAAAAAAATCAAATTGGGACCATAATTGATTATCCACTTTTAAACATGACTAATCATTTTTAGATGTCGTAATTTATAAATAAGAGAAAAATAAAAGTTTCTCTAATAAAAAGTATCTTACAATTGATTTTTTTTTCTTCAAAACTGGACAAATTGTCTTAAAAGTTATGGCTAAAGCAATTCAGCGTTGTAAGGATTTACACTTACGGATCAATGCTACATATATTGTTCATGTTTATACCATATGTAACTTCAACATTTTACATTTCATTTTAAATGGAAGTTGTTCATTTTCACATATATCCCATCAATATTTTGTACAAAAGTCGTATAAGTAAATCATAATATATTATCAATTTGATTCAGCATTTACGCCAAACTTGTTCGCTTACAAACTAAAGCGTCATGTTCTTTATACTAAGTCATCATTTAATTAAAAAGAATTTCCATTAAAATAAAAATTAGTTACTCACTTATTAATCGATCTATACTTTTATATATATGTTCAGTTGAAAAGGGTTATTAATAAAAGGTAGGCACAAGAGCTAGCAAACAAATATAATGACTAGGAAAAAAAATTTGTTGCTTCCAAACCAAAATCTAGATTCGTATTCTACAAATGATGCTTCAAAAACCTTAATTGCAGAACAATTGGCAAGCTAAAAGTGGTATTATATTTGTAATTAAGGATATATGGAATGCTACAACGAAAGGTGCTATTGATTAATGAAATAAGACACATCTTATTTAGTAAGAATACAAAAAACCAAAAGCATTCTCTTTAGCTTGAAAGCTTTAAGGAATAAGCATGCTCTTATAATACAGGGTTCAATGCTTTATGCATTCAATTAAACTTTATAAATAAAAATGCTAACCATGAAAGCATGTGTTGACAACAAATATATTATACAGTCATACATAAGACAAAGATAGTTGTCCAATAACCAGTCACCTGAACATGTGCACGATCAAGTTAAAATTTTTGTTGTTATTATTGTTAATATTATTTTCATTCTACTTGGTATTATTTTTATTTTATTGATCATGACTCATTTATATTTTCATCTTAGAAATATACTATGTGAAAAATTGAGGACAAAAGGAATTGTCATGAAAAAACTGAATGAATTAGAGAAAAAGCTGGACCAATTAGTTGGTCTTATTTCTAGATAATAGTCCGACTTTTGTGGCAGTGAAATACAATCTAATGAACTAAATGGTAGAATCACCATGGGTTGGATGATATATTTTTGGCCATGGGCTTTGGTTTTCATTCACAATTTTTATTTATTTATTTATAATGAACTTATTTCCTGTAGCTTTGCCATTATATCCTTTGGAAATGAAATAAACAAAGTGTCGGCTCCGTCTTATCTCAAAAGCTTTTATATTTCTTTTATCCTTTATTGGGCTCATGTTTATTCTGGCTTGGCCCAAGCCCAGTTTGGTATCATTAACGTTTCCCTGTTTTGTTATATAAAGGGAACGTTACATTGTTTCAGTTCATTCAGACTTTATATCATTTTACAAGTAATAGTATAAGTTGTTCAGTTCTTTCAAAGTTCTTTCAAGAATCTCAACTTGGTATCAGAGCCAAACAAGGCTGATACTCGCTTCCTGAAATTGATCATCAGAAGTGTTGATCAAATTGTGATCCATCAGAGTAATTTCATCACGTGGATCTCCCTTCATCGAAGCAATTGCTTGTCATCTGAAGGTTGCTGCCTTATTCATTTCAAGAAGCCTCGCCAACGTTTTGTGGCTACCATCTTGCTTCAGAATAAGGTTGATCAGAGGCATTTTTTCTTTAGCGCTCTCAAACCGATCAAGACAGATCAAGAAGTCATCAGTATTGTTTCAGTGCCTTCATAGATTGTCAATCAGGTTTTGATATCTGTTCTATCAAATTTTTTGTAAGATTTTTTCTCTTCATCTTGACAATCTATGTAGCATCATTCGACAATACTGTGTATCCTGGAATCTGCCTCAATTCAAAATTTCAGAGTGTAATTTTTACCTCTGATTTTCTGGGGACTTTTAAATTCTTGCTCCTAAATTCATTCTTTTCTCATCATGGCAAATTCTGGAACTGGTAATGAATCAAGTCCAGTTGTGTCCAGCAATAGAACTAATGCTCCACCACCACCAGATCCCATTCAAGATTTAATGAAATCCATCATTAAGCCTCAAAGTCAGCTGATCTCTACACATCTTGATGAATCAAACTACCTGTTATGGAAATTACAGGTAGAAACAGCAGTTAGAGCATATAGTCTTGAGGATTATATTCTTGGAACAAAGATTATACCTCCAAAATTTGTTAGAGACAGTGAAGATAAACTCATAAATAATCCTGAATACACCATGCATCAAAGACATGATGGTTTAATATGTTCATGGATGATGTCATCTATTGGTCCAACAATTCTACCTCAATTAATTGGAGTAAAAACTGCTCAAGAAATTTGGGAAACTGTTGCAAGAAATTTCTCAAATCAGTCATCAGCAAGGGTGATGCATTACAGGAGGCAGTTACATAGCATAAGAAAAGGAGAATCATCAATGAATGAATACTTGTTGAAAGTTAAAAATATTTGTGACCAACTGAATTCTGCAGGCCAAAGAATACCTAAGTCTGAGCAAGTTATTACCATTGCAAGTGGTTTAGATGATGAGTATGAAGCTGTCACTGCCATCATACTATCCATGGATCCAACTCCCACATTACAATATGTGCATTCCACTCTACTATCACATGAAGGTAGGATAGAACACAAAAAAACTGTCAATGCAGACCTATCTGTCAAATACACTACATATGGCAGAGGAAAAGTCAAGAAAATAATTCAAGAAACCAAGTAAACAGTCAAAGAGGGGGTTGGTCTGGAAGAGGAAGAAGAGGTGGTAGAACCAACAACAACAATAACAGGATCAGATGTTAGATTTGTGGAAAAGTGGGACACAGTGCCACTAAGTGTTATTTTAGATTCAATACTAATTACACTTCTTCACAACAAAGCAATAATGCTTCAGCAAATCTGGTTAATACTTCAAATGATAGCAGTAAAGCACAGGCAGAAATTCATAATACTGATTCTACCACTAATGCTGATGTTTCAGATGACTGTTGGTTTCCAGACTTAGGTGCTACCAACCATGTGACCAACAACTTGAACAATCTAAATTTGGGGAACAAAGAGTACAAAGGTAACCAAAATTTGACTGTTGGTAATGGTAAGATTGCTCTTATTACACACACTGGAAATGCAAGTTTAGATGGAACCAAAAAATTATTTCTAAACAATCTATTAAGAGTTCCATCTATTAAGAAAAATTTGATGAGTGTTTCCCAATTTGCTAAAGATAATGGGGTTTATTTTGAATTTTACCCTAATTCATGTATTGTCAAAGACATACTGACACACAAAATTTTGTTGCAGGTTAAAGAGAGCAAAGGATTATACAGATTTGATATCAATAATTCTGATCTTAAGAATGATAAATGTATCATGTCTGTTAGTAATGATTCTAATTACCTTAAGGAGTTTGATTTGTGGCATTATAAACTGGGACATCCCAGTATAAAAATAACTAAGCATGTAATGATGAATAACAATTTTTCTGCTTATCAATACCCTGAATCATATATGTGTTCTGCTTGTCAATTTGGAAAGAGTCATAAACTTGCATTTCCAGACTCACACACTGTCTACACTAGACCACTTGAACTAGTAGCTACAGATTTATGGGGTCCTGCACATACCAGTTCTAACTATGGTTATAAATACTATATATCTTTCATTGATGCATATTCTAGATTTCTATGGATTTATATGCTTAAATCCAAATCTGAAACCAGTAACGTAGTAATACAGTTTATCAATAAGGTTGAAAACATTACTGGAAATAAAATTCACACTCTTCAAACATATGGTGGAAGAGCATTTTTTACCTTTAAAGTCATTTTTTGACAAAAAAGGAATTAATCATAGAACTACTTGTCCCTACACTTCAGAACAGAATGGGTTAATAGAAAGAAAACATAGACATATTGTTGAAACTGGTTTGACTTTATTAGCTCAGGCCTCTATGCCATTCAAATATTGGGCAGATGCCTTTTACACTGCTGTACATTTAATTAATTTAATGCCTAACTAGGTATTAAAATTTAAATGTCCACAAGAAGTGCTAACTAAAATCAGACCAGACTACAAACATTTAAAAGTGTTTGGGTGTCAATGTTTTCCTTATATAAGACCTTATAATGATCACAAGCTAGATTATAGGTCAACTGTTTGTACCTTTCTGGGTTATTGTAACAAGCAAAAAGGATACAAGTGTTTAGATAAAACTGGAAGAATTTACATTTCAAGACATGTAAGGTTTAATGAACATGTATATCCTTTTTGCAAAGAAAATAGAAGTACTTCAGATGCAGGTACAAATTCTAGAAATGTTATGATTGATATACCCGATGAGACAGAAGTTTTAGTACCAGTTCACACTAATAAACATAACACTGGTATATACTCTCAACACATTGAGCCATCAAGTAGGCCAGATCAAGAGCAAGGCAGCAATGCTAGCCCTCAATTCACAATGCCTTCAAGCAGGCCTGATCAAGAGCAGTCCTCTTCCAGTCATCAAATGGGAGACAATGCTAAATAAAGAAGACAGTGTATTAGTGAATCTCATAATGATCATTTTTTGGATACAAGTGATACTGTTGAAAATCAGGCTACTGCTGTCAATGAGGCTACTAATCAACATCCAATGCTTACTAGAGCAAAGTGTGGTATTTACAAGCCTAAGATTTACAATACTGCAATTATTACTGAAGAACCATCATCATATTATGAAGCAGTTCAAAATGAAAACTGGAAATCGGCAATGCATGAATAATACAATGCCTTGATTAAAAAGGGAACTTGGAAACTGGTTGAAAAACCAAAACACAAGAATATTGTAGGTTGCAGATGGGTGTACAAACTAAAAAGAAATGCTAATGGTTCAATCTCTAAATACAAAGCAAGGCTTGTTGCTAAAGGGTATTCACAACAATATGGTTTTGATTTTTCAGAGACTTTTTCACCTGTTGTGAAGCCAACTTCAATCAGAATAATACTAACAATTGCTTTGTATAAAAATTGGAACATCAAGCAACTTGATGTTAATAATGCTTTTCTTAATGGTGATTTACAGGAAGAAGTTTACATGGAGCAGCCTCAAGGCTTTACTCAACAACCAACAAAAAATTTGGTGTGCAAACTCAACAAGGCTATCTATGGGTTGAAACAAGCTCCTAGAGTTTGGTTTGATAAATTGAAAACAACTCTTGTCAATTATGGATACAAGTCATCCAAATCTGACAACTCTATATTTATTAAAATTACTGATTTAGATGCAACATATATACTGATTTATGTTGATGATTTTATCATTACAGGAAGTAATGCTAATGAAATCAAAACTATTACAAGCATGCTAAATTCAGAATTTTCTATCAAAGATCTGGGTGACTTAAATTATTTTTTGGGTGTTGAAGTGAAGAAAGTTTCTGACTCTGAAATACAACTTAATCAAAGAAAATATATAACAGAAATTCTTTTCAGAGCTCAAATGCATAAGGCCAATCCTCTGCCTACTCCTATGATTGCAAACATTCAATTATTCGAACATAAAGGAGAACCTTTTCAAGATGGAAATTTTTTCAGAAGTATTGTTGGTGCACTTCAGTATGCCACTATAATTAGACCAGACATTTCTTTTAGTGTCAATAAAGTCAGTCAGTATATAAAAAATCCTCTGGATAATCACTGGAAAGCAGTCAAGAGGATTTTAAGATATCTCAAAGGAACAATTGACCATGGTCTAATTCTTAAGACTAGCAACACTTTAAGTTTAAATGCCTATGCTGATGCAGATTGGGGAACAGATTGTGATGATAGAAAATCAACTTCAGGTTACTGTATTTTCTTAGGAAAAAATCCAGTTTTATGGTGTGCAAAAAAACAGAATACAGTGTCTAGATCAAGTACTGAAGCAGAGTTCAGAAGTGTCGCTAGCTGTACGGCTAAAGTTATGTGGATATAATCTTTGTTAAGTGAACTACAAATTTTATCACCTAAAAAAATGTACTGTTTGGTGTGATAACGTGAGTGCCATATCCCCAACTTCAAATCCAGTTTTACATTTTAAAACCAAACATATTGAGTTGGATCTATACTTCATCAGAGAGCAAGTTATTAAAGAAAAATTGAAGATAGGTTATATACCTTCCGCTGACCAGAAGGCTGACATTCTTACTAAACCTCTGTCAAAATCCAGCTTCCTTAAGCTCAAGGAGGAACTAAATGTTGACGTTGCTAGCACAGCTGATAGATCTGGAAGAATCATATTCGTTCCAGACTCAAAGTTCATCTAGTACCTCATTTCCTATCTGATTGTTGTCAGATCTGACCTCTTCAGCTAGGACTTTATAAGAACACAAGGGTTCCTCATCCAGTTTAACCTCTCTCAGCAAATCGGGCTCTCTTAAGTGTTTAAACTCAAGCATAGCTCGATTTACCTGCCGTGGAGGCCTGTGGAGACAGATCCATCATCAATCAGATCATATGAAGCCAACGGAGTCGCCATTTTTTCATTTCTCTTGAGAGCAAACCCTAACCCTAGGTTTCGGTTTGAAGGAGGCAAATGAAATAAATAAAGTGTCGGCTCCGTCTTATCTCAAAAGCTTTTATATTTCTTTTATCATTTATTGGGCTCATGTTTATTTTGGCTTGGCCCAAGCCCAGTTTTGTATCATTAACGTTTCCCTGTTTTGTTATATAAAGGGGAACGGTACATTGTTTCAGTTTATTCAGACTTTATATCATTTTACAAGTAATAATATAAGTTGTTCAGTTCTTTCAAGAATCTCAACTTTTGGACTACTAAATCTTGTGGTGAATGGAATTATGTCAGGTAGCTTTAGTGACTGTTGTATATAAATTAATGCATTAAATGACATATTACTAACAGTGTGAAGTAGTTAAAGGCAGGTATATTTTATTTGGTCAAATCAAGATAGATTTTGAATTTACTATATAATGTAACCCGTAACACATTGCTTCAGCTAGTACAAGTTCTGAATTTACTTCTTAGGTCCAAATATAGTAAACGTTTAGCTGGTCAGATCAATACAGATATATTTTATCCTTGATTTGTTTACACTATATTCCAATTTTGAATTTCTTTCTCCTTGTGACATTGGGCATCGACCTTCTTGTAAAAACGAATTAAGCTCTGATACCAATTTGTAAAAACGGAAGCTCCGACACCAGTTTGTAGAATTGAGAAGAGGAATTATTTTAGATGAGGAGGAGAATACAGAACTCAATTTTCTTTTGCTTTTATAAATCAACTTTTCAATACAACACTCTTTCTTTTTTTTCTCTTTTTCTTCACTCACTTTCTCTCTTACTCCCTCTTTTTCTTTTTCTCTCTTTCACTTACAACACACAAAATGACCACCCATATTTATATAGTGGTCTACATGACCTTACAACTCAATAGACATAACCCTTCATAAATAGACACGACTTTTCACGAATAGACACGACTCTTGACGAACGGACATGACACTTAACAAACAGACATGACTCTTGACGAACGGACACAACTCTTCAAGAACAGACACATCATTAATTAACATGACTTTTGAGTCAAGGACACTACCCTTCATGAATGAACATAAAGACCATTAACTTCTCTTTCCTTTTCACCTATAAGACACTTGTCCCTTCATTTTATTATTCCCCATTAATAATGCTTTTAAAGTTTACCCAACAAAACTCCCCCGTAGACTTTAAATGCTTCTACCATCTGTCATGCCAATGATTTTGAATCTTACCCAATCTTAATACTTCACATGTTTTGGCAAAAAGAATAATAATATGACTACTGCAAGTTTGGCATGGGGCACGATGAGGTACCAGACCTTGCCTCTGCTTTCAAACCACTGAATTTGTACTCGATAACCCTCTGAAACAGCAACCTTGCAAAATTTTGAAACCAACTCCTTTTGATACTTCAGAGGTCTGCCTCTTTTTTTCTCTGACTTAGCACTTGATTGATCCTTAATTTTGCTGGCATTCCTTTTGTGCTCTTTTCCCTTTTCACTGAAAGCTTCTTCCTCATCGTCGGAATCCTCCTCGTCGTCGCTATCATCGTTGTCGTCTCCATCGCTATCATCACCGCCATCATCCTTAGCATCGTTCTCCACTTCATCGTCCACCTCTACCTCGTCATCATCAAAGTCAACGACTTCGTTTTTCTCTTCTTTTACATCATTTTCTTCTTCTTCTTTGCATACCTCTTCCTCGGGTTCTTCTTCTTTATACTCATCAACTTCTTCCTCTTTTTTCACTTCTTCAACCTTTTCAAAATTTTCTTCCACTTTTTCTTTTACCATCTCCTTCTCTACTTCTTCTTCCTTCTCTTCTACTTCAGGTTCTTTGACTTCCTCTTCATCATCTTCTTCTTTTATTTTTGTTTCATCCTTTCCATACACCGCTTTCAATAATTCCCATAAATCTTTCGCGGTTTTCTCTCCATTAATATGATACCATGCTTCTTTATCAACGTTCTCACTCAGCACCATAAAAGCTTAAAGATCTTTCTTTCTCAAGCTTGTGAATGCCTCACTCTCTTTCTTCGTCATATTTTTAACATCTTTTAGCCATTCATAGCCACTCTCAACAATCTCCCATAACCCTTTGGAGATCAACTCTTCTTTTTTTCTGTTACTCCATCTTTCATAATTTTCCATTGTGAGAACGAACGACATAAATAATAGAAATCCCATTATTTGACCTAGCTCTGATACCAATTTGTAAAAACGAATTAAGCTCTGATACCAATTTGTAAAAACGGAAGCTCCGATACCAGTTTGTAGAATTGAGAAGAGGAATTATTTTAGATGAGGAGGAGGATACAGAACTCAATTTTCTTTTGCTTTTATAAATCAACTTTTCAATACAACACTCTTTCTTTTTTTCTCTTTTTCTTCACTCACTTTCTCTCTTACTCCCTCTCTTTCTTTTTCTCTCTTTCACTTACAACACACAAAATGACCACCCATATTTATATAGTGGTCTACATGACCTTACAACTCCAATAGACATAACTCTTCATAAATAGACGCGACTTTTCACGAATAAACACGACTCTTGACGAACGGACATGACACTTGACAAAGAGACATGATTCTTGACGAACGGACATGACTCTTCACGAACAGACACATCACTAATTAACATGACTTTTGAGTCAAGGACACTATCCTTCATGAATGAACATAAAGACCATTAACTTCTCTTGCCTTTTCACCTATAAGACACTTGTCCCTTCATTTTATTATTCCCCATTAATAATGCTTTTAAAGTTTACCCAACACTTCTACCCTCTACTAAAATTTAAATTCAGCATTTTTAACTTCAAATGGACACACATTAATTTAAGTTGTAGGAATTTTAATATCTGTTAATTCAAGTATTGAAGACCAATCGAGCAGATGTGATGGTAGCCATTTTTTGTCAGGGTTGCTGTTGAGTATGAAAAAAAACTACATGAAGATTACTTATACATCATCACAATATGGAGGAAAATTTGGCATCCCTGGTTAGTGAGGTCGGCCAATTGCATTCTGAATTTGCCTATGCTGAGAAGAGAGCTCGAGTAGTAGCTGCTGCAGCCAATCCAGGTATTATGTTTATTATTGTTACATTGTTACCTTGCTAATGAAGTTGTATCCTGCATTTGGTTGTTGTGCAATGAATGATGTTTTAAACTGTGTTTTTAACTAAATTTCACACTCAGCCGACATGATTGTAAAAAGGAAAAATGTGCGTAAAGCCACTTCATATTTTAGCTTCTATATCGTACAAATTCAAGCCGAAGCCCTCCCTGCTATAGCTTCTCCTACCCAAATGGTTTGCTCCAGAAATTGGCCGTAGCATAAAAAGTAGCAAATGAAAAGCGCTGCCTATATCTTTTCCGACCACCGTAAGCCACCTCAGCAACGTTTCCTGACCAGCCTTCGCCTCGCTAAGCCACCCGACTACAAGCAGCCACCTGAAACCGAGCTCCTCGTTCCGACACTGTTGTACACTACTAGACTCTGTCCAACTCATTCTGAAACCCATGAATCTCCACCGCGAACCATTGAGCACTTGACATTGTTGTACACTAATTGCACTACGCAAGGTCCGAAGTTGAAATCCCAGTTTCCAGATTCAAAGTGATGCCGACTTGACATGTCAAAGGTGACACGTTACTTAGCTAAAATGACTCAAGTATTTATCAACTTCTTTAAATCCTCTTATTATCATGCTTTTTCCTAAAATTTTATAGCCTAAATCCAAGAAGAAACATCAATGATGTACACAAAACTTCTAGTCCAATATTGTAATCCTAGAAGGTCCAGCCAAACCCGAAGTTTTTCCATGAAATCCACGATGTAACACAACCCTGACTTGATTTGATCCCCGCCACTGACATGGTTTTCACTTCACTAAAACTCCATCAGATTTTGTCCAAGCCATATGTTTATTCTAAATAACATTAACATCGTTTATTGTTTGAACATGCGACTTGTAACTTGGTTTATAGTAAGATTAATTGAAAAAAATTAACGAGTACTAAAGCAAAAATAGGTTTTGGTCTAATGGTTACTTTATATATTTTATACTCGTTGAACGGTAGAAGTCATGAAGTCTTTCAAGTACTTCTAGACATGGTGGATTTTAAATAATATTACAGAGAAGTGATTTAAAATTAGTGCATTTTTTCACATTTTTGTTATATAAGAGAAGTTGCCTGAATTCGCACAAAACACTGTGGGGTTATGCGGTACATATAATTACTGTACAGAGTGCCACCAGGTCAGCTCTATACTTTTATTTTTACCACGTGTGTCATGCCTACAGCTTTGTTTGTGAGATTAACTAGACTCAATTTGCACTATACTTTCAATATCACCTCTAAACATAAAGAGCAAAGATGAAGGCGATTGTAGAGATGTAATAATGCAATGACAGTGAATTAACAACATACAATGCAAGTAAGATTATATTGGCTTTGGTATTTGTTTTTCTTTAGGGCAAGGCCGGCTTTGCTATTTGTTTTATATTTTAATTTTAAATGGCAACTTGAAATTTTGTAAATATTTTTGCATAGAAAAAAATAATGCTAAGATTGGTATGGATTAGCAAGAAAATGACTTGATTTGTGATTACTTTATTATGCTCTGCTATTGATTATCATTCAAAAATGTAAATCATTATTAGTTGTGTGCAGGTGGTGTTTGTAAAAAGCCAGAATCCAAGAAATTTACTTCAAAACAAATAATAATGAATATTAAGGGTTGATTAAAAATTTAGTCAACCCCTAAATCATGATTAAGACGCGGTACACCGAAGGTTATTTACGATTTAATATGTAAAATGAGTAAGTAAGATGCACAAAAAAGTAAAGAGACACAAAATTTAGAGTATAAATTAATCTTCGTTTACTCGGAGGAGCTTCTTATGATTTCTCTTCTTTAACAATAGTTTGAATTACAAGAGATAATGCAGATGGGATAGCTGAATAAGTTATATTTGTATACTCTAAAGTTACAACTAGTGGTGTTGGTGATTTGATACAAATTACTAGTCTTGCTAACAGGTAACTCTTTAATATTACTACCCCTTTGTATTAATTTTTAAATGCACTTATTGTTTTATCGGATAGATTTGATGAAGGTATCCTATCTGTGACAAGTATGGCTATAAGTAATAATAGATTGCCACTCTTTGCGGTTTTGGGTAACTTACATATAATAATAATAAATTGACAAGTATAATAATCAATAATGTGGGAAAGTATTAACCGCAAGAGTGTGAATTATAAAAGAGGTTAGCATTGATTGCTGATAATGGCTAATTACAAAATATTGGGTAAATAGATTGCCACATATGCAGCGTTTACATCCTACTTTTAGATTTTAAGTAATAGAGTCCTATTATAGAAACACTGCTTCTTTTTTTTTTTTTTGTACATCAAATTCTATGAATTAAATTTACCTGCGGATAGTAAATAGTATCATCTGCATTATACTACATTGCATTTGAGCTTATCATGACAAATTTTTCAAAAAACATCACTTCTTAAGTCAAATTGTAGTCAATCTCAGCCAAAATGACAAAATCAAGGAGCAATCAAGAAAAAGATAAGAAAACGTAAATTATAGCAAATTGACCGCTTTGTACATTGAAACAAATGGTAGAAAATTTTAATAAAAGGAGCAAACTTAACTTTATTACATGAAGAAAAAATGCATTTGGCAATAATGAAGTGTACGGGTCAAAATGACTAAAGTTTAACCAATACCCTTTAACTCAGACTGGCAGATTTTGATACATGCTTAGGTTTTCACAATTTTAGGCAAGACTGAGAGTCAATAATTATTATTTATCTGCTTACATTCCAGGAAACAAATGTCGCATTGCATGTTTTTCTAGCCCTGATAGCTCTTTTATGGGCTTTTTTTTCCTTCTATTTTTAGCGTTGTTGATGGTTCAGTAATTACTTATTAACACTCTTTATTTCATGGTACATAAGCTGCAAATTTGTTTTCATGGTATGTTCATTGCCATCCTCTTGGATATATTGGGCAATTTTATCAATAAAATTTGATTTGTATGTAAATTTCTAATGTGCAAGGCCACATCCTGTAGTATTTATAGAAGGTTCACTTGTTTCTTTAGGTTAAGAGCCGACTGGAAGTTGCTATGTTCATCCGACTCTAAGCATGTTCGATGTTTTGTCCATTCATGTGTCCATAATTTAACCCCGTTGTTGCTTGGGCAGCCTAGCGTTGGCCAATTTGTTTAAAAGCTTCTTAACAGGTCTCTTATCTGCATATTGTTTCTCATTATATTTATTAGTTAAAATTAAAATGCTGCATGTATTCATATCTTAAGGAATATATGTATGTATATCAGGGGGTTAGTTTTACAAGGTGCAACTTCGCTTTCTGTTGGCTAATGTAAATGTACATTATAATTGGATTTAGTAGGATAGTTTTAACTTTAATATTAAATAATCAGATTTGAGACACTAACAACAACAACTTGCCAAGTAGACAAGGCTTGATTATTTATGCTGTATGGTTATTACTTTGTAAAATCTCCACCCTATATTTTAACTAACGTAACAATTGTTATGGAAATTGCAGTAGTACGGACTAAGGAAAATGCCTCAGTTTCCATTAAGATATATCTCAGTCAATTTTTGGACAATGCCTCAATTGAATCAATTTTGCCTCTATTACGCTGAATGTATTCAGAGAAATGAGCTATTTAACTTTGAATAAAAACTTATATGTATTATGTTAAGATAGATTCAATTTATACTTCAAACGATATTCTCTTTGTCGGGCTTCGACATGAGGTGCTGTGTGTTTGCATATTGCATGCAATTGCGTATTACTTTTTATTCCAACTTCAGTAACAAGTGGTATCCTATGTGTTCGTATTCTGTTTTTATATGAACATAATTTGTACATATTATTTTTGAACATTTATTTTTGAAGTGTGAGTACGTTAATCAGATTGGCAAGCAATAAAACATAAACTACAGTCCGATTGAAAAAGGCAACATGAAATTTGTGAAGTATTGTTAAGTGGAGACATTAAAGGAACATGAAGGTTCTAACTTTATTTCGTTGCAAAATGAGTATAGGGATCCTAGATTTTCTTTCGATTCTCCTCACCTGTTTGTAACATTCTACCTATTATTCATGAGTTCTATTTTATATTTTAGGGATTTTAGGAGATTCAATGCACAAGAGGAAGACCATAGGAGGGAAGAAAAGAGCATGGCACAAGAAGAGAAAGTAAGCTAATTTTATATTTATGGTTAAAGTGTGCCTTTGCGTTTGCCTTTTTTTGGGCATATTATTCAGTTTTGGATTATTTTTCTTATGTTATTTATTTATCTTAAATGGATAAATTGATGATTGTTGCCCTTTTGGTGCATTCCGTGTTAGAGAAATGATCCTGATTATGAAATTGTCACTATAATGGAGAGTTGTAACCAAACAATTTTTTTTAATCAATGCATGATAACATTCTAATTATTAGGAACTTGTTCGATCATTAGTCCACGATAGCACGCATACAAAAGTCACTTGTCACATGACCTCTTTATTACAGTTTCTCATTGAATTCAATTAAGCGTACAATGATAATAGATAGACATTTAAAACACATTTGGAGTACCATAGCTGGTTCTCATGCAATCCTAAGTACCATGTGGTTAGATTCTTGCCAGCTAGTTATCTATGTAATTTACAGGAAGTATTTGTTATCCACATACATTTACATAGTTGTTTTGTTACATGCTAATTATTACACTAAGAAATAAATATCAAATTGAAGGCATTGCGATGGAAACATTGCCTTCAACTTGCAAGGCAAACCAAAATCCACAAGGCCGACCAGATCATCATACGATAAAAATATAAAAGTCTTCTTATTCAAAATTAATCAATGTCCATAACCATTCACTCTATGCACTTCATTATCCCTTGATAAGTATTTGTAATGGGTACTCAATATGGAAAATGGATAAGCATAAACCAAAAATTTAGTGCTAATTCAACAATATCGGTTGCTTATTTTCATTTCAAAAATATCAAATTGAGTACTTTGACACTGTTTACCACCTAAAACTCAACATTAATCCTTCTTCGAAGGGGTTGAACAGAAGATGTACGGAATAATCTTCAAAGTATATTACAATACAACATAAAACTGTAATGTATGCATAATACATGTGAATTCATCCTACTGACAGGACTCAGGGAAAGGATAAAGAAAAATATGTCAAACAACTACTTGGCCAAAAATTTATTCTTTTGTATTGAGATCATCTAATTGAAGAAATGTCAAACGGCATGTACACATTACCAATTTATCACCTTTATATTAAATTAATAATTCAGTTCTGGCTGAGAATATCAAAAACATTAGTACGTTCATTGACTTAGATGCACTTCCAAGTTCCTTTTGCAAGTTAACTTGGAATAAATTAAATGTTTTTCCTGCATTTAAATTACTTTGGTAAGAGTATGAGGGTTGATGCTGTGGAAAATCAATTTGTTTTCCCTGAAGTTGTGTTTAGAATTTTGCATTGTCCCAAGACATGCATGGAAAATGTTTAATTTTAAGCTCAACATTTTGAAAGCTTTCATAGTAGGGATTGTTAGGCTTTTGCTTCTGCTTTGTCTTTTGTTACTGATTTCCTAAATTTTGGGTTAGAGACACAAATTTTATGCCATTTTTTTGCTTTTATTTAAACCTTACGAATTTCAAGGCAATTCTCTTTTGAATGTGAATAACACTATAATTGTGTTACATATAACAAGCCATGTTATCGTCACATTTTTAGCATACGTAGTTTTATTTTGTTTTTTCTTTCATTCTCAAATTCAATGTTAACGCATTTTCTGGGTTTCCAGTTCACATTTTAATCAATCTTAATTTTTTTTATAGTTCTTTCTTAGTTTCTTTTGGTTTTGATTAACCATGTATGCATGCTGTAATATCATTTTCTACCCAAAACCATGTTCTTTTCTTGTAATAATCATCATGAAAATTTCTTTGTAATTTAGAATAAATGAGCACTGATGTGGTTTCCTTAATCATCAATGGGAGTTGTATTACTCCTAAGCATTTTTAGCATATTGAAAAAGTGATTTCAAAATATTTTTGAGCTATGTTTGTGCGATGAATATGGTGCAACTAGGGAGAAAAAGCACAAGTATTTCTTTCTTTTTATATAGTTTTTCAGGACCAAACTGCAAGAAAAATACCAATGAACGAAAAACACTATTAATTTTACTACATGAATAAAACAACAGAGCGCTACACATATGTATAATTCTTTAGAAAATGTTTATATTACTTTTATTAAATGGAATTTAACCTTATTTAGTGGCACTAATTCCGAAATTTAAAAAGTGGTGCATATTGTAAATAAAATGCATAGCTAAGTGGAAGTTTAAATGCATATAGGATACTAATATAAATTATGGGTACTCAAGTATTAACATGGCTTTAGTGATCTTTAATTATTCAACAAAATTAGTGTGAACCAATATGACTGAAGTTCATTTCTAATCTGTTACGTGTATTTGAATCAAGAAAAATAAATGAAAATAGCTGAAAAATAATTAATGTGTTGAAATTATGATATATGACAAAATGATCGAAACAAGGAAAATTTCAAGTGTCCAAAACGGAGATCGAAATCGAGTTCTCGAACCTTAGTCCATGCCTTCGAGAAGATAACATATCCTTATATTATCATGAGCAAGAACTCCCAGTCAGTTTAGAAACTGGAAAAACAAGTGTAGAGTCTACTGCTGCTCCTCCTGAAGTTAAAGTCTGCTTTAGAAAAAGCCTACAAAACCCAAATGGCTTAAATTGTAGATATTTCATACAGTAAGATCTCAGTTTGTCCTATATCTCCTTTCGTCTTTAAAACCTTTCGCATTAAAAAGGCATAAAATAATTTTATTTAGTCTTTGTTTTGGTACATTGCAATATTTCGACAAAATTATGCACAGGTTTTCAATAAGATAAAGCTCCAAACAGCTGCGTTACTATGTTAAGAACCAATTTGTCGGAAGTAGTGCATGATGATTGTTGAATCAATCTGTTGACTTACCTTGGATATATCATATGCAATCAATTGACAGTGTCTTTTTCATGAATTGAATTTTTAGAAACCAAATAATTATTCAATGTTGCGCATCTTTCATGCTTGTGTCAAAGTAAAGAATCTGAATTTTTGGAATTTATGCTCTAAAAACAATCAAAGGATAATTTTGAGCAAATTTGTGTACAATCAAAATCTCATGGTTTGCGCATCTCCAGTAATCTTCTTAATGCCAGTATATACCTTTATACTTCCAATATAAACAATGTATTTTTTATAAGAAATGTTCAATGTGAGAAAATAGTTTTGTTACAGAAATGTTGTTTTTACTGTAAGTGAAAATTTTCTGATTATCACAAAGTCTTTATTTTGATGATAGTGGAGGTTGAAAAATTTGCTACTTTCATCTCCTATAGTTTCTCCTATAAAATTCTAATTAGCATAGATTATTTTTGTCCGGTTCCACCTTTATGAAAAATAACTCCACGAAGAGTAATTTCTGTTCCTACTAGTTTTACTACAAACATCATCATCATAGGGAAAACTTAAACTTTGGAACATAATCATCACATGATAAATTCTTATCCTCTACTTGTATTTAAAACAAGATTTGGAAAAAAAATTGGAACTGACTTTATGTTATTTCAAAGGAACTGGATAATGAGGGCTGGAAAAAATAAGGAATAAGTATGTGTTTTGATAGAATTATGACTGAATTCATTGGGTTAAGATATAACCAAATACTTTTGATCTATGGTATGATGTAGCGAAGTAGTAGTGCAGTTCGTAGATGTTGTGGTAGTGTGGTTTCGGTTGGATCTGAGTGATGTGATCGGTGAACCAGTTTCCATACACTACTACAAAAGTGGGCATATTCGACACTAATTTGTGTGCGTTGCACGGAAAGTGTGGCGAAAGCCATCTTTTTTTGGTTTTCTGCAACAATATTCATATGTTGTTGCATTATATGTCAATGCACTGTTGCAGTAGGAATTGTAGTGCTTTAACGTGCAACACCAGTTAAAAGCGTAGCTTTACATACATACAATCCACGTCAGTAATCCTCATTACCAGCATAAACAAAACCGCAACCGTAGATGCATGATTAATCCAACGGTTCAAATCAATTCCTGCTTCCTATCTAAACATTACCCCTATCATCCAATCAATGACAACCAGCTCATTCCATTCTTTCAAAATGTAAAATTTTGGCGGGATGTTTCCCTCCTTCTCAAAATACGATGGTCATGCTAATCTTTCTTTTCTTTTCATCCTCAAAGACATTTTTTATTTCTTTTTTGCTGTTGAATGATGTTTCGTTCTCCACTTTCATCTTCACTCTAACTGACCTCTTCCTCATCTTCAATCGATAAGCCATCCGATCTGTCCTTCAATTGATAAGCTCACGACCCGAATCTCCACTTTTCAGAGTGACCCAAAATTGATATGTTTTTCAATCTATGCCGGCGCTTGTTGGGTAAGACTTCAAACCAAAATCGCATCTGGGTTTTATTCATTTGAATCAAAGATTTTCCTTTTCGATTTTAAACTCCTCAAAATTTTATCTTTTAAAAACCTTTTTATGTTCTGCCTCTTCTTTGAATTCTATATTTTGTCCGAATCATCTCAAATTGTTGTTTTGAATGAAGCTAGCTTCCTATAAGCTTGTTTAAATTTCGGAGCTAATATAGTTTAATTAATTGAGTTCTTGTAACCCATGCTTCTCTTAAGTAGCATATTTGGGACCCTGTTTTAAATGCCCAGGACACAGAAGGCCCTTAAGTTCTTTTTATTTGTTTTCTGATTGTATTACGCAATCAAGTGAATTCTGTTGGTGTTGGATCCAGTGTTTCAGTAATTTGGTAGCAGGAATCCTTTTGTGTTTAATATCTAATAATCTCAAGCTAAATTCCCATAATTTTAAGGGACCAAATTATATAATTTCTACTAGTCTTTTAACATCTCCTAGTGTCCACAAAAAAAGAGTTAGTTCCTCAATCCGGATCCCTATTGATCTATATCTTGAGGACTGTAATGATGGATCTGTAGCAGCTACTGGTTCCGTTGAACCGCTTACTGGTACGAGTAAATAAATACTGATATGTATATAATCTTTCTATCTACTTCGTAGTAAAATTTTCTTTATAAGATTTTGTTGAATGTAGGTTTAGTGAACAAATGAAGCACTCTTACTTAGTTGTTCAGTATAATGATTTATCAAAACTATCCCATGCACACGCATGCAATTTATGTGGTAAAACAATTATGAACTATAAATTTACTATGGAAAACAATTTACTGTGGAAAACATCCTATGCTTCTTTGCTTCAAGTATGTGTGAGTGTGTGTGCGTGTGTATATGCACTTCATTCTAATCACACACACCCATGGAACTGCACTTCAACACATTCAAGCTTTTCTTCGCTTAAATACAGATTCATGCAAATTCTTAACATAAGAAATTATTATCCATAGCCTAAAAAATAAGATAAATCCAAATATATGTAAAAGGAATAAACTAAATGCAAATGAACCAGTATCTTCGTCTGATCCTATTATGATAACTAAATGTTTGACGTTTGTATTTGTAGCTCAGCATTTACTAGCTCAACATGGATAGAAAAGATCATACTTGAAGCAACAACAAGAAGCAACCTGAAACCAGTGACTTTGAAGCTAGGAGGGAAATCCAATTTGAAGATGTGGTTTAGTATGCAGAATATTTTGGATTTTTTGAATGTGGTGATGAAAGTTTTGAGTGGATTTATTCTATATACAATGTTTTGGATTGGTTTATTGTATGTACAAAGCTGGTACTGCAGAATTTGTAATTACAGCGTTGTACTGGCCTTCTTCCAATGTACCGTTTGTCTTCTTTACTGTTGCAATTGATTTTTTTAATGTTGCATTATAGGATAGTGGTGTTGCATTACATAATGCAGTGTTGTTGCATTAAATAAAATATTATTAATTCCACAATGGTACGGCACGTGGGACCCACAACTTACGTGGTGCCACGTGGATTGATGACATGGCATGTGACACATGGACAACTGACGTGGAGAGCTGACACGTTGGCAGTTGATGTGGAAAGTCCATGTGGACCCACTACCATGACCTGGAAGCCAGGCTCTGGCTTTTACTTAAGGCAACACTGTATGTTATTGCATTACATTCATATATTGTTGCAATAAGATTATAATGCAACACTTTTTTTCTATGGACGTAGATGGGAAAAAGCGTTGCATTAGATGGCTAATGCAACGGCCGCGGATGTCATGCCCCCTTGGTGTTGCCTATTTGAAAAAATGGCCTACGGCAACACTTTTTTGATCTACGGCCACAGAAAATAGTATCGAATATGCCCACTTTTGTAGCAGTGATATGGTAACATAATCTAATTTCGGATGCTAACACAGTCTCATTTTCAGATGATGTACTGCTGGTGCAGATCTACTTAGCATAACTATGGTAGTGAGGCTTTGATTGAAATATGGCTGTGCAATTTAGCTTGTTAAATAATGGTTTCTTCCTTTGGAGTCATCAATGCATATGTGTAGTTTGGTTTATGAATGTGATTTATTTTCCCTATTTTGACTTGTGTTTGAGCATTTTGTTCGACCTTGATGTTGCATAGGCGGTTATATCAAGATGGGCTACTTTGGCATTTATCATTTAGTTGATCAAGTGGATCATGAAGTATAATTATGTTAACTTAAAGCAGTTTTTTGAGTTGAACTCATGAAAAAATTATCCCTGCTATGATGGTGATGCAGGTTTTGAAAATTGATGCCACTGTCCTATTTGAAAATTAGGATAGCTCAGAAGTAGAATCTACTTGCTCACAAATTGGAACACAGTTTTATTGGAGCATTTGGGTTACTCTTCTCTGAGTAGAATCCTGTAAGCCCTTGCTATTTAATTGGCATGTGCCGTGAACTGTTCGTCCCTGCTATATGATGCTGTTAAAGATTTTGTGTCATTAGTTTAGCAAGTCCTTTTATTTCATTGTTTGCCTGTAACTCAGCTTGCATGCATTTCGTTTCCAGCTTAGAAATTGGTCATGTCCTTCGTTGTTATGCCTTGAATCGGTATGTGCATTTGGACATATTTATTTGGACTAAAGCACAAAAATATTCTTTGTGAATAGTTGCTATATTGCTTTTCCTTTTCATTGTATTCAAACCGTTGCTTAGCGTTTTTGTTTCATGTAGTTGACAGTGGGTTATCCTCCCTTTTACATGAGTATATGCACTGAACTGGCAGAAATATTGCACTGTCTTTAAGAAGATTTTAAAACTAAGTTAGAAAATTGAGTTTAAATTTACATGCGCGTTGAATTGGCTGAAGTATTGCATTGTTTCTTGTAGAGAACTGTTTAGTTTGGTCTATGTATATACATATGTGCAAGTTTAAATATTTTGAACTAAGTATTATTTGTCTATGTTGTAATAGGATCAATTTGCTTATGTTGTGGAGAGAATGTCAAAAGCAAAGCCAAGTAAGATTAAATCAATCGTTTTTTTTTCTTTGTAAGTAGCTTGTTAATGCAAGTATGTATGACATATTATAGACATGGAAAAGTTGGTCAAGCGATATGTATGAAATGCTAAGTCTGGATACATGAAAAGTAATTTGAATTATATGTATGAAATGTTAAGGTTTGATATATGAATGTTGTTTGGATGATATGTATGAAATATTATATTGTTATTTACATATTTGTTGTTTGTGAATTTTTTAATGTTTTTATATATATATATATATATATATAAGAAATGAGTAAATGCATTATGTATGTATGTATATGTATGTATATATATATATATACAGTTGGAATGGTAATAAAAATATATAAAACCAATAAGTCATGTCTAGCGTTTTAAAAACGCTATAAAATCATGTGAGCAAATACTATAGAAATAAATGATAAACACTGTAATATATGAAAACAAAACGCTATGATACATGAAGGTTAAATAAATTTCAGAAAATGCTATGATAGAAGCAGATTAAACGCTATAAGAGTATACAAAAAACGCTATAGAAAGTAGCTTTCAACTTCATATAGCATTTTTGGTTTAATAGCATACAAAAACGCTATAAAAATTATATTTTCCATAGCGTTTAGTTTCTGCTGTTTAAAGAAGAAGGGCTAACATAGCATGTCGTTACATGGCGTTCTCTGAAACGCTATGATAGAATATAATAGCGTTTTTCAAATGCTATGAAATCCTTATTTTGTTGTAGTGTATGACAACAGCTAGGAGTACACGAAACTACCATCGTCATTATTATTATTATTATGATTAGTGGGGGGGGGGGGGGGTGGTACAACTAGTGGTGGTGGGAGCAAGTGGGGCACCTACGAGAGCAGCTAGGAGTACATTAGCAAACAAGGAGGATAGTGGGTACATCTAGTGGTGACAGATGCACAAAGGTTACCTATGATGGCAGCTAGAAGTATACGAAACTATCATCATTCTATTTAGCCAAGAGGGATCATCTTTTAGTATGAAACTAGTATTGGTGCGTTGTAGGAATTATCCTATAGTGATTAGAAGCGCAGTCAACATCTTGTTACCTTGTCATATCTGCTTATGTTACAGTCATCTCTTATATCCAGTTTATATTCTTATCCTGTTACTTTACTGATTATATTATTAAAGTCACTAGACTCGCCAGACGTATGTCAGACCCCTTTTTGTTTCGCCCCTTTTCTTTCTCCCCCCCGGTCCTCAGGGTGGGAATAATGAAGCTTGACTTGGATTCCTTTCTTCTTGAAGTGCTTGGAAGTGTTGAAAGTAATGCTCAGCTTTATCTCTTTTTCATTATGGCTATTTGAAGTGGGATTATGGTTTTCCTTTTATGTACTCTGCTAATAATTTTATACAAGATGGATATTTGTGTACTTGACTCTAGTATGTGTTTTTGATATTGTAACCAAACATGTTTTGCTTTTCCGCTGCAATGAATAAATTTTGAATTTCCTTAAATACCATTTTATATATCTGTCTTGCGATATTCTCTTCTATACTCTTATAATACTCCATAAAAGTTAATGTATTCCCTTAGTAAGTGACATTAATGGACGTAGGGTGTTACAAGCACCCATTTAGCACCCCTACTCGTTTGTGAGCTATGGTAATCCAAATCCAACGAGAATTTGTGGATGCTTAATCCACATACATATTATCATCTATCCAAAATTTGAATTTGTTCCAACATTCGTAACATTTTCAAAATCTTAGCTCAATTATTCACAGTTCAAATATTTATTCGAGCCATTAGATTTAAATATCAAATATATTATTCTATGAATGTTGGAACAAGCTCAAATTTCAAATAGATGATAATATTTATGTGGATTGAGCATCTACAAATTCTCGTTGGATTTAGATTATCGTAGCTCATGAACGTGTGGGGGTGCCACGAAACTGGGGTGCCTCAGAACGCTCTCTCTCTCTCTCTCTCTATATATATATATATATATATATGTATATATATAACACAGGTATAATCCCTTGCTTGTTATAGCAATCTACTTGTGTAACGCCTCGGAGTTTCCAACCAGTGGAAACTTAAAATTTCGAATTCAAAACACCCTTACATAGTTTATAATAATTTTAGATAATTTTTCCGTATTTTTAAAACATTAAAAATGGATATTTATGGCCACGGTCGATAACTGCACTTACAACGTCATTTTCGAAAAGGGTTTGAAACATAACTTGAAAATTTTACCTCGAAATTAAAATCTGCTTTCACTCATTTGAAAGCTCTTGTCAGTATAAATAAAACATTCACTACTACAAAAGTGGGCATATTCGACACTATTTTTATGTGGCCGTAGATCAAAAAAGCGTTGCCGTAGGCCATTTTTTCAAATAGGCAACACCAGGGGGGCGTGGCATCCGCGGCCGTTGCATTAGCCACCTAAGGCAACACTTTTGCCCATCTACGGCCACGGAAAGAAAGTGTTGCATTATAGCAATAATGCAACACTATTTGCACGTAATGCAACACTATTCAGCGTTGCCTTAAGCATTAGTTAGGGCCCGGCTTCCAGTGCCGCCACGTCAGCTTTCCACGTCAACTGTCTACGTGTCACACGACACGTCATCTCTCCATGTCAGCACTCCACGTGTCACATGCCACACCAGCTATCCACGTCAGATGTGGGGTCCACGTGCGACGGGTAAGCAATTATATTTAATGTAATGCAACACCACTACAATATGTAATGCAACACCATTACAATGAAATGCAATATCAATAAAAGCTAACGCAACAGTAGAAGAAGGAAAATGCAACACTAATTTGATAGAAATACAATGCTTTAATTAAATATTTTGCAATACAGGTTTTGTACAAGAAACTCATCCAAAGCAATTGTTTTAATTATCCAAATATCAAAACTCAAAAATCAGCTACACCGTTTTGTTCATTGTATACAGTAAGCTCGAACTACTTCAAGAATAGGTGCACGGCATAAGGGACATTATCCTGATCCATTCCTGGCCAATTCTTTAGCGAATTCTGAACATGTACGCAAGTGTCCACACCTGCAAAATGTATTACTCATTTATATATATGAATCATATATATGCAGCAATCCGATTGCAATAGGAAATATATATGTATGTTAGTATGTACCTATATATGAATCATATATATGCAGCAATCCGATCTGCAAAATGTATCCCTCTGCCTTCCAGAATTAAATATGCACCTGATCAAATGATAACAAGTTATTTGATAAGTGGTGGCATCGAATGGCCATTGGCCTTCTTAGTAAAATGTTATGAACACAATTATTACAATTGACTTACTGACCATTGGCGATTGGTCACTCATGCCAGCCAACAAATAAGCAATTTCATATGGCCATTCGTCTTCTGAGCAAAAAGTTTTCAGTTCCCATATTACTGCCACGTACAGTGTGTCACTTCATATCCTGTCAAGCTTCAGAAGCATATCGTCATCTACATCTTCAACTCCTAAACAAAACTCCATCGTCAAAAGTTAAAAAAAAAAAACAATGGAGGACTCTTCACTATGCATCACTACCGCTGTTCTTTCAGGACATTGGACTTATGAATTTGTGCATCTCACGCTTAGGCATACGCTGAAGCTTAATGAGGAGTGGACTATACGGGTTATACCCAAAAACTCTTTTCTAATAACATGCCCATCTTACAGTACGCGTGATCATGCGCTAATGTTGAAACTTTTTACAAAAATTGGAGGTGCTTTTTATGTGCAACAATGGTCTGCTGAAGAATTTGAGCCTGAACCAGCGTTCGAGGCAGAATCATGGGCCAGAATTGTTGGCTTTCCCGAGTTCCTGAAGACAAATGTTCCTGCAATAAAAGAATTAATGACACCAATGGGAAATGTGTGTGAAATTGACGACTGTCATTTGTCTCGAATTGACCATAGATCATTATACCTGAAAATGGAATTTTATGAAGGCATTGGCTTGGAGAATGTTTTTGCTGCTCGATTCGATAACAAGAAATACATCATTAGGGTTGAGCGCACCACACATACTCATCCTTTGACGAGGCCTGAAATTCTGTTTGTGAGCAATAGGGAGGAACCGGTGGTACCATTTTTTTGTGATCATAGGTAAATTTTACTTCCATCCACAGTTTCTTATAGTGAGACACAACCACACATGCACACACTCACATACATACATACAAGGTTATAATGCCCCACCCAAGATTCTGAAATAATAATACAAACTGGTGCTCTGTTAGTTGTACATAGATGTGGTTGTGTGGCTTGAATTTGAGACACTGTTATTGTATGGCTTGAATTTCCTTCAGATGTGGTTACATGTCAAATTGTTTGATAATTAATGTGTGTTACATGTCAAATTGTTTGATAATTAAGGCATATAAACTCGTAGGTGGATCACATTATTTGAGAATTGAATCATATAATATATTAGGTGGATCACAAAATGTTTACAGAAATAGAAGTTTGATCATATAATATATTAGGTGGATCACAAAATGTTTACAGAAATAGAATTAACATACCTATTGAAGTTTGATCATCCAAAGATCATTTTGCCCTCCACAACAAGAAATTCTGGTTTGGTCGCTGACTATGCTCTATCCTTAACAGCCACTCTGACATAGACAATGACTCTGACATGGACAATGACTCTGACATGGATGCTGGTGCTGATGCTGGTGTGGATGCTGGTGATGATACTGGTGATGACTGGTGATGTTTGTGGATGTTGGTTTTATTCTGCTGGTAATGATTTTTGGCTTGAAATTTTGTGAATATTTGTGAAACTTTGTGTGGTTGTGGAAGTTTGTGATGACTGGTGATGACTGATGATGGATGCTGGTGAATGTTTTTGAATGTTTGTGAATGGTACGTTGTTTTGTTTGTGAATGCTGGTGATTTTTTAAAATCTCTGCGTACGTCTCTGGTGTATACTTATGATACTTGTGCGTGTATACTTGTGCGTGCCTTCAGATGGCTGCCTTATGATACTTGTGCGTGCATGTATACTTGTGCGCGCGTGTATACTTGTGCGTGTCTACTTGAGCGTGTGTACTTGTGCGTGTATACTTATGATACTTGAGCTTGTATACTTGTGATACTTGTGCGTGTATACTTATGATACTTGAGCGTGTGTACTTGTGCGTGTATACTTATGATACTTGAGCTTGTATACTTGTGATACTTGTGCGTGTATACTTATGATACTTGTGCGTGTATACTTGTGCGTGCGTGTATACTTGTGAGTGTATATATGCACTGCGTGTATGATGTGTATTGTAATAAAACGAAAATGCTTGAGTGCCCGCTTCAGATTTTGTCAAAATCTGCGGTAAGAGGCTTAAAATTCGGATGTCACCGCAGTGCATACACACCGCAGTGCAAATTAACCTCAAGCATAGAAATTAACCGCAGTGTAAGGTATGAACCTCAAGCAGTGCAAATTAACCGCAGTTCCCATTCCTTAACTAGCTCGACCTCTATAATAAACCAATGTATTTTTCATGCCAGTAGCCCGGTTCTCATGGTTTATTGTTGGGTATAATTTTCGAATAAACCTCAGCATAATCCCAAATCCCAAATCAATAATAAGCGCAACTAATTACTCATAAGCGAATGGGTTTTCCAAAATGTAACAAATGAACTAATTACTAATTACTCATAATCCAATCTATAATAAGCGCAACTAATTCACAGTGCAATACAAACTGAACCTGAGGGAAAAAACTGGCGATGTCAGCGCCCTGAGCAATCAAAACTAGAAAGCGTTTCAAAGCTTCATCCTTTTCGGAATAGAATTTGCCGTCGAGGAGAGGATCGATACTGACGTGAATTTAGGTTTAAATTTTTGTCAATAGTAAAAAGGGGGAAAATGATTAGATGATAGAGAAGAAAACGATTTCATGAAGGGAGAAGATCGCGCCAAAATTTCGTCAAAAGAATGAAATGACGTGGCTGTCAATGATTGGATGATGGCTAACATTAAGATCATCAGATCCATAGATGGTTTGAACCGTTGGATTAATCTTTCATCTACGGTTGGGGTTTTTATATGTTGATAACGCGGATAGCTGAGCTGGATTATATATACGTAATGCTACGCTTTTAACTGGTGTTGCACATCAGAACACTAAAATTCCCACCGCAACAGTGCATCCACGTATAATGCAACAACATATGAATGCTGTTGTAGAAGCTCGAAGAAATCATAGCTTTCGCCACACTTTTCATGCAACGCACACAAATTAGTGTCGAATATGCCCACTTTTGTAGTAGTGATTTTTCGTTTGGTGGAAATCCGATTTAGATTCCAAAAGTTATAAACGTTTAAATTTTACAACTCATATACGCGAATTTCCATTGTGTGATAGCTCTATCATAACCAAAATAAAAATTATTCTCCGATACGTTCAAAATACTTTAAATAATCATTATACTTATATAAACCATTTAAAATCATTTTAAATTGATTTTCTAAATTATGTAATAACAACAAAAATATTTTTATTAATAAAGTAGCTGCATCACTACCCTTTGTGACTGCCTACGTACTTTTATCTAATTTGGTAACCAATTAGATATAGGATCAAGCCAACGTAGTTCTTCTTTACTTAAAACATTTAAAATTAATATTTACTACCAAAATTACCTTTTTATATCAAGTAAAAGCACTCTATAAATACTCGTTTTGAAAGTATTTCTTGTAAAAATTCCTTTCAAATGATCTTACTTACTTTCAAAATACTCTTTATATCATGTAGAGATTCTCAAAAGTAATCTCAAATTAAAAATTATTTCTAAATTCAAATAATTTCAAATTAAATTTTGAATTAGCCATCTCGTCCGCTGGATCAGTTAAGGATAGCCAGAGAGTGAAGGAAAATATATTTTCCAAACCCAAGCCTAGACACTATCCTCTCGGTCACCCTAGAACGTTCCAGTCTTTTATTTTGAAAGACATCTATGTATCTCTTATAGAACTTCAAAAAATAAACATCTTTTATTTTAAATACTAATCATCTTCATTATGCAAAAACTCCTTCATAAACAATTCTTAAACTACCTTTATATTTATATAATAGGTTCTTACTCAATCATGAATGCCCTCAAGAATCACTCATATATGTTGATTGCTCGCTAAAGTAATGATCGCAACTAATATAATATAATGAATCATGTTTAACATTAAAGTAAAACATAAGAAACTAGTAAATCATTTAGATGATGAGTATACACACAATACTGCTTACTAACTTCATGTAAAAACCTTGTAGAACAAGATATAGTTCTTAGCACTACCTCAGAGCAATCAAATGTCTTCCTCGAATCATCGCAAAGCTCCTAATCAACTTACAAATTGCTCTTTGGATTGACATATTTTGTCCCTCTTTAAGTTATTCTTTTGCCTTGTACTTTATCATATTTACTCCTACTAGACTTCTCTTAGTTGTATTCCATTTCCTTTTCATTTTCAAGTATGGAAAACAAATGAAGTTTTCCATCCTATTTATAGAATTTCTTAAGGCTAATTTTGTAATTTCTTCGGATATCAAATCAAATGTTAAATCAAACATTTATTATTATTAAATGTCAAATTAAACGTTACATGAAAAATTTATTATTATTAAATGTCAAATCAAACGTCACATCAAGCATTTATTATTATTATTATATGTCAAATCAGATGTCACATCAAACATTTATTATTATTAAATGTCAAATCAGATGTCACATCAAACATTTATTATTATTAAATGTCAAATCAAATATCACATCAAACATCTATTATTGGTTTTATACTCGAAACATCTATAACAGAGTTTCGGTCATGCCATGAAAAGTTGTGTTTGTTTTAAAATATTTCATAGTCAATTCAGAGAAAAGGCAGCGCTTCCAGAAATGCTATGACAAGTTCTGGGTAGTTTATAATCATTTTTGACTAAAATCAACTACTACAGCGTTTCTGGGCATTATAAAGGTTCTTGCATGCTTTATAATTATTTCAGAGAAAAGATAGCTTTCGGAATGTTATAAAAGGTTCCAAAAATCAGATTTTAGCCTATTTTTCGACTAAATGTTTGACGTTGTTTCTCTATGATAAAAATAGATTTTGATTCCAAGTTTTTTTACAATATAAATCTATCGTTGTCTACTTAATTATCATAAAAAGAAATCCTTATAATTATTTACCTATTCCATAAATAAAATTCATCAATACAAGGCAATTTTAACATATCCATTTCGGGATGATTTTCACCTTACTTTGCATCCAGTTTTCGGGTATGCAAACAGCCGAATGAGAAAAAAGTGAAAAAGGTGAAAGTTGTAGCCCTTTGAATTAACTTTCCAAATTGATAGAGAAGTCGAAATTTCATTATGAATTGCAAAAGTTATGTCCAAAATACCGAACATCATTTTCAGGGTCTCAAGTCCAATCATTCATTCGTAAATTTCTCAATTTTTCTTCAAAGTATGAAATAAATACAAAAACTTAGATAGTTTTTCTCACCTTAGACCTCAGAATTGAACTTGTATTCCTTCTCTGGGCTTCTTATTAACCTCTCTTCTTTTTCTTCTCTTGATTTTATGTTTTTGAATGCATGAAATGAAATGAACATTTCCACCCTTTATATAGTATTTATCAAGGCTAGTTTGGTAATTTGGTTTTGGACACTTGTCCACCTTATTTTTATGCATGCTTTAGGATGTGGACATATGTCTACTTAGGTGTCTTTAGATGTTTCTACACATGGACACCTAATATGGTTGTGTGTCATTACCTTATTTACTTACAAGACATGTGATCCGTTGATTTGATGACACATGTCTTTATCATTTTAAGTCATTTTTCATATTCCAGAATATGTACACATATACCATTTGTATGTTACTTCTATGATATGTACATACACATATATATGTTCTTCTAATGTTAATACATGCACATGGTGTTCTAACAACTTTTTACAAGGAAAATATTGTTTATCGACAAAACTGTTTTCGGTCACATTATCGTTATTTCTTCGAACTATTTATCTTTGTAAACAAAAATTCAACAACATGTTTTCTCCTCGTTAATTATTATTTGTAAATAGATTTAATCATGATTATAAAACCATTTTATAATATTAAATCCAAGATTGAAATATTTAAATAACCTCGATATTTAAATATTCACTGCCCGAATTTTTCAGATTGTTACAACTTGCAAGTGTCTAATGCTGCTGCATTGCAGTAGTGGCTTTTTTTAAACACATAACTATCACTTTAAGCATGGATTTACAATTCAGTTCATTACTTGGAAGCAACTGAAGAGTTAGCCGCACAAGCGCATTAAATTCTTAGTAAAGTTACATATCTATTTGTGACCAAATCAGAAACAAAATTTAGATATTGATGTTGAACCAAACTTCATATTAAAGCTGGTATGATAAAGGTAAATTTATCAGTATCATGTTATTATTAGACATTCAGTTACCAATTTTGGAAAATATCGGTATACCAGTATTATCGATATGATAATGGTAAATTTACCATTTTCTATGGTGAAATATCAGTAACATTTTTCTGAATCGACGGTAAAGGTAATTTACCAATTGATTTACAGTGCATATACATTCATATAATATGTTGTATTATAAATAATGAGAAGAAATAAGATGATTATATGCAATAAAGTACGTCATTTCAAATGACATTACATACACATTTTGTCTTTCTCACTCACAACTTTTATTAAACGACACAATAAAATTTATAGTAAACATTGTTGCACTGCAAATATATGTTAAATTATTCATTTTCTAGATAAACGATAATTTACCATTACTAATGTAACGGTTATAACTACTTTATCGGTACACCTGCCATCAGTATAACAGTCAATCGGTAATGGTAAAGTATTTTATTTTATCAATAAATATGGTATAGTAATGGTATTTACTAAACAATAACGGTAGCTATTACCCTAGCAGCCCTACTTCATATTGTATATTTTGTAATTGTCATTATGTATAAGACAAATATGGGACAGAATTAGTGTAACGTTGCAGATGGGTAATAAATAATTACATCCTTAAGGGATACCTGACATGCTCATAAACATAAATTTTATCAAAGTTTGTGTGTGTATAGTTGCAATCACAACAAGGGTCTAGTTACAAAAAAAAAGGATCATATGTTTCAAGTACCAAATTTTATTTGACTTATTGTGATCGCTCAAGGTTATCTAATAATAATTAAAACTATTGACAAGAATAAGATTAAAGCATTAAATTAATGGTATTTGAAAAGAATAAAAAAGGTGACAGGCATCTTCCACTTTTTTACATTGTGTAGGTAGGGGAGATTTTATTTTATATGGGCAATATATCGTTTGCAAAAAAATTTGGGTGTTTTTGGAGCAATTAGGATAAAGGGGAAGAGGCCCAACAATTATTTTGTAGGCATTGCGCGGATTGCTTGGCGACAAGTCTACTGGGATCAGGAATATTGGCTCTGCACCGACTTTTGTTGTTGTCCTCTAGTAGGGATGACTTTTATTTTGATTTTTGTTGTAATATATAAAAGTGAATATGCTTTTGTAATATTTTGTTTAGTCCCACATCATGCAGATAAGTTTAACATCAGCTCCAAAGCCTATATATAAAGGAGCCAATGTAATAGAAGTGATATACATCTGAATCAATAGAAATAAAAGTCTCCCCTTATCTCTTTTGTTCTCTCTAATGGCTTCTCTTTTATTATGTGTTCTGTTTTATTTTATAATACATTATCAACACGAGATTCTAGTAGGACTATTTTTTGAAATCATCTAGGTCTACATCTATGAATTTGTGGGGTAAGTAATTTTTATTTGAGGATCATTAATTCATGGATTTCTAGATTTGTTTAGCAATTATTTTCTTTTGTTTGAGAATCTTCAATTAATGGATCTATGAATTTGTGTTATCTTCAATTCGTCTAGATCTGATTCAAACTTCTAAATCCATGTCTCTTTTTTTTTTGTAGATTTAGAATGGGTTTTAATAGATCTGTATTTTTTGGATATAATTATTTTTATTGACCCTACATATGTGTCTAGATATATTCTTTCAATTTTTTTCCGATCTAAATTTGATTTTTCCAAATCCAATTTGATGGAGATTCAATTATATATGTATTGCTTACATTATTGATGGTATAGAAGTAGATTTAATTTTATCTTTTCTGATCTACTATGAATTATCGTATGTAATTCTTTTGGATAGGTTGAATATATAATATCTCTTAAAAAATGATTTTTTTTATGTATACCCAAAATAGACAGAATATCTCTTGTAAAAAAATGAATTTTTTATGTATGCCCAACAGAATTATGGGTATAAAATATAATAATGTAGCATTTAAATTCAATAGCAATATTTATGTATCATTGGAAGTGAGATTGAAAACTCGTGATGTAAACAAATTCTTTCAAATGAACAACCTAAAGTTCGTATGCAAATGATTCGAAGTTTATATACCAGAAAAAAATCAAATGCGGAATGAAACGACCCAAACTTCCCAGTAAAGGAAAGGCTGGATTGCTTTGAGAACAACACATATTAGAACACAAACTGGGGAACATTTTATTGCTGGTTACAACAATTACATCAGAGTACAAGAATGTAACAGAGTATGAATACCTATTACATAATAGGAATACAATAATATCAGAGTTTTAAATTACATTTAAATAGCAGCGGAAAAATAATACAAATATACAACTGGAAGGAATACACGAATACAGAGCTTTCCGAATACCTCTTCAGTTGTAATCCAGGATCCTGTAAAAATATATGTAAAAAGCTACTCGACTGCCCGTGTGGAAAATATGGGCACCCGAGTTTGCCAGTGAAACAAACTACAGGTCAGTCATGGGACTGGTATGAGAAATCTAACTTAACAATCTAATAATAAGGCTAATCACAGGACCACGCCACTAACGCGGAACGGGTTTACTCGATTGGATTGCCAGTGAATAAAATAAAGTAAAACATTAAACCACGCAATGCTTTTTTTAATAGAAAAACGAAACCATTATAAGACCCAAGTCCCATCACACAATACAACGCAAACCGGAGGATAGGGTTTTACCTTATAATGGTCAAAAGATGCTTGATACGATATAACGGATTTAGTATTAGTGTGTTTATATATTTAAAAACAATTTCAATCATAAATATCAATCATAGACGGCATAGTACCCTATCCTACTATGTCGCCATACTAGTTCTACAATCAAAACCGCAAGGTCATATTGGAAATTGGATTTCCATCATGAGTCGAGGCTAGGGGCAAGCTCCTCTCCGATTCGAGACACTCTAGCAAATGCCTCAGGATCCCCCGCAGTGAACCCTTGGATGCGGTAGGGCCGGTCCCCGCCTATCGGCAGTGGATTGGTTATGCCTGAACACACGTTTCCCGGTTCCTTTGAACCTATAATATGACCACTATCGGCCTATAAAAATCCACGGCGCCTCAAAATCCATTATCCACATAAGTAAAATGCCAGGCCGTGTTAAAGCACTGACACTACCACTAGCTAGAAAGAAACATGTGCACTCCCTACGGTCCAAATCCCCTTTTTGACTCATGCCGGGGTGTGAGGCTCGCGAAGTCACGATATACACAAAGCTATGCCGTAATAGGCTATGCTTTGATCATCCCACAAGGCCCTGCTTTTCAACAAAACCTTGATCATTTGCATCTTGGCGTGCCACATTGACAATTCACGCCATGCGATCAATCACTATTAATATATACCAGGGTGTTAAGTAGAGGATAAATCCCCTACCACCAAACAGACATACATTAACAGAAACCGATTTAATTCACATGGAACAATGTCCAATGTCAGACACGCATCCATTTACTAGCTTATGCTCTGGGTCTGAGTGAAAACCAAATCCGAACAATCAACAATAGTCCGGACGGCCACCACTGAAGCCCCTTCAAGGTAGCTACTCCCATCAAGGGTCTCAGAAGCAACACATCTATTCGATGTGAAGATCGTCGGTCTTCAACCACCGTCTTCATCTTCGACTCTTCATCGTCGTAGTAATTATTCGGAATGGGTTAAACCCGGTCTTCCCGAATAACTCTCGTATTCTTATGATTTAAAATCAAGTACTATAAAAACACATCCAACGCCTCATTCCAATTCAGAATATTCTTATAAATAAAATATTCAAATTATTCTTATCGAAGATAAATTCTTTATCTTTATTCTTAAATCTTTCTTTTAAAGATTTATTAAAACTCCAATTGGTTTTAAATACCACAAATCATTATTCAATGATTATTTAGATTTAAGAAATAAATCTTAACTTTAAACGGGTTAAAGAACTAATGTCATTTAAAAACATAGTTCACGGTAAAGCCCAAATCATCTTCCATAAAACTATGGGATCTTCACAGAATTCAAATCAACATATAATCGTTATAAATTTCTGTATCCGACCAAAAATATAAATGGAATAACGGCAAATCCTCTTAAATTCCATATGTAGTATCGGTTTTCTTCTACAGAAGCTTATCTCGGTTATAATAAATTTGAATTCCATTCAACTCCAATTTAATATATTAAATTGGAAATCTTTACTGTTGGAAAATTCCTATTTAAATCTTAATAAACGATTTATAAATTCCAAATCATATTTTTACTGTCAGTTGGGTTAAAGAACGAATGTCGCTTAAAAACACAGTTCACAATAAACCCAACTCACATTTCATCTTATTCCAATTATTAAATATAATTGAAAACTTTAATAATCTAAATTAAAAGATTATTCTTTCCATACGGGGTTTAAGAACAGTGTTATTTAAGACACTATTCACGACTAACCCAAATCCAATTTATTTCATTCATTCTCAATTAAATGTTAACAAATTGGAAAACTTCATTAAATCTAAATTTAATGATTTATTCTAGTTAATAACTAGTTTATTTCAATAAAAATATATTTTTCTAAAATATATTCTTTTTCTAAAATATATTCTAAAATCTTCTTTTCTAGAATATTCTTTATTGGAATGTGACTCAATCAACAACCAAATACTGCATATAATCAACAATCATGATAAATAACTATCACACAACCAAAATAATCAACCAGAGTGGATTCTACACTAAATATTGGGACTAGTTTAGGATCATCCTAACACCCGTGTGGGGTCTCATCCAGCAATCAAATAATAAATTATTTGTGCACTTGGGCGATGTGTAAAAATTATCGACTCAATCACATAAACAAGTCGGATGACTTGTAAATGGAAGTGTAATATTCAATTTGAATATTCTAACATTATCTGTAATACGTTAAACACTTCAACATCGCAGACATATATTTCACACATATGAATGATATGGCTTTTAATTCTTCTTACAATAAAATGTAAATTCTATTACTAACATTTTTGTAGCAAAATTTTCATACGACATTTTATGACATAAATGTATCAAAATATCAATACGACATTTTATGCATGTTTTATTTGCAACAAGGAATGCAAATAAAAATGTGATTTTCATTTCTAGTTTTATTTGCAACAAGGAATGCAAATAAAAATATAACTTTTCATTGCAATAAACATTTTCTAAAAATGTCCTTTTTACTCTAATTTACATTTTCTAACAAAAATGCAGATTCTGCTTCGCTAACATGTTTTAACCTAAAAATGAATTTTTTCTTTGCTAACATGTTTTAAATCTCATATCACATTTACTAACAAAATGGGGTTTTAAATCTAATGCAACATTTTAATTAAAAATATGATTTATTTCAGACTCAACATTTTTATCAAAATGTGATTTTAATTCATATGCAAAATTTTTGATAATTCCTTTTTAATGTATAAAACCATGCATTTTCGATAATTCCTTTTATGCAAACAAAATGATGATTTTGTTTAATACTTCTAATGTTGACAAAATATGATTCTTGTTTAATACTTCTAATGTTAACAAAATATGATTCTTGTTTAATACTTCTAATGTTAACAAAATATGATAATTCTAGTTCATAATTCTTAATGTACAAAAATATTCATTTTTGTATAATTCCCTTTTAATACACAAAAATATTCATTTTTGTTCAATTAAAATAAAAATAAATCTTTTCTTCTAACCAACATGTTTTAACACAATTGTTAACCTTATTACAACTAACATGTTATAATACAAATGTGATCTTTTTATTCACTAATCATGTTTTAATAAAAATATGATTCTCTTTCACTAATCAAATTTTGACAAATATGTTGCCCTTTTATTCATTCTTTAAAAGTGACAAAAATCCTCTTTTTATTTCATTGTTTTAAAAAGTGACAAAAATTCTCCTTTTATTTCATTGTTTTAAAAAGTGACAAAATATATTCTTTTATTTTTCAAGTGACAAAATATATTCTTTTCTTTTAAGTGATAAGATATCTTCTCTTATTTCATTCTTTTTATAGTAACAAATGGCAATAAAAATACATGTTTTTGTTTTAATTCATTTTATAATGATTCTTTTACGTTGGAAATATGAATTCCAATGTGAAAATAATTTAACATGACAATGATCCTTTTTAATGTTTTATTAACATTAAAAATGTAAATTTAATGTGAAACATGTTTTTCTAATATGAACAAATTCTTATGTACATTCTTAACATTAAAATATAATTTTAATATAAAACAAGTGTTCTAACATGAATTAATGTTTATGTATATTCAATACATTAAAATATAATTTTAATGTAAAACTTAATTTCTAGCATAAATTTTGTTTTTAATCTAATGTTAGCATTTCCAACTAAAACGATATTTTTATTTTAATTTCACATTTGTTAATACAACGGTGTTTTAATTCTAAATGAACATCTTAACAAACGGTGTTTACAAATCTAAATGAACATTTGACAAAAACGGTGTTTACTAATCTAAATGAACATTTTGACAAAAACTGTGATTTTATTCTAATATGACGATTATAACCAAAAATGTGATTCTTAGTTGAAGAACATTGACGCTACAAATACGTTATTTTATATGCTAACATAAAAATGTAACTTTTATGATAACATGATTTTAACATGAATTAGTTAATATTGCGAATACTTTCATTTTCATACTTACAAACAAAACATGTATTTTATTGTATACAAATCCCAGATCTACACAACTTAATCAAATAAATTCATTTCAACCAACTAGATCTGATCTCATACATCACACACAATTCCGTTCAGTGATTCATCGTAATTCAACAAGAACAACATTTCAATGAATATATACATAACACCACAGAATAAACATAAATTTCAAAATAAAATAAATAAATAATTTTAATTTAAAAAAAAAGGAATTCTCGCATTGATATGCTTTCAGAAATCGTTCGTGTTCAGATTTAGCTGAATTTCCAAAGTGTCCCGATTAAGATCTAGTTAGTTCCATCGTCTATTCCTCATCAAAAGGATTCCAACGCAAGTAGTTTTGTTGATTTCTGATGTAATTTGAACAAGTTGTAGATTTTTAAAATTTAATAACAAATTAAGGAATAAATAAATTAATTAGATTAGTTAATCACCCTTTTAAACACCATTCTTCCATCGTTCCTTTACTGTAACAACCGAACCCATCATCCACCTTTAGGTCTTCATCTCGCACGCACCACGAGGCATCAGACTTTGATCGAACGCCACACCCCCGTTCGCCTTCATCTCCTCCTCCATCGCCGAGAGCTAGGCCGAGCTCGGTGGTCCCCCTCGCCCGCAAACCCGCCTCTAAGTCGCCGTCTTCCTGCCCGAAATTCGCAGCTTCAAGGAAATGAAACTCCATTATACCCGTACCAATCTAAAGCTCCTACTTCGCTCTCGAATTTGGTGTTAATGATTTATTTTAATTCGAAATATTTGGGGAGAAAAT
This sequence comes from Allium sativum, assembly GCA_030737875.1. NCBI lineage: Eukaryota > Viridiplantae > Streptophyta > Magnoliopsida > Asparagales > Amaryllidaceae > Allium > Allium sativum. The sequence goes on from CM060920.1 coordinate 658,600,525, forward strand.
AAGGGATTAAAGTTGGGACAGTTTCAGCCATTGAGAACGATTATACGGCGGCTGTAAAATGGAAGTTAGGGTTAGCGTATACATACTGTATTTATAGCGTATCCTTAGCGTATTTTCTTTAATTTTAATTCAATTTTAATTTCTACATCGCTCTTAACTCCAAATCAAACCTAGCGAGTGCCGCCCCTATCTAATAACCCCCGTCCCGGACACAATGGAATATGTTTCATAACCCAGTTCGGCTGTTTCGATATGTTTTTCTTTAAATTACATTATAAATCATTTAATTAATAAATTCAAACGTACATTTTAAATTACCGGGGCCACATACGACCCCTAAAAATTCCTGAAAATTATTTCTAGTTATGTTTTGACGATACGGTTCTAACGAGACTAATTTCGTCGAATTCTGAGACCGTTTGAAAAATGGCTATTTTTAAGCTGATTAAATTTGACTGTAATTGACAAAACACATTTTCCTTTGCCACGCTCACATATTAATTCGAAAAATTATGAAAATTGAAACTTAGCAATAATTGGCATTCCGGTTCCAACAAAAGTGGTTTCGTCGAAAACCGAGGTCGTTTGAAAAATGACTATTTTTAAGGCCAATATATTTAATATTAAAAATACATTTTTAAACAAATAAACTTCGAAACTCAAAATATATAAGTGTTTACTGTTTTTCGAAGCAGAAACGTCATTCAGAACTCAATGGAAGTGCTTTCGAGTCGAAATTCCTTCATATGTGAAAAGTAGCCTTTCCGGCCCTATATAATATATATATAAATTCTACAGCGACTTTTCTAAAAATTGAATTGGCCATAACTTTTGATTTTCGCTATGAAATTCCAATTTTTCAGATTCGTTAGAAAGATATTATTAAACAGATTTAAATATTCCTGGTTTCGCTCAATTCTGATTTAAAATGAATCCTATATAGTCAGTCAAAGTTCATATTCAAATTTTCGAACTGCAGCGCTGTTTTAAACTCCTTTTCTAATTAAATTGAATTTATTCGTTTTAAAGTAAATTTTTAGTCGTTCTTATTTACAATAAATTATTTTTAAATATTAAAGTCCATTAAAATTTCTAAAATAAAAATTTTAAATTGGCCCCAAATTCCGGGTTGTTACAATCGCCCCCACTTAAAATCTTTTCGTCCTCGGAAAGGAACGGAGCTAAAAGTTGTTTAATTAACCAACTCAACTTTATTTTTTTATTGGTTTTAATTAATTATCATTCTAGTATTTTAACTAGTGAAACTAATTATCAAACATCACAACCAGCAATCAATTAGGTAATTAACTTTCCAAATATATAATCTTTATATATAGTCAAAAATCATATTTTTAGTGCAAATCACAGCAATGTGTCCTAACTAAGTTTTGGTTCTCATACCAGTCAATGGAAATATATAGAAATCCCACTTTCGCTACTCGAACAAAAGTACTGATGTTGGAGCTCCATTATCAGAATTATCTCCGGGCAACTAGAGTGTGATTCTATATCTATCCAGTATATTAAAACTTCGAATATCCGTTAATTACTCGTTTATTCGAAATCTTTATATACTCGATTGTCTACATTAAAATATAATAATATACTCAAGTATGTATTTTAGGATAAAATTTTCAAAACAATTTTTTTTTAAAGAGAACAATACTCTTCATACTCGTTCTAGGATACTGTTGATCTCATCTCCAACGAGTTATTCTTATTGGATATTACTAATCCAACCTCTGATGAATTCTTCCGTTCGGTTCTAATGTGTCTTGTTCTCGAGCTCTGTAAACCTAGCTCTGATACCAACTGTAAAGATACCGCGAAATCTGGTAGGCTTTGCAACCATCCGTTCATCCTCCAGTACAACAGGTAAAACCCACCGGGGCTTACAGTTGTACTCCAGACACCTTGTTTTACGGTGACCCTTTCGGGAACCCCCGGCCGCAGCCTACCAACCCTAAAAAGGGACATGTGGGGGTAAGAGTCTCCCGTTCACCACCAAACCGCGAAGCGAGAACCCCCCATCATGCTGCATCCTATTACCAGGCATGCCAAACAAGGACTGGTGTGAGAAATCTAACTTAACTATCTAATAATAAGGCTAAACACAGGACCACGCCGCTAACGCGGAATGGGTTTACTCCATTGGATTGCCAGTGAATAAAATAAAGTAAAACGTGAAACCACGCAATGCTTTTTTTTTTTAGAAAAATGAAACCATTATAAGACCCAAGTCCCATCACACAATGCAACGCAAACCGGAGGATAGGGTTTTACCTTATAATGGTCAAAAGATGCTTGATACGATAAAACGGATTTAGTATTAGTGTGTATATATTTAAAAACAATTTCAATCAAAAATATCAATCATAGACGGCATAGTACCCCATCCTACTATGTCGCCATACTAGTTCTACAATCAAAACCGCAAGGTCGTATTGGAAATTGGATTTCCATCATGAGTTGAGGCTAGGGGCAAGCTCCTCTCCGATTCGAGGCACTCTAGCAAATGCCTCAGGATCCCCCGCAGTGAACCCTTGGATGCAGTAGGGTCGGTTCCCGCCTATCGGAAGTGGATTGGTTACGCCTGAACACACGTTTCCCGGTTCCTTTGAACCTATAATATGATCACTATCAGCCTATAAAAATCCGAGGCGCCTCAAAATTCATCATCCACATAAGTAAAATGCCAGGCCGTGTTAAAGCACTGACACTACCACTAGCTAGAAAGAAACGTGTGCACTCCCTACGGTCCAAATCCCCTTTTTGACTCATGCCGGGGTGTGAGGCTCGCGAAGTCACGATATACACAAAGCCAAGCCGTAATAGGATATGCTTTGATCATCCCACAAGGCCCTGCTTTTCAACAAAAGCCTTGATCATTTGCATCTTGACGTGCCACATTGACAATTCACACCATCCGATCAATCACTATTAATATATTCCAGGGTGTTAAGTAGAGGATAAATTCCCTACCACCAAAGAGACATACATTAACAGAAATCGATTTAATTCACATGGAACAAAGTCTAATGTCAGACATGCATCCATTTACTAGCTTATGCTCTGGGTCTGAGCGAAAACCAAATGCGAACAATCAACAATAGTCCGAACGGCCACCACTGAAGCCCCTTCAAGGTAGCTACTCCCATCAAGGGTCTCAGAAGCAACACATCCATTCAATGTAAAGATCGTCGGTCTTCAACCACCGTCTTCATCTTCGACTCTTCATCGTCGTAGTAATTATTCGGAATGGGTTAAACCCGGTCTTCCCGAATAACTCTCGTATTCTTATGATTTAAAATCAAGTACTATAAAAACACATCCAACGCTTCATTCCAATTCAGAATATTCTTATAAATAAAATATTCAAATTATTCTTATCAAAGATAAATTCTTTATCTTTATTCTTAAATCTTTCTTTTAAAGATTTATTAAAACTCCAATTGGTTTTAAATACCACAAATCATTATTCAATGATTATTTAGAATTAAGAAATAAATCTTAACTTTAAATGGGTTAAAGAACTAATGTCATTTAAAAACATAGTTCACGGTAAACCCCAAATCATCTTCCATAAAACTATGGGATCTTCACAGAATTCAAATCGTCATATAATCGTTATAAATTTCTGTATCCGACCAATAATATAAGTGGAATAACGGCAAAGCCTCTTAAATTCCATATGTAGTATCGGTTTTCTTCTACAGAAGCTTATCTCGGTTATAATAAATTTGAATTCCATTCAACTCCAATTTAATATATTAAATTGGAAATCTTTACTGTTGGAAAATTCCTATTTAAATCTTAATAAAAGATTTATAAATTCCAAATCATATTTTTACTGTCAGTTGGGTTAAAGAACGAATGTCGCTTAAAAACACAGTTCACAATAAACCCAACTCACATTTCATCTTATTCCAATTATTAAATATAATTGAAAACTTTAATAATCTAAATTAAAAGATTATTCTTTTCATACGGGGTTTAAGAACAGTGTTATTTAAGACACTGTTCACGACTAACCCAAATCCAATTTATTTCATTCATTCTCAATTAAATGTTAACAAATTGGAAAACTTCATTAAATCTAAATTTAATGATTTATTCTAGTTAATAACTAGTTTATTTCAATAAAAATATATTTTTCTAAAATATATTCTTTTTCTAAAATATATTCTAAAATCTTCTTTTCTAGAATATTCTTTATTGGAATGTGACTCAATCAACAACCAAATACTGCATATAATCAACAATCGTGATAAATAACTATCACACAACCAAAATAATCAACCAGAGTGGATTCTACACTAAATATTGGGACTAGTGTAGGATCATCCCAACACCCGTGTGGGGTTTCATCCAGCAATCAAATAATAAATTATTTGTGCACTTGGGCAATGTGTAAAAATTATCGACTCAATCACATAAACAAGTCGGATGACTTGTAAATGGAAGTGTAATATTCAATTTGAATATTCTAACATTATCTGTAATACGTTTAACACTTCAACATCGCAGACATATATTTCACACATATGAATGAAATGGCTTTAAATTCTTCTTAAAATAAAATGTAAATTCTATTACTAACATTTTTATAGCAAAATTTTCATACGACATTTTATGACAAAAATGTATCAAAATTTCAATACGATATTTTATGCATGTTTTATTTGCAACAAGGAATGCAAATAAAAATGTGACTTTTCATTTCTAGTTTTATTTGCAACAAGGAATGCAAATAAAAATATAACTTTTCATTGCAATAAACATTTTCTAAAAATGTCCTTTTTACTCTAATTTACATTTTCTAACAAAAATGCAGATTCTGCTTCGCTAACATGTTTTAACCTAAAAATGAATATTTTCTTTGCTAACATGTTTTAAATCTCATATCACATTTACTAACAAAATGGGGTTTTAAATCTAATGCAACATTTTAATTAAAAATGTGATTTATTTCATATTCAACATTTTTATCAAAATGTGATTTTAATTCATATGCAACATTTTTGATAATTCCTTTTTAATGTATAAAACCATGCATTTTTGATAATTCCTTTTATGCAAACAAAATGATGATTTTGTTTAATACTTCTAATGTTAACAATATATGATTCTTGTTTAATACTAACAAAATATGATTCTTGTTTAATACTTCTAATGTTAACAAAATATGATTCTTGTTTAATACTTCTAATGTTAACAAAATATGATAATTCTAGTTCATAATTCTTAATGTACAAAAATATTCATTTTTGTATAATTCCCTTTTAATACACAAAAATATTCATTTTTGTTCCATTAAAATAAAAATAAATCTTTTCTTCTAACCAACATGTTTTAACACAATTGCTAACCTTATTACAACTAACATGTTCTAATACAAATGTGATCTTTTTATTCACTAATCTTGTTTTAATAAAAATATGATTCTCTATCAAATTTTGACAAAAATGTTGCCCTTTTATTCATTCTTTAAAAGTGACAAAAATCCTCTTTTTATTTCATTTTTAAAAAAAGTGACAAAAATTCTCCTTTTATTTCTTTGTTTTAAAAAGTGACAAAATATATTCTTTTATTTTTCAAGTGACAAAATATATTCTTTTCTTTTAAGTGATAAGATATCTTCTCTTATTTCATTCTTTTTATGGTAACAAATGGCAATAAAAATACATGTTTTTGTTTTAATTCATTTTATAATGATTCTTTTACGTTGGAAATATGAATTCCAATATGAAAATAATTTAACATGATAATGATCCTTTTTAATGTTTTATTAACATTAAAAATGTAAATTTAATGTGAAACATGTTTTTCTAATATGAACAAATTCTTATGTACATTCTTAACATTAAAATATAATTTTAATATAAAACAAGTGTTCTAACATGAATTAATGTTTATGTATATTCAATACATTAAAATATAATTTTAATGTAAAACTTAATTTCTAGCATAAATTTTGTTTTTAATATAATGTTAGCATTTCCAACTAAAACGATGTTTTTATTTTAATCTCACATTTGTTAATACAACGGTGTTGAACATCTTAACAAACAGTGTTTACAAATCTAAATGAACATTTGACAAAAACGGTGTTTACTAATCTAAATGAACATTTTGACAAAAACTGTGATTTTATTCTAATATGACGATTATAACCAAAAATGTGATTTTTAGTTGAAGAACATTGACGCTACAAATACTTTTCTTTATATGCTAACATAAAAATGTAACTTTTATGATAACATGATTCTAACATGAATTAGTTAATATTGCGAATACTTTCATTTTCATACATACAAATAAAACATGTATTTTATTGTATACAAATCCCAGATCTACACAACTTAATCAAATAAATTCATTTCAACCAACTAGATCTGATCTCATACATCACACACAATTCCATTCAGTGATTCATCGTAATTCAACAAGAGAAACTTTTCAATGAATATATACATAACACCACAGAATAAACATAAATTTCAAAATAAAATAAATAAATAAAATTTAATTTGAAAAAAAATAATTCTCACATTGATTTGCTTTCAAAAATCGTTCGTGTTCAGATTTGGCTGAATTTCCAAAGTGTCCCGATTAAGATCTAGTTAGTTCCATCGTCTAGTCCTCATAACAAGGATTCCAACGCAAGTAGTTTTGTTGATTTCTGATGTAATTTGAACAAGTTATAGATTTTTAAAATTTAATAACAAATTAAGGAATAAATAAATTAATTAGATTAGTTAATCACCCCTTTAAACACCTTTCTTCCATCGTTCCTTTAATGTAACAACCGAACCCATCATCCACCTTTAGGTCTTCATCTCGCACGCACCACGAGGCATCAGACTTTGATCGAACGCCACACCCCCGTCCGCCTTCATCTCCTCCTCCATCGCCGAGAGCTAGGCCGAGCTCGGTGGTCCCCCTCGCCCTCAAACCCGCCTCCAAGTCACCGTCTTCCTGCCTGAAATTCGTAGCTTCAAGGAAATGAAACTCCATCACACCCGTACCAATCTGAAGCTCCTACTTCGCTCTCGAATTTGGTGTTAAAGATTTATTTTAATTCGAAATATTTGGGGAGAAAATAAGGGATTAAAGTTGGGATGTTTCAGCCATTGAGAACGATTATACGGCGGCTGTAAAATGGAAGTTAGGGTTAGCGTATACATATTGTATTTATAGCGTATCCTTAGCGTATTTTCTTTAATTTTAATTCAATTTTAATTTCTACATCGCTCTAACTCCAAATCAAACCTAGCGAGTGCCGCCCCTATCTAATAACCCCCGTCCCGGACACAATGGAATATGTTTCGTAACCCTGTTCGGCTGTTACGATATGTTTTTCTTTAAATTACATTATAAATCATTTAATTATTAAATTCAAACGTACATTTTAAATTACCGGGGCCACATACGACCCCTAAAAATTCCAAAAAATTATTTCTAGTTATGTTTTGACGATACGGTTCTAACGAGACTAATTTTGTTGAATTCTGAGACCGTTTGAAAAATAGCTATTTTTAAGCTGATTAAATTTGACTGTAATTGACAAAACACATTTTCCTTTGCCACGCTCACATATTAATTCGAAAAATTATGAAAACTGAAACTTAGCAATAATTTGACATTCCGGTTCCAACAAAAGTGGTTTTGTCGAAAACCGAGCTCGTTTGAAAAATGACTATTTTTAAGGCCAATATATTTAATATTAAAAATACATTTTTAAACAAATAAACTCCGAAACTCAAAATATATAAGTGTTTACTGTTTCTCAATGCAAAAACGTCATTCCGAACTCAATGGAAGTGGTTTCGAGTCGAAATTCCTTCATATGTGAAAAGTAGCCTTTCCGGCCCTATATAATATATATATATATATATATATATATATATAAATTCTACAGTGACTTTTCTAAAAATTGAATTGCCATAACTTTTGATTTCCGCTATGAAATTCCAATTTTTCAGATTCGTTAGAAGATATTATTAAACAGATTTATATATTTCTGGTTTCGCTCAATTCTGATTTAAAATGCATCCTGTATAGTCAGTCAAAGTTCAAATTCAAATTTTCGAACTACAGCGCTGTTTTAAACTCCTTTTCTAATTAAATTGAATTTATTAGTTTTAAAGTAAATTTTTAGTCGTTCTTATTTACAATAAATTATTTTTAAATATTAAAGTCCATTAAAATTTCTAAAATAAAAATTTTAAATTGGCCCAAAATTCCGGGTTGTTACACGGAACCTGAATTTTATATGCAAATAATGAATCTGAAATTCATATGCAAATGACCTGAAGTTCATATATAAATTCTTTCAAATGAGAAACCAGAAGTTCATATGCAAATGAGTAACCCAAAGTTCATATGCAAATGAGAAACATGAAATAAAGCCTCAAAGCATATAATTGCATTTGATCTTTGCTTATAGTAAATGACCTATAGGAAAGGATTTGAAAAATTGGTGAAAGGAAAAGTTTCAATTAAAGGCAAATGACATATATTCCAATTTTGTGCCACATGATTTCATGAAGAAATTTATTGTTACAAGAGTTCTTTAAAAAAAAAATACTATTTTCTTGAAGAAAAATAGTAAAATGAATCTCATATGTGAATAAAAGAACAATCTAGAGGAATTGCTTCAGTTTAAAATATACATTGATAATATGTAAATTTTAATAAAACCTGAAGTTTTAATATAGTAATTTTAGAACATATCATATTTCCAGAAGAAATATTTTATCATTTCTTAGAGAAACTATATTATAAAAAAATGCATCTCGAATATTATTTTAAGTTAAGATTTAAATTTTTGATCTTAATTTAGCACACCAGAAGTGAATGCATAAGAAATTTTTGTTATAAAGACGGAAATTTTAGAACCTGTAGTTTCTATAATGGTAAGAGATAGTTTGGATGTAAAAAGAAAGATGTAAAAGATCTATATATGAATTGTATAATTTTTATGTTTGTTAATTTTATGTATAGATCCGTCAGTTTTTCGAATCATTCATATTAAAGAATGTAAAATCTCGATTCTATAATTATGCATTTCTACTCAATTCTCGACCAGATATTACGCATATATATGGTATTTTAGAAAATTTGATTATTGAGAAATGCAGTACAAAGATAAGTTGTTTATTTCAGTTTTGTAGTTGATTAATACTATAGCTAGATCCAAATTTTATTCTGTTGATTTAAGTAATTTATTTATTTGATTCATATATTTAGACCGTATAATGGTTATTTCCGTTATTTTTTAATAAATGCATTAAATGTATCGTTATGGTAATATATATTGTATTACCATATTATCATAAATGTATTAAAAGCATTAGTTATTGTATGTCAAATGATGTATGTTTGTGTTTGGAATAAGAATGGACATATTATTATTTGATGTATTTGGCAAGTAATATCTAATGTAATGGAAGAAGTTGTATAACTCAGATCTGATACCTAAAGTCTTGAATTATGAAAAAAGAAACTTTTTGATGAAGTTTACTGTTTGAAATCTTGACAATTAGCAAGAATGTAAAAGCTTCTAAATTAGAAGTATGTTAAAAGATTGAGAACCAGAAGTTCATCATAAATTAATAAACTTGATATACATATGTATGTGTATATAGATTCATAGGAACTTGAAGTTTCTTAATCAATGAACTTGAAATACTTCATAATTTGTCTGAAGCTTTATTGTAACTGTATGAAATAATAACATTATATTTCTTAATGAAGTTACATCATATGCGGTAATGATAATGCATTGAAAGATTTCACAATTTTCAAAATGAATTGTATCTTGCTTATATATTTATTTTACATATTGTGTTGAAGAATAAATTTTAACAACTTGAAATTGTTTGTATATATTATTTGAACCAGAAGTTTAATACAGTTTAACAACTTGAAGTATTTATATATTATTTGAACTGGAAGTTCAATATAGTTTAACAACTTGAAGTTGTTTATATATTTTATTTGAATCAGAAGTTCAATACAGTTCCAAATCATATGTTTTGGACATTATGATACAATCTTTAAAATTCGCATTGACATTGCTTGATAAGAAAAAACTAATGATTGGTACCTTGCAAACAATTTGTTCTAAAATAATAACTCGAATGAGAAAGAATATGCAAATCAATTACTTATGGAATACGTGGATGCACGTATATACATACATACATACATACATACATACATACATATATATATATATATATATATATATATATATATATATATATATATATATACGAATATTTAATTAACAACCTGAATTTGTCATGAGCTCATATTATAAATTATGCATATATTATTTAATATATCAGAAAGTCGATTGACAACAATATTGAATGACCTGAAGTCATGTACATATTCAAATGATGGAAAATTCCTTCAAGTCATCAGATCAATGAAAGGAAATAAGCAATACAACATAAATACATCTTATCAACTAATTACTACACCAGAAAAGCAATTTTGCCATGGTTTTAGGCCGTGGCTAATTAGTTTTGTCACAGCTTCAAGCCGTGGCAAAATTGGGTGTGGCAAAAATTTTGCCACAGCTCTACCACGGCCTTAAGTCGTGGTAAATTGGTATTTTGCCATGGTCCAAAGCCGTGGCAGATTTGTGGTTTGCCACGGCTTTAGTCCGTGGCAAAATACTAATTTGCCACGGCTTTGGACCATGGCAAATTGAAATCGCACCTTTTTTATATAATTTAGCCACGTCTTTGGACCATGTCTAAATTCAATTGAATGAATTGCATATGAATCAGATCTCTCTGCCTTAAGCATAATGCTTTGGTTTGAACAAAATATGAGTAGCTTATATCCACCAATATAAATTTATTAGCAGACCATACCTATTAATATAAATTGTAATCTTCACTACAATTTACAAAGTTCAAACGAACATCTCATACTTAATTAACATAGCATTTAGTGATGTTTCAAAAGTCGAAACACAAGCAACTATCAAACAAAGATTTTAGTTAAGATCCAAAAGTCGAAACACAAGCAACTATCAGAAAAAGCTAAAACACAATCATAGATACAAATATTGATACTGACAAACAAGGACTTACAATTTAATTGAATCAAACATAAAGTGTGTGTGTAGGATGAATAGATGCCTTAAAAACTTTGTAAACCTGCATGAATAGTGCAAATGAAGAGTATTCGCTGTAACATAATACCCAGAAACATCTTCTCGACAAGAACTTTATAACCGAAGTCTTGAGATATGGTCCGAGCAAACAGATAACCAAAACCAAACACTGCTCATCTTGATGCCAATCGACGTCTACAGTTGGAACATGTATCATTAATTTAAACAAAAAATCCAATTTGCACACAGAATTCTAGAAAGAAGTATTTTATGATCAAGCTGTTGCACCTTTTGGTATTAATTAATGCGATAGAGTTAAGAGACATAAGAGAGCTCCAGTACATTCATCACCACAAAAATGTATGCAATCTAGGGAGGATTGGCAAGATGGTGAAGCCTTTTCTCCAGCAAATTAAACATCATGCCTGTATAAATAGAAATATATTTAAATTGTATTAAGAAGAAATGTTATAATCATAGAATGAACAAAAACAAAAATTATTTGTGAACTATGCCTAAATTCTGACATTATGGAAACTATATGTTTGTTAATTGTATTCAACTTAAACACAATCATCAACATTATGGAAACCATGCCTAAATTCTGACATTTACTTCTATACGTTTGTTAATTGGTTACATACGGCGTGCCAACGCACATGAATTAAACATGAAATTAGATGCTCTGACAAGATTTTCGTATGTACAGACACAAACAAGCATCAACTGACCAACTTGATACAACTAGCTCGGTTGTCAACTCATGTGTTGCCGCCTGCATGTTAACTGGATTGTATATTGACAGTATGCTTACCGGCGTCTAATTCACAATTATTTGTACATATTATCTGCCTTGGAGCGGTTCTTTTCGAAAATTTGATAAAAGCTGTTATTACCGGTGTGGCTACCATTTATAGAAATGTTATAATACTACAAATGAGTTAAAGACGTATCTGGGTGATATAAACCTGCCATACTTTTTGATACTAACCAATACATTGTCAAAAGTTTACTCAATTTACTCATGTTTCCTGCATTAAACCGATTAGCAATAAAGGAAATGAAGAAAATTAAATGCGCTTTGCATGTTACTTTTAGTACCAATTGTAATGTTCTAGTAACATATGGTTTTATTTAAAAAACTATTTTGACCAATATACAGTCGTTCTTTATTGAATTCTGCCAACATGTTATACGCTTGTAATTCTGAAATATAACTAACAAACTGTATTGACGTGAAGATAATATTTATTGCATACCAGAAACTATATGTTATTTAGCAGTAGAATTCTTTAAAATAGCCCTAATTTGATGGAGTAAATGGATGATTTTGTCTACATTCACCTAGGTTACTCCATTTGAAAATTCAACGTTATCTATGATTTCTGTCCACATTTTATACTGCAACTACTATTCAATTTATCTTTTATACCAAAGTTCAACTGATCAATTATATCATGTTTACAATTCTGATTTACATGCATGTTACCAATTTAATCTGAGCAACGTCATGTAACTTTGACCATCATGACCAACCAGAAGTTATTAACTTGATTAATAATTTACAATAATGTAAACAAGTTTTTGAACGTCAAACCACAAAAAATGCAGTAGTTGAACACTGCTGCAAATTATTTACTTTTTACTTACCAATTGAACTAACTTGAAGCAAAGATCAAAAGAACAGCTTTCGGTTATATAATTTATTTTTTCGAAGTTGCTTGGTTTGAAATTACTGTATTTGAATATCTAATATTCTTTTGCATCCTTTGTAATAAATTTAATCTCAATGCAATCTACCAACTAATTTTGTTTCTATGTTTTCTATTCTATGTGGTAACAAACTATATTTTTTTTTTGTCAAATTCAGGTTAAGTTTGATGACTTTATTTATGACTTCTTAAAAGGAAATATGACATTAATGGATGCTTATCTGCTAAAATTTCAATAGTTAATTTATTAATTAGTACCCCAAAATATTCATAATCGTTCCTTATATTGTTAGTAATAGAAATACATACAGTAATAACAACCAAAAAAAGGTATTCATACTTCTAGAGAGCAAACTGCAATGAGAAAATTAATCGAATCTAATATACAACTAAAACCATAAAATTATGTGCAAAACATGCTTCTGAATGAGAATGAACATCATCATCTTAGAAAGCATGATCTTGTTCTTACTGTGACGAATTCAAAAACATCTATGAATGATAAGGTTTATTGTTCAAGAAAAGGTTTGTTGTTCATTGGGATATACGTACGTTCTTGCTCAGACACCTTATTTATGAGGCATCTTTCTCTACCAGTAAAACACCTATGAATGAAAAGATTTATTGTGTTCACTTTTATATTTTGATAACTTGATTCAATGACAGTGACACAAATACACAAACAAAAAAAGAATTTTTGGCATGTCTTTTCTGCACCCACTTTCCCAGTACCGTTCTTCACTCCCTTAAAATCTCCGACTTGCGTAAAAATCACACTGTCTACTTATCGGATCCTATTACCCAAATCCGCCAATGCAGTAACTATTGCTACAGTGCCTGACTTAACCACAAGTTATATATACCATAGGTGATGACTTACCCGGAAATTATGGGTATGATTTCCCTACTCTGGATCCGACCTTAAGAAACGGGCTGGAGTTTTGTTGCATCCTAGTTCGTTACGAGGTCCATATGGGATTGGGGATTTTGGGGAGGAAGCTTTCAAGCTCTTAGACTAGCTTCATTGTTCTGGTTGTTTACTATGGCAGGTGCTTCCACTTGTTCCTCCAGGCAGTAAATCGAATGAAGATGGATCCCCATACTCCGGCCAGGACGTAAGCTGTGGTAACCGTAATGTCCCGCATTTTTATCGGTTTATATTTGAATATTTAAATCAGTTTAAATATTGAATTTGTAATATAAGTGGATTTATATATTAATTAAAATGAAGTTGAACGTATAAAAATATATATTAAATATAATCGAGCCCGTAATATCGCGGAAGTTCGTAATTTAATGTTTTGAATTTCAAATGAGTTTACCGGACCCGTTATTAGTCGGATTTCTTCGAAACAAGAAGCGTTGGAATCTGTCGAACTGTATCTTTCTAATAGAAGTTAAAAATCAAGATTTCGTGTTATAGATTGTGAATTATATCCAAATCAAATATTCAGAAAGTCGCTGTAAAATCGTTTATCGATCATAACGGTTTATTTGAAATAACTAGATATCGGATTCAAATTTGGACAAGGTTCTTTTGAGAAGTAATAATAATTTAATTTTTAGAATTTTACTGTAATTTTTGATTAATTAAATACGCAACTTTTTATTTGGATTATTTTGCACCTTATATCGATATTTCGGGATTTCAAAATAAGAGTTACTCTACCGACATTATTATATTTTTGGGATCGGAACACCTCGCTGTCCACAACCGTATTTTTATTTCTGTCCGCAGTAACTCATATGCAGTAGTTTGATTTAATTACTTCATGTGCAAATTCAGCATAATGAAAATATAAAAAATACACTTCCCTAGCTTTTAAGAAAACATAAATAAGTGCCTAGCCTCAATGTAGCATGAATTATTCCACCACGTAGCAACAGTGAAGCGGAAATTCATGAACACTACCTATGCTACATGCTAATTCATGAAGACCAAAAAGTATAGCACAACCCCATGCTGTAATTAATGAGACCACGTCCTAGTGCATGCCTACACAATAAAGAAAATAGCTATCCTATACTTGTCCATCCCCTATTCCTTAACCTTTAAGTCTCTCGCTCTATCCTATCCCCTATTCCTTAATCATGAAGGAACTTCAATCTATAAATACCCAAGGTCTTCGTTCCTCCCTCGAAAATGCAGGAATGCAACAATATAAACGAAAAAAAAGAGAAAATAAAAAAAAGCAAAAGAAAATATAAATACTATAATCTTTGAAAATGGCGAAGGAGTTTTCGAAATGGAGTTGTAGTTGCAAGAGATAACGGGATTCTGTGAGTATGGCTTGCTAGCGTGGGACAGAGGAAGGACGAGTATGGCCATTACTGGAAGGATGAACAAGCTTTTCGAATGATGCAGTGTCGAGTTGGAAGTGAATTCCATAAAGGAGAACGTGAGTATTGTTGCGGATTTCATGAAGAAGAGAGGGAGTGAAGAGAAAGCTAAATCCAAAAATGGCATGAAATTGGAAAGAAACGAAATGATGGGTGCGGTGCGTTTGAAGCAGTGACGCGAAGTGGGTATGTCATGCATGAAAATGTAGTGGGATACTTTTGATCGGTGAGAGGAAAGTACTATAGGAGCAAGTCGGTTGGGTTACTAACGTTTGGACGGTGGACAAGATAAAATGGGGTTTTAAAGTTAGGCTATGAAGTGGTAAATAATGGGGGACATGCGGTGCTTAACTGGTAATGTGAGGGGAGGGATGCATGGCTACTGTGTAAAGTGTGAAAAGGAGGTGACATCTTGAGGCGTTAAGGGGGGAGAAGTATGAAAAGTATGTTTATTATATAAAAACGATATGGGAAGTTGCGTTAGCTGTTGCGTTTATAAGATGGAAGGAGTCTATAGCATGGTTGGTTTGTAAAAAGTGTGATTGCACGCGTAGGACATTGTTTAAGGAACTGTAAAATGGGTGCGACGGCTTCCTCTGCCATTCGATTTGCGAACAGAAAACATGGGGCATCTTGGGGATACAAAGTGACGCGAGGTCACTGGTACAGGCAATAAACAAAAGTGGAGAAGCAGGGTGAATAATGATGGTATGTGAACATGCACAAGAAGGGTGCATTATTCTTGCAAATATGAGAGTACAGTCTTCGTGAGGAGTGTTACGTTGGCATTTCAGGTTGATTTCATGAAGTAGAAGGGAGCAGTTCTGAACAAGGAAGTATTGGTTGACGCAGGTTGGATTCTTCTATTGGGTATTGGGCTGAAGTCTCTAAGGTGAAGCCCAGTTAAAATATAAAATGGGTACTGTAAGTCTCGACTGGAAATAGTGGTGCAAGTTGTTTTAATTTGTTATGGAGTACGAAGTTTTATAGACAAAGAAGACGGTGCTAAGGGTTTGCAAAATAATAGAGTAATAATAAAAAGGGGACAAGTACGGCTATAGGGGGATGTCAGTGCAGCTTGCGGTCTGTAAGCGGAGAGGAGAAAGTACCATTCATTTCAGTAACATGCTGAATATGAAGACGGGCTGATAATGACAGATCAAATGGACGCAGAATATGTACCGAAGTTGGTCCGGCGTGAATTGGAGCTCGTTTGGATTTAAGACGAAATAAAAAGCTAAATTCAGATCTATCAACTGATGCAAATTGTTATTTAACAGTTAACGCGTCAATGTGAGTAAATTCACTAACTCTGTTTTATTTTAAAATATTATAATTATACTTTGAAATAATGGTTGAATGCTGCGTAATGGTTGATTGGGCAAATTACAATTAAATTGGTTGAATATCGTCATATATATACCCATCACGGATTGGATACAGATTCCATCGGTTATAAGATTCCATAGTATGAAATTAGTGTAAATTGTATGGACTAACATCTGTGGATGCAGGAAACCGGTTGGAGGAATCCAACCGGATTCCACGATATTTATCTGTATTGTTGGTTTTATATTATTTATATAAGCGTGACTGTTATGTCGAAATTAGTTATAAAGGTGAATATTACAGCGTATGATAAGTCTTTGAACTATAACGATAAAATAACGTTGTTGACTTGGCTTAAGCGTGACTATTGTGTCAAGATTAGTTATAAAGGGGAATACTACAGCGCATGACAAGTTTTTGAACTATAGCGATAAATTAGCGTTGTTGACCAAGCTTAAGCGTGATTTTTATATATATAGCACTACTCCCTAGGAAATGTATTAAAGTAATTTATTTTAGAAATTATAATCTGATAGGATAGTTAATATTTGGTTTTAAAACAATAAATTATAGTAGGGTATGAAATCGATATTTAGTTATAAACTTGATATTGATTTAATAAGAACCTGACTTAGATATAGAGTTTATCAAATAGAATGGGAATATAAATGATAAAAGGAAGTCGGTAAATAGGATATGAACCTGTAAGGGTATTTATTCCTAGAATGAAGAGTTAAGCAAATAATTTGCAGATTGAAATGATTAAATTAGAACTAGAAATGTTTTCCAAAGATTTATAAGGTATATTTTCTAAAACATAGAAAATAAGAAATGGGGAAAATGATATGAATGTTTCCGAAGATTAATAACGTATATTTTCTGGAATATGAGAAGTTGGAAAATTAATATAAATAAAAAGGGGCCAGTGATTGTGTGATGATTTGTTGTACATTTGAATGCATGTTGTTTTTACTTCGATAGTTAAATAACCGACTATCGAAGTGTTTTGACCATCGTTGTCAATACGGAGAGACTGGTTGGATATATTATCTGAAAACCACTCCGTGTAGGCATAAGCGCTACGAATTATATTATGCTGAAGAAAATAGAAGACGGAGTAAAAAAAAGGTCGTCTTGTTCTAGAACGATGCTTTCTGTTTGTCCAGACCCAGGACAACTTGTATGGACGTGTGTCTGACAAAGTATACCTAACAAATCACGAATGGTTGATCTTTTAAAGGTATTACGTCTGGTGGCGGAGGAATTCGTTCCTCTTAGCTTTTTATACCCGTGATGTTTTTGGAAATCGATTAGTGAATTTACGGGTTGACGATGTGGCATTCAAAGTGAATGGTGATCAGATGTTCTGAAGATAGACGTAGCCTCTAGCCTCACAGCCGCGAAATGACAGAAGTTGGGCTAGGCAACATGGCTAGTTGGGTCATACCCAAGCAGGGTGTATTGTCACCGATCTAGAGAAAATTCATATTTGTCTTCTTTTCGATTCTGTATCTTCGGATGACGGTTGGATGGCCAACAACCGTGGGTGGCAACATATTCGATACACTCAAGCTAAATGAGTGGTCGGTTATGTGTGGCCGGGTTGCAAGATGTTCTTGTTGAACCCTGAGTGTATCCCCTCCATAGTGCACTGATCAGAAGGTGCTCCCATACCTTATCTGTTGGAATCCAATCTCCAATAAGCACCCTGCGGTTTATGATTTTATATATATATGTGGAGCGTGAGATGCAAGCGTTCTGCTACTTGGATATTTATTTGTTTAAACATTATTATAATATCACTAGATTTTGATATCAAAGATATTTGGGTTATAGTAAGGTAAAAGCCGTCCATGTTTATGTGTGGGCTGGTCTCACTATTATCTTTTTTGTTCAAAAGGATTTTCAAAGTTAAACGATATGGTTGGAATTTACTCACACCAGTCCCATGACTGACCCAGAGTTTATTTTGTTTGTGTTTTCCCTAAACTCTTGGGTGCCCAAATTTGTATGGGTAGTCAAGTGTTTCAGGCTTTGTAGATTCACTTAGAGGAGCTCGAAGCAGAAGGCTCCACCGTTAGTATTTAGAGATTATTTCCGCTGTGATATGATGTATCGTACTCTGATAATGGTATGTATATACAATACAATTTTGTATTCAAAGTTATGTTATATAATACATTTTATTTGTTCCGCTGTGAGTTTCGTGTTTACTCTGATTCTGATGTTCTTCTTCTTCTTCTATTCTATTAGTTCTATCTTTACTATCTCACCCTCTAAATCCTTCTATTAATGATATGAATTTTCGTGCACTTTGGGTTGAATGTGTAGGATATTAGTTAGCTCAAATTGGTACGGATTTTCCGGCAGTTACAGTTGGTATCAAAGCATAAGATTAAGTGATTTCCTTGGCTCTGTGGCGTAACTCAATAGAGATGGAGTCTGCAATACTCTATATTGAGTTTGAGCGTATATATATGAGCGCGTATTTGTAAATTAATATAAAAACTGCTTTATATTGTGCTGACTGGTCAGTCGAGTGGTTTATGAATTCTGGTCGAAACAGTAATGCAAACTGTGTCGATAGGTGTTTCTAAACTCTTGAACAGAGTAGTTCGGCACAGTATGTTTTGAAAAGAGGGTAAATGAAATAATTTTACCCAATTATATTTTGATAGAAGAAGGAGTATATATCTTGAGATTATTATAATGTTGATCGTTATTATGATCAAATAAGATCTATAATTGAGATGGTTATATAAATAACCAATCGAAATGTTATATAAATATAATATATAAATCAGATAAGTTGAATCGGATGATAAACCAGAATTGGAGTTAAAACTCTAGAAATTTGAGAAATCGTTGTAAATGGATTTGAATTAAATATATGGGAATTTTAAAATCCTGGGAGATTTAAAAATGTTTTCCAAGTGCTGTGAAAGATATTTTGAAATAAATTTCAAAATTAAAATATTTGAGAATGAGTTTTGAAAGAAATATAGTATTGAACTCACTTCGATCACTGGAAAATAATTCTGATGATGATCACGACATCATCGCTGTTCATTTTCGAGGTTCTAAGTGATGGATTACTACCATAGATTTTGTTTTAAATTATTGTGAGAAAACAAGTTGTTAGAAATTCAAATGTTTTGAATAATATATGATTTCAAATCGATTTTAAATAAATCCCTGGAATTTGAATTATGAAATAAAGATTTAACTTATGGAGTTAAAATAGTAAAAGTGGAACTTGAACTAAGATGAACAATTGGACTGAATTTGGAACAATCCAGAATGAAAATTGTAAAAGAGAAATAATGGAGATTCGAGTTATTAAAATGAATTGATTCTTGTTGAATAAAGATCGAACCTTGAATTTGGAGATGAAGATAACTGATTTGGTTAATAGAATGTAAGGATAAAATTTAACTTGGTAATGGAATTGGATTACCAAGTAAGGATTTAGAATTTGAGGTTGAAACTAGAGTTTGAAAAAAGAGTTTTGGTTGGGATGTAAGAGAATTATTGGTTGAGGATAAACTGACTGGAGATCAGTTGGAAATGCACTTACGCATGATGAATGGATTGAAAATGGAAACGATAGAGTTAAATGCCCGACCAAAAAGCTACACGTTTATATTTTAATGGAATATGAGATTTATCATCCCGCTTGGCAAAATGCTTAGTTATTGATTTTCATCTGGATTGGAAATTGCCCAAAGAGGCAAGTGTTGTAGTACCGATGTGAGTCGTGCAGAAGAGATGCTGGCGAAATTCTCTGAAAATTTAAGCTGTTAGGAAATTTTCAGAATTTTCGAAAATATTCGATAATAAAAAGGAATTAATATTTTAATTAATCGGTTTAGTTGAAACTGAGATTAAGAAGTAAATAGATGATTTTAACATACTAATACAAATTGTAGTATTTCCCTACCTTAGCAATTTCGAGGTCGAAATTTTTCTATGGGGGAAGGAATGTAATGTCCCGCATTTTTATCGGTTTATATTTGAATATTTAAATCAGTTTAAATATTGAATTCGTAATATAAGTGGATTTATATATTAATTAAAATGAAGTTGAACGTATAAAAATATATATTAAATATAATCGAGCCCGTAATATCGCGACAGTTCGTAATTTAACGTTCTGAACTTCAACTGAGTTTACAGGACCCGTTATTAGTCGGATTTCTTCGAAACAAGAAGCGTTGGAATCTATTGAACTGTATCATTCTAACAGAAGTGAAAAATCAAGACTTCGCGTTATAGATTGTGAATTATATCCAAATCCAATATTCAGAAAGTCGTTGTAAAATCGTTTATCGACCATAACGGTTTATTTGAAATAACTAGATATCGGATTCTAATTTGGACAAGGTTCTTTTGAGAAGTAATGATAATTTAATTTTTAGAATTTTACTGTAATTTTTAATTAATTAAATACACAACTTTTTATTTGGAGTATTTTGCACCACATATCGTTATTTCGGGATTTCAAAATATGAGTTAATTTACCGACATTATTATATTTTTGGGATCGGGACACCTCGCTGGACACAACCGTATTTTATTTCTGTCAGCGGCAACTCGTATGCAGTAGTTTGATTTAATTACTTCATGTGCAAATTTAGCATAATGAAAATATAAAAAATATACTTCCATAGCTTTTAAGAAAACATAAATAAATGCCTAGCCTCAATGTAGCATGAATTATTCCGCCACGTAGCAACAGTGAAGTGGAAAATCATGAACACTACCTATCCTACATGCTAATTCATGAAGACCAAAAAGTATGGCACAACCCCATGCTGTAATTAATGAGACCACGTCCTAGTGCATGCCTACACAATAAAGAAAATAGCTATCCTATACTTGTCCATCCCCTATTCCTTAACCTTTAAGTCTCTCGCTCTATCCTATCCCCTATTCCTTAATCATGAAGGAACTTCAATCTATAAATACCCAAGGTCTTTGTTCCTCCCAAGAAAATGCAGGAATGCAACAATATAAAAAAAAAAGAAAATATAAAAAAGAAAAAGAAAAAGAAAATATAAATACTATAATCTTTGAAAATGGCGAAGGAGTTTCCGAAATGGAGTTTTAGTTGCAAGAGATAACAGGATTCTGTGAGTACGGCTTTCCAGCATGGGACTGAGGAAGGGCGTGTGTGGCCATTACTGGAAGGATGAACAAGCTTTTCGAATGATGCAGTGTCGAATCGGAAGTGAATTCCATAAAGGAGAACGTGAGTATTGTTGCGGATTTCATGAAGAAGAGAGGGAGTGAAGAGGAAGCTAAATCCGAAAATGGCATGAAACTGGAAAGAAACGAAATGATGGGTGCGGTGCATTTGAAGTAGTGACGCGAAGTGGGTATGTCGTACATGAAAATGTAGTGGGATACTTTTGATCGGTGAGAAGAAAGTACTGTAGGAGCAAGTCGGTTGGGTTACTAATGTTTGGACGGTGGACAAGAAAAAATGGGGTTTTAAAGTTAGGCTATGAAGTGGTAAATAATGGGGACATGCGGTGCTTAACTGGTAACGTGAGGGGAGGGATGCATGGCTACTGTGTAAAGTGTGAAAAGGAGGTGACATCATGAGGCGTTGAGGGGGGAGAAGTATGAAAAGTATGTATATTATATAAAAACGATATGGGAAGTTGCGTTAGCTGTTGCGTTTATAAGATGGAAGGAGTCTGTAGTATGGTTGGTTTGTAAAATGTGTGATTGCAAGCGAAGGACATTGTTTGAGGAACTGTAAAATGGGTGCGACGGCTTCCTCTGCCATTCGATTTGCGAACAGAAAACATGGGGCATCTTGGGGATACAAAGTGATACGAGGTCACTGGTACAGGCAATAAACAAAAGTGGAGAAGCATGGTGAATAATGATGGTGTGTGAACGTGCACAAGAAGGGTACATTATTCCTGCAAATATGAGAGTACAGTCTTCGTGAGGAGTGTTACGTTGGCATTTCGGGTTGATTTCATGAAGTAGAAGGGAGCAGTTCTGAACAAAGAAGTATTGGTTGACACAGGTTGGATTCTTCTGTTGGGTATTGGGCTGAAGTCTCTAAGGTGAAGCCCAGTTAAAATATAAAATGGGTACTGTAAGTCTCGAGTAGAAATAGTGGTGCAAGCTGTTTTAAATTGTTTTGGAGTACGAAGTTTTATAGACAAAGAAGACAGTGCTAAGGGTTTGCAAAATAATAGAGTAATAAAAAAAAGGGGACAAGTACGGCTATAGGGGATGTCAGTGCAGCTTGCGGTCTGTAAGCGGAGAGGAGAAAGTACCACTCATTTCGGTAACATGCTAAATATGAAGATGGGCTGATAATGACGGATCAAATGGACGCAGATTACGTACCGAAGTTGGTCCGACGTGAATTGGAGCTCGTTTGGATTTTAGACGAAATAAAACGCTGAATTCAGATCTATCAACTGACGCAAATCGTTATTTAACGGTTAACGCGCTAATGTGAGTAAATCCACTAACCCTGTTTTATTTTTAAATATTATGATTATATTTTGAAATAATGGTTGAATGCTACGTGATGGTTGATTGGGTAAATTACAATTAAATTGGTTGAATAACGTCATATATATACCCATCACGGATTGGATACAGATTCCATCGGTTATAAGATTCCATAGTATGAAATTAGTGTAAATTGTATGGACTAACATCTGTGGATGCAGGAAACCGGTTGGAGGAATCCAACCGGATTCCACGATATTTATCTGTACTGTTGGTTTTATATTATTTATATAAGCGTGACTGTTATGTCAAAATTAGTTATAAAGGTGAATATTACAGCGTATGATAAGTCTTTGAACTATAACGATGAAATAACGTTGTTGACTAGGCTTAAAAGCGTGACTATTGTGTCAAGATTAGTTATAAAGGGGAATATTACAGCGCTTGACAAGTTTTTCAACTATAGCGATAAATTAGCGTTGTTGACCAAGCTTAAGCGTGATTTTTATATATATAGCACTACTCCCTAGGAAATGTATTAAAGTAATTTATTTTAGAAATTATAATCTGAAAGGATAGTTAATATTTGGTTTTAAAACAATAAATTATAGTAGGGTATGAAATCGATATTTAGTTATAAACTTGATATTGATTTAATAAGAACCTGACTTAGATATAGAGTTTATCAAATAGAATGGGAATATAAATTATAAAAGGAAGTCGTAAATAGGATATGAACCTGTAAGGGTATTTATTCCTAGAATGAAGAGTTAAGAAAATAATTTGCAGATTGAAATGATTAAATTAGAACTGGAAATGTTTTCCAAAGATTTATAAGGTATATTTTCTAAAATATAGAAAATAAGAAATGTGGAAAATGATATGAATGTTTCCGAAGATTAATAACGTATATTTTTTGGTATATGAGAAGTTGGAAAATTAATATAAATAAAAAGGGGCCAGTGATTGTGTGATGATTCGTTGTACATTTGAATGCATGTTGTTTTTACTTCGATAGTTAAATAACCGACTATCGAAGTGTTTTGACCATCGTTGTCAATACGGAGAGACCGGTTGAATATATTATCTGAAAACCACTCCGTGTAGGCATAAGCGCTGCGAATTATATTATGCTGAAGAAAATAGAAGACGAAGTGAAATGCAAGGGTTGTCTTGTTCTAGAACGATGCTTTCTGTTTGTCCGGACCCAGGACAACTTGTATGGACGAGTGTCTGACAGAGTATACCTAACAAATCATGAACGATTGATCTTTTAAAGGTATTACGTCTGGTGGTGGAGGAACTCGTTCCTCTTAGCTTTTTATACCCGTGATATTTTTGGAAATCGATTAGTGAATTGACGGGTTTGACGATGTGGCATTCAAAGTGAATGGTGATCAGATGTTCTGAAGATAGACGTAGCCTCTAGCCTCACAGCCGGGAAATGACAGAAGTTGGGCTAGGCAGCATGGCTAGTTGGGTCATACCCAAGCAGGGTGTATTATCACCGATCTAGAGAAAATTCATATTTGTCTTCTTTTCGATTCTGTATCTTCGGATGACAGTTGGATGGCCAACAACCGTGGGTGGCAATATATTCGATACACTCAAGCTAAATGAGTGGTCGGTCATGTGTGGCCGGGTTGCAAGACGTTCTTGTTGAACCCTAAGTGTATCCCCTCTAGAGTACACTGATCAGAAGGTGCTCCCATACCTTGTCTGTTGAAATCCAATCTCCAAAAAGCGCCCTGCGGTTTATGATTTTATATATATATGTGGAGCGTGAGATGCAAGCGTTCTGCTACTTGGATATTTATTTGTTTAAACATTATTATAATATCACTGGATTTTGATATCAAAGATATTTGGGTTATAGTAAGGTAAAAACCGTCCATGTTTATGTGTGGGCTGGTCTTACTATTATCTTTTTTGTTCAAAAGGATTTTCAAAGTTAAACGATATGGTTGGAATTTACTCGCACCAGTCCCATGACTGACCCAGAGTTTATTTTGTTTGTGTTTTCCCTAAACTCTTGGGTGCCCAAATTTGTACGGGCAGTCAAGTGTTTCAGGCTTTGCAGATTCACTTAGAGGAGCTCGAAGCAGAAGGCTCCACCGTTAGTATTTAGAGATTATTTCCGCTGTGATATGATGTATTGTACTCTGATAATGGTATGTATATACAATACAATTTTGTATTCAAAGTTATGTTATATAATACATTTTATTCGTTCCGCTGTGAGTTTCGTGTTTACTCTGATTCTGATGTTCTTCTTCTTCTTCTATTCTATTAGTTCCATCTTTTCTATCTCACCCTCTAAATCCTTCTATTAATGATCTGAATTTTTGGGCACTTTGGGTTGAATGTGTAGGATACTAGTCAGCTCAAATTCGTACAGATTTTCCGGTCGTTACAGTAACACTCTGTTAATATCTCTTGAAGAAGTTGTGAGAGATGGTTTGTTACTGAAAGAGGAACTACCAGAACACATTGATATGGATCAAATGCATTTTGCAACAGTTGCAGATATGAAAGATCCTTTAGTAGCAATGGCTGTAGAGAGGCTGGCTCAAAGTCATGGGGAGCTCAAAATGCAACTCCATAATTTCCGTAGGGATCCTCAAATTTCATGTGGACATTTTTGTTGCACAACAATTTTTGTTTCAGAAACAATGGCTAAACATTCACAATCACGCGCACAAACTAGGAATCAAAATTATGGGTGATATGCCAATTTATGTTGGTCATCAAGGTGTAGATGTATGGGTAAATAAGAATTCTTTTTTGTTGAATAGGATTGGTAATCCAGTTCTTGTCAGTGGCATACTGCCGGATTGTATTAGTGAAACTGGCCAATTATGGGGAAGTCCTCTGAAGATTTGGGAGTTATTACTAAGGATGTTGTTCAATTAAGGGAAGCTATAAGTACTCCTGGAATGTCTGTTCTATAATTATCATGCAAAGGTAGCTCTGACAATCCTCTTTTGCCTCATAATCATGAGCAAAATCAAGTAGTGTACACTGGAATACATGATAATGATACGGCTTTGGGCTGGTGGGAAAACTTGAAGAACAATGAGAAGTGAACTATTTTATTTATTGGTGAATCATCAATGAGTACTAAAGCACCATTAAGCGAGACGAGGAACACATTAACATTATAAATGTTCAAATATTTAAGCAGCGCTAAATAGCCATTAAGCGACGCTTAACGCTTAATATAACATAAGGTACGTAAGTACCTATTAGTAGGGAATAAAACAAATATTTCATGGGTGTTAATTGACACCGCTCTATCATCAGTGGCCAAGACTGCTATCATACCAATGCAAGATGTTTTATGTCTGGGAAGTGCAGCAAGGATGAATATTCCAACAACTCAGTTTGGAAACTGGAGTTGGAGGGTACCAAAATCAACTAGTTTTGGGAGTTTGGAGCATGAAGCTCAGAAACTGAAAGGTTTTCTTTCCATGTACAACAAGATATGAACATGAATCAAGATTCATATAGAAGCAATAAACCCACTTGGAATAATGTAATTATAAGACCATGTAACCAGTAGGTATATATATTCCATTGTAGCTATAAAATATGTACCTCTGTTTGTAAACCTTGATATTCGACAGTAATAGTTTGTAGCTTATCAATTAAGAAAAAAATCTTTGGTAATTTTGTGTAATATCTTTAAGTATCACACTTTTTTGAATGTTAACATGCACCACCAAAATATACATACATACATACATACATACATACATATATATATATATATATATATATATATATTAAAACCTCAATCTCTTAGAAGTAGAATCTAACTGTAGAATTTTGTTACAAACTTTGAATAATCTAACAGTTAAACTTAACCATTTGTCATCAGCGTACATGAAGCAGTGCAATAACACTCATACTAATAAACACATATTATTTATTAAAAGTTAATTAAATTATAAATAAATGCTTAACTGGTTTGTTTAGATACCTTATTGATATCTTTGGGGACCCTCTTTGTTGTTCACGTATAGGGTATTGTTCTGCTACCAAAACTAGATGATAATTTTAAACATAGTTAGGGATAAAGTTTGTGGTATGTGGGCTTTAACAAATTCAAAATCATTTAAGGAATTTATAGGTAAGTTCCCACATAAACCGAGTTCCACAAATTCTGATGCTAGAATGTATACAGTAAAATTATCAGGAAATGTTATATTTTTGATATTTTTAGTATATTTATGTTTAGGAATGGTTTTGGATATGTTCTTGAGAATACATGACTGCCTTATATAAGGGTGAGTATACAAACCTTTTATTGAACACGTAAAATTTCAAAGTATCAAGTGTTTTTAGAAACATTTGATTTCCAATATATGTATAATAACTTGATAAGAACAACTTCTTTAGCTTAAGGGCTGGCTTCAATAGTATCCAGATCCATACTTTCCAGTTTACAGAAGTATGGAAATTTTCAATATACACTGGTTTCAAAACATGTACATGAGCTTTAAGCATTTATATACCTTTAATCTAACAAACTTTCAAATAAATGAATTTTGTTAAATATGTTGCCTTAATATTTAAAGATTTCCAAACATCTTTGGTTTAGAAAGATTTATAAGTCCTGCATTTCATTTGTCATGGGCATATAACTTTGAGTACAGCAGTACCACAACATATTTAAAAATAAACTCTTAAGCGCACTTGCTTTTAGATGGAATTTGTAAGCAACAGCCTTAGTTGACTTCTTAAATACGCATTTTTATATACATTAGAGTAGGTCAGTATTAAATGAGTTTTGGAAGTATAAACATAAACGATGCCGGTACTAAGGTTCCGTGCAAACATTTATTTTTAGGTATGAATGAGTACTTATGCAATTTCAAATTTAGTTTTTTGTGTATACTACCCATTTGATGTGAATCTATTACCTGTTACCATATCCTGTTTGGAAAGCTTCAATAAAAGATGGTTTATATGTGGAATTATAATTAAAGAAAGGTAATATAAGAAAAACTACTGCCTGTTACCCCATCTTGCATGTAAATCTATAATGATTTTCTCCTCATGGCGGGTGAATTTCCATCTTTTGAGATCAGGTCTTAGATAGTTAACCCATCTTAGCTTACAGCTCTTTCCACACCTCTTCAATCCTGCATCGATGGTCATTATATTATTATTCTATGAACCTCAAATACATAATTTTAACTTACAAATCTTACAAATCAATGCAAATCAGTTCGTATGTAAACGACAGAAACTGCAAACCCCATTAGACTTGCTGAAATTGATAAACTTTCTCGAAACTCTTCAAGTTCGTTCATAATACGATCTCCACACCATGTAATTAATTAGGAATAAAATCGCCACAAATGTCTCTATACCATGTAATTAATTAGGGTTTCGATTTAACTTATAACAACAAAATAATACCTGGAAAATCAAAGGAAAACGTGACTCCGATGTCGGCGGTGAATTGTTTTTGGATGAAACGCGATTTTGACTCCGATATGAGGAGAGACGTTTATTTTGGGGATGAAGACCTTATTCTTATTTTGGTGGTAATGTGAAAAATTGGGACCGTGCTTTATTTTGGGCATGAAATAATTGGATCTCTAGGCGAATGATGGAGTAAAAATTTGGCCTTAATATTGGAACGGTCCATACCCATTCCAAAACTACCACGGTTGAAAACCGTGCTAACCCATATTGACACGGACAATAACCGTTCCAAAATTGCCACGGCTTCAGACCGTGACAATTCTTCTGTGTTTAGGTGTGACAAAACTGGCAATATGGTATAATAAGAGCATTATCCTCCTACAATTGAAATACATCTAATGTATTTGCTAGCTATAATGCGATATCAAAAATGAGAATTCAGGAATGTTTATTATTTAATGTGACAATATTTGTCAACATTGAGGGGGAGGATAAAGGAACCATCGATGTTAAATATTTGCTAACATACATAATTATGCAAAGTACGAAGAAACTTGCATAAATTATCAATTATGTACCTAACAGACTTTCTCCAATACAGATTTGAATCCCCGAAGGATCAAAAGTTGTAAATCACAGCTGAAAATGTAGTATAAAAGTCAGTTCAAAATATTTTTGGAGTAAGTCATAAAGATGCCAAATAATAGAGGTGAGTGTTCTTGAAGAAACTCTTAAGGTTGCTTTGAAAGAAAGCCATGACATGATTTTCAAATGACCCTGGAAATGGTTTAGGTACCTAAAGCAAGATAAGTTTGAGATCTCAATAAATCATGTACCGTACTGACAAAACATAATCATCGATGATAAATTAATAAATAATAAAGCGCTTATATTTATAAATGGATTAAAAATCTCATATTAAAGAGAAACATGATTGGCCATTATGAAATTCTCCTAAATAAGAAATATGGAACTGTAGTCCATAAGATAATATTATAAATATATAAAATGATAAAAGCACATTAAAGTTACTAAAGCACCATACAGTGTAAACAACATGTTATGAGCATTGCACTTTTAGAGATAATTGAATTGATTAAAATAGTGAAAGTATTTAAAATGCCTACAATACCCTGAAGGTATAAACGATGAAAGTATACAAATTCCAGAAGAATTTAAATAACTTCGGTAGTAATAAAGAATGCAAAGAACATGAAATGTAGATTATAACATTATTCAAAGTATTGTTGTGATGACTATATCACTTTCTGCTTTCATGAATTATTGTAATGAAACTCTTAATATCCATTGAAGTGGTAGTTGGGATATGCAAACCTTATTATAATATATAAGTTCCTGAAAAAATAAATAACATTTGTTAGTATAAAGAATACCAAGAACATGGACGATAGATTACAACATTCTTCTAAGTATTGTTGTAATGAAAATCTTGATATACTTTAGATGAGTAGATTACTTTCTGCTTAGTGTTGCTGTAATGAAAATTGTCTTACTCATCAAATGTGTATTGCAATATGTAAGCCCGGTTGAAACACAAAATTTTAAGCACATGAAGTGTATTATAAATGAAATTAGTAGCATACAAATCACAAAAGGAGGGCGATAAGAAAACATGCTTGAAGCATGGAAATGCATATGAAGTTTTCAAAGAAAAGCTTCATTAAGAAGTATCTGTGGGCAATTTGAGTTATTGAAAGAAGAATACAAATTTAGAAGAAATTATTACATCGGGGATGATGGGGGGGGGGGGGGGGAGGGTGAGCATCCATATGTATGTTATAATGCACTTTTTTCCTTAACTAAGTTTTTCCTACTTAGTTTTCTTAGTAAGGTTTTAATGAGGTATTATCTTGATCCAGAAGTATCAACCCAAAAGTAACATACAAAAACAAGTTATAATGTACTTTTTTCCTTATTTAAGATTTTTTCCATTGGATTTTTCTTATTAAGGTTTCAATGAGGCATTACACTGTTCCAGAAGTATCATACTCCTTTTGACGTAGTAAATATGACATTTTGTATTGTATTCTTTCTCCTTCACTAAAATTTTTCCCATCGGGTTTTTCTTAGTAAGGTTCTGACGAGGCAACATTTTGATCCAGAAGTATCAAATATCTTTTGATGCAGTAAACTAATATTTATGAAGACAAGGCAGTTTGCATGGCTCAGTTCAAGTGAATTATATCAAGGATGATAGGATAGAGCACATTTCTTCTAAAGTTCACTTCACACATGAATAAAAGGATAACAAGAAAGAGGAAAAAAATTTCAGTTTCAAGAAAAGCGGGTAGATCTGTTCCCAAAGGCAATTTCCAAATTAACATTCCAGAAGATGATGTACAAAATGGCATGCGTCGATTACATCAGTAGACTAATTGAATAATGAGTTATAAATAAGAGGGAGCATATAAAATTATCCTATAATGTACTTTTTTTCCGTCACTAATATTTTTCCCACTGGGTTTTGTTATTAAGGTTTTTAATAAGGCATTATCTTGATCATGAAGTATCAACCCTTACTATAACATTGTAAAACATGTTACTTAAAGATGGAATAAATTTGCACTCTTTTCTTTGTTTATGATTTTTCCCAAGGTTTTTCATCAAAAAGTTTTTATTGAGGCATTGTATTTTATCCCGAAGCATGAAACTCTTTTAAGGAAAATCATTTTAATATGATTTCCATAATATCAAACGTTATACTCATTTTCTCATTCAAGGTTTTTCCCATTGGGTTTTCCTTATAGAGTTTTGAAGGCAACAAACAATAGGTGTATCGAGTGAACAGATATATGCAAACAAGATAATAATAATGGGGAGCAATCAACATATATGTTTTAAAAGTGACAACTTCAAGTTAGCATAGCATTCAAAATTTTGAAGACGCATATTCAAGGGGGAGTGTTGCAATATAAAAAAGTGAATATGCTTTTGTAATATTTTGTTTAGTCCCACATCATGGGGATAAATTTAACATCAGCTCCAAAGCTTATATAGAAAGGAGCCAATGTAATGGAAATGATATACATCTGAATCAATAAAAATAAAAGTATCTCCTTATCTCTTTTGTTCTCTCCAATGAATTCTCTTTTATTATGCGTTCTGCTATTTTATTTTATAACAATTTTGTTTTTGTATATGCAAGCTGAAGAGAAGGTATCCCTATATTTAGAAGTCCACGTATACATATATGCATAATGATGATTATAATATTTGCTTTCCCCCCTCTCTCTTTCTCTCTCTCTCTCTCTCTCTCTCTCTATATATATATATATATATATATATATATAGAGAGAGAGAGAGAGAGAGAGAGAGAGAGGGTGGGGGTCATATGACATCCCTTTACATCCCAACCCCAACCACAACCACATATTTATAATTAACTAAATTGGAGGGAAGGGAGAAAATTAGTGAAAGGAAAGAGAAATGGTAATGTGTGGTGGAAATCAGGAAGCTATAGGGGTGCTAAAAATAGTATTTATTATTTAGTATTAAATGAGAACTTTGTTATGCAATATACGATAAATTTTGATATGAAATACATAAACCATTAATTAAAATTATTATAGTTGTTTGTGTGTAATTTATGTTCTATAACTTACACAAACCATATGTACGTGTATGTATTTGAGAACTTTTTTTAACCTTTTTTGCTAATATAGATATACATGTTGTAATTGATGTATGCTAGTAATTTATTCAATGAATTAACAAATATTATTTAATAGAATTTTTTAAATAAGTTAAATGTAAAATTACAAAGTAAAATTAAATGTATAACATAGTTGAAAGAATTGAAAAGAAATTTACAAAAAAAATTATAAATTTGTTATGAAGTTATTGATGTTCAAGAACAATTTTATGATATAATAATATATGATAAGTTCTTGATATACATAGTCCCTGTTATGTGATTTATACATCTTTATAGTTGCATGAAAAACTACTTTTTTGTAATGTCCTGGATTTTTAGTCAATTTATTTTGAACGTTTAAATTTTATTTTAAACATTGAATTGGATTAATAAATTGATTTTTATATTGAATTTATTAATATAATAATCGATATACGATTTAATTTCGAATATATCGAATTATCGTAGTACAAAACGATAATAATTGAATTCACAGTTAAAATCGAACTAAAACAATTTTATAGATTAATATAAATTTCATTTGAATTAGAATTGTTTA
Source organism: Allium sativum (assembly GCA_030737875.1). Lineage (NCBI taxonomy): Eukaryota > Viridiplantae > Streptophyta > Magnoliopsida > Asparagales > Amaryllidaceae > Allium > Allium sativum. The sequence continues at coordinate 658,633,176 of CM060920.1, forward strand.
ATAATTATTTATTATTGATAGATTTAATTGTTTGAAATCGAATTATATTTTATTAGAATTTAATTTGAAGCGTCAATTTAAATTGTATCTCCCATCTATAATTAGGATAAGGATTCCGAACTCCAAAATATACTATTATAAAATTAAACGGATAAGAAAAAAATCAAATCGAAATTAAATGGTGCTTGTACTTCAAGAGACAACTCATTAATATACACGTACGTTTGTCTCCCTTTTTGTTTATATAAATCGCGACCTTCATCTTCCAATTCTCCTGAAAATCGAAAAGCTTCAGAAATAAAAAATAAAAAATGGCATGATTTGAAAATTTTGTCAATCCCAACAGCCATGAATTTCCTTTTTTTAATTCGTGACTTTCCTATTACCATTTCTCACTTCAGCGATTCATCAAAAGCTTTGAATATGGCAGAGGCCGCTCCTCAAAATCGATCCTCTGATTTATTAAATAGAATAAAGAACAGCAAATCAGAAATTGCTATTCGAGTTTCCAAAGCTCGTCATCAACGTAGGGGCAATCACAAAATAGGGAAGGAGAGGAGACGATGGATGCGTTCGAAGATGGGATTGGTTAAGGGTTTGTACGAAGATTACTGTGAGGATGTCGACTTGGTTGAGGGTGGCGATTGGAATGGATTGGGGAGGGTGTGCTTTAGGGTTCTGTGCTTTGTTGGGGTGTGCGATGGGAGGTTGAGTAGCAGTGCAGTCGAATCGGTGAGTCACGATGGCCACAGTAGGTTAAGGCAAATCGAAGTTACGGGTTTCAGGTGGTGATGTTTGAGCAGCCTGCGTGGAGAAACACTGATGTAGCTGCTCGATTGTAGTTGTGTTTTTACTACTGCTCAGTAACCAACAATGTTTTTTCTGGACTTTAGTGCAGAAATTAGAATGGTAATCGAGTTAATCAGGAGTTCGACAATGGATTTAGGGGAGTTCAACTGTAAACTGGGTTGAATATGTGAAGTACGCAGTGTAGTATAAGGGGGTATCGGGTTTGTGAGTTTGGATCTAGCGATGGTGCAGTGTTGTTGCTAAAACTGGATTGATTTGGGGAAAATTCCTGTTGGTTTATGGCCGAATAGTGAAGAGCTGATGGAGTGTCGGTGAATTGTTCGATAAAATGCCGAAGAGGGATGATTGCAGTTTGGACTGATTTCAGTAGAAGAAGACTAGTAATTTTTGAAGATTTGTTTCGTGATTAGTCGAGTGGTTTGCGGAGATAGCAAGGTATATGTTTTTACAAAATTAAATATACATAGAATAAATTTATTTATTTAGGATAGTAGTTCATTTAAATAAATGTTTAAGCAATAAAATTAAATAATCGTAGGTATAAAAATAATTCATTCAAGCCGATTCGTAGATACGACAATATGGTAATTAACGGGATATTCGGCAAAGGAAAATCAAGGTGAGCAAACTCACTCTCTGAATCGATTATAATTTATTATAATCGAATTTTTAATTAATAAAAATATTTATATGTTGCTTGTCGGTTGGTTGATTTCATTGCTGTTTATCAATAATTTGTTGCCATTATATATTAGTTATATTAGGCTTGGTGACTGTGGCTATTATATATATATATATATATATATATATATATATTGGATATTTCCCGCAGTACAATCAGCGGATGCCCGCGGTATCATTAACGGATGACACTATTTCCCTATGATATATGAGTGGATGATCTTCTATACTGCGATATCCTGCCTTGAAGCAGGATCAGTATTATTTATGTTGTCTGGCATCTGTGGATGTAGAAAATAGGTTGAAAATTTAAAATTATTTGTTTCCATATATATTATCATATATGATGTGTTTGAAAACTTGTGATTGGAAATTGTGCATTTTGGACATTTGAAAACCACTGGCCCTAGATATTGATATTTAAAAATATTATACCAAGGGATTTTTAGATTTAAAAATGAAAACTTGATTTTTGAAATAAAAATGGAATTTCAAGTGGATTAAGAAATGTTTACTTGTTTAAATAATAAAAATAAGTAATTGAATTTATAAACGATGTTTAGAAATAGGAAGAAATATTATCATTTGATAATGTTAAATTTTAATTTCAAGTCTGAATTTAAAGAAGGAAAATTTATTTTTCGAAGTGGAAATTTGATTTCAAATGGAATATGAAATGGAAACTTGTTTTGAATATTTAAAACAAGAAGTGTAATGTATAAACGATATTTATAAATAGAAGAGAGAAATTATCATAGGATAATTTATAAATTTAAATTCAAGTATGAATTTAAAAAGGGGATTGGGAATCACTTAAAAGGAAAAACGATGGACTTATTCCGATGTTCGGAATATGAATTGAATTGAATAATCTGTATGGATTTATAATTAAAATTCGACTATGTCGAGCCATAATTATAATTAATTCCAGAAAAGATATTGGAATTATATTAAATAGGAATTTGAATTTTAATATGGAAATAGATGTGCTAAGTTTATATATATAAGTTATACTAATAAAATATTCCAAAATGAGAGGAGTTTCAAATAGATTATTAATATGGAAGTTTGTTTAATATAAAGTAAGGAAGTTAAATTTTAAAAATGTTTATAAATATAATAAAGTGATTTTCATTTGATAAAGTTGGTAATAGATTTTTCCAAATATAGGGGATGACATTTAAAAATCATATTTTTAAATGAGATAGAAGAGGGGATTTGTGTGATAAGTAATGTTAGTTTTTATTATAAACTCTTATCCATCTCAAGATAAGAACGTTGTTGATCAAGGTCTGAGAGGTAAATAAAATACCCCAACTTGAAGGACTTCACTATTATCAAGGGATGATATCAGTTTGTAATGGTAATGGATATTGAATTAATTGATTATTCCCATAAAAGAGGTTTAAAATTTGGAATTCGATTATATATTGAATTTTATCAATAATTATTAATATAGGAAATGGGAATTTAATATCATAATTGTGTTGTAGATATAAATTACAACCGATTTGTGAGTTTAAGTAAAATGATCAATGATTCTGAATAATTGGAGTTTTAAGTTAAATTTGGAAGAACGGTTTAATTTATATCAAATTGTCAAAGAATGGAGTTTATTTAGTACACCGAGTCTTTAAACGTTTATATTTAATTAAAATGAACTCGCCGCAACGCGGTAGTTCGCAATTTGGCGTTTTGAACTTCAGTTGAGTATATATAACTCAGTATAAGACGGAATTCTATGAAACGAGAACCGTTCGGACCTAATAAATGATAGTTTTCTAATGAAAGAGAAAAATCTTGACTTCGTCTTATAGATTTTGAGTTATATCAAAATCAAATTTCCATAAAAACAACGCCATAATCGATTATAAATTGCAATGGTTTATTAAATAAAATAAAAGGATTTTTAGTGAAAAAAAATCATAATTTCCATTAGAAAAATCTGGGTTTGAGTTATAAAATAAATATGAATTCAAACGAAGTAATGAATTGATTTTCGAAGTAGAAATTAGTTTTTTATTATGAAACGAAGTTAACTAATTAAAAGTAATTAGTTAAAGAAGTTTTTTTGAATCCAACTTAACCTTTGTTTAAGTAAATCGGATTCACGAATTCAAATTTGAATCCAAATATGAAACTTGGATTTGAATTGGGAAGCGAGCAAGGAATTTGAGTTAGATTTGTGTATATGTGAAAACAAATATATTTGAACGTGATATATTAAAATTAAAAGCAGATTAAGCAAAGAAGCAAATTAGAAATTAATTAGCAAATGGAAAGCAAAAAGTGTTGAATGGATTAAGAGAGAAAATTGTGAATGGTTGAACATATGATAAACAGGTATGTGATGAAGAGCGAGAAGAGAGTATGAAGATTATAATTTAAGTGCCCAACAAAAAGTTACATGTTTAAATTTCCATATAAGATTTTATGAGCCTATTGGGCAAGCCTCTTGGCTTTTTGAGTTTCTTTTTGAATGAAAGGGCCTAGAGAGGCGAGTTGGGGTTTGAGCTATTGAGTCGTACAAAGGAGGTGCTGGCAAAATTTTCCGAAAATTTAAGCAGTTAGAATATTTTTGAGAAAGTTGATAACTAGAACCAGTATATATATATATATATATATATATATAATACGATAAAGAATCTGGAAAGTAGTTAATTGATGAATATTAACTAGAAAGGGCCAGTGATTGTTTGATGGATGTTTGTTTTCCTTTGATAGTTAAATCACAGGTTATCAAAGAGTTTTTTTTACCATCACTGTCAATACGGAGAGACCGGTTGGATGTAATATCCGAAAACCACTCTGTACAGGCATAGGCATTGCGGATTAGATGATGCTGAAGATATTTTGAAGACGGAGTAAAATGAAAGTGTTGTTATGTTTTTCCAGTCCTAAGACAACTTATATGGACGAATGTCAAACAGAGTATTCCTAACAGATCACATAAGATGATCTTTTCAAGGTATTACGTTTGGTGGGACAGAAATTCATTTCTCTTAGCTTTTTATACCCGTAATATTTTTGGAAGATCTATTAATGATTTGACAGGTTTAACGATGTGACATTCAAAGTGAATGGTTGCCAGATGTTCTAAAAGTTAATGTAGCCTCAAGCCTCACGACCGGAAAATAACTAAAATCGGATAGGCAACATGGATAGTTGGGTCTTACCACTACATCAAAAATGCCAGAGTCGTTGCGAAATGATTTTGCAACAGCTATGAGCCATTGCAAAATCTGGAGTTGCGAAAAAATAGCAACGACTTTGGGCCGTTGCTAAATTATGTTTTGCATCGACTCAGAGCCCTGCCCTTGCAATTTCTTATTTAGCAACGGCTCGGAGCCTTGCCCTTGCAATGTCTTATTTAGCAACGGCTCAAAGCCGTTGCGAATTTGCAAATCTCTTTTTATAATATTTTGAACTTATTTAGGCTCTCCTACAATATCAAATTCATTTAATTTTCATACTTAATACAAACATTTACAAAGTTAACATAATATCACAAAAGAAAGATCATTAAACCAAATATTTTTTTATAAATTCAGCACAATAACCAAACTTAACAACTTGAAATTACAACGTTTAAAAGTTCAGCAGCAATAGCAATAAAATATTACAGAATACAATACATAGTTCACAAGCACATTAATCTATAAGTAGTTCAACTCTTTACTTAAGTACATGACTTTTCTCAATGACTTTCCGATCGTTTAGCCTCCTTCTGGTTCCTCTCTTTACTTATTCTATCAATGGAAGATGATTTCATTATAATCTGGAACTGAAAAAAAGAACCTTTAGTGCTGAAGCATGTCCATGGCAAAATTCATTTGCATGGTTCCACCTACATAGTCCAGCTTGATTTTAAGAGCTCTGCAACTCCTACACTTGCTGCTACTGCCAAAGCCTTGCTCACTAGACCCATCATGTCTCTAACTATTCTTTTTGTTTGCTTTTCTAAGTGGAAAACATGAATTTTGAGTTTTTTTAATAGGAAGATGAGGAAAAATATGAAATGTATATAGACACAAACAAAGACAATAAAGATATGGGCTAATGTTGTTGGTATGAATATTCAAACCCACAAAGTCTAGGTGTTGCAGGGGCCCTAATGGATTATGAGAAAACAGGCGGTTTCAGTACAAGACAATTGCAAAGGATAAGATGAGACACCAGCTTTGATGTTAGCTTGCAGGATAAAGAGTTAAACTGTTTTATTGTTTTTATTTATTTAATTTCAGGTAGGGAGGAAGGATAATTAGAAGCAACAAAATGCGATCATATTCACGATACAATGTAAAATGAATGTGATAAATTGAGCTTAGGCGTGTGTCTCAGGTGTAAAACTCAATATGGTACAAGTCTAAACTACAAAATTGAACTGCCAACAATTTGTCAGAAAATAAACATAGAAACTCTATGTGGGAAATCCCTAAAGTACTTGTAGACAGATCGTGTGGTGATATACCACAGCAGCATAGAACATTGATGTGAGTAACATGGAGATATGGTCATACAAACTACAGTATATATTGTGTTTTTAATAACATCATCATTATCCACAAGTAGAATACAACAATAAATCCAGGACCACAACATAAGGGACTAATGCCATAAAAGCATTTTACCGTTTCAAGATGAATCGTAAGTTCATATATTAGTCAATTAAGAAAACAAGTAAATAATACAAGACACTTAACAACATTAAGGACAAAGTAAGAAAAAAGCTTACAAACATTGGCAAACCAAATTTTACACAGTCATTCAACAGCTTAAGTATGCCTCGCATCTGAAGGTAAGGATTCTCTAACAGATTTTCATTGTTGCTCTGAAAAAAAGTAAAAATATTATCAAACTAAAACAGGCATGATTAGTCTTCCAACATTCATAGATGCAGTTTAAATTATACCTGTTGTGCTTTGAGTATAAGATCTTGAAGGATGCGTTGGTAATTTTCAGATTGATTAGTCATCATTCTTTGAGAACCAAAATAAAAAATAAAATAATCAGAAGGCCAAACTGAAAATAGCTCTCATTTTCTCAAATTTAGCGAAGCGTATCTTTAAAAGAAAAGCTGAAGAATAATAAGCTACCCTTGAATCTGTATCATCTAAAAGGCCCCTGCCAAAATAAAACAAGTTCTAGTATCAGCCGCATAAACAGATGTCCATCTCCCAACATGAACCACCTTCCACAAATATTATAGAAATAATGAGGGAACAGAGTAATTCACATTTATCCAATGAAAAGATTAAGGTTATTCGCAATGGTAAACGCCAACACGTTACTAATTTTCCTCCATTTTCTTCATAGAAATTTGATTGATCTGCTATATGATGAAGTTAAACATAACAGCTATTAACTAACAGTTTCCTGGATTACTTTGGATTATGTTCAGCATTATAAATATAACAAGAAGATAAACCACTAAGACAACATATCCTAAATTCTCATGAACCAGGAGCACTAGATATCTTTCCATTCCGTTCTTTTTGTCAATTTTGAACACAATAAATAATTTATCGACTAAAATATTCTCAAACAGATGCATGTGAAAAAAGAACTATCTAATTGTATCGATTAAGACTACCCATTCATCAATAACAAGGCTTTCATCAACGATACATGGACCTGCTTCCTGTGGGGGCTTTTTGTTTGCCTCAAGTGCTGCTTCAGCTTCAGCAAGTTGTCGGTTTAGTTTTTCTAATTGCTACATTAGATAGGAGAATTAATATAAGAATTGATAATATCATTATGCTATTTTTTTTATTTTACTTAACCAGAAGGTGGCATCTTACAAGAGATTATTTCTGAACATCCAAGAATACAACCCTAAACCTGACCCTTTTGCTCATAAAACTGTTAGTACAAGAAATAATCATGACTGGATATCATATATAATGACCGAATATCATAAAGACACCAGAAAATATATTACAAATTAGCATTTTTGAAAGCACAGGCATATGTGAGGTTAACATGCATAAAATAGTTCATATTCAATTGAGTTGTCAATGTGACAGTTCGAACATTATAAAATCAAGGTCATGAGAGAGAGAAAATGTTGTTTCAGATTTTGAAGTCACCTTGAATGCAGTGACTTAAACTCTGACACTTCCTTACGTGGCCCAGGACCCTTGGAAACATGAAGCATTAAAGCAAAATAATGCAGTTTCTACAAGCACTTACAAACGAAATGAAACATTACATAATGGAAAGTGTAATGTGTATGTGCTTGCCATGCACAAAGAGAAACCATGAATGAGACCATGGACTAACCCCTTTCGTCACTAATGCCTCTTCATCTAACCATACAACTTTTCCAACATAGTGCTGCACTTATCTCCACTTCAAACTAACTCTCCTTGCCATCTTTTCCAAATTTTGTTGCCACAACAAACTCTTTTTTTTATTTCTTTGATCAACCATCAAAAACTACTCCAACCATTTCCTAAAACGACTTTCTGATTGGGTAACTATTTCTCCTCCATCATAACTTGTACATGCCAAAATTATGATAAAAAAATAGTTGTTATTGAAGGATACATATGGAAGTAACCACATGATACTTTAGGTGTTTCAGATTTGTGGTTAGTCTATGTTTAATTGATTTGGTTTATTACTATTAACTAAACAAAGGGAAAACAATTATTATATATTATATATATAGAAAAGTTTCAGTCAAACACTTACATCTAAGTTTAACTGAATAATCAACTGTGAAAACGACTGCTGACTTTAAATAAACGGGTATGTCTTCCTTATTTCCTTGCATGTATCAACTTCTCGCCTAACGACACAAACATTAGGCTTTGTTGTAGCAGTGTTTTAAATAACACTTATTCTTTAACCCGATAATTAATGGAATGTGATTTTGGGTAGTCGTGAACGGTATCTTCAATAATATTTAGGAAAGTTTCCAAAGTAAAGTTTTATTTAATACTATAAATTGGAATGGAATCGAATTCGATTTGATAATAATCGAAGTGAGCTTCTGTGGAGGAAGACTGTTAATATATATGGAATTTAAAAGGTTTTGTTGTTATTCCATTTATATTATTAGTCGGATACGGAAAATGATATCGATTATTTATTGATCTATTTTCCATGAAGATTCCATAATTAATGGAATGTGATTTTGAGTTTATCGTGAATTGTGTTTTAAATAACATTAGTTCTTTAACCTCGTTAAAGACAGGATTACATGTCTAACATTGTATTTCGAACTATATGCTTGATCTCTGCTAAATATATATATATATATATATATATATATATATATATATATATATATATATATATATATCTGTTTGGTGGCGTAGAATTTATTCTTTTGCTTAATACCCTTCTCTAAGACGTACGAGCTTAGAGGTTATATATCGGCAGAAACCAATAGTACGGTGTAGATTGTCGATGCGACATGTTTGATTTCCCAAAGTTAAATAATAATTAATATTGATTTTTGGGAAGATTAAAACTAAGTGGAGTTTTAATGAATCTTTAATTAAATTGAAATGAGAATCTGATAATTTAAATTATCAAATTCGGGAAATAATCGAAAATGGAGTACCACAAGTTTTACTCCAGGCGATAGTTAAACCTTTAATTAGATTTGAACGTGAAATGGTAATTAATTTTACCGGTAACACCGTGGTGTTAGATATGGAGTATCACCAGTTTTGCTCCATGGGATGAATAGGTTGGGATTGGGAAAATTGAACAAATGATTACTTCGGTAAGGTGCGTTAATCCTGACTAGTTTGGATAAACCTTAATTTGGTTTGAACTGATATCCAAGGATGATTAAAGAATAAATTTAAAGAATTTATCTACGATAAAATTAATAGGAACCTTTCCCTAGAGATGTGAATATTTGAATAAAAGAATATTCTGAATGGAATGAGGCGTATGTTATGTTCGTGTAGCACTTGTTTATAATATACGCGAGTTATTCGGAAAGGCTGGGTTTATACCCATTCTGAATAACTGATTCGAACGATAAGTCGACGATGAAGACTGTGGTTGAAGACCGGAGGTCTTCACATCATTTGGATGATTATTGATGTCTTGACTGGGCTGTACACCCAAGACAATGTAATAAGTGGTGATCGTCTAGACGTACTTGGAGATCGACCGGATATACGAGGACCTCTCTTCTGTATTGGACATATGGAACGAGGAATAAGGTGCCTCCGGTTTCGTTCAGACCCAAAACGAACTTGTAAATGGATGTGTGTCTAAAATTGCATTTTATTCGGTGTTAATTGATCTCTATTAAATATATATATATATATATGTTTGGTGACGGAGACTTTATTCTCTTGTTAACACCCTTCTCTGAGACGTACGAGCTTAGAGGTTATATATCGATAGACATCAGTTGCATGGCGTGAATTGCCTGTGTGGCATGCTGAGATGCAAATGATCAAGGCTTCTGTTGAAAAGCAGAGTCTTGTGGTTGATGATCAAAGCACGGCTTTAATAAAGCATAACTTTGTGTATAACGTTAATTCGCGAGCCTCACACCTCGGTATGAACCAGAAACGGGAGAGGACTGTAGGGAGGACATGCGTTTCTTTCTAGCTAGGAGTGGTGTCATGGTATGGAGCCCAGACATTTTTACTTATGTGGATGATGGAAAGCGAGGCGCCTCGGATATATCGGTCACTACGGGACCGATGGATGATATGGTCGACATACTGACCATTACGCCCCATAGTGCGGGGAAACACATTGTTTAGGAATTACCAATCCTCAAACGTAAGAGAGGACCGGCCCTGAAGATCCAAGGTGCAGTTGCGGCTGTAGCCTGAGACATGGTAGGCTAGATTGTCTCGAATTCGGTAAGGACGATCTCTTGCCTTGGTTCATGATGGAAATCCAACTTCCAATACGTGACATTTGGGTTTTTATTGTACAGCCTACTATAGCGATATAGTGGGATGGGGCACTATGCCGTCTATGATTTATACATTTGTATTTGAAGTTGTTTGATACACTATGCACTTATAGTAATATCAAAACGATTTGTTTTAAAACGTACCAAGCATGTTTGGTTATTATAAGGTAAAACTCTATCCTCCGGCATACGTTGCATTATGTGATGGGACCTAAGTCTTATAATAGCTTCATTTTTTCAAAAAGCATTGCGCTGTTTATTATATGCACTGGTATTCTTGGGAGGAAACCCGTTCCGTGTTATATGGTGTGGTCCCTTGATTTACTTTATTTCTAAAGTAAATATTTAATAACTGTTTTAGTTCTCACACCAGTCACATGTCTGAACTGGAGTTTATTGTTTTGACCTAAACTCTAGGTGCCCCTATTTTCCACACGGGCAGCTAGTAGTTTTGTTTTTGCAGATTTTTATTTTCTAGGATCCTGGATTTACAGCTGGAGCTATATTCGGAACGCTCTGTATCCGTGTATTCCTTACAGTTGTGATTATGTATTATTTTTCCACTGCTATGTAATGTATTTTAATCTCTGATATTTTTCCAATGTGTAATGTTTACTCATGCTCTGTTATATTTTTGTACTCTTATGAAATTGTTGTAATAAGCAATGAAATGTTCTTCTATTTATGTTCTGATTCGTCGTGTTCTCAACTCAATCCGGGCTTTCCCCTCACGGGGAGGTTTGGGTCGTTACAGCTGGTATCAGAGCTTTGGTTTTACAGAGCTCGAGAACAAGACACATTAGAACCAAATGAAAGAATTCATCAGAGATTGGATTAGTAATATCCAAGGAGAATGACTCTTAGAGATGGGATCGGTAGTATCCTAGAACGAGTGTAAAGAGTGTTGTTTTTAAAAATAAAAATGAAAACAAAGTTAGTTTTGAAAATTTTATCATATTATACGTATTTGAATAATTTATTTTAAATTGATTTGGACTGTTGGGTATATAGAGATTTTAATATACGTCTGATCCACGTGTATTTGAAGTCTCAAATATACTGGATGGATATAGAATCACACTCTAGTCGCCCGGGGATGATTCTGATGACCGATGCATCATCATCAGGGTTTACGTTCTAGTAACGAATGTGGGATACCTATATGTTTCCAATTTACTGGTGTGAGAACCAAAATCTAGATAGGGTTATTGTTGTGATTTGGCACCAAAAAGATGGTTTTTGAATATATATATATTAAAGTTATGCATTTGAAGAGCTGATTCACAAATTGATTGCTGGTTGTGTTGTTTGATTATTAATTTGATTAATAAAATATTGGAATGGTAATTAATTTATCCAATATGAAAGTGAAAGGTAATTTATCCGAATCGAATCAAATTTTGAACTGAATTGAAAATTGATTGAAATGGCATATATGTACATGTATATACATTGAACATGTCATAGCAGAGAAGCTAAGCAGAGGAATAAAATTGTATGCCCGACAAATAGGTACATGTTTACTAATTTATTGGGTTTGGATGATTTTATGAGCCGCTTGGCCTTTACTTTTTCTTTTGGATTGGTGAGAGCCCAGTGAGGCTAGTTGCAGTTTTAAATGACTCCCCGTAAAAAGGAGGCTATGGCGAAATTTTTCAAAAATTTAGGTGTTAGCCAAATTTTTGAAGAATTGGAAAATTCTCAGAAACTGAAAAGTTGAAGAACGAACACTAGAAAGAAAGTTGAGTTGGTTAGTTAAACAACTTTCAACTCCGTTCCTTTTTTAGGACGAAAAGATTTTAAGTGTGGGAGATTGTAACAACCCGGAGTTTCAGAACCAATTTAAAATTTTTATTTTAGCTATTTTAATGAATTTTGGATATTTAAAATGATTTATTTTAAATAATAACGACTAAAAAATTATATTAATCGAAGTTATAACGTATAAAATTATTTTAATCATAAAATGAGCCTGAAAGGCGCGGTAGTTTGAAAATTTATTTCAAATTTCAAATGAATGTACAGGATTCAAAATAAACCGGATTTCAGTAAAACAAAAAATATTTGAATCTATTAAATTATATCTTTCTAAGAATGTGAAAAACTGAGATTTCATAACGAGAATTGAAAGTTATGTCCAGTTTAAAATTTGAAATAGTCACTATGGAATATATATATATATATATATTTTATATAATATATAGCCCTTAAAAATACCCATTTTGCAAACGACCTATGTTTTCGATGAAACCACTTTCGTTAGATCAAGAATGTCAAATTATTGCTAGATTCCAGTTTCCATAATTTTTTGAATTAATGTGTGAGCGTGGCAAAAGAAAACGTGTTTCGTAAATTTAGTTTGAATTTAACCGACTAGAAAATGACCATTTTTCAAAAGGTCTCCAAATTCAACGAAATTTGTTTAGTTAGGACCGTATCGTCAAAACATAGCTAGATTTATTTTTCTGGGATTTTTGGAGCCAGTATATGGTCACAGTAAATTAAAATGTACGTTAGAATCAATTTTGAATGTAATATTAATTTATATTTTGATAAAAAACTGATCTAAACAGTCAAATTGGCTTACGAAACATATCCTATTGTGTCCGGAATGTGGGTAATTAGCTGGAGGCGACAGTCGTTGGGTTTGATTTGGAGTTCGGATCAATTAACAAGTTATTTATGAATTAATTAATAATATACATATATATATAATCCCTAGTCAAACCCAATATTTCTCTAACCCGTGGTCAACCCTCATCTTAGCCCCCCCCATAGTTCATTTCAAAACACAAAATAAAAAAAGGAAACCGCATCGCAGAAAACCCGACGCCTTTTTTCTCCATCCGCCGCCGCACCGGAAGCCCACCGCCCAACCTCTCGCGTCGGCCGCCGCTTCTCCGACCTGCCCCTCCCTTCTCCTCCTTCTCCAGCGTCTCTATTTCCTCCCCTCTGATTTAAACCGCGCCCCAAACCCCTTCCACCCAAACACCGCGAAACCCTAGCCTCCGGCCCCCTGAACCACGGCCGCCGCCTGAGCATACTCCGGCACCCCTCCCCTGAGGCTTCTCCAACCACCAGAACGATGAACAGTGAGTTTTTCTTTAATGGTTTATTTAATTTAGTAATTCAGTAAATTTCTGATTTTTAGTATAGATAAAACCTTAAATAAAAAAGTGAATTTTTTTTATTTATAACATGTAAATAAAAAAAGTGATTTTTTTTATGTATAACATGTAAATAAAAAAAGTGATTTTTTTTATGTATAACATGTAAATAAAAATGTGATTTTTATTATATATAACATTGTGATTTTTATTGTAGCGACCCGAACTTCCCCAGTCACTGAAGAGAAGAGAAAGAACAAATTGTCTAAGAACACGACAAATCAGAATGCAAACAGAAGAACATTTCATTGCTTATTACAACAATTTACATCAGAGTACAAGGATATACAGATTATGAATAAATATTACACATTGTAAAATATCAGAGATTAAAATACACTACATAGCAGCGGAAAATAATACATAACACAACTGAAAGAGATGAGCGGATACTGAGCGTTCCGAATATAGCTCCAGCTGTAAACCAGGATCCTGTGAATATAATATCTGCAAGACCAAAACTACTAGCTGCCCGTGTGAAAAATAGAGGCACCTAGAGTTTAGGTTAAAACAATAAACCCCAGTTTAGTCATGGTACTAGTGTGAGAACTAAAACAGTTATTTAAACCTTTACTTTAAAATAAAGTAAATCAAGGGACCACGCCGTATAACACGGATCGGGTTTCCTCCCAAGAATACCAATGCATAAAATAAACAGCACAATGCTTTTTAGAAAAATGAAGCTATTATAAGACCCAGGTCCCATCACACAATGCAACGCAAGCCGGAGGATAGAGTTTTCCCTTATAATAGCAAAACATGCTTAGTATGTTTAAAACAAATTATTTGATACTATTATAAGTGCATAGTGTATAAAACAACTTCAAATATAAATGTATCAATCATAGATGACATGGGTACCATCTATCATGTCGCCATACTAGTTCTACAATTAAAACAGCTAAGACACGTATTGGAAGTTAGATTTCCATCTATAAACCAAGGCAAAGGGATCATCCTGTGCTAATTCGAGACAATCTAGCCTACCATGTCTTAGGGTACAGCCGCAACTGCACCTTGGATCTTCAGGGCCGGTCCTCCCTTATGTTTGAGGATTAGTAATTCCTGAACGATGCGTTTTCCCGCCCTATGGGGCGTTAATGAGCCATATGACTCAATATCCATCGGCTCCGTAGTAACCGATATATCTGAGGCGCCTCGCAATCCAACAACCACATAAATAAAAATGTCTGCGCTCCATACCATGACACCACTACTAGGTAGAAAGAAACGCATGTCCTCCCTGTAGTCCTCTCCCGTTTCTGGTTCACACCGAGGTGTGAGGCTCGCGAATTAACGCTATACACAAAGCTATGTTATATTAAAGCCATGCTTTGATCATCAACCATAAGACTCTGCTTTTCAACAGAAGCCTTGATCATTTGCATCTCATCATGCCACACTGGCAATTCACGCCATGCGACTGATGTCTATCGATATATAACCTCTGAGCTAGTACGTCTCAGAGAAGGGTATTAAGCAAGAGAATAAATTCTCTGCCACTAAACAGATATATGTTTAATAGAGATCAATCAACACAGAAATCCAATGTCATACATACGTCCATTTACAAGTTCGTTCTGGGTTTGAACGAAACCGGAGGAGCCTTATTCCTCGTCCCATATGCCAATTACAGGAGAGAGGTCCTCGCATATCCGGTCGATCTCCAAGTACGTTTGGACGATCACCACTTATTACCTTGTCTTCGGTGTACAGCCCAATCAAAACATCAGTAATCATCCAAACGATGTGAAGACCTTCGGTCTTCAACTACCGTCTTCATCATCGACTTGTCGTCGAATCAGTTATTCAGAATGGATATAGACCTGGCCTTTCTGAATAACCCGCGTA
The DNA here is from genome assembly GCA_030737875.1 of Allium sativum. Classification (NCBI taxonomy): domain Eukaryota; kingdom Viridiplantae; phylum Streptophyta; class Magnoliopsida; order Asparagales; family Amaryllidaceae; genus Allium; species Allium sativum. Next base: position 658,648,587 of record CM060920.1, read on the forward strand.
TATTATAATCAAGTGACATAAACACACAACATACGCCTCATTCCAATTTTGAATATTCTTTTATTTAAATATTCATATGCTTTGGGAAAGGTTCCAATTAATTAAATCAAAGATAAATTCTTTAAATATATTATTTAATCTTCCTTTGGATATCAATTCAAACCATATTAAGGTTTATCCAAACTAGTCGGGATTAACGCATCTTACCGAAGTAATCATTTGTTTAATTTACCAATCCCAACCTATTCATCCCATGGAGCAAAACTGGTAATACTCCATAACTAACACCACGGTGCTATCGTTAAAATTGATTACCATTTCCCGTTCAAATCTACTTAAAGATTTAACTATCGCTTGGAGCAAAACCGGTGATACTCCACTCTCGATCATTTCCCAAATTTGATAATTTAAATTATCAATTCACATTTCAATCTAATTAAAGATTCATTAAAGCTCCACTTAGTTTTAACCTTCCCAAAATCAATATTAATGATTATTTAACTTTGGAAACACAAACATGTCGCATTGACAATCTACACCGTACTATTGATTTCTGTCAATATATAACCTCCAAGCTCGTACGTCTTAGAGAAGGGTGTTAAGCAAGAGAATAAATTCTTCGCCACCAAACAGATGTATATTTAGCAGAGATCAACCATATAGTTCGAAATATAATGTTAGACATGTAATCCTGTCTTTGACTGGGTTAAAGAACTAATGTCATTTAAAACACTTTTCATGATAAGCCCAAATCACATTCCATTAATTATGGAATCTTCATTGAAAATAGATCAACATATAATCGATATCAATTTCCGTATCCGACTAATAATATAAATGGAATAATGAAAAAGCCTTTTAAATTCCATATATATTAACAGTCTTCGTCCACAGAAGCTCACTTTGATTATTACCAAATCAAATTCCATTCAATTCCAATTTAATATATTAAATTGGAAAACTTTACTTTGGGAAATTTCCATTAAATCTTAATAAAAATATTTGTAAATTCGAAATCACATTTCACTGTAAATCGGGTTAAAGAATGAATGTCGTTAAAAACACAGTTCACAATAAACCCAATTCACATTCCATTTTATTCCAATTAAATGTTAATTAACTGGAAACTCTAATAATCTTAATTAAAAAATTTATTCTTTTCACACAGGGTTTAAGAACAGTGTTATTTAAGACACCATTCACGACAAACCCAAAATCCAATTCTTCTATTCAATTCCAATTAAATATTAATTAATTGGAAAACTTCACTAAATCTTAATTAAAGATTTATTCTTTTCTCAACTGGGTTTAAGAACAGTGTTATTTAAGACACCACTCACGAAAAACCCGAAATCCCATTTGATATCAAATACAAGGCTCTGAATAGAAATTATATCGGCTCATATTCAATATCAAATTCTGAAACCAACAAATATCGTATTGGAAATAACGATATAAAATACATCTTCCAAATTTCCATAACAGTATCTATATAATCATGAAATCCAACGTCGAAGTATTCCAAGATGATTTCCATTCAAATCCACTCCAATTCATATATTGGATATTCTTCTTATATTAAAACCTATTCTCAATCCAATTTATTTATTTAAAAATAATTGGATTATAATTCTAGTTAATAACTAGTTCATTTCGATAAAAATATATTTTTATCTTTTCAAATATGGAATTTTTCATTCCAATTCTTTTCAAATTATTTATTATGATTTTATACAAATTATCAATATTTTTAACGATTTTATTAAGGCCCTTTCAGTCGATTTCCATAAACGGTCATCGAACTACACTTACAACGAACTTTTCCAAATTTGATTTTGACATAATTCCAAATCCAACCGTTAGATTTCAAATCTCTTGTATTAATTGGAAAGCACTTTTTGATACGAACCCAATGGTTCCGGTTTTAGGAGAATCCGACGGTCGGATCTCCCGTAATGTCAATTCGAAGTCGGTGGTCGAAATTCGCGAGTTGCCATGGCGCGACGCGTTCTATTCAGGCCATTAAATATATACATTATATATATTTCGTCGATTTCCATTTAAAACGCATTTTATAAATTCGTTTTAAATTCATTTCCAAGTTCATTTTCAATTTTAAATAAAAATTGAATTTTCCTTATCGTTATAATATATAAATGATAATATTTTCAAAATATCGGATCTTGAATTCATTTCCTTTTCGATATTCATTATAAAAATGAATAAAATTGATATAAAATCCTTCACGTCAACATGGTGTTAATCTAATCAACATGGCTCCATATTTTTCAATATTTTTGTGTCCATCCCAAATCGGACATCAAAATCACATTTTGATCCATTACTGTATATTATTTTAAAATATTAGTTATTTTAAAATATTCGTCATTTGTTATTTTAAAATATTCGTTAATTTAAAATATTCGTTCTTTCCGAATTGGAATCAGACACAACCAATTACCATATAGTTATATTTATATGGATTTCATACACACATGTACACAACAATAATCAAACACAGTCAACCATCATCCAGAGTGCATTACACAAATGCATAAGCATTAAATATGAATAATTAACGCTTACAGCAGTCTGTCAACCCATCGATTGGCGTACAACTAAATATTAGGACTAGTGTATGTCCAATATCATCCCAATACCCGTGTGGGGTTTTCAAACAACAAACACTGATTATTATTTGTGCAGTTGGGCGATGTGTAAAATATATCGTCCCAATCAATATCAGTAAAATGTATGTACATAAACAAATCGTCCGATTTGTAAATGAATATTTATTTTATTCATATACACGTTAAAAATTATTTTTTTAACTATAAAATATTTATTTCAACACGAATATTTTATACAGTTCATTTATACAATAAAAATTATATTTTTATTGATCTAACATTTTAGAAAATTTTGGCAGCATAACGGCGCGATACTAGAACTGGAATAAGGTCTGGCCTTATCCCTCGCCTAATAATGGCTCGCGCCAAGTACAAACCAAATTCTAATTAATTCATTTCACTTCCCAAACCAAATTCAAACAAATAAACCTATCAACCAAACAACCAAACAAACATGGTTTCAAACAAAGGTGTCGGGCGCTACTAAGCACCATCTGCATCCTAGTATATATATTTAACTAGAAAAATAAAATAAAGTGAGAAGTTCTCACCTTTGGGATCCCCTCCTCCAGTTTCGTTTCTGAATTTCTGAATCATTTGGATTTGCCCGAAATTCCAACGCAGTCTTTTCCACACTGTTCATAGTAAAAATCACATTTTTAATATGATGTTTATATATTTAAAAATCCCATTTTTATTTCGCTATATATATAAAAATCATAATTTTAATTCGCTATTCATATAATAAAAATCACATTTTTATTATGCTATTATATAAATAAAAATCACATTTTTATTATGCTATTATATAAATAAAAACCACAATTTTATATCACTAATATATATATATATATATATCGAATTTTTATTTCGCTACAACATATAGAAAAAAATCGCATTTTTATATTGTTATTCATATAATAAAAACCATATTTTTATAATGCTAAAAATCATATTTTTATAATGCTTTGCTTATATAAAAATCATATATCTATACGACTAAAAATCATAAGTTGATATTGTTAAAAATCATAATTTTATATACATAAAAATCTTATCTTTATGTTAATAAAATTCCTATCTTTATATAAATAAAAATCGCATCTTTTCATATCGAAAAATCATATCTTTTCCTATAACTAATATGATAGATTTTCTAAGAATTAAAATCGAAGAAAAGAGGAAAAAAACTTACAGCAAAATTTAAGGTTTCGGTCGCCGAGACCGGGGGGGGGGGGGGGGGGGAGGGGTGACCACTGGTGTTGCTCCATCGCGATGGTCAGTGGAGTTCGGTGATCGGGTTTTGGGTCGGGGGGGGGGGTTGCGGTTGGAGGAGAAAGAGAGGGGCAGAGGACGGGGTGACTGTTGGGTTCAATCGAAGGGGTGCTGCGGGGTTCAGGTGGAGCTGGCGATGCGGTGGTGGCGAGGCAGACGGAGGGGCAATGAGGATGGCGACGCGATTTGGGCGGATTGGATTCAGCAGAGGGAGGAGGTGGCGGATGATGGGAAGGTGGAGAACGATGGAGATGGAGGAGAAGGCGGGGGAAGGTGGACGTCGGCCTTGGAGGCGCGATGGACGGCGATGGCAGGAGGCCATTTTCGATTTTCTCTGAACGATTTTGGGGGTGTCGGTTTCTGATAAAGGAATTGTATTGGGGGGGGGGGGGGTTATATGAAAAAATATATATTTAATTTATTATTATTTTATTTAGTAAAAGTTGATTTCACATACGATCTCCAAACGAAACTTAACGACTGTTGCCCCAAATCAAATACCCCCTTTCCGGACACAATGGGATATGTCCTGTAAGCCAATTCGACCGTTTTTATCAGTTTTCCTTTAAATTAAAATATAAATCAATGTATATTGAATTTAAACGTACATTTTAATTTACCGGGGTCACATAGTGACTCCAAAAATTCTAGAAAATTATTCCTAGCTTCATTTGGATGATACGGCCCTAACAAAACTAATTCCATCGAATTTGGAGTCTGTTTGAAAAACAATCATTTTCCAGTTGATTAAATTCAAACTGAATTGACCAAACACGTTTAAATTTACCACGCTCACATATTGATTCCAAAAATTATGAAAATTGGAATCTAGCAATAATTTGACATTCCGGATCCAACAAAAGTGGTCTCATCGAAAACGGAGGTCTTTTGCAAAATGGCTATTTTTAAGGGCTATATATTATATTAAATTCCATAGCGACTATTCTGAATTTTCAACTGGACATAACTTTTTATTCCCGTTATGAAATCTGAATTTTTCACATTCGTTGGAAAGATATTTTCAAATAGGTTCAAATATTTCTGATTTCACTAAAATCCGGCTTATTTTGAATTCTGTAGATTCATTTGAAATTTGAGATCGAATTTTCAAACTGCCGCGCCATTTCCAATTCTTTTTATAATTAAAATAAATATTTATATTCTAACTTCGATCTAAGTAAATATATACATTCTAATTCTATTCAAAATAAATTTCTAGTCGTTATTATTTAAAATAAATCATTTTAAATATTCAAAATTCATTAAAATAGCCAAAATAAAAATTTTAAATTGGTTCTGATTTCCCGGGTTGTTACAATCTCCCCCACTCAAAATCTTTTCATCTTCGAAATGGAATGGAGCTGAAAGTTGTTTAACTAACCGACTCAACCTTCATTCTGGCGTTCATTTTTCAACTTTTCAGTTTCTACGAATTTTCTAACTTTTCAAAAATTTGGCTAACACCCTAAATTTTTGAAAAATTTCGCTATAACCTCCTTTGTACGGGTTGATATTTAAAACCGCAACTAGCCACGCAGGGCCCTCATCATCCAAAAAGAAAAAGAAAAGCCAATCGACTTATAAAATCATCCAAACCCAATAAATTAGTAAACATGTACCTATTTGTCGGGCATACAATTTTATTCCTTTGTTTAGCTTCCCTGCTATGACATGTTCAATGTATATACATGTGTTTGCATGCAATTGCAATCAATTTTCAAGTCAGTTCAACATTTGATTCAATTTGGCTTAATGGTTCTAAATTTTAATTAATCAACCAATAATCAAACAACAGAACCAACAATCAATTAGTTGATTACCTTTACAAATCCATAATTTTTTTATATATAAAAATCCATTTTTTATGCCAAGTCAAAACAATAGACCTTATCTAATATTAGTTCTCACACCAGTCAATTGGAAATATATAGAAATCCTATTTTCGAAACTCGAAAATAAATGTTGATGATGCTCGAGCGATCATCAGAATCATCTCCGGGCGACTAGAGTGTGATTCTATATCTATCTAGTATATTTGAGGCTTCGTATACATGTTTGCAAGGCGTATATGCAAAATCTTCATATACTAGATTGTCCAAATCAGTTTAAAATACATATTCAAATACATTGAATAAGGTTTAAATTTTCAAACAACATTTGTTTTTAATTTTTATTTTAAAACAACACTCTTCACACTCGTTCTAGGATGCTACTGATCCTATCTCTAACGAGTCATTCTTATTGGATATTACTAATCCAGTCTCTGATGAATTCTTTTGTTTGGTTCTAATGTGTTTTGTTCTCAAGCTCTGCAAACTAAAGCTCTGATACCACATGTAATGACCCGAACTTCCCCGATCTCCGAAGAGAAGAGAAAGAACAGATTATCTGAGAACACGACAAATCAGAACGCAAACAGAAGAACATTTCATTGCTTATTACAACAATTTACATCAGTGTACAAAGATATACAGAGTATGAATAAATATTGCACATTGTAAAATATCAGAGATTAAAATATATTACATAGTAGTAGAAAATAATACATAACACAACTGAAAGAGATGAACGGATACAGAGCGTTCTGAATATAGCTCTAGCTATAAACCAGGGTCCTGTGAATATAATATCTGCAAAACCAAAACTACTAGCTGCCCGTGTGAAAAATAGGAGCACCCAGAGTTTAAGTTAAAACAATAAACTCTAGTTCAGTCATGTGATTGGTGTGAGAACTAAAACAGTTATTTAAACCTTTACTTTAAAATAAAGTAAATCAAGGGACCACGCCGTATAACACGGAACGGGTTTCCTCCGAAGAATACCAGTGCATAAAATAAACAGCGCAATGTTTTTTTTAAAATGAAGCTATTATAAGACCCAGGTCCCATCACACAATGCAACGCAAGCCTAAGGATAGGGTTTTCCCTTATAATAGCCAAACATGCTTGGTACGTTTAAAACAAATCGTTTGATACTATTATAAGTGCATAGAGTATAAAACAACTTCAAATATAAATGTATCAATCATAGACGGCATGGGTACCATCTATCATGTCGCCATACTAGTTCTACAATTAAATCCGTAAAGTCACGTATTGGAAGTTGGATTTCCATCTGTGAACCAAGGAAAAGGGATCATCCTGTGCTAATTCGAGACAATCTAGCCTACCATGTCTCAAATTAAAGCCGTAACTGCACCTTGGATCTTCAGGGTCGGTCCTCTCTTACGTTTGAGGATTAATAATTCCTGAACGATGCATTTCCCCGTCCTATGGGGTGTGAATGAGCCAGATGACTCAATATCCATCGTCTCTGTAGTAAACAATATATCTGAGGCGCCTCGCAGTCCAACAACCACATATCTGGGCTGCATACCATAACACCACTCCTGGCTAGAAAGAAACGCATGTCCTCCCTGCAGCCCTCTCCCATTTCTTGTTCACACCGGGGTGTGAGGCTCGCGAATTAACGCTATACACAATGCTATGCTATATTAAAGCCGTGCTTTGATCACCAACCACAAGAATTTGCTTTTCAACAGAATCCTTGATCATTTGCATCTCAACATGCCACACAGGAAATTCATCCATGCGACTGATGTCTATCGACATATAACCTCTGAGCTCGTACGTCTCAGAGAAGGGTATTAAGCAAGAGAATAAATTCTCCACCACCAAATAGATATATATTTAATAGAGATCAATCAACAAAGAATAAAATCCAATGTCAGACATGCATCCATTTACAAGTTCGTTCTGGGTCTGAACGAAACCGGAGGCACCTTATTCCTCGTCCCATATGTCCAATACAGGAGAGAGGTCCTCGCATATCCGGTCGATTTCCAAGTACGTCTGGACGATTACCACTTATTACCTTGTCTTGAGTGTACAACCCAATCAAGACATCAGTAATCATCCAAATGATGTGAAGACCTCCGGTTTTCAACCACCGTCTTCATCATCGACTTGTCGTCGAATCAGTTATTCAGAATGGGTATAAACCCGACCTTTCTGAATAACCCGCGTATATTATTATCAAGTGATATAAACACACTACATACGCCTCATTCCAATTCTGGATATTCTTTTATTTAAATATTCATATCTTTTGGGAAAGGTTCCCATTAATTTTATCAAAGATAAATTCTTTAAATTTATTCTTTAATCTTCCTTTGGATATCAATTCAAACCATATTAAGGTTTTCCAAACTAGTCGGGATTAACGCATCTTACCGAAGTAATCATTTATTTAATTTCCCAATCCCAACCTATTCATCCCATGGAGCAAAATTGGTAATACTCCATAACTAACACCACGGTGTTATCGATAAAATTGATTACCATTTCCTATTCAAATCTACTTAAAGATTTAACTGTCGCTTGGTGCAAAACTGGTGATACTCCACTCTCAATCATTTCCCAAATTTGATAATTTAAATTATCAATTCACATTTCAATCTAATTAAAGATTCATTAAAACTCCACTTAGTTTTAACCTTCCTAAAAATCAATATTAATGATTATTTAACTTTGGAAACACAAACATGTCACATCGACATTCTACATCGTACTATTGATTTCTGCTGATATATAACCTCTAAGCTCGTACGTATTAGAGAAGGGTGTTAAGCAAGAGAATAAATTCTCCTCCACCAAACAGATGTATATTTAGCAGAGACCATCCATACAGTTCGAAATACAATGTTAGACATGTAATCCTGTCTTTAACTGGGTTAAAGAACTAATGTCATTTAAAACACTGTTCACGATAAACCCTAACAACAAACATCTTCTTAGGGTTGTTGTGTTCCCTAAGAAGTTATCTGTGAGAACGAGAATCTGAAATATGCTGATAAGGGCAACATAAGTTATATTTATGGAAAGGGAACTTATTTGTAAACCTTAGATAAGAGAACTAAGTTAATAAGTAAACAATGATAAGTTGTAGTGACAGTATAAGATGGAATTATGATTAAATAAGAAAGAATGAGGCAAACTTATGAAATGAAATAAGTTATATTTAATCATAATTAATAAGTGACATGTTAAACAGAAAACATGTGAATTGAGATATACTTAATTACATATTAAGTAGAATATGTTATTGTAACTATGAAATTGGACAATGAATAATATAAAGAGATTGTAGATTACAGACTTTGGATTACAATCTAGGAAATGACATGTCATGGTATTATTAATAAACTTAAATGGGTTAAGTTATATGACTGAAATTAATAAGCGAGAGGAACTTGGCAACTTGATTAAGAAGTCAATGTGAATGGGAATAACCAAGTTAAACGGAAATCAGATGAGGCAGAGCAAGCGCACAATTAAATGTTTAGGCATAGGGTCTAATAACATATTAAAATAATGTCCTTAGACCAGTCCGCACGTTTAAGATAAATAACCCAACGGGATAGATCACCGTGGTGTCATAAGGCACGAGGGGAGCGCCGTCTATATAATTATTCTGTTAGCTCTGTAGGACTGAAATGGGAAACACTCGGCTTCCTGAGATACGTAAAGTGCTCTTGGTAGTCCTCTGTGCGGTGGCAGATGTTTAGGCTGTGCTCGCTGAGTTTGGGTCTGCGCGTTACTACCAGGTGGGTGGGCCTTGACTGCAAATGTAGCTTAGCAGTCAGAATGCTGTGACAAGGTTACACTATGGTGATTCGGCGATCGCCTCAAAAGGAGGCGAGGTCATGACCAACAAGGATAGTAGATCATCGGGTATCCGTCATCGGCAACCAGTGGGATGCGAAAAGACTAGAGCTAAACCCAAGATGCCATTCATCTTTCACTATCAAGGTGCGATGGTTAAGGGAAGACGCCAACTAGATGTTTAGATTGTTTGTTAGGGGCAAGTCACTTAGCTCTTGTAGTCTTTACTAGTTGTGGGAGGCGCCGAAGTGGGGCCATAGACACCATGAAAAACATACCCGAGGGATATCTGTATTTTGAGGCCCTTAAAGGCGGGCCTGTACAGATATGGAAAAGCTCCCGACCGAGTTCCATGTTTCTTGTATAGCCCTTCCACGGAATTATGTGCACAGTAGAGAATATGCGCGGTTAATGCATCGAGTACGATTGACGATACGTATATGGGAAAGTCTAGATACATGCATGTCTTCTCTGGGTGGTGTATCATAAACTTGAGGGCATTACTCTATGATGGAATCTGGTTCGATCGAAGATGGCAGTCCATACGCTTACGCAACATGGCGATGGCAGATATATGTGAAACATAATATTGTTATATAGAGATCCGTACGTCACTCCGGCGTAGGATGAGGGATTGCTATATTTCGGTAGAGTTACCGCAAAGACCGTGCGAGTGGGGTACCATGAGGTGTACCTTGATTTGGGAGTAGCTACATATATACTTTATTAGGCTAATCCACTAAGGAGTGAATGGGTACGACGTGTGTGTAAGCCTTGAGTGTTGTTAACCCAAGTAACCTAATAAATAAGAAAATATGATTTAACGGTATATGTAGGGTTATCCAAAATGTATAGTTTAAATCCAGTCACCAGAACCTATTTTATGACCCCCTCCTCATCACATACTCGCAGGTTAGACTTGTGGCAGAGATATGATAGCTTTGCATACTGGTTAGGTAGTATTATAATTTGGGTAAGGTTATATTTTGATTATATTATATTTTATCCATTTCGCTGTGAGATATTTTCTGAGCTCTGATATATTTTATATCTCTGTCTTTTCTACAGGATACCAAAGCAACCAACATGAGTTTTGATGGATTGGAATTCTGAAAAAAGACCGTTCTGTCAGAATTCGGGTTGTTACACACATATACACAAATACACACATTCAGATGATACCAGTAAGTAAGGTAAAAAATAAGTAGATCACACCAAAGACTTTATACTATTTTGGAATCCTGTCCTATTTCCAGTCCCAGACCCCCTTCTAGAATTTCACAAATAACACCCTCACTTAGCCTAGACGAATAGACACTTAAGGAGTCGAAAATGATTTCTACAACACTTTCCCGAACAACCGAATGGAACTTACCATATGCATAATAACATGACTTCAACCTTGCTTGGACAACTGAACGATACTTCGAACACAAGAAACTTAGTTTGTCTTGACTTTATGTGTTCTTATTATAACACCGGTTTATCAAATGTGGTACACCCTTCCTATAATCTTCTCCTCAAGTAGAATATATATATATACATATATATACATACACTTGTATGTATGTAAAGATAAGGAAGATATAGGTTTCTTTAGATTGAATTATTGAGTACGTAATCAAACTTTAAGTGATCAAAGCAAATAACTAAAAGAACCAAAAATATTTAAAATTGAGTGAGAATTGTTAATTTGATGCTTGAATTGATTATGTATTCATAGATGTTATAGAGTTGATCATCTATGCTAAATGATCTAATGAAAAGAGATCGTTCTGACTCTTCCTGAAAGAGACCCCTCTTCAGAAAAGAGAGGCGCATCTTTAGAAAATTTGATTTTTTGATGGTTAAAATATATATAGTCGGTTGAATATTAATTGATAGTAACTAAATTGTAGTGGAAAGGAATTAATTTAAAATTAGCATGTCTCAATGGAATCAATTTTCATAGCAATCGACTAAAATGAGTTAGCCGACTCTCTTTGAATATTTAGTCAACTGGTGCTTATGCATAGGTTCTGTAGACTGTTGAGAGATATTCAATCGACTGACCTGTGTAGTTTTACAATTTAAGGTTTTTGATTAAAAAAATCATTTTAAAAATTTAAGTTATTGATTGTGCATATATTTGAACTACTTTAGGATAGAGTTTTACATTTCTAAAGACTTGCTAAGACACTAAAAACGTATATTTGAATTATACCTAACGATCAACCTTCGAGCCACTGTAGTTCATTGTTGTAGATTCATGAATACTTGATCACTTCTCCATCATCTTCATTCTTTACAATTGTTTTATCATCCATCAAAACATAAGATCCAACAATATTATCCTATTTTTGATGATGATAACTCCATGAGTGATATGATTGAATCTCGACAATATTATTGAAATTTTTTAAGGCCTTCTGAATATGTGCTAGCTTATCGTTTGAATTGATTTTCAGTTTCTCATCCTAAATTTGTGCTTGTATAAAGAAATATCTTTCCCTCCTTTTATCAACCACAAAAAGGAGATATATTTATTGAGCACATGCCGACATATTTAATTTGTGATATGAAAACAGACTAATTTGATACATGATCTTGTAATATAACAATTTTATACCACAGATGATATCAACATTATAGTAGATTCACGTAAACAAAACAAGACAAATTATATCACAATTTTAAAAAATTCATGACAATTAAACAAAAAATTTACAAGCACAAAATATAACATAGCTACAATGTTATAGTTGAAAATCAGAAGAACTTGTCACAATTATTATAGCAAAGTGGAACTGAATAGGTTTTAAAGTACACCACATTACGAACATAACCATAGCAAATAAACATCACAAAAAACACCATAAAATATTACATTAGAGTGTTTAGGTTATTAAAGCAAAAATTCTTTAGATAGAAGAAAAGTTACGAGTGTAAAACCATAACTTCCTCTTCTGCTTCACCATGTACATTATCACTCTCCTCATCATCCCCCAATCCATTGTCTTCTTCTCCATCACCATTACCATCCGAGGAGCTTAATTTACATCTTTTTACACTCTATCTCCTCTCATCCATTTCTTGATGTTTATACTAAGCACATGGTGCTTGTTTTATACCATATAAATCTTTCTTAAGTTTATATACATAATATTGGTATTTTCACGCACAAATAAAGGCAGTTATTCGATATATATATATATATATATATTCTTTAATATATCCATTTAAAAAATCACTTTTTTACATTCATTTGAAATAATTTGAAGTTGTGATAAAAAGAAAAATCTAATAGTATACGTACTGATTCTAATCATAGAAGCAAACTGTAATGAAACATAATTTACATATTAGAGGATCGTAAAATAATTCAATTTAAATCACATGAGGTTGTATCATTTTCATATTGTAATACATGGTCAGTCAGGATGTTTTACATCTCTATGATTTTTGTGGGATCGTTTTGTCACTGATTTATCGTTGAGTGTCTTGTTCTGGCCATATTTTTTGTTTGATGTAGAATTAGATGAATAAACCTGTGCTGTAACGACCTAGAATTTTTGACATTTAAAATACAAATTAAATTAAGATTTAGCGCAAAATATATATTTATATTTGTAATTTTGTCTATTTTGAGTGATATTTAAGTGAACTCTTTCCGTGGATTTATAAACATTTTTAAACGAGATTTACGTTACTAATTGATTTGAATCTTTAACATTAAAAGTCCGTTGAAACAAGGGTTGTTACCATTGTAAATTTATTTTGTAATTTAATTAAGAAATTATTTTTGGTCTTGCAATGTGGTAAGAAGAAAATATATGCTTGAAATTCAATTTAGAATTTGGAATATTATTTAAATTTGGTATTCATTCTAAAAATAAAAGCGCATTGTGAATATTGTATCAATATAAATGTTTGTCAAAATTTATGATGTTAAGAAATAGTGATTCATTTGGATATTTAAAACTTGACAATAGAACTAAAATCAATTTTGAAATAAATTCTGATTGAGAAACAATTTATTGATTTTGAATAAAGAATTTATTTGCATGGTAAAATATCGTTAAGATTAATTTATTTCCAATAAAACCGTTAAGTATAATTGGCATAATAAAAACACCAGATTAATATTGGAGTTTTAATTTGAGTAATAATTATTTTGTTCAAATAAAATTACTTTAAGTTTATTGCATAACGATATTATTTGTCTCTCAGTTAACATAATTAAAACAAAGAATGAACTTTGGAATATTAGCGGTGTAACCAAACTAGGAATCTAATCCATATTTATATAAGGAATGCGTAATAAAAAGGAAAGAAATAAATTATGCAATAAATTTGCATATTTTACGTTATCATTTGAATTTAATTTAGGTTCATAACAGTTAAATTTATAACATTTTAAAATAAAATCAACAATGCTAGTCGTTAATTCACGTTAGACTAGCGTTCGTATACCGTTCACAAGGAATAAAATAAGTTTTCCTCCTTTGTAAGAGATATGGAGGGAAACAATATCTAATAAAATCTAGCCTAAAATCTTGCACTTTTTTCTATTTATTTTACACGTGATATTCCTTCTACTTTTTGTTCCCTTCTCTTTCGTTATAAAAGGACGTATCTCCTTTTCACTGGTCTTCTGCAAACCTTTCTCTCTTCACTCCCCTTAATGACTAAAAAGCAAATGCTATGATTTAAAAATCTTTCCTCTTGCAAACGGTGACTCTCTTCCTTCCCCTTCTTAAAAACCGCTACTTCCCTTCTCAAAACAACACCCAAGATCACCTCTCTCCTCTTTGTACCAGTCGGCCCCCCATTCATCTTCTTTCCCTTCGCACTGCGCCAAACCGCACAACCACTTCAGCAGCTCCGAGCACCCAGTTACCATCCAAACCACCTTAACCGTTCGTGGACCACCAAATATAGATTCCTTTTGTGTTGAAAGAAAACGCAAGTTTAAGCGAGTGCGAGGTGTATATATAGTTATATACATGCGAGTTTCCGGAGAGAAGTAAAGCGCATCGCACGTGTTCATTCGTTAAATTTTGGCAGTTGATACGGAAGCCGGGTTGACAATGAAGAATTAGAAAGCAATAACTAGTGAGAACTTTTATTTAAATTTATTTTAATAAGTAAAAATGTTAAATTACTAGTAGTTGACCAGGTAATGATTTTAGAGTTCACATTGATGGTTGCTATTGTTATGATGATTTGATTGGAAGTTTGTGTAAGTTAAAAACACTAAAACACAAAGCATTATTTAATGTGATGCTTGCGCACATATTTGTGGTTGTTTATATTTTGCAATGTTAATGGATGGGCTAGTGTTCATATGTATTGATTTTGTTGTATCGCACATCATGGTTTTGGAGATATATGGGTAGTCAATTTAAATCTCCTTCTCATACAAATGACGATTATTTAATATAATAAAAATTTCTTTTAGTTGAATTTTGAATTTAAGTCTTTAAATAATTTGAAACTAATCACGAATAATTAAACGGTTTGCATAAAACGAAACAATTTTTGAAATATCTAAAATTTGGTTTTGTACCCTCTAGATTGAAACAAGTTTTCAAATTTAGTTAAAAGAAGATTTGATTTTTGAGTTACATTAGTTTTACGTAAACATTTGGCTTCATTATAGTTATCCATAAGCTTTGAAAATTTAATTATAGAATATTCGATTTGAGTATGTAATTGAATATTAGTTTCATTAAATAATACTTAGTTTCATTACTTTTGTGACAATTTGTAAGCTTGAAATCAATTAACCAATTTTTGAGATTTATTTAAAAAGAAAATTTGATTTTTGAGTACAAATTGGTCTACATAAACGTTTGTTCATAAGCTTCAAAATTAAATTGGGAAAAGTATTTGAGTCGCATAACTAAACATTGATTTTATTAATACACTTGGTACTATTATTTAAAACAAAAACCATTTGTAAAGATGTAAACAATAAAACAAATTTGGTAATTTTATATTAAGTTTCCAACGAATTTGAAATTACGGTTTTAATTAAATAATGACACTTTAACTATGAATCTAAAAGGATTGGACAATTTATGTTTTGAACTATTATCGAAGGCATATATATTGACATTTCAATAATACATATGTATATACATACTAGAACGTTCTAGGGTGACTTAGAGGATAGTGTCTAAGGCTTGGGTTTGAAAAAGACAGTTTCCTGCTCTTCTTGAAAAAATCCCTAACTGATTCGATGAACGGGATGGTTATCTTGAAATATAATTTGAAATTTAATTAAAAACTTTTGAATTTAGAACAAATTTGGAATTTTAACAAGAGGTACTTATTATTTAAAATGATTTAAGTGTAAGATTAAACCCTTAAATAATTTTGAGCCTATTTGGTAAAGAGCTAATCTATAGTGCTTATGAAACATTTTACCATTCCATGAAAATGATTAAATTTTAGAACTATTATTTAAACTTAAAAAAACAACTATGTATAAGGCTTTCAATACAAAATTGAAAAGATGAATGAAAATGATAACAACGAATAAAGAGTTTTGAACAGGGGATTTGTAAAGAAGGGATATGACGGAAATTATGGAAATTTATCCAACCTTATCAAGAAATGAACTTCTAACAACTGGAAGGAGATTTGAATTGAAACCACTGTAGTCCATAGCTTTGTTTTAAGATACGCTTATTACTTGGGAAGACCGGGACCGGATGTAAGTCTGAAAACCATTCCAAGTAATGATATGATGCTATAAATCAAATTGAAGACTTTGGAATGACAAACGAAGACCGGGAATCTTTGGACTTATTTGGATTAGTTGTTGATGTCTCAAATCGGGTCGTACACCCGATACGAGGTTATAAGTGGCATGAGGTCTAAATATATTTGAGGATTTTTAGATTTCGTTTCATTTAGACCCAGAATGGACTTGTATGGATTGTGTGTTTGACATTGTAATTGCCTGCATAGCACTGATTTCTGTTAATATATATCGGATTTGTGGCAATAATTATTCCCGTCTCTAAGTTTACGTGCCTAGAGGTTATGCATTGATAGAAATCCGTGACATGTTGTAAATTGACAAATGTAGCGTACTCAAGTTATATAATGATCTAGCGATGATCAATGCATGGCTTATTGAAGCGTAGCTTTGTGTATACTGTGGCATCGATAATCCTCACACCCTGGACTGATGAGAAACTGGCAGTTAGGTTGTTATATATACATATTTTGTGTTGATAGTGGCGGCGGTGGTACCACTTGTGAACTTTGGGGAATTAGGTATGTTCGGTGTCTGAGTCTGGATGAAAACCGGTGATTTACCTCATGATTTGTAGTTGGTGTCCGAGTCAGAATGGAAAAATAGTGTTACACTTCGCTTGTGTTTCTGACTGATCTTTCGTGCCAGGAATCATCAAGTTGGAAACCCAATCTCCAATATGCGCTCTACGATTTTATTTGTATACCTATGGCGACATAGTAGGATGGGGTACTATGCCATCTAAGTTTGTTACATTTATTTTCGAAGTTGTTTTCTATACTATGCACTCATAATATAAAGAAGATTTTCACGTATGAAGGCATTTTTTGTTTTCATAAGACAAAACTCGCCCATTTGGTGTGCGCTTGCATTGTGTGATGTGGGACAAGCTTATGATAGCTTTATTTTTCCATAAGTCATTGCAAATTTATATGCACGGGAAATCACATAGAGTAAACCCATTCCGCACTAGAGGTATGGTCCGGTGAACTTCTCCAACTTTAAAATAAGCCCTAAAGATAAACGTTTTATGTTCTCACACCAGTCCCATGACTGATCTGGAGTTTATTATTCCTTCCTAAACTCTGGGTGCCAACTAATTTTCATGCGGGCAGCTAGTGGTTTAGTTGTACAGTTATAGATCTTTGGAGCAAGATTTGAAGCGCTATTTGAGTTGGAACTTCAAGCTAGAGTTGGAGTTTTTCGCATCATCATTTTTCCTCTTCTGCTAAGAGTATAATTGTTTCCGCTGTTATATGTTGTAACTCTAACATTCCTTGTAACTTTGATGTAATATTGTTTTATTATATGTAAAGTTCTGTTATTTTGTTTAATATATGTTATTACCTATAACAATCCGCCTTTATGAACGGTTTAATTACCGATGAAAACCGGGCAAAAAAACGGGCCGTTACATGTGGTATCAGAGCTTTGGTTATACAAAGCTACGAGGTGCGACATATTTGAACAAAAGATAGAACTCATCAGAGTTATAGTATCTCATTAGAGATAGGGTTAGAAATGCCCTAGAATGAGATTCTGGAATATTTTGTTGAGAGAGATTTTGAAACAAAATAAATGGCTTTGAAAAAGAAAATTGGAAGCACAAGAACTAGGAATTCTAAATGGAAAGAGGTGGAATTAAATTACTTACAATTCGAAAGACTTTAAACCCATAAACCCTGGATATGATTAATAATAAGCACTTGAATACTTGAAATTAAATAAGTAAGAGAAAAGATTATAACCCTTTGGAAAAAAAATTTAGGTTGTCACTTAAAGCAACATGGAATTTGGGATACCAAGGGGTGAGTGTTGGATGACGCAGAAGCAAGCAAAAAGGTCACTATCTCGAAAGGAAGAAGAAGAGATAGAGAAGCTTAGAAAACTTAAAGATATCCAGTGTTATCTTTATAAACGGTCATTATGCAGTCTGCTGCCCAAATAAATCTAAAAAGAAGAAGAAAGTCATTCGAAAAGATATATGTTGTTTCAAGTGTAAGAGAATCGAACATTTTATAAATAAACGTCCTAAGGCAAAGAAAAAAATCAAGGACCCTACAATGGAAAGGAAGTGTCATCGATGCAGGAAGAAAGGGCATATAGTTCAAGATTTTCTATTGAAGAAGGGAGAAAAGCCATCTGGAGAAGCATCGTCTTCGTCAAAAGTAGCGCAAGAAAGAAAAAATTTCAATTTGTAAGGTTAACTCTAAAAGTTGTACAAGGCTAAGAAGCGAATGTATTAAAATCCAGAATGAATGTATAAAAGAGTTAAGAATGAATGTACGAATGTCGTATCCATCAAAATCTTGGTATAAAATTATTGCCAGTTTATTTCTCAAAATTTAGTTCGTTAAATGAGAAACTAAAATTTAGACCCTAACTCAATTTCGAAAGGTTATTCGATTTTATATAAGCAAAATCTTGAAAATATAATAAGAATATGGATTTATAAAATTTTATTAATCGGATTTATTTTACTTGGGCAAAATTTCATAACCTCTCCTTTTCGAGAATGAAAAGCCTTAAGTGGGGGAGATTGTAACGACCTAGAATTTTTGACATTTAAAATATAAATTAAATTAAGATTTAGCGCAAAATAAATATTTATATTTGGAATTTTGTCTATTTTGAGCGATATTTAAGTGAACTCTTTCCGTGGATTTATAAACATTTTTAAATGAGATTTACGTTACTAATTGATTTGAATCTTTAACATTAAAAATTCGTTGAAACAAGGGTTGTTACCACTGTAAATTTATTTTGTAATTTAATTAAGAAATTATTTTTGGTCTTGCAATTTGGTAAGAAGAAAATATATGCTTGAAATTCAATTTAGAATTTGGACTATTATTTAAATATAATATTCATTCTAAAAATAAAAGCGCATTGTGAATATTGTATCAATATAAATGTTTTGTCAAAATTTATGATGCTAACAAATAGTGAGTCATTTGGATATTTAAAACTTGACATTAGAACTAAAATCAATTTTGAAATAAATTCTGGTTGAGAAACAATTTATTGATTTTGAACAAAGAATTTATTTGCATGGTAATATATCGTTAAGATTAATTTATTTCCAATCAAACCGTTAAGTATAAATGGCATAATAAAAGCGCCAGATTAATATTGGAGTTTTAATTTAAGTAATAATTATTTTGTTCAAATAAAATGACTTTAAGTTTATTGCGTAACGATTATTTGTCTCTCAGTCAAGCCTTGGATCGTCAGGGCGCTTATTGGAGATTGGATTCCAACTATGGATGATTATTTGTCTCTCAGTCAAGCCTTGGATCGTCAGGGCGGGTCCGCCGATGTGGATTAAAATTCCTGAACACTGCGTTTCCCCGCCCTATGGGGCGTCACTGGTCATATCCGACCACACCATCTGCTCCAAAGAGACCGAACTAACCGAGACCTCGCTTTCCATCATCCACATAAGTAAAATACCTGGGCGTGCAAAACTGAAAGCACCACTCCTAGCTAGAAGGAAACGCATGTCCTCCCTGAAGTCCTTCTCCCGTTTCTGGCTCATACCGGGGTGTGAGGCTCGCGAAACAACGCTATACACAAAGCTATGCCACACAGGCTGCTCTTTGATCATCAACCACAAGACTTTGCTTTTCAACAGAAGCCTTGATCATCTGCCACTTAGGCGTGCCACACAGGCAATTCACTCCATGCGACTGATTTCTATCGATATATAACCTTTGAGCTCGTACGTCTCAGAGAAGGGCGTTAAGCAAGATAATAAATTCTCCGCCGCCAAGCAGATATATATTTAATAGAGATCAATCAGTACAGAACAAAATCCAATGTCAGACACATAGTCCATTTACAAGTTCGTTCTGGGTCTGAACGAAACCGGAGGCACTTAATACCTCGCATATCCCGACAATCAACAAGTACGTTCGGACGGCTACTACTTCATCCCCCTAAAGGTAGCTACTCCTATCATGAGCATCAGTAGCACCCCTCCATTCGACGTGAAAATCATCGGTCTTGCACCGTCTTCATATCTTCGACTTTCAATCGTCGATCAATTATTTGAAATGAGAATAAACTTGGTCTTTTCAAATAATTCACGTATATTTAGAATTTCAAATTAATTCATTTCAATGGTTAAATTATTCGATATCACTAATTCTGTTCTTTAATGAAATTTTCACGCCAAACACATTCAACCATCAAATATCACATAAACCGAGCAAATTCAGTTTATTTCCATTCCATATCGTTTATAATATTTTATCACGATTTATCACTATTTTTATTTATTTAAAAATAGCTAATTCATTCAAACGACGCTTCAGGCCATAACGCGGCCGTGGCGCTGTTTTTTCTTCAGATTTGATTTACACATATCTGAAAATCTAACCGTTGGATCTTCACAAATTTTATATCATTAGAAAGATCCTTTCAAAACGAATCCAACGGTTTCAGTTTTGGGAAAATCCGACGGTCGGATCTCCCGCACTAATCGTTTGAAGTTACGATTTCAAAATACGAACAGCAGCGTCGTTATTCAATTTAATTTAATTATATATATATATAATTGATTCTGACGCTGTTTTTCTTTAGATTTGAATTAAACATTCCAGATAATCCAACCGTTGGATCTTCACAAAGTGGGTGTCATTGGAAAAATATTTCCAAAGCGAACCCAACGGTTTCGGTTTCGGGAAAATCCGATGGTCGGATCTCCCGCACTAATCGTTTGAAATCACGGTTTCAAAATACGAATTACAGCTTCGTTATTCGATTTATTTTATTTGTATGTGTATATATATATATATATATATATTTCATTCTTCGATTTCGAAACCATATTCACTTCATATATTTGATAAAAATGATATTTTTAACCAACAGATATTTATTTTAACACATCACTATTTTTAGTGCTTCATATTCACAATAAAAATGTAGATTTTATTGTTCAATATATATATTCAACACATGAATGTTTTTGGCTTCACACATACGATAAAAATATGATTTTTATCGTTCTATTCCTTTGTTCAACACATGAATATTTTCTATAGTTTATATATATAATAAAAATGTGATTTTTATTGTAAAACAGTTTATTTCAAAACACGATTATTTTATATAGTTCATACAAAAGGTAAAAATGTTACTTTTATATTTCAAAGAATTTATTCAACACATGAACTTCATTTCAACACATGAATTCCTATTCAACACATGAATTTCTATTCACCACATGAATATAGTTCTATAGTTTATATATATATATATATATATATAATAAAATTGTGATTATTATTGTTAAACAATTTATTTCAAAACCAGATTATTTTATATATTTCATACATAAGGTAATAATGTTATATTTATATTTCAAAGAATTTATTTAACACATGAATTTCTATTCAGCACATAAATTTCTATTCAACACATGAATTTCTATTCAACACATGAATTTGATTTCAACACATGAAAATAATTCTATACATGAATATTATTGAAAATTTCGGCAGCATAACGGTAGGGTAGTTAAAACCGGGACCGTCCCTAGTACGGCTCCTCGCTCTGCCTTAAAACCTCGCGGTTTTGACAATGGGGATTTCATGCATCTAATTCGTACGCAGACGAGCATGTTTATTTTTCTTTTCCACAAACTAATCCTATGTGGTTTCATCCAAAATAATTCTCAACCACAAACAGGTATTTTTCAACCACAATCAATCATTCATGATTTTCACCAAATTTAACATTAACCAATAATCCAAATAATATCACAACCAATAAATATCGTCCATGGTCTGTGGACGAGGGGAGTATGTATATATATATATATATATATATATATTCGTATATAAATATATTTCAATTTCATTTCACTTCATTTCAACGCATATATAATTTTTACAACGCATATATAAATTATACATCGAACATACAACTTATACAACCCTTATACATGAGGTGTACAACGCTTATATAACTTATACATCGACTATATAATTTATACATCTTTGTTTTCCATATCGTTTATAATTTAGAAATCTCACATTGGGTTCCGCTCCACCAAAAATTGCAGAAGGCTTAGAAAAATATCCGGTCTCTTCTAAAATGTAGAAGACGTCCTCACGAGTCCACTATCTCTTATTTCACTGAATTTCGACCACATAGCAAAAAGATATGATTTTTAGAAGTAAATCACATTCCATAGCGCTTGGAAGTGTTATAAAACAGTTAATTATATTCAAACCCGTACCTTTTCAAAACAGTTCGAAACTAGGGTTAGGTTTTTCTTGAAATCCATGGGGCTTGAGGAGGATCGGACTATGCAGCGCCGTAGAGCTTCGAACCAGCTTCCCGGCGCTAGCAACCAACTTCAGTTCGACGGCTCCAATCAGGCTCGGCGGCGCTCGAAACTCGAGCACTTTGAGGTGACTGATCTCGCGAATGACACGACGATAGGGGGAGTTCTTGGTGTGGATTTGTAGAGGGCGTTGGGATCTTCAAAAAGTTCCAAAGGGGCAGCGGGTTTCAGTGAACGGAGTGGCCGGAAAATGATCGGGAAGCTTTGAATTGCTTTCCGCCGTCAGTCAAGGGAGATAACGAGGGGTTACGGATTTTTTTATATTTTTAATTAATGAATGAAAATTTTCTATTGGCCAATATTTATATAAATTCGAAAATAGGGTTTTCTCCAAACAAACTCCAATCCCAACCCAACGATTGTCGTCACCAGCTAAATACCCTCATTCCGAACACAATGGGATATGTTTCGTAGGCCCATTCAACTGTTACAGTCAGTTTTTCTTCAAATTAAAATATAAAACATTCAATACTTGATTTGAACATACATTTCAATTTGCCGGTGCCACATACTGATCCCAAAAATTCCCGAAAAATAAATCTATCTATGTTTTGACGATACGGTCCCAACGAAACCAGTTTCATCGAATTCTGAGAACGTTTGAAAAATGGTCATTTTTTGGTCGATCCAATTTAATTGAAATCCACCAAACACATTTTCCTTCGCCATGCTCACATATTAACTTCAAAAATTTTGGAATTTGAAACCTAGTGATAATTTGACATCCTGGATCCAACAAAAGTGGTTTCGTCAAATTCTGAGGTCACTTGCAAAATGTCAATTTTCAAGGGCTATATATTCTCTATAGCGACCTTTCTAAAAATTCATTTGGCCATAACTTTTGATTCTCGCTACGAAACTTCGATTTTTCAGATTCGTTAGAAAGATATTCACTAACAGATTTAAATATTTTTGGTTTCACTAAAATTCGTTTTATTTTGCACCCGGTACAGTCAGTCAAAGTTTGAATTTAAATTTTGAAACTACCGCGCCATTTCAGGCCTTGTTTATAATTTAAAATAATTATATTTATTTTCAAACATCGATTCAAACATACTTTTCATCGTTATTATTTAAAATAATTTATTTTAAATATTTAAAATCCAATAAATAGCCAAATTAAAATTTTTAAACTGGCTCAGATTTTCCGGGTTGTTACAATCTCCGGCACTTAAAACTTTTCGTCCCCGAAAAGGAACAAAGTCGAAAGTCGTTTATTTAAACAACTCAACTTTCCTTCTGGCTTGCATTCTCCAACTTTTCAGTTTCTAAGAATTTTCAAATTATTCAAAAATTTGGCTAACACCCTTAATTTTCGAAACTTTTTGCCATAACCTCCTTTGTACGGGGAGCTTGGGGATATTTCAAATAGCCTCCCATGGCCCTCGCCAATCCAAAAGAAAAAGGAAAAGCCAAGCGGCTAGCCAATCGGCTCATAAAATCATCAAATCCGAAGAAATACAATAAACATTTACGTATTTGTCAGGCAAATAATTTTATTCCTCTGCTTAGTTGTTTATCCATAACCTGTTCACACATATATAATGCACATGTATATATTTCTATCTATCTTCAATTCAGTTCAATATTTGTTCAATTTGGCTAAATGATTCAAAATTCTAATTAATCAACCAAAAATCAAACAACACAACCAACAATCAATTTGTTTTTTAACTTTTCAAATATATATCTTTTATATATTCAAAAATCATATTTCTAAAACCAGACTATATATATAATCACAAATATATTATTTATAAACATATAACTCTTAACTCGTTCTGGGACATTTCTGACCCCATCTCTAAAGAGTTATTCTTTTTGTGCTATACTCATACTAGGACATTACTGATCTAATCCATAATGAGTTACTCGTCCTAGAACTCTACTAGTTCTATCTCTAACGAGTTCGTTAATATGTTATATTCCAGAACTAAGCTTAACCAAAGCTCTGATACCACGTTTGTTACAACCCCATTCCCCATACGACGGTGGCAAGGGTAATCTCTGGAATATAACACATAAACAAATAATAGCAGAACAGAAATAAATAAATACACCCTTGGATTGCCAGTGCTTTAAAAAAAGTAAATCTTTTAAACATCGCAATCCAATCACGGGACCACGCCACTTTCGTGGAACGGGTTTACTATCTGGCAATCCAATCTCTGGCGTGGTCCCGTGATTGGATTGCCAGATAGTATGGCCAATCACGGGACCACGCCACTTTCGTGGAACGGGTTTACTCCCTTGGATTGCCAGTGCTTTAAAAAAAGAAAATCTTTTAAACATCGCAAAGCTTTTTATAAAAATGAAGCCATTATAAGACTCAGTTCCTATCACACAATGCAACACAAACCGGAGGATAGAGTTTTACCTTATAATGGCTAAAATATGCTTGATACGAGCAAAACAAATCATTTGATATTATTGCTAGTGTTTATATGTTTCAAAAACAATTTCAAATCATAAGAATCAATCATAGACAACATGGGTACCATATATCATGTCGCCATATATAGGTATACAATCAAAACCGCACGGTATCGTATTTGGAAATTGGATTTCTGTCATGAACCAAGGCAAAAGAGAGTCCTTACCGAACTCGAGACGCTCTAGCCCGTGTCTCAGGCAAGTACTCAGTCAAGCCTTGGATCGTCAGGGCCAGTCCACCAATGTGGATTAAAATTCCTGAACACTGCGTTTCCCCACCCTATGGGGCGTCACTGGTCATATCCGACCACACCATCGGCTCCAAAGAGACCGAACTAACCGAGGCCTCGCTTTCTATCATCCACATAAGTGAAATACCCGGGCGTGCAAAACTGAAAGCACCACTCCTAGCTAGAAGGAAACGCATGTCCTCCCTGAAGTCCTCCCGTTTCTGGCTCATATCGGGGTGTGAGGCTCGCGAAACAACGCTATACACAAAGCTATGCCACACAGGCCTCGCTTTGATCATCAACCACAGGACTTTGCTATTCAATAGAAACCTTGATCATCTGCCACTTAGGCATGCCACACAGGCATTTCACTCCATGCGACTGATTTCTATCGATATATAACCTCTGAGCTCATACGTCTCAGAGAAGGGCGTTAATCAAGAGAATAAATTCTCCACCGCCAAACAGATATATATTTAATAGAGATCAACCAGCACATAACAAAATCCAATGTCAGACACACAGTCCATTTACAAGTTCGTTCTGGGTTTGAACAAAACTGGAGGCACTCAATACCTCGCATATCCATACAATCAACAAGTACGTCCGGACAGCTACTACTTCAGCCCCTTTAAGGTAGCTACTCCTATCATGAGCATCAGTAGCACCCCTCCATTCGACGTGAAGATCATTGGTCTTGCACCGTCTTCATATCTTCGAGTTTCAATCGTCGATCAATTATTTGAAATGAGAATAAACTCGGCCTTTTCAAATAATTCACATATATTTAGAATTTCAAATCAATTCATTTCAATGGGTTAATTATTCGATATCACTAATTCTGTTCTTTAATGAAATTTTCACGCCAAACACATTCAACCATCAAATATCACATAAACCGAGCAAATTCAGTTTATTTCCATTCCATATCGTTTATAATATTTTATCACGATTTATCGCTATTTTTATTTATTTAAAAATAGCTAATTCATTCAAACGACGCTTCAGGCCATAACGCGGCCGTGGCGCTGTTTTTCTTTAGATTTGATTTACACATATCTGAAAATCTAACCGTTGGATCTTCACAAATTTTATATCATTAGAAAGATCCTTTCAAAAAGAATCCAAAGGTTTCAGTTTTGGGAAAATCCAACGGTCGGATCTCCCACACTAATCGTTTGAAGTTACGATTTCAAAATACGAACTACAACGTCGTTATTCGATTTAATTTAATTATATTTTTATATATATAAATATAATCGATTCTGGCGCTGTTTTTCTTCAGATTTGAATTAAACATTCCAGACAATCCAACCGTTGGATCTTCACAAAGTGGGTGTCGTTGGAAATATATTTCCAAAGCGAATCCAACGGTTTTGGTTTCGGGAAAATCCGATGGTCGGATCTCCCGCACTAATCGTTTGAAATCACGGTTTCAAAATACGAACTATAGCTTCGTTATTCGATTTATTTTATTTATATTTATATATATAAATATATTTCATTCTTCGATTTCAAAGCCATATTCGCTTCGTATATTTTATAAAAATGATATTTTTATCCAACAGATATTTATTTCAACACATCACTATTTTTAGCGATTCATATTCACAACAAAAATTTAGATTTTATTGTTCAATCTATATATTCAACACATGAATGTTTTTGGCTTCACACATACGATAAAAATATGATTTTTATCATTCTAGTCCTTTATTCAACACATGAATATTTTCTATAGTTTATATATATTATAAAAATGTGATTTTTATTGTAAAACAATTTATTTCAAAGCACGATTATTTTATATAGTTCATACATAAGGTAAAAATGTTATTTTTATATTTCAAAGAATTTATTCAACACACGAACTTCATTTCAACATATGAATTCCTATTCAACACATGAATTTCTATTCAACACATTAATATAGTTCTATAGTTTATATATATATATATAATAAAATTGTGATTTTTATTGTAAAACAATTTATTTCAAAACACGATTATTTTATATAGTTCATACATAAGGTAAAAATGTTATTTTCATATTTCAAAGAATTTATTCAACACATGAATTTCTATTCAACACATGAATTTATATTCAACACATGAATTTATATTCAACACATGAATTTGGTTTCAACACATGAAAATAATTCTATACATGAATATTATTGAAAATTTCGACAGCATAACGGCAGGGTAGTTAAAACCGGGACCGTCCCTAGTACGGCTCCTCGCTCTACCTTAAAACCTCGCGGTTTTTGACAATGGGGATTTCATGCATCTAATTCGTATGCAGACGAGCATGTTTATTTTTCTTTTCCACAAACTAATCCTATGTGGTTTCATCCAAAATAATTCTCAACCACAAACAGGTATTTTTCAACCACAATCAATCATTCATGATTTTCACCAAATTTAACATCAACCAATAATCCAAATAATATCACAACCAATAAATATCGTCCATGGCCTGTGGACGAGGGGAGTGTGTATATATATATATATATCTATTGGTATATAAATATATTTCAATTTCATTTCACTTCATTTCAACGCATATATAATTTTTACAACGCATATATAACTTATACATCGAACATACAACTTATACAACGCTTATACATGAGGTGTACAACGCTTATATAACACATACATCGGCTATATAATTTATACATCGTTGTTTTCCATATCGTTTATAATTTAGAAATCTCACATTGGTTTCCACTCCACCAAAAATTGCAGAAGGCTCAGAAAAATATCCGGTCTCTTCTAAAATGTAGAAGACGTCCTCACGAGTCCACTGTCTCTTGTTTCACTGGATTTCGACCACATAGCAAAAAGATATGATTTTTAGAAGTAAATCACATTTCATAGCGCTTAGAAGTGTTATAAAACAGTTAATAGTATTCAAACCCGTACCTTTTCAAAACAGTTCGAAACTTGGGTTAGGTTTTTCTTGAAATCCGTGGGGCTTGAGGAGGATCGGACTATGCAGCGTCGTAGAGCTTCGAACCAGCTTCCCGGCGCCAGCAACCACCTTCAATTCGACGGCTCCAATCAAGCTCGGCGGCGCTCGAAAGTCGAGCACTTTGAGGTGACTGATCTCGCGAATGACACGACGGTAGGGGGAGTTCTTGGTGTGGATTTTTAGAGGGCGTTGGGATCTTCAAAAAGTTCCAAAGAGGCAGCGGGTTTCGGTGAACGGAGCGGCCGGAAAATGATCGCGAAGCTTTGAACAACTTTCCGCCGTCAATCGAGGGAGATAACGAGGGGTTACGGAATTTTTTATATTTTTAATTAATGAATGAAAATTTTCTATTGGCCGATATTTATATAAATTCGAAAATAGGGTTTTCTCCAAACAAACTCCAATCCCAACCCAACGACTGTCGTCCCTAGCTAAATACCCCCATTCCGAACACAATGGGATATGTTTCGTAGGCCTATTCGACTGTTACAGTCGGTTTTTCTTCAAATTAAAATATAAAACATTCAATATTCGATTTGAACGTACATTTCAATTTGCCGGGGCCACATACTGATCCCAAAAATTACCGAAAAATAAATCTAGCTATGTTTTGACGATACGGTCCCAACAAAACCAGCTTCGTCGAATTCTGAGATCATTTGAAAAATGGTCATTTTCTGGTCGATCCGATTTAATTGAAATCCACCAAACATTCCTTCGCCACGCTCACATATTAATTTCAAAATTTTTGGAATTTGAAACCTAGCGATAATTTGACATCCTGGATCCAACAAAAGTGGTTTCGTCAAATTCTGAGGTCGTTTGCAAAATGTCAATTTTCAAGGGCTATACATTCTCTATAGCGACCTTTTTGAAAATTCATTTGGCCATAACTTTTGATTCCCGCTACAAAACTTCGATTTTTCAGATCTGTTAGAAAGATATTCACTAACAGATTTAAATATTTTTGGTTTCACTAAAATCCGTTTTATTTTGCACCCGGTACAGTCAGTCAAAGTTTGAATTAAAATTTTGAAACTACCGCGCCATTTCAGGCCTTGTTTATAATTTAAAATAATTATATTTATTTTCAAACATTGATTCAAACATACTTTTCGTCGTTATTATTTAAAATAATTTATTTTAAATATTGAAAATCCACTAAAATAGCCAAATTAAAAATTTTAAACTGGCTCAGATTTTCCGGGTTGTTACACCTAGGTAGTCACCCCTAGAAATTGGTAGAGGTGGCCCTCGAACCTGAGACCTATGTCTCATCCCAATTCGCCCACCTCTAACCAACAGAGCTAGGAATGTCGGGTAGTTTATGGGATACATTAAATATCACATAAAAAACAAAAGGCAGCTAACAAACTGTGTTCGACAAACCCAAGTGCAGCAGCCAACAAACAAATCAAACTCAGTCTATATTTTAATTTAGTTTCTATTAAAATTGAAATACTTGAAATAAGCTAATCGTAAGAGGATTTTTACATTTAAGGAAGCGATGAAATAAGTAGGCAATGGTTTGGGCTTCCATTTGCTACCAAAGACTGCTGCTTTAAGGTGGAGGTGACAGCTGTTGCACGATGACGAGGAATGCAGAACTGGATAGCAATTTGCGATGGTAGATGTAGGATCCGGTTTGGTGAGCGGTGGATTTGAAGGGAGTTGCAGTGGTGTTGGATTTTCGAAGACGAAGGCGACAACGACGGAAAGGAGGTGGCAATTGGGTTAGAAGGCGTTGGCCATTAATTTTTCTCGTTTTGGAAAGAGGGGTTCGGAAGATTGAAAAATGAAGGGAGAAGAAAATGAGGGCCCAATTTTGTATAATAGGAAGGATGCGTTGTATTGATTTACAGAAACAAAGAAACACGTGGTAATCAAACAAAGAAGGAACAAACAAGTGTTATATCTTTCAGCTTGCCTTCTACAAGAAGCAATGTTCATTAAATAATTATTTTAATGTATGTACTATGGTATTATACAACCAAATACAAGTATGTTTATGCATCTCCAAATGTATCTTTTAAATTAAAACCAAATTCAATTTAAATTGTACTAAATTACAATTCTCAGGTTAAATTATATTTCAAAAATCAAGATTTACAAATATTCGAACAAATAAAATTCAGTCAGTTAGAATATTAACCACGTTTAAATCTAAATCAAACTATTTAAATTCACAGATTGGAATAACTTAATTTAAAACCAGCTTATAATAGACTAATTTCAAAATCATAAATAAATTCCTAATATAAATTTTGATTATTAACGTCAAATCCTTAAATAAATTTCAATAACTCAACATCAAAATTTCAGGGTTGTTACAAATAGTCCACTTGATGCCAAGGGTGGATATTCTCTATAATATGGTAAGTTATGAGTCCACTTTCATCCTAAGAAAACTATTGTGTGTGTTTGACGGATAGTCTACATCAAATTGATGGGTAGTCCATATAATTAAAGTTTATAAAATAAGGGGACAAGTAATCCAAATAGTAGGGATGGGTAACTTCCCTGATTTTATGATGGATAATCATGTTAATATTATGATAGATAGTCACTTAATTATGATCGATAATCATGAATATGTTAAGACAGATAGTCACTTAAATATGATGGGTGATCATAAGAATGTTAGGATATATAGTTAGATGTAATGGGAATGGATAATCCACTATCTATTGCATATATGTACATGATTTATCTTTATTTTTCTAACTATTATTTGTGTAGTAACACAAGACTGGTTATTATTTATCAAGGTACTAGTGAGGGGAAAGCCCACGCTACTAAGTGGCATGATCCCACTAGGTATCTATTTCGGTTTGACATTGTAGATTATTATTCACACTAGACTATTTCTGACTCGAAGTTTTTATTCCATGAATTCACGTTTGCTCACTTGAGTAGATCGAGACTTAATGATTTCAAGGTACCCACTTAGACGAATAAGTTTTTGGAGATGCGTTAGAGGCATTCTTATTCAGGAGTCTTTTATGTGCTTTTTGTTTGATGGATGTAAGACAAAGTTGTATCACTGCCTAGTTTTATACTCTTATCGACCAAGGGGCATCTTCATATGTTGTCCTCGGTGATATTTCTAAGAATACGTTGATTTTCGCATGAGAATGTGTAATGAATTATATTACTTAATGAACGTGTTTTGTGATTTTTCATATTTACGTCATTTGATATTTTGGGTTAACACGGATATCAATCTATCACCGAGAAATATGCTACTTGTGGCTACAATATTTGTACTATTTACTTTTGAGTCTCTGTATGGGAGATGTTACACTGATCCTTCATTTTGAAAAAAAAATATGACTATGCTACCCTTATTCTTAATTGCAATTTTTACTTATAACCCGTCAATTTAAAGTAATGTAATAAATGATATTTGATTAAGTCTGTATATTTTATGAACATAATGAAATATAAAATATCAATTTAGAAAATTTTATAACTAGCTACAATAATTTGAAATAATTAAACTGTATTTTCCAACATTTCATTTGATTATAACGAAATTGACAAATTGTCCAAAAAAAATCACAGTAGTGCAAAAGTTGAAGTTTATTTTGTTCAATTTTAACATAAATTTATTGATACGAGTTTCCATTTTTGTGTAATTGGGTTTTAGTTTTCCGAAGGGAAACTGAAAACAATGGTGGTTTTGTAAATGAGATCACTACAACAAAATAACCCAATTACAATACATTTTTTACAACCAACATTGGCTATCAGTTGTAATAGAATGTTATTACAATGGTCATTTGTGGACTATTGTAATACATGTCCTGTACAATGCCCTTTTTACAATAGGCAAGGACTGCTTACTGTAATTAATTGTAGTTACAACGGTCATTTCAGGGTCATTGTAATCAATTTTAGATTGTTCACAGAATGCCCATTGTAATAGGTATCCATATTACAACGGAAACAAAATGCTTATTGTAAAATGTGCTAATTTTACAATGGGCAATGCTTGCTATAAAAAGTATCAATTTTACAATGGTCATAAAATGTCCGGTTTAGCTGGTGTCAATTTTAAGTGATCATAAAACACCTACTATAATACCAATTTTGGACAATCAATAATTAGTAATTACAATACTTTCTTAAAATTAATGGTGATTATTTTTTATTATTTAATAATTAATCATTAATAATATTACATTAATCATATGTTACTAATTACTAACTATATTATTATATTACTAATTAGTAATTACTAATCATTAATAATATTATATTATTTATTATTATTTACTAATTAATCATTAATCATATTTAATTAATCATTTATAACTTATAATAATTAATGACTATTAATAAGCAATCACTAAATACCAATTATTATATATAATCAGTATTCCGTCGGACTTAAATTTACTTTCCAGTTATTAAAATTTAAAATTTAAAAATTAAAAATTAATAGACTTAGTTTTACTCTTAGATGTAATATCAGTATAATACTGAAATTGGGTGGTAGATGTCGATTTTGTAAATTTGAATGCAAAATCAAATATTTGCACATTATAAGAATTCGTTTTTTTAACAATAAACTTCAATTTAACTATCACTTCAGAAATATTGTAGATTTTTGCAATAATCAAATGTCCTATATTTTGGGATGACCTTCTTCGTAAAATAATCAAATTTGACCCATTAGTTTTAAATGTTCGGTCTCCTAATACCTGGTTTCCTATCCATTGTTTCCACTGCTTCGTTTCTCGGGTAAAAAGAATAAGGGTTTTTTAAATCCTTCGATCAATTTGAAATTTGGTTATCTTTGGTTGCTTCAACGATCGATCGGCTTGATTGCTCTTGCGATTTGATTTATCGAGAAGAAATTTCTAAAGATAAATTTGTAAGTGATTTCTACTTCTTTTATGATTAATACTTACTCGATCTTCGTTGATTCGATTCATCTAATTTCGATTATGAGTGGGTTTATTTATAGGGTTTTGAAACACGATATTTTCTCTGATTCGATTTAGATTTGGTCATGACACTATACGATCTTATCTGTTGGACCTTTATGTATTTGACTTGGCTTTTAGCTTGATATTCTTGATTATTTTAAACATGATTTTCGAATATAAAAATATTTATTCTCTATCCCCTTGTATATTATTTTGTTTGAATACAAGCAGTCCCTTCGCTTTTGATCATTTTGATATTCTAATTTGATTAGAACATATGCTACAGTTGATAATGTTAATCACTCTCTTCCCCGTGTAATATATTTGGTTGCACTTGTATTCATGTTAGCCTTGTATCTCTACACTGTTTATTTGTTCATTTGTATTTACATAGCTATTGTTCCATATGCATTGCTTCATTGATGTATAGTTCTGTCTTAACGTAACATCCCGCATTTTACGTATCGGAAGATCGTAAAATATTTTTATTTTATTCCCTAAGGGTTGGACCATTCTCATCTTTTAATATGTTGCTTATGGGAATGTGAGACATGTCCATAATTTTTACAGATTTTATTTATGACCATTTTGCCCATGTCAGTCTTGTATAGGGCATAACTTTTGATTCAGGTCGAATCAAAGGGTGAGACTTGTGCCATTGGAAAGGAATTGATGATTGGCTTTCCGTAAAGTGGTTACATTAAGGAATTTTCTCAGTAGTTAGGGAGAAATTGTTGTTTTAAGATTTTTCACTTGGTTGTTCAGGTTTGGAGAGCCTAATGGGCTGAATTGGGGAGGCCCATTAGTGGGCTGGTGGAATCCTATAAATAGGGGGTGAGAGAGGAGGGAAATGGTTTACATTCCCATTCTCCCATTTGAAGGCATTGATCTCCTTCTTCCTCTAACACCTTTCCACCATTAAAAATCAAAATCTAAGAAGGGAAATCATATATCTACACCATTGGAGGCTAGATCTACATCATTTCAAAGGTGAATTCATCGGATCAAGGAGTTTGGTTCGAATTACTCGCAGTCCAAATTCGTAATTCTATCATTTTAGCTTGTATTGGAGAATCGGTGAGTGATTTACATCTCTCACGTGGATTCAATGAAGTGTCTGAGTAGTAGATCATGTTTTTTTATCAAATTCAAGTGTTTTTCTTAGATCTATGCATTGGTAATTCATTTTCATATAGATCACCCTAGGATCTGATTTAGCAAGTTTGGATAGGTAATTTCTATGATATTTTGTACGATTGTGAAAGTTAGATCCATGGTTTTTGTTCATATGCATATTTGTAGTGATTTTGGTGAATTTGACATCATCGTTGATAGAATTGTCATATTAATGATATTCTTGATTTCATAACATGATTGTATTCCTTTTTGGATGAATTGGATAAGTTAGTTTCGTCAGATTTATTGTTTGGCAAAGTTTTGATCGGAGTTGAATTGCAATATGCAGGTTTTGGATCAGACCAAAGTTGGATCGGATCGAAGTCGGGTTGGACCGAAGTCGGGTTTGGGTCGGACCAAAGTTCGGTCGGACATAAGTTGGGTCGGACCAAAGTGGGTCGACCTATTCTGGTCAGCCATTTTTACCATTTCTTGGTAGCTATTTCTGGTCGGACATTTCTGGTGATGATGTGACTTAAAAGTGAATTCAATTGGGAAGTTTGAAAGTGTTGAAAAGTGTTTGCTGTTCGTTGTATGCCACAAATAGGGAGACAACTCAAGGATGTATTGAGTTCATATGAAGTGACAGCTCTAAGGTGTTTTGAGCTAATTACTAATCGTAATTGATAACGATTAGATAAACGAAGGACAAGGAATTTTTGTTGTCGTAGATTCTAGTAGACTCAAAGCAGAGGTACAATTGAAGTTCAATTATAGGTCGAGTGCCTTGGGCATCGTTTATGGGCTAGACACGTGTTGAGTATAGCATGTAGCATGTGTTGAGTATAGCATGTGGAGTTTTGCTAGAACCGGGGCATCGTGTGTGGTCCTTGATAATTGATGGAAAATTGTTAGCCAGTCATACGATAATGAAGTTTCCAAAGCAAGGTTGGCAGTGATAGCCAGAGTCAGTCATGGACGTTTGAATGCATGTTGTGATCATGATTGCATTGCTTTGCCGTATATGAATGAATGCTTTAATTGCCGTGACTGAATTGTTATTCCTTTGGGTGTATGGATTGTGAAGGCTATCACTATCATATAATGGAGAAGGAAATTGAGAGTTCTTCTCTAAAGCTGGGTAGATTAGTTAATTATTTACCCATTTTCATATACTTTATTAACGAAGTTTGTTAGTTGTTTTATCGCTCACTAAGACTGTTGTCTTACTCAAGGTTTTATGTTTTCCTCTTATTACCTTGGGATGTTCATCCGGTTGTGGATGGGCAGACTGAGTAACAGGTGGCAGGTATTGCTTTAGTGCAGACGCCGATGGTGATCGATGGCAAGCAGTAGGCTCACGTACCAGTGTTATTACTATCTAGTATTTGTTTCCGCTGTTTGCTATTTCTCTGAGTGTTGTAGTGAAGCAAATTGCACAAACACTATTGTTGTTATCCATGTGTATGGGAAATACTTTCTAATTGTCATGAAAGTTTAGTGTTTTCCGCTTCATTATCACTACCTGTTGTATATGTTCTATTATAATTTATCCTTGCGCTATGAGTTTAAGACAGGTTTCGCTTATCTACCGTACCTTGATGATCGTCCAAAGATGCCTGGCACACCTTTCATTGCATTATTCCTTTTGTATAGTGCGGGGGCTATGGGTGGTCGTTACATTTGATATCAGAGCTCTGGTTAACGATTTTAGCCAAAGTTCTAAGATGTAATCTCGTATGAGAGACGTGCTTGTTGATTTCAATTAGATGCTTACTATATATATTAGCATATATAGTAGTAGCGGTTGTATTCTTAAGCAGTTTTTCTTCGAAGTGGCTAATTATTATAAATTGCATATTTAGAATGAGTAGACGATCACCAAGACATGCTGCTAGGAAAACTAATACTAGAGGGGGTAATGGCGGGCATAAGACTACCCAGTCATGTTTGAAGCTGTGATTGAAGCATGCCTTCGAAGGAACCCCGCTCTAGTGGCAGCTACGTTTGATGTTTGAGTCCTAGTGCCTAAATGTAGAATTTGCAAAGTTATGCAAAGAATTTTCTTCACTAGGAGGAAAACGGTTCAAAGGCACTGAGCCAGTTGAAGAAGTATAAAGGTGGATGGATACATGTGTTAGGATTTTCAAACACATGGTCATTGATGATGCAACAAAGAGGAAGCTTGCATCAATGCAGTTAGTGGGCAGAGCAATGGACTGGTGGAACTCTGTTACACTTCAGACCCCGGAAGAGGATATTTCACGGGAGTTGCTCCAAGCTAAGTTTGAAGCAAAATTTATCTCCATCGTGCAGAAGTCTATTCCGTTTAAGAGATTCATGGAGCTTAAGCAGAATGGTCGCCTAGTTCTTGACTATATTTTTGACTTTGAGGCTTTGCCGAAGTATGCTCGTTCATATATGGATACTCCTTATCAAAAGAATGAGAAGTTTGTCTTGGTATTGGATGAATATCTTGGGGATCACCTCGATGATAGCTTTGCGTTAAGTCATGAAAGTTTGTTCCCTAAGAAGATGTTTGTTGTTGCACCTAAGGAGGAACAGAAGCCACAATAGATTGGTTCTATATACATATTATAAAATACCGTTCACGACATGACTTCAGTTCTCTTGAGTGTATCGAATGTCTTGTCACATTACGGTTGGTACCAACATAACCGCTCCTCGGAGATACAAAAATAAAAGAAGTAACAAATATGAATATTCTCTAGATGATGACAATAGACCCTAATGGGAGCGACCCACTTAGCCATGATACCTGCTCGATTTTTTTCATTTTCCGGCTGTGAGGCTTGAGGTTTAACACTACCTTTTGAACACTATATCACAATTCACTTTTAACGTCACATTGTCAGATCTATCAAATAACTAATTGACGTCCACAAAAATACTCTGGGTGTTAGCTAGCATCAAAAGAGGTACGTTTGTAAAAATCAATGTATGTGACTCTTATGAAATACTTTGTCAAACTTCGTCCATACAGGTCATCTAGGAACAGGATGAACCGAAGGCACCCTCCTACCACATCCTACGTATCATCCTGTAGATCAGTAGTGAGTAGTCCTTGCAATCCATACATTTTTAACCTTAACAGAACCACAGTATATCTCTTAGGAGCTACCCGGAGATTTTAAGTAGTTCTTACGTTTTATAAACATCTACGGTCTTCGAATACTCCATCTCGATCAGCGTTTGGTATATTCAATGTTTTACGTATTTGCAGGTCGGAATGGTTTTCGAATATAAATTCAATCCCGGTCTTTCTGTACCAACAATCGTAGGCCAGATTTGATAGTCGGTTATTTAACTATCAAATAAAACAACCATTCATCCTAAAATAAATTTGAATTTACTGATTCGATATTTGCCTCTTTAATTAATCATTCATTAATCAAAACTCTTCAATTTTCCCATTGAAATACTCAATTCTCTTCTTATTTTATATAAGAATATTCAAAACTGTTCATTTAAAATACTTTAGAACACACTTCTCATTTTGATCGTTAGTCCCTAATCGTAAACCAGTAAATGAATAACGTCCTAAATATCAACCCCAAAGTCCGAAACCAACATCAGACCAATATTTAGTAAACCATTCAACTTAACTAATCTCCAGTCAGTTACTAATTTCCATTAACTTCATTTCTTAATTTCTAATGAATAGAAATCTCAAATATTATTTATCACTTATATGAGATATTTTATCTCAACTTGTACCCATTTCAAATATTTTTCTTATAAATATAATTTACAAAACGTTTGCTTACATTATTCATTTTTAATACGAAAACAATATTTCCTTATAACGATATATTTTTATTAACCTAACTAATTTTGTTTTAATGTTTGTAAACCAGGTTCTATCTCACATCTTTATTCCATTAATAATCTTTTTTCAAACATCTAGATATGTTTAAGACTTCTTTCCATTCTAGTTTTATTTCAATAATTCATTTATTTCTATTCAAAATATTCACATATCTTTTTGCAAATTCTTATTAATAATATTTACTATTAATAACCCGTATATGAAATCCTTAAATATAATACATATTATATTACTCAAATTAGTTCATCTCCAATTTAATTATTATTTATATTTTAAAAACCCTTTCTAACTTCCTTTCAAAAATTCCCATTTGCCAAATATTCACTTCAACTCCTATTCACCTCACCCGTGAATAATAACTTTTAATACAAATCCAAGATTCTATCGATTTGATTTCCAAACTTGTCAGTTTCAAGTTTCAATTCTATTCTAACTTCTATTATTAGATTCATTTCATGAAATCTAATTTAGAATTTCCGTTTGAACTTGGAAAATTCAAATCCATTTACAATACTGATTTCAAACCTAATTTCCATTTATAATTTGGTTTTTCAAATAAATATTCTACTCGAAAATAAAATTTCCTTTTAAATATTTTTATATATTTTAAATTCTATTTTACAACCCATATATTATTTTGATATTCAAAAATATCAAAAATCAAGGTACGATGTTAACACACATCCAAACATGTCATACACTATCATGGTTATCAATCATATCATATAACAAAATATGTGTGAAAATTAAATAATAAATGTTGAGGAATCTAGTTGGATCCCTCCAACCTGTTTTTCCTGCGTGCATAGATTTTAATCAACAATAATAATACCCATCCTTCTTCGAGGCAGGATATCATCCACTATATATATTGTGGGGCGCATAGGGAAATCATCCGCTAATGGTACTGCAGGCATCCGCTAATGATACTGCGGGAATATCCAATCACCAATATTATTATATAATATTATATATATACTACTAGCACTTAATATCAATCAATTATCATCCAACAAACAATAAATAAAATTAGAACTATTAAAAATAGTCCCCAATAATTTATCTAGGTGAGTTTAACTCACCTCGATTTTTCCTTTTCTTATTTTCCCGTTAATTCCATATCTGCCTCCACAAATCATCTTGAATAAATTTTTCATCTACGAGTTATTTATTTTATTTACCGATTAATTACCATATTAATTTAAATAACTTAACAATAAAATAAATAAATTATCCTATTTATTTAAATTTGTAAAAAATGTATATCTCGTCGTCTTCGATTAAGTATGAACCCAACTATAATCATCGACTTCAATCCGCCCAAAATTCCGCTCCATTCTACTTGGGCATTCCATCAAATAATTTAGCGACACTCCATTCGAATCATTATACAACAGTACTGACATGTATTACCCTACTGCATCTGCCCCTCGCCATTACACCTAAGCATCACCATCGCTGAATATCGGCTCCATCTTTCACCGCATCACCAGTGTACAACTTCACTTCAAAGCAACACCACCATTGTCGGTCCCTACTCAAGTTGCATATCACTATCCATCAAATAACACAGCCTGGACTCCAAATATTCCCACCGCTCATTCGTTTATTCACGTTCCCATTACTGTCATCTTCCACACATCATCACACAAAACAAATGATCAGACTCTCATGCAACACTCCATTGTTCATTTAACCCAACTTCTCACATTACAGAATGCAAAACCATACTGCAAAACTCACCTCATTCACCACTGAAATGCGCCAACCCGTCAGTCTAAACACTCCTTCAAATTCCACTGTTAAACACCCCAGTTTGAACTTTACTTAATCACAATACCTTAGCCCCATCACCATTTGAAACTACCATGCCCAAGCCAGATTGACAGTCCACTGATGAAACCACAGACTCGAACTTCCCTACCTTACTCAGTGCATTCCCTCCATTCCAGTCGCTACATTAAAGTCCATCTCCATACATCAACCCATCCCGAAACCAGGAGCGCTTCTTTCAAATCACGATGCTTTGTAGCACTGCAATCCTCCTAGTCTTGTCGTCG
Source organism: Allium sativum (assembly GCA_030737875.1). Classification (NCBI taxonomy): domain Eukaryota; kingdom Viridiplantae; phylum Streptophyta; class Magnoliopsida; order Asparagales; family Amaryllidaceae; genus Allium; species Allium sativum. Next base: position 658,688,857 of record CM060920.1, read on the forward strand.
AGTTCAGGGTATCTCACAGTTTAAATCGCGATTATCGATTTTCCCTTGTTCCCTAATTCGTGAGCACGCCCTGGTATTGAATCGAGCTTCAGATCCGGGCTATCGATTGAATCATGATTTTAGTTTGATTGATTCCTTTTTTATTTTATTTTTTATTAGAGGATCAGTTCTCAGTTTTTAACGATAGAAAGGAAATGAAGAAACCGAAAAATAGAAATGAATTAAATGTTTTCATTGTTCCCAGAATGAAGAAACTAGAAGTGCGATGTTTATCTTTATAGAGGCGAAGGGAACAAGAAGTACGAGACCAATTAAATCCTGTTTTCTTTAGCGATGAAGGTAGGGAACAAGAGTAGATGGTGAAGTGAAAGGAGAAGACTTTGTAATGTACCCGATGAAACTTAATGCAGAAGGAGAATAGTGTAGCTTAGGTTAGAAGGAAATCCTGTAATGAACCCTGAATAAATTCGAACCGTTGTAAACCTATTTAATTAAAATATCATGCCAATTTTTAACTCCTCTTCATACGCAACGAAAAACATTTCTAGGGTAATACCGTTATTCTAAACTCACCGGAACGGGTTTCGAAGCTCTAGTCTATCGTATGGAAAAGTTACTAGTTTAAACTAACGATTTATAATTAAATTGAATTGAATATAAATCGATTCAAATAACAAATAAATTATTTATACGTTCAACTTCATTTTTAATTAATATAAAATTCCATTTATATTACGATTTCAATACTTAAATGAAATTAAATATCCATAACTTAAGTGATAAAAAATATGGGACATTACAGCAACCATATGTATATGTGCATGGTGTACTTAATGCATTTCAATTGTAAAATATTCCTGCAAGATGATTCTAAATCGTGCCCTCTATATGTATGTATTGAGATTTTTAAAAAACTTTCAAAAAGATAATGTAAAACATCCTAAATACACTGGAAGTTCTATATGAATGCGAATTTTGAAGAAAAAAAATCATTCATAACCTTCACACAATTACGAATAAAAGTGTGAAGCAACCAACTTCCATCTCCTAAACTAGAGAAAGGAAATTGGAGCAAAGATTTTTAACATTTTTCCTGCTCACACTTTTCCAATTCCCACCATATAGGGGAATTTTCACCTTAGTTACCCAAAATACTCAAAAAACTTCTATCTATAGACTGTAAAGGAGGCATAAAACAAGCTCTAAACGTAAAATAAGTTAATTAACAACTCACGCACATCGTTGACAAGATATGGAAAGAGCGTTTCCAAGGCTAAAACAACCTTTTTCTTGTTACCGTTAACGTTTTTATTATATCGTATGTCCTATTGCACCGCTAAAATGCACAAACAAAGCATCCAAACTTCTTCCTTACACCATTCATGTGGCCAAAAATCGTAATTTTTCATAAAAATAAATTCTCGCTTGAAAACCTGTCATGTCTACTTTGAAAATTTCCTTTCAAAACTGCTTCATTTTCCTATTAAATAAGTAAATGATAAAAATGTTTTTTTTTTTCGAACAACATTTTCCTAAAATTTTCAAAAATGTATTTTGTAAAAACTTAAATGATTCTAGCCACATGTTGGTGAAGAAGGAAGTCAGTTATGCCAAAAATGTGAAAACTGTAATCACAGACAAAAGACCAAAATAAATTTCAGCTTGACAATAAAGATGATTTATTTATTTATATACCCGTGACGAAAATCAACGCAAAACCATTCCTTTGCTAAAATTTATTCAACACAGAATTTTATTCTTTCCAGCTCTAGGACAACTGTTAGTTTAGATACCAAAATGAGATTTCACTCAAACAGGAACGCATGAATGACATAAACATCTCCAAACATAGAAATATCATTAACCAAAGTCGTGTGATTTAATCAACACCAACAGTTACAAGAACGAATCATCACAAAGCCAAGAACCCGATGCTGGAAAGGGATAACAACATGACAACACCAAAACCTCGAAAACAATGGTTATAAACAACGAGATGTCTTGCTCTGCGGCTGGGGCTCAAACCAATTTTTATGATCATTAATTAACCATATCATGGTAACATAATGCTCAATCTCGTGTTACAAACATTGTTGCTGTTGTTGGAGGTTCCCACATCACCATCTCTTCTAAGAGAGAATTTATGATGAGAAAAAGAAACCTACCACAAAACTGCTTCTCATGGAAACCCACCTAATGTTGCCTAAAGAAAAAAAGAACAAGTGAATTTACAAAAAGTAATTCCATGAGACAACACACAAAAAAACAATTTGAATTCTAATATGATGCGACACTAAATGATGGTTATACCATCGATCAAGCAAAGGATTGATTTCTGCATCATAAGACAAATCCAGTCAAAACTTCCCATTTATAGAACGATGTGATAAATGGGTCACACGTCTACATGGACAGTTCGAACATAGATTCCTGAATACAAAAAACCTACATTAAGAAAAAGAGACTTGCTACAAAATCTCCAAAGCTGGTCATACTAGAGACTATACAAGTCCGCATAAAACGAGGGTGCCTCTAAAACTCTCATCAAGCTTCTTCTTAGAAAAACCATCAAGAGATAGTTTATTTTTCATCTCCGAAATGATGATCGCCTTTGAAATAACCTATTCGAGCGAGGTATAGCAAAGACAAACGCAGCACAAACACAAATCCTATTCTAAGATCTCGAAGCAATGGGTCGGTGCAAGTCCAACTACCTTGCCAAATTCTCTTAGCCCTAAAGTGGTAAGATCTTTTTGCTCATTTCGATCCAACCAAATGATCCCTACCCAAGGATGAGACTTAAATGGTGTGAGTAAGATCGACTAGTGCAACTAGGTGTTATAGGACAAGAAATGTTCAGAGAGAAGAAATTAGATCTTGGAGTACTAGTGAGCAAGATCTAATGCGCAAACAAACGCGGAAAAGGAGGAGACAAGGCGACAATAAGAAGGATAAGAATATGGTTTTACTAGATGAAGAAGGAAGGATGAAAGAAAGAAAGTTAAGGGGTAATTTGGATGCAACTTTTACGACTAAGTCATCGGTCCAAGTTGTACCAAAACTCATCAATTAATTGACCATCCTAGTATATCACTAAACAGTCAACTATCAAATGGGCTTTGGACAGAGGTTGGACCTTGACCTTATTAGGCCAGATTAAAATATTAATCGTCCCGCGTTATCTTTTAAGATTTAACGCAATCCAAAATAATTATCCTCATCACCGCAGTATTTAAAGTCTGTAGCTAGACTCTGAACCAACTCCAAGGATTTATAGTCTTAACACGATGCTGCGACTACACAATGAACGAACGAATTCCAAAAATTCATCTAGATTTCCGTAATATAAATTAAAATAGATTTTCCCCTTACCTAGCTGGCAATAAATAGACCATTCACGAAATCAAATATCCCAAAATCCGGATGAAGGATTTTTCTTAGCCTTTTCGAAGAAAACATTAAAACTTTTCCAAAAATGAAATTTTATTGTAAACTAACGATTCGTATGTATAAATCTATATCATTATTACTACTTATATTCCAGTATTTTTATTACAAGGCTTTACATTTGTGTCAAAGAATAACATGTATTTATTGTATGATTTGTTGTGTTGTACATTGTTTTGATTTTTCAACTTAAAATGAATATTAGTTCCTTTGTTTAAGGGTTAACAGTATGCATGTATTTGTGCTGTTTTTGATCTATTTGGCATATCTTGTGATTAACATATGGGTGTTAATTACTTTGTGGTTTTTATAGCTCACCATTGTAACATATGTTCCAAAACATTTAATTTTCTTACACTTTGTTTCATGATTTAAATGTAAAAGCCAGAAAGTTATGTAAAAAGAAATATTTCTATCCATATTGAATTTTTGACTTATAAGTCGTTGTTGTACCAAACAATTTTTTTTTCTTTTCTACTTTTTAAAAGTAGAATCCCTTTTCATTTTAGCATAAAAGCTTTTGCTTTAACTGGCCAAACAGCCTAACTTCCTTCGAATAATTTCTTAAAATATATTCCAAACTTCGGAAAAATCTCATCGTATCGATCAACTCCATTTCCTTTATCCTAAATTCCACATGTACACATTTTCTTTCACTTGTTATTTACTTCTAAAAATGAATATCATTCCTTCTATGGGAATCTGAACTCATCACATCAAATCAGTTTGATCCTATTTAAATACCGGTTAAAATCTCTTCACAATCTTCATTCATATATCGCTTCATTTACAATTCACTTCTTGTTAATTAATTCAGAAGTTCATAACTTTCTATCGAATTCATATATTCAATCGTACATTATTGGTTTGAAACCAATTTTAATTTATCTTGTCGAGTTTGAATAATCTAAATAAATTCGTAATACAGTTTGACCCAATCGAATTCAAATTACAAATCTTTCGATTTAATTTCCATTAATTTATATTTCGAATATCGATATAAAATTCATTGTTTCATCTTCAAAATGATTTCTAATTTCTCTTTTTCATTCAAATTCCCCATTTAAATTCCTATTATCAATCAATTTCAGTTATCTTGATTTCTAAAATACACAATTACAGAAATTAATTCGTCAATTCTATTATACTTATTCTCCTTAGATACCGTTCGATAATGGATTCGAAATTTAAACCCAAGGCATCCTAGCGAAGAAAAGCTTTCACAGACCTGGATTCGAAGACTGGGGATTCCGAACAAATTTCAAATCTCAAATTTTTTTTCCGCTGTATCAGTTTCAAAATACAAGTTTCAAAAAATATATATAATATTACCAAAATAATTCACCTTTCAAAATTTATTTCAAAATTATCTATACTTTCTAAATTTTATTTCTCGAAACTTTTTTATTTTCAAAATCCATTTTTTATCTAGTGTCGATTTCCTTACTTCAAACTTGATAAGCTAAGCATTGAATAAACCAAAGCTCTGATACCACTTGTAACGTCCCGCCATTTTGACCGCTTCAAATTGGTAATCAAACCAATTTAAAATGTTCAAATCGACAGATCGTTATTTAGCTTACAAAGTTTAAAAGCAGAATCAACAGAGAAAACACAAAATAAATAAATATCACGGTACTGAACAATGGAATAATCTTTTAAATAATCATAATTTTTGATACAAAGATTTTATGTACAGCGAAATATAAAATATCATTTGAGTACAAGAAAATATTTACTGTTTGAAATCTTCAGAGTGCACACCTCTTTGGAATTCCCCATCTCCGTCAAATCTTCGAATCTTAAGCCGAAATCTTTAAATCTGCAACACTCGGGTCTGACCCGAGCATTCCATGCAAAAACATAAAACACCCCAGTCAGGATTAAACTTATTTCAAACCATTCACTTCGAATAACACATAAATATAATCAGTTTAATCCCAACACTTTATTAAATAGCTCGAGTATGATAAATCAATGAACTGCCGAAAAGTTTATATATATATATATATATATATATATGTATGTCAAAATGAATCAAAGTATATGCACGTGTCAAAACATAGAATAAGTGTCAGCAAATGAGTGGTATATTGTATGATCCAGTGGCAACTCTAATTCAGGGTACAACAACTAAAATAGGACCACATACATGTATATACAACAGTATGATTTCAAATTGCATAAAGAGAGTCCAGCCACGACCTGGTTTCAGGTAGCACATACATGTGGGTCTTGTAAAATGATTTATTAAGCAGCAAATGGGTACATTTTTAGATTTTTAAATGAACATGGTATTATAACTACACCGTGAATCACATGTATAAAATTGAACAAATGGAATGCGTACACAAGCAGGCAATCACTTATGTACACAAGAAGATGTGACCACAATTAATTGTGTAAGGGCCTAGAAGCCAAAAACTTTAGGGATATCAAGAAATCATCTTGTCGAAATGGGATTCTTGGGTTTTTAAGAAGATCTATTCAAATTTATCAAGGATTTCTCTGAGCTCTACTAGACGAAATATAGACTCATCGCTGAATGACTTTAAGTGGGTTGCTGAAACTAATGCAACTGATGCGATCAAATATTCTAGAGCATGACGGAATTCTTGAGATTCAAAAAAAATAAAAATAAGATTCATCATGGTATGTTTCAAAATGGATTTCTGAATTCCATTCAGAAGGTTTAAACATGTCATCTAGTCTGAAATTGAATTCCCGAGATTCAAAGAAGAGTTGCTTAAAATCAACATTAGATGGTACAAAACTTGGTACTGAAAATAATGCAAAGGATGCTCTTACGTTTTCTGTTCTGAAGTTGGATTCTAGCCACTATACTCAAAATATACAACATACAAATATACAGTCCATGCATGAGAATGGTCAGTATAAATCCACGGCAGCGGGGTACAGGGCACAACAAACAAATATGCCATAGGTATCCATATATTTTACATTTACTTTCTCAAATAATGGTCAAGAACTTATAAATACAGGCATGTAAGATGGCAGTCACCAAATGAATTAGTCTAGCTTAAACACACTATTACACACTCAATAAAAATAATAGTGGAAAAATAATGTGTATTCTCGTTCACACTACAGGTGTGTTAAGTAATTATTACTACAAAAGAGTGCCCTTCCATTGCTTTCATATAAGTTAGGTATAACATTCTCTTTGTCACTAGCTGCCATATATTCATCTACCCTATTGCATTGTTCAATATCTTTACTTATATCATCACCCAAAATACTAAAGCTATTTTTGATCTTAAGGGATTCATTAGTAGTAGTACCCATCCCGTAATCATTTATATTACGCTATTAAGCTGCTTTGACCCATTATGTAAAACCACTTACTCAGCTTTTCCATTTGCAGTTATTTCACCTTCTTATAAATATTTTTCTCTTAATTTTATCCTTAACAGCTTTATTCAATATACTGCTAGGGTATTTACCTACATTAATTTTTCCATTCATCCTTGAAATGGGCCTTTAAGAATACTTAATGAGTTATAGACCTTAGATGAACATGACCATACAAACATGTTATGGCACAAATATTATGATGCAGACACATATAGTTTAAATACCCAAGCAACATGCGTACAAAGAAGTATCCGTATATGAGGCATACAGCACGACACGAGATGTCACGGGTCAAGATGCGATTGCAAAAAAAGGTGAAACCAAAATAGTTAAACATGATACTATGGCAAAATTAAATGAGATATTTATCTCAGGCTTCTCAACTAAAAGCATGTATACAACAAGGCAACTAAGCAACGGTCGACGCAACGCAACATTCGGTGTACATGTATGCTGCAAATACACATATACAAACGAAATTGTGTGTGTATATATATGTACATGTATGTAACAGCCTCAACATGTATACCGAACCCAATTTCAAAATCCTATAGTGATAATCGAAACACAACCAAGATAGCCAACCTAGGGAGGAAATGCAGTGGCAAAACAGTCCAAACTAAATTTATACTTAGTGAAAACGAAGTAACGGGCTTAAAATAAGTTCAATCGTAAGGTAAACTTACCTTGAATCAACGGAGGAAGCAGGTGATGACGCTGTGCAACGCGTTTCGAAGCGATGGCGAACTCGACCATTGACAGCTACAAACGTTGGGGATAATCGGTTTGCTTCGTCATGTTGGAAGGAGAGAGCAATGGTTGATGGCGGCTTCGATCAACGTCAGACTTGGTTGCGGGTTCGGTGACGGCGAATAGAGATAAAGACGCGGTGGCGGTGAGCTTGAATCTGTCGATGGTTGCGATTTGAGTTTTAGGGGAGAAAAATCAATTTTTCAGTTGGCTGCCATTAACCTTTCTAATTTGGGGAAAACGAATTCATCCCAACTGCTCAAGAGAATAGGAGAAAGGAGAAACGAGGAGCGTAATTTATGATGGTGACTTCGGAAGAAGCCCTTTAAATGGAGAAGCTTCAATCTGAAGAAATTGGGGAAACCACAAATTTTTATAGAAGAAAACTAGTAGAGATAAGAACAATGTCGCATTAATTGCTTATAGGGTAGCCTGGTTTTCCAGAGATAGGTCGGCGCGAGTGTATTTGGGAAGGTAACATCTGATTTTTAATTATAAATATTAAATTCTACCGTAAACCATCGTTGAGCGTTCAATATTTGAACCGTTAACATAACCGCAAATACAACGATAATTATACGTACTCCTTCGTCCTCGCGTTCTGAATCCAATAAAATTATTTTAATTGTAATCCGATAATGTTTATACGACATTATTTATAATTTGAATTATTTATTATTTCACTGATTTTATTCTATTTATTTATCGACAACTCCATTTCATTTAAAATTTGAATCATTAAATTTCAATTGCTTAATGTAGACATACACACACATCTCTAGACCGATTTCCATATAAAAATCTTCAATTCGTTTTAACGTTAATAATGTTTATTTTATATTCAACTGTTTATATTTTCCAATCGATTTTCAAAATCTAATTAAATTATCCGATCAATTTGAATTCAAATATTCCATAATAAATATTCGATTCTCAATCAACCACTCTGGAAAATATCGAAGTCAATTCCACTGAAACAATATATTTGATTTTAAATCTCTAATCCAAACATCAATATAAAAATTGATTATTCATCGTTAAATCCTTAATTAATCCGATATTCAGTGTTCGGAATTTCTGGGATGTTACTGGCTCATGCATTTTCTTTTACAACGTGCTTGAACTCGTCACTCCTAACCCGTAACCAAGCCTTTAACGAAAACTTTGACTGCCCCTACAGACCATTATATGCCCTATCACCCCGATCGGCCACTACCATTGCAACCATCTCCTCAGCCTCTGTTGTAACACCCCGTAATTTTAAAACATGACATAAGGGATAATTAAAGAATAATTAATTTTTAAAAGAAGAATTAAGTGAAACAGTTACGCCATTGCGTTCGTCTCGGAATTTTGCTTGAGATAGAGTCCAAGTTTGCGTAAAATAGATATAGAATGAAGGACGATGGAAGATTGGCAGAACAATCAGGAAACAGGCCAGGATAACTGGCGCACTTGTGAAGTGCGCCAGAAAAAAATTCACTGGCGCACCTGGGAAGTGCGCCTAGGCCGAGCCAGATCTGCAGAATTCTGGAGAGTTCCATGATGACGTGTCTTTTTAATATGAGCGGTTCTGATGGTTTCTAATCTAATCTAAAGGTCATAATTCACCTAATACATCTATAAATAAACACCTAAACCTAACCCTAATCTCATTCAACCCTAATCCATGGCGCCTCCATGCTATTGCTCCATCTCAAATTAATTTAGTTTTTCTTCTCCATCAAGTCAAATTAGAAGATCAGATCTATAAATCAAAATAGGGGTATTCTAAGATCAAGATCTGCTACAACAAAGCCTAATGGGAGATTGGATTCCACTTATCTCCACGACAACGCTTGCATCTCACGCTCCATATACATATTATAAAATCAAAACCCGTAGGGCGCTTATTGGAGATTGGATTCCAACTATCCCAAATCCCATATCATGGTAACATAATGCTCAATCTCGTGTTACAAACATTGTTGGTGATGTTGGAGGTTCCCACATCACCATCTCTTCTAAGAGAGAATTTATGATGAGAAAAAGAAACCTACCACAAAACTGCTTCTCATGGAAACCCACCTAATGTTGCCTAAAGAAAAAATGAACAAGTGAATTTACAAAAAGTAATTCCATGAGACAACACACAAAAAAACAATTTGAATTCTAATATGATGCGACACTAAATGATGGTTATACCATCGATCAAGCAAAGGATTGATTTCTGCATCATATGACAAATCCAGTCATAACTTCCCATTTATAGAACGATGTGATAAATGGGTCACACGTCTACATGGACAGTTCGAACATAGATTCCTGAATACAAAAAACCTACATTAAGAAAAAGAGACTTGCTACAAAATCTCCAAAGCTGGTCATACTAGAGACTATACAAGTCCGCATAAAACGAGGGTGCCTCTAAAACTCTGATCAAGCTTCGTCATAGAAAAACCATCAAGAGATAGTTTATTTTTCATCTCCGAAATGATGATCGCCTTTGAAATAACCTATTCGAGCGAGGTATAGCAAAGACAAACGCAGCACAAATACAAATCCTATTCTAAGATCTCGAAGCAATGGGTCGGTGCAAGTCCAACTACCTTGCCAAATTCTCTTAGCCCTAAAGTGGTAAGATCTTTTTGCTCATTTCGATCCAACCAAATGATCCCTACCCAAGGATGAGACTTAAATGGTGTGAGTAAGATCGACTAGTGCAACTAGGTGTTATAGGACAAGAAATGTTCAGAGAGAAGAAATTAGATCTTGGTGTACTAGTGAGGCAAGATCTAATACGCAAATAAACGCGGAAAAGGAGGAGACAAGGCGACGATAATATGGATAAGAATATGGTTTTACTAGATGAAGAAGGAAGGATGAAAGAAAGAAAGTTAAGGGGTAATTTGGATGCAACTTTTATGACTAAGTCATCGGTCCAAGTTGTACCAAAACTCATCAATTAATTGACCATCCTAGTATATCACTAAACAGTCAACTACCAAATGGGCTTTGGACAGAGGTTGGACCTTGACCTTATTAGGCCAGATTAAAATATTAATCGTCCCGCGTTATCTTTTAAGATTTGACGCAATCCAAAATAATTATCCTCATCACCGCAGTATTTAAAGTCTGTAGCTAGACTCTGAACCAACTCCAAGGATTTATAGTCTTAACACGATGCTGCAACTACACAATGAACGAACGAATTCCAAAAATTCATCTAGAATTCCGTAATATAAATTAAAATAGATTTTCCCCTTACCTAGCTGGCAATAAATAGACCATTCACGAAATCAAATATGATGTATATGCCTATAAATAAGATGAATCTTATCAAGTTTTGAAATTTATCCTTTAGATTCATACCAAATTGCGATTATCATATGTCTATCTGATCAATTTTATCGTTATTCAATTCACATGCCTATTTATATGTTTATGCCAATTTTGATATTTGGTTCCCTTCTTCTTTTCCTTTTTCCTTTTTGATATTAGGCTAATTTCGAGCCTAAGCATATTGCATTGAGATTTATGTACGAATAACGTTGGAATGGTTGAGAAAAGTTTGGGAAATATGTAATAAAATAAGATTTGGCATAAATTGTTGATGGCTATGGAAATTGGATTGGGCATAATGTGGCATAACTTGTACACATGAGACTATAGGCATAATTTGGATTAAAATTATAAACATAATTTAGATTGGTAATTATGGGTGATTGAAATACAATATAATAAAAGAATTGAAATTGGGACTTGAATCGAGAAAGTGATAATGAACGCTTAAGACATGAGGTTAGATTCGGATTGCGGTATAAGCCTGCCCAGAACCGCCCGGCATATCCAACAACTGCAAAATGGTAATCTAATGTGAGAGGTCAAAGGCAAAAATTAGATGTGTAATAATACAAAGACATGAAGTTAGATTCGGATTGCGGTATAAGCCTGCCCAGAACCGCTCGGCATATCCAGCAACCGCAAAACAATAATCTAATGTGGGAGGTCTTGCAAGATTACGGTTATAATGAATTAATGAGCACTAAACCAAGATAAGACATGTGATTAGACATGAGGATAATAAAGGGTTAAGTGGGTAACATGGGTAGCATATGAAACATAATTAAAGCACTTAACCAAGATGAGACATGTGATTAGACATGGAGATAAAGAGGGGTTAAGTGGGAATTCCTTGCGGGGACCAAGATTAAGAGGGAAGCTTGTGTCAAGTGTATGGACCTTTTTCAACCAGTAACCCATTTTAGTATCTATATGAGCTCGAACTAGGTCGAGGACAGGGACATGCTTACTGGGGTTGATTGTAAGAGGTCAATAAAGAGTTAGCAGTGGCAGTGCAAGTCCAACGGAGTCATGTGCGTGCATGGGTCCGAGCTACTAGGTAAGACATTGTTGCATCATGTAGGTATAAGCTGTGCATTTCAGTAGTATTGGGGTTGCCACCTTAGGGAGTGATACACCCTATTGTGGGACCAACACAGGTATCTACGAGGTTGGGGAGCCGAACGAATGGGGAGGGTGGTAGGTATAACTAGTGGTAGTAGGAGCAAGTGGGCACCTACGAGAGTAGCTAGGAGTACATGAAGCTACCATTATTATGATTAGTAGGGAGGGATCATCTATTAGTATGTAACTAGTATGTTGGTACAGTGCAGAGCATATCTTATAGTGGCTAGGAGCGCAGTCGATGTCCTATCTTGCTTACCATATTTAGCTTGTCATATCTGCTTATGTTACAGTCATCTCTTATATCCAGTTTATGTTCTTATCCTGTTACTTTACTAATTATATTGTTAAAGTCACTAGACTCACCAGACTTTTTATCTGACCCTTTTTGTTTCTCATTTTTCTTTCTTTCCCCCCAGTTTCTCAAGGTCGGATTAGTGAAGCTTGACTCGGATCTCTTTCTTCTTGAAGTGCTTGGATGTATTGAAAGTAATGCTTAGCTTTATCTCTTTTTCATTATGGCTATTTGGAGTGGGATTATGGTTTTGCTTTTATGTAATCTGATAATAATTTTGTTCAACTTGGATATTTGTGTACTTGGCTTTAGTATGCGGTTTTGATGGTGTAACCAAACATGTTTTGCTTTTCCGCTGTAAAGAATAAACTGTGAATTTTTAAGTACCATTTTATATCTGTCTTTTGATGTTCTGTTCTATGCTCTTATAATGCTCCATGAAAGTTAATGCGTTCCCTTAGTGAGTGATATTAACGGACGTGGTGTAACACCCCGTAATTTTTGTGAACGTATAAGTAACAAATCAGAGAATAATTAATTACAAAAATAAGAACCAAGGGAAACGGGTTAGGCCATTGCATTCGTCTTGGAATTCTGCTTGAAATAGAGTCTGAGTTTGCGCAAAACAGATACCGTATGAAGAAGATATGGACGAACAAAGTTTGGTGGCTAAAGAGGAAAAAAAAGAGTTTGCACTGGCGCACTTGGGAAGTGCGCCAGTACAAATTTACATTGGCGCACTTCCCAAGTGCGCCCAGGCCGAGAGGAAACCTGCACAGCTTTCTGGTTTGACCCTGGCTGGCCTGGTCGGGTTTTGGTCGAATTTCTGAGCTCTGCTGTGTCACTAGGGCTAACTTGTCACTTTCTGATTGGCTTCTCTTGAGATGGATGGCCTTGATTAACCCTAGCTTCATCGACGGCTCTAATTAGTTTGAAACCCTATATAAAGAGCCCCCTAGCCCCCTTCTCTTTACACCATTCTTCTCTAACCTTATGCTACACCATTTCATTCTGCCTATGCTCTGCCTCTGTTCTAATTAAAATAAAAATGGCGTCGCTACTCTGCTGAAATCTGAACTGGAACTAGGACTAAAGCATCTTCTTCCAAACTGATTAAAATTAAAAGAGAATAACTGCAACTCTTCTTCTTTTTTAATCCAATCAAGGCAAGTGCAGTTATTTTCCGATATAAACTTTAATTTTGATTGTGACATGATTGTAACTCTGAATTTGAGGTTATGTATATTCTGTTCTGTTTGGATCTATCCTATTATGTATCTCTTTCTTCTTTCTGTTCTATAGCCAGGCTACCACGAGCCTGCGCCAAATCTCATAAGAGATTAACGCACGAACGTTAAAAATAATGAATGATGGCATAAACGGGACATGGCTAATCCGTGACTGATTTAAGAAGGACATAGGCTGTAGACTAGATTTAGATCTATGCATATTCTGTGAATTGGAAGAAGAGGAACCATTGTATGTTAACATGTGACTTGAGACATTGGACATAATGCATATTTTGAATTTAGATCTGTTATAATTTAAAGTTCTAGATTGTTGGGCATATTGTTTATATAACAATTCATGACTTGAGATAAAAAGAGAATATGACTTAGGTGTGAAGATCTATATTAAGATTTGATAACTATTAAATGTGAATAACACCTAAGTGGGAGATTTTTGAATATATGACATGCATTGAAATCGATGGCTATATTTGGTATAATTTATATGTGAACCTCTTGTACTAGGAAAGTGTAACAAAATTTGGGACATGTGTAATATGGTGAATTATGACCATAATCTGTGCCATGTAAATTCAATGCAAACGTGGGGTATATGATCATATTGTGAATCATGACAACTATTTAGGCATGCAAACTTAGGCCAAATTTACAATTAGGCAAGATATGTTTATGAAACTTTAAGAATTGATTAAATCTATTATATTGCCTAATCTGCTAGTTCTGTTATATTGCCTAATTTGCTAGTTCTGCTATATTGCCTAATCTACTAGATCTGTTCATCTGTTAAATCTGTCATCTGCTAAGTCTGCTGAAAATGCCTAATCTGTTATATATTAAATCTGCTAAATTGATTAATCTGCTAAATCCGTTAAGTCGCCTAATCTGCGAAATCTGTTATCTACTATATTTGTTGAGTAGATATATTTAGTCTGTTATTGACATAATTGGCTATAGTTATGAATGATTGACATGTATATTAGGCATGGGCATAAATGGTAAATTATTAATTAATTGGCCGCAAAGATAAACATGGCTAACTCGAGGTTAAGAATGAGTTTGCGGCGTAATTCTTCCCGGAACCGCCCGGCACATCCTGTGGCCGTAATCAATAGGTTCTAATGTGAGAAGTTATTCATAACGTACTTGAAACCCGGGGTTAGACTCAGTTTGTGGCAGAAACCTGCCCGGAACCAACCGTCCTAACCAGTAGCCGCAAACTGTCAGTCTAATGTGAGAGGTCTAGGCATTAATATTTAATAAATGAAAATCTGGGATAAATATGATGTTTAAAACTTGTTGGGTGGATAAGGTTAAACCAACTAGACTGATGAAATTAATAAACCCGTTTCATGAATCTGTAGTCCCAATACAAAGTTAGACAATCTGTAAGTCGGTTAATCTGTAATCGGTTAATCTGTAAGTTATTTAATCTGTAACCGATTAATCTGTAAGTCTGTTAAATCCGTATATCTGATCCGTTGGTCTGAAAACTTGTCTAATCTGTGAACTGGTTGATCTGAATTCTGTAGGTCTGAACTTGTAAACAAGTTAATCTGAAATCTGTTAGTCCGAGGACACAAGGTTAGGAGGGAAATTACTTGTACCATCTGTTGTTTGGGACCCATATTAGTCAGTAACCCTTTCTGGTATCAAAACTTTGACCCAACAGTAGGTAGGGTCCGGGCACGCTTACTGAACTAATTATACGTGGTTCATTCTGATAATGGCAAGGGGTATTGATGGTGCTTTCCAACCGGGTCATGTGCGTGCATGGATCACGGGCTGTCTCTGTGGATGTAAGACGTCGTGACATCCGTAAATAGGTCTGTGCCAATTGGTTGTCACTTTAGGGAGTGATACACCCTACTGTGGGGCCGACACAGGGTATTTATGTATTAGGGAGCCGATCGCTTGGGGTAGGGTTTTAGGGTACACTTAGTTCTGTCTATTTCTGTTGGTACCGTCTGTTTCTGTTGGGTGGTAACACCTATCTGTTTCTGTGTGGTACCGTCTGTTCGGGTGGTAAAGGACCATTTACTAGTTTACACCTAATTCTACATTCTGTTTCTATAGGGATTAATCTGTTTCTGTTTCTGTACCTTCTGTTCGGGTAATAAAGGCCCATTATTAGCATTCTGTTTCTGTCTGTTTCTGTTCGGGTGGTATAGGCCCATTATTAGCATTCTGTTTCTATTCGGGTGCAAAAGGCCTATTATTAGCATTCTGTTTCTGTATGTTTCTGTTCGGGTGGTAAAGGCCCATTATAAGCATTCTGTTTCTGTCTGTTTCTGTTGGGGTGGCAAAGGCCCATTACTAGCATTCTCTTCTATGGACGTTGTTCTGTTCCCATTTTGTTTCAGTTTAGACATTAGGGTGACACCTAATCCTGTTATACTAGTATTAGTGCAGAGAAGGGAAAAGCAAAAGCTTACATCATTCTATTCTTTTTTTGTTTAACCTAAGTATATCTGCTACTTCTGTTACTGTTATCTCGCATCCAGTTTTATTTTCATGTCATTATTATTATTATATGTTCATATGCTGAAAGTCACTGGACTTGCCAGACTTTATGTCTGACCTTGCTTGTTTTCGCCCCTTTTTCTTCCGTTTCCCCCCCAGGTTTCCAAGGAGGGAATACTTTAGCTTAATTCGGATTTTTCTGCTTGAAGTACTTAAAGTGCTTAAAGCATGGCTTGACTCCTTATGGCAGCTTCTGTGGGGATTATGATTTTAAAAACTATGAATTATGAAGGCTTTTGTACAAGACTGATATTTTTGTACTTGAATTCTGATATTGTGATTTGAAAAGATGTAACCAAACTTGCTTCGGTTTCTGTTTGTAATAAAGTTATAAATTTTTCAAGTACTGTTTTATCTGTCTTGTAAATTTCTGTTCTGTCTACTAAAACGCTCCATCAAAGTTATGGCATTCCCTTTGTGAGTGACCTTAACGGAGGTAGGGTGTTACACTTGGTATCAGAGCTGAAGGTTACCAGATTGTTTAAAGTTTTTGAAAACTATTTTCAAAAAGGTTTTAAAAAGGAAGTATTTTCAAAAGTAAAGCTTAGTTTTGAAAAGCATAGTTTCCAATAAGCCATATATCTATCTTTTATGTTCTCTGTTTTAAATCATTTTTTCATTCCAGCATGTCTGGGAATCTTAACTTTCCAGAGGGCGTGCCAATACCTGGCTGGTTCAGGAGGTACTTAGAGGCTAGGGCCAACGATGCAGGCCCAACAGATATTCCTCCTCCAGCTGCAGCGATTCCTCCTCCTCCGCCCCCTCCTCGTGCAATTGTTTTTTTCAAAGATATGTAAAGATTTTAGAGCCATGTTGGAAAGGATTTCAAGGGAACTGAATCATTCGTAGAAGCGATGAACTGGCTCAAGGAAACTGAGGATCTGTTCGTTATCTTCGAGGTGGACGATAGGCAGATGGTACAATTGGCGGTATGGTTGCTCAAGGACGAAGATTCCTACTGGTGGGAAATCACTAACGCCGAGAGGCCGGTTGAAACATGGAAGGATTTCAGAACAAGGTTTGAGACGAAATTCCTCTCGCAAGCTGAACGAAGTCTACAACTGGAAAAATTCTTATCTCTTAAGCAAGGAAGTATGACGGTCAGGGAATACGTCAATCAGTTCAACCAACTGGCTAAGTTCGGATTAGATTTAGTCAACACCCAGCATAAAAAGGGTCTCCGCTTTGTTAAAAGATTGAACGAGCCACTGCACAGCCTAGCCATGACCCATGTACCCATGGGAGCTACTTACGAAAGTTTGGTGGATATGGCCCTACTGCACGAGGAAGAAGAGGGCAAGGAAGAGGCAAAGAAGGAAGAACCACAGAGCAAGAAAGCATGGCCCAAAAAGGAAACACAAAAGAAGGGTGAAAAGTCTGAAGATAAGAAGGAGAAAAAGTTCTTTACTTGTGGAAGCTCGACTCATCTGAACAAGGATTGCAGAAAAAGAAAGGGCACTTGCTTCAACTGTGGTGAGATGGGACACTTCACTAGGGACTGTCCGAAGAAACGAGGGCAAGGGCAGAGGACAGGACCAACTTCTGGAAGGTAGGCGAACAATCTCGAGGCTAGTGGATATGATAGAAATAGGAAAACTTTCTGTAGGAGGTTTAATTGCTTTATTTGATTTTTGAGTTGAAACTCTTTTTTGATTCTGGCATTTCGATTCTGTAATCGGTACTCTGCACTTGAATACTAGTATTGTTTCTGATTCCACTGTAGGCTCAAACCCATAAGGGTCACGACTCATCTGCTTGTGATAGATTGGGGTTTGAGAGATATCTGTGTTAGGCGTCAAGTAGGACGCATACATTCTGGGTTTTATCATGCTTAGTTCTCTAAGAATCATTCGATAATCTGATCTGTACCAATAGTCTGTAAGTATCTGAATATTTCTGATAAGATTACGATTTCCAGTTTTGACATTGTCTAAAGATGGTAATCCTCTGGGTATCAATATGATGTTGATTTCGGTCTTCGGGGCCGATACTTAGGGGAATTATTCTCTCAACCAATGTCTAATGGAAACCGAGTTTTTGTTTCATCTGTACTCGCTTCCATCATTCGATGTATCCTATCGATCGAATCTTTGAACTTTAGGTAGAAACCAATGGTTGTAAACATGTGTTTGAGACATGTTATGTTTGATGGTTGCAAGTGGATGCAAGTGGTTGCTAGTGGTTGCTAGTGGTTGCTTGTGGATGCATATACACACACTAGGCACTAGATCGGCTCGAAAACACTCTCATACTACATATGGATGTGTGTGCATTTTCAATTTTGTGGATGCAAAATGATTGACTCATCATATGAATGTTGCATTTGGATGAATGATTGCGCACACATTTAGAAATGATATGTATCAAATAGGAAAATTGCATACATGTTGGACTCATGGCACCGACATAATTCGCATTAAGGAGGTCAACTGAATCAGTGGACCGCCTAATCTATGCATTAGATAAGGAACATATACAAACATTTTTGCATATATTCATACAACATTAGAAGTTTTCTAAGGACAATGGATGCTTGTGGATGATGGTTGAGTAGATGGATGATTGGATAGTAGGACACATTCTTCTTAACTTGAAGATTTCGGGGACGAAATCCTTTAAGGAGGGGAGAATGTAACACCCCGTATTTTCTGTGAACGTATAAGTAACAAACCAGAGCATAATTAATTACAAAAATAAGAATCAAGGGAAACGGGTTACGCCATTGCATTCGTCTCGGAATTCTGCTTGAAATAGAGTCCGAATTTGCGTAAAACGGATACATATGAAGAAGATATGGACGAACAAATTTGGTGGCTAAAGAGAAAAAAAAAGTTTGCACTGGCGCACTTGGGAAGTGCGCCAGTACAAATTTAAATTGGCGCACTTCTCAAGTGCGCCCAAACCGAGAGGAAACCTGCACAGCTTTCTGGTTTGACCCTGGCTGGCCTGGTCGGGTTCTGGTCGAATTTCTGATCTCTGCTGTGTCACTAGGGCTAACTTGTCACTTTCTGATCGGCTTCTCTTGAGATGGATGGCCTTGATTAACCCTAGCTTCATCGATGGCTCTAATTAGTTTGAAACCCTATATAAACAGCCCCCTAGCCCCCTTCTCTTTACACCATTCTTCTCTAACCGTATGCTACATCATTTCATTCTGCCTATGCTCTACCTCTGTTCTAATTAAAATAAAAATGGCATCGCTACTCTGCTGAAATTTGAACTGGAACTTGGACTAAAGCATCTTCTTCCAAACTGATTAAAATTAAAAGAGAATAACTGCAACTCTTCTTCTTCTTTAATCCAATCAAGGCAAGTGCAGTTATTTTCCGATATAAACTTTAATTTTGATTATGACATGATTGTAACTCTAAATTTGAGATTATGTATATTCTATTCTGTTTGGATCTATCCTATTCTGTATCTCTTTCTTCTTTCTGTTCTATAGCCAGGCTACCACGAGCCTGCGCCAAATCTCATAAGAGATTAACGCACGAACGTTAAAAATAATGAATGATGGCATAAACGGGACATGGCTAATCCATGACTGATTTAAGAAGAAGGACATAGGTTGTAGACTAGATTTAGATCTATGCATATTCTGTGAATTGGAAGAAGAGGAACCATTGTATGTTAACATGTGACTTGAGACATTGGACATAACACATACTTTGAATTTAGATCTGTTATAATTTAAAGTTCTAGATTGTTGGGCATATTGTTTATATAACAATTCATAACTTGAGATAAAAAGAGAATATGACTTAGGTGTGAAGATCTATATTAAGATTTGATAACTATTAAATGTGAATAACACCTAAGTGGGAGATTTTTGAATATATGACATGCATTGAAATCGATGGCTATATTTGGTATAATTTATATGCGAATCTCTTGTACTAGGAAAGTGTACCTAAATTTGGGACATGTGTAATATGGTGAATTATGATCATAATTTGTGCCATGTAAATTCAATGAAAACGTGGTGTATATGAACATATTGTGAATCATGACAACTATTTAGGCATGCAAACTTAGGCCAAATTTACAATTAAGCAAGATATGTTTATGAAACTTTAAGGAATGATTAAATTTGTTATATTGCCTAATCTGCTAGTTCTGTTATATTGCCTAATTTGCTAGTTCTGCTATATTGCCTAATCTACTAGATCTGTTCATCTGCTAAATCTGTCATCTGCTAAGTCTACTGAAAATGCCTAATATGTTATATATTAAATCTGCTAAATTGCTTAATCTGCTAAATCCGTTAAGTCGCCTAATCTGCGAAATCTGTTATCTGCTATATCTGTTGAGTAGATATATTTAGTCTGTTATTGACATAATTAGCTATAGTTATGAATAATTGACATGTATATTAAGCGTGGGCATAAAAGGTATATTATTAATTAATTGGCCGCAAAGATAAACATGGCTAACTTGAGGTTAAGAATGAGTTTGCGGCGTAATTCTGCTGGGAACCACCCGACACATCCAGTGGCCGCAAACAATAGGTTCTAATGTGAGAAGTTAGTCATAAAGTGCTTGAAACCCGAGGTTAGACTCAGTTTGTGGCAGAAACCTGCCCGGAACCAACCGGCCTAACCAGTAGCCGTAAACTGTCAGCCTAATGTAAGAGGTCTGGGCATTAATATTTAATAAATGAAAATCTGGGATAAATATGATGTCTAAAACGTGTTGGGTGGATAGGGTTAAACCAAATAGACTGATGAAATTAATAAACCCATTTCATGAATCTGTGGGCCCAATACAAAGTTAGACAATCTGTAAGTCTGTTAATTTGTAATCGGTTAATATGTAAGTCTGTTAATCTGTAACCGGTTAATCTGTAAGTCTGTTAAATCCGTATATCTGATCAGTTGGTCTAGAAACTTGTCTAATCTGTGAACTGGTTGATCTGAATTTTGTATGTCTGAACTTGTAAACAAGTTAATCTGAAATCTGTTAGTCTGGGGACACAAGGTTAGGAGGGAAATTACTTGTGTCATCTGTTGTTTGGGACCCATATTAGTCAGTAACCCTTTCTGGTATCAAAACTTTGACCCAACAGTAGGTAGGATCCGGGCACGCTTACTGAACTAATTATAAGTGGTTCATTCTGATAATGGCGAGGGGTGTTGATGGTGCGTTCCAACCGGGTCATGTGCGTGCATGGATCCCGGGCTGCCTCTGTGGATGTTAGACGCCGTGACATCTGTAAATAGGTCTGTGCCAATTGGTTGTCACTTTAGGGAGTGATACACCCTAATGTGGGGCCGACACAGGGTATTTATGTATTAGGGAGCCGATCGCTTGGGGTAGGGTTTTAGGGTACAGTTAGTTCTATCTGTTTCTGTTGGTACCGTCTGTTTCTGTTGGGTGGTAACACCTGTCTGTTTCTGCGCGGTACCGTCTGTTCGGGTGGTAAAGGCCCATTTACTAGTGTACGCCTAATTCTACATTCTGTTTCCGTAGGGATTAATCTGTTTCTGTTTCTGTACCTTCTGTTTGGGTGGTAAAGGCCTATTATTAGCATTCTGTTTCTGTCTTTTTCTGTTCGGGTGGTAAAGGCCCATTATTAGCATTCCGTTTCTGTCTGTTTCTGTTCGGGTGGTAAAGGCCCATTATTAGCATTATGTTTCTGTCTGTTTCTGTTCGGGTGGTAAAGGCCCATTATTAGCATTCTATTTCTGTCTGTTTCTGTTTGGGTGGCAAAGGCCCATTACTAGCATTCTCTTCTATGGAAGTTGTTATGTTCCCATTTTGTTTCAGTTCAGACACTAGGGTGACACCTAATCCTGTTATACTAGTATTAGTGCAGAGAAGGGAAAAGCAAAAGCTTACATCATTCTGTTCTTTTTCTGTTCAACCTAAGTATATCTTCTACTTCTGTTATTGTTATCTCGAATCCAGTTTTATTTTCATGTCATCATCATTATTATTATATGTTCATATGCTGAAAGTCACTGGACTTGCCAAACTTTATGTCTGACCTTGCTTGTTTTCACCCTTTTTCTTCGGTTCCCCCCAGGTTTCCAAGGCGGGAATACTTTAGCTTAATCCGGATTTCTTCTGCTTGAAGTACTTAAAGTGCTTAAAGTATGGCTTGACTCCTTATGGCAGCTTCTGTGGGGATTATGATTTTAAAAACTATGCATTCTGAAGGCTTTTGTACAAGACTGATATTTTTGGACTTGAATTCTGATATTGTGATTTGAAAAGATGTAACCAAACTTGCTTCGGTTTCTATTTGTAATAAAGTTATAAATTTTTCAAGTACTGTTTTATCTGTCTTGTAAATTTCTATTATGTCTACTAAAACGCTCCATCAAAGTTAAGGCATCCCCTTTGTGGGTGACCTTAACGGAGGTGGGGTGTTTCACGTGGGGTGTTACACGTAGTATCAGAGATGAAGGTTACCATAACAGATAAAAGATTTTGAAAACCGTTTTCAAAAAGAATTATTAAAAAAAAGTGTATTCAAAAACATGTTTTAAAGAAGGTATTTTCAAGCGAAAGGTTTATTATGAAAACATAATCCCCAAAAGCCATATATCTTTCTTTCGATTCTCTGTTTGAATCTTTTCCTTTTTCCTTTTAGTATATTTGGGGAACCCGATATACCTAAGGGCGTACAGATACCAGGCTGGTTCAGAAGGTATCTGGAGGCTAGGGCTACTTCCCCAAGCCCAGCAAATGTTCCTCCTCCCCTAGCTGCAGCCGCTCCTCCTCCTCCTCCCCGTGTAGACGCTTTTTCTAAAATATGCAAAGACTTCCATGTGATGGACAGAAAACCGTTTTATGGAACTGAGGCATTTGTTAAGGCTCGGAATTGGCTCAAGGAAGTGGAGGACTTGTCTGGTATCTTTGAGATAGACGATGGAAGGAAGGTTCAGCTAGCTGCTTGGTTAATGAAGGATGAAGCTTCCTTTTGGTGGGAAGTAACTAAAGGAGGACGTGCAGTGGAGACGTGGATGGATTTAAGACAAAGGTTCGAGTCGAAATTTCTTTCACAAGTAGAGGAATGTTTATACATGGAGAGGTTCTTGGCTTTGAAACAAGGGAGTTCATCTGTGAAGGAGTACGTTAACAAGTTTAACCAGTTAGCAAGATTTGGTTTGGAATTAGTTAATACACAACATAAGAAGGCTTTGAGATTTGCTAAGGGTCTGAATGAACCATTACATGGGTTGGCTATATCCCACATCCCTATAGAGGCTACTTTCAAGAATCTTGTTGATATGGCATTAATACATGAAGAGGAGAAAGGTGCTAATGTAGATAAGGCACAGGATAAGAAAGGGGATCCAAAGAAGGCACAACAACAAAAGAAGGGTGTTATGGATAACAAGGGTTCACAGAAAAGAAAGTCTAACAATTGTGGAATACTTGTCCATTTGAAGAAGGACTGTAGGAAGAAGAAGAGGACTGGTTGCTTCCAATGTGGTGAGGCAGGACATATAATTAAAGACTGCCCAAGTAGGCAAGGACAAGGGCAGGGACAGAGGACATGATCTACTTCTGGAGGGCAGGTTCATGCTCTCATGGCAGCTATGCAAGAGAGAGGTAGAAACATTTCTGTTGAAAGTTTGATTTTCCTTTTCGATCTTCCTATACGTACTTTGTTTGATTCTGGTGCTTCGCATTCGTTTGTATTTGCTTATGTTGTTAAGTTTCTGTACCTAGATACTAGTATAGTAGTTGATCACGTTGTTATCTCAAATCCTATTGAGGGTACGGCTCATCTGTCTATGTTATGCGGGATTTGGGAATATCTGTGTATGGCGTTGAGTTCGAATGCAACGCTTATGTGCTTGGTTTCACGGGCTATGGGTTGATTCCAAGAATGGATTGGCTATCCAGGTATGGTGCCATTCTCGACTGTGAAAAGAGGGTAGTTAGACTGTTGAGTAGTTTGGGTAATACTCTCGATATCTCATGCGACCCTAAGGGTACTTTTATGCTTAGCTACCTAGAATCTCTTGACACTTCTATTGATGATTTGCAATCTGTTCGAGTAGTCCGTGAGTATGCAGATGTCTTTGAGGAGGTTAAGGGCTTACCTCCAAAACGCGAGATAGATTTCCGTATATACTTGGTGGACAATGCAAAGCCAGTTGCATTGCTTATGCGCCAAATGGCTCCAAGAGAAAGGAGGTAGCTTAGTAAACAAGTGAAAGAGTTGCTTGAGAAAGGGTTCATAAGCAGAAGTATCTCGGAGTGGGGTGCTCTAGTTGTTTTTGCCACGAAGGCTGATGGTTCGCTTAGATTGTGCGTGGACTATAGGGAGCTGAATAAGCTCACGAAGAAGAATAGACACCCAATACCGAGGATAGATGACTTGTTCGATCAGTTGGTTGGTGCTTCAATTTTCTCACAGTTGGATTTAGCTACTAGATTTCATCAGCTAAGGATGGCCGAGGACAATATAGATAAGACTGCATTTAGAACTCTTGATGGTTTCTTTGAATGGCTCGTCATGCCTTTTGGTTTGACGAGTGCACCGACATATTTCGTGAACTTAATGAATAGGGTGTTTAGGGAGTTTCTAAACAAGTTTGTGGTAGTCTTTGTGGTTGATATCCCGATCTTTTCTAGAAGTGAGGAAGAGCATGCCTTACATCTTAAGGAAGTCTTAGAGACCCTTCGAGCACCTCAACTCAAGGCTAAGTTCTCCAAATGTCACTCTTGGAGGAAGGAGTAAGATTCTTAGGGCACGTGGTCTATAAAGAAGGGATAGCAGTGGATCCTACGAAGGTAGTGGCAATCCAAGATTGGAATATTCCTTAGAATGCAATGGAAGTAAGAAGTTTTCTTGGTTTGGCAGGCTATTATAGGAAGTTCATTTAGGACTTTGCGAAGATATCAGCCCCACTTATACAGTTGAAAAAGAGTTTAACCTTTTCTTGGGATGTTAACTATGACGATGCTTTTCAACATTTGAAGAGGGCATTAACGACAGCTCCAGTTTTAGTTTTTCCAGATAGGAGTAATCCGTTCACGGTGTATACCGATGCTTGCGGGACAGGGCTTGCCGCAGTTTTGATGCAAGATGGAAAGGTGATATGTTATGGTGGAATGCAGTTGAAGGTCCATGAGAGGAAATACCCTACCCACGACTTAGAATTAGCTGCCATAGTTTTTGCGCTTAAGTCTTGGCACCATTACTTGCTTGGTGAGAAGTTTGAGTTGTATACAAACCATAAGTCACTAAAATACATGTTCTCTCAAAAATATCTAAACTTAAGGCAATAGAGGTGGATGGAGTTCTTAACATCCTATGATTTTGAGATTGCATATACCCCTGGCAAGGGTAACTTTGTAGCTGATGCCTAGAGTAGAAAGAAGTTGGTTTTGAGTCCCTTGTTTGTCGAAAGACATAGTTTAAAGTATATATCTACCTTTAACTTTAGACCCTCTATCGATTATGTACCCAGGTTGTTGGCATCATTAGAGGTGCGACCTACGCTTTTGGGACAGATAGGTGTGGCACAGCAAGATGACCCACAGCTGATAGAGACTGTAGACAAGCTCATAAGAGGGGAGTCTTCGAGCCATCTTAGTAGGTATACTATAAATGAAAAAGGTTTATTGCGTAGGTATGGGAGACTTTGTGTATCATGATACGAGAGTTTGAGAAGGACAATCCTTGAAGAAGCACATCATTCCAAGATGACCATAGATCCCGGTGGTGACAAGATGTATAGGGACATGAAGCGAGTTTTCTTTTGGGTCAGAATGAAGAAGGATGTGGTTGAGTTCGTTTCTAGATGCTTAGTGTGCCAGCAAGTCAAGGCTGAGCATAAGAAGCTTGGTGGTTTGCTTCACCCTTTAGAGGTTCCACAGTAGAAATGGGAAAGTGTTTTCATGGATTTCGTCGACGGGTTAGCGAGGTCAAGGAAGGGTAATACGATGTAACATCCCAGATTTTTCGGCCATTTAAATTCGAATATTTAAATCAGTTTATATATTATATTGAGAATATAATGGATATTTAATCGAATTTATTTATTTAAGATAAAGTTAGAATATATATATTTATATATTATTTAAAACCGGAATTTTTAATGTTGAGTTTTGATTGGATTTGAAACTGTTATTTTATATAATGATATTAACTTATCATTAAGCTTAGCGGTTTAATTAATTTTAATAATAAGGTAATATTAGTATATACAGAAGAGAATTTCCTTTGCGATATAAATTGATATCGAAATATAATCGGGCTAATGTACACTAGAGATGTACATGATGTTAAGCATCGACTCAAAAATTTCAAGCGAGACCAATCCCTTGTTTGTGCTTAAATCCCTCCGCTCTCGTCTAATTTAGCTTTCTTTTAGTAAACTCATTAGTGATGCAAGCCAAAACTTAGTTTAAACCAACGCTACACATAAGCATCTAGTAATTAGACGAAAAATGGTAAATGTACAACTCATTTGACATTTTTGCAATTCATACTTCATCCACCTGCTCTTGGTTACACATAGACAATTAATGTAAGCACACAGAAATTGAAAGGAAAACATCACAGAAATTGATTGAACACAGAACACGTGCAATGCAAAGCTAAAATACAGCACAAACATAAAAAAAAAAAGAAAAAAAAACAGTAAAGTTTGTACAGCTATATAACAAGAAACAGTCCTACAAACAAGAAAAATACATATGTATATTTCATAGATAGGGCCGATCAAATCTTTACATCAATAAACAGTTAATTAAAATCAGTACAATGGCCAAGAAATATATATACAAATTTAGAACTGCATTTACACAGTTTTAAAATCTGACAAGACAGAACAATACCAACAATGCAAATACTACAATGCTAAAAGAATTCATTCTTTTCAGCAGCTCTTTTGTTTCTTTCCAAGAGACCAGTGATCCATCATCTCAGTTTTGGTCTGAAAATGAAAAGGGGAAAAGAAGAAAAAAGGGTCAGAATAGTACATATTCCCATCCAAAACAGCTCAAGGAAATGGTGATGAACATTTTAGGGCAGTAATAGGAACAGCTAGGAATGTACATTGGTACAATAAGAAGAAGGGATTATGTGTACACAAAATCTGTACAGCCAAGACAAACAGTGAATTCACATGTATGCTACAGTAGATCTCACATGCAAATTCACCGCCTACACATAATTAAATTAGAAATAAAATCTAAGTTTCAGTTTTGAAATCTCAGATTTGAATTTAATAAACAATTCAAAGCCTATACACATGGACAAGTTCAATCACGGTTTCATGGCGACCAGACCAGCAGACATTGAAAATACAATACAGAATGCATCAAATCTCATCGCTGACATAAGGAAAAGATCATGGCTAAAACCTAGGTTCAGCTATGATCAACTCTATGATTTCACAAGGTGATTTCGACATTGATCCAATCCATATTTTCACACAACTATAAATACACACCACAATTCATTTTCCAGATCAAGCAGAAAACAGTTCGAACCATTTCTAAATTAAAACAGAAATAAAACAGCAATTAAAAATCAGTGAAGGACTTATCTGAATTGGTAGACCCAAGCACTCCATTCAGTATGCAATTTGACCGAATTTTTCTGATAGTTTGCTCGAGACCAGGGACCAAGGGTTCGGCAGACCGTAAAAATTGGAACCTCGTGTTGGATTCGCGAAGATCTGTGGTGGATGTATGTAGAAGGATCCTTCATTTTGGAATCGCCTTGGATGACTCGATCGGTTGCTGAAGTAGAGTTCGACGGTTTAGGGTTCAGGCGAGGAATTGAAGGCAAAGGTCCAAGAGAAGGTGGATCGAAGGAAGAATAAGGGGGAGCGACGCCATAACAATTCGATTGGTTGTTGAAATCACAAAGAGGGATTAGGGTTTGATTTATCGGCTAGGGTTTTTAATTTGGAATTAAAACGATGGAGGCGGCTGATAAATGAATCAAGGGTTACGGTGGGGAGGTTTTAAGGTAGAGGCGGGTTGATAAGTATTGGGCCAAGGTTAAAGGTAAAAGCCCGTGTATTTTTTTTAAAGGGAACCATGTTTTTAATTTAATTTAATTTACAAATTTATTTACGTGATTTCTCGATCATACAGTATCGGATTTACGCGCGGTCAATTGCGTTGGGACCGTGGTGACGAGTACTTCGAGATGGAGCTAATCTAGTCTGGATCTGAAGTGACTGGATTCGAATTAAACGCCAGTTTAATTTGATTAAAACATACCATTATCAACGGATTTCAAATCAAGGTGAGTTAAACTCACTCAGCTCTTCCCATTTATATTTTATATAAATTGGGTTTTTAATTTTGCGTGCTCTGCTTGCTAGTGATATATTATTGATTGAAATTTTAGAATTAAACGGTCGTTTAATTTCAGTAAAACACCAATCGTTATGATTTGACCTGAATAAAGTAAATTCCCCAGATTGGTCACGTTTATAAACGTGATTGAAATTGTTTGGAATTGTTTGAATGGTTTGAATTGATTGTTGATTGATTGATGATCGATATAGGACTTAACAGTCAAATAAAAAGAAATGATTGGTTATTGTTGACTGTTGAAATATTTTTCATTATTTATGCTGATGGATGGTATGGGTTGGGTAATTGACATCACCTGGCTTATAAATCAGTCGATTTATAAAATATGGCTTTATCGGCAGTGAATCGATGATATTTGAGTTATAAATTTATTTTATAACGAGATTAGATTTTTGAAAGTTATTTCCTGGAAAGGATAGTTAGAAGGGGGAACAAATAAATATTTATTTATTAAAAGTTTATACAGAAATTATGAAGTGGTTTTTATAAAATAAATTTTCGTATGTCGATAAGAATTAAAAGGCAGGAATTAACCTAGCAGTCAAGGGTTTAATCGTGAATGATTAAATAGAGTTATTATCTTTTAATTAATTTAAAGAAAGGGGTTAAATAGAGTTGGTTAAAGGAATAACCATATTTTGGGGTCGACCATTTAAACTTGATTAGACCTTAAATTAGTAAAATGATTTAATAAATGGTTAGTTAATCTTAGTAAGGGGTAAAAAAGGGAATTTATTATTCATTCTAGAAGATAAAAGAGTTAATTGATTTAAATGATAAATGTTGAAATAAAAGTAAATAAGTTGGTATGGTAATGAAATAACCTTTAGTAACCCAGTTTGAAATGAAAGGGTCGAGTTTTAACTCGAGTTTTATAATGAGGCAAATAAGAGGTTTAAAAGGAAGGTATATCACTTGAATGAAGAGTTTTACTTAACATTTGAAGTTAAGGGAAATAAAAGGGTTTATATTAAATTTATAAACAAGGTTTATAAATGGAAATGTGAATTAAAGCGTTGTTTTAATTTGAAAACACTTAATAAGGATATTAAGTGAATCAATGGATTTAAAAAGGAGATTGGGGCGATTAATTTTAAAGGCCAAGTGGTGCTGAACACCAGACCAGTAAATCTATTTTTGTGTTTTCATGAATTTTTACTTGATAGTTAAATAACCGACTATCAAGTCTGGCCATTACGATTGTTGGTATGGAAAGACCGGGATCGAATGTTTATTCGAAAACCATTCCGACCAACAAATACGAAATATATAAGGAGATGAAGTGACGATCGATATGGAGCATATGAAGACCATAGATCTTCATGAAGCGGAAGAACCACTTTCAATCTCTGATTCGCGCCGGAGATATACTGGGGTTTTGTCGTGGTTGGAATCTGTGGATTGCAAGGACGATTCGCTACTGATCCATGGGGTGATTCCTATATTGGATGCAGTAGGAGAGTACCTTCGGTTCATCCTGTTCCTGGATGACTTGTATGGACGAGTGTCTGACAGAGTATTTCCAATGGGCCACGTACGTTGATTTCTTCAAACGTATCATAGTTGGTTAGCTCCCAACTAGGGTATTTTTGTAAATGTCAATTAGTGATATCCAAAGGATCTGACGATGT
This sequence comes from Allium sativum, assembly GCA_030737875.1. Lineage (NCBI taxonomy): Eukaryota > Viridiplantae > Streptophyta > Magnoliopsida > Asparagales > Amaryllidaceae > Allium > Allium sativum. The sequence continues at coordinate 658,718,871 of CM060920.1, forward strand.
GGCATTCAAAGTGAATGGTGGCCAGATGTTTGAAAGAGAAATTCTAGCCTCAAGCCTCATCAACCGGGAGATGATAAAAATCGGGCAGGCAGCATGGCTATGTGGGTCGCTCCCATTAGGGTGTATAATCACCTATCTAGAGAAATTCCTTTTGTTTCTTATTCTATCGATTCTGCCCATTCGGGAACGGTGGTTTGAGTCCAACCGTTGGTGATATACATTCGATACACTCAAGAGAAATGAGTGGTCGGTCATGTGAGGGCCGGGTTGCAAGACGTTCTTGTTGAACCCTGTGTATTCGCCTCTAGAGATACACGTGCGGAAGGTGGTCCCATACCTTGTCAAGTTGGAAATCCAATATCCAATAAGCGCCTGCGGTTTTCGATTTTATACTATATACGGGGAGCGTGAGATGCAAGCGTTCCTCTAGATTTGTTAATTATTTGTATCTAGACATTATCATAATATCAGATCAAGATATTGATTTCGAATACTGGTTTGGGTTATCGTAAGGTAAAAACCGTCCGTGTTTATGTGTGGATCGGTCTTACGATTATCTTTTTCTTTCGAAAGGATTTTAACTTAAAAATCAAGTTGTGTGATACTATAAATGATGTGCGAGTTTTTCTCACTCTGGTCCACCAGACTGATCCGGTGTTTTGTAAATGCTCGGGTTAGACCGAGGTGTACAGGTTCAGGTTATCAGGTACTGAGAAGTCCAGAGACGGGCTGAAGATGTTCAAACGAATGATATTCCGCTGTGTGTATGAGGACAGATTATTATAACTGTCCAGATGTATGTTGTACTCTGATCTTGTAAGTATTTTAAAGTTTTTAGTAAAGATTTATTTCTGTATTATATTTTGTTCCGCTGCGATGTGAGACTCTGTGTTGGTAATTCTTCTTCTTCTATTCTAACTTTCTATCTCTCTTATCTCACCCTCTAATTTCTTTCTATAAACGTTCCAGTATTTTCAGTGTGGAGGGTCGGCATGAGTACGGTAAAGGGTATTTATGTCGATTTTCGAGGCCGAAAATCCCTGGGTCGTTACAGTGGTATCAGAGCTATTGGTTGAGTAGTAACCTTGGCTCTGTGGCGTAACTCAATAGAGATGGGGTTAGTATCACCCTAGATTGAGTTTGAATGTATATATATGAGAGCGTATTTGTAAAATGTTATATACAAATGGTTTGTATTGTGTCTGTTGATCGGTTCGAGTGTTGAAAAGCATAGAACTGGCAATGGATACGATATTGTTTTATAAAGAGGGTAAATGAAATAATTTTTCCCAAGGTATATTTTTATACAGAAAAGGGAAATAATTTTCTATATATTATGATGATGTGGGATGTTTGTTTGGTTGTTCTGATAGATTTGATTTGAAATCTAATTTGAATTTTGAAATAAAATTGAATTGATTAGAAAACAAATTCGTCAATTGAATATAACATGAAAGTAAAGCTGAGCTTGGTTAAGAAAAACCCATTTAAGAATGAGTTCAAAGTAAGCGAACTTGAATGAATTGGGGGTTGAAAATTTAATGGATAAATAGATTGGGATTCAAATAAAGTGGATTTCCATTCGAATTTTGAATTTTTCTTTTCGAAGGAATTGAGGCCCAAAGTGGCAGTGGTAGTCGTACCAATCGAGCCACGCAGAGGAGATGATGGCAAAATTCTCGAAAATTTTTAGAATTTGAATTTATTTTTAAATTAACGCAAAAGTAATAATTTTAAAATAATTCGATTCGGAATATTTTCCTTACTTTGCAATTTCGAGGACGAAATTATTTTAAGGGGGGAAGAATGTAACATCCCAGATTTTTCGGCCATTTAAATTCGAATATTTAAATCAGTTTATATATTATATTTAGAATATAATGGATATTTAATCGAATTTATTTATTTAAGATAAAGTTAGAATATATATATTTATATATTATTTAAAACCGGAATTTTTAATGTTGAGTTTTGATTGGATTTGAAACTGTTATTTTATATAATGATATTAACTTATCATTAAGCTTAGCGGTTTAATTAATTTTAATAATAAGGTAATATTAGTATATACAGAAGAGAATTTCCTTTGCCATATAAATTGATATCGAAATATAATCGGGCTAATGTACACTAGAGATGTACATGATGTTAAGCATCGACTCAAAAATTTCAAGCGAGACCAATCCCTTGTTTGTGCTTAAATCCCTCCGCTCTCGTCTAATTTAGCTTTCTTTTAGTAAACTCATTAGTGATGCAAGCCAAGACTTAGTTTAAACCAACGCTACACATAAGAATCTAGTAATTAGACGAAAAATGGTAAATGTACAACTCATTTGACATTTTTGCAATTCACACTTCATCCACCTACTCTTGGTTACACATAGACAATTAATGTAAGCACACAGAAATTGAAAGGAAAACATCACAGAAATTGATTGAACACAGAACACGTGCAATGCAAAGCTAAAATACAACACAAACATAAAAAAAAAGAAAAAAAAAACAGTAAAGTTTGTACAGCTATATAGCAAGAAACAGTCCTACAAACAAGAAAAATACATATGTATATTTCATAGATAGGGCCGATCAAATCTTTACATCAATAAACAGTTAATTAAAATCAGTACAATGGCCAAGAAATATATATACAAATTTAGAACTGCATTTACACAGTTTTAAAATCTGACAAGACAGAACAATACCAACAATGCAAATACTACAATGCTAAAAGAATTCATTCTTTTCAGCAGCTCTTTTGTTTCTTTCCAAGAGACCAGTGATCCATCATCTCAGTTTTGGTCTGAAAATGAAAAGGGGAAAAGAAGAAAAAAGGGTCAGAATAGTACATATTCCCATCCAAAACAGCTCAAGGAAATGGTGATGAACATTTTAGGGCAGTAATAGGAACAGCTAGGAATGTACATTGGTACAATAAGAAGAAGGGATTATGTGTACACAAAATCTGTACAGCCAAGACAAACAGTGAATTCACATGTATGCTACAGTAGATCTCACATGCAAATTCACCGCCTACACATAATTAAATTAGAAATAAAATCTAAGTTTCAGTTTCGAAATCTCAGATTTGAATTTAATAAACAATTCAAAGCCTATACACATGGACAAGTTCAATCACGGTTTCATGGCGACCAGACAAGCAGACATTGAAAATACAATACAGAATGCATCAAATCTCATCGCTGACATAAGGAAAAGATCACGGCTAAAACCTAGGTTCAGCTATGATCAACTCTATGATTTCACAAGGTGATTTCGACATTGATCCAATCCATATTTTCACACAACTATAAATACACACCACAATTCATTTTCCAGATCAAGCAGAAAACAGTTCGAACCATTTCTAAATTAAAACAGAAATAAAACAGCAATTAAAAATCAGTGAAGGACTTATCTGAATTGGTAGACCCAAGCACTCCATTCAGTATGCAATTTGACCGAATTTTTCTGATAGTTTGCTCGAGACCAGGGACCAAGGGTTCGGCAGACCGTAAAAATTGGAACCTCGTGTTGGATTCGCGAAGATCTGTGGTGGATGTATGTAGAAGGATCCTTCATTTTGGAATCGCCTTGGATGACTCGATCGGTTGCTGAAGTAGAGTTCGATGGTTTAGGGTTCAGGCGAGGAATTGAAGGCAAAGGTCCAAGAGAAGGTGGATCGAAGGAAGAATAAGGGGGAGCGACGCCATAACAATTCGATTGGTTGTTGAAATCACAAAGAGGGATTAGGGTTTGATTTATCGGCTAGGGTTTTTAATTTGGAATTAAAACGATGGAGGCGGCTGATAAATGAATCAAGGGTTACGGTGGGGAGGTTTTAAGGTAGAGGCGGGTTGATAAGTATTGGGCCAAGGTTAAAGGTAAAAGCCCGTGTATTTTTTTTAAAGGGAACCATGTTTTTAATTTAATTTAATTTACAAATTTATTTACGTGATTTCTCGATCATACAGTATCGGATTTACGCGCGGTCAATTGCGTTGGGACCGTGGTGACGAGTACTTCGAGATGGAGCTAATCTAGTCTGGATCTGAAGTGACTGGATTCGAATTCGAATTAAACGCCAGTTTAATTTGATTAAAACAGACCATTATCAACGGATTTCAAATCAAGGTGAGTTAAACTCACTCAGCTCTTCCCATTTATATTTTATATAAATTGGGTTTTTAATTTTGCGTGCTCTGCTTGCTAGTGATTGACTGCTTGCTAGTGATATATTATTGATTGAAATTTTAGAATTAAACGGTCGTTTAATTTCAGTAAAACACCAATTGTTATGATTTGACCTGAATAAAGTAAATTCCCCTGATTGGTCACGTTTATAAACGTGATTGAAATTGTTTGGAATTGTTTGAATGGTTTGAATTGATTGTTGATTGATTGATGATCGATATAGGACTTAACAGTCAAATAAAAAGAAATGATTGGTTATTGTTGACTGTTGAAATATTTTTCAACATTTATGCTGATGGATGGTATGGGTTGGGTAATTGGCATCACCTGGCTTATAAATTAGTCGATTTATAAAATATGGCTTTATCGGCAGTGAATCGATGATATTTGAGTTATAAATTTATTTTATAACGAGATTAGATTTTTGAAAGTTATTGCCTGGAAAGGATAGTTAGAAGGGGGAACAAATAAATATTTATTTATTAAAAGTTTATACAGAAATTATGAAGTGGTTTTTATAAAATAAATTTTCGTATGTCGATAAGAATTAAAAGGCAGGAATTAACCTAGCAGTCAAGGGTTTAATCGTGAATGATTAAATAGAGTTATTATCTTTTAATTAATTTAAAGAAAGGGGTTAAATAGAGTTGGTTAAAGGAATAACCATATTTTGGGGTCGACCATTTAAACTTGATTAGACCTTAAATTAGTAAAATGATTTAATAAATGGTTAGTTAATCTTAGTAAGGGGTAAAAAAGGGAATTTATTATTCATTCTAGAAGATAAAAGAGTTAATTGATTTAAATGATAAATGTTGAAATAAAAGTAAATAAGTTGGTATGGTAATGAAATAACCTTTAGTAACCCAGTTTGAAATGAAAGGGTCGAGTTTTAACTCGAGTTTTATAATGAGGCAAATAAGAGGTTTAAAAGGAAGGTATATCACTTGAATGAAGAGTTTTACTTAACATTTGAAGTTAAGGGAAATAAAAGGGTTTATATTAAATTTATAAACAAGGTTTATAAATGGAAATGTGAATTAAAGCGTTGTTTTAATTTGAAAACACTTAATAAGGATATTAAGTGAATCAATGGATTTAAAAAGGAGATTGGGGCGATTAATTTTAAAGGCCAAGTGGTGCTGAACACCAGACCAGTAAATCTATTTTTGTGTTTTCATGAATTTTTACTTGATAGTTAAATAACCGACTATCAAGTCTGGCCATTACGATTGTTGGTATGGAAAGACCGGGATCGAATGTTTATTCGAAAACCATTCCGACCAACAAATACGAAATATATAAGGAGATGAAGTGACGATCGATATGGAGCATATGAAGACCATAGATCTTCATGAAGTGGAAGAACCACTTTCAATCTCTGATTCGCGCCGGAGATATACTGGGGTTTTGTCGTGGTTGGAATCTGTGGATTGCAAGGACGATTCGCTACTGATCCATGGGGTGATTCCTATATTGGATGCAGTAGGAGAGTACCTTCGGTTCATCCTGTTCCTGGATGACTTGTATGGACGAGTGTCTGACAGAGTATTTCCAATGGGCCACGTACGTTGATTTCTTCAAACGTATCATAGTTGGTTAGCTCCCAACTAGGGTATTTTTGTAAATGTCAATTAGTGATATCCAAAGGATCTGACGATGTGGCATTCAAAGTGAATGGTGGCCAGATGTTTGAAAGAGGAATTCTAGCCTCAAGCCTCATCAACCGGGAGATGATAAAAATCGGGCAGGCAGCATGGCTATGTGGGTCGCTCCCATTAGGGTGTATAATCACCTATCTAGAGAAATTCCTTTTGTTTCTTATTCTATCGATTCTGCCTATTCAGGAACGGTGGTTTGAGTCCAACCGTTGGTGATATACATTCGATACACTCAAGAGAAATGAGTGGTCGGTCATGTGAGGGCCGGGTTGCAAGACGTTCTTGTTGAACCCTGTGTATTCGCCTCTAGAGATACACGTGCGGAAGGTGGTCCCATACCTTGTCAAGTTGGAAATCCAATATCCAATAAGCGCCTGCGGTTTTCGATTTTATACTATATACGGGGAGCGTGAGATGCAAGCGTTCCTCTAGATTTGTTAATTATTTGTATCTAGACATTATCATAATATCAGATCAAGATATTGATTTCGAATACTGGTTTGGGTTATCGTAAGGTAAAAACCGTCCGTGTTTATGTGTGGATCGGTCTTACGATTATCTTTTTCTTTCGAAAGGATTTTAACTTAAAAATCAAGTTGTGTGATACTATAAATGATGTGCGAGTTTTTCTCACTCTGGTCCACCAGACTGATCCGATGTTTTGTAAATGCTCGGGTTAGACCGAGGTGTACAGGTTCAGGTTATCAGGTACTGAGAAGTCCAGAGACGGGCTGAAGATGTTCAAACGAATGATATTCCGCTGTGTGTATGAGGACAGATTATTATAACTGTCCAGATGTATGTTGTACTCTGATCTTGTAAGTATTTTAAAGTTTTTAGTAAAGATTTATTTCTGTATTATATTTTGTTCCGCTGCGATGTGAGACTCTGTGTTGGTAATTCTTCTTCTTCTATTCTAACTTTCTATCTCTCTTATCTCACCCTCTAATTTCTTTCTATAAACGTTCCAGTATTTTCGGTGTGGAGGGTCGGCATGAGTACGGTAAAGGGTATTTATGTCGATTTTCGAGGCCGAAAATCCCTGGGTCGTTACATACGAGGATTTGGGTAGTAGTAGATAGACTTACCAAGAGAGCCCATTTCATTCCCGTTAAGAGTAAAAGAACAGTGGCATGGTTAGCATTTGTTTATCTCCGAGAGATAGTTCGTCTACATGGCATATCTTCTAGTACCGTAAGCGATCGATATCCCATTTTCACTAGTGAGTTTTGGAAGAGCTTGAAAGAAGTGGTCGGGGTGCAATTGTGTTTGAGCACCGCTTATCACCCTCAGACGGACGGGCAAACAGAAAGAGTGAATCGGATTCTAGAAGGTCTTTTGAGATTATGCATCTTGGACTTTGGAGGACAAGGGAGGAACACCTTCCATTAGTAGAGTTCGCCTACAAGAACAACTACCAGACTAGTATTGGCATGTCACCTTTTGAAGCTCTATATGGATGACCTTGCCGATCACCGACTTGTTGGTGGGAATCTACGGATAAGATTTTGCTTGGGCCCGAGATGGTTAGGGAAACCTCGGAGAAGATAGACTTGATTCGAAGACACATGAAGACATCACAATACCGGCAAAAGTCATACGCTGATAAAAGACGAACCGATCTTGAGTATGATGTTGGAGACATGGTTTTTATTAAAGTATCACCATTGAAGATTGTATTTCATTTTGGATCTGTAGGGAAATTGGCACTAAGATTCGTAGGGCCATTCCCCATTACAGAAAGAATTGGACAGATGGCCTATAAAGCGAAGTTGCTTGAGAAGCTTAGTGGTGTTCATGACGTATTTCACGTGTCGAATTTGAGGAAGTGTTTACATGATACCGTGGAAGTAATAGAGCCGAACATGCTTGGAGAAGTGGAAGTAGAGCGAGATGCTACAATTAGATGAGTTCCTACATGCATCCTTGGAACGTAGGTCAAGAAATTACGCAACCGAGATGTCAACTTGGTTAAAGTCCAATGGGGAGATGATCAACGAGACGCGACTTGGGAAACGGAAGACAAGATACGTGTGTCGTACACTTTCCTTTTTTAGGGTATGTTCTTAACTTCTCCTTTTTCTACCGCTTTGTTTATAATTGTTCTATCGTTTAGTGTATCCTCTTGATTATATCTTCGATCTTTAGGTAGAAAATCCTATGGTTGTAAACTTGTGTTTGAGACATGTTATATTTGGTGGATGCAAGTGGATGTAATTATTTGCTAGTGGTTGCTCATGGATGCATTTACACACACATTAGGCACTAGATCGGCTCAATCGCTTTCATATTGCATATGAGTGAGTGTGCATATTTAAATTAATGGATGTATATTGTATGTGTTATCATATGGATGAATGATTGTGCACTCATATATAAATGATATGTATCATTAGGATTCTTTTGCATACATAATGGACGCATGACACTATCATGTTTTGCATTAAGGAGGTCGACTGAATCAGTAGACTGCCTGATTTGCATTAGGATAAGGACATATACACACACTTTGCATATGTTCATGAAAGCATTAGAAGTCTTTTAAGGACAATGGATGCCCGTGATTGATGGATGAGTAGATGGATGGTAGGACATACATTCCTTTCAGCATCGATATTTCGGGGATGATATCCTTTAAGCAGGGGGGGGGGGGGGGGAATGTAACACCCCGTAATTTTAAAACATGACATAAGGGACAATTAAAGAATAAATAATTTTTAAAAGAAGAATTAAGCGAAACGGGTTACACCATTGCGTTCGTCTCGGAATTCTTCTTGAGATAGAGTCTGAGTTTGCGTAAGAATGAAGGAGTTATCGACGATGGAAGATTGGCAGAACAATCAGGAAACAGGCCAGGATAACTGGCGCACTTGTGAAGTGCGCCAGAACAAAATTGAACTGGCGCACCTGGGAAGTGCGCCCAGGCCGAGCCAGATCTGCAGAATTCTAGAGATTTCCATGATGACGTGTCTTTTCAATCTGAGCGGTTCTGATTGTTTCTAATCTAATCTAAAGCTCATAGTTCACCTAATACATTTATAAATAAACACCTAAACCTAACCCTAATCTCATTTAACCCTAATCCATGGCGCCTCCATGCTACTGCTCCATCTTAAATAAATTTAGATTTTATTCTCCATCAAGTCAAATTAGAAGATCGTATCTACAAATCAAAATAGGGTATTCTAAGATCAAGATCTGCTACAACAAAGCCTTATTCTCTTTTCTACGAATCCTATCGTTGTGAGTTTACGTCACTTTCACATATAATTAAATAAAAAAGAGACTGTGATAGGATTGTAAATTAGATCTGATGTATGTGCCTGTAAATAAGTTGAATCATATCAAGTTTTGAAATTTATCCTTTAGATCCATACCTAAATGCTATTATCATATGCATGTCTGATCTATTTTATCGTTATTTAATTCACATGCCTATTTATATGTTTATGCCAATTTTGATGTTTGATTCTCTTCCCTTCTTCTTTTCCTTTTTCCTTTTTGATATTAGGCTAACTTCGAGCCTAAGCATATTGCGTTGAGATTTACGTACGAATAACGTTGGAATGATTGAGAAAAGTTTAGGAATTATGTAATAAAATGAGATTTGACATAAATTGTTGATGGCTATGAAAATTGGATTGGGCATAATTTGGCACAACTTATACACATGAGATTATAGGCATAATTTGGATAAAAATTATAAACATAATTTAGATTGGAAATTATGGTTGATTGGAATATATTATAATCCAAGATTTGAAATTGGGACTTGAATCAAGAAAGCGATAATGAACGCCTAAGACACGAGGTTAGATTCAGACTGCGGTATAAGCCTGCTCGGAACCACTGGCATATCCAGCAACTGCAAAACGGTAATCTAATGTAAGAGGTCAAAGGCAGAAATTAGATGAGTAATAATGCAAAGACACGAGGTTAGATTCGGATTGCGGTATAAGCTTGCTCGGAACCGCCCGGCATATCCAGCAACCGCAAAACGGTAATTTGATGTGGGAGGTCTTGCAAGATTACGGTTATAATGAATTAATGAACACTTAACCAAGATAAAACATGTGATTAGACATGGGGATAATAAAGAGTTAAGTGGGTAACATGGGTAGCATGTGAAACATAATTAAAGCACTTAACCAAGATAAGACATGTGATTAGACATGGGGATAAAGAGGGGTTGAGTGGGAATTCCTAGTGGGGATCAAGCTTAGGAGGGAAGCTTGTGTCAAGTGTATGGAACCTTTTCAACCAATAACCCATTTTAGTATCTATATGAGCTCGAACTAGGTTGAGGACAGGGACACGCTTACTGGGGTTGATTGTAAGAGGTCAATAAAGAGTTGGCAGTGGCAGTGCAAGTCCAACGGAGTCATGCGCGTGCGCGGGTCCGGGCTAGTATGTAAGACGTTGTTGCGTCATGTAAGTATCAGCTGTGCATTTCAGTAGTATCGGGTTTGCCACCTTAGGGAGTGATACACCCTATTGTAGGACCAACACATGTATCTACGAGGCTAGGGAGCCAATTGAATGGGGAGGGTAGTAGGTACATTTAGTTGTGGCAGGAGCAAGTGGGCACATGCGAGAGCAGCTAGGAGTATACGAAGCTACCATTATTATGGTTTGTAGGGAGGGATCATCTTTTAGTATATAACTAGTTTGTTGGTACAGTGCAGAGCATATCTTATAGTGGTTAGGAGCGCAGTCGATGTCCTATCTTGCTTACCTTGTTTAGCTTGTCATATCTGCTTATGTTACAGTAATCTCTTATATCCAATTTATGTTCTTATCCTGTAACTTTACTGATTATATTGTTAAAGTCACTAGACTTGCCAGACTTTATGTCTGTCCCTTTTTGTTTCGCCTCTTTTCTTTCTTTTCCCCCTAGGTTCTCAGGGTGGGATTAGTGAAGCTTGACTCAGATCTCTTTCTTCTTGAAATGCTTGGAAGTGTTGAAAGTAATGCTCAGCTTTATCTCTTTTTCATTATGGCTATTTGGAGTGGGATTATGGTTTTGCTTTTATCTACTCTAATAATAATTTTGTTCAAGATGGATATTTGTGTACTTGGCTTTAGTATGTGATTTTGATGTTGTCACCAAACATGTTTTGCTTTTCTGCTGCAATGAATAAATTGTGAATTTTTAAGTACCATTTTATATATCTGTCTTGTGATGTTCTATTCTATACTCTTGTAACGCTCCATGAAATTTAGTGCATTCTCTTTGTGTTTGACATTAACGAACGAGGGGTGTTACATATCTGTTCGACCCCTTGACCACAATGTTTGGCCTACTAGAAAGTGTGGCACCACAATCATAATACAAATGGATTTTGGCCAACTCTGGCCATCCGACCACCCAAATTTGACATGAATATATCAATTTACCCCTTTTTACCTCATTTACAAGCTCATGTCCTCGGATCAACCCATCGTTGCGAATCCACCATAGAATTATGCAACCCTATAGCGAAACTGAGAAAGATCACCAGATTCTGGCCAAACGACGTAATAAGATGGAAAACGAATTGTATATTTGAGTCGCGTTCATCGACCCATTCCAAAGATGTATAATATGACATGATTTGAAACATCTGAATTTTTGATGTTGTTTTCAGATTTGTAATCACAATTTTTCCTATCAGAAGACATTTCAGTATTTTAGAATAATTCCAATGTTTTGGAAAAAGTAGATGATGGCTAGGGCTTAAGAAAATCCAATATTGGGTTACAGTTGTTGCAACAACCCAAAAGCCCATATACTATGTTAAATCGAATTTTTTCTTTACGTGTATTGAAATATAGGTTTTTGATATTTTAAATGCAGTAAAATTATCAAAATTTACTAAAACACGATTCTACACAAATTTATTTTCTTCTCATCAACTTAAATTTTAAATTATCTTCGCAACTCCAAGTTAACGACAAAATTTTATTTTTTCGCAATTCATTTTTATCTTTTTATTTGGATTCCACTTATATTAAAAGAAAATGTTCAAATTTTATTTTCTCAAAAATATTATTTTAGTTACTTTAAAAACATATTTTATTTAATGTAAAACACGTGTTTTTACAGATAAAATCGTATATTTGGAGCAATGAACATCCGAATTTCGAGAAATGGAAAAAAATACCATCTTACTCAGAAAATGATCTACTATTTTTAGAATGAAAATGCCTGAGTTCCGACAAACTTTTATTTTCAAAATGATCTATTCAATTCTAACTAAATTTGTGAACAGAACTAACTTGCATATTTTACTATGAAATTTATTCCTACGTTATATTTAGTTATACAAATTCAAATCTTGGTATTTAGATTTTAATTCAAAATTTAAGTTATAACATCAATCTCGATATATCGGTTGTCGCTATCGGAAATCGATTTAAACAGAGCAAGAGAAAGTTGACGTTTTCACTATAAAATTTACAAGATCAATCTTATGTAAAATATTACTTCGTAAGAATGAGTATTCCAATGTTTATATTATTAATCATTTACACATTAGCATTAGAGCAACTAATTTCTGAAATATACGATCATTCTAATTTTTATTATTCAAATTGAATGTATGTGTTTTAATTTACATTTAGAAATCAATTTCATTCATTTTTATATTTCAAATAAATAAATTTTAAATTCTTAAGTAAACTTTCAGTTAAACACGATATTTAAAATCATTAAAATTCCAGATTGTTACATTCATACTTATTGATTTAGTAATTGTTATTTATTTATTATCAAATAATAAATATTAATTACTTATTGTTGACCGCCTTTTGGGAAGGCCGTCAAGATCGTATATTCCTGCAACCAAGCACAGAGACACACCACTGAATATTCAGGTTCAAAGACCCTCGGATCGACCAAGAATCCTTCGCGAAAAGCAAGAACCAGGTGCCCTTGGAATCTCGGCTCAAAGTGCCTTCGGGTCGACCAGTCGACCCGACCTGGAAGCTATGCACTTGAATGAAGACAATGGCCTCAATCATCACTCGGGTCGACCCTAAGATATGCCGATCTGACCTACAGTAAACACGTCCGAAGGCAAAAGCTTTGGCTCAATATTAATCTCATATCGGATCGAATCCCGGGTCAATGAAGTCAAGCCGATCCCACACATGTGCCAAAATATCTCTGCTTTGGCCTATTCTTGCTCCGATTTGACTACTTCAACAACCCCTAGAATATAGGATCTGCAACCACCTGTCCACATCTAGCCTGATTGGGCCTTTTTTTACACAAGAAGAAAGCTTCTTCATCCATTCTACAATCTTGGGATTGATGCCACGTGTCTTAGTCGACCCGAGAACTGTAGCATATATAAATAGCCAATCAAAGCTTCAAACAAGGGACTTTGGGCCCTTCTCTTGTTATTTTACTATTTTAACATCATTGTACTAAAGATTAGCTGTTAAAATCATCATTTGTAAACAAGGACTTTGAGCCATTCTCTTATTATTTTGTTATGCCACTTTTTGTGTCAATACTTTGGTGCTTTCATTGAGAAACTTTATTCCCAGCATTTTTAGGATTTTGCTCAACTTTTGAATCACTAAGTTCGAGATAAAATCCTAGTTCCAATCATTTTCAACAACCATTGTTTCCAAGTCTTCTACACGCGCTTTTGGAAAACAGCAATAGTAGCCATCTTCTACATCATCGGCGGAGACTACTTCAGCTCTAATCCTTGGTTCGACTCAGGTCGGCTCGACCCTTCCTAGGTCGACATAGACCCAACCAGAGGAACGACCATCAATACATCCTTCTGCACTCGTTTCTCCAACTGACCAGGCTCCTTATTCGATGTTTGCAACCCGTGATGATTTCATGGATGTGATGAATTAGCTTCGGGAAATGATGACAGCGTTGAGTGCTTAAGCATGAGAGAATGCGGCGATGAGGCAGTATACGAACCGGATAACAAGGCGGTGGGACGAGTTTAGGAACCAGCAAGCTACTTCTCCATTGTGGGAAGAAGATGTTGAAGGATCGTCATCTTCTGGGAGGAGTGGAGACCATCGATGACAACGTCGCCCGCTTGAAAGACCACAGTACATGCACGATCCGCGCTTTGGGAGGCTTCCGGCCCAACTCGAGATAGTCTATCAAGCCCAGATCGATAATGCTGATTCAGAGCATGCCGACCCAAGACCCGAGGCACATCGAGCCTGATATCTAGTCGAGTCGGAACCCTCCTCCTCCCGTGAATCGCGACACTTTTTGGGAAACCCATGCTCCTATGCTTCCTCCCAGACGTCTTGTGATTGGCCGAGACAATCGGGGACAAAGAAGTTTCGCTTGGACGGCAGGCCAGGCAATGTTGCCTGGAATGGTGGTAAAGGGAGTCCTACCAGCCAAAAATTCAGGCCAGTATATCTTTAGTACTCCCAATTTGACCGCCAAGGTGCGACAAATCATGAATGACAGTAGGGGCTTCAAGAACAAAGCTTGGGGGATCGAACGTAGCCACAGTGCGTTTATAGATGGCATTCTGCAAGTGGGATTCCCAAGAAGGTTCAGCATGCCCCAGATGAGCCACTATTCGGGTACAATATACCCTCAACAACATTTGATGAGGTACTCATGGTACATGTAGGCATAAGGTTCCACTGACGTGATTAACTGCAAGGCTTTTCCGATATTCTTTACTGGAGTAGCACCCATGTGGTTCACGCGACTTCCTCCTTATTCTGTCCTAAATTTCAAAGACTTGAGTGAGAAGTACTTGAACCAATTCCATCTTCACACCACAAAATCAAAGAATGTCACGGCACTCTCGACAAGTAAGAAGGCTAAAAAGGATTCGTTGAGGGATTATCTTAACTATTTCAACATGGTCATAACCGAGGTGAGAAATCCCAGTCATGAAACAATCCTAATGGACATAGTTAACGGATTTAAGAAAAAGATGGAGTTCTAGAGGTAGTCGGAAAACCTCCCACGACTATAGATTTGTTCTATGAGAAGGCTAATATTCAACTGCGACAAGAGGATGCACAACTGGATTCAAATCAAAACCAAATAATGTGCCAAAAAAAAGCGTTCAGAGTAATGTGGCGATGTAACAGTCTGGGGACAATTTTAGAAAGATGTAAGTGAATGTTTGAAATCATGGCAAATGAAATAAAAAGCAACAAAAGAATGGTAATGGGAACCGAAGCCAGAAAAAGATCCTAGAAAGCGACCTCGGTTTCAAGCATTTGAAAGTTACATAATGCTGAACGACACATTGTAGAATATCCATCTTAATACATGCAACACCATGCAGTAAAAGAAATCGCCTCCAAGGGAATCCACATAGAAAGAGCATAAGAATGGGAAATTCTATTTATTTCATGAGATTTACGGCCATACGACTAATGAATGTCATCATCTTATAGACATTATCGAGAAGTTGGTTCGAGAGGGAAAACTCGATGAATATAAGGTTACCCCACGAGATAGAAGCCAGGGGACTTTGGCCCCCAAACAAGGTCGGGTGGCTCTTAAAGCCACCGCTCAGCAAAATAACAAGGAATTGTTATCAATACCACTGTCGTAGGGCCACATTTGGCAGGTCACAGTGCATGGACTATTGAACAGTATGTTAATGCTGCAAAACATTTGGATATAGGGAAGTGCAGCAAACTAGAAGCACCAAGCCCTATGAAGAAAAAGAAGATGAGGGCGTATGATAATGTCTTCCGAGATAAAAAGGTAGAAGGGGTGGAGGCCACAAGTATTGATCCCTTGGTGACTACGATCAATATTGGCCCAGCCACAATGCGGAAAGTCCTTATTGATAGCGGGAGTTCTGTAAACATTCTATTCAAGCGAGCCTTATAACCAGATGAGTTTGGAGGAGAGAGAGATTTAAAGGTATGCAACGATAGGATACTCAGCTTTAATAGATCGAAAAATGAACTAGTATGATTGATTGAATTACCATTAGACTTGGGTAAAGGGAAGTGTAGAACAGTGCGGATCCTCCCGTTTTTCTTGTGATGGATATGAACTCTCTATATAATGCCTTTTTGGGCCGACCAGGCCTAGCAGAATTTAGGGTGCGCATAGCCCTATAGTGTCTACTCCTGAAGTTTCCAACTGAAGCTAGAGTAGGTGTAGACAGGGAGATCAAGTAACAAGGCAAGAAAGCTACTCAGCGGAATGGAAGGAAGTATGAGAAAAGGAGAGTAAGGAATCCGAAGATAATCCTCCTCCTGCAAACGAGGCGGAAGCATAGCAGCTAAAAAAAACATTCCAGCTAGGACTGTCCAGTCACCATCTCAAGGGTATTGATCCAAGAGAGGAGAGGAGCCATGATGGACGAGGAGGCATGATGTAGAAAGGTGACTCCAAATGAAACCACAATGGAAATTCTGATCGATAAAGACGACCAAGCCAAGGTCTTGAAGACAGGATTCCACATAGACTCTCTTTGTACGAAGGAGTTGACTAATTTTCTTTGCGCTAGCCTTGACATGTTTGCGTGGTCCCATGCAGATATGTATGGGATATCTCCATCCATTATAACTCATTCATTGAATGTAGACCCAAAGCAAGTTTTTGTGAAACAGAAAAGGTGTATGCTTGTCTAAGAGAGGTCAGCTGCCTTGAAGAAAGAGGTTAAAAGTTGAAGGACAATAGGTTCATCCGAGATGCAACATACTCTAAGTAGATAGCAAATCTGATGCTTGTAAAGAAGGAGAATGGGAAGTGGCAAACGTGCATTGACTTATCAGACTTGAATAAGGCTTGCCTAAGGAAAACTTTCCACTTTCCAGGATCGATCAGCTTGTCGACTCAATAGTTGGACATGATCTTCTGTCGTTCATGGATGCTTACTCGGGGTTTAACCAAATTGGGATGCACGCCCCAAACCAGGAGCATACAAGTTGCGTTGCGGATCTCGGGTTGTATTTCTGTGTGATCATGCCTTTTGGGCTAAAGGATGTAGGGGCAACTTATCAATGCCTAATCAGCCATATGCTCTATGATCAAATTGGGAAGACGATGGAGGTGCATGTAGATGATATGCTGGTAAGGTCAAAGAATTCGACTGACCATATCCGAAACTTAGCAGAAATGTTCGGTGCACTTCGCAGATATGGAATGAAGCTCAATCCTTTGAAATGCACTTTTAATGTCACGTCAGGGAAGTTCTTAGGCTTCATCATTGGATTTTTAGGAAATGAAATCAATCCCGAACAAATTGAAGCAATCACGAGTATTCAGGAGCCTCGAAAGATCACATGTGCAAAGATTGGTGGGAAAGGTTGCGGTTTAGTTAGATTCATTTTTATAGAAGCCGTAAGGTGCATTCCCTTCTTTGAACTAATAAAAAGATGGAAGCACAACTTTGCTTGGACGCCTGATTGTGTCGAATCTTTCTAGAACCTTCTTTATCATTTGGAGAGGCGGCTTATAATTTCGAAGCTAGTGGATCATGAGGACTTGTTCTTATACTTAGCTGTATCTCGTCATATTATCAGTTCAGCCTTAGTTTGCGAAGATGATCGAGTGCAAGGACTAGTATACTATGTAAGCAAGAAATTGACCGGAGCAGAACGCAACTATCCAAAGATTGAGAAGTTAGCCTACATCTCGTTGATTGCATCAAGAAAGCTCTGTCACTACTTCCAGGCGCACTCCATCAATATATACACTAACCAGCCGCTATGATAGGTCCTTCAACAACATGAGGCATCTAGGAGTTTGGTCAAATGGGACATCAAATTGAGTCACTTCGACCTTACTTTCCTTCCTTGGAAGTCGATTAGAGGGAAAATATTGGCTACTTCATAGTTGAGTTTACAACTTCCGAGGATGACATTTCGGAGGGAAACTCCAATTTTCCTAATGCTAAGCGTCAGCTGGATACATGGAAGCTATACATAGAAGGGGCCTGTAATGATCGATGTTTTGACGTCAAAGTTGTTTTGTTAACTTCTGGAGGACGATCGATTTATTATGCTCCGAGGTTGGACTTTCCTGCCACCAACAACAATTTTGAGTATGAAGCCCCGATTTCCGGGATGAAATTCACAAAGGACTTGGGAGTACTAGCATTGGACATTATCTACGATTCACAACTTATTGTATTTCAGGATAGAAAGGAGTATCAGGCTAAGGGGGCACGACTTGCTGCCTATCTCAAGCAGGTAGAAATGTCGTTAGATGATTTTGATTCCTATAACATTTCACATATTCCAAGGGAAGAAAATCAAAAGGCTGGTAGATTGCCTAAACTAGTGAGTTCCGACGCTAGAGATGAAGCAGAAATAATACCAATTGAGACCTTAGATACTCCGAGTATTGACCAGATCGAGGTTGATCAAGGTTTGGTGACCAAGCCCGAGAAAGAATAGTGGATGACCCCTATTAAGAACTTTTTTTCAAAATGGAACACTCCCGGAATAAAAGATTAAAAAGCAGGCTATCATATGAAAAGCCTCAAAATATATATTCGAGGGAGATATGCTCTACAAAAGAGGGTTCTCGGTTCCTATGCTCCGATGTGTGGCCGATGACAATGCCAAACGAGTGTTGTGAGAAGTATGCAAAGGTGAATGCAATGCCCACATAGACGGTTAGACTTTGGAAAAGAAGGTGTTGTGGTATGTCTATTTCTGGCCTATCGTTAGCCGATATGCAACTAATTATTCCAAACGTTGCGACAAGTGTCAAAGGTTTTCCCTGATTCAGAGAACTCCACCAACTCAACTCAACCAGATGGTTAATCCTTGGCTATTCACTATATGGGGGGTTGACATCATTGGAAGCCTTCCAATTTCTAAGGTCGAGGCAAAGTATCGATTGTAGTTGTGGATAACTTTACAAAGTGGGCCGAAGCAGAACCATTGACTACAATCACGACAAAGCGGGTAATCAACTTTATAGCAAAGAACATCATATGATGAATTGTGCTTCCTCAGACCATCATAACTGATAACATGACCCATTTCGACAGCTTAGAACTAGAGATTTCTACCAACGATATTACATTGAAAAGAAATACACTGCAGATGCACACCCACAGTCGAATGGACAAATCGAAGTTGTAAACAAGATCATTAAGTCCATACTGAAGAAGAGGTTGGAATGGGCTAAAGGAAAATGGGTCGATGAACTACCCTTAACCCTTTGGGCACATTGAACAACCCATAAGTTTGCAAGTAACCATAATCTATTCGCCTTGTCCTATGACTCTGAAGTAGTCATACAGATAAAACTCAAAGTCCCCTCTCACTGAACAACGTATTACGACCTGTTGGCTAACAAAGAACTTCTCTTAGAATCTTTGGACATGACCGACGAGAAGAGGGAAGAAGCTAATTTGCGAGTTGAGGTGCATAGAAGACGAGTCGCTCGCTACTATAATAATAGAGTTCAATTAAATACCTTCGACTTTGGCGATCTTGTCTTGAAATGAGTCTCCCGATCCCAGTATACATAGGCCTAAAATGGAAAGGACCTTAAGTCATCTATCAGAAGTTTGATAATGGAACCTTCATGCTAACAACTGTTAATGGCGATCCACTTCCTAGGGCATGGACTGTTGAACATCTATGGCTTTATCTTTCTTAGACTTTTATTATCTAATTCATTCATTCTTAGCATTGTAATAAGGCATGTCTCGCCATTGATTATTATTCATAAATAAAATCTCTTTTCCATGCTACACAACTGTGTCTATTACTTTGGCTATGTGTTGTGATTCGACTGACCTATGGCTAAGATTGAACAATAAGATGATTGACTCCCCAACGACATTCATTGGCTCACGTTTCGACAAGCCAACCCAATTCCTCGACTAGTCGAACTTGGGTTGACCAAACACGAACTTAACACCGACACTCGATAACGTGGTCAAAACTATGCGAACCAAAGTGTTGAAACAACACCTAAGCAAAATCCTAACACTCTCCCACATTTTGACGGGATGAGTATAAACTACGAAATGTGATCTAACCATCCCGATGGCAACCTATGTCCTTGACGTAGGGACAAAGTGATGATGCTCGGGCAAGCATGATTCGATCACTTACTCGACTAACCCCATTCCTCATAGCTTGGAACGAAGTATAAATAAAAGACGAGTGTGACCAGACCATTCGATCCCTACTTCTGTAACACCCTAGGTTTTTAAAGTAAATAATAAAATAAAAATTTGTATAATTTTCAGAATTTAATCAAGAAAATAGCATCATTACATCCACGGAGATTTCCTTATCAATTTAGACCTATGGGTTGTAGAAAACATATTTAAAACGAAGAAGATATATTTAGATGAAGTTTTAGAACAAACATGAAAAGGAAGATATAACAAAAACACAAACAAAATCAATAGCTACCAATGTTTTAATCTTATGAACAAGAACTCAATTAGATGAGTTGGTAAAGCACGCACTTCCCAAGGTGGAGGTTAGGAGTTCGAACCCCACAAGTGTGTCATGTTTTAAATTTTAAGAAGGCCAACTAAAAAGGATGCAAGTTCTAAAAGAAATATATATTTATATATGTACGTATAAGGGGAATAAATTGTATATAGACGAGTGTCTGTGTGTATATGTATATATATATGTGAGTGTGTGTGTGTACATATATATGTAAGTGTGCATGTGTATGGGCATTCAAAAGTAACATGCAATTAATTAAAAATAAGCAGCTAGCAAATATCGGAAAAGTGTTGTTTAAATTTTGAAAATAAATGGATTTATGCGTAAATACATATGCATAAATGCAACAGTTGAAATTAAAATAAAAATTAAGGGAGAAAGATAAGAATGGAATGAATGCGCACATTTATATACGCATGTAAACACATGTTAAAAAGATTGGAAATAATTATATAGATTAGAAAGAAATCTGAAAAAAGAATAACATTAATAATAACATTTATTGCGCTGCTAATAATTAACACAAGTTTATGAAGTTTTGCATGAATATATACGTGCAAGTTTGAATTTGAAATCTAAAATGTGCGTTGTAAATGGAAGAAATAATATAGGAAGAATAATAGGCAAGAAGAACAACATTGATTGAAATGATGAACAAGAAATTAAGACCAGCAAAATTCATATTCATGACCTAGTATATGCATTAACCCATGCATTATGCAGGTCGTCCAAGGGTCAGCCTATCTTAGGACTGGGTCGACCGACCTGGATCCCGGGTTGACCCTATATTGTGAAAGTGACGTGTTTTCATCAATATTTACGGCTTAGATTTTATTTATTTCAACCCAACGGACGAGGTTCTTCTAAGCACTAATAAATTGACTAGTAAGGCCTAACTTTCAACCCATATTTTCTGATAGGGCGCCAAAGCTCTTCCATTACTTTTCTCCTCCAAACTCTTTAGAAAATAAATATATTAATTTTAGAATTTCTAATTCAAGATTTGGGGATAAAAGATTATAGAGATAAGCTATAGATGCTTAGATCCTCCGTTCAGACAAATCTACAAATCCGAAAAATAAAAAGCAGTGCAGATACAAATCAAATTCAAGAATTATGCGCAGACAGGTGAGTGGATTAAATTATATTTTTCAATAACAGTATTTTTTTTATTGTTTGATTCCTGGTAAAATTTGCAATAAGTTCATCTTCTTTTTCTTTCCCCTCTTCTGCGTTAAATATACCTTTTATTTCAAATTTTAGTTAAGCCCAAAAATTGAATAAAATTGTTGTTATGAGCAAATTGAATAATTGAATTGTGGATAGGAGAAAATTATTAAACTGCAGTTATGCGCAAATAAATTGGAATTATGAACAAAAAGGGGAAGACTTAGTGATTGGGGCTAAACAGACATATTGTGTCAATATTGTAATAAGTGGGAAAATTTGGGAATTTACATATTAGTTGTAAGAAAATCCTTTTCGGATTTAACTGAAAATAGTACAAAAATTGTAGGGATTAAATGAAAAGAGACGAAAATCAAATTGTGTCAAAATTTATTGTAATTTTAAGCTACAGTAAACTCAGATGAAGATATCAATTCACGTAGAGCATAAAGAGATGGATCAACTGATGAGTCTGATTATACCGAGTGAAAGGAAGAGGGCTGCGAAACAGAAAAATAATAAGTTAGAGACAATAATTAATATACGTTAATCAAGTATGAAAGTTAGTAGTAGTCTAGATTGATTTTTTTTAGGAAAGAAAAAGGAACAAATTTGTATGGTCTGGGTGAACATAGACAAAAATAATAGGAAATATGGTAGAAAACTGAAAATATGAATAAATGAGGATTAGTGTGAAATAAGCAATTATCCGTATTGCACACTAATTTGACAACCTTAAAAATAAGAAAAGGAATGTTTTGCAATCATGGGTTCCTATTATAATAATTACCTAAAACTATGGAAATGGATTTTATTACAGTCTTGATAACCAATCAGTTAAAATATGCATAACTTTGTAAAAGAATAAATGGTAAAGGAATAAAAAGAAAAGTAACATTACTGAAAATAAATTATAGATAGAAAAAGGATTATTGTCAACTTATAATTGGAATATAATAAGCACTGCTGAGTGACAATAATATGTAAGAACGATTATAACATAAAGGTTATAATTTGGAAAGTGAAAAGTAAGGAATAACACTTATTATAAATAAATATGAAACTGGAAATTAATTTTTATAACCCTAAAAATATTCTATGGTGGCCTTGTAATTAGACAACATTTTTTAGTGATCATCAAAGTTGATTTATAATAAATAATATTCAATTTACCAGACTAATGAACATTATAGATAACCAAAAAAAGGAAAAGTAAGTAAAATGCATAAGAATAAATTAGACATAGGGTTTAATAAAATAACAATATGCATTTGGTTCAGTCCATATGGAAGAAGAACCCAAAGGGGAAGATCATCGAAGGTGTTTAGAGACATGGTAGGAGCACATCCAACTTATTCGACTAGACTGGAGGGAAGTACAAGACTTCTATGAAATGTGAGGATACTCCATGATGGCCCTCTATGGTAGGCCTAATGAAGTTGTACCCACAGAGGCATGGTCTGTACGACTCCATCTGGTGAGTATGCCTTGGCTACATCTTGGATGATGGCAACCTCCAGAATAATAATGACCTTAGGATGATTTGGCAGCTGCAACAAGAAGGGAGACTTCGTGGTTAGGTCCTAACTAAGGATAATAGGTCGTCAGATACTTGTCATCATCTATAGGGGCATTTGCTGGAAAAACTGGAGCTAAGCCAGTAGGCCAATGATCTTTTACTATCGGGTTATTGGATGAGAGACCACATATTTGTTTAGATTTGATGGTAGAGCAGCCATTTAGCTCATTTGAACATTCTTTCATTAGATTGGAATAGGCCGGAGTGGGGCTTGGGAGAACCACTAAAGAGACAAACCTAAATTTGGATATATATATACTGTAGGCCTAACAAGGCTGTTCTTTATAAGTATGTGTAAATCCCCCGACTGAGTTTCATGGGGAAACTCAGGGATTAGGGTGCTCTAATGGCGCAGCGATAGAGGTTTATTCGCTTTTGCATGATAGCCTAGTACACTTTCGTGGAGTAACGTTGGAGACTTGGTATGCCTTCATTGCATAGTCTAGTACACTTTCGTAGCGTAGAGATGGTAGTCCAATACGTTTTCATAGTACGACGATAGAGGCCACGCGAGGAGGGTACCATGGGAAGTATCTCGATATTGGGTATATGGCTATATATGTATTATTTATTAGGTTAACCTACTACGGAGTAGATGGGTACGATTTATGCGAAAAAATAAAAGTGTATTGTGAAATAAACCCGAACAACTTAATAAATATAAAATAGTGATAAAACGGTATATGTAGTGTTATTTGTAGAAAGTATAATTTATCCATTCACTGTAACTTTTATTCTGACCCACTCCTCATAACAAACCCGCAGGTTAGATAGATGGTTGAGATTTTGCAGCTTAAAGACACTTATTCGATAATGTCATTATATTGGTGAGTATTTACTACTATATTTTAACCCCTTCCGCTGTGAGATTTCTATTCTGAGGTCTAATGTATTTATCTTTGAATTTCTACAGGATACCAGTTAAACCAGCTTGGGTTTCAATTGATTCGGAATTTTGAAAAAAAAAATCCGATCTATCAAAATTCGGGTTGTTACATTTTGTATCAGAGCTTAGGTTTAGGATTTTTATACAGATAGTGAGTGAGCGTGTTTGTATTTTTAAAATATGGATATTATATATATATATACACACACCTATATCCATAGTGGAACCCATTAATTAAGCGAACAACACATGTAGGAAGTTGGGATGTCAAATTTGTACACTTAGAAAATGATTACGGAAATTTAAGAATAGTAGGCCCATGGGTTGTAGAGAAAAGTTATGGTTCAATTAGGGTTTTTCAAAACAATTTAGCAGTGGAATAAACAACCCTAATAGGATCTATTACGAAAACAATAGATTGAAACAAACAAATCGTACCTAGGATTCTTTCATATTTGATTATCCCTAATTTCTTCGAACCTGATTCTTGCCGGTAGTTGGATGATCGAACCTTAGCACGACAAAGCATCGTCCCTCTATATGTATCCACGCAAACATCATCTCTAATTGTCTGACAGATCGAAGAAAAGGGGAGATAAGCGGTGCTAGCCGCCATTCCTATTTTGACCTAGGGTTTTTCTTTTTAAAAGAGTCGAGAGAGAATAATGAATAACCGTGTGTCCTATATAAGAAGAAAAACCCCTTTTAATAGGTACACATGTATATCAAAATAAGGAACAATTCCTTATAGCCTTTCAACCACAAATATCAACGGTTGATATCTTACTTTAACCAAAATCAAAACAGTCATTCCCTTATAATGTTCTAAGCGTGTGACCCTATAGGTTATTACAACGTTGGCAATGATTTTAAATCATATTTAAAATCATAAATAGTGATTGGCATCTAGCAATACATCGCTGCTACCCAAGTTATAATAAGATCACCGATTCGATACAACCTGTTCTGTGACCAGTGTCTCAATGTAATATAATCCTTTTAACCGTTATATCCAGGATTAAACTGGAGGCATGGATCGTATCATCCTCGTTATAATTTAATCTGTATTTCTTGATCGATGAGCAGACTGTTTAAAACAAATTAGTATTTGAGCACGGCCATGCATTTCACAGTCTCACTCAATCTAGAGGCCCATGGATATCACTACGAATACATCGAAGGGTTAAATTCCATCTAGATCATTCATAATTTTGATTCGATTCTAGATATATCCAATAATCACCGTTATCGTTACTCTGTTACGAATACCTTTAGATGATATCAAAACACAAATATCCTCGAATAAAATTATAATGATTTCAGGTCTGAGGACCATTACATCACTGTCACTATGAGAATAACTCATGATACTGTTAATTATATTCCATGGAGTTATCTCACGGTGGGTCAGCCCAATACGTTATTCTCCAATACGCATTTATATCTTGACTTTAATATCACGTATATTAATGATCAATGAGATGTGATCATCAGTCAATCAATATACCAGTCTCAACGTTTTATTGTTGTCCTATATATACAATAAAACTCGACTAGGGGCATTTAAGAATTATAATACTTAATAATTATATAATCTCAAATTCAGTCTTACTCGAACTATATAATTCCGTATTATTATTCTAAGGACTTCTATTATATTATTATTTATATTACGCAGTAAATACAATATAATAGAATAATATTATATTCCAAATAAAATAATAGCATCAACAGTGTTACCAACCTCATCAAATGAATTGCCTCTAGGGCATATCTCTAACAATCTCCCACTTGCACTATAGTCAATCATTTACGTATCATATACTCATGAAACTAGTGTGACTATTAAACTTCTGCTGCGACAGAGTTTAATTCAGTAGGTCTGCAACATTACAACATTTGTAACTTTTGCAGATATGTTCATTTCTTATGTGAACAACTTCACATAGGAATTATATTTCTTAAATATATATGTTTGGATTAATAGTGAGTTTAAGGTTTCAGGCCTGAGCATCAGCCATATTGTTATCGCAATGTAAATCATTGGATCAACAATGAATTAAGTTCAATCATGAACCTTTTAATCCAAACATTTTCTTTCTTAGAATCAGTATTTATTTCTTGTTTTTAAACTAACATTATTTACAATAACCAATGTGTTACCAAATAACATTAGAGTTATTGTGTCACTCCCACTCAATTTCTTGTCTATACAAGATTTATTGGTATCTTGTGGTTTTCGATATATCTCGAATTCTATTTTATTCCCATTGGCATCTAAGAGACTGACTTTCCTTCACAAGGATACCAAATCAAGTAATAAACATTTTATTCTCAGGGAATTTATATCCACAAAATAGTTATTTGATTTGGGTCCGATCTTATCAGAGGAATGACGTTTAACAAACACCTTACATCCCAAATCTTTGTATTAGACACACTAGGACATTTCCTAGTTCATATCTTATATGGCATCTTCAAATTGTTTTAGTGGGATTTAATATAATTGTTCTAAATTTAACTTATATGAAGATCTATATGACTTATCATTAATCGTACTATATCTTATAAGGTTCGAAATCTCCGTTCAGACATACCATTCTAATATGGTGTTCTAGGTGGACAGAGTTGTGAAACAATTCCAAACTCATTCAGATAGTCATTAAATTTATTAGCTTAAATGTTCTCTTTCGAACTGTTCGAAAAATATTTAAAATTGGTTTCTAACTTCACTTTTAATTCTTTGAACTTTTCAAAGGATTTTGATATGTGTTTCATAAGACACACAGATCCATATCTACTGATATTATCAGTAAATATAATGAAATAATAAAACCTGCCTCTAGTTTATGTATTCATTGCTCCATATACATCATTATGTATGAGACCCAATACTTATCATTCATTAACTGTGCCAAGTGAGGGTGACTCAGTTATTTTGCCTAGTAAACAAGATTTGCATTTTCATATGATTCAAAATCAAATGATTTTAAAATTCCATCATTATGGAGTTTTAATACACTTTCTTGTTTACATTTTCAATTGGTAATGCTAAAGGTATGCTGGATTCAAATCATTAAATTTAATCCACTCTATAATTATGTCAGGTACATTATAGTTAACGATGTGTAAAGTTCATTAACTATTCGTGAAATTCCATTAATTATTTCATTTAAATAAAATGAATAACAATTATTCTTTTATTATAAATGAAATTTAAGCTTGTCTGAACAAGGTTCATAATAACATTTATTTTATATGGAATTTCATAATAACAATTATTTTATTTACTAAATTAAGCCAATATATATATATATATATATAACAAGAATTAACTTCCTATTGATAATACAACAATATTTGCTTTATTTCCAATCGTAAGTTCACTTATCTCTTTAGATTTCTACTTATTTTCCAATTACTGTGTATTCACATACATTTATGTGATTCATATCTAGTATCTAATACTAGAGATGTATAAGTAGATTTTATAACATTTATATATTAATTGTTTGAAGTCATACTTTAACTTATTTTAGATCCTCTCTTTATTTCTAAAACAACTACGTTTAAATTGGTTGAGGACAATCCTCAAATTTCAATGTTAGTCAAGAAATTCGATTTAAGTCAATTTATCCTTCTTAAGAACAAATTTAAATTATCGGAGTTATCTGTTATTTAATATCAGCAGCGGATAATAAATATTAACTGATTCTATTATAATTATATAAATACAAAATTTTGACAATCAAACTTTATATTTATATTAATGTATAATTCAAACTAAAATATGCTCCCACTCAAATTAACATCCCTCTGTTTATATATACATATCGGTATACATACATAACGGTGTTCCAAGATCCATATCTAGTCATGCCTTGACCCAGCTTTGGCTGAACCCAAGACACAACCTTTTAGGTAGACATCTTATGTCAATTATATCGTACATAATTCTTGGATCGCATGATGAACATTTTGTTCAGTATTATTCATTTGCTCAAACTATAGAATAATTCATGCTATTGTCTCTAAGGCCATAATCGTATTATGCAGCCTAGTTAAGTCAGACCCAATAATAGGTTGGAGCACCACATTTTACTCCATCGCATATAACCAAAATAAAAGGTGCACAATGCTTTGGCGTTAGTTACATCCAGTGATTTTGGACAGTGATGAGTATATTATTGGAAGACGTCACCATGACTTAATATAACAAAATTTGCTTTTAGACGGATTTTTAATTCGTAGTGGAGAACAACATCAGAGTTATTTATATATATCTAAATATATGTATTTCATATTTGTAATATATTAAATGGATTCAAGTAATATATATGAAACAAATATGTACGTATTTAAATTTAATATTATATAGGAACCATGCCTACATATGGTTTTGAACATTTCAAAATTTTGGTAATCATAATTACCACATGTTTTATATATCATTTAAATATGGTCTTTCATTTATACACCAAGCCCTTACAAATAAAGGTCCAGTCTTAGATATAAAACCAGATTATAAGACTATAAATAATAAAACATATCAATAGTAAATTATTGCGTATGTTTGCTGACTTTCAAGTCTCTTTAAAGTGAAATCAGATTTCTATGTCAATTTCATATCCACACAATGTTAAATACTCAGGCCGACAAAAGCTAATGCGTATATATATATATATCATGTATCTGATTTGAATCAGAAAGTGATATACAAACCAAATTATATAACATCTAACTTTGAAAATGTATTCATCATTCCATAAAAAAAAAATATATGTAATGATTCACCAAGTACAAAGATTAAATCATATATATATACAGACATTCTATGATACATAACATTGCTTTCTAGTTTCTTTGCGATCAACCAATCAGTTTTCACAAAACTAATTTGATCTTCAGATGTGCATATCATCAGAGTTTCAAGTCATACTTGCCGCCCTTTCTTTCTTCCTTTCACGAATCATCTGCAATAATGAGAAATATAAATATGCTTCTTGTCTGTGACATTCACGCAATAATGCATATATATACACTCAGTCCTTTGCTTTGTTTAAAAGAAAGTTTGTACATCTATATTATCTAGACATTATATACTTACAGCATTAAATTCAAGTTCAAAACTTGTTTTAGTCAAGAGAAATAGTTGACATATGTTGTAGTATAATACTTAAGTCCCTCCTTATCATAATATGTATATCAACATATATATAGTATCATTCATGTATTGATAATGTGTAATTCCATCATATGAAATATGGGATTGTAACTGCTGTGATATTATGATCAATCATCAAATGATCAATATTACATATCAACAGACTGTTTAAACCTTTTGATCAAAACTATAAGCATATGCCAACCTTTATGTTATGTGTGAATCTTTATAGATACACGAGTATATGTTAACTTAATCTATTTTATCAGGGTATACAACAGTCAAATCAACAGCATGATCAATTCCATGTCAAGCAGTTAAGTATGCAGAGTTATAAGACAAGTGCATGACTAAGAAGCAGTAAAAGGGACAATAATCAGATAACCAGAAACTAACATGTAAAACAAGTCATAATAGACCTATTTAATGATGTTCGCATCATAGATCCAAAGTATCAATCTGAATGGGGTTATTGATTCCTAAATCAAAACCATTACAGGGTTTCATCAGATCAGACAGCATTTTAACAGACTTATGTATATATATATATATCATTTTGAATTCATAAACCAAAATGAATGTTGTCTACTTAAAATCTAACAGAATTACACTAAATAACGTATATGGTTCATAACCATTTGGGTTAGACCCAGTAATTATGTTTAAGGTCTGTTGTTGATTTCAATACACAGATAGAACCATTATCATAATATAAAAGAAATAAGAACTGGAACTCAAATGAAAAAAGTAATTCACAATCACCATCAGACTTATATGAAACCGAATCCAACAATTAGATTTAATTCATATAAGATGTGAGAACATCAAATAATTTGAAGGCTGGTGGAAGATCCTCTAATTAAGGATCAACACAGTTTTATAAAGAAGTCATAACTTAAATTCAAGGATACAGCATTATATATGTGTACTTGACATACATGTATTTATGTGCATCCACTAAACATTAGCATTAGATTTTAACCTTTTAAAATTCTGCACGATGCTACATGAAATAACTGAAACAAGTCCTTCAAATAAGTCATTGATCCATGTGTATGTGAATGGGTCAATACAAAGGTTACAATAACCAGTTGTTTCAATTTTCAAGAGATTTCTATTTGCACAAATTAATTAATATCAGGATATTAAAAAAAATGTGATCTGATAATCATTAATATGAATCTATAATTCATCCATTTGATCAACAAACAGAATTATATGAAACCTTTTGGATCGAATGTATAATCTGATTGAATTTGTAATTATGATTCAAGTAATCATAAAACAAAACATTAATTAATATAATATTAACTTAGACTATAATTTAACATCTAAAGATCATGATATAATCGATCCAATTTTAAAATTGTGATTCCCTTTTCAACAACAATTGTTTCAAAGCAAATTCACAATTTCTTTTAATTCAGAAATACAATATATAAGTAAATTAGTATCCACAAAATTGGCTTTCTCTTTTGAAATAAACAAAACTGGATTACAGGATTAATACAGGATACATCTGTTTATCAACAAAGTGATAACAATTTGAAATTAGGTTGATACATCAGATTTAACCATTGATGATCTTAATGAGTAATGGTTTATCTGAGGGGTATCTTACTGATTCATTAACCAGTAATACTAATTTCCATTAATAGAGAAAATCTTCTAAGCTGTTGCATATCTAAGTAAGATTTTACGATGAAGTTGGATTTATAACATTCAGTTTATCATTATAAATTCTAGTAATGCAACAAAATGATTCATATATTTTGACATGCTTATAAAGCAGATTTGATCAACTTGTATATTAATTCCATTTTCAGTCATCAACTTTTGATCTATAGATGAGCAAATCATACTTATCTGATATGCAAATTTTCAGTAAACATCTGAATTTATTAGTTAAACCATATAATGATTAACTTTTAATCATTAGAAATCAAAATAAATTCTTTCATGTTCACAGGTTTGATCATGATTTCATCATCTAATGAACTGGATTTATTAAATATTAACTTACCAACTGGATTTATTAAATATTAACTTACCATCCATCTTTCTAATGAGTTCAGCGAATTCTAGTTATAGCAATAACCCATTTTACTGAAAATAACTTCAATACTTAACGAGCTATGTTCTTAAATCTGTTTTTGAAATATCAATATTTGTTTGGTTTTTCAAAATCAACAATTTGTTTTGAAAAATAAAATCATAGCAATATGTTACCAAATAACATAGATGCATAATTTCAATCAACCAAACAATTAAGATACTCTAACATCAATATGAAAACTAAATCCATTTTTCAAATTTTGTATCATATAACAAAATTTAACTGCAGCAAACTATTTTACTTTAGTATCGAATACATTTTAATCTACAGTGAAAATAATTTTCACTTTGACTTTATAATTGAATTTGTTTTAAATTCTAACAATAGGATTCAAATTACCAGTCAATGTAAAATTAACTTTTAGCTTAATCAAAATCCGGATTTAATCATTAATAAATCCATTACAAAATTTTATACCAAATATAAAACTTTGTCAACAGTGAAATGGTTTTACAGATTATATCAAATACAGATTTAATTTTCAAAATACAATCTTATTTATAGAATCGTATTTATCAGTATATCCTGAATTCATGTTTTAGACATCCAATTAATCAGACAAATTATCAAATAACAATGTGCAGTCAAAACTGCGAATCTGTTTATTGTTATTCTTCTTAAGTTATCGATATCAAACCAGATGCAAAAATGAAACGATTGATACATGAAACATTATCAAATAAACACAATCAATCATTATCGTAAACCCTTGGCTCTGATACCATTAAAAGTTCAATTAGGGTTTTTCAAAACAATTTAGCAGCGGAATAAACAACCCTAATAGGATCTATTACGAAAACAATAGATTGAAACAAACAAATCGTACCTAGGGTTCTTTCGTGTGTTGATGTTTTGAAATTTGTGTGTTTTAGAGTAGTAGATTGGATGGTAGAGCCTTGTAAATTGAGAACGATTATGAAAAAAAGGGATTAGGAATTTATATTTATACATTTGGCACCAAAGTGGCGCTAGTCTTATTCTTCAGTTTAGACATTGTTTGGTGGAAATTTGTGTAAAGAAGAAATTTAGGATAAAGAAATGTAATTGTGTGGAAAGAAATTGGAAAATGCAAAGGTTAGAAACTACTTTGTAATTAGCCCCATAGTTAGAACTTTTAAAAATAACTTGAAAATAAACTGTAAGTGTAGAAAAAGTTTTCAAGTTTCAAAAATTTAGAAGTTTAAAATTTTAGAAATTTATTGGTTTGTAATGTTAAGAGTTGCATTAAAAGGATTTTTGAGGTAATTGTGCAAACTTGTTTTCAAAGTATTAAATGTGTAAGAAAGTTGTGGGGTTAAGCGACGTAAGTGGTTAAGAGAAAGCATAAATAAAGGTATTGGTCATATAGGTTACATAGGTGACTGTGAGTGAAATAAAACATAAAGTTTTCTTAAAGGACGGATTGTGACACACTTTAACTTGTTGGAATAAGAATAATTATAAGGTTATTTTTATGAATCAATAAGTTTGTAAGTAAACACATTTTGTTAAAGTGACAAGGAAATGTGCAACAAAAGAAATGCGCAAATTGTAAGTGAAGCACTATAATTTATGTTATTTATTTTTAAAAAGTGAGTTCCTTGTAACTTCACACAGAACACAAAAGCCCTCTCTAGAAAAGATTCATAGAAACTTAATCTTATTAATCCCTCTTGAAAATGAAAATAAAGATTGTTCCAATAAGCGCCCTACGGGTTTTGATCAGATCTATTTTACATTTATGTTTGAGTTATATATTGTCGTGGAGATAAGAACAATTATTATAACATGAATCTTGAATTGAATTTATAACTGGGGAATGACGAATGATAACAATACTATTATGCAACAAGTTTATTGTAATTCCACTCACCTTGCTTTTCATCTTCAATTCATGGATTTGATTTAACTTTGATTAATTTTATGCCCCAATCAATAGATCTGATCTATCTTTGATTTCTTTACGCAGCGCAAGTTGTGAATCTGAATTCCTCCTCCTTGCGTAGTGTAAATTGCGGATATGAATCCCTTTTTCTCTTTAAATTTGAGGTTGTCTTGATTCTAAACTTTTAATTTTAAGAATAGTTGTTTTGAAGAGAAAAGGGGAAGAAAGTGGATCTAAAAATCTCTTGAAGAAGAATAATTTGAGTTAGAACAGAGCCATAGCATCGCCATAGGCTTGGGTGAAGAAAAAGAATGGGCTAAGGGTCATTATATAGTTGTTTAGTCAACGTATCAGGTCAGAAATCGCGTCCAGGTGCAGAAAATGAATTCTGCCCAGATTTGGGGGGAGGTCGACCCCCAGGTCGACTTGTTTTAGGGGAGGTCGACCCCCAGGTCGACCTGCCTGGGGTAGGTCGACCTCCAGGTCGATCTGCCTTGGTATAGGTCGACCTCTAGGTCGACCTATCTGGGTTATTTTACTGTTTAATTTCTGAGTTTCTCTTGAATCTTCCGAAGGCCATAACTCTTTCATACGGAGTCCGATTTTCGAAAACTTAGACTCTATTCCAAGAAGAATTCCGAGACGAATACAATGGTGATGTCCGTTTTACTTAATTCCTGATATTTAAATTAAGTATCCTTATTTTATTATCTTTTTTATTACGCACACTGTTATCGAATTAATTTTTCCTCCTCTTCCATATATTAATTAATTTTCATTATACATCACCATTATTTACCTATCTATGCATATATACATATTTGTACATTTTTAATTATATTAAAAATGCGGGGTGAAACATTCTCCCACCCTTATGGAATTTCATCCCCGAAATTCGATAAGAGTAAAATAGATAATCCCTCGCAATATCCATCCATCAAGTGTCCATCCAATTGTTGCAAACATTGTGCACATGTTCAAACTGAGATACATCATATTAAAGTATGTATGCCTAATTTGGATCCACCTATATGTATGCAAATTTTAAAAGCTCCTTCAAAACATGATGCTCACATCCTACATGTACTTGCAGTTCTATATGAATGTAATATTCTTGAAAAATCAAAATATTTTTCATCCAAGTTTTCCCATACTCTTGTAGAATAAGAGCATAGTTCACCCAGTTGTCGTATCCAAAACTCTACCATCCATCATTAAATTCGAAATTTAGAAAAATCCAATTTTCAAATTTGATTTCTTATGCTACAAACAGGTATAAAATGGAAAAATTCACATCCACCGTTTTTCTTTTTTAATCGTACTTGGATTTTTATGTGACTATTCTATGAAGATTTCCTATTTTCCTATCCAAGCACAACCACATAAGAAAATTTATTCTCTTTTTCAAATTATCTTAGAAAAAATTCATATTTATTTATCTTTTTGTTAATATTTTCATTTTCTTTTCCCGTCACATTTTTTGCCTTACTGAATTTATTGTTTCTTATTAGTTAGGATTTTCTCTTTCTTAGCTTATTTGACTTAATCCAATTACTTAAGTTTATTATTTCAAATAAGCTTTTTCTGTTTTCAACTCAAACAGCATCCTACACAGCTACTACTATGAGCCAAGAATCATAGGACTTTGTCATCTCAGACAATTGCGAGTCCACACAACAGGATCTACCCACTAACTTGTCGTTTACTATTTAGTAGTCACTACTAGTCCTTGCTGTGTATTACTAGCCGATCCTTTTTCTTTTTTTTTCAGCAACAAACCTAGGTCTCTCAATGCTTATGCATTCTACGAGAAATTTTCCATTAGTTTAATATTAGCTAATCCCTGACTGTAAATCGGCAAGAGAGTAACTCCCTAAATATCAACCCCGAAGACCGAAATCAACATCAGATTGACACCCAGAGAATCACTCAACTCAACCAATCTCTAGTTGGTTCCAATTGTTTAATTCATAGCTTTAACTTTCTCTCATTCTTTTCTAGGCACTAATCCTTACCTACTCCATTCTTTTTAAAACATGGTTTGGCCTCCATTCTTTTCATTACATTTTTCTTTCAAAAATTAAAAGTGTTAAAACTTTATTTTCTTCTCCAAAAGTTGTTTTTTCCAAACCATAAAAACATGTTACGAAATAAATTGCAAAACATTTTTTTTTCAAATCACAAAACTGGAGTAGACAAGGACAACTATCGGGCTTACATTGTTTCTAATTACAATGTTAATTTAACTACTCGCTATAAGGTGCAGACATCTATTCTATTCCTACAACTTATTTTGTCCACCCAACAAATTTTTTTTGTATAATCAAAATTTATTGTTAACAGAATAGAGATTTTAAAACTTCTTTTACAAAACACAACACTTTCTTTTCAATCCTTTCATATATTATAATATGAAAACTAGCGAGCTATATATGCTCTATATTATGCACCTTTTAATGAGAGAATTCCTTTTTTTAAACAAATAATCATTGTTTTACAAAATATACCCCACTTTACTTTTAAAACCCAACATGCACTAAACATAAAAATAACTTTTAAGATCAAAACTTGAAAATATTACAATATCTTTTTACCGAAACTTTTACAAATTCAAGTTCTTAAAAGTTAATCATTGGGCTAGACTCAAAGTGGGACTTTCAACTCAACTAGGCTTTCCTAGGCACTTTCCAAACCAATTCTCTCAACTATATATATATTTCTAATCCATTTTAACCTTTTTCTAATTTATAGGTTTCACTTCTAAACCATTGCTCTGAAATAAAAACATTTCAGTTTTAACTCTATGGGATACTTTCTTTCTCTAATACCAAATCATATTGTACACTTTCCAACCAAACCACCTAAGGGTCTCAAAAATTTCTATGTTTATTACTTTAGTGTACAAACTAAATATCCCAACTCTTTCCATACCTAGTGGGCTACTATATGGATTTAGGTTTATACATATAATATATTTATATTTAAGAAAATATAAATACGTTCACTCATTATCCCCCTAGGAACACTAAACTGAAGCTCTAATACCAGATGTAACAACCCAGATTCCGACAGACCGAATTTTATTCAAAAACCCAATCTATCGAAACCCGAGTTGGGTGCTCTGGTATCCTGCAGAAAAAGACAGAGATAAAGAAACATGTCAGAATTCATAAAGCAACTCACAGAGGAAGGAAATAAAGTATAATATATCCAAATATAGTTTTACCTTATTAACAATACTGCTAAACCAGTATCCAAAGCTATACCATCTTTGTTATGAACCTAACCTGGAAGTATGTAACGAGGAGGGGGTCAGAACATAAGTTCTATATGACTGGACTTAGAATAAACTTCTGTATAGTCCTACATATACCGTTCAGTTACATTTTCTTGGTTATTAGGTTGTTAACAATGTTAGCTCTTTAAGCTATACTTATCTATCCACTAGCAGATTAACTGTAACGACCCGCCTTTTTGCCAAGTTCTTGCCGGTAATTAAACCGACTCAAACCGTTCAAAAAGACGAATTGTTATGGGTGCATACATATATTGAACAAAATAACATAATTTTTCATTGCGAAATACAATGTTACATCAGAGTTACATCACATACAACGGAAGAAAAGAAAATATACTCTCTGCAAAAAAAAATCGTATGATATAGCAGAAGCTCCCATCTCTTGCATGAACTCCAACTCTAAAAGCACTCTGAATCCTGCTCCAACGATCTATAACTGCAAACTAAACTACTTGCCCGTGCAAAATTATGGGCACCCAGAGTTTAGGTGAGGGAATAATAAACTCCAGGTCAGTCGTGGGACTGGTGTGAGAACTCAAAACAGTTATTATTAGATTCATTTTAAAGTTGGGAAATTCACCGGATCACGCCGCTAACGCGGAACGAATTTACTCCATGTGAAACACCCGTGCAAATAAATGCGCAATGACTTTTGAAAATGAAGCTATCATAAGCTCATCCCACATCACACAATGCAAGCGCACACCAGATGGGCGAGTTTTATCTTATGATAACCAAACATGCTTTCATACGTGAAAATCCTCTTTAATACCAAAATACATATATATAGTGTGGAAAACATTTTGCAAATAAATGTATTAATCCTAGACGGCATAATACCCCATCCTATTATGTCGCCATATATATATATATATATATATATATATATATATATATATATATATATATATACACACACACACAAACCAAAACCATGTGGCACGTAATGGAGATTTGGGCTTCCAACTTGATGATTCCTGGCACGAAAGATCAGTCGGAATACAAACAAAATGTAATCACGGTTTTTTCATCCAGACGCGGACACCAATACAAATCGCGAGGTAGATCAACGGTTTTCGTCCAGACGCGGCCCCCCGAACATACCCTATTCCATAAGTCATAAGTGGTTTCCCACTGCTGCAGCGGTCATCATCAATTCATATATATACACAACCTAACCGCTAGTTTCTCATCATCCGGGGTGTGAGGTTTGTCGATGTCACGTCATACACAAAGCTATGCTTCGATAAGCCATTCTTTGATCATCACTAGCTCGTTTCCTAACTTTGGTATGTCACATTGACAATTCACGACATATCACTGATTTCAATCAATGCATACCCTATAATTTCATATGACTTAGATACGAGAATAATATATTGCCACAATCCGATATTCATTAACGGAAATCAGTGCTATGCAGTCAATTTCAATGTCAGACACACCATCCATACAAGACCGTTCTAGGTCTGAACGGAACAACCAGAAAATACTTAAATTTGTTCAGGTCTCATGCAACTCACATCTCGTATCGGGTGGCCTACCCAACCGAGACATTAATCAACAATCAATCTAAACAATTCAAATATTCCCGGTCTTCATTCGTCATTTACCAAGTCCTGAATTGCTTCATAACGTCGTATTATTACTTGGAATGGTTTTCGAACATATGCTCGATCCCGGTCTTTCCAAGTAATAAGCGTACTTTAAACAGTAGCTATGGTTCATACAGGCTTTTCAATTCAAATCTCCTTCCACCTAGTTATCAATTCATTTACAACTAAAGATTTGAATTTCTATAATTTCGTACATCTCGTTATCATCTTAAATTCTTCTTTGAAATCAAAGAGTATACCTTCGCTTCAATTTCTTACTTTTAATTCCCTCGGATCGAAGATTTTGACTAAATTCCAATTACGATACGAATTTCCACAACTCAATCTTATTGGGTTTCAAGAATTGTATTATTGAAGATACGATTCACGACAGAACCCAAATCAATCGTCATTGAATCATAAATTACACAGAAATTTTATCCACTTATATTCGATATAAATTCTCATAATCAACGAATACTATAAGTAGAATAACGATATAATAATATCTTTCAAATTCCCCAGATAGTATACACTTACATCATGAAGTTCATACGAAATATCGAAGATTATTTCTATCTAGCTTATTTAAATCAAGGTGAGAACCCGTATCTTAATTGAAAGGTTTATTCAACTCTTTGACATTAGATCTGGATAGAGATACCATCAACTTATCTTCAATATTAATTTCCGTATCCAACTCATATTATAAGCGGAATAACGGTGAAATACCCTTTTAAATTCCTCAGATAATAAGAGTTTTCATTTACAAAACTAATATCAAACATCCGAAGATTTATCTCCAACCATATCCAATTATTTAGTATTAAAAACCCGTATTAGTATAAATCTAAATTCCATATAAAATATTTCTAATACTCTTAAACCTTTGAAAACATTCCACAAATCATTACTTATAGTTCGGAACATCGTTTACGGGTTAAAACTTCAAAATAGATTGTTTTCGAAGAAAGCGTTACAATAGCGTTCCAAAAGTGTTACAAAATAGTTATCTTAACTATTTTGATCAAAATATCGTTTATCTTAGCCAAACTTAAACTTTACAATTGAAAACACCTTTTCATAATTTGTAATGATTTTACAATTTTTTTCCATATTTTTAAATAATTTAAAAATAGCTGTTTATAGTTATGGGCAACAATTGTTCTTACATCGATCTTTTCCAAAACTGTTTCAAACATAACTTGAAAATTATAACTCGAATTTAAAATCTGCTTTTACTCATTTGAAAGTTCTTGTTTATATAAATCAAATGTTTTTCGTTTCGTGGAAATCCGATTTAAATTGCAAAAGTTATAAGCGTTTAAATTTTGCATCTAAAATAAGTAAATTGTCGTTATGCGACAAGCTTTATTTTTACCATAATAACCATTATTCTACGATACTTCAGAATATCTTAGAAAATCGTTATATCCTTATATAACCCTTTTAAAATCATTTAGATTTACTTTCCAAATTATTTTGGATCTAAAATTCAACTTTCATAAATTCCAATTCATTTCTGAATTCGAATAACTTCAAATTAACCTTCCCATTTATCGGATCAGTTAGGGATAGCCAGGGAGAGCAGGAAAATTCATTTCCAAACCCAAGCCTAGACACTATCCTCTCTGTCATCCTAGAACGTTCTGGTGTATATTATATTATTAATATAAAGAGACATCGTTCATATTCAAATTTCAAAATCTCATTTCGAATTTAAATTGAAAATAATATATTTTACCAAAACTGGTTTCAGATAGATATAAAGATCGTTGTACAGAATCAATACATAATTCAAATCATTTCCAATCCTAATTCAATATTTAAAAAGTTAATATTTAATTCAAAACTAACAATCTAAATATTATTTAATGATTAAATAAAATCGTATGTAGGAAGGAGATTTTAAATCGATCACCCATATATTCCACAACCACGGTGTGTGTGTGTAATATCATGCAATGCAATCATATTTATCCAAATGAACCATATGACCAGATGGATACGAATTCATTCATCACAAACAAACAGTTTAACGGTGCACAAGCGTTACGGTCAATAACGCTTACCTGTGTTCAGTGTATTATTTAACTACATGCACATCCATTCACATAATAACATCCATCACACAATCATCATCAACAAATTTTAATTATCTCAGCTAATTATAATTAACTAATTTAAACAAATAATTTTAAATTAGAAGTTCTCACCTAACAGCTCTCCAAATCTTCACGGTAGGCGAGCCTAGTTGAGTGAATCGTCGGACAGTATTTCGGCACAGCGTCTTCTTCACAAAAATATATATAATATAATATACACTAATCTCTCTTTATATTATAAGAGGAGGAAGAGGAGAAATGACAAACTTTGGCAAGGTGGTGGTGGAAAGGAGGAAGACTTATGCCATGGAAACCATGGCTATAAGCTTTAAGAAGAAGAGAGAAAGAAAAGAAGTGAGAATGAATGAAAAAGTGGAAGGAAAGGATGGTATTTATAGGAAAAGAGGAGTAAGGAGAGAGTGACACATCATAGGACATGTGTATTACATGCATGGAATGTTGCATGCAAAATTACAAGTGTCTTAACACTTGTAAAAAGGAGAAGGAATGTGTTTTTGGTAGCATTTACCTTAAACGTTATGAAAACAAAGATCAACGCATAATACTAATGCTACTAATTTATGTTATCTTTTGACAAATCCAATTGAGTGACAAATAGTATCAATAAATCCAAACTTATTAATAATCACTCTCATTTATAATTCAAGTAAAACTTATCATATAGCTTATCAAAATAAATAAAATAATAATAATTATTCTTGTAAAATCATAAAATAAATTATCCTTTACCAAATTCATATTTTTGCAAATCAATATTATCAAAATCAGAAAATATCATTACTTAAACATAAATCTTATAATTATAATTTTCAAAATAAGTTTTCTTATAAAATCATAATAAATAAAACAAAATACTTATACAAAGTTAAAATTCATATTTAAACCTAATAAAATCAATTTATATTCATAAAATCTAAAATTAAAGAAATAAAAATCCAAATCAAACATAGTTAAAATTCTGGGATGTTACATTCACCCCCCCTTAGAAACTTTTCGTCCTCGAAAAGGAAGTCGAGTAAATTTAAACTCCTTCACAAATTTTAAATTCCAATTTCTCTCTCAACATACCAGAAATGAAATGGTCAGAACCAAGGCTCATATCATTCTCAGGGTACTATGTCTGATTCTCACTAAAGGTAGAGTCTAAGGTTACTTCTATGATCTCGTGATTACTAGGGTCGTCACTGGTCATGATTAAAATCAAATTATCTGAGTTAGATCCAGAGTTGCTACCATTACCACAAAAGAGAAACTGGGATAGATACTGTCTAGTACTTAGATGTCTATGACCCTAAAAATTTAAAGTTTAGAAATTGTCTTTTTAACTTACTCTTACGGAACCCACGTTTTTCTTATCAATTATAAGACTAAGTGCTTAAATTAGAAATTTAAATCCAAGTTCTCAAATAAATCTTTTCCCCTAATCGTTCAATTATCTTGCAAAATAACATCTTGGCTAAATTCAGTATTAGAAATTCTATTGCACTCAATACAAATTCAAGTTCAATTTAAGAGATAGCTCAAAATACTGGTTTCAAATCTAAATAAGTTCACTTGTCCAAGGCTTTATTAGAGCAGAGCCAAAAAGAAGAATTCAGAAATAAAGTTGAATAATGACAATTCGGGGTGATATTCAGAATATGACAATGGGTCGAGCAAAACCCAGCGACAAGGGAAGAGATAGAATTATATTTCCGAAATACTCATTCTATTTCAAATTTTTATTTCAATCGTTTCCAATACAATCCCATATTAACCCTTTTATAAGTTAACTTTTATACTCATTTAATATTCAAATTTTTGTTGTCATATTCACCTAATCGAATAACGCTTTTTCTAAATCCACTTTAAAATTCAAAATATATAAAATCTCTTTTTCATTCTTGTTTAAATATCATGTCTTGTTTAGAAACATTTTCATACTTAACTAGCCGTACAATCTCTTAGAACAGTGTTATTTAAAATACCATCACGCTTCCTCTGCGCACTCTGATTATGTGTATATTCAAACTAGTATTGGTAAAAACATCCCAAAACATTGATTTCAAAATTTACGGAACAAAATCCTCAAAATTAATATTTAAAAATCCAAATTATCTTGCATAAGTTGGATTATATATTTCAAAGAAAGCTCATTTATTGAGGTTCTGTTACAAAATATCTTGGACAAATTAAAGTTATCGACACGGTTTCACACGGCACTAGGGGATTCATAGATCAAGTCAAAATTCCATGTGCTCAAGTCAAGTAAAGATGCATAGAAGTTCCATGCTAATTTGTGCATGAAAGGTATACATAGACCAAATCAGGTTTCATGAGCTTGGAATAGAAATTCAACATCTAATGAGCATCAATAGGTGCAAAGGTTCGAATCAAATACTTGGCCAAATGCACATGATACAAAGGTACGAATGACATTACTCAATAGCAGATGGTTGGAATTTAAATGGACAGTCTAGCCCAAGATGGGAACTCACATGCAAACAAGGATACAAATTCTAACAGTTCAATCATGGGATACTCGTTAAATTTTCATAATTTTCTTCTTGAATAAATCTTAATTTAACAACCTCATTTTCTTCCTTTGTGTCTCAAGTGAATACTTGTTGAGAAATTTTCGTTTGACCCACTAGCTCATGCCGGTTTCTCTTGACAAGGGAAATTATAAAATTCAATTGATTTGTTCAATGCATATCCATTTTATCATATTAACCTTGTTGGTCAAAATTCGTATAGCTTCAAGTGGGAAAATTGGTCTTCTCCCCCACTTAAGACATTTACCATAATTAGATTAAATTGTATCGTCAAAACCGAAATATGGGGTGAACCAAGCTCGCTTACGTGCATTTTTAAAATTTCACTTTTCAGTTCTTTAAGTGATATTAGCTTCTAAAATATATCC
Source organism: Allium sativum (assembly GCA_030737875.1). NCBI lineage: Eukaryota > Viridiplantae > Streptophyta > Magnoliopsida > Asparagales > Amaryllidaceae > Allium > Allium sativum. Next base: position 658,761,811 of record CM060920.1, read on the forward strand.
TTGCGGTTTTGACAAAATAGTCTGATTCACGCTTCTAAGTATCAGTTAAGTATGTGTTTAACTTAACTACCTTATGTTAAATTCATTTTTTCGCATATCCCATTTCATAACATAATACATTCAATACTTCGAAAGTCATTTGTAAAATCAATTTTACAATTGTGAGGACGTCGCAAAACACTTTTGATTGTTTATCTATACAACTTTAAGTACTTCTTGACGTCTCGATCAGAAACATATAGTCATCCCACTTTCGAAACCCAAAAATAAGACTGATGATGATCGATCAATCACCAGAATTATCCCCAAGCGACTAGAATGTGATTCTATATCCATCTAGTATATATTGGACTTCATATATACGTTAGCTAGGCGTATATGCAAAATCCTTACATACTTGATCGTCCAACCTTGACGTCAAATAAATACTCGCAACCGTTTTTATTACACGCTGATTATCTTTCAAATCTATAGCTTTGAATTAACGATCTTCTTATATAAATCTTTTATATATAGGCTGCAAAATATTTTGAAATTCTCATTCTAAGCTCGAAGTTTTTTTTTTCCAATATGCTTGTTAAAGCCAATTCACTAATCGCTTATTTCTCGATAACTTCAAATAGATCGACGCTGGATTTTCGAAGTTTTATCACAAATAGCCCTTTTTATTTTGAAAGAATTTCCTTTAAAAATCTTATTTTCAAATCTTCTTCAAAATATTTTATTTCAAATAATTATTATTTTCAAAATGACTAACTTGTTCAAAAATACCTTATATAGATTTCAAAAATTCACTCTCTCATCATAATATTCTGAAATCTCATTCTAGGGCATTTCTAACCCTATCTCTAATGAGATACTATAGCTCTGATGAGTCCTATCCTTTATTCAAAATATGTTGTACCCGATAGCTTTATATAACCAAAGCTCTGATACCAACTTGTAACGACCCGCCTTTTTGCCAAGTTCTTGCCGGTAATTAAACCGACTCAAACCGTTCAAAAAGACGAATTGTTATGGGTGCATACATATATTGAACAAAATAACAGAATTTTTCATTGCGAAATACAATGTTACATCAGAGTTACATCACATACAGCGGAAGAAAAGAAAATATACTCTCAGCGGAAAAAATCGTATGATATAGCAGAAGCTCCCATCTCTTGCATGAACTCCAACTCTAAAAGCACTTTGAATCCTGCTCCAATGATCTATAACTGCAAACTAAATTACTAGCTGCCCGTGCAAAATTATGGGCACCCAGAGTTTAGGTGAGGGAATAATAAACTCCAGGTCAGTCGTGGGACGTGTGTGAGAACTCAAAACATTTATTATTAGATTCATTTTAAAGTTGGGAAATTCACCGGATCACGCCGCTAACGCGGAACGAATTTACTCCATGTGAAACACCCGTGCAAATAAATGCGCAATGACTTTTGAAAATGAAGCTATCATAAGCTCATCCCACATCACACAATGCAAGCGCACACCAGATGGGCGAGTTTTATCTTATGATAACCAAACATGCTTTCATACGTGAAAATCCTCTTTAATACCAAAATAAATATATATAGTGTGGAAAACATTTCGCAAATAAATGTATTAATCCTAGACGGCATAATACCCTATCCTATTATGTCGCCATATATATATATATATATATATATATATATGTACAAACCAAAACCGTGTTGCACGTAATGGAGATTTGGTTTTCCAACTTGATGATTCCTGGCACGAAAGATCAGTCGGAATACAAACAAAATGTAATCACTGGTTTTTCATCCAGACGCAGACACCAATACAAATCGCGAGGTAGATCAACGGTTTTCGACCAGACGCGGCCCCCCGAACATACCCTATTCCATAAGTCATAAGTGGTTTCCCACTGCTGCAGCGGTCATCATCAATTAATATATATATACAACCTAACCGCCAGTTTCTCATCATCAGGGGTGTGAGGTTTGTCGATGTCACGCCATACACAAAGCTATGCTTCGATAAGCCATTCTTTGATCATCACTAGCTCGTTTCCTAACTTGGGTATGTCACATTGACAATTCACGACATATCACTGATTTCAATCAATGCATACCCTCTAAGTTCATATGACTTAGAGACGAGAATAATATATTGCCACAAATCCGATATTCATTAACGGAAATCAGTGCTATGCAGTCAATTTCAATGTCAGACACACCATCCATACAAGATCGTTCTAGGTCTGAACGGAACAACCCGAAAATACTTAAATTTGTTCAGGTCTCATGCAACTCACATCTCGTACCGGGTGGCCTACCCAACCGAGACATTAATCAACAATCAATCTAAACAATTCAAATATTCCCGGCCTTCATTCGTCATTTACCAAGTCCTGAATTGCTTCATAACGTCGTATTATTACTTGGAATGGTTTTCGAACATACGCTTGATCCCGATCTTTCCAAGTAATAAGCATACTTTAAACAGTAGCTATGGTTCACACAGGCTTTTCAATTCAAATCTCCTTCCATATAGTTATCAATTCATTTACAACTAAAGATTTGAATTTCTATAATTTCGTACATCTCGTTATCATCTTAAATTCTTCTTTGAAATCAAAGAGTATACCTTCGCTTCAATTTCTTACTTTTAATTCCCTCGGATCGAAGATTTTGAATAAATTCCAATTACGATACGAATTTCCACAACTCAATCTTATTGGGTTTCAAGAATTGTATTATTGAAGATACGATTCACGACAGAACCCAAATCAATCGTCATTGAATCATAAATTACACAGAAATTTTATCCACTTATATTCGATATAAATTCTCATAATCAACGAATACTATAAGTAGAATAACGATATAATAATATCTTTCAAATTCCCCAGATAGTATACACTTACATCATGAAGTTCATACGAAATATCGAAGATTATTTCTATCTAGCTTATTTAAATCAAGGTGAGAACCCGTATCTTAATTGAAAGGTTTATTCAACTCTTTGACATTAGATCTGGATAGAGATACCATCAACTTATCTTCAATATTAATTTCCGTATCCAACTCATATTATAAGCGGAATAACGGTGAAATACCCTTTTAAATTCCTCAGATAATAAGAGTTTTCATTTACAGAACTAATATCAAACATCCGAAGATTTATCTCCAACCATATCCAATTATTTAGTATTAAAAACCCGTATTAGTATAAATCTAAATTCCATATAAAATATTTCTAATACTCTTAAACCTTTGAAAACATTCCACAAATCATTACTTATAGTTCGGAACATCGTTTACGGGTTAAAACTTCAAAATAGATTGTTTTCGAAGAAAGCGTTACAATAGCGTTCCAAAAGTGTTACAAAATAGTTATCTTAACTATTTTGATCAAAATATCGTTTATCTTAGCCAAACTTAAACTTTACAATTGAAAACACCTTTTCATAATTTGTAATGATTTTACAATTTTTTTCCATATTTTTAAATAATTTAAAAATAGCTGTTTATAGTTATGGGCAACAATTGTTCTTACATCGATCTTTTCCAAAACTGTTTCAAACATAACTTGAAAATTATAACTCGAATTTAAAATCTGCTTTTACTCATTTGAAAGTTCTTGTTTATATAAATCAAATGTTTTTCGTTTCGTGGAAATCCGATTTAAATTGCAAAAGTTATAAGCGTTTAAATTTTGCATCTAAAATAAGTAAATTGTCGTTATGCGACAAGCTTTATTTTTACCATAATAACCATTATTCTACGATACTTCAGAATATCTTAGAAAATCGTTATATCCTTATATAACCCTTTTAAAATCGTTTAGATTTACTTTCCCAATTATTTTGGATCTAAAATTCAACTTTCATAAATTCCAATTCATTTCTGAATTCGAATAACTTCAAATTAACCTTCCCATTCATCGGATCAGTTAGGGATAGCCAGGGAGAGCAGGAAACTTCATTTCCAAACCCAAGCCTAGACACTATCCTCTCTGTCATCCTAGAACGTTCTGGTGTATATTATATTATTAATATAAAGAGACATCGTTCATATTCAAATTTCAAAATCTCTTTTCGAATTTAAATTGAAAATAATATATTTTACCAAAACTGGTTTCAGATAGATATAAAGATCGTTGTACAGAATCAATACATAATTCAAATCATTTCCAATCCTAATTCAATATTTAAAAAGTTAGTATTTAATTCAAAACTAACAATCTAAATATTATTTAATGATTAAATAAAATCGTATATAGGAAGGAGATTTTAAATCGATCACCCATATATTCCACAACCACGGTGTGTGTGTGTAATATCATGCAATGCAATCATATTTATCCAAATGAACCATATGACCAGATGGATACGAATTCATTCATCACAAACAAACAGTTTAACGGTGCACAAACGTTACGGTCAATAACGCTTACCTGTGTTCAGTGTATTATTTAACTACATGCACATCCATTCACATAATAACATCCATCACACAATCATCATCAACAAATTTTAATTATCTCAGCTAATTATAATTAACTAATTTAAACAAATAATTTTAAATTAGAAGTTCTCACCTAACAGCTCTCCAAATCTTCACGGTAGGCGAGCCTAGTTGAGTGAATCGTCGGACAGTATTTCGGCGCAGCGTCTTCTTCACAAAAATATATATAATATAATATACACTAATCTCTCTTTATATTATAAGAGGAGGAAGAGGAGAAATGACGAACTTTGGCAAGGTGGTGGTGGAAAGGAGGAAGACTTATGCCATGGAAACCATGGCCATAAGCTTTAAGAAGAAGAGAGAAAGAAAAGAAGTGAGAATGAATGAAAAAGTGGAAGGAAAGGGTGGTATTTATAGGAAAAGAGGAGTAAGGAGAGAGTGGCACATCATAGGATATGTGTAATACATGCATGGAATGTTGTATGCAAAATTACAAGTGTCTTAACACTTGTAAAAAGGAGAAGGAATGTGTTTTTGGTAGCATTTACCTTAAACGTTATGAAAACAAAGAGCAACGCATAATACTAATGCTACTAATTTATGTTATCTTTTGACAAATCCAATCGAATGACAAATAGTATCAATATATCCAAACTTATTAATAATCACTCTCATTTATAATTCAAGTAAAACTTATCATATAACTTATCAAAATAAATAAAATAATAATTATTATTCTTGTAAAATCATAAAATAAATTATCCTTTACCAAATTCATATTTTTACAAATCAATATTATCAAAATTTGAAAATATCATTACTTAAACATAAATCTTATAATTATAATTTTCAAAATAAGTTTTCTTATAAAATCATAATAAATAAAACAAAATACTTATACAAAGTTAAAATTCATATTTAAACCTAATAAAATCAATTTATATTCATAAAATCTAAAATTAAATAAATAAAAATCCAAATCAAACATAGTTAAAATTCTGCGATGTTACATTAACCTAATACAATGTATATGTAGTTACCCCCTACTCGTGTCCTCTTTTCATGTGTACGCAGTCCCTTATCCAACTCGTGTCATCTTGTCATATGTACGCAGTTCCTTATCCAATGTCGTACGTCATACGGGCTTTCATGTATATATATATATATATATATATATATATATATATATATATATATTCTCACTACGTCTGCGTAAAACCACCATTTTTGTGTTGCGTAAGCGTTTGGACTGCCAACCTAGGTCTTACTAGGTTTTGTTACCGAATACTACCTAGATCCAACTAGCGTTTGCCATCGAGTGTTACCTAGGTCCAACTAGGGTTTACTTTATCGAACGCTTCCCAGGTTCAACCAGGGTTTACGCTACCTAGGTCCAACTAGGGTTTAGGCTACCTATTGTACAATGCCCTCTAGTCTAGGACACACTACCCCGAGCGATATGCGTTCCTAGACTTTACGTCCCAATCGTATCATTAAACCACTGCAAGAAAACACTGATATAGTGTTAAAAATTTAGAAGCGGAAATTTCCGTCCCTAATGTGCGACGGATTTCCATGTGATCTACAAGGGATAGTTTTTTGTTTTTTCAACTTTTTTTCTTTTATTTATTACCGTCGACTTCTGTCATCCCTCACTAAACCGTTGTAAATTGCGTCAAATTACATACAGAAAATTTCTGCTGCTATTTTCCGCTGCAAATCTGGGCAGAATACCGACGAATATTTATCGAAGTATTTTGCAGCGGAATTCCAACAAATATGCAAGAGATGAAAATATTTTTATTATAATATTTATTTAATAATTAACCATAATATTTAATACTTATGAAATGATATCTAGTATTAAATAATTAATTTTAAATAATTTTATTTAATTATTACAGTTGATACTTATGTTTTATAATTATAGTTGATAATTATATTTTATATTTTATATTTTGAAAATTTTAAAAAATTTAAATCACCTTGAATAAATTTGAAATAAATCATGAAATTTATAAAACAAATCATTATTTGACACGAAATAACCCAAATTTCTAGACTTTAAAATATTGAAAAAGTTCATTTAATAGTTTAATTTAAATTGTGTAGTACCACTACAAGAAAAATACCCTATTACAACGCTCTTTTTAGTGTAAAGTTTAACTATTTAATAAATTTAAGGTATAGTAAATTTTAATTATAATGGTACTTAAAACATATTTAAGATTTTTGGTGTAAGGTTTAACTATGTAACACCGCTTAATTTATAATATTACTATTTAAAATATTTATACTATTAAATTAAATTAATCTTATATTAAACTATTTACTAGTTTAAAATTTAATTTTATATTAAACTATTTAATAGTTTCAATATGAATATGTATAAATAATGAATTCATATTCAATAAATAAACGATAATTGATTAATAATGTTTTTAAGGACTAATTAATAATTAGTAATAATATTATGTATGTATTAATTTATAATTTGTGTTTGAAAGAGGTATTTTTCTGAATTAATTAATTATTTATTATTAGTAAATGATGATATTGTCTTTTTTTAAGTATTTTTAAATTATATTAAATCAATGCATGAATTGATAAATATAAAATATTTATTTGTTTATTTCATTCTTCTATTCTTCTAGCGTACTATTTAATATAAGTTTAAATTCAAAAAAGCATTAATATTCTATGAAAGTTTTACAAAATATCCAAACTTTAGAAAATAGTGAAATTTCGTTGTCAATTATTGCTTTCATTTCGTAACTATTTTCTTCAGTACGTACAAGATTTTTGACTTTAACAAAAACATGGATTCCAACTTCCAGTCGAAAACTAATGACCTGAAACGAACCGCAAATCCGTACCCTTTGAGTCGACAAATCATACCACACGTCCAACCCAAATTGCACAGAAATACGAATCATTTTTAGAAAGAAGTTAGAGGGTGAGGATAGATAAGATAGAACTAATAGAATAGAAGAAGAAGAAGAAGACAACAACATCAGAGTAACACGAATCTCACAGCGGAACGAATAAAATATAATAGATAACATATCTTGAAATCAAAGCAGTATATGTATATCATACCATTATCAGAGTACAACACTTTCATCACAGCGGAATAATCAATAGCTAGAAAAAATCTTGAAGCCTCCTACTCCAAGCTCTTCAAGCATACCTGTAAATCCTGACTACTTGACTGCCCGTACAAATTTGGGCACCCAAGAGTTTAGGGAAAACAAAACAAAATAAACTCTGGGTCAGTCATGGGACTGGTGTGAGTAAACTCAAATCATTTGGTTTAACTTTTCAAAAATCCTTTTCAAAAGAAAAGATAATCGTAAGACCAATCCACACATAAACACGGACGGTTTTTACCTTACGATAACCCAAATCATTTTTTTTGGAAATCATATATTATCTGATATTATAATAATGTCTAATCACAAGTAATTTACAATCTAGTAGAACGCTTGCATCTCACGCTCTACATAAATAATATACAATCAAACTCGCGGGCACTTATTGGGGATTGGATTCCAACTTGACAAGGTATGGGACCACCTTCCGAACGTGTATCTCTAGAGGCAAATACACTGGGTTCAACAAGAACATCTCGCAACCCGGCCCACACATGACCGACCACTCATTTCGCTTGAGTGTATCGAATGTATATCACCAACGGTTGGGATCAGCAACCGTCTCCCGATAAGGGACAGCATCGATAGATTTAAGAACAAAAGGAATTTCTCTAGATAGGTGATCATACATCCTAATGGGTGCGACCCACATAGCCATTGTAACACCCCGTGTATTCTATAACTGTGAAATTAACAAATTAAAGTATAATTAATTTGAAATCAAAGAACTAAGGGAAACGGGATACGCCATTGCGTTCGTCTCGGAAAAATACGCGAAATAGAGTCCGAGTTTTCGAAAAATGGAGTCCGTATGAAGAAGATATGGCCTTCGGAAGTTTCTGAATTAAGAATAAAACAGTTTAAAATTAAAACCGGGCCCAATTGGCCAGGGCGGGAAAAATCCCGCCTGATGCACCCAGGTCGACTGGGCTGTCGACCTGGTCTAGCCAGGTCGACAGGGCTGTCGACAGGGCTGTCGACCTGGTCCAGAGCCAGGTCGAACCCAGCCCAACCCGACTGGCATATTCTATGTTGGTCGATTTTCAGAAGTCTGCTTTGTCATTAGGGCTAGGTGGCAGGCACTAATTGGTCTCTCTTTCGAATGAATGGCTACGATCAATCCAAGCAACATCAATGGTCCTAATCAGTTCATAAACCCTATAAAAATGACCCTAGACTCACCCTAATCTATTCATTCAAAAATAAGAACAAAGCCGTCATGTTGCTGAGGAACGACTAAGAGTAGCCGCCAATTGGAGAGAGGATTAGGAGGCAAATTCTAAAGCATAAAGCAACCTAAACAAATCAAATCAACAAGGAATCGCATCTCCAAATCCCTAAATTGGAGAATTCGCCATAAAATTGTAAGTAGAGTATTATTTTGGTATGAACAAATAATTGTGTTGGTTTGTATACTTGATTTGTGGCGATAAAGTAATTCATATTTGTGCGTTACTATGATCCTTATCGATTTGGAATATTGTATACGTTTGGATATTCTCGAATTATGTTATTTATTTTTTAAAAAAAAAACTATATGCGGTAGTTTTATGCAAGTATACGTTTGGAATATTCGCAAATTATGTAATCCATGTTGAAGCTACATGTATGTAGTTGATTAATTGAAATTCATGCAAGTTTGGGGTTTTGCTACTATGCCATCATAATGTATATTTTTATACAAATCATTTTGTGCGTAATTGGAACAAATTTGGGATATTATAGTTCATATGAAACTATGTTGAAATTTTGGCACCATGATCTATGTATTAAGCCATGCTTTTGTACTAGAAAACCTATTTGCAAACTTATGAATATGACTAGGCTATGATTGATATTTTGCATAATTGAAATCCATATTGTTAACAAGAATTATATGATGACATATGTGGTACATAGCTAGGTTAGATTCAAAAATCCCTTTTGCAAGTTGCATGACTAAAGTAAAAATCATGATTTCATGTTAGAAATATTTATGCCATGGTTATGTGAATAGATTTAAAATCATGATTAAGTTGAACTATACTTTTGTGTTAGTAACAAAAGTAAGCACCTTTGTAAACATGTAGTAATCTTATGAACATGATTTGCTTATGTTTGACATTATGCCTGAATAAAAAATATAGGTTTATGTTGTAGTTAAGCCTAGGTGTCAATAGTGATATTCTTAACTTAACTACAAGTTTACATGGTTTGATTCATGTCACTTATGCTTTATGACCAAAGTATATGTTACCACTATGCAAGTACACCAGTTTCTGTTTTGTAGTTCCAACGTTATGTTGCAAGTTCATGCGTTCACATTCCCCTTTTTGTGTATGTAATCACGCTTTAAGCCTCCCCTATTTCTCATGGCTAAGTTGGGCTTAAAAGCCTAAGCCCAACATATATTATGATAAACGAACGTGTTAAACGGGGGAAAATAACGTTGGGTTAAATTTATTAATAAATGAAAATATAAAGTAGAAGGGCCCAAATTCAAGTATGGGTTGGGCCCATGATTGGTGTAACCTTTACACCATTAACTTAATAATGGGCCGCAAATATTTACATATAAGAAAATAAAGAAGAAAGACAAAATATGTAAATGTAGAACATACGATGTGTTTAACCCGAGGTTGGATTGAGTTGTGATGTAAACCTGCCCGGAACCGCCCGGCTGTCCAGTAGTCACAACAATACCTATCCAATATGGGAGGTTAAACATGGAGCCCAATAAAGACCCGAGGTTAGACTGAGTTGTGGCGTAAGACTGCCCGGAACCAACCGGCAACAGGCAGCCACAACAATACCTGTCTAATGTGAGAAGTCAAGGCTTTAATAAGACAATTAAGGCTGAGTCAGGATTGTTAGGATTAAGTGAACTAAAGACTTAATCAAAATGGAACATGCTAAACTAAACGGACTGGTGGGGGTTAGGTTAGAAAACACTTAACCAACTTAGCATGTTGGCTAGAGATAGAAAACCTAGTAACGGGGGGGACCCTTTTCAGCAGTAACCCTAGAAGGTGTATCATGATACCCTGAAACTAGGCAGGGTGGGGCACGATTACTGGGCTGATTGTAAGAGGTCAAATCGACGGCGGTGGTGTAGCAGTGTAGGTTCTAACGGGGTGCGGGCGTGCACACACTCCGGCGCAGAAAAATAAGGCATTGGACACTAGTAGCATACCTGTGCATTCTAGGATTGTGTCGGGCCGCCACTATGGGACTTGATACACCCCATGGTGGGACCAGCATAGGTAACTACAACATCGGGGGCCGTAAGACACATGTAACTATGCGAATAGGAGCCGATCATCATAGAATGGATCACATCACCCTGATTATGGGGTGCCAGTTGGGAACTAGTTTATATGGGTTCAGAGATTTACATGGGGTACGATAGTATATTCGACCCTAGACAACTTAACCAAGTTTATAGTGCTTTCCCACTTCTTGTTTATACTTATCATACCCAGTTCTTTATTCATAGACAAAATAGTCCTAGACTTACTCAGGCTTTATGTCTGACTCTACTTTTCTTTCGTCTTCTTTTCTTCCGTTCCCCCCCCCCCCCAGGTCCATAGGGAGGGAACACAGCAGCTTGACCAGCCTTAACATCCAGCTTGAAGAGGAGAAATGTATTGCTTGGACCTTTTCGTTTTGAACTATGGCTTTGGACAACCACTAAGGGGGCTTTTGCAGTTTATCTATGTTTTCTTTATGCTTCTTTAAATAATGTAATCAAGACAGATTATGAAAGTGTTATATTATGTTTTTGGAAAGGATGTAAGACAATCATGGTGATGTTGTTGTAACACGTATTTGCTTTTATGAAATAAAAGTTGTTGTTTTTCCGCTGTTTACAAATATGTGTTCTTATATCTGTCTTGTATATCTGTGACTTATACTTATAAACCTCCACCAAAATTAGGGCATTCCCTTCGAGAGTGACCCTAACGGAGGTGGGGTGTTTCACTTGGTATCAGAGCATAGGTTTACCAGATAAGATAAAAAGTTTTGAAAAATTATTTTCAAAAAGGAAATTTAAAGAAGCATTTTTAAAAGAAAAATATTATTTTATTTTAAAAGGCAAAGTCCACTCCCCAAAGCCATAGGTATTATCTCTTATCCTTCGTTTTGAATCTATCCTTTTTGTTTCAGCATGTCCGAAGATCTTAACTTGCCAGAAGGGGTGCCAATACCTGGTTGGTTTAGACGGTTCTTAGAAGCAAGGGCCACTCAGCCAGGTCCTACCGTTCCTCCTCCCCCAGCTGCAGGAAATCATCCAGCTGAAGCGACACCTTTTCCTCCACCTCCTCCACGGGGAAACACTTTTGCTAAGATATGTAAAGATTTTAAAGCTATGGGAGGAAGGGATTTCCATGGAACTGAGTCCTTCGTGGCAGCTAGGAATTGGCTGAAAGAAACTGAGGACCTATTTATCATCTTTGAGGTAGAGGATAGACAAAAAGTACAATTGGCAGTGTGGCTATTGAAGGGCGAGGCTTCCTACTGGTGGGAAGTCACTAATGCTGAAAGACCAGTGGAGACATGGGAGGACTTTAGGGCAAGGTTTGAGACTAAATTTCTCTCAGATGCGGAAAGAAGTTTGTAGTTGGAAAAATTCTTATTTCTTAAGCAAGGGGACAAGACAGTCAGAGAGTATGTGAATTAGTTCGATGAGCTGGCTAGGTTTGGGCTTGACCTAGTCAACATCCCGCACAAGAAGGCTCTCCGTTTCGTCAAAGGGTTGAATGAGCCATTACACAGTTTGGCCATGACCCATATACCCATGGGAGCCACGTATGAAAGATTGGTGCAAATGGCATTGCTGAATGAAGAGGATAAGGGCAAGAAGAAGACAAAGGCAGAAAGCTCTCAAGGGAAGAAAGAGGGTTTGCAGCCTAAGAAGACAGACTTTAAGAAGGGCGGGAAAGGCAACAAAGAGAAGAGGAAGTGCAATTTCTGTGGCAAAGTGGGGCACTTAGTTAAGGACTGCCGGAAAAAGAAGGCCAAGGAGAATGGTGGATGCTTTTCTTGCGGTGAGACAGGCCACAGGGCTAAGGACTGCCCAAAGAAACGAGGACAGGGGCAGAGGGCTGGATCCACCCCAGGGGCACAGGTTCATGTGCTGGAAGTGCCACCTCTGCAACAGCGAGGTATAAATACTTCTGTAGAAAGTGTAGTTTATCTTTATGATCACCCCGTTCGTACTTTATTTGATTCTGGCGCATCACACTCCTTTATCTCGTCTGCTTTAGTAGAATCTCTGCACCTAAAAACTAGTATGGTAGAGGACCCCTTAATTGTTTCAAACCCAATTGGGGGCCCAGCTCATTTGTCTATGATCTGTTTGGGATTGAAAATTTCTATTCTAAGTGTAGAATTTCAATGTAGTGCCTTTGTTTTGGGCTTTTTGGGGTATGGCTTGATTTTGGGTATGGATTGGCTATCCAGTAATGGGGCCATCCTTGATTGTGAGAAAAGGGTTGTTAGGCTCCTAACCCAGCTCGGTAATACTTTGGAAATTTCTTGTAATCCCTCGTATGCGGTTATGCTTAGTTACCTTGAATCGCTAGATGCCTCTGTTGAAAATTTGCAATCAGTTAAAGTGGTCCGGGAATATCCGGATGTCTTCGAAGAGGTGAAGGGCTTGCCTCCGAAGAGGGAAATAGACTTCCGCATATATCTTGTAGATAATGCAAAGCCCGTTGCGTTACCCGTTAGACACATGGCTCCACGGGAAAGGAAAGAGCTCAGTAAACAGATTAAAGAGCTTCTAGAAAAGGGGTTCATTAGGAGGAGCATTTCAGAATGGGGCGCTCCAGTGGTGTTCGCTACAAAGGCGGATGGTTCACTCCGTCTATGTGTTGACTACAGGGAGCTCAACAAGCTAACGAAAAAGAATAGGCACCCTCTCCCTAGAATTGACGATTTGTTTGACTAGCTTGTAGGAGCGTCTATTTTCTCCCAACTCGATTTAGCAACCGGTTTTCATCAGCTAAGGGTGGCTGAAGATAGCATCGATAAAACGGCATTCAGAACCCCAGACGGCTTCTTTGAATGGCTTGTCATGCCTTTCGGCTTGACAAATGCACCTGCTTACTTCGTGGACCTGATGAGTAGGGTATTTAGAGATTTCCTCAACAAATTCGTAGTGGTCTTCGTAGATGATATCCTTATCTTCTCAAAGAGTGAAGAGGAACATGCTCAACACTTAAGGGCAATCATGGAAACTTTGCGAGTCCATCAACTAAAAGCCAAATTCTCCAAATGCCACTTTTGGAGAGAAGAGGTGAGGTTCCTTGGGCACATAGTATCCAAACAAGGGTTAGCAGTGGACCCTGCTAAGGTAGTGGCGGTACAGGATTGGAAGACACCAAGGAATGCAACTGAGGTCCGAAGCTTTCTAGGACTAGCAGGTTTCTATCGAAAATTCATAAGGGATTTTGCGAAAATCTCAGCTCCGCTCACAAAATTGACCAAGAAGAATCTAGTGTTCAATTGGGACTTGGATTGCGAGTTTTCTTTCCAACGACTGAAAAGGGCTCTCACAACAGCCCCAGTTTTGACGCTGCCAGATGGGAGCAAGATGTTCACTGTCTATACGGATGCATGTGGGACAGGGCTAGGCGCCGTCTTAATGCAAGAAGGAAGGGTAGTAGCTTATGGAGGGAGGCAGTTGAAAGTGCACGAAAAGAACTACCCAACCCGCGATCTTGAGTTAGCCGCCATCGTCTTTGCACTCAAGTCTTGGCGACACTATCTCCTAGGTGAGAAGTTCGAACTTTACACTGACCATAAATCGTTGAAATATCTTTTCTCGCAGAAGGATCTTAACTTGAGGCAACAAAGATGGATGGAGTTTCTTGCCTCGTACGATTTCGAAATTTCCTATACTCCGGGCAAAGGCAACGTAGTGGCAGACGCGTTGAGCCGAAAGAAATTGACCCTAAGCCCGTTGTTTGTTGAAAGACAAAGCCTAGAGTTTATAGCCAGCTTCGACTTTAGGCCTTCCTCCGATTACGTACCAGGCTTGCTAGCATCTCTCGAAGTGCGCCCAACTTTAGTGGATTCAGTAGGGACAGCACAACGCGAAGACCCTCAGCTTGTGGAAACAATTGATAGGCTAATTAGGGGTGAGACTTCAAGCCACCTCAACAGATACTCCATCGACGATAAGGGTTTGCTAAGTCGAGACGGAAGACTATGCGTCCCACAGACAAAAGATTTAATAAAGAAGGTTCTCGAGGAAGCACATCACTCCAAGATGACGATACACCCAGGCGGAGATAAAATGTACAAAGATATAAAAAGGACTTTCTTCTGGAACGGCATGAAAAAGGACGTGGTAGAGTTCGTTTCTAAGTGTATGGTGTGCCAACAGGTTAAGGCGGAACAGAAAAAGCCTGGCGGACTACTACATCCTCTGGAGGTCCCGCAGTGGAAGTGGGATAGCATCTCAATGGACTTCATCGATGGGCTGCCTAGGTCTAGGAGAGGAAACACTAGCATTTGGGTAATAGTGGATAGGCTTACTAAAAGCGCCCACTTTTTACCTGTCAAAAGTAAAAGAACTGCCTCATCCCTAGCATCACTTTACCTCAAAGAAATCGTTCGACTCCATGGAATACCATCTAGCATTGTTAGTGACCGAGACCCCATCTTCACCAGTGAGTTTTGGCGGAGTCTGCAAGAAGCAGTAGGAACGCAGTTATGCTTGAGTACAGCCTATCATCCCCAAACCGACGGCCAAACAGAAAGAGTGAACAGAGTTTTGGAAGATCTTTTAAGGCTATGCATCCTTGACTTCGGAGGGACATGGGAAGACCACCTTCCTTTGGTGGAATTTGCCTACAACAACAGCTATCAAGCAACCATCGGAATGGCGCCCTTCGAAGCTTTATATGGAAGACCGTGCCGATCGCCCACTTGTTGGTGGGAGTCTACTGATAAGCTCATACTTGGACCGGATATGATCCGGGAGACTTTAGAGAAAGTAGACTTAATACGAAGAAGGATGAAGACGCCCAAGACAGACAAAAGTCCTATGCCGACAAGAGAAGGACCGACCTTGAATTTGAGGTTGGAGACAGAGTTTTTCTCAAGGTATCACCGCTAAGGAACGTTGTTCGTTTTGGAACCATAGGAAAACTGGCACCAAGGTTCGTAGGGCCATTCCCTATCATCGAGAAAATTGGGAAAATGGCCTATAGATTAGAGCTACCCGAGAAGTTGGCTGGAGTCCACAACGTTTTTCACGTTTCACATCTCCGAAAATGTCTACATGAGTCTGCTGAAGTGGTAGAGCCAAATATCCTCGAAGAGGCCGAAGTGGAACGCGAAGCAACCATAAGAAAAGTTCCAACCCGCATATTAGGAACGGAAGTGAAGAAGCTACGCAACCGTGAAGTCAAGCTCGTCAAAGTTCAGTGGAGCGACGCCGAGGGAGACGCGACTTGGGAAACTGAAGCTAGAATACACACTGCCTACCCTTTTCTGTTCGAGGGTACATCCTTGATCTTTCCTTTTCCTTAAGTTGCGCTTTTATCTATCTTATCTTTTAGGAAGAATCTTTTTGGATGTAAACATGTAGTTGAAACATGTTATGGATGATGGTTGCAAGTGGTTGCAAGTGATTGCTAGTGGTTGCTCGTGGTTGCATATACACACACAATCTAGGTTTTAGATCGGCTCAGTCACTTCATATCGCATATGCATATATGTTTGCATTCGTATATGGTTGAACTTTAATGTGTTGTCATATGGATGTTGCATTTGTATGAATGATTGTGCACTCATGTAGAATCATGAATAGGAAAATTTGCATACATAATGGATTCATGGCACTTACATAATTCGCATTAAGGAGGTCAACTGAATCAGTAGACCGCCTGATTTTGCATTAGATAAGTACATGTACACACACTTCGCATTTGATCATGAAGCATTAGAAGTCTTTTAAGGACAATGGATGCTCGTGTTTGATGGATGAGTAGATGGATGATTGGATGTTAGGATATACATTCCTCCTAACTTGAAGATTTCGGGGACGAAATCCTTTTAAGTGGGGGAGAATGTAACACCCCGTGTATTCTATAACTGTGAAATTAACAAATTAAAGTATAATTAATTTGAAATCAAAGAACTAAGGGAAACGGGATACGCCATTGCGTTCGTCTCGGAAAAATACGCGAAATAGAGTCCGAGTTTTCGAAAAACGGAGTCCGTATGAAGAAGATACGGCCTTCGGAAGTTTCTGAATTAAGAATAAAACAGTTTAAAATTAAAACCGGGCCCAATTGGCCAGGGCGGGAAAAATCCCTCCTGATGCACCCAGGTTGACTGGGCTATCGACCTGGTCTAGCCAGGTCGACAGGGCTGTCGACAGGGCTGTCGACAGGGCTGTCGACCTGGTCCAGAGCCAGGTCGAACCCAGCCCAACCTGACTGGCCTATTCTACGTTGGTCGATTTTCAGAAGTCTGCTTTGTCATTAGGGCTAGGTGGCAGGCTCTAATTGGTCTCTCTTTCGAATGAATGGCTACGATCAATCCAAGCAACATCAATGGTCCTAATCAGTTCATAAACCCTATAAAAATGACCCTAGACTCACCCTAATCTATTCATTCAAAAATAAGAACAAAGCCGTCATGTTGCTGAGGAACGACTAAGAGTAGCCGCCAATTGGAGAGAGGATTAGGAGGCAAATTCTAAAGCATAAAGCAACCTAAACAAATCAAATCAACAAGGAATCGCATCTCCAAATCCCTAAATTGGAGAATTCGCCATACAATTGTAAGTAGAGTATTATTTTGGTATGAACAAATAATTGTGTTGGTTTGTATACTTGATTTGTGGCGATAAAGTAATTCATATTTGTGCGTTACTATGATCCTTATCGATTTGGAATATTGTATACGTTTGGATATTCTCGAATTATGTTATTCATTTAAAAAAAAAAACTACATGCGGTAGTTTTATGCAAGTATACGTTTGGAATATTCGCAAATTATGTAATCCATGTTGAAGCTACATGTATGTAGTTGATTAATTGAAATTCATGCAAGTTTGGGGTTTTGCTACTATGCCATCATAATGTATATTTTTATACAAATCATTTTGTGCGTAATTGGAACAAATTTGGGATATTATAGTTCATATGAAACTATGTTGAAATTTTGGCACCATGATCTATGTATTAAGCCATGCTTTTGTACTAGAAAACCTATTTGCAAACTTATGAATATGACTAGGCTATGATTGATATTTTGCATAATTGAAATCCGTATTGTTAACAAGAATTATATGATGACATATGTGGTACATAGCTAGGTTAGATTCAAAAATCCCTTTTGCAAGTTGCATGACTAAAGTAAAAATCATGATTTCATGTTAAAAATATTTATGCCATGGTTATGTGAATAGATTTAAAATCATGTTTAAGTTGAACTATACTTTTGTGTTAGTAACAAAAGTAAGCACCTTTGTAAACATGTAGTAATCTTATGAACATGATTTGCTTATGTTTGACATTATGCCTGAATAAAAAATATAGGTTTATGTTGTAGTTAAGCCTAGGTGTCAATAGTGATATTCTTAACTTAACTACAAGTTTACATGGTTTGATTCATGTCACTTATGCTTTATGACCAAAGTATATGTTACCACTATGCAAGTACACCAGTTTCTGTTTTGTAGTTCCAACGTTATGTTGCAAGTTCATGCGTTCACATTCCCCTTTTTGTGTATGTAATCACGCTTTAAGCCTCCCCTATTTCTCATGGCTAAGTTGGGCTTAAAAGCCTAAGCCCAACATATATTATGATAAACGAACATGTTAAACGGGGGAAAATAACATTGGGTTAAATTTATTAATAAATGAAAATATAAAGTAGAAGGGCCCAAATTCAAGTATGGGTTGGGCCCATGATTGGTGTAACCTTTACACCATTAACTTAATAATGGGCCGCAAATATTTACATATAAGAAAATAAAGAAGAAAGACAAAATATGTAAATGTAGAACATACGATGTGTTTAACCCGAGGTTGGATTGAGTTGTGATGTAAACCTGCCCGGAACCGCCCGGCTGTCCAGTAGTCACAACAATACCTATCCAATGTGGGAGGTTAAACATGGAGCCCAATAAAGACCCGAGGTTAGACTGAGTTGTGGCGTAAGACTGCCCGGAACCAACCGGCAACAGGCAGCCACAACAATACCTGTCTAATGTGAGAGGTCAAGGCTTTAATAAGACAATTAAGGCTGAGTCAGGATTGTTAGGATTAAGTGAACTAAAGACTTAATCAAAATGGAACATGCTAAACTAAACGGACTGGTGGGGGTTAGGTTAGAAAATACTTAACCAACTTAGCATGTTGGCTAGAGATAGAAAACCTAGTAACGGGGGGGACCCTTTTCAGCAGTAACCCTAGAAGGTGTATCATGATTCACTGAAACTAGGCAGGGTGGGGCACGATTACTGGGCTGATTGTAAGAGGTCAAATCGACGGCGGTGGTGTAGCAGTGTAGGTTCTAACGGGGTGCGGGCGTGAACACACTCCGGCGCAGAAAAATAAGGCACTGGACACCAGTAGCATACCTGTGCATTCTAGGATTGTGTCGGGCCGCCACTATGGGACTTGATACACCCCATGGTGGGACCAGCATAGGTAACTACAACATCGGGGGCCGTAAGACACATGTAACTATGCGAATAGGAGCCGATCATCATAGAATGGATCACATCACCCTGATTATGGGGTGCCAGTTGGGAACTAGTTTATATGGGTTCAGAGATTTACATGGGGTACGATAGTATATTCGACCCTAGACAACTTAACCAAGTTTATAGTGCTTTCCCACTTCTTGTTTATACTTATCATACCCAGTTCTTTATTCATAGACAGAATAGTCCTAGACTTACTCAGGCTTTATGTCTGACTCTACTTTTCTTTCGTCTTCTTTTCTTCCGTTTCCCCCCCCCCCCCCCCCCCCCAGGTCCACAGGGAGGGAACACAGCAGCTTGACCAGCCTTAACATCCAGCTTGAAGAGGAGAAATGTATTGCTTGGACCTTTTCGTTTTGAACTATGGCTTTGGACAACTACTAAGGGGGCTTTTGCAGTTTATCTATGTTTTCTTTATGCATCTTTAAATAATGTAATCAAGACAGATTATGAAAGTGTTATATTATGTTTTTGGAAAGGATGTAAGACAATCATGGTGATGTTGTTGTAACACGTATTTGCTTTTATGAAATAAAAATTGTTGTTTTTCCGCTGTTTACAAATATGTGTTCTTATATCTGTCTTGTATATCTGTGACTTATACTTATAAACCTCCACCAAAATTAGGGCATTCCCTTCGAGAGTGACCCTAACGGAGGTGGGGTGTTTCAGCCATGCTGCCTGCCCGATTTTTGTCATTTCCCGGTGGATGAGGCTTGAGGTCATAACGTATCTTTTGACAGATCCCACCTCCATTACTTTGAATGCCACATTGTCATACCCGCCAAATCACAAATTGATTTCACCAAAAACACCACGGGTATACAGCTAAGAGAAACGAATTCCTCCGCCACCAAACGTAAGTACGTTTGAAGAGATCAACTTATGCGATCTATTGGATATACTCTGTCAGACACTCGTCCATACACGTTTGTCCTGGGATTGGACAAACTGAAGGCACTATTCTGTAAACAGGATAGCCCTTGCACAACTCCGTCTTCAATATATTCAACATACTTGATTCGCAACGCTTATGCCAATACGGAGTGGTTCTCTGGATAATAATCCAACCGGTCTCTCTATATTAACAACGTAAAATGGTCAAAACTTTGATAGTCGGTGAGTTAACTATCAAACGAAAACATGTCGGTTTGCAAACAACGATATTATTTCCCGAAGGAAATTCTATCGAACAATCATCATTTCATTCATTCGTTCATTTCCCTATTCCTGTTGTTTAATGTTTCTTATTCACTATATTTAGAAAATATATATCATTATCATTGGAAAACATTTCCATCTCTTGTTTCTATATTCAGAAAACAATTCTGCTTCTCATTTGGAAAACATTTCCAAATCTCTTTCATTTGATTAAACAGATGTTTGAATAAACATCACTATGCCAAATCTCCTTCATTTGGTTTCCACTTAACCACTTTTTACCATCGAATCTTAACCACTTCTTAGTTAGAATGAAGTTAATCAAGTTGGGGTATAATTACCTCTCAGACCTTAACTGAACAACATTTCTAACTTCGAAATAGGCAAAATTCATCTTTCTAAATCTTTAACACTTCTTTACGACATTCTCGGATTCTATTTACAAATCCGCTTCTCGTACGGAAAACACTTGATTATAACGATGGTGTTATAATCCCCTGCCTCCGAAATATAATGACTTTATAAATACTTTGATTTTTTTTCTAACTCGAATAAATAACAAACTAAATTATTAACTCATACTCGGTTAACTCTAAGTTGTAACTCTTATTCAATTAACTCTTATTCTATTTAACTCTTACTGGCCTAACCCTTGTTCAGATCTCTCGTTTTGATTTACTCATTTTGACCCACTTACTTGATCAGTTCAACTAGACTAACTTAGCTTAATTAACTCGACTAAATTATTTCTATCAATTAACTAATATTTGACTTGACATCATTCGCTCGACTCTAGATCGCAGCGATCACAATGGTTACGCCTGATTCCCTCAGGAAACATCCGTCCGCCTTAGGCTATCTGCAGCCCAGCGAATTTCGCTAGCAGTCGTGCTAACTGGTAACTTATCTTAAATGACTACTTCTGTTTAACTCTATTTCGAATAATTAAATTCGACCAATTCTAATTGAATAACTAATACTCAATTAACCCTTATTCGATTACTATATTTAGATAACTCTAGTTCGATTAGACTCTAATCGATTAACTCTAACTGATTAACTCTAATTGGTTAACTCTAACTAACTCTAAATGTTTTACTCCAACGGTTTAACCCTACGGTTTAACCCTAACGGTTTAACTCTAACAGTTCAACTCTAACAGTTTAACTCTAACGGTTGATCTCAATCAATTTATTCTATTGGATTAACTCTCTTGGATCAACCCATTTTGAATAACTAATATTCAATAAACTTCCTTTCGAATAAACTGATATTCGATAACTTTACTTCGAATAACTCTCATTCGATAAATTCTCCTTCGTCCTTATCCAGTTTCAAACATCGATGTGGAAATCGATGTTTACTTCTCTATATAAGTCTTGACTTATATACTCTATTTATCCAAAGATAAATAACTAAATTAATTTATAAAACTTTATTTATAAATTAACCTTCTCACTTTGTCTGTTACAACAGATCTCTCTTAAATTCTCACTTTGAATTCATATTCTGTTTACCCGTGTGCGAAGCACGGGCCTAAATTCTCCCTAGTGTAAAATTCTCCTTTATTACACTTTTATCCATTTTCAAGTACTCCATTATTCTCTTTAATTTCTAAATAAATAATTCCTTTCCATAACTCAGTTCATTTTCTTGATAAATATTCCTTTTAATCCATTTATAATTGTTTTACAAATATTCCTTTCTATTTCCATTTTGTAAATATTTCTCAGATGATTTCCTTTTTATTCCTATTTGTAATTGTTTACGAATAAATCCCCTTTCTATCTTATTTGTAAATGATTTACAAATATTTCCCCTTTTCTTTTCTATTTATTCTATTTGCAAAATGATTTGCAAATATCTTCCTTTTTCCTTCATATAAAAAAAAATCCGTTGATTTTATATAAATATTTTATTTTCAAAATAAATTTTTGAAAATTCCCTTTTTCACTTTCCAACATCACTTACGGTGTAAAAATATCAAATCAAAATGATCGGTCATCATCCAAACACACAGAATCAATAACGGATGATATAACACATCGTATATCAAAATATATGAAAAGCGGTAAATAAATGTTGAGGAACCCAGTTGGGTCCCTCCGACCTGTTTCCCTGCATCCACAGATGTCAGTCAACATAAATGACATGAGTATAAAATATTCTGATAAACAGAATCAATATTTCGATACGATTTATATATATCGTTATCGATGTTTTCAATTAACTGACTAGCAGTTCAACCAAATAGCCAACACACAGCAATTCAACCAATGTTTATCAATTCTAAAAATACTTTATAAAAACATAAAGTGTTCAGAGTTAGTGAGATTTACTCACCTTGTTTCGCAGTTGATGATTCTGTTCTATTTCATTTACAATCAAACCAGTGTTTGTTTTAATCACGAAATGTCCCTAACTTGGTTCCTGGTGAAATCAGTTTCACAAGGTGGATTTCGTCGTTTCGGTTTCAACGGCCCCGGTTGTGTCCAATTCTGTTCATGGATGCACAAGGTATGTTCTTTATAAGTTAGAATATAAATTAGTATCATTAACCATTAAATGTATATTAATTTAACCTTAATTAATCACCTTAGGCCAACCTTTAAATGCTAATACTTCTTCTTTAAATGAAACCCGCACGTCACCTGTAACCGCCCATGACGCAACTTCCCTCTTTCGTACCACCTTCCCTGCTTCATGCATTTAGAAACCAAGAACTCCACGTAATTACTCCTCAAGCATTTTATCCACATACGTCTGTTTCCTATGTATTCCCGCTCGTAGAACTAAACCGATCCCATTCCGTTTAAAAATGCAAAACAGTACTTCTGGACAATAATTCAGAATTCCCAAAGTCTTCCTTCCCTGTTTTCTCCAGTGAACTGTGTTTTCATGATTTCCAGAACCCCATTTTAATTCCAACAGTCCACTCACCCTTACCATCTTCACATATTACTACTATTGAACCATTTTCTTCAGTTAAACCTTATTAACTTGCATCCCACACACGTTCATCCATCCTCCCTGCAGAAACAACTCGCCTACAACATTTCTCTCTTCTTCAAACAACCTAACCTCTTCACTGCTAGCCCTCGTTGAACCCTAACCAACATACAGCATAGTACTTTACTCCTATCTTCTTAACACCCTTCACAAATCACGTTTTACTACAAACTCCCTCCATACACCATTACACTTCAAAAGGAAATCACCACATTCTTTCTCTTCTCTTCCTTTCTATGTTCATCAACACCACTCACACTCATCCTCTCCGCCTCATATCGCGATCCCGGACCAGAACTGAACGCTACTGGAAACTTGGTGAATTTTTCCAGACACCAAAACTCACCGTACGCCACCAACATGAGGCGCCTTGCCGTAACCAGCGACAACAAGCATTTGTTTTGATTCTTGCTTTTCATTTTTTTTTTTTTTACAGAGAAGTAACGAGCTTGTTTGAATTGTTTTCAGAAGAAGAAAACCATGGAGTGAGCACTTGTTTATATAGCGGCTCCAACCCATGGATACCAAGTAATGTAGTACACCATAGATCGGCCTTAGGCAATAAAAATAGTGTAGATAGCTGCATGATGTGAATACACGGGACAGGTTATTAAATTAGAAAAGATGGGTTAGGAGCGCAGCTTGTGATTTGAAAACACACCACTGTCCTCTGATTCCTTGATCCGCAAGGTTTTAACTAAAGAGTAGCGTACATGTTTTAGCTTAGGGTAGCCGTCGTGTTTGAATGACTAGAAAGAAATAATATCTTTCCAACGTTTTTGATTTTGGTGAAGGGTACGGGCTTCCATTTTTGTCTGATGACCTTCAACAGAGCGAAAAGGGGTAAATGTCTTAAGTCAAAATGTGCTGATACTCATTAATTTGTGAAAGTGATGTATGTAAAAATATGTGGACATATAGGAGGATATGCCCAAATCATGCGCCCAGAATTTTGACCATAGATAGATATTGTAAGATTTCCTAATATTTTATACAGAGATTTCCCTCTGATTAAACGGGTATTCGCAGGATTTTTCCCATAGATTTTGCTTCATATTGTCAAAAATATTGATCAGAGTAACATGTGAAATTAAATAGTTGTGACCAAAGTGACACGGCATATTAAATGGCACATTGAATAAATCTTTACCAGATTAAATAATCAGAATGAAATTCAAGACTTTGATTTCGACTGATAAGTGCTGGGTTGATTTAGAGGATGTGAGATAGGTATGGTTATGTTGAGTACATAAGGTTTTCGTTCATATCCGAATTGCTACGGACAGAAATAAGAGTACGGTCGTGTCCAGCGAGGTACCACGATCCCAAAAATATAATAGTATCGGTAGTTTAACTTATATTATGAAACCCCAAAATATTGATATAGGGTGCAAAATACTCCAAATAAAAAGTTGCGTATTTAATTAATTAAAAATTACAGTAAAATTCTAAAAATAAAATTATAACTACGCCTCAAAAGAACCTTGTCCAAATTCGTAACCAATATTTAAAGATATTCAAATAACTGTTATGGCATATATACGATTCCATAGCGACTTTCTGAAAAATTGATTTGGACATAACTTTTTATTCCCGCTATGAAATCTGGATTTTTCACATTCATTGGGAAGATATTTTCAAACAGATTCAAATATTTCTTGTTTCGCTAAAATCCGATTTATTTTGAATCCTGTACATTCATTTGAAATTTGAAATCGAATATTCAAACTACCGCACCATTTTGAACTCGTTTTAAATTATATTATAAATTATACGTTTAAATATCGTTTTATTAAATAAATTCCTATCTATAATTCAAATAAATATTTAAAATAAATTTAAATATTCAGAATTCAACGGCTAAAAATCCGGGTCGTTACATTCCTTCCCCCTTAAAATAATTTCGTCCTCGAAATTGCTAAGGTAGGAAAAGATGCTACATACCCTATTAACTAGGTCCAAAAATCCCTTTTTGTTCACTTCTTAACTTCAATCTAACTGGACCAATTAATTTTAATTAAAATATTTATTTATTCTCACTAACGAAAATTTTCAAAAATTCTGAAAATTTTCTAACACTTTAAATTCTGAAAAATTTCGGCACTATTTCCTCTGCACGGCTAAATCGGCACAACCACAACTCTCCTTTCTAGGCCTTCCCCAATCCAAAAGGAAATCAAAAAGCCAAGCGGCTTGCCTCACGGGCTCATAAAATCATCAATCCAAACAATATTGTAAACATGTCCCTTTTTATCGGGCATAATTCTATCTCTTGCACTTTCTTCCATTCTGCTCAGCATACATATATCCATTTCCAGTTGGTTTCAAATCAATCCAACCTTTGATCTTTAACTTCTGATTGGATCATTTCTATTCACTAATCCAAACTGAGTTCTATTTTCCAAAGTCAACCCTCTTATTCTGCTTGGGCTCAAAAATAACTTAACTCCAATTAACGACATACAATATAAGTATTCAACTTGTTTAGTATAAGTCGAATCCATTTTAATATTTCAACATCTCTATACTTATTTTCATTCGGGATTACTTCTAATTCAATCCAGTTTTATTTAACTTAAGTTAAATCCTAATTCATTTGATACATTTTGACCATTTTCAATCTATTCAACTTTTCAAGTTAAAAAAAATTTCAGAATTCAAATTCCCGGGTTTTATTTGAAATTAGTTTGAAATCATATATATATTTATACACATATTTATAATCAACTCAATTCAAAACATTTTAATTTCTAAAACATCTTTCCCTTTTCGAACAAATTTTCCCTTCCCAAATTACTATGGTAGCAATCCGTTACTCAGAAACTCGAAAATGAATACCGATAATGTCACGATCCATTATCAGAATTATTTTCTCGCCACTGAAGTGATTTCAGTGCTTAATTACTTTTAAAATCTATTTAAAATCATTCTAATTCAAAAATATCTTCAAACCAATGATATATTACCTTTAAAATACTTCAAGGAATATTTTCAAAATATCCGGGATTTAAATTCCAATTTATGGTTTGAATTTAATTCTAGTTTATCTTGGTTATATAACCATTTCAATATCTTATAATTCCATTTGATTGTAATAATAATCAACACATCGATATAATAATTCATAAATTATTCCTTTTATATAAAATAACTTTTGGGCAAAATTATTTCATTTACCCACTTTAAAACAATACTGCGTCGAATTGTTCTGTTCGAGAGTTTAGAAACACCTATCGATACAGTTGTACTTCCTGTATCGACCAGAATTCATAAACCACTCAACAAACCAGCCAACACAATATAACACAAATTTTATATCAAATCTACAAATACGCTCTCTTATATACATACACTCAAACTCAATCTAGGGTATTACTAACCCCATCTCTATTGAGTTACGCCACAGAGCCAAGGTAATCATTTAACCTTCAGCTCTGATACCAACTGAAACGACCCGCAAATCCGTACCCTTTGAGTCGACAAATCATACCACACGTCCAACCCAAATTGCACAGAAATACGAATCATTTTTAGAAAGAAGTTAGAGGGTGAGGATAGATAAGATAGAACTAATAGAATAGAAGAAGAAGAAGACAACAACATCAGAGTAACACGAATCTCACAGCGGAACGAATAAAATATAATAGATAACATATCTTGAAATCAAAGCAGTATATGTATATCATACCATTATCAGAGTACAACACTTTCATCACAGCGGAATAATCAATAGCTAGAAAAAATCTTGAAGCCTCCTGCTCCAAGATCTTCAAGCATACCTGTAAATCCTGACTACTTGACTGCCCGTACAAATTTGGGCACCCAAGAGTTTAGGGAAAACAAAACAAAATAAACTCTGGGTCAGTCATGGGACTGGTGTGAGTAAACTCAAATCATTTGGTTTAACTTTTCAAAAATCCTTTTCAAAAGAAAAGATAATCGTAAGACCAATCCACACATAAACACGGACGGTTTTTACCTTACGATAACCCAAATCAATTTTTTTGGAAATCATATATTATCTGATATTATAATAATGTCTAATCACAAGTAATTTACAATCTAGTAGAACGCTTGCATCTCACGCTCTACATAAATAATATACAATCAAACTCGCGGGCACTTATTGGGGATTGGATTCCAACTTGACAAGGTATGGGACCACCTTCCGAACGTGTATCTCTAGAGGCAAATACACTGGGTTCAACAAGAACATCTCGCAACCCGGCCCACACATGACCGACCACTCATTTCGCTTGAGTGTATCGAATGTATATCACCAACGGTTGGGATCAGCAACCGTCTCCCGATAAGGGACAGCATCGATAGATTTAAGAACAAAAGGAATTTCTCTAGATAGGTGATCATACATCCTAATGGGTGCGACCCACATAGCCATGATGCCTGCCCGATTTTTGTCATTTCCCGGTGGATGAGGCTTGAGGTCATAACGTATCTTTTGACAGATCCCACCTCCATTACTTTGAATGCCACATTGTCATACCCGCCAAATCACAAATTGATTTCACCAAAAACACCACGGGTATACAGCTAAGAGAAACGAATTCCTCCGCCACCAAACGTAAGTACGTTTGAAGAGATCAACTTATGCGATCTATTGGATATACTCTGTCAGACACTCGTCCATACACGTTTGTCCTGGGATTGGACAAACCGAAGGCACTATTCTGTAAACAGGATAGCCCTTGCACAACTCCGTCTTCAATATATTCAGCATACTTGATTCGCAACGCTTATGCCAATACGGAGTGGTTCTCTGGATAATAATCCAACCGGTCTCTCTATATTAACAACGTAAAATGGTCAAAACTTTGATAGTCAGTGAGTTAACTATCAAACGAAAACATGTCGGTGTGCAAACAACGATATTACTTCCCGAAGGAAATTCTATCGAACAATCATCATTTCATTCATTCGTTCATTTCCCTATTCCTGTTGTTTAATGTTTCTTATTCACTATATTTAGAAAATATATATCATTATCATTGGAAAACATTTCCATCTCTTGTTTCTATATTCAGAAAACAATTCTGCTTCTCATTTGGAAAACATTTCCAAATCTCTTTCATTTGATTAAACAGATGTTTGAATAAACATCACTATGCCAAATCTCCTTCATTTGGTTTCCACTTAACCACTTTTTACCATCGAATCTTAACCACTTCTTAGTTAGAATGAAGTTAATCAAGTTGGGGTATAATTACCTCTCAGACCTTAACTGAACAACATTTCTAACTTCGAAATAGGCAAAATTCATCTTTCTAAATCTTTAACACTTCTTTACGACATTCTCGGATTCTATTTACAAATCCGCTTCTCGTACGGAAAACACTTGATTATAACGATGGTGTTATAATCCCCTGCCTCCGAAATATAATGACTTTATAAATACTTTGATTTTTTTCTAGCTCGAATAAATAACGAACTAAATTATTAACTCATACTCGGTTAACTCTAAGTTGTAACTCTTATTCAATTAACTCTTATTCTATTTAACTCTAACTGGCCTAACCCTTGTTCAGATCTCTCGTTTTGATTTACTCATTTTGACCCACTTACTTGATCAGTTCAACTAGACTAACTTAGCTTAATTAACTCGACTAAATTATTTCTATCAATTAACTAATATTTGACTTGACATCATTCGCTCGACTCTAGATCGCAGCGATCACAATGGTTACGCCTGATTCCCTCAGGAAACATCCGTCCGCCTTAGGCTATCTGCAGCCCAGCGAATTTCGCTAGCAGTCGTGCTAACTGGTAACTTATCTTAAATGACTACTTCTGTTTAACTCTATTTCGAATAATTAAATTCGACCAATTCTAATTGAATAACTAATACTCAATTAACCCTTATTCGATTACTATATTTAGATAACTCTAGTTCGATTAGACTCTAATCGATTAACTCTAACTGATTAACTCTAATTGGTTAACTCTAACTAACTCTAAATGTTTTACTCCAACGGTTTAACCCTACGGTTTAACCCTAACGGTTTAACTCTAACAGTTCAACTCTAACAGTTTAACTCTAACGGTTGATCTCAATCAATTTATTTTATTGGATTAACTCTCTTGGATCAACCCATTTCGAATAATTAATATTCAATAAACTTCCTTTCGAATAAACTGATATTCGATAACTTTACTTCGAATAACTCTCATTCGATAAATTCTCCTTCGTCCTTATCCAGTTTCAAACATCGATGTGGAAATCGATGTTTACTTCTCTATATAAGTCTTGACTTATATACTCTATTTATCCAAAGATAAATAACTAAATTAATTTATAAAACTTTATTTATAAATTAACCTTCTCACTTTATCTGTTACAACAGATCTCTCTTAAATTCTCACTTTGAATTCATATTCTGTTTACCCGTGTGCGAAGCACGGGCCTAAATTCTCCCTAGTGTAAAATTCTCCTTTATTACACTTTTATCCATTTTCAAGTACTCCATTATTCTCTTTAATTTCTAAATAAATAATTCCTTTCCATAACTCAGTTCATTTTCTTGATAAATATTCCTTTTAATCCATTTATAATTGTTTTACAAATATTCCTTTCTATTTCCATTTTGTAAATATTTCTCAGATGATTTCCTTTTTATTCCTATTTGTAATTGTTTACGAATAAATCCCCTTTCTATCTTATTTGTAAATGATTTACAAATATTTCCCCTTTTCTTTTCTATTTATTCTATTTGCAAAATGATTTGCAAATATCTTCCATTTTCCTTCATATAAAAAAAATCCGTTGATTTTATATAAATATTTTATTTTCAAAATAAATTTTTGAAAATTCCCTTTTTCACTTTCCAACATCACTTACGGTGTAAAAATATCAAATCAAAATGATCGGTCATCATCCAAACACACAGAATCAATAACGGATGATATAACACATCGTATATCAAAATATATGAAAAGCGGTAAATAAATGTTGAGGAACCCAGTTGGGTCCCTCCGGCCTGTTTCCCTGCATCCACAGATGTCAGTCAACATAAATGACATGAGTATAAAATATTCTGATAAACAGAATCAATATTTCGATACGATTTATATATATCGTTATCGATGTTTTCAATCAACTGACTAGCAGTTCAACCAAATAGCCAACACACAGCAATTCAACCAATGTTTATCAATTCTAAAAATACTTTATAAAAACATAAAGTGTTCAGAGTTAGTGAGATTTACTCACCTTGTTTCGCAGTTGATGATTCTGTTCTATTTCATTTACAATCAAACCAGTGTTTGTTTTAATCACGAAATGTCCCTAACTTGGTTCCTGGTGAAATCAGTTTCACAAGGTGGATTTCGTCGTTTCGGTTTCAACGGCCCCGGTTGTGTCCAATTCTGTTCATGGATGCAGAAGGTATGTTCTTTATAAGTTAGAATATAAATTAGTATCATTAACCATTAAATGTATATTAATTTAACCTTAATTAATCACCTTAGGCCAACCTTTAAATGCTAATACTTCTTCTTTAAATGAAACCCGCACGTCACCTGTAACCGCCCATGACGCAACTTCCCTCTTTCCTACCACCTTCCCTGCTTCATGCATTTAGAAACCAAGAACTCCACGTAATTACTCCTCAAGCATTTTATCCACATACGTCTGTTTCCTATGTATTCCCGCTCGTAGAACTAAACCGATCCCATTCCGTTTAAAAATGCAAAACAGTACTTCTGGACAATAATTCAGAATTCCCAAAGTCTTCCTTCCCTGTTTTCTCCAGTGAACTGTGTTTTCATGATTTCCAGAACCCCATTTTAATTCCAACAGTCCACTCACCCTTACCATCTTCACATACTACTACTATTGAACCATTTTCTTTAGTTAAACCTTATTAACTTGCATCCCACACACGTTCATCCATCCTCCCTGCAGAAACAACTCGCCTACAACATTTCTCTCTTCTTCAAACAACCTAACCTCTTCACTGCTAGCCCTCGTTGAACCCTAACCAACATACAGCATAGTACTTTACTCCTATCTTCTTAACACCCTTCACAAATCACGTTTTACTACAAACTCCCTCCATACACCATTACACTTCAAAAGGAAATCACCACATTCTTTCTCTTCTCTTCCTTTCTATGTTCATCAACACCACTCACACTCGTCCTCTCCGCCTCATATCGCGATCCCGGACCAGAACTGAACGCTACAGGAAACTTGGTGAATTTTTCCCGACACCAAAACTCACCGCACGCCACCAACATGAGGCGCCTTGCCGTAACCAGCGACAACAAGCATTTGTTTTGATTCTTGCTTTTCATTTTTTTTTTTACAGAGAAGTAACGAGCTTGTTTGAATTGTTTTCAGAAGAAGAAAACCATGGAGTGAGCACCTGTTTATATAGCAGCTCCAACCCGTGGATACCAAGTAATGTAGTACACCATAGATCGGCCTTAGGCAATAAAAATAGTGTAGATAGCTGCATGATGTGAATACACGGGACAGGTTATTAAATTAGAAAAGATGGGTTAGGAGCGCAGCTTGTGATTTGAAAACACACCACTGTCCTCTGATTCCTTGATCCGCAAGGTTTTAACTAAAGAGTAGCGTACATGTTTTAGCTTAGGGTAGCCGTCGTGTTTGAATGACTAGAAAGAAATAATATCTTTCCAACGTTTTTGATTTTGGTGAAGGGTACAGGCTTCCATTTTTGTCTGATGACCTTCAACAGAGCGAAAAGGGGTAAATGTCTTAAGTCAAAATGTGCTGATACTCATTAATTTGTGAAAGTGATGTATGTAAAAATATGTGGACATATAGGAGGATATGCCCAAATCATGCGCCCAGAATTTTGACCACAGATAGATATTGTAAGATTTCCTAATATTTTATACAGAGATTTCCCTCTGATTAAACGGGTATTCGCAGGATTTTTCCCATAGATTTTGCTTCATATAGTCAAAAATATTGATCAGAGTAACATGTGAAATTAAATAGTTGTGACCAAAGTGACACGGCATATTAAATGGCACATTGAATAAATCTTTACCAGATTAAATAATCAAAATGAAATTCAAGACTTTGATTTCGACTGATAAGTGCTGGGTTGATTTAGAGGATGTGAGATAGGTATGGTTATGTTGAGTACATAAGGTTTTCGTTCATATCCGAATTGCTACGGACAGAAATAAGAGTACGGTCGTGTCCAGCGAGGTACCACGATCCCAAAAATATAATAGTATCGGTAGTTTAACTTATATTATGAAACCCCAAAATATTGATATAGGGTGCAAAATACTACAAATAAAAAGTTGCGTATTTAATTAATTAAAAATTATAGTAAAATTCTAAAAATAAAATTATAACTACGCCTCAAAAGAACCTTGTCCAAATTCGTAACCAATATTTAAATATATTCAAATAACTGTTATGGCATATATACGATTCCATAGCGACTTTCTGAAAAATTGATTTGGACATAACTTTTTATTCCCGCTATGAAATCTGGATTTTTCACATTCATTGGGAAGATATTTTCAAACAGATTCAAATATTTCTTGTTTCGCTAAAATCCGATTTATTTTGAATCCTGTACATTCATTTGAAATTTGAAATCGAATATTCAAACTACCGCACCATTTTGAACTCGTTTTAAATTATATTATAAATTATACGTTTAAATATCGTTTTATTAAATAAATTCCTATCTATAATTCAAATAAATATTTAAAATAAATTTAAATATTCAGAATTCAACGGCTAAAAATCCGGGTCGTTACATGACCCTCCAATTTGATAGTTTTGGCTCCAACCTGAAAAAATCCCCCCTAAGCCCTCTCAAAACATTTCGTTCCAGATTCAGATAGTCCCCAAAATGCAAAACATGTCCGTTTATCCCTCTTAAAACATTTAATTTCAGATCTAATTTCAACTGCTGATGACGCCATGACGTACAACCTCAGCTCTAATTTCAGATCTAATTTCTTTCAATACGCGCCATGACGTACACCCTCAACTCAACTACCGGCGACTTCTCCGTCAAATTCAATGGCACTCGCAGCTTCTCTCTCGAAGGTTTGTACCCATTCCGATAAAAGTCTGAAATATCGGGACGAATCGAGAAGGACAAGCTCCAGATCTTGAGGGGGTAAGTATAAAAGTAGAAAAATATCTCTTTAGTTCCCACTTATTTGTTTATCATAGCAGTTAGTTTCAGTTCTGTATTATGATTATCCAATTTACTTCCTAAACTAATCATTGTTTTGTTTTCAAACTACTGATGTCTCGTTTCTAATGCTTTACTACAATTTTTCTTATTTAGTTTATTGAAGCTGGATCTCAAATGTCTCTTTGTTTGTTTGTCTATTTATCTCTCCCCTTGATGTTAAAAAGACTGCCTATCATCATCCATATGGTCGCACCGCACCGATAAACTTTTGAAAATATCTAATTTTTGATTGGATGACTTTACAGCAGTTCTACATGTACCCTCAATATATGGGAAAAATCTTTATATATTATAGTTGCGGCGGGCTTTGCAAACCCCTTGTAATTTTCGGTGGTTTCTGGAGGAAAGCCTCAATAGTTGTTTGCATATAGAATGATTAACGTATTTATTGAAAGACGGTGTAGCTATTACTCTGTACATAGTTTATGAAACCTGCTAGTAATTCATTCGTGTTTTGATTTCTAAAGCCACAAATTAGTGCGGCTTTGTAATACCCTGCAAGCATTTTACCTTACGGCTGTTGCATTCTTAGCTGGCGTTTGTTAAAATATGGTGCATTGTCTAATCTTGGTTTATTTATTTTTAGTTTTCAGCAAAAAAGGGCTTGGGTTTGTTAAAATTTTATGTCTTTACTTCATAAATAAATTTCTTTACTATGCGTACAATTCTAGGTGAATATCTGATTTCCTTCGTAAGTAAATGTCTTTACTTGATCTGTGTTCTATGTGTTATTTTTTCTTCCATGAAGAATAATCTAAATTTATAAGTACAGTGGAATTATAACATGTCAACTACTGTTATATATAGTGGAATTATACAGTCATGTTAAGTTCTGTTATGGTTAATATTTTCAAAGTGAAATGAACTTTAATACTTCGGAATTGTATGCACATAGGTAAGTACACATAAATTTACCTTGATGTTGCCCACTTCTAACACTTTTTTTTTACTGTTGTTGTGTTTTGCATCATCTGATGTATTAAACAAAGGAACAGAAGATCAACTTATTATTGTATGTTATAATTTATGCATACCCATACAAATGAATAGCTACAAGAAGCGAGTTGAATGGATGGTATGCGTGTCTGGTAGGTTTTCATTTTTGGTTCAGTGAGAAAATTTCTTTCTTTGTATGGAGGAACTCAGAATAATACATATGGTTTATGCATTGGATTTTAAATCACTTTTAAGCTATTGCTGCCTAATAAATATACCATCACACGCACTACTATCAACTTGCAGCAAGCAT
The DNA here is from genome assembly GCA_030737875.1 of Allium sativum. Lineage (NCBI taxonomy): Eukaryota > Viridiplantae > Streptophyta > Magnoliopsida > Asparagales > Amaryllidaceae > Allium > Allium sativum. The sequence continues at coordinate 658,796,748 of CM060920.1, forward strand.
GGGAAGCCTATCGTCTTCATATAAAAAACTTTTAGATAGGGTACATATTTGCAGCAAGCATGGGAAGCCTATCGTCTTCATATAAAAAACTTTTAGATAGGGTACATGATTTTGCATACCTCTCTTTGGCAATCAAAAAGTTTGTTCCAACTTCCAAGACACCCTGCAACATATTATAATCAGAAAAGAAGAAACTGCATTTAAATCGGCTAACAGCAAATGCATACATTTTAGAAGTCAGCAGCACAAAAATTACCATGAATATATATATATATATATATATATATATATATGTATGTATGTATCTATTGTATGGTTAAACACCATATCAAAATTTTGAGTGTAGAAGAATCACAACTAGCATTGACAGCCCTTATGATTTGTTCATTCAAAACTAAACCAAAACCTTAATTAAAGCCTTGAGTCGAACAACTAGTGAGTGAGCAGAGCTAGCACATGTGCCATGGAAGTAGCCTAATCAGTGGAAATACACATATTGATGCATGTTTGACTGTGTTATATACTTGCAAATCACAAATATTACTCTAATTTTTTTAGGCAACTCTAGCGACTAATGCATTAGCAGCTAAGGAAATATACGTACTTGCAGTGAGCATTGTTTACATTCTAATCCATTTAAGTTAATTGGTGATGTTGTTTAAGATAGTTTAGAATCTTCCCATACAAGATATTAGTGGACTGTTATATTTTTGTAAAGCATACAACGTTGAATGGAAATTTTTAGAAGGATACTTGAAACTTACTAGTGCAGGATGTTATTAGTGGCCCTGACTAAAAGTTATTCTAACAAAAGTCCAACAACGATTTGGACCCTGAAGAAACTACTGGTCGATCTAAAATCATCAGTCGCTTCTCTTCTCCTCTTTTCTTTCTTCTCCTTTCTCCTTGTCTACTGAAAATAAGTAAACCACCAATTCTCCTAGAAATCTTTCAGATTCGTTCAAATAAGAGAGTTCCATCGGGTAATTTATCCAGCGTGGATCTATTTTTGGTCTTTTCCTTTCGTTGGTTTGCTGTTGGAGTATTGATGAATGATTTGGGTGTTTAGATGCAATGTTCACTTTCAGATATAATTAAACCTGCATGGTGATTCAGATGTAGTATTTCAAAAAAAAAAATCCACTTCTACATTAAGTAGGTGGGATAGAATCTGAGTAATTAAATCATATATATTCATATCGGTTTTTAGATGTGTCACAAGAATGCATAATTTTGTAATTTGTTGCATGAAGTTTTCGCTGAGTAATTAAATCAAATGTATTAATATAGCTATATACATTTTTGAAGAAATCTCAAATGATTTTTTTTAGTTGTTATGCTTCGCTTGATGTTTAGTGTAATATTAACACTGATTTACAAAATTGTTCTAGGCTTTCGGATTGATAACTGCAATAGCAAATAGACCTTGATGATCGATGGAGGTTTGCCCGAAGCATGAGATAGTTTCAGTAGTCACTGATGCAAACATTGAAGCCGAAAATATTGGTACATTGTTGCTCCCTCTGCAATTAAATTGTTTATATATCTATATTTTTTTGGACGTACATCTAATTTCTTCGTCAAATTATTGGGATGTATAAGCATATAGGAATGGAAGGTTGGTTCAAGTATTGTGCAGTTATCAATGAAGATTTGTCGAGTTCAAAAATGGTCTATGATGCCAAAGTGGTAGAAGTCCCTACAAGGCATGTTTTCAATTCTAAAGAATAGAACTGCAAACATAATTAACAAATAAAAGAGAGTGACTATCATACATAATTCTTCTAACACTGTATTATACAGTTATTAAAGGTTGTATTATACACTTTTCTTTTTTTAGTTTTAAATGTGCAGCTGCTAAAGTAATTTTAGTGTTAGATGCATGAATCTATGTTGCCAATATATTATAGTTGTTCATGATAATATAGATTCAAACATAAACAAGCAAAAATTTAAAGTCGTCTTGCATCACATCCTTCTGTTATGACATGTGGCTTATTTGCTGTTAATCTCTTCCTAATACTAGCACCTCTATGAAAGTCAAAAACTAATGCTTGCTCTAGTTACTGAAGCACTTCAATTTTACATAAAATATGAGACTTTCTTCAGTATCAAAACTGAAGCATTTCACAAGCACTTCATTTCCTAGACTGAAGCAGTCTTCATTTATAAACCGAATCGTGCATCAGCTACATAGATGAGAGTTTATTTATTTCTCTCATATTCTGTCTCTTCACTATAACTTAAAGGTTTTTTCCTTTTCCTTTCTAGTTACGTTTGTCTTAGTTTCCCCTGCTTATTAATTGACTTTAGATGAGTGACCCAGCTACGTACTTGGTTTAGTTTCTTTGACCTTTTAAGGCCTTTGCAATTTGAAAACATTTTACTTATTTACTTTAATATTCAATCTTTTCATTTACCATAAATTATAAGGAATTTTTGATTGGTCAAATGTTAGAACTAAAGGTGGTCGGTTCTAATCAGATTCTTCGTACAATGATCAAACTCACGAGGATAAAAGAGTTGGAGTTTAGATTTTGATACTTGACAATAGCCATTTCCTTAGCGGCATTATTTGAAAATAAGAATGAATTTCAGTTATTGATGGAAAGTAAATTGGAAAATCAAGATCTCGATAATATGTTGACTGTATTCATTGTAGGTTACCATTCCCTTACTATTATTTATACGTTGACTGGATAATATGTTAATTGTATTAATAATATTAGAAAGTAAATTGGAAAATATTATTTATATGATAATCTTTTATTTCCCTTATGTGAAATAAATAAACTCTCACCTGTGCTTGTGTCACTTTGATAAACAAACGATTTTTTACTAGTTGTACATTTGAAATCAGCTGTACTTCAGTTTATGATTGAGCACTTCAGTTTTTAAGCTAAAACTGGAAAATCTGAAGTGGATTTCAGTTTGTAAGCTGAAGCTCTTCAAGTTATACAATGTACGGTAACAGTTTTTATGTTTCCTGACTATTGACAATCTGATGTTTCTATTGCAAAAAAAATATTAGTTAATTCCTTATTTGAGCCTAATGATGGTTCTATACACACAAACACACACCTCATATATACACATATACATACGCAAACTGTGCTGCATGGTTTGTGATGCCTCGGTTCAGGTCATAGTGGTCCTAGTTTTGTGTATCGTGTCAAAGTTACCTGGTTATATCTGGCTCTAAATCAAGCAATGGCCCTGTGCTGCATTGTGGTTGTTGGCTTTGCTTGTTATGTTTCATTTTTGGTAAGTATTTTATGTAAAGTACTGGTCATCTCATTATGCCATTTACTAAGTGAGACGACCCGAATTCCCGTTCAGACGGAAACAGGGTTATCTTTGGAATATAACACAGAAACACATAATAGCAGAACAGAATTAAGTAAATACACCAGATATGAACAATAGAATATACTGGATAAAAGTAATCATCAGAGTTACACAGTATACAGGATCTTACTTAGTACAAATACAGTTCAGCTATACATAAATGTCTACAGCGGAAATAAACAAAATATGTACAATAGGAGCTGAACAGCATAAAAAGAAATAAGTGATAGAATCCATCTTTAGCTCCAGCTATCCAGAAAAAGAACCAGCTAAACCTGAATACAAGGCTGCCCGTGTAGAAAAAGGGGCACCCGAGTTTGAAAGTGAAACAAACTACGAGTCAGTCATGGGACTGGTATGAGAAATCCACTCAACACATATATAATTGGCTAATCACAGGACCACGCCACTTTCGTGGAACGGGTTTACTCCATTGGATTGCCAGTGCTTTAAAACAAATCTTTCTTTTAAGCATCGCTATGCTTTTTATAAAAATGAAGCCATTATAAGACTCAGTTCCTGTAACAACCCGGAAAATCTGGGCCAGTTTAAATTTTTTATTTTGGCGATTATAGCGAATTTTGAATATTTAAAATAGATTATTTTAAATAATATTGTCGAGGAATTTATTTTGAATAGAATTCGAACGTATATATTTATACGCGTCGTCGTTAGAATATAAATATTTATATATATTTATAAATAAAATTGAAAATGGCGCGGTAGTTCGATAATTCGATTTCAAACTTCAATTGGATGTACCGGGTGCAAAACAATCCGGATTTTAGTGAAACCAAAATCATTAGGATCTTATTGGTAATATCTTTCCAACGAATCCGAGAAATCGAAATTTCATGGCGGGAATCAAAAGATATGTCCAGTTGAAAATTCTGAATAGTCGCTATGGAATTCAGGCCCTTAAAAATGGACATTTTGCAAACGACCTCGGATTTCGACGAAACCAGTTTTGTTGGGTCCGGGATGTAAAGGGATTGCTAGATTCCAAATTTCATAATTTTTCGAATCAATATGTGAGCGTGGCAAAGGAAAACGCGTTTGACCAGTTTCAGTTGATTTTAATCGACTGGAAAATGGCCATTTTTCTAACGGTCTCAGAATTCACGAAACTAGTTTTGTTAGGACCGTATCGTCAATACGAAGCTAGAAAATATTTTTCTGGAATTTTTAAAGTTCGTATGCGACCCCGGTAATTTGAAATGTACGTTTAAAATTCAATATGTTGATTTAAATGTAAATTTAATGGAAACTAATCGAAACGATTAAATCAGCTTGCGATACATATCCCATTGTGTTCGGAATGGGGGTAAAACGCTATGGACGACAGGCGGTGGGCCTCGTTTCGAGGTCATATGTAAAAATCAAAATTTTTGCAAATAAAATAAAATAATGAAATATAAACTTATCCTTACCCCTCTCTCCACACTCTCCCTTCCACGTCAGAACATATAAAAAAAAAGGGAGAACGCTGAAGCCCTAGGGGCGCCAGCCGCCGCCATCGCAGGTGGCCACCGCCACCACCGCTTCGTCGCCCCTCCTCCTCTTCCTCCATCTCCCTCCGCTCCTCCGATCCCTTCTCTCCCCTCTTCTCCAAGAAATCGACGCGCGCCCCAATCCACGCGACATCGCCACCACCCACCGACGTCGGCCCACCTTCACACTCCGGCCACCGCCCCTTCCCCCCCCCCTCCGTCGAGCTCTTTCGCCCCTCCAGTTCGAAGACCTTCCACGCCCAAAACCAGCGAGCCAATCCCATCCTCCATCGGGGCAAAAGGAGTTCGAATGCGTGCTTTTCCCTGGAGCGTGATTTCCAGAAGGAAGACGACCACAGTGAGCCTTTTTACTTCATTTTTTTTTAAAAAAACATTGAGATTGTTTTCAGTTTTAATTTATATTAAAACTGAAATTATAAAATCAGTTTTAGAAATGAATAATAGCCATTTATAAAATCAGTTTTAGAAAAATAGGAAAGATTAGTTTTTAATATACATGAAGTTGGTGTTTTTATATAAAAGCAGGGATTTTTATCTGAACAAAGTTATGATTTTTAATACATCATAAAGTTACGATTTTTAATATAAAGACAAGATTTTTACTAGTAGGAAGACAAGATTTATATATATATTTGCAAGATAAAAATATGATTTTTATGAGGGTAAGAATATAATTTTTACGCGAATAAAGATAGGATTTTTATATGTTGAACTTCGAAGTAACAATATGGTTTTTATATATTGGATAGCATCATAAAAATTTGATTTTTACATATGTAGAGAATACGGGCGAAAGCGACAGAAAGGCGAGGTTGGCGAAAATTTCTCTAAAGGAAGTGTCGTGAAGTTGGATAGCTATCGGTGAGAATTTCTCACCTTTCAATTTCTTTTCTAATTATATATTTATACTAGGATGCAGACGGTGCTTAGTAGCACCCGACACAATCGTCCACAGACCATGGACTTGTTTGTTTGGTTGCATAAATTAATTAGATGATTTGATTTGAAATTGATTTGTTTGGTAAAATGAATGGATTGATTGATGTGTGAATGGCGTGGGCCTTCACTAGACCGGGCATAAGGCTAGGCCTTGTCCCGTTTCTAGTATCGTGCCGTTATGCCGCCGAAATTTTCTAAAATATGTTAGAAAATAAAAATATCATTTTATTTAGAGAATCAACTGAATAGAAATTCATATGTTAAAATAAAATGTTTTATCGTTAAAAATATATAATTTTTAACGTGAATATGGATATAGTGAAAGTGTATAAATAAATATTCATTTACAAACCGGACGGTTTGTTTATGTACACCTATTTGAAGGACATTGATTGGGACGATAAATTTTACACATCGCCCAACAGCCCAAATAAAATCTGTGTTTGATTGTTTGAAACCCCACACGGGTGTTGGGATGAAATTTGAAGTTCACTCATCTTGATTGATTAAATATGTCGATCGATTGATTGACAGGCTGTTATAAGCGTTAGATATCTATATTTGATGCTTATACAGTGTAGTGCACTTTAGTTGATGGTTGATTATTTTTCAATGCTATTATATGTGTGTAATGTATGAAAATCCATATAATTAACATTATATGGTGATTGATTGGGCCTCATTCCAATTTGAAAAATAAAGAATATTATAAAATAAAAGTTCATGTGTTGACAGTACTCATCCATTGAGATTGGTCATGTGTTGAACGAAATATTTTAGTAATAAAATTTACATCTTTATAATAGAAAATAAAGGTTCATGTGTTGACAGTACTCATCCATTGAGATTGGTCATGTGTTGAACGAAATATTTTAGTAATAAAATTTACATCTTTATAATAGAAAATAAAGGTTCATGTGTTGACAGTACTCATCCATTGAGATTGGTCATGTGTTGAACGAAATATTTTAGTAATAAAATTTACATCTTTATAATAGAAAATAAAGGTTCATGTGTTGACAGTACTCATCCATTGAGATTGGTCATGTGTTGAACGAAATATTTTAGTAATAAAATTTACATCTTTATAATAGAAAATAAAGGTTCATGTGTTGACAGTACTCATCCATTGAGATTGGTCATGTGTTGAACGAATTATTTTAGTAATAAAATTTACATCTTTATCAATATAAAATAAAGGTTCATGTGTTGACAGTACTCACCCATTGAGATTAGTCATGTGTTGAACGAAATATTTTGATAATAACAACTATTTTGAAAAAGAAATATTTGAAATAGAATATTTGAAAATAGAAATTTATGAAGCCGTGTTGATTAGATTGACGCCATTTTGACGTGAACGATATTTATATCGATTTTAAACGATTTCGAAATGAATTGAATTGAAAACGATTTCGAAATGAATTGAATTGAAAACGATTTCGAAATGAATTGAATTGAAAACGAATTCAAATTGAATTGAAAGCAAATTGAAATGAATTCAAATTGAATTGAAATTTGAATTGAATAGAAATGAATTTTAAAACGAATTTATAAAGAAGAATTCAATTTTGATTTGAATTGAAATGGAAGTTGAAATTGCTTTTGAAAACGAATTTAAAACTATTTATATAATTCATTTTAAATAGAAATCGACGAAATATATATTATACATATAATATAATGGCCTGAATAGAACGCGCCGCGCCGCGGCAGTTCGTGAATTTCGACCATTTATTTCAAACGAACATTACGGGAGATCCGACCATCGGATTCTCCTAAAACCGGAACCGTTGGGTTCGTATTGAAAAGAGCTTTCTAACGAATGTTAGAAATTTGAAACCTAACGGTTGGATTTGGAGATACGTCCAAATCAAATTCGAAAAAGGTCGCTGTAAGTGCAGTTCGATGGCCGTTGATGGAAATCGACTGTACGAACCTTGATAAAATTATTAAAAATATTAATAATTTGTGTAAAATCATAAGAAATGACTTGTGAAGATTTGGGATGAAAAACTCCATATTTGAAAAGATAAAAATAGATTTTTATCGAAATGAACTAGTTTTGAACTAGAAATATAATTCTATTTATTTTTAAATAAATAAATTGAATTTGAAAAGGGTTTTAAAAATAACCAGAATTTCCAATGATTGCATTGGAGTGGATTTGAATCGAAATTGTCTTCGGAATATTTCGATGTTGGAATTCGTGATTATACAGATGTTGTTATGGAAATTTGAAAGATATATATTTATATCGTTATTTCCAATATGACATTTGTTAATCGTAGAATTTGATATTGAATATAAGCCGATATATTTTCTATTCAGAGCCTTATATTGAATATCAAATGTGATTTGGGTTTGTCGTGAATGGTGTCTTCACTAACACTGTTCTTGAACCCAGTTGGGAAAAGATTAAATCTTTTTATTTAGATTTAATGAAGTGTACCAATTAAATGATATTTAATTGGAATTGAATTGGTATTGATTTTTGGGTTTATCGTGAACAGTGTTTTAAATAACACTTGTTCTTTAACCCGATAATTAGTGGAATGATTTTTGGGTTTATCGTGAACAGTGTTTTAAATAACACTTGTTCTTTAACCCGATAATTAATGGAATGATTTTTGGGTTTATCGTGAACAGTGTTTTAAATAACACTCGTTTTTTTTAACCCGATAATTAATGAATGTGATTTTGGGTTTATCGTGAACCGTGTTTTAAATGACATTGATTCTTTAACCCAGTCGAAGATTAAAACTAAGTGGAGTTTTAATGAATCTTTAATTAGATTGAAATAATCGAAATGGAGTATCACCAGTTTTGCTCCAGGCGGTAGTTAAATCTTTAATTAGATTTGAACGTGAAATGGTAATTGAATTTACCGATAACACCGTGGTGTTAGATATGAAGTATAACCAGTTTTACTTCATGGGATGAATAGGTTGGGATTGGGGAAATTAAAACAAATGATTACTTCGGTAAGTTTCGTTAATCCCGACTAGTTTGAATTGATATTCAAAAATAGATTAAAGAATAAATTCAAGAAATTTATCTTGGATAAAATTAATGGGAACCTTTCCCTATGAATGTGAAGTTAGAAACTAACTGTCGGTTAGCTAAGCAGAATGGTTTCCTGGATATTGATCTGATGTTGGTTTCGGCCTTCGGGGTTAATATTTGGGAAATTATTCTCTTGATTAATTTACGGTTAGTGACTGATGAATTGGAATGAGGCGTATGTTGTGTTTGTGTAACACTTATTTAAAATATACGCGAGTTATTTGGAAAGACCGGGTTTATCCCATTCTGAATAACTGATACGTCGATAAGTCGAAGATGAAGACGGTGGTCGAAGACCAGAAGTCTTCACGTCGTTTGGGTGATTACTGATGATCTTGATTGGGCTGTACACCCAAGAAGATGGAAACAGTTAGTGATCGTCCAGACGTACTTGGAGATCGATGGATATGCGAGGTACTAGGTGCCTCTGGTTTCGTTCAGACCCAGAACGGACTTGTAAATGGACTGTGTGTCTGACATTAGATTTTAGTCTGTATGATTGATCTCTATTAAATATATATCTATTTGGCGGCGGAGAATTTATTCTCTTGCTTAACGCCCTTCTCTGAGACGTATGAGCTCAGGGGTTATATATTGATGGATATCAAACGCATGGAGTGAATTGCCTGTGTGGCATGCCTAAGTGGCAATTGATCGAGGCTTCTGTTGAAAAGCAAAGTCTTGTGGGGATGATCAAAGCACGACCTTTGTGGCGTAGCTTTGTGTAACGTTGATTCGCGAGCTTCACACCCGGTATGAACCAAAAACGGGAGACGGACCTCAGGGAGGACTTGCGTTTCTTTCTAGCTAAAAGTGGCGTCAGTGGTTTTACACGCCCTGACGAGTTTGACTTATGTGGTTGTTGCTGTTGCGAGGCGCCTCGGTTTGATCGGACGATCCGGGTCCGATGGAGTCATTCGTTGGCTCGTTTGCGCCCCAAAGGGCGGGGAGACGTATTGTTCAGGCATAATAATCCACATCGGTGGACCGGCCCTGACGATCCAGAGGGCAGTTGCGGCTGTTCCTGAGACATGGTAGGCTAGATTGTCTCGAATCGGTTGAGGACTATCTTTTGCCTCGGTTCATAGACGGAAATCCAATTTCCAAATACGTGACATTTGCGGTTTTATTTGTAGAGCCTAGTATGGCGACATAGTGGGATGGGGCGCTCATGCCGCCCATGATTGATACTTATGATTTGAAGTTGTTTTATACACTATGCACTTATAATAGTATCAAATGATTTGTTTTAAACGTATCAAGCATTCTTTGGCTGTTATAAGGGAAAACCCTATCCTCGGCTGCGTTGCATTGTGTGATGGGACCTGGGTCTTATAACAGCTTCATTTTTCTTTATTTAGCATTGCGCTGTTTGTTTATGCACTGGTATTCTTGGGAGGAAACCCGTTCCGTGTTATACGGCGTGGTCCCTTGATTTACCTAACTTTAAAAATAAAGATTAACTGTTTTAGTTCTCACACCAGTCCCATGACTGACCTGGAGTTTATTGTTTTAACCTAAACTCTGGGTGCCCCTATTTTGACACGGGCAGCTAGTAGTTTTGGTTTTGCAGATTTATATTCACAGGATCCTGGTTTACAGCTGGAACGATATCCGGAAAGCTTTGTATCCGTATATCTTCTTCTAGTTGTGTATTGTATTATTTTCCGCTGCTATGTATTTAAATGTAATTTAAATCTCTGATATTTCTGTGTAATATTCATTGTTACTCTGTATATTCTTGTAATCTGATGCATTGTTGTAATATACAGTGAAATGTTCTTTTATATGCGTTCTGTTGTGGTTTGTTCTCGAACTATCCGACGCTTTCCATTACGGGGAAGTTACGGGTTTTCACAGTTGGTATCAGAGCTTTGGTTTACAAAGCTCAGAGGACAAGACACATTAGAACCATATGAAAGAATTCATCAGATATTGGGTTAGTAAGATCCAATGAGAGTGACTCGTTAGAGATGGGATCAGTAGTATCCTAGAACGAGTGTGAAGAGTATATTTTTGAAAGTGAAAACAAATTTCTGTTTTGAAAATTTAAATCAATTACTCGTATTTGATTATCTATTTATATTGATATGGACAATCCAGTATATATAGATTTTGCGTATACGTCTGATCCGCATGTACTCGAAATTTTAATATACTGGATAGATATAGAATTACACTCTAATCGCTCGGAGATGATTTTGATGATGGAGCTCCATCATTAGAATTTATGTTCGAGTGACGAAAGTGGGCTTTCTATATATTTCCTATTGACTGGTGTGAGAACCAAAATTGGATAGGGCTTATTGTTGTGAATTGGCATCAAAAACATGATTTTTGTATATGTATCAAAATTATGAATTTGAAACTCTAATTCACTAATTGATTGATGTTTGTGTTGTTTGTTTATTTGTTTGATAATTTTGAACCATTTAACCTAATTGAAACAAATATTGAGTGTATTGAAATTGGTCGCATTTGCTTGCATATACCTATACTTACATTGAACAGGTCATAGCAAGGAGGCTAGAGCAGAGAATAAAATTTGTTTGCCCGACAAATAGGTACATGTTTACTACATAAATTTACTGTTTTGTTTGGGTGATGATGATTTTATGAGCCTATTGGCTAGCCGCTTGGCTTTTTCTTTTTCTTTTTGAGATCTGAAGGACCGGGGAAGCTATTTGAAATTCCCCGATGCTCCCGGTGCAGGGGAGGTTATGGCGAAATTTTTCGAAAATTTAGGGTGTTAGCCAAATTTTTGAAGTTTTTGAAAATTCTCAGAAACTGAAAAGTTGGAGAATGGAAGCCAGATCGAGCGTAGAGTTGATTAATCAAACCACTTTCGACTTTGTTCATTTTCGGGGACGAAAAGTTTTAAGTGGGGGAGATTGTAACAACCCGGAAAATCTGGGCCAGTTTAAAATTTTTATTTTGGCGATTATAGCGAATTTTGAATATTTAAAATAGATTATTTTAAATAATATTGTCGAGGAATTTATTTTGAATAGAATTCGAACGTATATATTTATACGCGTCGTCGTTAGAATATAAATATTTATATATATTTATAAATAGAATTGAAAATGGCGCGGTAGTTCGATAATTCGATTTCAAACTTCAATTGGATGTACCGGGTGCAAAACAATCCGGATTTTAGTGAAACCAAAATCATTAGGATCTAATTGGTAATATCTTTCCAACGAATCCGAGAAATCGAAATTTCATGGCGGGAATCAAAAGATATGTCCAGTTGAAAATTCTGAATAGTCGCTATGGAATTCAGGCCCTTAAAAATGGACATTTTGCAAACGACCTCGGATTTCGACGAAACCAGTTTTGTTGGGTCCGGGATGTAAAGGGATTGCTAGATTCCAAATTTCATAATTTTTTGAATCAATATGTGAGCGTGGCAAAGGAAAACGCGTTTGACCAGTTTTAGTTGATTTTAATCGACTGGAAAATGGCCATTTTTCTAACGGTCTCAGAATTCGACGAAACTAGTTTTGTTAGGACCGTATCGTCAATACGAAGCTAGAAAATATTTTTCTGGAATTTTTAAAGTTCGTATGCGACCCCGGTAATTTGAAATGTACGTTTAAAATTCAATATGTTGATTTAAATGTAAATTTAACGGAAACTAATCGAAACGATTAAATCAACTTGCGATACATATCCCATTGTGTTCGGAATGGGGGTAAAACGCTATGGACGATAGGCGGTGGGCCTCGTTTCGAGGTCATATGTAAAAATCAAAATTTTTGCAAATAAAATAAAATAATGAAATATAAACTTATCCTTACCCCTCTCTCCACACTCTCCCTTCCACGTCAGAACATAAAAAAAAAAGGGAGAACGCTGAAGCCCTAGGGGCGCCAGCCGCCGCCATCGCAGGTAGCCACCGCCACCACCACTTCGTCGCCCCTCCTCCTCTTCCTCCATCTCCCTCCGCTCCTCCGATCCCTTCTCTCCCCTCTTCTCCAAGAAATCGACGTGCGCCCCAATCCATGCGACATCGCCACCACCCACCGACGTCGGCCTACCTTCACACTCCGGCCACCGCCCCTTCCCCCCCCCCCTCCGTCGAGCTCTTTCCCCCCCTCCAGTTCGAAGACCTTCCACGCCCAAAACCAGCGAGCCAAGCCCATCCACCATCGTGGTAAAAGGAGTTCGAATGCGTGCTTTTCCCTGGAGCGTGATTTCCAGAAGGAAGACGACCACAGTGAGCCTTTTTACTTCATTTTTTTTTAAAAAAAAAACATTGAGATTGTTTTCAGTTTTAATTTATATTAAAACTGAAATTATAAAATCAGTTTTAGAAATGAATAATAGCCATTTATAAAATCAGTTTTAGAAAAATAGGAAAGATTAGTTTTTAATATACATGAAGTTGGTGTTTTTATATAAAAGCAGGGATTTTTATCTGAACAAAGTTATGATTTTTAATACATCATAAAGTTACGATTTTTAATATAAAGACAAGATTTTTACTAGTAGGAAGACAAGATTTATATATATATTTGCAAGATAAAAATATGATTTTTATGAGGGTAAGAATATAATTTTTACGCGAATAAAGATAGGATTTTTATATGTTGAACTTCGAAGTAACAATATGGTTTTTATATATTGGATAGCATCGTAAAAATTTGATTTTTACATATGTAGAGAATACGGTTGAAAGCGACAGAAAGGCGAGGTTGGCGAAAATTTCTCTAAAGGAAGTGTCGTGAAGTTGGATAGCTATCGGTGAGAATTTCTCACCTTTCAATTTCCTTTCTAATTATATATTTATACTAGGATGCAGACGGTGCTTAGTAGCACCCGACACAATCGTCCACAGACCATGGACTTGTTTGTTTGGTTGCATAAATTAATTAGATGATTTGATTTGAAATTGATTTGTTTGGTGAAATGAATGGATTGATTGATGTGTGAATGGCGTGGGCCTTCACTAGACCGGGGATAAGGCTAGGCCTTGTCCCGTTTCTAGTATCGTGCCGTTATGCCGCCGAAATTTTCTAAAATATGTTAGAAAATAAAAATATCATTTTATTTAGAGAATCAACTGAATAGAAATTCATATGTTAAAATAAAATGTTTTATCGTTAAAAATATATAATTTTTAACGTGAATATGGATATAGTGAAAGTGTATAAATAAATATTCATTTACAAACCGGACGGTTTGTTTATGTACACCTATTTGAAGGACATTGATTGGGACGATAAATTTTACACATCGCCCAACAACACAAATAAAATCTGTGTTTGATTGTTTGAAACCCCACACGGGTGTTGGGATGAAATTTGAAGTTCACTCATCCTGATTGATTAAATATGTCGATCGATTGATTGACAGGCTGTTATAAGCGTTAGATATCTATATTTGATGCTTATACAGTGTAGTGCACTTTAGTTGATGGTTGATTATTTTTCAATGCTATTATATGTGTGTAATGTATGAAAATCCATATAATTAACATTATATGGTGATTGATTGGGCCTCATTCCAATTTGAAAAATAAAGAATATTATAAAATAAAAGTTCATGTGTTGACAGTACTCATCCATTGAGATTGGTCATGTGTTGAACGAAATATTTTAGTAATAAAATTTACATCTTTATAATAGAAAATAAAGGTTCATGTGTTGACAGTACTCATCCATTGAGATTGGTCATGTGTTGAACGAAATATTTTAGTAATAAAATTTACATCTTTATAATAGAAAATAAAGGTTCATGTGTCGACAGTACTCATCCATTGAGATTGGTCATGTGTTGAACGAAATATTTTAGTAATAAAATTTACATCTTTATAATAGAAAATAAAGGTTCATGTGTTGACAGTACTCATCCATTGAGATTGGTCATGTGTTGAACGAAATATTTTAGTAATAAAATTTACATCTTTATAATAGAAAATAAAGGTTCATGTGTTGACAGTACTCATCCATTGAGATTGGTCATGTGTTGAACGAAATATTTTAGTAATAAAATTTACATCTTTATCAATATAAAATAAAGGTTCATGTGTTGACAGTACTCACCCATTGAGATTGGTCATGTGTTGAAGCCGTGTTGATTAGATTGACGCCATTTTGACGTGAACGATATTTATATCGATTTTAAACGATTTCGAAATGAATTGACTTGAAAACGATTTCGAAATGAATTGAATTGAAAACGATTTCGAAATGAATTGAATTGAAAACGAATTCAAATTGAATTGAAAGCAAATTGAAATGAATTCAAATTGAATTGAAATTTGAATTGAATAGAAATGAATTTTAAAACGAATTTATAAAGAAGAATTCAATTTTGATTTGAATTGAAATGGTAGTTGAAATTGCTTTTGAAAACGAATTTAAAACTATTTATATAATTTTTTTTAAATAGAAATCGACGAAATATATATTATATATATAATATAATGGCCTGAATAGAACGCGCCGCCCCGCGGCAGTTCGTGAATTTCGACCATTTATTTCAAACGAACATTACGGGAGATCCGACCATCGGATTCTCCTAA
This sequence comes from Allium sativum, assembly GCA_030737875.1. NCBI lineage: Eukaryota > Viridiplantae > Streptophyta > Magnoliopsida > Asparagales > Amaryllidaceae > Allium > Allium sativum. The sequence continues at coordinate 658,812,144 of CM060920.1, forward strand.
AACCGGAACCGTTGGGTTCGTATCGAAAAGAGCTTTCTAACGAATGTTAGAAATTTGAAACCTAACGGTTGGATTTGGAGATACGTCCAAATCAAATTCGAAAAAGGTCGTTGTAAGTGCAGTTCGATGGCCGTTGATGGAAATCGACTGTACGGACCTTGATAAAATTATTAAAAATATTAATAATTTGTGTAAAATCATAAGAAATGACTTGTGAAGATTTGGGATGAAAAACTCCATATTTGAAAAGATAAAAATAGATTTTTATCGAAATGAACTAGTTTTGAACTAGAAATATAATTCTATTTATTTTTAAATAAATAAATTGAATTTGAAAAGGGTTTTAAAAATAACCAGAATTTCCAATGATTGCATTGGAGTGGATTTGAATCGAAATTGTCTTCGGAATATTTCGATGTTGGAATTCGTGATTATACAGATGTTGTTATGGAAATTTGAAAGATATATATTTATATCGTTATTTCCAATATGACATTTGTTAATCGTAGAATTTGATATTGAATATAAGCCGATATATTTTCTATTCAGAGCCTTATATTGAATATCAAATGTGATTTGGGTTTGTCGTGAATGGTGTCTTCACTAACACTGTTCTTGAACCCAGTTGGGAAAAGATTAAATCTTTTTATTTAGAATTAATGAAGTGTACCAATTAAATGATATTTAATTGGAATTGAATTGGTATTGATTTTTGGGTTTATCGTGAACAGTGTTTTAAATAACACTTGTTCTTTAACCCGATAATTAACGGAATGATTTTTGGGTTTATCGTGAACAGTGTTTTAAATAACACTTGTTCTTTAACCCGATAATTAATGGAATGATTTTTGGGTTTATCGTGAACAGTGTTTTAAATAACACTCGTTTTTTTTAACCCGATAATTAATGAATGTGATTTTGGGTTTATCGTGAACCGTGTTTTAAATGACACTGATTCTTTAACCCAGTCGAAGATTAAAACTAAGTGGAGTTTTAATGAATCTTTAATTAGATTGAAATAATCGAAATGGAGTATCACCAGTTTTGCTCCAGGCGGTAGTTAAATCTTTAATTAGATTTAACGTGAAATGGTAATTGAATTTACCGATAACACCGTGGTGTTAGATATGAAGTATAACCAGTTTTACTTCATGGGATGAATAGGTTGGGATTAGGGAAATTAAAACAAATGATTACTTCGGTAAGTTTCGTTAATCCCGACTAGTTTGAATTGATATTCAAAAATAGATTAAAGAATAAATTCAAGAAATTTATCTTGGATAAAATTAATGGGAACCTTTCCCTATGAATGTGAAGTTAGAAACTAACTGTCGGTTAGCTAAGCAGAATGGTTTCCTGGATATTGATCTGATGTTGGTTTCGGCCTTCGGGGTTAATATTTGGGAAATTATTCTCTTGATTAATTTACGGTTAGTGACTGATGAATTGGAATGAGGCGTATGTTGTGTTTGTGTAACACTTATTTAAAATATACGCGAGTTATTTGGAAAGACCGGGTTTATCCCATTCTGAATAACTGATACGTCGATAAGTCGAAGATGAAGACGGTGGTCGAAGACCAGAAGTCTTCACGTCGTTTGGGTGATTACTGATGATCTTGATTGGGCTGTACACCCAAGAAGATGGAAACAGTTAGTGATCGTCCAGACGTACTTGGAGATCGATGGATATGCGGGGTACTAGGTGCCTCCGGTTTCGTTCAGACCCAGAACGGACTTGTAAATGGACTGTGTGTCTGACATTGGATTTTAGTCTGTATGATTGATCTCTATTAAATATATATCTGTTTGGCGGCGGATAATTTATTCTCTTGCTTAACGCCCTTCTCTGAGACGTATGAGCTCAGGGGTTATATATTGATGGATATCAAACGCATGGAGTGAATTGCCTGTGTGGCATGCCTAAGTGGCAATTGATCGAGGCTTCTGTTGAAAAGCAAAGTCTTGTGGTGATGATCAAAGAACGACCTTTGTGGCGTAGCTTTGTGTAACGTTGATTCGCGAGCTTCACACCCGGTATGAACCAAAAACGGGAGACGGACCTCAGGGAGGACTTGCGTTTCTTTCTAGCTAAAAGTGGCGTCAGTGGTTTTACACGCCCTGACGAGTTTGACTTATGTGGTTGTCGCTGTTGCGAGGCGCCTCGGTTTGATCGGACGATCCGGGTCCGATGGAGTCATTCGTTGGCTCGTTTGCGCCCCAAAGGGCGGGGAGACGTATTGTTCAGGCATAATAATCCACATCGGTGGACCGGCCCTGACGATCCAGGGGGCAGTTGCGGCTGTTCCTGAGACATGGTAGGCTAGATTGTCTCGAATCGGTTGAGGACTATCTTTTGCCTCGGTTCATAGACGAAAATCCAATTTCCAAATACGTGACATTTGCGGTTTTATTTGTAGAGCCTAGTATGGCGACATAGTGGGATGGGGCGCTCATGCCGCCTATGATTGATACTTATGATTTGAAGTTGTTTTATACACTATGCACTTATAATAGTATCAAATGATTTGTTTTAAACGTATCAAGCATTCTTTGGCTGTTATAAGGGAAAACCCTATCCTCGGCTGCGTTGCATTGTGTGATGAGACCTGGGTCTTATAACAGCTTCATTTTTCTTTATTTAGCATTGCGCTGTTTGTTTATGCACTGGTATTCTTGGGAGGAAACCCGTTCCGTGTTATACGGCGTGGTCCCTTGATTTACCTAACTTTAAAAATAAAGATTAACTGTTTTAGTTCTCACACCAGTCCCATGACTAACCTGGAGTTTATTGTTTTAACCTAAACTCTGGGTGCCCCTATTTTGACACGGGCAGCTAGTAGTTTTGGTTTTGCAGATTTATATTCACAGGATCCTGGTTTACAGCTGGAACGATATCCGGAAAGCTTTGTATCCGTATATCTACTTCTAGTTGTGTATTGTATTATTTTCCGCTGCTATGTATTTAAATGTAATTTAAATCTCTGATATTTCTGTGTAATATTCATTGTTACTCTGTATATTCTTGTAATCTGATGCATTGTTGTAATATACAGTGAAATGTTCTTTTATATGCGTTCTGTTGTGGTTTGTTCTCGAACTATCCGACGCTTTCCTTTACGGGGAAGTTACGGGTTTTCACAGTTCCCATCACACAATGCAACGCAAACCGAAGGATAGAGTTTTACCTTATAATGGCCAAAATATGATTGATACGAATAAAACAAAGGCAATTGATATTATTGCTAGTGTTTATATGTTTTGAAAACAATTTCAAATCATAACTATCAATCATAGACGACATGAGCGTCCCATGCCACTATGTCGCCAAATAGGTATACAATCAAAACCGCATAGTCACGTATTTGGAAATTGGATTTCCGTCATGAACCAAGGCAAAAGATAGTCCTTACCGAATTCGAGACGCTCTAGCCCGCCCCTCAGGATCAGAGCTCGAGTGACCCTTGGATCGTCAGGGCCGGTCCACCAATGTGGATTAAAATTCCTGAACACTGCGTTTCCCCGCCCTTTGGGGCGTAAACGAGCCAACAAGTGACTCCATCGGACCCGGATCGTCCGATCTAACCGAGGCGCCTCGCAACAGCAACAACCACATAAGTCAAACTCGTCAGGGCGTGTAAAACCACTGACGCCACTTTTAGCTAGGAGGAAACGTAGGCCCTCCCTGAGGTCCTTTCTACCGTTTTAGGTTCATACCGGGGTGTGAGGCTCGCGAATTCACGTTATACACAAAGCTACGCCACATAGGCGGCGCTTTGATCATCACCACAAGACTCTGCTTTTCAACAGAAGCCCTGATCACTGCATCTTAGCATGCCACACAGGCAATTCATGCCATGCGACTGATGTCCATCGATATACAACCTCTGAGCTCGTGCTTCTCAGAGAAGGGCGTTAAGCGAAAGAATAAATTCTCCGCCGCCAAACAGATGTATATTTAATAGAGATCAATCAACACAGAATAAAATCCAATGTCAGACACACAGTCCATTTACAAGTCCGTTCTGGGTCTGAACGAAACCGGAGGCACTAAATACCTCGCAAACCCTTCGATCACCACGTACGTCTGGACGATCACCACTCATTATCCATATTTCGGGATGCCTCCCAATCAGGACCTCGGTTACCATCCAAACGAGGTGAAGATCTCCGGTCTTCGACCGTCGTCTTCATCTTCAAATTTCAATCGTCGGTCAATTATTTGAAATGAGAATTAACTCGGCCTTTTCAAATAATTCACGTATATTTAGAATTTCAAATCAATTTATTTCAATGGTTAAATTATTCGACAACACCAATTGTGTCCTTTACTGTAATTTTCACACCAAACACATTCAACCATCAAAAGCCACATAAATCAAGCAAATTCAGTTTATTTCCATTCCATATCGCTTATGATATTTTATAACTATTTATCGCTATTTTTATTTATTTTAAAATAGCCAATTTATTCAAAACGACGCTTCGGGCCATAAAGCGGCCGTGGCGCTGTTTTTCTTCAGATTTGATTTACACATATCTGAAAATCTAACCGTTGGATCTTCACAAAATTTACATCATTAGAAAGGTCTTTTCAAAACGAATCCAACGGTTCCAGTTTCGGGAAATTCCGACGGTCGGATCTCCCGGTACAATCGTTTGAAGTTTCGATTTCAAAATACGAACTGCAGCGTCGTTATTCGATTTAATATATAATTATATTTATATATATATAAATATAATCGCTTCTGGCGCAGTTTTTCTTCAGATTTGAATTAAACATTCCAGACAATCCAACCGTTGGATTTTTGCAAGGTTGGTGCCGTTGGGAAGATATTTCCAAGGCGAACCCGACGGTTGAGGTTTCGGGAAAATCCAATGGTCGGATTTCCCGTACTAGTTGTTTGAAATCATGGTTTCAAAATACGAACTGCACGTCTTCGTTTCGTTTTAATTTTATTTATATTTATATATTTATATAAATATAGTTCATTCAATGATTTCCATATCGTTTTCACTTCAAATATTTTTCTAACACCTTAAAATTTTGGAAAATTTCGCCATAACCTCCCCTGCACCGGGAGCATCGGGAAATCGCAAATAGCTTTCCCGGTCCTTCTAATCTCAAAAAGAAAAAGAAAAAGCCAAGCGGCTAGCCAACAGGCTCATAAAATAATCACCCAAACAAAGCAGTAAATGTGTACCTATTTGTCGGGCACAAAATTTTATTCCTCTTCTCTAGCCCCTTTGCTATAACCTGTTCAATGAATATGCATGTACATATATATACAGTTCTTATCATTTATCCTTTTCTATTCAACTTCATATTTGATTTCTATTTGGTTTAAAAACACCATTCATTCTATTGTTACATAAATAGGTGCAAATCATTTCATTAGCTAATTAATGAATATTTCAACTCATATATGTTTATTTTGAACAAGTGGCTATTTTTAACACCTCACATTTCAACGATTTATGCATACAATAAAAATGTGATTTTTTTATTGTAAAACAATTCATTTCAAAACACTATTTTTCTATATAGTTCAAGTTGGTGATAAAAAATGGGATTTTTATCATAAAACAATTTCTTTTAAAACGAGATTATTTTACACAGTTCATATAGTCGATAAAAGGTGATTTTTATTATCAAACAATTTATTTCAAAATATGAATACCATTCAACACATGAATTTCTAATCAACGAATGAATATCAATTCAACACATGAATGTTTTCTATAGAAGGAATAAATATAGTTTAAGCAGATGAAAATAATTCAAACATACGAATATTATTCAAAATTTCGGCAGCATAACGGCAGGGTAGTTAAACCGGGACCGTCCCTAGTACGGCTCCTCGCTCTACCTTAAAACCTCGCGGTTTTTGACAATGGGGATCATGCATCTAGTTCGCACGCAGGCGGCATGTATATATTTATTTCATTTCCACAAACTAATCCTATGTGGTTTCAACCAAATATTTCTCAACCACAAATGGGTATTTTTCAACCACAATCAACCAATATCAATCACAAACAATCCCAAACAATCATTCGCTATCAATCAATTTCAACCAATAAATATCGTCCATGGTTTGTGGACGAGGGGAGTATATATATATATATATATATATTTATATATAGCAATTCACTTTCATTTCACACATATATATATATTTAAATCAGAAATCTCACCAATAGCTATCCAACTGCACGACACTTCCTTGCATAAAATCTTCGCCAATCTCTCTTGCTTGTCGCTTTCGTTGCCCGTATTCTCTACATATGAAAAAATCGAATTTTTGCTATGTTATTCAATATATAAAAATCGAATTTCAAAAATATAGATACTGCCCTTTCAAAAATAAAGATTATATTTTTATTATTCCTATGGTGTAAAAATTATATTCTTATTACTTTAAAAATATAAAAAATCATATCTTGCTTCTTCTACTTAATAAAAATTCCGTCTTTTCTATTTTAAAAATATGATCTTTATTTTTGATTTTTTTTTCCCAAGTTCAAATCCTTTCTATTTTAAAGCTCAAATCTTTTCTATTTTAAAGCTCAAATCTTTTTCTACTTAAAATTCAAATCTTATCTATTTTAAATCTTAAAATTAAAAATCGGTTTAAAGTCCAAATCTTTTTTTCTATTTAAAGTTCAAGCCTTTTTCTTTTTAAAGTTTAAACCTTTTTCTACCCTAAAGTTTAAATCTTTTTCCATTTAAAATCTAAATCTTTTTCTTTTTAAAATCTTAAAATAAAATCAGTTTTTAAAACCTTTTCAAAATCAGTTTTTAAATGCTTTTTCAAAATCAGTTTTACATCTTTTCAAAAATCTGTTTTACAACATTTTAAAAATCAGTTTTAAATCATTTTAAAAAATCAGTTTTTCCTAATTAAAATCAGTTTTAATCCTTTATAAAAATTCAGTTTTAAACCTAATTAAAATTCAGTTTTTTCCTTTTTTAAGAAAATCAGTTTTAAATCATTAAAAATCAGTTTTTATAACTTTTTTTTAAAATCAGTTTTTAACAGAATAATAAATAAAAATAAAATAAAACAAAAACGACTTACATTGATCGGTGAGGGGGGGCTCGTCTTCGTCGCGCTCGTGCGGTCTGGGGGGGGCTTCGGGGTTGCGCCACTGGGAGGAGGGAAGCTGGACCGAGGGGGGCGGCGATGTCTTCGTCTTCGTCGGAGCTCCGGTGGTGCGGCGATGCTTCAGGGGGCGTCGGTCGATAGTTTTAGGGTTTTTCCCCTTTTTTTTTCCTCTGAGCGAAATGGAGAGAGAAGAGGGAATAGGGGGGGGGGGTTTATATAAAATATATATATTTAATTATTTAATTTTGCAAAAAGTTGACTTTTACATACGACCTCTAAACGAGGCCTACCGCCTGTCGCCCATAGCGTTTTACCCCCATTCCGAACTCAATGGGATATGTATCGCAAGCTGATTTAATCGTTACAATCAGTTTCCGTTGAATTTACATTTAAATCACTATATTGAATTTTAAACGTACATTTCAAATTACCGGGGTCACATACTAACTAGAAAAATTCCAGAAAAATATTTTCTAGCTTCGTGTTGACGATACGGTCCTAACAAAACTAGTTTCGTCGAATTCTGAGACCGTTTGAAAAACGGCCAATTTCCAGTCGATTAAAATCAACAGAAACTGGTCAAGCGCGTTTTCCTTTGCCACGCTCACATATTGATTCGAAAAATTATGAAATTTAAAACCTAACAATAACTTGACACTGCGGATCCAACAAAAGTGGTTTCGTCGAAATCCGAGGTCATTTGCAAAATGTCCATATTTAAGGGCCTGAATTCCATAGCGACTATTCAGAATTTTCAACTGGACATATCTTTTGATTCCCGCTATCAAATTTCGATTGGTCAGATTCGTTGGAAAGATATCATCAATTAGATCCTAATGTTTTTGGTTTCACTAAAATCCGGATTGTTTTGCACCCGGTATATTCAATTGAAGTTTGAAATCGAATTATCGAACTACCACGCTATTTTCAATTCTATATATAATTATAATTAATTATATTCGTTTTCAAATGTCGATTCAAACTCAGTTCTCATCGCCATTATTTAAAATATATATTTAAAATATTTAAAATCCATTATTTTAGCCAATTTAAAAATTTTAAATTGGTTCAGATTTTCTGGGTCGTTACAATCTCCCCCACTTAAAACTTTTCGTCCCCGAAAAGGAATAAAGTCGAAAGTGGTTTGATAAATCCACAATCACCCAACACAACAACCAATCCAATTGTTTTTAATCTTCCAAAAATATACTAATTAATCTCTATACTCTTTTCAAAATCATTTAGCCTGTAGAATTTAAAAGTGCACATCCATGAGAAGAAAATTACAACAGATTAGAGAATTAAATGGTAATGCAAAGTAGGGTAAATGTACCTTGCACCAGAGTCAGTCAGAGATATCTACTCGGCATCTAGGATGAGCTTTCTGAATGCTCTCCTCAGTTTCCCAAGTACAATCTCGTGGATCTCCACTCCATTGCACTTTGACTAAGTGAACCTTCTTGTTTCTCAGCTCTTTGGTTTCTTTGCCGATGATCTTTAGCGGCTCTCGCCTCACAGCTAATTCTGGAGTAATTTCAATATCCTGCTGAGCTGCTTCTTCCACGATCAAGTCTGGATCATGAACGTGCTTTCGAAGTTGAGATATATGAAATACATCATGCACTCCAGGCAACCAGTCAGGCAGTTTGACCCTATAAGCGAGAGTTCCGATCCGTTCCAGAATAGGAAACGGACCTATGAATTTGGGTGCCAACTTTCCCGTTTTACCGAACCGGATAACTCCTCTCATCGGCGATACTTTCAAATATACATAGTCGCCAACTTCAAAGGATATATCTCTTCTTCTTCTATCGGCATAGCTCTTTTGTCGGCTTTGAGCGGCGAGTAATCGCTTCTTAATAAAATCGACTTTGTCGGCAGCTTCTCGAATCATATCAGGCCCTAACACAAGTCTATTTCCAGGCTCGACCCAACAAGCAGGAGATCGGCACGGTCGACCATATAATGCTTCGAATGGCGACATTGTCAGGCTTGCCTGATAGCTGTTGTTATAAGAAAATTCAGCCAAATGCAGATGGTCTTCCCATGATCCACCGAAATCTATTACACAAGCCCGCAACTGATCTTCTAAAATGCGATTCACCCTCTCAGTCTGACCGTCTGTTTGAGGATGATAAGCGGTGCTCAAGTTTAGCTTTGTTCCCAGCTCGACTTGAAATGCTTCCCAGAATTTGCTAGTGAATATTGTATCTCTATCACTTACTATGCTGAGCGGCACTCCATGTAGTCTAACTATTTCCCTGAAGTATATCTGCGCCAGACTCTGAGCAGTTCTGTTTGATCTGACAGGTATGAAATGGGCGGTCTTCGTGAAACGATCTACGATCACCCAAATACTGTCATTTCCTTTTCTGGTCCTGTGCAGACCATCAATGAAATCCATAGAAATATGCTCCCACTTCCAACCAGGAACTTCCAGTGGTTGTAATAATCCAGCCAATTTCTGCTGGTCGCTTTTGACTAACTGGCAAGTAGGGCATCGACTCACATATATCGAGATGTCTCTTTTTAGCGACTTCCACCAGAATGTGCGTTTGATATCGTTATACATTTTATTCACACCTGGATGGATACTGAGCTTAGATTTGTGGCATTCATCAAGCACATCTCTTCTGAGTTCAGGAATTTCTGGAACGCAAATTCGTCCTTCTAACCTCAGAATCCCTTCGTTGTCTAACTGGAAATCCGAAGCATTGCCTTCACGAATTCGCTGACTTATTCCTTTGATAAATTGGTCATCTTCCTGGAGAGCCGATATCTTATCAATCAATGAGGTCGCAATGATGAAACTGGCGATCATCTCATTCTTTCGGCTTAACGCATCGGCCACGACATTGGCTTTTCCTGGAGTATATATAATTTCAAAGTCATATGCTGCAAGAAACTCCAGCCAACGCTGTTGCCTCAAATTCAGGTCTTTCTGAGTGAACAGATACTTTAATGACTGATGATCTGTAAATAGTTCAAATCTCTCACCCAGAAGATAGTGTCTCCAGATTTTCAAAGAGAATATGATAGCCAATAACTCAAGATCATGAGTTACATAGTTTTTCTCGTGTGGCTTCAGTTGACGGTTAGCATAAGCAATTACTTGACCTCTTTGCATTAACACGGTGCCATGGCCTTCTCTAGAAGCATCAGTCCAGACTTTCAAATCTTGGTTTCCATCGATGATGGTTAGCACTGGAGCAGTTGTTAATCTCAACTTTAGCTCTTCGAAAGCTTCCTCACTTTCTGGAGTCCATTTAAATTTAGAATGCTTCTTTGTAAGCTTCGTTAAGTGACCAGATATCTTCGAAAAGTCCTTAACGAACTTCCAGTAATAGCTAGCCAATCCGAGAAAACTACGGACTTCAGTGGGGGTGCTGGGCTGTTTCCAATCCTGAATGGCTGTGATTTTGCTTGGATCCACAGCAATTCCTTCTTTCGATACGACATGGCCTAGAAATTTTACTTCATCTTGCCAGAAGATACATTTGGAAAATTTGGCTTTTAATACATTCCGTCTCAGAATTTCCAAAACCTGTTCCAGATGCTTTTCATATTCGGCTTTTGATTTAGAGAAGATTAGAATATCGTCAATGAAAACCAAGACAAATTTATTCAATACTCCCCTAAATACTCTGTTCATTAGATCAACGAAGTAAGCGGGAGCGTTACATAAGCCGAACGGCATTACTAACCACTCGTAGAATAAGTCGGGGCCTCTGAACGCTGTCATTGGAACACACTCTTCGGCAATTCGAAGTTGATGGAAACCTGTAGCTAGGTCCATTCTTGAAAATACTTGTGCTCCATTTAATCGATCCAACAAATCATCTATTCGTGGCAATGGATATTTGTTCTTTATTGTTTGTTTGTTCAGATCACGATAATCCACACATAGTCGTAGAGTACCGTCAGATTTTGGGACAAATACCACTGCTGCACCCCAATCAGAGAAACTAGGCCTGATCAGACCTTTCCATACTAGCTGTCGTGTTTGATTGTCTAATTCCTCCTTCTCTTTCAAGGACATTCTTCGAATAGCGTGAACTACCGGCCTTGCATTGGGAATCAAAGCAATCTTGAAATCTATTTCTCTCTGCGGAGGTAAACGAACAACTTCTTCGAACACGTCCGCATAGTTTTTGATGACAGGAATATCTTTGATGAGGTCAGGAATATTCTCTGCGATTTCAGGGGCATTTTCTATTTGAGCTGGAGAAACATTTAGAGCTGCCCAGAAGTCTTTTCTATTAGCATTCTGACCTTCACACGGTATGGTTATATAACTCCCTGATTTAATCTTAGCTCTAACAACTCTCTCGGCGCATCTAACCTCTGCTCCATATTTGGTTAACCAGTCTAACCCCAAAATAAGATCGAATTCATCAAAATTCATGACGACAGAGATAATAGGGAATTTATAGCAAGAAAAAGAGACGGGTACTGCACAAACCCAACTGAGATTGATGGAACCTCCCACTGGATTTCGGACAGTCATTGGCTCCTTGAGCTTTTTCAAATTCAAATCCAACTTCTTGGCTGCACTCTTTGCAATAAAGCTTCGTGACGCGCCTGTGTCAAACAGTACTTTAACTGGAATGTTTTTGACAGTTAGCGTGACTTCTAAAACATCGGCCCTTTCTTGGCTAGTTGAGGGCTCAGAAGTTTCTGCTACTTCATTTACTTGAACTATTTTAGGTTTTCTGAATAGCGGGCAGGCCTTTGAAAGATGACCGGACTGATGGCACTGACTGCACTTTCTATTCTCTTGAAATCCCTCCTTGGGTGGGAACTTTTTCTTTCTTTGTTGGTTCCAAGATTTGCAACTTATCGCCAAATGTCCTTTTCTATTGCAGCTTGAGCACGTGGCGGTCATTATTCGTTCGTTCCCAGGTTCCGCCCTTTTTCTCTTGGCACTGGGCTTCTTATTGATCTCCGACCTTGTACTGGCTTCAGGATGATCCGTTTCAGACTCAATTTTATTACTAGAGCTGACTTCTTCCTCGCCGCGCAACATGCCTTTCTTATCTAGATCTTCATATTGATAAGCCATATAAATCATTTCTGAGAAAGGAAGCTTCACATGCCCCAATACTTTATTCTTGTATTTCCTTTGAAGCCCATTAATAAATCTCAAATTCTTCCTCTTCAGATTTTGAATTAGATGAGGAGCAAAGTGAGAAAGTTCATTGAATTTCTTATGATATTCGGGAATTGTCATGTCTCCTTGTATCAGATAAGAAAATTCATCACATAATCTCTTGGTTGCTTCAGGAGGAGTAAATCTTTCTAGGAAAATCACTTTAAATCTGCCCCAGGTGATATCACCTTCTGGATTATCTTTGATGATTGTTTCCCACAAGATTAAAGCTTCTTCTTTAAGTGCCCAAGATGCTACTAACCGTTTCTGGTCATCTCTCGGCTGGATATGCTCAAAGATTCTTTCGACAGAACTCATCCAAGCTTGAGTTTGAATAATAGATTCATTGCCCGAGAATTGGGCTCCACCCAGATTTCGATATCTCTTGAATAGAGCCTCTAGATCGGGTTCTGTATTCCTTCTGTTTCTGGCACTCATTTTTCTAGTACCTCTGCAATTAGCAGATCAAGTGTCAGGTCACAGAAAAGATATTTTAAAATATAGAGACAAATACTTGAAGTGTAAATGTGTCTATCGAGGTGTAATTTCATTCTGCTTTACTCATACTAGGATATTGCTGATCCTATCTGTATAGAGTTACCCGTCCTAAAACACTACTGGTTCTATTTCTGACGAGTTCGTTCAAATGTTATATTCCAGAACTAAGCTTAACCAAAGCTCTGATACCACGTTGAGACGACCCGAAATCCCGTTCAGACGGAAACAGGGTTATCTTTGGAATATAACACAGAAACACATAATAGCAGAACAGAATTAAGTAAATACACCAGATATGAACAATAGAATATACTGGATAAAAGTAATCATCAGAGTTACACAGTATACAGGATCTTACTTAGTACAAATACAGTTCAACTATACATAAATGTCTACAGCGGAAATAAACAAAATATGTACAATAGGAGCTGAACAGCATAAAAAGAAATAAGTGATAGAATCCATCTTCAGCTCCAGCTATCCAGAAAAAGAACCAGCTAAACCTGAATACAAGGCTGCCCGTGTAGAAAAAGGGGCACCCGAGTTTGAAAGTGAAACAAACTACGAGTCAGTCATGGGACTGGTATGAGAAATCCACTCAACACATATATAATTGGCTAATCACAGGACCACGCCACTTTCGTGGAACGGGTTTACTCCATTGGATTGCCAGTGCTTTAAAACAAATCTTTCTTTTAAACATCGCTATGCTTTTTATAAAAATGAAGCCATTATAAGACTCAGTTCCCATCACACAATGCAACGCAAACCGGAGGATAGAGTTTTACCTTATAATGGCCAAAATATGATTGATACGAATAAAACAAAGGCAATTGATATTATTGCTAGTGTTTATATGTTTTGAAAACAATTTCAAATCATAACTATCAATCATAGACGACATGAGCGTCCCATGCCACTATGTCGCCAAATAGGTATACAATCAAAACCGCATAGTCACGTATTTGGAAATTGGATTTCCGTCATGAACCAAGGCAAAAGATAGTCCTTACCGAATTCGAGACGCTCTAGCCCGCCCCTCAGGATCAGAGCTCGAGTGACCCTTGGATCGTCAGGGCCGGTCCACCGATGTGGATTAAAATTCCTGAACACTGCGTTTCCCCGCCCTTTGGGGCGTAAACGAGCCAACAAGTGACTCCATCGGACCCGGATCGTCCGATCTAACCGAGGCGCCTCGCAACAGCAACAACCACATAAGTCAAACTCGTCAGGGCGTGTAAAACCACTGACGCCACTTTTAGCTAGGAGGAAACGTAGGCCCTCCCTGAGGTCCTTTCTCCCGTTTTAGGTTCATACCGGGGTGTGAGGCTCGCGAATTCACGTTATACACAAAGCTACGCTACATAGGCGGCGCTTTGATCATCACCACAAGACTCTGCTTTTCAACAAAAGCCCTGATCACTGCATCTTAGCATGCCACACAGGCAATTCATGCCATGCGACTGATGTCCATCGATATACAACCTCTGAGCTCGTGCGTCTCAGAGAAGGGCGTTAAGCGAAAGAATAAATTCTCCGCCGCCAAACAGATGTATATTTAATAGAGATCAATCAACACAGAATAAAATCCAATGTCAGACACACAGTCCATTTACAAGTCCGTTCTGGGTCTGAACGAAACCGGAGGCACTAAATACCTCGCAAACCCTTCGATCACCACGTACGTCTGGACGATCACCACTCATTATCCATATTTCGGGATGCCTCCCAATCAGGACCTCGGTTACCATCCAAACGAGGTGAAGATCTCCGGTCTTCGACCGTCGTCTTCATCTTCGAATTTCAATCGTCGGTCAATTATTTGAAATGAGAATTAACTCGGCCTTTTCAAATAATTCACGTATATTTAGAATTTCAAATCAATTTATTTCAATGGTTAAATTATTCGACAACACCAATTGTGTCCTTTACTGTAATTTTCACACCAAACACATTCAACCATCAAAAGCCACATAAATCAAGCAAATTCAGTTTATTTCCATTCCATATCGCTTATGATATTTTATAACTATTTATCGCTATTTTTATTTATTTTAAAATAGCCAATTTATTCAAAACGACGCTTCGGGCCATAAAGCGGCCGTGGCGCTGTTTTTCTTCAGATTTGATTTACACATATCTGAAAATCTAACCGTTGGATCTTCACAAAATTTACATCATTAGAAAGGTCTTTTCAAAACGAATCCAACGGTTCCAGTTTCGGGAAATTCCGACGGTCGGATCTCCCGGTACAATCGTTTGAAGTTTCGATTTCAAAATACGAACTGCAGCGTCGTTATTCGATTTAATATATAATTATATTTATATATATATAAATATAATCACTTCTGGCGCTGTTTTTCTTCAGATTTGAATTAAACATTCCAGACAATCCAACCGTTGGATTTTTGCAAGGTTGGTGCCGTTGGGAAGATATTTCCAAGGCGAACCCGACGGTTGAGGTTTCGGGAAAATCCAATGGTCGGATTTCCCGTACTAGTTGTTTGAAATCATGGTTTCAAAATACGAACTGCACGGCTTCGTTTCGTTTTAATTTTATTTATATTTATATATTTATATAAATATAGTTCATTCAATGATTTCCATATCGTTTTCACTTCAAATATTTTTCTAACACCTTAAAATTTTGGAAAATTTCGCCATAACCTCCCCTGCACCGGGAGCATCGGGAAATCGCAAATAGCTTTCCCGGTCCTTCTAATCTCAAAAAGAAAAAGAAAAAGCCAAGCGGCTAGCCAACAGGCTCATAAAATCATCACCCAAACAAAGCAGTAAATGTGTACGTATTTGTCGGGCACAAAATTTTATTCCTCTTCTCTAGCCCCTTTGCTATAACCTGTTCAATGAATATGCATGTACATATATATACAGTTCTTATCATTTATCCTTTTCTATTCAACTTCATATTTGATTTCTATTTGGTTTAAAAACACCATTCATTCTATTGTTACATAAATAGGTGCAAATCATTTCATTAGCTAATTAATGAATATTTCAACTCATATATGTTTATTTTGAACAAGTGGCTATTTTTAACACCTCACATTTCAACGATTTATGCATACAATAAAAATGTGATTTTTTATTGTAAAACAATTCATTTCAAAACACTATTTTTCTATATAGTTCAAGTTGGTGATAAAAAATGGGATTTTTATCATAAAACAATTTCTTTTAAAACGAGATTATTTTACACAGTTCATATAGTCGATAAAAGGTGATTTTTATTATCAAACAATTTATTTCAAAATATGAATACCATTCAACACATGAATTTCTAATCAACGAATGAATATCAATTCAACACATGAATGTTTTCTATAGAAGGAATAAATATAGTTTAAGCAGATGAAAATAATTCAAACATACGAATATTATTCAAAATTTCGGCAACATAACGGCAGGGTAGTTAAACCGGGACCGTCCCTAGTACGGCTCCTCGCTCTACCTTAAAACCTCGCGGTTTTTTACAATGGGGATCATGCATCTAGTTCGCACGCAGGCGGCATGTATATATTTATTTCATTTCCACAAACTATTCCTATGTGGTTTCAACCAAATATTTCTCAACCACAAATGGGTACTTTTCAACCACAATCAACCAATATCAATCACAAACAATCCCAAACAATCATTCGCTATCAATCAATTTCAACCAATAAATATCGTCCATGGTTTGTGGACGAGGGGCGTGTATATATATATATATATATATATATTTATATATAGCAATTCACTTTCATTTCACACACATATATATATATTTTTAAATCAGAAATCTCACCAATAGCTATCCAACTGCACGACACTTCCTTGCATAAAATCTTCGCCAATCTCTCTTGCTTGTCGCTTTCGTTGCCCGTATTCTCTACATATGTAAAAATCGAATTTTTACTATGTTATTCAATATATAAAAATCGAATTTCAAAAATATAGATTCCGCCCTTTCAAAAATAAAGATAATATTTTTATTATTCCTATGGTGTAAAAATTATATTCTTATTACTTTAAAAATATAAAAAATCATATCTTGCTTCTTCTACTTAATAAAAATTCCGTCTTTTCTATTTTAAAAATAAGATCTTTATTTTTGATTTTTTTCCCAAGTTCAAATCCTTTCTATTTTAAAGCTCAAATCTTTTCTATTTTAAAGCTCAAATCTTTTTCTACTTAAAATTCAAATCTTATCTATTTTAAATCTTAAAATTAAAAATCGGTTTAAAGTCCAAATCTTTTTTTCTATTTAAAGTTCAAGCTTTTTTCTTTTTAAAGTTTAAACCTTTTTCTACCCTAAAGTTTAAATCTTTTTCCATTTAAAATCTAAATCTTTTTCTTTTTAAAATCTTAAAATAAAATCAGTTTTTAAAACCTTTTCAAAATCAGTTTTTAAATGCTTTTTCAAAATCAGTTTTACATCTTTTCAAAAATCTGTTTTACAACATTTTAAAAATCAGTTTTAAATCATTTTAAAAATTCAGTTTTTCCTAATTAAAATCAGTTTTAATCCTTTATAAAAATTCAGTTTTAAACCTAATTAAAATTCAGTTTTTTCCTTTTTTAAGAAAATCAGTTTTAAATCATTAAAAATCAGTTTTTATAACTTTTTTTTTTAAAATCAGTTTTTAACAGAATAATAAATAAAAATAAAATAAAACAAAAACGACTTACATTGATCGGCGAGGGGGGGGGCTCGTCTTCGTCGCGCTCGTGCGGTCTGGGGGAGGGGGGGCTTCGGGGTTGCGCCACTGGGAGGAGGGAAGCTGGACCGAGGGGGGGCGGCGATGTCTTCGTCTTCGTCGGAGCTCCTGTGGTGCGGCGATGCTTCAGGGGGCGTCGATCGATAGTTTTAGGGTTTTTCCCTTTTTTTTTCCTCTGAGCGAAATGGAGAGAGAAGAGGGAATAGGGGGGGGGGGTTTATATAAAATATATATATTTAATTATTTAATTTTGCAAAAAGTTGACTTTTACATACGACCTCTAAACGAGGCCTACCGCCTGTCGCCCATAGCGTTTTACCCCCATTCCGAACTCAGTGGGATATGTATCGCAAGCTGATTTAATTGTTACAATCAGTTTCTGTTGAATTTACATTTAAATCACTATATTGAATTTTAAACGTACATTTCAAATTACCGGGGTCACATACTAACTAGAAAAATTCCAGAAAAATATTTTCTAGCTTCGTGTTGACGATACGGTCCTAACAAAACTAGTTTCGTCGAATTCTGAGACAGTTTGAAAAACGGCCAATTTCCAGTCGATTAAAATCAACAAAAACTGGTCAAACGCGTTTTCCTTTGCCACGCTCACATATTGATTCGAAAAATTATGAAATTTGAAACCTAACAATAACTTGACACTGCGGATCCAACAAAAGTGGTTTCGTCAAAATCCGAGGTCATTTGCAAAATGTCCATATTTAAGGGCCTGAATTCCATAGCGACTATTCAGAATTTTCAACTGGACATATCTTTTGATTCCCGCTATCAAATTTCGATTGGTCAGATTCGTTGGAAAGATATCATCAATTAGATCCTAATGTTTTTGGTTTCACTAAAATCCGGATTGTTTTGCACCCGGTATATTCAATTGAAGTTTGAAATCGAATTATCGAACTACCGTGCTATTTTCAATTCTATATATAATTATAATTAATTATATTCGTTTTCAAATGTCGATTCAAACTCAGTTCTCATCACCATTATTTAAAATATTTATTTTAAATATTTAAAATCCATTATTTTAGCCAATTTAAAAATTTTAAATTGGTTCAGATTTTCTGGGTCGTTACACTAAGCTTCTTATTATTTCCTCTAATCAAAGTAGTTTTTTGAAAATGTATCTTATTAGTTGCATGAATTTGCAGGTTGGGTTCTTATTAATTGTATTAATTATATCTAAGGTGCAAAAACTGGATGATTTGGAACAATCACTTAAAGAAATGGCAGATGATAATCTACGGTGAGTGAAGTATATCCCTTTAAAAAAGTGAAGTATATCCGTGGATGTTCGAAAAGAAATGGCAGGGATTGCAAGGAATGATGAGTTTGAGGTGAAGGAAGATTGTGAATAGTGAAGCAGTAGATTTGTTTTGATAATATTGATTTTCTTGTAATAACATATGTAAATTAACGACAGTGGAATAAGATTAGAAAATATTTTATTTGAAAAAAAATGTAATGTTGAATGTTGAATATGAGATGAGTGATTAATATAATACATTGATTATGAGATGTGTGTGTTCATATTAAGTGTGCTGTATGTACATTAGGAATGTGTATTGAATGAAACACAAACTATGTGTGCGATTATATATATATATATATATATATATATATATATATATATATATATATATATAGACAGATCAGAAGGGGAATAGCAGCGGATTACCAACAAAAAAGGGAGGTTAAGTTTACCTTAATTTAATTTTCGACGCTAATTCCTTGGTAATTAGTAAGGATTTACCAACGTCTTTTATAAATAATATTTTATTATAAATTAGTTATCCATCGGTAAATAGGTGGTATATAAATTAAAATAAAATTAATAAATAAAATTTTATTTTTATTATAAAATTAGTAAAATGTCGGAAAACTCATGTTAAAATCCGTCGCAAAATCTGACACAAATACCGTCATGGTTTTTACCGACCAAAAAGTTTTGTAGGAAATCCGTCGCTAATGCCTGTTTAGCGACGGATTAGAAGCGGATTCTGCTGTTGCTATTTGTTGTTTTTCTTATAGTGAACGTGCTAAATATTTAGTCGCACATGTCCTCTATATGTGTGATCTGAGTCCCGTGGCAGGGCAAATCAAGAAATACGGAACTCGGTCGGGAGCTTTAAGTTAGTTGCCGATGCAGATGCTAAGGTCTGTTTTTACTATGGCTATGGTCCCACTTGATCCCTCCCTCAACTAATGAAAGGCACCCAAGAATATCAAGAAGGAGAACTGTACGCAGGCCCTCTATGCCCCCCACAAACCTATTGGCTAACCTCACCCATAACTAGATAGCAAGTATATAGTCTTTTGGAGTTCTCCGCCTTTCCGCTTTTCGTGCTCGACCGACTCAAGATGGTATGTAGCCAACGACGTGCTATCACAGGGCCAACTGGTTATCGCCGACTCACGCTGGTCCATCCTAGTCTTTAGGTTGCCTTATTATTGCAACCAAGGCATACTCTTGGTTCTTCTTACGCAGAACTTAACCTCTGTGAGCCTAGGCGGATCATCTGCATTTTCACAGAGGGATACTAAGAGTAACCTCACGTCCCCTCGAAGCCGTGTGCTTCGTAACCCAGTCCGTTGGAGCCTTCTATATGATCAGAGGGACGTACACTCCGCCTCGCGCCCTACGGCGCCGTGATGATCTACCGAGTTTGGTTATTCATCCCCTATCATATGGACTGGTCCAAGCGCCTTATCCTTTACTTCTGATTACGCGCTTGCTTTGTCTTATTAACTTGGTTATCCTCGTTTATGTTGTCCTTCAATTCTAATTACCATGTTTCTCTTTAACTAAGGTTTATTACTTAGTCTTCTTCAACTAATGTTTACTTACTTAGTTATCTTTACCGTTTCTTACTTAGTTCTCTAACTAAGGTTCGTTACCCAGTTGCCAATTTACTTAGTTCTCTAACTAAGGTTCATTACTTAGTTGCCATTATCGTTATTTACTTAGTTCTCTAACTAAGGTTCAACACTTGGTTACCTTCATCTTTATTTACTTAGTTCTCTAACTAAGGTTCAACACTGGGTTACCTTCATCATTATTTACTTAGTTCTCTAACTAAGGTTCTCAAATGAATTCAAACATGACTTGAGTTTTCTTTATCAAACGATAGCGTATGGGTGCTTTCCCACTTTTTCGGCTTAGATTAACTTATTTCATAGTATAAGTAGTCCCACCCTTCAAGTCTTATATTACATCTTAAGTCATAATCTTCCCTTGTCCCTAGGACAAGTTTACCTATTATTTAATTTTACATTACCAAAACTCTGGTTTATAATAGGTAGTTATCATTCCTCATTACTGTGTTGGTTAAGTTTGTCCACATGTCAAGTTTTACTTAACCCTACCTTCCCGCTCATGCGACTACTCGTATGTTCCACAAATTTGGTTAAGTATTGTCTATCATTTCATATTGACTTAACCCACCCACGCATCATGTCAAGTTGGTTAAGTGTTGTTAACCTAAACCTACCATACTAGCATGTATCATTAGCATTAATTATTAATGCACCAACCTCCCACATTAGGCCTATTATTGCGGTTGCTGGATGTGTCGGGCGGTTCTGGGCAGTCTTACACCATAACTCAATCTAACCTCGGGTTTTAGCGCGTTGTGACTAACTTCTCACATTAGACCCTATTGTTTGCGGCCACTGGATATGCCGAGCAGTTCCGAGCTGAATTACACGGCAAAACTCATTCTAACTTCGAGTTAGTCATGTTTTAGCCAATTAACCATTTTTTAACGAAAATGTTAAGCATCAATTTCAGGTTATGAGTTAGGTTTCATAATCACATAAGAGGTCTCGTAATCGCTTAATCTAAGTTTTATCTATTCCTTTATCAACTTAGGATTCTTACTTTTAGATTCGTTTTACCAAAACCCAAAATTTAAACTTATAGTTTAAAACCTCAATCTCGTAATATTAGATTTGAAATACATCACTTTTTCGCAATCCCATTCCATATTCAATAATTCCAATTAAATTTACACAATTTCAGGTTAACATTATAAATTGGAATTCATAGTTGCGCACTATTCAGCATAGATTCATGTTTCCAAAACATACCCAAAGATTCATTTTTGAAATACGCTCCAAAATTCCCAATTCGACTTTATTTTACTGAATAATCCCAATATACAATTCGCCAATTGTCCCAATATTTGCAATAATAATTGTTATGCCACAATCCCCAAATTACATATTATATTCCTCGACTGCATAAAATAAATTATGCCACAATATTCTCATATTTCAATCGTATGTATGTATAATAAGATTTCGTCTAGGTTCGAGATAACCTAGATCCAAAAATAAAAAGGGGAAGGAGAATAAAGAAACAATTATTATAACATGAATGTTGAATTGAATTTATAACTGGGGAATGACGAACGATAATAATACTATTATGCAACAAGTTTATTGTAATTCTACTCACCTTGCTTTTCATCTTCAATTCATGGATTTGATTTAACTTTGATTGAATTTATGCCCCAATCCATAGATCTGATCTATCTTTGATTTCTTTGCGCAACGCAAGTTGTGAATCTGAATTCCTCCTCCTTGCATAGTGTAAATTGTGGATCTGAATCCCTTTTTCTCTTTAATTTTGAGGTTATCTTGATTCTAAACTTTTAATTTTAAGAATAGATGTTTTGAAAGAAAGTGGATCTAGAAATCTCTTGAAGAAGAAGAATTTGAGTTAGAACAGAGCCATGGCGTTGCCATAGGCTTGGGTGAAGAAAAAGAATGGGCTAAGGGTCATTATATAGCTGTTTAGTCAACGTATCAGGTCAGAAATCGCGTCCAGGTGCAGAAAATGAATTCTGCCCAGATTTGGGGGGGGAGGTCGACCGCCAGGTCGACCTGTTTTAGGGGAGGTCGACCCCCAGGTCGACCTGCCTGGGGTAGGTCGACCTGCCTGGGGTAGGTCGACCTGCCTTGGTATAGGTCGACCTCTAGGTCGATCTGTCTGGGTTATTTTACTATTTAATTTCTGAGTATCTCTTGAATCTTCCGAAGGCCATAACTCTTACATTCTCATTTTCGAAAACTTGGACTCTATTCCAAGCAGAATTCTGATACGAACACAATGGTGATGTCCGTTTTACTTAATTCCTGATATTTAAATTAAGTATCCTTATTTTATTATCTTTTTCAATATGCACACTGTTATCAAATTAATTTTTCCTTCTCTTCCATATATTAATTAATTTTCATTATACATCACCATTATTTACCTATATATGCATATATACATATTTGTACATTTTTTATTATATTAAAAATTCGGGGTGTTACATTAACCCCACCCAATTGCTTAATTAACATGTTGTACTGGTTAGGTGTTGCCTATTCATATGTTACTTAACCTTCTCACTGATTCACGCATGTTTATTTAACGGTTAAATTTGTGGGCCTATATATACTAATATTACCCACTTACCCAAGATTTACTTAACCCTTCCTCTTATCAAGTCCATATGAATTATTGGTTAAGCTTTGCCTTAACCCTATCCACTTTGTTCATGTAATATTGGTTAAGTTGTCTTCTTGTCCATGTAAACTTAACCAACCCACCTAACATGTTGTATTGGTTAAATGTCGCCTGTTCATATGTTACTTAACCTTTCCATTCTTAGCATGTCTGTTCCTTAGCTTTAATTTATTCATTAAAGCACCAACCTCTCACATTAGAACTGTTGTTTACGGTTGCTGGATGTGCTGGGCGGTTCCGGGTAGACTTCTACTGCAAACTCATTCTAACCTCGGGATTTTGGGCTTAATGCGCTAACCTCTCACATTAGATTTATGTTGTTACGGTCGGTGGGTGTGCCGTGCTGTTCCGGGCAGTCTTACACCGCAACTCAATCTAACCTCGGGTTAGGCACGTTCATCTTTTAGCCAATTTACATATTTACCATTCATGTCCAAGTTTATATGTAAATTATCCATAAGTGTGGTCAATTCAAGTTATGCCACATTTTCTAGTTATGCCCAAAATTAATTATATGATTACAACCCCTCTTTATGCCAATTACATAATATTCAACCTTTACCTAAACTTTTCCCCAACGTTCCCACATCGTCCGTGCGTATAGTTCATGTGATATGTTAGGCTCGCGATTAGCCCAACTCATAAAAAAAAAGGGAAGAAACACATGACATCATAACTGGCATATAAAATATAGATCTAGGACAGCATAAATCTAGTAAACATATAAAAATAGATCCAATCAACATATTGGGTGCAAACTAGCATGGATCTAAACATAAACTTGCACGAATTTAAACATATGAACATATAATTCTAAATATATGGACTGATATGGATCTAATCATATAAACATGTAGATCTAAACATGGGTTTAAACATAAACTTGCACGGATTTAAACATATGAACGTATAATTCTAAATATATGGACTGATATGGATCTAATCATATAAACATGTAGATCTAAACATATGAACATATAGTTCTAAACATATGGACTGATATGGATCTAATCATATAAACATGTAGATCTAAACATATGAACATATAGTTCTAAACATATGGACTGATATGGATCAAATCATATAAACATGTAGATCTAAGCATATGAACATATAGTTCTAAACAGATGAACTGATATGGATCTAATCATATAAACATGTAGATCTAAACATAGGAACATATAGTTATAAACATTTGGACTAATAAGGATCTAATCATATAAACATGTAGATCTAAACATATAAAATATGATCTTGCATGTATGAACATGACTTGCATATAATCTTTCATAACTTGCATAGATCGATCAAACTTGCAAACATAACTTGCAAACGTAATTCGGCATATGAATTAACATAGAACATAACTTGCATATAATGAATCAAATCAAGCATAAATCAAAACATAGTTTGCAAAGACATAAACTTTATATGATTTACAAACATTTTCATACAGTCTAATTCATAACTCATCACAATTACGTTTAAACAATTATCTCGTGAAAGTAACTGCACTCACAGAAAACGGATCTTGAATTCTGGGATCTGATTTCTGAAGTTGCTAAGCTAATCCGTTGATGTAGGCGTTGATTCGTTCGTTGTTGTTCTAGAATTCCTTTTCGCAATTCCTAGGTTTTGAATCTTTATCTCTTATCTTTTTATCTTTAATCTAGAATTTGATTTGTTATGGTGGCGGCTAGGTTAGTTTGTAGATGAACGGCATGACAACATCATAGATTAGGGTTGTGAGGTTAGGGTTTAGGTTTAGCTATGTATATATAGATGTCTAGGATCAATATGGGCCTTCAGATCAACATAGGAGTTATCAAAGCCATCCAAACCCAAGAGAGCCAACCAGAACATGACATATATGCCCTAACACCTCAGAAAATCGTCACTGTCCAGATCAGTTCGCAAGTGTCGACCCTATATGGGGGGTCGACACCTATGTCGACACCCCGGAGCGGGAAATTTCCCGCTCAGCTGTTTTCTGTAGTTTTGAAATTTGAATCTGCTTTAAATTATTTTAATTTAATTTCTACTTAAACTTGAAAACTTCTAACCTCCGTAACTTCTTCATACGGAGTCTGATTCACGCAAACTCGAACTCTATCTCAAGCAGAATTCCGAGACGAACGCAATGGCATAACCCGTCTCACCTAATTCTTCCTCTTATGTTCCGTTTTAAAATTATGGGCTGTTACACACTTCAATCACATAACATAAATTGTACACATAAATAACTATCACAAGTTCAAAGTTGAACTCATTTACATCAATATTTTTACCATGTATTACACTGTCATATTTTTTTTGACAGCAAAAGGTAGTGAATCTAATGATTCACACCTAGAGATACCATATATATAGAATTCAGTACAGTACAGGAAATATAGTATATGTACATCATTTACAAACCAACAACAAAATGACAAACATCATAGCCTGACGCAGCAGGTACATAAGCAAACTTAAACATAAAAAGCATAATTCATAAACAGCAACATGAAGCTAACCACTAATGCGCCTGCATTTGCGGTCATGAACTCTTGCAGCGATGGTGTCTACGAACTTCTCCTTGTCCATCCCTGCCCACAATAAAACATACTTAAGAATGATGAAGACAGTTTTATCAGGCGATTTCATCTTGAATTTGAACTTTCTAGAGTTTCTCTCATGCCATAATATCCAAGTATAAGCGAAGTTAAGTAGAATAAAAAGACTCTTTTTATGTGTGTTGTCTAAATTTGGTAAAAAGGTTAACCAAAAATGTTGCTGGTCTTTGATTGAGTCCCTCCAGCCTAAGTTTAAATCAAGGTACACGATACACTTCGTCCATACAAAAAACGCAAAATCACATCTCCAGAAAACATGTTTGTAGTCTTCATCAGCTTCATCACAAAAAGCGCAATCGGTATTGACAACAAAACCCTTACGCCTTAGTCTGCAACTGGTATTTAGCCGATCATGAAGCACAATCCACATATGAATCTTAACTTTCAGCGGCACCTTCTTTGTCTTCCACATTCGATCAAACTCCATTCTTCTACAACCTGAAAAGGTAATCAGTTTATAAACACTTCTAACCCGAAACACCTCCTTACTATCATCACCCATCCACACAAACTCATCTTTTCCTTCAGTTAAATGGACATTCGCCAACCACAAATATAGCTGGCAAAGTTGTTGAAGAGCATCACCAAAGACAAGTCGGCAGAAAGATAGTCTCCACTTAAAATCAGTAGCCTCAGAGTTATACATATCTCCAACAGAACAGTTTGTGTTACATGCAATTTCAAATAGCTCCTTCAATTCCTCTTTCAAAGGTATAGGCAGTAGCCAAGAGTCATGCCAGAATGATATGTTAAACCCATTACGAACCACCACTTTAGTGCCAATCTTAATCCACTGCGAAAAACTCATAACCTCTTTCCAGAAAACAGAACAGCGTGACCAGTCCCTATTCCAGTCAAAAACACCCCCATAATAAACATTTATAATCCATTCTTTCCAAAGGGCTTTCTTTTCGCCAAGCATCAACCACAACCGTTTGCAAAGAAGTGCAACATTCATGTCTTTCAAATTAAGCACACCTAATCCTCCTTGATCTTTAGCTTTACAAACCTGTCCCCAAGTATTACACTGTAATATTAATGTTAAATGCTTACATTTTAAATTTTATTTAGTTATTTACAAAACACTGCACAATATAACCTTACATTATATACATTTAAGTCAATATGTATAAATTATTTGGATGATTTTGAAACAAATGATGTCAATCAATAAATTGTCATTAATTCATCTAATTAACGCTAAGTGTGATGTTTTAAAATGTATCCATGCGCATATCAACAAAAATGGCAAAATTAGTTTTCCTTCCAAATATAAAGTTAAATAAGTCACATAGTTTAAATAATATATCTAAACACTACTAAAATTTTTAATATATTATACACTTATCTCAATAGATTTATCATAAATTGAAGAAGACAAATTCAACCTTAAATACACGTATTTTATCATTTCAATATAATTACTTTTTAAACCTCCTAAATTCTTTCTTGATATTTTATATTTCAATAAATATGTTTAAACTACTCATGAAATTTTAAATTGTAATTATTTAAATAATCCTAGGGAGTATTTAGTCAATTTTTCTAATAGCTCTTAAAAATATACGTCAATTTTACTATATATATTCATATTAAAAAAGGTAGTTTTTCATACAAGTATAAAAATGTATAAATCACATAGCATATAATTTGTATACAAACAAAAATGACAATGCTAATTTGTAAATTAGTTATAATTCATTTGTGTCTAGAATTAATCATACGTTATATCATAAAATTCTTTTTGAACATCAATGATTGCACAACATTTTTTATTTGGAAATTTCCTTTCAACTCTTCCTGCCATGTCATATAGTTAATTTAACTTTGTAATTTTACATTTGACTTACTTAAACAAATTTTGTTAAATAAAATTTGTTAATTTATCGAACAAATTATTAACGTACATCAATTTTAACATGTGTGTTTATACTAACAAAAAAAATAAAAAAAATTCAAATACACACCAATACATGTTGTTTGTGTAAGTTATAGAACACAAATTACAAACAAACAATAATAATTATTATAATTAATAATTTGTATACTTAACATCAAAATTTAGCATATATTACATAACAAAATTCTCATTTTGACATTAAAATGATAAATACTATTTTTAGTAATATTATCATATGCAATGCTTGAGTTACTAACTAGTTATATTAATAATTACTGGATCATTTCTTTGGTTGACACTGAGTCGGTTTTTATGCAAGTTACCGATAACATCATATGTAGTCCACGTAACCAGGCTTCAAACTTCTATGCAAAACATGAAAATAAAATAAATTTATATAATCAAATTGCTTGGAGATAACAGTCAATAGAAAGACAAAGAAAGGGCCAAATTTAAGTATTGAAAAGATACCAGACGGTCGCTGGTTGTCCACGTAACCCTTCTAACTTCTATTATATATATACCGTTTACTTCACATCCTCTTTTAATGGAACTTTCTTCTCCACGTTTGTCCACTCACCCACCATCCTTCCCATCGCTACATAGAAGCGGTTACTACTTACTCATTTATTCCCTACATTTGTTATTAATTGCTGCTTACTTCCAATAATTCGAACTTAATGAGTTTATGATTTCTCACTTCTCCTCAGTAAAAACTATGTGTATTACTCAAAAAGTTCTTCTCCATAAACAGAGTGTCAAAACCCATTACAGTTATTGTTGAACTATTGGAAGAAAATCTTCTGCTAGATGATGGATGCTCTATGCTCCGCTTATCAGAGAACTCCATGTTTGAATTTGCATATTTGGACTTTTGCGGCCATTAGGATAGATATACCCCCGAGGACGATCTGCAAAAAACTCGCATAACCATGCTTTACATTTGGCGATTCCTTATTTGGTTGCAGTGGTGGTTAATATTATGATTTTTTTCTTAGTATCATTTTCATCATTTAATGCTCAAACTTTCAGGACCCGGGTTGGACAATAATCTACAATTCTGATAAGATGTTTCTTCTATTTGATTCAACATAGTTATTTGGTTGGCTGAATATTGATTTTAGCCACTTCAAGATGATTTAATGGTTGCTTGATCTTGAACTGAGATTTTGAAAGTCTTTGTTTCAATTAAAGTTAAAACCTGATTCGGTGTTATGTGCCTAAGAAGGCAATAAACGTAATTATGTTTAAAACCTTTGCATTTAATGACTAACTTTTTGTCAACACCAAAGTTTCATACATCATTTTTGCAAATGGTTTCTAATTTCTATCAGTTATTCAGTTGCACCATGGAGCATTAATATATAATGTGGTAGAGTGAGAAAGTAGTAGGACCAATATTATTATGAAGTACAGAATTTATCAGTTGTGGAGAATAAACACCATGGAAATGAATTGCAACGTTCTCATCCACTATGATAGTATATTTTAATTTTGACTATGTGTCATCACTTATGTTCGGACTTCCAATGCACAAAGAATTGCTTTGATGCCTT
Source organism: Allium sativum (assembly GCA_030737875.1). Lineage (NCBI taxonomy): Eukaryota > Viridiplantae > Streptophyta > Magnoliopsida > Asparagales > Amaryllidaceae > Allium > Allium sativum. The sequence goes on from CM060920.1 coordinate 658,841,224, forward strand.
AGATTATTTAGAACTTAAATACTACTGCACTACTATTGAGCATATCGTTACATCAGTTACTTTGCTTAGACACCAAATATATGGTTTCTTATTCTATGTATTTTATTAGACACTTAATTGCATATTGCTTGTTATTTAACCTATTTCCATGTTACTATACATATTGCTTATGTTTACTCTTTTACCATTAGTGGTTGGACAAATTTTATTTATATGTTGCTCCGCATCTTAACTACTCGTGCCCATCAACAAATTTACCTTTTTGATGTAATATTAAAAACTAAATCAATCATTTTACATTAGAGCATATTAGCCATTGGTTATGTGAGCCACAAAACAAACAATTTAATTGAAAGTTTCTCTTTAGAATTTCATGCACAAAGATGGATGTCCAAATGAACTTCTTTTGACTTTGATATATTGTTAAGCACTTATTTTTCAAAGACTATTACAAAGGGTAGATGAGCTGTCCTACTATTAATACAAATGAGTAATGAATGTTAAGAACAAAATTTCATATTATACCTACGTTATACCATTATAAAGCATGTAATGGTCTAATAGTAAAATACTATATGAGCTATCGAAATTAAGTTTCTCCTTTAACACTCCACATTAATGGTTACAATTGCTCATTTTTCTATGATTTTAATATTCCATCCAATTTGATGCTTACTTCTTTCATTTTCAAATGCATAATTTGGATATCATGGCATAACTTTGTTCAATACAGTACATGTTACCACATTCAAATGAGAACAAATTGGTTAAAATATATGTCATTTTAGACTGATACTTATTTGTCACTTAAGGAGATCGGAGTCGACGTAAGGCATACTCTCTATTAGTGTTGATACCACTTTGACAACTGTGAATGTTGCGGTGTATCTAGAATGATGTATGATGACTTAGAGGCGATTATTGAACCGAAGAAGATGAACGATGACGAAATAGCCCTGACCTTTGGGTCAGAATTAAAATGACTAAAATAGGAGATATACCGTGACTAATTGAGGTAGCACCTTTGATCGGACACACTTCTTCGATAATATATCTATGACTACTATGATGATGATGATGATTTGGGCCCATATGATTTTGGGAGTGTGTTCCGAGGTGGGCGGTAGTGGTTGCTATGCGTTACCGCCGGTCCGGGAGTGCAATTGGTAGAATACTACCCTGGGCATTGCCTCCAGTGCCTTGTCATATTTGTCCATATCGAGCCCCATATGATTTTGATTAAGCATTTCCTTCTATGGAGTGCCCTCTGATAACACCAGCACTGTGAATTTACGGTACTGTATAGACTGTTGATGCCTGTAAACGGCGTAAGCGTAATATGGTAATCCCGCTTACGCTATTTTTATGATATTTACTTTACTGGATAGACACTATCATAATAGCGTATTATACTATGTATGTATTAGTTTAACGGATCCTCGAGAGATGGAAAAAAATCTCGTAACATCTCTTGAGTTACTGCACCTATGACATTCAAGTTATTTCGTATTTTTATTTGACTAATATGAGAATGATTTAGTGCTGATCCGAGTGTTTGTTGTGTTTTCTTTTTATGCAATACGCTCGGGTCAGCAGATGTTGCAGCTAGCGAAGATTTTCCTTCCTTGGAGCACGAAGATGAAGTTGGTATATATCTACTGTGTATAATATTTTCTGCTGCACTTTGTTTCCGCTGCCATGTATGTGTACCTATATATGTATAACTCTGATAATCATTGATAGTTATAGCTATATGTATCTTTCAACTGTTTTAAACTGTTATATAATTATTATATGTTGTCATTCCGCTGCGAGAACTCTGTCTTGTCTTTCTCTTCTTTCTTCTTTTCTTCTTTTCCCAATAACTACCTATATTTGAGATTTGTTTGGGTCGACATGTGTGGTTTATTGTCGATTTCGAACGGTCAAAAATGTGGGTCGTTACAATTTAGTATCAGAGCGATGGTTAGCGATAACCTTGGCTTTGTTTGGGTATCAACTCATTAGAGATAGGGTTAGAAACGCCCTAGAATGGGTTGAGTGATATGAGAAAGCGTACTTGTATTTTTGATATAAAGTGGTTTATGTTGTGTTGACTTATTCTGTTGAATATTTATGGGTTTTGGTTGATATATGGGATGCCATAGAATCGATAGGAATTCCTAAATAATCGAACAGAATGATCAACATAATATGGTTTTCGATTGTATTTTAAAATATATCAAATATATATCATTAGTTCAAGTATGTATTTGTTTTAGTAGGTGGTAATGTTAAGTTTTTACCTATTAAGGTTGATTCGATAATAAATTTAATAAGAAAATTTAAATGGTCTAGGAAAATATTTGAAAATGAAATGATACCTTTAAGTATAATTGGGAGAGAAAGGTTTGAGATTGAAATAGAAATGAACTTGAAACTTGATCCTGGGGTATCTTTGGCAAATTGCCAAAGTTTTAAATAATATCATATTATAGGTATGATCGAAAAAGAAATGGTTTTAAAGATTTTTCAAAGTGGGTATAATCCCTTCTTGGACTTTAGAAATGATGTCGGTAATGAGTGCACGCATTATCGACGTTTATTCTGAAGCGTTTAAGTGGGAGAGACCACCCGTATTTTCGTAATAGTTTGAAAGGATTTTTGGATTTAAATTCCTATAGTATAAGTTTGTATAAGAGTATAAGTATATGATATTTAAAAATGAGTTTAAGATTTAACAAGAATTGAAAATTTTATATTATTTCTTGAAACACCCCACCTCCGTTAGGGTCACTCTCAAAGGGAATGCCCTAATTTTGGTGGAGGTTTATAAGTATAAGTTCACAGATATACAAGACAGATATAAGATCACATATTTGTAAACAGCGGAAAAACAACAAACTTTTATTTCATAAAAGCAAATACGTGTTACAAAACATCACCATGATTGTCATACATCTTTTTCCAAAAACATAACATAACTCCTTCATAATCTGTCTTGAGTACATTATTTAAAGAAGCATAAATAAAGCATAGATAAACTGCAAAAGCCCCATAGTGGATTGTCCAAAGCCATAGTTCAAAACAGGAAAGTCCAAGCAATACATTTCTCTTCTTCAAGCTGGATGTTAAGGTTGGTCAAGCTGCTGTGTTCCCTCCCTGTGGACCTTGGGGGGGGGGGGAACGGAAGAAAAGAAGACGAAAGAAAAGTAGAGTCAGACATAAAGCCTGAGTAAGTCTAGTACTATTTTGTCTATGAATAAAGAACTGGGTATGATAAGTATAAACAAGAAGTGGGCAAGCACTATAAACTTGGTTAAGTTGTCTAGGGTCGAATATACTATCGAACCCCATGTTAATCTCTGAACCCATATAAACTAGTTTTCAACTGGCACCCCATAATCAGGGTGATGTGATCCATTCTATGATGATCGGCTCCTACTCGCATAGTTACATGTGTCTTACGGCCCCCGATGTCTGTACTTACCTATGCTGGTCCCACCATGGGGTGTATCAAGTCCCATAGTGGCAACCCGACACAACCTTAGAGTGCACAGGTAAGCTACTGGTGTCCAGTGCCTTATTTTTCTGCACCGGAGTGTGTGCACGCCCGCACTCCGTTAGAACCTACACTGCTACACCACCGCCGTCGATTTGACCTCTTACAATCAGCCCAGTAATCGTGCCCCACCCTGCCTAGTTTCAGGGTATCCTGATACACCTTTTAGGGTTACTGCTGAAAAGGGTCCCCCGTTACTAGGTTTTCTATCTCTAGCCAACATGCTAAGTTGGTTAAGTGTTTCCTAACCTAACCCCACCAGTCCGTTTAGTTTAGCATGTTCCATTTTGATTAAGTCTTTAGTTCACTTAATCCTAACAATCCTGACTCAGCCTTAATTGTCTTATTAAGGCCCTGACCTCTCACATTAGACAGGTATTGTTGTGGCTGCCTGTTGCCGGTTGGTTCCGGGCAGTCTTACGCCACAACTCAGTCTAACCTCGGGTCCTTGCTGGGCTCCATGTTTAACCTCCCACATTGGATAGGTATTGTTGTGACTACTGGACAGCCGGGCGGTTCCGGGCAGGTTTACATCACAACTCAATCCAACCTCGGGTTAAACACATCGTATGTTCTACATTTACATATTTTGTCATTCCTCTTTATTTCTTATATGTAAATATTTGTGGCCCATTATTAAGTTAATGGTGTAAAGGTTACACCAATCATGGGCCCAACCCATACTTGAATTTGGGCCCTTCTATTTCATATTTTCATTCATTAATTAATTTTAACCCAACGTTATTTTCCCCCGTTTTACACGTCCGTTTATATATATTGGGCTTAGCCTTTTAAAGCCCAATTTAGCCATGCGAAAAGGGGAGGCTTAAAGCGTGATTACATACACAAAGAGGGGAAGGTGAGCGCATGAACTTGCATATGACGTTGGAAATACATAATAGAAACTGGTGTACTTGCATATATATACTTTGGTCATAAAGCATAGGTGACATGAACCAAACCATGTAAACTTAAGATAAGAATCTAAATTAGGTGTCACATAGTCTTAACTACAACATAGACCTATGTTCTCATTTAGGCATAAACATAAACAAGTCATGTTCATAAGGTTTCTACATGTTTACAAAGGGGATACTTTGTTACTAACACAAAAGCATAGTTCAACTTATTCATGGTTTAAGTCTAATCACATAACGATGGTATAAATATACTTATGCATAAATATTCCTAATCATGGTGTTTGCTTTAAACTTGCAAAAAGGGATTTTTGAGTCTAACCTAGCCATGTCTCACATATGTCATCATATAATTCTTGTAAACAAGATAGACTTAATCATGGATTTCAATTATGCCAAATATCATTCATAGCCTAGCCATATTCATAAGTTTGCAAAAGCATGACTTAATACATGGATTATGGTGTCAAAATTCCAACATAGTTTCATATGAACTATAACAACCAAACTTGTTTCAATTACTTGCAAAATGATTTATGCACAAAAATATACATCATGATGGCATAATAACAAAGCCCCAAACTTGCATGAATTTCAATCAACTACATACATGTAGTTTCAACATAGATTACATAATTTGCGCAATATTCCAAACGTATACTTGCATAGAACTACCGCATGTAGTTCTTTATAATGAATAACATAATTTTGCACAAATATGAATTACTTTATTATCCCAATTCAAGCATACAAATCAACACAGTTGTTTATTCATACCAAAGTAATACTCTACTTACAATGGTTGCGGCGAATTCTCTAATTAAGAGATATGATTCCTTTGTTGAATTGATTGGCTTTAGGTTGCTTGAATTGCTTTAGGCTTTAGAACTTTCTTCCTAATTCTCTCTCTAGTTGGCGGCTACTCTTAGTCGTTCCTCAGCAACATGGCGGCTATGTTCTTAATTTTGAATGAATAGATTAGGGTTTAGTCTAGGGTTGTTTATATAGAGGTTAGGAACTGATTAGGACCCTTGATGTTGCTTGGATTGATCATAGCCATTCATTAGGAAGAGAGACCAATTAGAACCCGCCACCTAGCCCTAATGACAAAGCAGACCACAGAGAATTGGCCAAACACAGACCTGGCCAGCCAGGTTGACTGGGCTCGACCAGGTCGACACCCCTGTCGACAGGGCTGTCGACAGCCCTGTCGACATGGGTAGCCCAGGTCGACAGCCCAGTCGACCTGGGTGGCCTAGGCGGGTGTTTATCCGCCCTGGCCCATTGGGCCCGATTTTTAATTATTTTATTCTGTTTGAATTTTAAATTTAATTCAAAACTTCCGAAGGCCATATCTTCTTCATACGGACTCCGTTTTTCGAAAACTCGGACTCTATTTCGCGTATTTTTCCGAGACGAACGCAATGGCGTATCCTGTTTCCCTTAGTTCTTTGATTTTAGATTAATTATACTTTAATTTGTTAATTTCACAGTTATAGAATTTTCGGGGTGTTACATTCTCCCCCACTTAAAAGGATTTCGTCCCCGAAATCTTCAAGTTAGGAGGAATGTATATCCTAACATCCAATCATCCATCTACTCATCCATCAAACACGAGTATCCATTGTCCTTAAAAGATTTCTAATGCTTCATGATCATATGCGAAGTGTGTGTGTATATGAACTTATCTAATGCAAAATCAGGCGGTCTACTGATTCAGTTGACCTCCTTAATGCGAATTATGTAAGTGCCATGAATCCATTATGTATGCAAATTTTCCTATTCTTGATTCTACATGAGTGCACAATCATTCAATACAAATGCAACATCCACATGACCACACATTAAAGTTCAACCATATACAAATACAAACATATATGCATATGCAATATGAAGTGACTGAGCCGATTTAAAACCTAGATTGTGTGTGTATATGCAACCACGAGCAACCACTAGCAATCACTTGCAACCACTTGCAACCATCATCCATAACATGTTTCAACTACATGTTTCAATCCAAAGGGTCTCTACCTAAAAGATATGGTCGAGGAAATATACCTAAAAAGATAGATAAAAGCGCAACTTAAGGAAAAAGAAAGATCAAGGATGTACCCTCGAACAGAAAAGGGTAGGCTGTACGGATTCTAGCTTCAGTTTCCCAAGTCGCGTCTCCCTCGGCGTCGCTCCACTGAACTTTGACGAGCTTGACTTCGTGGTTGCGTAGCTTCTTCACTTCCGTTCCTAAGATGCGGGTTGGAACTTTTCTTATGGTTGCTTCGCGTTCCACTTCGGCCTCTTCGAGGATATTTGGCTCTACCACTTCAGCTGACTCATGTAGACATTTTCGGAGGTGTGAAACGTGAAAAACGTTGTGGACTCCAGCCAACTTCTCGGGTAGCTTTAATCTATAAGCCATTTTCCCAATTTTCTCGATAACAGGGAATGGCCCTACGAACCTTGGTGCCAGTTTTCCTGTGGTTCCAAAACGAACAACGTTTCTTAGCGGAGATACCTTGAGAAAAACTCTATCTCCAACTTCGAATTCAATGTCGGTCCTCCTCTTGTCGGCATAGGACTTTTGTCTGTCTTGGGCCGTCTTCATCCTTCTTCATATTAAGTCCACTTTCTCTGAAGTCTCTCGGATCATGTCTGGTCCAAGTATGAGCTTATCCGTGGACTCCCACCAACAAGTGGGCGATCGGCACGGTCTTCCATATAAAGCTTCGAAGGGCGCCATTCCGATGGTTGCTTGATAGATGTTGTTGTAGGCAAATTCCACCAAAGGAAGGTGGTCTTCCCATGTCCCTCCGAAGTCAAGGATGCATAGTCTTAAGAGGTCTTCCAAAACTCTATTCACTCTCTTTGTTTGGCCGTCGGTTTGGGGATGATAGGCTGTGCTTAAGCATAACTGCGTTCCTACTGCTTCTTGCAGACTCCGCCAAAACTCACTGGTGAAGATGGGGTCTCGGTCACTAACGATGCTAGATGGTATCCCATGGAGTCGAACGATTTCCTTAAGGTAAAGTGATGCTAGGGATGAGGCAGTTCTTTTACTTTTGACAGGTAAAAAGTGGGCGCTTTTAGTAAGCCTATCCACTATTACCCAAATGCTAGTGTTGCCTCTCCTAGACCTAGGTAGTCCATCGATGAAGTCCATTGAGATGCTATCCCACTTCCACTGTGGGACCTCTAGAGGATGCAGCAGTCCGCCAGGCTTTTTCTGTTCCGCTTTAACCTGTTGGCACACCGTACACTTAGAAACGAATTCTGCCACGTCCTTTTTCATGCCGTTCCAGAAGAAAGTCCTTTTTATATCTTTGTACATTTTATCTCCGCTCGGGTGTATCGTCATCTTGGAGTGATGTGCTTCCTCGAGAACCTTCCTTACTAAATCTTTTGTCTGTGGGACGCATAGTCTTCCGTCTCGCCTTAGTAAACCTTTATCGTCGATGGAGTATCGGTTGAGGTGACTTGAAGTCTCACCCCTAATTAGCCTATCAATCATTTCCACAAGCTGAGGATCTTCGCGTTGTGCTGCCCCTACTGAATCCACTAAAGTTGGGCGCACTTCGAGAGATGCAAGCAAGCCTGGTACGAAATCGGAGGAGGGCCTAAAGTCGAAGCTGGCTATAAACTCTAGGCTTTGTCTTTCAACAAACAACGGGCTTAGGGTCAATTTCTTTCGGATCAACGCGTCTGCCACTACGTTTCCTTTGCCCGGAGTATAGGAGATTTCGAAATCGTACGAGCCAAGAAACTCCATCCATCTTTGTTGCCTCAAGTTAAGATCCTTCTGCGAGAAAAGATATTTCAACGATTTATGGTCAGTGTAAAGTTCGAACTTCTCACCTAGGAGATAGTGTCGCCAAGACTTGAGTGCAAAGACGATGGCGGCTAACTCAAGGTCGTGGGTTGGGTAGTTCTTTTCGTGTACTTTCAACTGCCTCCCGCCATAAGCTACTACCCTTCCTTCTTGCATTAAGACGGCGCCTAGCCCTGTCCCACATGCATCCGTATAAACAGTGAACATCTTATTCCCATCTGGCAGCGTCAAAACTGGGGCTGTTGTAAGAGCCCTTTTTAGTCTTTGGAAAGCAAACTCGCAATCCAAATCCCAATTGAACGCTAGGTTCTTCTTAGTCAATTTCGTGAGCGGAGCTGAGATTTTCGCAAAATCCCTTATGAACTTCCGATAGAAACCTGCTAGTCCTAGGAAGCTTCGGACCTCAGTTGCATTCCTTGGTGTCTTCCAATCTTGTACCGCCACTACCTTAGCAGGGTCCACTGCTAACCCTTGTTTGGATACTATGTGCCCAAGGAACCTCACCTCTTCCCTCCAAAAGTGGCATTTGGAGAACTTGGCTTTTAGTTGATGGACTCGCAAAGTTTCCATGATTGCCCTTAAGTGCTGAGTATGTTCCTCTTCACTCTTTGAGAAGATAAGGATATCATCTACGAAGACCACTACGAATTTGTTGAGGAAATCTCTAAATACCCTACTCATCAGATCCACGAAGTAAGCAGGTGCATTTGTCAAGCCGAAAGGCATGACAAGCCATTCAAAGAAGCCGTCTGGGGTTCTGAAAGCCGTTTTATCGATGCTATCTTCAGCCACCCTTAGCTGATGAAAACCGGTTGCTAAATCGAGTTGGGAGAAAATAGATGCTCCTACAAGCTGGTCAAATAAATCGTCAATTCTAGGGAGAGGGTGCCTATTCTTTTTCGTTAGCTTGTTGAGCTCCCTATAGTCAACACATAGACGGAGTGAACCATCCGCCTTTGTAGCGAACACCACTGGAGCGCCCCATTCTGAAATGCTCCTCCTAATGAACCCCTTTTCTAGAAGCTCTTTAATCTGTTTACTGAGCTCTTTCCTTTCTCGTGGAGCCATGTGTCTAACGGGCCACGCAACGGGCTTTGCATTATCTATAAGATATATGCGGAAGTCTATTTCCCACTTCGGAGGCAAGCCCTTCACCTCTTCAAAGACATCCGGATATTCCCGGACCACTCTAACTGATTGCAAATTTTCAACATAGGCATCTAGCGATTCAAGATAACTAAGCATAACCGCATACGAGGGATTACAAGAAATTTCCAAAGTATTACCGAGCTGGGTTAGGAGCCTAACAACCCTTTTCTCACAATCAAGGATGGCCCCATTACTGGATAGCCAATCCATACCCAAAATCAAACCATACCCCAAAAAGCCCAAAACAAAGGCACTACATTGAAATTCTACACTTAGAATAGAAATTTTCAATCCCACACAGATCATAGACAAATGAGCTGGGCCCCCAATTGGGTTTGAAACAATTAAGGGGTCCTCTACCATACTAGTTTCTAGGTGCAGAGATTCTACTAAAGCAGACGAGATAAAGGAGTGTGATGCGCCAGAATCAAATAAAGTGCGAACGGGGTGATCATAAAGATAAACTACACTTTCTACAGAAGTATTTATACCTCGCTGTTGCAGAGGTGGCGCTTCTAGCACATGGACATGTGCCCCTGGGGTGGATCCAGCCCTCTGCCCCTGTCCTCGTCTCTTTGGGCAGTCCTTAGCCCTATGGCCTGTCTCACCGCAAGAAAAGCACCCACCATTCTCCTTGGCCTTCTTTTTCCGGCAGTCCTTTACTAAGTGCCCCACTTTGCCACAGAAATTACACTTCCTCTTCTCTTTGTTGCCTTTCCCGCCCTTCTTAAAGTCTGTCTTCTTGGGCTGCAAACCCTCTTTCTTCTTGCCCTTATCCTCTTCATTCATCAATGCCATTTGCACTAATCTTTCATACGTGGCTCCCATGGGTATATGGGTCATGGCCAAACTGTGTAATGGCTCATTTAACCCTTTGACGAAACGGAGAGCCTTCTTGTGCGGGGTGTTGACTAGGTCAAGCCCAAACCTAGCCAGCTCATCGAACTGATTCACATACTCTCGGACTGTCTTGTCCCCTTGCTTAAGAAATAAGAATTTTTCCAACTGCAAACTTCTTTCCGCATCTGAGAGAAATTTGGTCTCAAACCTTGCCCTAAAGTCCTCCCATGTCTCCACTGGTCTTTCAGCATTAGTGACTTCCCACCAGTAGGAAGCCTCGCCCTTCAATAGCCATACTGCCAATTGTACTTTTTGTCTATCTTCTACCTCAAAGATGATGAATAGGTCCTCCGTTTCTTTCAGCCAATTTCTAGCTGCCACGAAGGACTCAGTTCCATGGAAATCCCTTCCTCCCATAGCTTTAAAATCTTTACATATCTTAGCAAACGTGTTTCCCCGAGGAGGAGGTGGAGGAAAAGGTGCCGCTGCAGCTGGATGATTCCCTGCAGCTGGGGGAGGAGGAACGGTAGGACCTGGCTGAGTGGCCCTTGCTTCTAAGAACCGTCTAAACCAACCAGGTATTGGCACCCCTTCTGGCAAGTTAAGATCTTCAGACATGCTGAAACAAAAAGGATAGATTCAAAACGAAGGATAAGAGATAGTACCTATGGCATTGGGGGGGTGGACTTTGCCTTTTTAAAATAAAATAATATTTTTCTTAAAAATGCTTCTTTAAATTTCCTTTTTGAAAATAGTTTTTCAAAACTTTTTATCTTATCTGGTAAACCTATGCTCTGATACCAAGTGAAACACCCCACCTCCGTTAGGGTCACTCTCAAAGGGAATGCCCTAATTTTGGTGGAGGTTTATAAGTATAAGTTCACAGATATACAAGACAGATATAAGAACACATATTTGTAAACAGCGGAAAAACAACAAACTTTTATTTCATAAAAGCAAATACGTGTTACAAAACATCACCATGATTGTCTTACATCTTTTTCCAAAAACATAACATAACTCCTTCATAATCTGTCTTGAGTACATTATTTAAAGAAGCATAAATAAAGCATAGATAAACTGCAACAGCCCCATAGTGGATTGTCCAAAGCCATAGTTCAAAACAGGAAAGTCCAAGCAATACATTTCTCTTCTTCAAGCTGGATGTTAAGGTTGGTCAAGCTGCTGTGTTCTCTCCCTGTGGACCTGGGGGGGGGGAAACGGAAGAAAAGAAGACGAAAGAAAAGTAGAGTCAGACATAAAGCCTGAGTAAGTCTAGTACTATTTTGTCTATGAATAAAGAACTGGGTATGATAAGTATAAACAAGAAGTGGGCAAGCACTATAAACTTGGTTAAGTTGTCTAGGGTCGAATATACTATCGAACCCCATGTTAATCTCTGAACCCATATAAACTAGTTTTCAACTGGCACCCCATAATCAGGGTGATGTGATCCATTCTATGATGATCGGCTCCTACTCGCATAGTTACATGTGTCTTACGGCCCCCGATGTCTGTAGTTACCTATGCTGGTCCCACCATGGGGTGTATCAAGTCCCATAGTGGCAACCCGACACAACCTTAGAGTGCACAGGTAAGCTACTGGTGTCCAGTGCCTTATTTTTCTGCACCGGAGTGTGTGCACGCCCGCACTCCGTTAGAACCTACACTGCTACACCACCGCCGTCGATTTGACCTCTTACAATCAGCCCAGTAATCGTGCCCCACCCTGCCTAGTTTCAGGGTATCCTGATACACCTTTTAGGGTTACTGCTGAAAAGGGTCCCCCGTTACTAGGTTTTCTATCTCTAGCCAACATGCTAAGTTGGTTAAGTGTTTCCTAACCTAACCCCACCAGTCCGTTTAGTTTAGCATGTTCCATTTTGATTAAGTCTTTAGTTCACTTAATCCTAACAATCCTGACTCAGCCTTAATTGTCTTATTAAGGCCCTGACCTCTTACATTAGACAGGTATTGTTGTGGCTGCCTGTTGCCGGTTGGTTCCGGGCAGTCTTACGCCACAACTCAGTCTAACCTCGGGTCCTTGCTGGGCTCCATGTTTAACCTCCCACATTGGATAGGTATTGTTGTGACTACTGGACAGCCGGGCGGTTCCGGGCAGGTTTACATCACAACTCAATCCAACCTCGGGTTAAACACATCGTATGTTCTACATTTACATATTTTGTCATTCCTCTTTATTTCTTATATGTAAATATTTGCGGCCCATTATTAAGTTAATGGTGTAAAGGTTACACCAATCATGGGCCCAACCCATACTTGAATTTGGGCCCTTCTATTTCATATTTTCATTCATTAATTAATTTTAACCCAACGTTATTTTCCCCCGTTTTACACGTCCGTTTATATATATTGGGCTTAGCCTTTTAAAGCCCAATTTAGCCATGCGAAAAGGGGAGGCTTAAAGCGTGATTACATACACAAAGAGGGGAAGGTGAGCGCATGAACTTGCATATGACGTTGGAAATACATAATAGAAACTGGTGTACTTGCATATATATACTTTGGTCATAAAGCATAGGTGACATGAACCAAACCATGTAAACTTAAGATAAGAATCTAAATTAGGTGTCACATAGTCTTAACTACAACATAGACCTATGTTCTCATTTAGGCATAAACATAAACAAGTCATGTTCATAAGGTTTCTACATGTTTACAAAGGGGATACTTTGTTACTAACACAAAAGCATAGTTCAACTTATTCATGGTTTAAGTCTAATCACATAACGATGGTATAAATATACTTATGCATAAATATTCCTAATCATGGTGTTTGCTTTAAACTTGCAAAAAGGGATTTTTGAGTCTAACCTAGCCATGTCTCACATATGTCATCATATAATTCTTGTAAACAAGATAGACTTAATCATGGATTTCAATTATGCCAAATATCATTCATAGCCTAGCCATATTCATAAGTTTGCAAAAGCATGACTTAATACATGGATTATGGTGTCAAAATTCCAACATAGTTTCATATGAACTATAACAACCAAACTTGTTTCAATTACTTGCAAAATGATTTATGCACAAAAATATACATCATGATGGCATAATAACAAAGCCCCAAACTTGCATGAATTTCAATCAACTACATACATGTAGTTTCAACATAGATTACATAATTTGCGCAATATTCCAAACGTATACTTGCATAGAACTACCGCATGTAGTTCTTTATAATGAATAACATAATTTTGCACAAATATGAATTACTTTATTATCCCAATTCAAGCATACAAATCAACACAGTTGTTTATTCATACCAAAGTAATACTCTACTTACAATGGTTGCGGCGAATTCTCTAATTAAGAGATATGATTCCTTTGTTGAATTGATTGGCTTTAGGTTGCTTGAATTGCTTTAGGCTTTAGAACTTTCTTCCTAATTCTCTCTCTAGTTGGCGGCTACTCTTAGTCGTTCCTCAGCAACATGGCGGCTATGTTCTTAATTTTGAATGAATAGATTAGGGTTTAGTCTAGGGTTGTTTATATAGAGGTTAGGAACTGATTAGGACCCTTGATGTTGCTTGGATTGATCATAGCCATTCATTAGGAAGAGAGACCAATTAGAACCCGCCACCTAGCCCTAATGACAAAGCAGACCACAGAGAATTGGCCAAACACAGACCTGGCCAGCCAGGTTGACTGGGCTCGACCAGGTCGACACCCCTGTCGATAGGGCTGTCGACAGCCCTGTCGACATGGGTAGCCCAGGTCGACAGCCCAGTCGACCTGGGTGGCCTAGGCGGGTGTTTATCCGCCCTGGCCCATTGGGCCCGATTTTTAATTATTTTATTCTGTTTGAATTTTAAATTTAATTCAAAACTTCCGAAGGCCATATCTTCTTCATACAGACTCCGTTTTTCGAAAACTCGGACTCTATTTCACGTATTTTTCCGAGACGAACGCAATGGCGTATCCTGTTTCCCTTAGTTCTTTGATTTTAGATTAATTATACTTTAATTTGTTAATTTCGCAGTTATAGAATTTTCGGGGTGTTACATTTCTTGAATTAAAGTTTTGGATATAAAATTCATATGGTATGGTTTATAAAATAGTATAAATATATATGTATGTAATTTTAAACTTGAATTATAAAACCCGGAATCAAGCACTTTGAGTTGTCTTAACTAATGATAATGATTTAAGAATTAGTACTCGATTCATTGGAATGTTAACTTTGAAATCATGAAATAGACTTAAGTTTTAAGTGAAAGGAAGTCGTCATCTAACTCTTAATCATGGACGATAATTTAGTTTAGAAAACTCTAAGTTCGGTCGATAAACGTGTTAGAGAAAACCTAAATTAACTATGAAATATAAGTTCAAGTAAAGTCGATCCAAAATAAAATGGAAGATGCAGTGGGTAACAAGAATAACAACTCATAACTTGGGATAATTAATAAGTTTATTACGCTAGTTCAAAAAGAAATAAAAGAGATTTAAGTTGTTGATGAAGCGTGAATGGTTGGAAAAAAAAATTAAAAGGGAAATTTATATGTCAAATATAAATATACGTCTGAATAAGGAAATGAATGGATGTAAAGCATTTGATCGAATGAAGTATAACTTCAATTGAGTTATAGTAAAAACCTTGTTTTCAAATGAATGGAAATAAGTGAAAAAAATGTTTAGACGAATGAACAGAAGTGCCAAACAAAAGAAAATGTGATACAAGTAAAAATTTGGTTTATTTGGATTAAAATAATAGTTAGGTGAAATCTAAATTTGGAATTTGAGATATCGAAATGTAATATGAAAATAAATCTGGTCTATGCTGGATGGATTTAATGAAATGAAATCAACTTAGAGAAATAAAATAAGTTGACCTAGAACCAATATAAATAATTGGGTTGACCAAGTGAAATTTGACTCGTATTAACGAGTAATGGGTAAGCAAGTAAATTTAATTTAATAAACGAGAAAATTGGGAAAATGGAATAAAGCTAATTTAGTCGAGTTGAGTGAATTGACTCGATAAGAGTTACCTTAGAAGAACGTATAAGGATCGAGTATAATTTAAGTTAGTTGGTAACGTTTAAAAAGGAATTCAAGTTTATTGGAAATTTAATACTTGAAATGAAACAAGAAATGGAATAGATAAAATAGCGGAATGGAGTAAGCAAATTGGATGTGAATGCATTTTTCGGGAAATGAGGTGATAACAAATTGAGATGTTAAAGATTTACAAAATTATTGGAATCAAAAGGGTTTAAAACCTCTAATAAAATAAACCGTTGTTATGCAAGAATTTGGAATAGTCGATAAGCTAAAACTAAAATGACCATAACTTCTGAATGGCTGATCGAAATTCGATGATTCAAGACAATTTAGAAACCTTGGAACCTGAACTAAAACTTTTATTAATAGTGCCCTGCCTAATTTTCAAGTCTTTTAGGTTGAAAACAAAGAACTAGTCATAGTTGTATGCGCAGAAAATAAAAATCTGAACTGAATACCAATGTTGTTTGGGTCATAACTTCCAAACGAACCGTCGGATTTTGATGTGTGAGTTTCGGAAAGCCCAGAAAGTAAACTAAACTTTTCCTTAATATGGTTGCTGAAATTTATGGGTTTAAAGGGGTAAAAACTGGGTTGAACAACTCAGATCTACATTTTTCAGTGTATGGGCTGAGGTGTTCGCCTTCACTAAAATAGTCATAACTTTTGAACGAATTATCCAAATTTGACGAATCCAGACAATTCGGAAAGCCTGAAACAAAAACTACAACTTTGGTCTATGCCTTTTGGTCCAATTCCATCATTTATAGGGTAATAATCGATGGTTTGTTTGCTAGCCCGTCGCTGACATTTTTGTTTTTATAGTTGAAATGTTCGATATATGTTGTGTAAGTTGTATGCATTTGCTATGTATTGTTTATAGTTGGATTCTTATGCCTATGTGAGTATGTAGCAGGTGTAGGGAAGTCGCGCTACGCTTTCGGGCTCTCTTGCGCTAAATACTAAGTGCTAAGGTAAGTAAAAATGCAAATAAACGCTAAAGAAAGTTACGTATTTGTGTTACAAGCTTTTGGTGGTTTTATATTTTTTCCCCATTGTTGGGATGCCTCATCGAGTGATGAGATGAATATTTGGATTTATGTATGTATTGTGATTTTCCGGACCACTCCGTACAAAGGAGATGCTGCCGAAATTTTCCGTGATTTCGGGAGTTAGAAAATTTATAAGATTTTACAACTATATAACTTAACTTATAAATACTATTTTATAAGTATGGATTTGAAAGTATGATTTATTTAATACTTTATTTCGTTCTCTTTTCAACGACGAAAAGATTTTAAGTGAGGGAGAATGTAACATCCCATATTTCCTGTATATTTAAATTTCGATTTAAAATAAATGAAATGGAATAAAATTAGATAAAAATCAAGTTTTTGCTAATTTTTAATGATGGTTATTGTTTGAATTGAGTAAATAGATTTTCCAAATTTAAGTTTTATTTAGAAAGGCTGTAATTTGAAATATAATATTTAAATAATTAAATTTATTTGATTGGGTTAATTTAAAAGTGGAATTCAAATTTAAATTGGAAATGGTGGATTTTAAGTTGTTAAATTTTAACTGAAATTCAAATCAAAATTTCAAATAATCAAATTAAGAAAAAAAATGTGTGAAATTTAGTTATAGAATTTATTTAAGTTATAATTTGATTTAATTTGAATTTAATGAATATTTAATTTGAATTAAAACAGTTAATCGAATAATTGAATATTTTATTTATTTAATTACCTGTGAAATTTAATTGTTTTAGCGACTGTCTCGGAATTCGACGAAACTGGCGCCATTAGATTCAGAACGATGAATTATGGTAGGAATCCAATTTGCATTGCTATCAGACTGGCCGTTTGGTCGTATTGGAGAAAATGCGAATGGAATCAATTGTAATAGGATAAATGGGTTGTTTCTAATACTGGGCCTTCTATATCTATATATATAATTCCTTTGCCACTCATCAGGCCATTCTCCAATTCTACATTCATTTTTCTCAATCCATTTTCTCTATGTCTGAGACAAATGAAAAAAAAAACCTAGATCAGAAAAATAAAAATTTCAACTTCAAAATCAAATCTCTTCAAACCCTAGCATATTATATACCATTTCGAAGAGCTCGACGATACGAAGCTGCTAGTGTAATTCGTTTTGACATGCAGTAGGTAGATCGGTTGGAATTTGAGGTCAAAGGGGGCTGGATGCGAAACCCTAAGTGCAGAATTGGGGGTTTTTGATTCTGCCGTTAATCGGGGAAATCAGGATATGGGTTTGGTTAGGATCGTCGTTAGCAATCTATTGGAGGTATTCGTATGAAATGAAATCAAGTGGAGAGTTCAAATTTCATGATTTAGGGTTCGAAACCCGTTTTGCTTCTCGTAACGCCGGAGGCAGCCGCGACCACCGGAGGCCCTATCATCAGCGGCGAAGGTGCACCTCGGGGAGACCTTTCGATTGAGGGTGGTCTCGGGTTTTGTAATGGTCGGAATGGTGAGCTACGGATGGTCAAAGTTGAATGGGTTTTTGGGTTTTCTGCGATGGAGGCCTGTAGCAGCGAGCGGGAAAGAAGAAGTGTCCAAAGGGGGCGCTGACGTGTCACAATCTGGTTGAGTGAGGAAGTTTTTATTTATTTTTATATATTTTGAAATTAATATGGTAAAACAAGAATAACTTCTTCATACAACCTTGAATTGACGCGCGGTTTGTTGCGTTAGGATCGTGGTGGAATTGCGGACAATCTGAGACAGGTTTGGCTGCATTTAGAGACTGTGAAATTTTGGGCTTTGGTTGGACGTTCGACTGATTAAAGACCAAAAGATGAGTGAATTCTCGCTCACGAATAACTGAATTATTCCCATATTTATTGAATTAAATTATGAAATAAATTTTGCTTCATGGTCGGGGTTTGATTGATGATTGTCGCTTAGAACTGATATGTAAGTATGTTAATCTGCAAACTTAGGTTGATAACTAGTTATGGTAGTCAATTAAATTCTAGTTGAAGCCTGATACTTGTTAACCAGTGACAAGATGTAATAATGATCATTTTGAGTGAAATGGTTGCGATGGATGCTTAGTGGAAATTGATTTTTGTATTGATATTGTTAATGTTCAAATTTATTTTTTGTACATGGACGTGGTATGTTTACTATGACGATTAATCCCATTTTTTTCACCCTTGATGTTACGGGCATCCAATAAACCCGAGATTAATCGATAAAAATAAATTAAGAACACAGAGTGAAATGATAAATCTCTGTGACCCTAATTTGGATTGAAATGATAGATCCATCCCTGGAATATCGAGAAATTAAATTTAAATTACTTGGCCATTGGATAGATAATTATATACAGACATCGGTTGGTTAAATGATTTTTAAATATTCGAAGTTTTGTTTGATGGGAACTTCATTTAAAGGAAATGTGTCGATTTCGGTAAATTTTATTCTTCCTTTAAGATCTGAATCCTAGACGTTATTTAAACGGTTAAGGTAATTTTTCACAAAACGGATTGGGAATTTTGAATTGGAATTCAAATAGAATTTGGGATTCATCCCAATAATTGGGGGAACTCGAATTAAATAAATTCTTATTGAATTTCATTTTTGAATAAAGATAATCGAGGTTGGAATAAAGAGAATCAAGGTTGTTCAAACGTAATACAAATACGGTTTTGAAATCCTTTAAATGGGAAGATGGGTTGAAATGATGTTGAAAACAAGATATTGAACTATGTTAACTCCATTTAGACTGGAATATAGATTCAAGTGTTTGAAATTTGGAAGAGAGGAATGATTATGGTTAAAGGATTATATATATATATATACACTGTTGATTTCAAATAACTATTCCTTTCTAAAAAAATTATTTATTAAACTTTTACCTAAAAGCTATTTTGTTTATAACTAAAGTTTCCTTATATTTTATTATTAAAATAATTAGTAAAACTTTGACATTATGTATATACATAGTGTTTAAATTATCTTATCTTATTCTAGCTATTATATTCTATATATATATATATATATATATATATAAGTATTTTATATAAAGGTTTTTATTTATAAGCATCTATTTCAAGTTATATTTAATGATCGTAAATTCTTCCAAACGGAAAGTGTTTGGGTTTAACCGTAGTTCAAATGGAGTTGAGATAAAGGATATTCTATTTGAATATGAATTGATTTTATATAGAAATTTGAATTATATTCATCTCGAATGTAAACGGATCTCCTAAGAGATTTAAAATGAGTTGTATGGAAAAATATTCTAGTTGAATATGAACGGAATTCGAACATAAATCGATTTAAAATAATTATAACCTCTGATGTGAAGTATATTCTTCTGGAATATAAATCGATTTGGGAATATTATATGAGTATAATATAATGATATGAAAATATATTCTAGTTCAGAATATAATCGGTTTGGGAATGATTGGGATATCTTGATATGAAATTATAACCTATTTGATTATAAATTTGGTTCGAAACAGAATACGATATTTTGATATGAAAGCGAACCTTTATGAAAAATAAAAGAACCAACCGATGTGAAAGATGTAAGCGTTGGTTGTTAAGGAGACCGGAGTCAGCATAAGGCATACTCTCTGTCAGTGTTGATACTACTTTGACAATTGTGAACGTTGCGAAGTATCCAGAATGATGTATAACGACTTGGAGGCGATTATTGAACCGAAGAAGATGAACGGTGACGAAATAGCCCTGACCTTTGGGTCAGAATTAAAATGACTAAAACAGGAGCTATACAATTACTAATTGAGGTAGCACCTTTGATCAGACACACTTCTTCGATAATATTTCTATGACTATGATGATGATGATGATTTGGGCCCTTATGATTTTGGGAGTGTGTTCCGAGGTGGGCGGTAGTGGCTGTTATGCGTTACCACCGGTCCAGGAGTGCAATTGGTAGAATCCTACCCTAGGCATTGCCTCGAGTGCCTTGCCATATTTATCCATATCGATCCCCATACCATTTTGATTTTGATTTAGCATTGCCTTCTATGAATCTAATCAAGCATATGTAATTAGACATAGGAATTAACATCATAAAATGAATCTAATTACATATGATAACAAAACTGGCATATATTAACAAAATAGATGATAACAGAGCATATGATTCAACAGGCATATTCATACAATCCAGATCACAACTTATCATATTTATTTTAATTAATTATCTTGTGAAAGCAACTGTACTCATAGTGATAGAAGAAAGAATAGATTCGTTCGTTGTTGTACTAGAGTCCCTTTTCACAATTCCTAAGCTTTAATTCGTTGGAGAAGAGACTAGCTTAGTTCAGGATGCAGCAGCATGGCGGCTTATGAATGAATTTAGTTTAGATTAGGGTTTAGGTTTATGGGTGCTTATATAGATGTGTAGGATTAATTAGAGCCCTTAGATTAGTTTAGGATCAATCTAAACCATCCAATTCACAATGACACATCACTCAACCAACCAAACGAAACCACAAAAGCCCTAAAATCAGAAAAATCGTCACCCGTACACATCAGCCCATCCTAGCCGACAGGGGTCGAGTCCCCTATAGGGGGGTCAACACCCCTGAGCGGGAAATTTCCCGCTCAGCCCTATTCTGCTGTTTTGAAATTCGAACTGGTTTTAGTTTATTAATTATTGTTTTAATTTAATTTCAGTTTAAACTTGAAATCTTCTAAGCTCCATAACTTCTTCATACGGAGCCCGATTTACGCAAACTAGGACTCTATCTCAAGCAGAATTCTGAGACGAACGCAATGGCATAACCCATTTCACTTAATTCTTCATCTTAAAACTAAGTGTCCTTAAATTTGTTAATGTTAATCTTTTAAAATTACGGGGTGTTACACTTTAAGTCTTGGTGACACTTTATACTTGGAGAGAGATTTGTGCTATATAAAGATCACAAATTGCTCAAATATTAATTCTCGTAGATGGATCTCAACTTAAGCCAGCAAAGATGGATGGAGTTCCTAACGTCCTACGATTTTGAGATAGCTTATACCCCTAGCAAGGGTAATGTAGTTGCGGATGTGTTGAGTAGGCATAGGATGCCTTGAGTTCTCTATTTGTAGGGAGGCAAACCTTGGAGTATATTTAAACCTTTGATTTTAACTCATCTACAGATTTTTTTCTTGGTTGGTTGGCATCATTGGTGGTGCGACCTACTCTTATGGATCTCATTAGATCTACATAGCAACAGGATCAGCTATTAATAGACATCTTAGATAGAATCGGTAGAGGAGAGACCTCTAGTCACCTAGCAAGATAAACTATGGATGAGAAAGCGAGGTTAGGACAAGATGGAAGGCTGTGTGTTCCTAGAGCTGGATATTTGCTTGGAGTAGGGCTTGAGGAGGCGTATAGCACTTGGATGACTTTCCATATGGGTAGTGACAAGATGCACCTAGACATGAAGCGAGTTTTTCATTGGACATGCATGAAGAAAGATGCAGCAAAGTTCGTGGCTCCGTGTTTGACCTCTCAACAAGTCAAGGCTGAACAAAGGAGACCTAGCGGATTACTTCAGCCCTTCGATATCCCACAATGGAAATAGGAGAGAGTCTCTATGGACTTTATTGGTGGACTGCCCGATCAAGGAAGGGCAACACGAGCATTTGGGTGATAGTGGATAGGCTTACTAAGAGCGTTCACTTTAATCCACTCAAGAGCAAAAGGACGGTGGTTTGGCTAGCATCAGTATACCTTAGAGAAATGGTCCAACTTCATGGGGTACCTTCCAGTATAGTAAGTGGTCGTGACCCCATCTTTACTTGTGAGTTTGGGAGAAGCTTGCAAGACGCCCTAGGTACACAACTAAGACTTAGCAGAGCTTATCACCCTTAGACAGATGGACATACTGAGAGTGTTAACAGAGTTCTTGAGGATCTACTAAGAATGTATATCCAAGATTTCAGAGGGACTTCGGAGGAGCATCTCCCATTAGTTGAGTTTACATAAAATAATAGTCATCAGTCAAGCATTGGTATGGCACCCTTCGAGGAACTTTATGGACTACTTGCAGATCGCCAAAATGTAGGTGGTAGTCTACAAACAGACTTCTGCTTGGGCCAAAGATGGTGAGAGAGACTTCTGAGAAGATAGACCTTATTCGAAGAAGTATGAAAGCAACTCAAGACAGGTAGAAGTCATATGCCAATAAGAGAAGAACTGACTTGGAATTCGAGGTAGGAGATATGATCTTCATCAAACTTTCACCTTTAAGGAACATATTTCTATTTGGCTCGGTAGAGAAATTGGCGCCAAGGTTTGTAGGATCGTTTCCCATAGTTGAGAGGATAAGCCAGATAGCCTATAGAGTTAGACTACCTGAGAGACTGGAGGGAGTTCACGACGTGTTACATGTTTCCCATTTAAGGAAATGTCTACATGATTCAACAGAGGTAGTAGAGCCAAGTACACTTGAGGATGTTGAAATCAAGAAGAGGCATCGTTTTGGAAAGTTCTTATCCGTATTCTTGAAATGGAAGTTAAGAGGCTACGCAACAAAGAGATCAAGTTAGTGATGGTGCAACAGGGAGATGACCAAGACGACACGACATGGGAACCTAAAGACAAGATTCACACTTCTTACTCTTTTATCTTTGAGAGTACATTCTTAATTTACTTTCTAAGCTTTTGAGTTAGAATTTATCTCTTTCGTTTAAATCATCAATCCTTTGGGTAGAAACCTATGTTTGAAAACATGTGTTTGAGACATGTTATGTTTAATGATTGCAAGAGGATGCAAATGTTTGCTAATGGATGCCCGTTGATGCATACATACACATTTAGAACTAGATCGGCTCAAGTACTTACATATTGCATATGGATGTGTGCGCATTTTAAATTTTCAATAGATGGAAATAGTTGAATCATCACTTGGATATTGCATTTTAGTGAATGGTCGTGCACACATATAGAACTTATATGTATTTTTAGGATAATTTGCATACATATTGGACATGTAGCATAAACATATATTGCATTAAATAGGTCAACCGAATCAGTTGACCGCCTGATTTTCACATTAGTTTAGGAACATATACACAACACCTTTTGTATATGTTCATACCAAGTATTAAAAAATTTAAGGACAATGGATTCATGTGGATGATGGATGAGTAGATAATTATAGGTATAAATAATAACATTCTTCTTAGCTTAGAGATTTCAGAGACGAAACCCTTTAAGGAGGGGAGAATGTAACACCCCGTAACTTAATGCACATTAATTATATAATAAAGATAATAAAATGAATATTACTTAATTAAATATTTGGAATTGAGAAAAATTAACTTAACCATTGCGTCTATTATGAAATTTTGGTTCAGACAGACTCTTAATTTTTCGTAAATCGGATTTAATATGAAGAAATTATGGACTTAAGAAGATTGCACGAAAATATATACAGAATATATTATAAATAAAATAAACAGCGTTCAAAAAGCAACGGTCACTAGGCAACCAAGCTTGACCAGGTCGACCCATGGGTTGACCCATGTCTAAGGAAGGTGACCCAAGGGTCGACACGGATAAAGGTGGGTCAACCCACCTGCATGCAGAGGCAGGTTACTAAGTTTGTATTTGGATTGTTTTCTTCACCACATACATTCGTTGACTCGGCACTGGGTGTATGGTTGGATTTATAAACTTAAAATCTAACGGTATGGAATTATCCTAGGTAATCTATAAATAGGCTAGTAGCCTCATTGTTTTCTACACACAAACTATTCTTCATTTCTTCCTCCTCTAAGCTATATTCTAAATAAAAATACGATGATGCTAAGGTGTTGCCTAAACATAGATTAAAGAAGACAATTCTAATTTTGCTACAACAACAAATATAAAAAGGACTTTCTTCAACAATAGGATATGAAAGGAGATATTTTTCTGAACTTCAATCCGACCACTGTGAGTTATAGTCATTTTCAGATTTTATAATAAACATCATTCTGACAGTTAATAAATCTGAATATGAGATTGTGTAGTAATTATATGCTTATATGTCATTATATTACTATCCGTTATCTATTTGGTTTTCAGTATTTTACTGTTACATGTATATCTTATTATCCCTTTTTCTTCCTTAGATTTATTTACAGTTTTATGCCTATTTTATTCATTTTATTTGTTTTTGAAATAGATCTATGTTTTTCTCCTATTCCTTTTTATTTTTCGCTATACCTAGGCTATCAAATGCCTAGGATATTCACGTTAGAATTGCATAAATTGGCATAATTCAAAATGACAATAAAAAGGAGAGTTAGGCATGTTTAAACATGAAATCCAATGATTGTAAAATTAGAATAATATGCAAAACATGTTAGGTTAAACTTAATTATATAATTACGTAGAACATGTTGGGAGGATTAGGTGAAATTAAGTAAAATAGGCAACTTAATATATATGCATCTGAGCAGGTGCTTGTTTGGGGAAGGGGGTTGTACACAGAATAACATTTATAGGAAATGCCATTTACAATCATTCTTACTAATAAAATTAAACCTACTAAGCTATTACTTGTTGATTAATAAACTAAGAGGTCTCATGTCTTGATGTTAGTATCCGGTTTTGGGACTCTTAAAATTCTAGTTTGGGGCACAAGTCTAGGGGTGACTTGTGTCGGTCTTGTTGTGTGGAACCTGTATCTGTCAGTACCTCAGTTAGTATCATAAAGAGAGACCTCGCACTAGGTAAGGGCCAGGGCATGCTTTACTGATCCAGATTGTAAGAGATTCACGATGGAAGGTGGGAACGGGCGTGTTCCTACGGATTCATGAGCGTGCATAGGTCCGATTTGAGGTAAGACGTTGTAACACCAATAAGTAGGTCTGTGTATTATAGTTGACGGGTTAAGGATTGATACCCCTACTGTCGTGGCTGACATAAGATATTTATGTAGTAGGGAGCCAATTACATGGGTAGTAATTAGGGAAACACCTAATCTTGACATTCTACTAGTGGCGCATAACTTAATTCTTGGGATATGAATGAGAAGCATATATGATCTTTACCCTCTCTTGTTATCTCGTTATGATGCTAACTCGTACTTATTTCTTTTATTGTAAATTCATGTTCAACATTATTTATTTATCTTGATACTTTCTATCTTATCCTATTGTTGAAAATTACTGGAACATGCCAAACTTTATGTCTGTCCTATTTTGTTTTCCTTCTCTCCCTTCCTTTTCCCCGCCTGAGGTTCTCAGAGTGGGAGTGGACCGTAGCTGTGATTTTGATTTCATTCTTAGATTTCTTCAGACTCTATGTATTGCTTTGACTTTTGTTCTACCTTGTTATGGCTTTTGAGGGGGGATATGATTTTACAGTATTGCACTCTGATGTTTTATATTATTACAGTATTTTTAACTGGGGAAAACCTTTTTATGGATAACTAGGCGGTTAAGGATTGATACCCCTACTGTCGTGGCTGACATAAGATATTTATGTAGTAGGGAGCCAATTACATGGGTAGTAATTAGGGAAACACCTAATCTTGACATTCTACTAGTGGCGCATAACTTAATTCTTGGGATATAAATGAGAAGCATATATGATCTTTACCCTCTCTTGTTATCTCGTTATGATGCTAACTCGTACTTATTTATTTTATTGTAAATTCATGTTCAACATTATTTATTTATCTTGATACTTTCTATCTTATCCTATTGCTGAAAATTACTAGAACATGCCAAACTTTATGTCTGTCCTATTTTGTTTTCCTTCTCTCCCTTCCTTTTCCCCGCCTGAGGTTCTCAGAGTGGGAGTGGACCGTAGCAGTAATTTTGATTTCATTCTTAGATTTCTTCAGACTCTATGTATTGCTTTGACTTTTGTTCTACCTTGTTATGGCTTTTGAGGGGGGATATGATTTTACAGTATTGCACTCTGATGTTTTATATTATTACAGTATTTTTAACTGGGGAAAACCTTTTTATGGATAACTGGGCGGTTAAGGATTGATACCCCTACTGTCGTGGCTGACATAAGATATTTATGTAGTAGGGAGCCAATTACATGGGTAGTAATTAGGGAAACACCTAATCTTGACATTCTACTAGTGGCGCATAACTTAATTCTTGGGATATGAATGAGAAGCATATATGATCTTTACCCTCTCTTGTTATCTCGTTATGATGCTAACTCGTACTTATTTATTTTATTGTAAATTCATGTTCAACATTATTTATTTATCTTGATACTTTCTATCTTATCCTATTGCTGAAAATTACTGGAACATGCCAAACTTTATGTCTGTCCTATTTTGTTTTCCTTCTCTCCCTTCCTTTTCCCCGCCTGAGGTTCTCAGAGTGGGAGTGGACCGTAGCTGTGATTTTGATTTCATTCTTAGATTTCTTCAGACTCTATGTATTGCTTTGACTTTTGTTCTACCTTGTTATAGCTTTTGAGGGGGGATATGATTTTACAGTATTGCACTCTGATGTTTTATATTATTACAGTATTTTTAACTGGGGAAAACCTTTTTATGGATAACTGGGCGGTTAAGGATTGATAACCCTACTGTCGTGGCTGACATAAGATATTTATGTAGTAGGGAGCCAATTACATGGGTAGTAATTAGGGAAACACCTAATCTTGACATTCTACTAGTGGCGCATAACTTAATTCTTGGGATATGAATGAGAAGCATATATGATCTTTACCCTCTCTTGTTATCTCGTTATGATGCTAACTCGTACTTATTTATTTTATTGTGAATTCATGTTCAACATTATTTATTTATCTTAATACTTTCTATCTTATCCTATTGCTGAAAATTACTGGAACATGCCAAACTTTATGTCTGTCCTATTTTGTTTTCCTTCTCTCCCTTCCTTTTCCCCGCCTTAGGTTCTCAGAGTGGAGTGGACCGTAGCTGTGATTTTGATTTCATTCTTAGATTTCTTCAGACTCTATGTATTGTGTAATGAACCGCATTCTACGCATCGGAGGATCGTAGGATATTTATTTCTTTCTCATATGAAGTCGTATGGTCATGTAACTTTGGGAAACATCCACTAGAGTTATTTCCCATGTTCATGATTTTTGTCGATTTTTAAATGACCATTTTGCCCCTAGTTGGTACTGTTTTGGCCATAACTTTTGATTGGAAAGGAATTTTGACCTGAAATCACTTCCATTAGATTCGTTTGATGGTTTACCTTTCCGTAGAGTGGTCATAATAGCCAAACGGACTTACCGTTTGGGAGATAGGGCTGAAATAAGGTTTGGAAGGTGAAAAACTGCTTAACCTTGCCAAATAGGGTGATTAGTGAGTAGGCCCGTAACCCATTTCAGGATTAGGGTTATGGGAAGGCTGAAATGAGATAGAGGATCATTCCATTTCAGTTTTCTAGCCTCCAATTATCACCAAGGAACCCTAAAAATGTCCTCCAACCTCTAAATCACCTCCAAATCATCTTTTGGTCAAGGATTAAGCTTAGCAACATCTAATCAAGGGAGATCTACACCAAATCAACATTGGAGCCGCTGTTTAGCATTGGGATTCACATAAAATCAGAGATTTATTTCAGATCTTAGGTTATTTGTGGCTAAGGTGAGTGATTTGCATAGTTTTACACTAATTATGGCTAGTTAAGGGTAATTAGTGTTAATTAGTGAATTTAAGCATGATAAAATTCGGGAAAAATGTTCATAAATTCTTAAATGATGTTTTAGACCTCTGATATGAATTTGGGTTAATTTGGTTAAGTTTTGCTAATCCTATCATTAGTTTCACCTAAACATGCTTAGGGGGGAATATGGGATTTTGGGGTATGTTTGATCCATTTTAACCTATCATATTGATGCTTGGATGTTTGTGGTTGATTATGCATGTTGTTATGACTGTATGATATGCTTTGTGATTGATTTCAATAGTTAGAATGGTCGAAAACGTCGTCGAATGGCGTAAACACTTGCTGGAAAAGTTTCAGAAAACAATGCAGGTTTCGGATCGGATCGGATGTAGGGCTCGGATCAGATATGTTGAACTGGGCAAGGGATTCGATCGGATCGGAACCTGACATTTGTGAAAATTGGCAAAAAGGAAGGCCACGCTAACTGAACTGGGATCGGATCGGATTTAGGAGGACGGATCAGAGTGGAAGCATGAAGACGGATCGGAGCGGAAGCATGAAGATGGATCGGATAGGAGCATGTGAAGGATGAGGAGGCGGATCGGAGCGGAAGCACAAACTGGAGGGGGATGGCACCCGACCCGACCCGAGGAGAAATACTCGACCCGAACCAGAAGAGGACCCGACCCGAACCGATGGAGGATACCCGACCCGAACCGATGGCTTGAGGAGGAACCCGACCCGACCCAGTATTGACCAATAACCCGAGATGCAAAGGTAGTCCAATATGGGAAGTTAGAGCTCAGGATCCAGTTGGGAACCAGTGAGTTCACTTCATGGTTGGGCTTTGCTGCGGGACGTGTGCTAAGGAGTTGTCGACGTTCATAACTTCGATTCACCACTAAAAATAAATGATGGCTACTTATCAGTGCAGTATAGTCATTATGACCTGAGGGGCAAGGTGATGGTAGCAAGACTGCGTTATCAGTGCAGTAGGGTCATTATGACCCGAGGGGCAAGGTGATGCGTAGTAAGACTATGAGCCAGTGTAGTGGGGTCATTGCGACTCCATGGGGCAGAGTGGACATAGTAAGGATTAGTAAGGCTATGAGCCAGTGCAGTGGGGTTCTTGCGACTCCATGGGGCAAAGTGGACATAGCGAAGGATTTGCGGCTATGTTATCAGTGCAGTGAAGCCATTTATGACTTCATGGGGCAGAGTGATCGTAGCAAGGTATGTTGGGTGATCGAAGTGGTGAATATCGTATGCTTTACGCACTGAGTGAGAGATGTGAGGATGGATGCTATGTTTGATTGTTTGCCATCACTATGACATGCACACCTCCCCCACCTCCGTATCTTTACACCGTTTGATATGGTACCTTAGAGTGTTGTACAGTATGTAGTGCTAACTCTTTGGTTATAGGTCCAGGTTTAGGTATGTTTTAGTCTACCTGTTATTGTTCACTTTAGATGCTTATCGCTCATACCACGCTTTATGTCTGACCCAGTGTTTTATGTCTCCTCTTATTACTCTGGGTGCTCACACGAGCAGACTAGAGACAGGTTAGCTGGTGATGCGCGAGTAGCTGATTCGGAGGCGGGCAGGAGGCTTCAACGTATGATATGTATATATACACATTCTCCCTGTGTCGTTGGTGGTCGTTACTTGGGTATTAGTAGTGTACCTCATTTATCTTACTTTTGCTTTGAGACAGTTTGAAAAGTTGTAATAAGCTGTATTTTGGATTTCCGCTGCTATGATGCTTAGTTCTGGTTTTCAGCTTATGCACTGTCTCTCCTGTTTTATGTCAAGTATATTATTATTATATTTTGTTCTATGCGCTGTGAGACATTCTAAAGGTTCTTTGTATTTTCATTTCCTTCTTTCCTTTTCCTTCTGACGACCCATTCCGCACTAACTGGACATGTGTACAGCGCACCTTTGGAGTAAATGTCGGTTGGTGCGGAGCGGGCCGTCACATATTGCTTTGACTTTTGTTCTACCTTGTTATGGCTTTTGAGGGGGGATATGATTTTACAGTATTGCACTCTGATGTTCTTTTGAGGGGGGATATGATTTTACAGTATTAGATAACTGGGTTCAACAAGAACATCTGGCAACCCGGCCACACATGACCGACCACTCATTTCGCTTGAGTGTATCAAATATATATCACTAACGGTTGGGATCAGCAACCGTTTCCCGAATGGGACAGCATCAACAATATATTTTTAGAAGTAAATGAAACTTTAGATCAGGTGATTATACACCCTACTTCGGTGCGACCGACTTAGCCATGCTGCTTGCCCGATTTCTGTCATTTACCGGTTGATGAGGCTAAAAGCTACGCTTTATCATCACACCAGATTCACTTTGAATGCCACATCGTCAAATCCATCAAATCACCGATTGACGTTCTCAACCATACATTATGTGTTAGCTAAAAGAAGTTTCCTTCTCCGCTTCCACTCTTGGTATGGTTGGGGAAATCAATATACATGATCGTCTGGAAATACTTTGTCAGACATCCGTCCATACAAGTCATCCAGTAACAGGATGAACCGAAGGTACTATTCAGTATATCCATCTTAGACACTGTTATCTAATACTTATACAATAGCCCTTTCACTTTACTCCGTCTTCAATTATCTTTGGCATGTATGATACGCAACGCTTATGCCAATACAGAGTGGTTCTTTGGATAATAATCCAACCGGTCTCTCCATATTAACAACGTTAAAATGGTCAAAACTTCGATAGTCTGTGATTTAACTATCGAAGAAAAACAGGTGTGCAAACAACGATATTATTTCCAAATGGAAATTTATATCGACCAAACATCATTCAACATTTATCTCTTTATTTCATTAATTTACTTATCTCCTGTTTCCCTATATTCAATATTTCTTATTTTCTAAATTTGGAAAATATACGTTATTAACAATGGAAAACATTTCCATTTCTTGTTTTCTTTATTAGAAAACATTTCTAGTTTCTTATTTGGAAAACATTTCCAAAGCTTCTTCATTGGACTTAGACAGATGTTTAAACAAACCATCGCGATGCCAACTCAAACCATTTCCTTTAATTACTAAATTCACTTAACCATCCTTTACTATCGAACCTTAACCATTCCTTAGTTAAAAATGAAGTCAATCAAGTTGGGGTAATACTACCTCTCAAACCTTAACTGAACAACGTTTCTAACCTTGAAATAGACAAAGTTCACCCTTCTAATTCTTTAACAAACTTCCTTACGTAACTCTCTTCCAAATCTTTTCTATTCGATAATTCTTTCCTTCGATAAGGTATATTCGATAACTCTATTCAATTTATTCTATTCACGTAACTCTTTTGATTTAACTTTAACTCTATTCACTTAACTTCTATCGAATAAACTATATTCGATAACTCTTTTTAATTCTATTTGAATAAACTATATATACGATTAACTCCTTTTACTCTATTCGAATAAACTATATTCGATAACTACTTTCAAATAATAATATTTGATAACTCCTTTCGAATAACTAGATTCGATAACTCCTTCTCTCGAATATACTATATTCGATTACTCTACTTCAAATAAGTGACATTCGATAACTCTACTCGATTAACTCCATTTGAATAACTCTAATCGATTAAACTAACATCGATTAACTCCTTTTACTTTCTATTCGAATAAACTATATTCGATTAACTCATTTGCTTTAACTCTGATAAATTAAAATAACATTGATTAACTCCTTTCGATTAAACTAACATCGATTAACTCCTTTTAACTCGATTAAACTAACATCGATTAATTCCTTTCGATTAAGCTAACATCGATTAACTCCTTTTAACTCGATTAAACTAACATCGATTAATTTCTTTTAACTCGATTAAACTAACATCGATTAATTCCTTTTAACTCGATTAAACTAACATCGATTTACTCCTTTTAACTCGATTAAACTATTCATTTATAAAGATTTACTTTTAGTAACGGTTCTTCACTTTACAAATGATTTCCTTTTTATAATAGTTTCCATTTTATAACGTTTATTCATTTTCTAAATATCTCCTATTTATAAATATTCCAATTTATAAATATTTCTTATTTATAAATATTACATTTATATATATTTTATTTTCAAATATCACTTTGAAAACATTCCCTTATCAACATTTCGGTATGTTACGGTATTTAGCATATCAAATCACGAAGATCAGTATCGTCCAAACACATATAATCGACAACAGATTATATATCACATCATATATCACAATATATGAAAAACAGTAAAATAAATGTTGAGGAACCCAGTTGGGTTCCTCTAACCTGTTTCCCTGCATCACAGATGTTAAACAATATAGATAACATCACTTTCAGTTCCATATGATATATTCTGTTAAACAGAATCAATATAGAAATTCAACTAACTGTCTAGCAGTTCAATCAAATGGTCAACACACAGTCAATCAGCCAACATTTAACAGTTCTAAAAATACAACATGAAATTATAAACTGTTCAGAGTTAGTGAGATTTACTCACATTTGCAGTTCATCATTAAAGAACGATAAACTGTTATTTGATTTGAATCAAACATTTTATTTCGCCATAATTTCAAACGAGTCTCAATCCACTTCTAGTCAGCTTCATTGGGTAGTGTCCGTCCATACGATCCCAACGGATCTTGTTTCGCTGAATTTCGATAATGTATGATAAAGTTATCACTTATATAAGGTTCTATACATTTTTAACTAAAATATAATTTTAAATTAATTAGATGGGCCGCACTTCCTGTCCACACCTTTTTCTCTCTGGCCCTATACTACTCTTAAAGCCCATGACCGCTCCCAAATATAACCGCACCGTATTCCTTTCTTTCCCAAATTCAATTTACAGAAAATCGCTCCTCACTGTAAACCAAACACCCACTTTTGACCGCCTATTGACCCTCGTTCTCCTCCACCTCGGCCACCGATGAACACCGCCACCACCACCAACGTACTCGCCACCTGAATCCGCCCCTGGCCATCACCTTGAAGTCTGCTCTGATGCCCCCTAGCTAAAACCGACTTGCTGCCCCTTCATGCCTCGTCCAGGTGATGCACTCCACCACTGACCCTCATCGACCACCAAAACTTCACCGCTCCTCCTCCTTGAACCCTCAAACCCGAATCCGGCCTGACCTCCTCCAACCGATGCTTCAAACATTACCATACTTCAACCCTAGGTTTACCAGAACTTCTGACTTCGACGGAAAAGTATATGAGTGCCACAAAACAAACGTCAAAATGAAGAGCTCACGATTTGCAACTCGAATATATATGTTAGGATTTAAGGAATTTACTTTCATTTTACTTTGATTTTTCTTTTGAACGAATGTTTGCTGTGAAGAGAAAAAGTGACGGCACCCTTTTTTTTGACCAAGGAGGAAATGAAATTAGGCCTTAAGGGTTTTAGAGTTTGTTGGTGGTATTTATAGGATTTAGAATTTAGATATTTTCGTTATAAATATTCAATTATAATCAAACGCTAGTTGTACTTGTCTTCTAAAAATTCCTGTGACCACATACGATACCCAAAAATCACGAAACTGGACATGCAGCTAAAGTTCGACATTACGGTCCCAACGAAACTGGTTTCGTCGAATTCCGACTTCGTTTGCAAAAGTGGCTATTTTTAGCACTCTAAATAACCTATTTAAATATATAAATATATTTAAATTTAATTAAATTTAATATTTAAAAATAAATATTCACGTCTATATTCACAGTGGGATACCATACAGCTTCAGAATATTCCTATATGGATTTCTAACTTGATTTTCAAATCTGGGTCAACCCGATATTCGATTTATATTGAAATCCCTTTTAAAAATATAAATAATTCCTTTATAAATTATAAAGGAATTCCACAGCGACTTTTCTAAAATTTGATTTGGACATATCTAAAAATCTACAAGACGAAATCCCGATTTTTCTCTTCCACTAGAAAGATATACTCCACCAGCTCCACACGTTTCTTGTTTCACAGAAATCCGGCTTAAAACGAATCCTGTACATTCAATTGAAGTTCGAATCGCCAATTTACGAACTGCAGTGCCATTTCAAGCTCGTTTTTAATTATAATATAATTATATGTTCAAACTGTCGTTTATATAATATATTCGTTATTCAAATTCAATTCCAAGCTGAATTAAATATCACAGATGATCTGGTTCACACTATATCGTCATTTCAGCCAATTCTGTTTATTTCAGAATTAAATATATTATTTAATTTATTATTTTAATTAAATATTCAACATTATTTAATTCCACGACCATTTAATCCTCTAAACCACCATTTATATTATTAAATAAATTAATTATAATATCTTTGCCAATGCGGGTCATTACAATCTTTCCCACTTAAAATAATTTCGTCCTCGAAATTGCTAAAAGGTAGAGGACGACCCTATCGACTGGTTAGAACATATTTGTTCACTTCTTAACTTCAGTTTCAACTGAACCAATTTAATTTCAATTAAATTATTAATTAATTCTTATCAATGAAAATTTTCAAGAACCCTGAAAATTTTCTAACACCTTAGCTTTTCGAAAAATTTCGCCAGCACCTCCTTTGTATTGCCCTATCAGTAAAACTCCAACTTGCCTCTCTGGGCCATCTCCATCCCAAAAGAAAATCAAACACCCAAGCGGCTTGCCAAATCGGCTCATAAATCTTATATCCAATAGAAATATAAACTGGTACCTTTTGTCGGCATATCATTATATCCTTCCCACCTGTTATTAATTCAGCAGATAAAAGGGTCATCGCAATCAAATTCCAATCTGCTTTTATCCACAACACAACCATTCGCTTATATCCGAGCCGAATATCATTTCAACTCGGGTTTCTTCTCGATTACCAACTCTTAACTTGATTATCACATTACACTTCAAATTTGAATCTCACAATCCAATTTGTCTTGATATCATTCTAATTCAATCTCAGTTACCACTTTACTGGCTTTACTTTAATTCAAATTTTCTTTCACAAATTTCTGTTAAATTTGTTTTTAATTTAAACAGTCTTTCCCTGGGAGTTTTTAAACAGTTTACTCTTTTCAAAAATCAAATTTTCTTTTAGAACATGTCACTGAGCCCTTAATTAATATTCCATTAGTTAAATCACTTCTCTATTTCTTTATCAATATTTGTTAACTAAATATTTTCAATAACCTTATTTCCCTTTTATGTTATTTGGAAAACATTTCCGAATATCGCCTTCCTTTATTTCCTAAACTTTAGAAAATATATGCTATTTATAATTGGAAAATATTCCGATTACTTTTCTCTTTTCCGATCTCGTTTATTTCTATACTTAGGAAATAATCTTTATTATATTTCCAAGCTTACACTTATTTGGGTTAAAAAGGATGTTGTGTAAAACATCGTTACGACAACCCAAATACTATATTCAACTAACTCTTATCCAACATTGATTTTCGAGCCTGAAATCTTACTATTTATTTGTTAATAATGAAATCAATCAAGTTGGGGTATAATTACCTCTCAGACCTTGACTGAATAACATTTATAACATCAAAACAGATATGACTACTTACTCGAATAATCAATACCATACAACTACTTATTCACCTTTTAAACACGTATATGCTTCCTCCTTCTATTCTGACTAGATTTTATTCCTAGTCTTCCTTTTTGATTTTACTATTCTATTTCTAAGTTCGTTTCCTTATCGACTTCTATATATATATTGATACGTTGATTTCTAATTATCAAATTATCTCAAAAAATTCTATCTCCTTAAATATTCGGAAAAATTCGCCATAACCTCCTTTGTACTAGGAGCATTGGGATATTTCAAATAGCCTCCCATGGCCCTCACCAATCCAAAAGAAAAAGAAAAAGCCAAGCGGCTAGCCGATACGGCGCATAAAATCTCATATATGAATTAACTACAGCCTTTCCGTCGAGCATTCTATTTATATACCTTCATACCTTATCCATACCTATCTCATGTATATTTATACCTGCCCAATCTATTTTAACTATACCTGATCGTTTTAACTCAATTCGTTAATTAATTTGTTAATTAACTCTTTAGTCTATTTCACTTTTATATTTGAACATGACATATTCAAATATATTTTAACTTGTTTATTAACTAATTTGAATCAAAATTTCAAATTTTAGTTCTGTATTCGATTTCGAATATCCATTTACAAATCCAATTCACCTTTCAAAGTTCAACTTCAAATTCAAAACTCGATTATCTAATTCCTCTTCGACTTAGTTAATTCTATTCAATTTCTGTTCAAATTTTATATCACTTCTATTATTCAAATTCTATTATCAAATTATATAGTTTAAATTCCATTTGAATTCTATATTCAAATTCCATATTTGAATTTCTATATTCAAACTCTATTTCAATTCCATTGAATTTCATATATTCAAACTCCCTTTGAATTTCTATATTCAATTTCTATTTCAATTCCATTGAATTTCATATATTCAAACTCCCTTTGAATTTCTATATTCAATTTCTATTTCTATTCCATTGAATTTCATATATTCAAACTCCCTTTGAATTTCTATATTCAATTTCTATTTCAATCTTTCATTATTCATTCTTTATTATAAATCCCATTTTGAAATTCAACACAAATTGCCTTTCCCAAAACAAATTCAAAACAGTATCTCTGGTAGTAATTCGCCACTTACAACTCGAAAATGAATACTGGTGATGCAGCTGTCATCATCGGAATCTATTTTCCAACGATCGAAGTGAGTTCAATACTATAAAACCATTTCTAAACATTTCCACTTTGAAATTCATTTCAAAATATAATTGACACTGCTTGTAAAACAATTTAAAATCTCCCAGGATCTTAAATTTTCCTTATTTTTTTCCTAAATTCTTTTACAAACACTTATCCAATTCTCCAGAGTTTTAACTCAATTTCTAGTTTAAAATTTCAGATTCAACTCATCTGATTTCACGTATTTCACTTATATGAATTCTGATTGGTTATTTACATTACCATTTAATTTATAATCTTACTTGATTCTAATAACAACCAATATATCCCTTATATTATAATTTTGATATATACATATATATATATATATATATATATATATCTTCTCTATATCAAGATATACCTTGGGTAAACTTATTTTAATTTACCCCTTTTTCAAAACATATCTTGACGACCCATCGTATTCGAGTGTTTAGTAACTCCTGCCGATACAATGGATCAAAC
This sequence comes from Allium sativum, assembly GCA_030737875.1. NCBI lineage: Eukaryota > Viridiplantae > Streptophyta > Magnoliopsida > Asparagales > Amaryllidaceae > Allium > Allium sativum. The sequence continues at coordinate 658,878,405 of CM060920.1, forward strand.
TGATCGACCAGAACTCATGAATGACTCAACCAATAAATCTCCACAATATAAAACAAATTTTTATATCAATAACAAATACGTTCACTCGTATATATACACTCAACTCAATCTAGGATATTGCTAACCCTATCTCTACTGAGTCACGCCACAGAGCCAAGGTAATTCTTAACTTAACCTTATGCTCTGATACCAACTGTAATGACCCGGGATTTTGACGACTTTGTTTATCACCACAAACTCACTGATGACTAACCAAACATCGAAAAATACCAGTCATTAATGAAATAAATTAGAGGGTGAGGAAAGATAAGATAGAAACTTAGAATAGAAGAAGAAGAAGAAGAACACAATATCAGAGTGACACGAATCTCAAAGCGAAACGAATAACATATATTTCATAACATAACTTTGAAATACAAATATGTACTTGAATATATATATCATTATCAAAGTACAACACTTACAACACAGCAGAAATAACTATAGCCATATGATCATGAAGCCTCCTGCTCCAAGCTCTTCCAGTATATCTGTAAATCCTGACTACATGACTGCCTGTGCAAATTTAGGCACCTAAGAGTTTAGGGGAAACAACAAAATAAACTCCGGGTCAGTCATGGGACTGGTATGAGTAAAACAGTTTTAAAATAGTTCGAACCATTAAACGATATCTCATAAGACCACGCCGTATAACGGAATGGGTTTTCCCCTTATGAGAATCCAAAATTATCTTTATATCAAAAACCTTTTGATATTATAATAATGTCTATCAACCACAATACAATAATCATCTAGCAGAAACGCTTTCATCTCACGTTCAACATATATAGTATATAATCAAAACCGCAAGCACGTATTGGGTAATGGATTTCCAACTATAACAAGGTATGGAACCACCTTTCGCTAGTGTACCTCTAGAGAGGAATACACTGGGTTCAACAAGAACATCTGGCAACCCGGCCACACATGACTGACCACTCATTTCGCTTGAGTGTATCGAATGTATATCACCAACGGTGGGGATCAGCAACCGTTTCCCGAATGGGACAGCATCAACAATAGATTTTTAGAAGTAAATGAAACTCTAGATCAGGTGATTATACAACCTACTTCGGTGCGACCGACTTAGCCATGCTGCCTGCCCGATTTCTATCATTTACCGGTTAATGAGGCTAGAAGCTACGCTTTATCATCACACAAGATTCACTTTGAATGCCACATCGTCAAATCCATCAAATCACCGATTGACATCCTCAACCATTCATTATGTGTTAGCTAATAAAAGTTTCCTTCTCCGCTTCCGCTCTTGGTACGGTCGGAGAAATCAATATACGTGATCGTCTGGAAATACTTTGTCAGACATCCGTCCATACAAGTCATCCAGTAACAGGATGAACCGAAGGTACTATTCAGTATATCCATCTTAGACACTGTTATCTAAGACTTATACAATAGCCCTTGCACTTTACTCCGTCTTCAATTATCTTTGGCATATATGATACGCAACGCTTATGCCAATACAGAGTGGTTCTTTGGATAATAATCCAACCGGTCTCTCCATATTAACAACGTTAAAATGGTCAAAACTTCGATAGTCTGTGATTTAACTATCGAAGAAAAACAGGTGTGCAAACTACTATATTATTTCCAAATGGAAATTTATATCGATCAAACATCATTCAACATTTATCTCTTTATTTCATTAATTTACTTACCTCCTGTTTCCCTATATTCAATATTTCTTATTTTCTAAATTTGGAAAATATATGTTATTAACAATGGAAAACATTTCCATTTCTTGTTTTCTTTATTAGAAAACATTTCTGGTGTAACGACCAGTATTCTACACATCATAGGATTGTAGAATATTTATTTCTTTCCCACGTGAAGTCGTATGGTCATGTAACTTTGTGAAACATCTATTAGAGTCATTTCCCATGTTCATGATTTTTGTTGATTTTTGAATGACCATTTTGCCCCTAGTCGGTACTGTTTTGGCCATAACTTTTGATTGGAAAGGAATTTTGACCTGAAACCACTTCCATTTGATTCGTTTGATGGTTTCTCTTTCCGTAGAGTGGTCATAATAGCCAAACGGACTTACCGTTTGGGAGATATGGCTGAAACAATTTTTGGAGGGTGAAAAACTGCTTAACCGGGCCAAATCGGGTGATTAGTGAGTAGGCCCATAACCCATTTCGGGATTAGGGTTATGGGAGGGCTGAAATGAGATGGAGAATCATTCCATTTCAGTTTTCTAGCCTCCACTTATCACCAAGGATCCCTAAAAATGGCCTCCAACCTCTAAATCACCTCCAAATCAACTTTTGGTTAAGGATTTGGCTTAGCAACCCCTAATCAAGGAAGATCTTCACTAAAGCAACTTAGGAGCTGCTGTTTGGCATTGAGATTCACATTAAATCGGAGAATTATTTCAGATCTTAGTTTATTTTGTGGCTAAGGTGAGTGATTTGCATAGTTTTGCACTAATTATGGCTAATTAGGGGTGATTAGTGTTAATTAGCGAATTTAAACATGATAAAATTCTGAAAAAATGTTTATAAAATTCGGAATGATGTTTTAGACCTCTAATATGAATTTGGGTTAATTTGGTTAAGTTTTGTTAGTCCTATCATTAGTTCACCTAAACATGCTTAAGGGGAAAATATGGGATTTTGGGTATGTTTGATCCATTTCTACTTGTCATATTGATGTTTTGATGTTTGTGGTTGATTACGTATGTTGCTATGACTGTATGGTATGTTTTGTGATTGATTAGAATAGTTAGAATGGTCGAAAACGCCGTCGAAATGCGTAAACAGCTCGCTGGATAAGGTGCAGGGATTCGGATCGCATAGGGGGTTGAGGGACGATCGGATCGCCCTATGGGATCGTGGGACATCCCCACGAGTCGAGTCATCCCCTCCGAACCGAACCATCTGCGTAAGGCCCACGAGCAACAATCGTGAACTGCTACCCGATCTGATCCACTCGTGCTTCATATCACGATCCGAACAAGAGGAAAGCAGCATCCACGATCTGATGCACAGCGAGACGACGATCCGAACCAGGAGAGAACCACGAGCTGGAGGGGGGCGATCCGATCCATATGGGGTATCATGATCCGAACCAAGGAGGGGAGCACGATCCGAGGCGAATAGAAAGGGGACCACAATGACGATCCGATCACCTGGAGGATCACGACTCGATCCGATGCAGGAGGCGCGACCCGATCCGAATGCCTAAGGCCGATCCGATCCGATGAAGAATGTGAAGGCTGATCCGATCTGGTTCGATTGTGACGACCAATAACCCGAGATGCATAGGTAGTCCAAATGGAAGTTAGAGCTCAGGATCCCGGAACCAGTTGGGAACCAATGAGTTCACTTCATGGTTGGACTTTGCTGCGGGACGTGTGCTAAGGAGTTGTCGACGTTCATAACTTCGATTCACCACTAAGAATGATGGGCTACTTATCAGTGCAGTAGGGTCATTATGACCTGAGGGGCAAAGTGATGGTAGCAAGACTACGTTATCAGTGCAGTAGGGTCATTATGACCTGAGGGGCAAGGTGATGCGTAGTAAGACTATGAGCCAGCGCAGATGGGGTGAATAACTCCATGGGGCAAGTGGACATAGTAAGGATTAGTAAGGCTATGAGCCAGTGCAGTGGGGTTCTTGTGACTCCATGGGGCAAAGTGGACATAGCAAATGGTTAGTGGCTACGTTATCAGTGCAATGAAGCCATTTATGACTTCATGGGGCAAAGTGATCGTAGCAAGGTATGTTGGGTGATCGAAGTGGTGAACATCGTATACTTCACGCATTAAGTGAGAGATGTGAGGATGGATGCTATGCTTGATTGTTTGCCATCATTATGACATGCACACCTCCCCCACCTCCGTATCTTTATATTGATTGATATGATACCTTAGAGTGTTGTACAGTATGTAGTGCTAACTCTTTGGTTGCAGGTCCAGGTTCAGGTATGTTTTAGTCTACCTGTTATTGTTCACTTAGATGCTTATCGCTCATACCAGGCTTTATGTCTGACCCAGAGTTTTATGTCTCCTCTTATTACTTTGGGTGCTCACACGAGCAGACTAGAGACAGGTTAGCCGGTGATGCGCGAGTACCTGATTCGGAGGCGGGCAGGAGGCTTCCACGTATGATATATATATACATTCTCCCTGTGTCGTTGGTGGTCGCTACTTGGGCATTAGTAGTGTACCTCATTTATCTTGCTTTTGCTTTGAGACAGTTTAAAAGTTGTAATAAGCTGTATTTTTGGATTTCCGCTGCTATGATGTTTAGTTCTGATCTTCAGCTTATACACTATCTCTTCCGTTTTATGTCAAGTATGTTATTATTATATTTTGTTCTATGCGCTGTGAGACATTCTACAGGTTCTTTATATGTTCATTTCCTTCTTCCTTTTCCTTCTGGCGACCCGTTCCGTGCTAACTGGACATGTGTACAGTGCACTTTTGGAGTAAATGTCGGTTGGTGCGGGGCGGGCCGTCACATCTGGTTTCTTATTTGGAATACATTTCCAAAGCTTCGTCATTGGACTTGGACAGATGTTTAAACAAACCATCGCGATGCCAACTCAAACCATTTCCTTTAATTACTAAATTCACTTAACCATCCTTTACTATTGAACCTTAACCATTCCTTAGTTAAAAATGAAGTCAATCAAGTTGGGGTAATACTACCTCTCAAACCTTAACTGAACAACATTTCTAACATTGAAATAGACAAAGTTCACCCTTCTAATTCTTTAACAAACTTCCTTACGTAACTCTCTTCCAAATCTTTTCTATTCGATAATTCTTTCCTTCGATAAGGTATATTTGATAACTCTATTCGATTTATTCTATTCACGTAACTCTTTTGATTTAACTTTAACTCTATTCACTTAACTTCTATCGAATAAACTATATTCGATAACTCTTTTTAATTATATTTAAAACTATATATTCCATTAACTCCTTTTACTCTATTCGAATAAACTATATTCGATAACTACTTTCAAATAATAAGATTTGATAACTCCTTTCGAATAACTATATTCGATAACTACTTCTCTCGAATATACTATATTCGATAACTCTACTTCGAATAAGTGATATTCGATAACTCTACTCGATTAACTCCATTTGAATAACTCTAATCGATTAAACTAACATCGATTAACTCCTTTTACTTTCTATTCGAATAAACTATATTCGATTAACTCATTTGCTTTAACTCTAATCGATTAAACTAACATCGATTAACTCCTTTCGATTAAACTAACATCGATAAACTCCTTTTAACTCGATTAAACTAACATCGATTTATTCCTTTCGATTAAACTAACATCGATTAACTCCTTTTAACTCGATTAAACTAACATCGATTAATTCCTTTTAACTCGATTAAACTAACATCGATTAGTTCCTTTTAACTCGATTAAACTAACATCGATTTACTCCTTTTAACTCGATTAAACTATAATAAAGATTTACTTTTAGTAACAGTTCTTCACTTTACAAATGATTTCCTTTTTATAACAGTTTCCATTTTATAACGTTTATTCATTTTCTAAATATCTCCTATTTATAAATATTCCAATTTATAAATATTTCTTATTTATAAATATTCCATTTATAAATATTTTATTTTCAAATATCACTTTAAAAATATTCCCTTATCAACATTTCGGTATGTTATGGTATTCAGCATATCAAATCACGATGATCAGTATCGTCCAAACACATATAATCGACAACAGATTATATATCACATCATATATCACAATATATGAAAAACAGTAAAATAAATGTTGAGGAACTCAGTTGGGTTCCTCCAGACCTGTTTCCCTGCATCACAGATGTTAAACAATATAGATAACATCATTTCAGTTCCATATGATATATTCTGTTAAACAGAATCAATATAGAAATTCAACTAACTGTCTAGCAGTTCAATCAAACGGTCAATACACAGTCAATCAGCCAACATTTAACAGTTCTAAAAATACAACATGAAATTATAAACTGTTCAGAGTTAGTGAGATTTACTCACATTTGCAGTTCATCGTTAAAGAACAATAAACTGTTATTTGATTTGAATCAAACATTTTATTTCACCATAATTTCAAACGAGTCTCAATCCACTTCCAGTCAGCTTCATTGGGTAGTTTCCGTCCATACGATCCCAACGGATCTTGTTTCGCTGAATTTTGATAATGTATGATAAAGTTATCACTTATATAAGGTTCTATACATTTTTAACTAAAATAAAATTTTAAATTAATTAGATGGGCCTCACTTCCTTTCCTCACCTTTTTCTCTCTGGCCCAATACTACTCTTAAAGCCCATGACCGCTCCCAAATATAACCGCACCGTATTCCTTTCTTTCCCAAATTCAGTTTACAGAAAATCGCTCCTCACTATAAACCAAACACCCACTTTTGACCGCCTGTTGACCCTCGTTCTCCTCCAGCTCGGCCACCGATGAACACCGCCACCACCACCAACGTACTCGCCACCCGAATCCGCCCCTGGCCATCACCCTGAAGTCTGCTTCGATGCCCCTTAGCTAAAACCGACTTGCTGCCACTTCATGCCTCGTCCAGGTGACGCACTCCACAACCGACCCTCATAGACCACCAAAACTTCACCGCACCTCCTCCTTGAACCCTCAAAACTAAATCCGGCCTGACCTCCTCCAACCGATGCTTCAAACATTACCAGACTTCAACCCTAGGTTTAATGGAACTTCCGACTTCGACGGAAAAGTATATGAGTGCCACAAAACCCATGTCCAAACGAAGAGCTCACGATTCGCAACTCGAATATATATGTTAGGATTTAAGGAATTTCCTTTCATTTTACTTTGATTTTTCTTTTGAACGAATGTTTGCTGTGAAGAGAAAAAGTGACGGCGCCCTTTTTTTTGACTAAGGAGGAAATGAAATTAGGTCTTAAGGGTTTTAGAGTTTGTTGGTGGTATTTATAGGATTTAGAATTTAGATATTTTCATTATAAATATTCCATTATAATCAAACGCTATTTGTACTTGTCTTCTAAAAATTCCCGTGACCACATACGACACCAAAAAATCACGTAACTGGACATGTAGCTAGAGTTCGACATTACGGTCCCAACGAAACTGGTTTCGTCGAATTCCGACTTCGTTTGCAAAAGTGGCTATTTTTAACGCTCTAAATAACCTATTGAAATATATAAATATATTTGAATATAATTAAATTTAATATTTATAAATAAATATTATCGTCTATATTCACAGTGGGATATCGTACAACTTGAGAATATTCCTATATGAATTTCTAACTTGATTTTCAAATCTAGGTCAACCCGATATTCGATTTATATTGAAATCCCTTTTAAAAATATAAATAATTCCTTTATAAATTATAAAGGAATTCTACAGCGACTTTTCTAAAATTTGATTTGGACATATCTAAAAATCTACACGACGAAATCCCGATATTCTCTTCCACTAGAAAGATATACTCCACCAGCTCCACACGTTTCTTATTTCACAGAAATCCAGCTTAAAACGAATCCTGTACATTCAATTGAAGTTCGAATCACCAGTTTACGAACTGCAGCGCCATTTCAAGCTCGTTTTTAATTATAATATAATTATATGTTCAAACTGCCGTTTATATAATATATACGTTATTCAAATTCAATTCCAAGCTGAATTAAATATCACAGATGATCCGGTTCACACCATATCGTCATTTCAGCCAATTCTGTTTTTTTCAGAATTAAATATATTATTTAATTTATTATTTTAATTAAATATTCACCATTATTTAATTCCACGACCATTTAATCCTCTAAACCACCATTTATATAATTAAATAAATTAATTATAATACCTCTGCCAATGCGGGTCATTACACCGGTCTTCAACCACCGTCTTCATCGTCGACTTATAGTCGTCGTATCAGTTATTCAAAATGGGATAATCCTGATCTTTTTGAATAACTCGCGCATTTTATAATCAATAATCAATTGCTATAAAAACACATCATACGCCTCATTCCAATTCAGAATATTCTTTTATTCAAATATTCACTTCTTATGGGAAAGGTTCCCATTAATTTTATCAAAGATAAATTCTTTTAAATTCATTCTTTAATTTTCCTTTGTATATCAATTTCAAAAGATTATATTGTATCCTTTAACAATTTCAAACCAAATTAAGGTTTATAAAACTAGTCGGGATTATTGAGCCTTACCGAAGTAATCATTTATTTTACTTTTCAATCCCAACCTATTCATCCCATGGAGCTAAACTAGTAGTACCCCATATCTAACACCAACTGTGTTATCGGAAAATTTAATTACCATTTCACGTTCAAATCTAATTAAATATTTAACTATCTCCTGGATTAAAACTGGTGGTAGTCCATTCTCGATCACTTCTCAAATTTGGAAAATTTAATTACCATGTAAACATTTCAATCTAACTAATGATTCCTTAAAACTCCATTTTTAGTTTTAATCTCCCAAAAATCATTATTTAATGATTATTCAAATTTGGGATATAAATCTCGTCTTTAACTGGGTTAAAGAACGAATGTCCTTTAAAACATCATTCACAATAAACCCAAAATCATCTTCCATCGAAATGGAATCTAAACAGAAATCATAATAGTGTATAATCAATATAAATTCCCATATCAGACTAATAATATAAATGGAATAACGGCGAAGCCTTTTAAATTCCATATATAGTAACGAACTTCCTTCAAGAAGCTCATTTCGATTATTATCAAACCGAATTCCATTCAATTCCAATTTAATTAACTAAATTGGAAAACTTTACTTTGGAAACTTTCCATTAAATCTTAATAAAAAGATTTATAAATTCCAAATCATAACTTCATTGTTAATTAGGTTAAAGAACAAATGTCATTTAAAACACCGTTCATAATAAACCCAAAAATCCATTTTCAGTTCAGTCCCAATTAAATATTAATTAATTTGTGAACTTCTCTAAATCTTAATTAAAAGATTTATTCTTTTCTCAACTGGGTTTAAGAACAGTGTTCTGTTCCGGTAGTTAGTCTATTTCCATCAATAGCCGGTGGGAGCGAGAAGTATGGGATATGTTTGTTGTTTCTTCCATCAATCATCCGGATTTACACCGTATATTAACAAATCATGGTTTCGAGGGTCATCCATTATGCAAAGACTTTCCTCTGAGTGGATATGTTGAAGTACGCTATGATGGGGGGCTGCAGTGGGGAATCTTGGACAATGGGCGAAAGCTCGATCCAGCAATATCGCGTGAGTGAAGAAGGGCAATGCTGCTTGTAAAGCTCTTTCGTCGAGTGCGCGATCATGACAGGACTCAAAGAAGAAGCCCCGGCTAACTCTGTGCCAGCAGCAGCAGTAAGACGGGGCGGGGGGGGGGGGGGGGGAGGGAGGGGGCGGGGGGCAAGTATTCTTTGAAAGTGAATTCTACCACTAATCTTTGATATGAAACTTCCTTGGTGGACTAGGCTAGGTAGCAAGTGCGCACGATCGATAACTCCTTCTTCTATTCAAATGAGAGGGCCCAATCATTGATAAAGAAGGGTTGGCGTTTCATCTTTGCCTTCTGTATATTGCCTTATGATGAGGCTTTGCCTTCGGTCTACTAATATCGAAATATTCCAAAGATTATTTCCAATCCTATCCATTCCAATTCATACGTTGGAAAATTCTGGTTATATCAAAACTGTTTCAAATCCAATTTATTTATTTAAAAACATTGGATTATTATTATAGTTAATAACTAGTTCATTTCGATAAAAATATGTTTTTATCTTTTCAACTTAGAATTTTTCATCCAAAATCTTTCTAAATTATTTATTATGATTTTACATTATTTTTCCATATTTTTAATAATTTTATAAATGCCTTTAAAGTCGGTTTCCAATAACGGCCACCGGACTGCATCCGTAGCGACCTTTCTCCAAAATTGATTTGGACATATTTTAAAATCTAACCATTAGGTTTCAAATCTCATATGTTCTTTGGAATGATCTTTTTGATACGAACCCAATGGTTCCAATTTTAGGAGAATCCGATGGTCAAATCTCCCATTACGTCCATTTGAAGTTAATGGACGAAATTCGTGAATGGTCACTGAGTGGCGCATTCTATTCAGCCATTTAAATATATATATATATATATATATATATATATATAATATTGTCGATACCCATTTATAACATATTTTATAAATCGTTTATAAATTCATTTTAAAACGATTACAACTTCCTTTTCAATTTTAAACCAAAATTGAATATTCCATATCCTTATAATATTAAAATATATTATCTTCGAAATATCTGATTTTGAAATCATTTCCTTTCAATATTCATTATAAAAGAAATAAAATCAACCGATAAACCCGTTCGGGTTAAAACGACATTTCTATACTTAACCCGACTTCATATATTTTTATTTATTTTCGTGTCCATCCAAAATCGGTCATCAAAATCATATTTTGATTATTCAATGAATATTATTTTAAAATATTCGTTATTTTAAAATATTCTTTATTTCTAAATCGGAGTCGGACTCAATCAATTACCATATAATTTTAATTATACGAATTTCATACATCACATCTATTCAAAAAAAGTGTTAAACAACTATTAAACAGCCAATTCACATCCAAAGTGAAATTTACTATTGTATAAGCATTAAATAATTAAATAATGCTTATCACAGTCTGTCGATCCATCGATTGAAATATAATTAAATTCAGGGGAGACGTGAATAAAATTATCATTCCCAGACCCGTGTGGGGTTCTAAAACAAAAACAATTTATTCAAATAAATTATTGGTTAACAAATTTAACCAATTCTAATTCGGTCTGAATTATTTTCTTTTCTAATTAGCCAATTTTCACTGCTTAAAATAATAAACAGATATTTATAATTTAATTTCAACTACCACATTAATGTTAACAATATTTTTAATATATTAAACATTTCAACAACACAATCAACACACGATACAGTTAATTAAATCGTCCATGGTTTGTGAATGAGGGAGATGAGTTAACAGGCACCGTATACAATTTATAATGATTAAAACTGATAAAAATCTACACTGACAATTCTATATATTTTTGTACATGAATACGATAACATGATAAAATAATTTCGAGTGAGAAGGAATTCTCACTTTGGTTTCCACTCGTCAGTCTTTAATCGACGATGTAGTATCATTTGGATTTGAATTCTCCTTAAATTCTCATTTGCTCCTTTTCCATTCTAGTCAGCTCCATTGCGTAGTGTTCGTTGTTGTGATTCCAACGAACCTCGTTTCATGTGATTCTGATATTATTTTAGCAAGATATTGCAGTTTAAAGGTTAATTTCATAAATTAAATAATTAATTTTAAACAAATGATGTAATTAAGGGTTAATACCCTTCTCTTCCACGAAATAATCGCTCCAGGCAAAAACAAACCCCGTCGCCTTCCTAGGATTAGCTGTGTGTGCCTCCACGTCGACCCTGACGATGATCAGAATCCCCCACACCAAGCGCCAATGTGGCTCCTTTTTCCACGCGCCACCACGTTGAACTCGGTGGTCTCCAGCCCTTTGAAATCGGTTGCGAACGAGACGAGTTTGAGCTCATGAATCACCCCAAACAGTCCAGATAAACAATCATACCTTTATCAATTTATAGATCATACTTCGCTCTTTAATTTTTGTTTTGAAACCTCTTGAAATAGAGGCATGGATCAGAATAATTTGGACGGAGAAATCACGATGATTTTGGCCATGGAATTGCCTGGAGGTGCTAGTTGATCATGGGTTTAAAGGAGATAGGGTTTTGACCTGGTTTTATAATAATTTAATTAATATTCAATTTAAAAAAGTGAGTTTTTACATTTGAACTCCAAATCAAACCCAACGAGTGTCGCCCCTAGCCAAATACCCTTATTCCGAACACAATGGAATATGTTTCATAAGCTAGTTAGACTATTTCGATCAGTTTTTATCAAAATTAAAATATAAATTAATATAATTGTTAATATTGAATTTGAACATACATTTTAACTTACCGAGGCCACATACTAACTCCAAAAATTGCAAAAAAATAAATCTAGCTATGTTTTGATGATACAGTCCTAATAAAACTAATTTCGTCAAATTTGGAGACCGTTTGTAAAATGGCCTTTTTCTGGTCGATTAAATTTAAACTAAATTGGCAAAACACGTTTAAATTTACCATGCTCACATACTAATTCCAAAAGTTATGAAATTTGAAACCTAACAATAATTGGACATTCCGGATCCAGCAAAAGTGGTTTCATCGAAAATGGAGGTCGTTTGCAAAATGGTTATTTTTAAGGGCTATATATTACATTAAAAAAATATAAATTCCATAGGGACTATTTTAAATTTTAAACTGGAAATAACTTTCAATTTATATTATGAAATCTCAGTTTCTTACATTCATTATAAAGATATAATTAAATAGATTCCAACATTTCTTATTTTACTGAAATCCGATTTATTTTGAATTCAGTATATTCAATTGAAATTTAAAATCGAATTTTCAAACTACCGCGCCATTTCGAGTTCGTTTTATAATTAAAATAAATTTATACGTTCTAACTTCGATTAAAATAAAATTTAAATCGTTATTATTTAAAATAAGTCATTTTAAATATTCTAAATTCATTAAAATAGCTAAAATAAAAATTTTAAATTGCTTCAGAAATTCCAGTTTGTTACAAATCCACCACTTAAAATCTTTTCGTGCTCGAAAAGGAACAGAGCTGAAAGTTATTTAACTAACCAACTCAACTTTCATTCTGGCTTTCATTCTTCAAATTTTCAGTTTCTAAGAACTTTCTAATTTCTTAAAAATTTGGCTAACACCCTAAATTTTCAAAAAAAAATCGCCACAACCTCCTTTATATGGGCTGATCGGTAAAACCACAACTTGCCTCACAGGACCATCATTAATCAAAAGAAAAAGAAAAATCCATCCAGCTGGCCAGTCGACTCATAAAATCATCAAAACACAAGAAATACAGTAACATGTACCTATTTGTCGGGCATACAATTTTAGTCCTCTTCTTAGCTTCCATGCTATGACCTGTTCATTATATACACATGTACGTATATGCAATTCCAACAATTCAATTTAGTTTGATATTTGATTTGATTTGGCTAAATTTACCCTTTTATTTTCGTATTGGTTTGATTACTCCAATATTTTATTAGTTAAACTAACAATCTCGTAACACAATCATCAATCAATTAGTTTATTAGATTTTCAATCATATATCTTTAATATATACTCCAAAAATCCAATTTTCAATGCCAAATCACAAACAATAAATTCTAAATATGTTTTGGTTCTTACACCAGTCAGTTGGAAAAATATAGATGTCCCACTTTCGAAACTCGAACATAAATGCTGATGATTATGCATTAATCACCAAGATCATCTCCGGGTGACTAGAGTGTGATCCTATATCTACCCAGTATTTTTTAGGCTTCGAATATACGTTCATGATGCGTATATGAAAAATATCCTTATACTCGATAGTCCAAAATCAATTTAAAATAAAATATTTAAATACGTATAATAAGATATAATTTTCAAAACAAAAAAATTGTTTTTATAAATAATACTCTTCAAACTCATTCTAGGGTATTACTTACCCTATCTCTAATGTAACACCCCATTTTCATTAATGTCACTCACAAAGGGAATGCATAAATGTCCATGAAGCGTTATTGTTGTATAGAACAGATAAATTACAAGAATAAATAAATAAAACAACACAGCGGAAGATAAAACTTATTTCATAGCATCATAACTCAAAACAAGCTTACATAAGTTGTTTCCAAAACCATTACAACAGAATCAGTAGTCTTTTCCAAAAACTTCAAAGTACATAAAGAACCAAATACTTAAATAACATAAATGCATAAGTCCCCATTGAGCATAAACAAATCCATAAAGATGCGAGAGTCTAAAGAGATACATCTACTCTTTTCAAGCAACTGAAAGAAATCGGCAGTAAGCTGTAGTATTCCCTGCTTGCAAACCTGAGGGGGGGGGGGAAGGAAAGAAAAGAGTTGGAAACAAACGGGTCAGACATAAAGTCTGGCGAGTCCAACAATTTTAACAAATAATAGGTAAGATAAATGATCAAGACATAAATAGGCATCATGATATGGCTGTAACATAGATAAGGTAGATAAAAAGGATGGACAAGATGATTTCGTTCCTAAGTACTAAGACAATCCTACATCTTGGCTAAGCGAACAACCCTCCAAGTACTAACCCTGAAAATCGAAGTCAACATCAGACTAGCACCTAAAGGACTATCCAACTCAACCAACATGTATTTCGTTACACTGCACTTTTGCTAAGTTACACCACATTACTTAATTACACCGCACATCTACTAGTCTCTTTTACTTAAGGTTGATCCCTTCCCACTAACTGTACCCATATGAAAAACTTGGTAGTTACTTGTACCTAGCTGCTATCGTAGGTGCCGGCTTGCTCCTACCACTACTAAGGTACCCTTACTCTACACATTCGATCGGCTCCCTATACCTCGTAGGCACCCACGCTGGCCCCACAGTGGGGTGTATCACTCCCCAAAGTGGCAACCCCGATACCAACATGAAATGCACGGCCATACCAACACGATGCAACAACGTCTTACCTACCAGCCGGGACCCATGCACGCAAATGAACCCGTTGGACTTGCGTTGCCACCGCTATTCACGTTTTGACCTCTTATATTCAAGCCCAGTAAGCGTGCCCCAACCCCGGCCTAGTACCGGGCCTAATTAGATACTCAAACGGGTTACTGGTTGAAACGGGTCCCCATCCGACACAAGCCTCCCACCTGTGCTTGGCCCCCACTAGGTTTTCCCCCACTAAACCATTTTAATTTAAATGTCCATGTCTTACACATGCTATGGTTAAGTCCATACTTACATGTCATAATTTACATGCCTTATCTTATTCCGGTTAAGTCCGTATTTACATGTCACCCCACTTAAACCTTTAACCATACCCATGTATTATTATGGTTAGTATTCCTTAATTCATTCCTTAGGACGAACGGTGCATGACCTCCCACATTAGACCGAACACTTTGTGGCCGCTGGATTTGTCGAGCGGTTCCAGGCAGTCTTACGCCACAATCCGGGTCTAACCTTGTGTCACCCATCGTTACACCTTCAATTCACGCGTTTGACTTCTCACATCAGATATCCAATTGTGGCAGCTGGATTTGCCAGGCGGTTCTGGGCAGTCTTACACCACAATTGTGCATAACCTCGTGTCAAAGGTTTATTAATAAGTATTTCACCCAAACCCCAATTTTCATGTCATGTTTTTCCAATTCAACATATAATCATGTTTACACTTTTTGCCTATTCCAACTTGTCACTAATTTCACTAATTACATATTAATTAGCCTCAATTACAAATTTTCAATTATAGGCAATTTCATCAATTCCATGTAATTCATACCCAAATATGCCAATTTCACATATTATCCAATAATATCCAATTTTCCATATTTCACACATCCCCATCCATCCCACGTATTCGCATTCACGCGTATTTTTAACATAGTCTCGAAGGTAGCCTAGATCCAAAAATAAAGGAATAGGGATAAGAAGAGAATATCAAATAACAGAAAATTGGAATTAACATCACGAAATTAAGGGGCATATAAACTGGCATAGAGGCATAATGAGAGATTCAACATGAATAAACTGATAAAGTATGAACTTTACATAGAAGCATAGGCATATGATGACATGAATCAAAAAGGTGAAGACTTGGTGATATTTTCATTACAAACATATATGAATCCTTTTTTACAACTTTTTCATATTGCTTTAATCCCATTAAATTTGTGAAAATAACTGTACTCATCTTTCGTGGCTTAAGAAAAAGATTAACGAATTGAAATTGGTGTAGAAACGTTGCGGTGATGTTGACTGATCTTCTTTAATTATTGTTAAAGCTCTAAACTTTGATTTGAATTGTGTATGAACACTTGTGATTTGATTAGAGGCAGCGGCTAGGTTTTAGGAGAGAGTTTGACAGCATAATGGTGTCATAGATAATATTTATGAATTAGGGTTAGGTCTTATGGTGTATATATAAGTGTAGAGAACCATTTAGGGCCTTAGATTTAACCCTAGAACATGCCTGAACCGTCCAAATCATCAAAATACGTCACCAGGCCAAATTTGCGGGTTTGGAAAACCTAGGGAGGTCGACCCCCTGGTCGACCTATCCGATCAGGTCGACCCCCAGGTTGACCCCCTGGTCGACCTAGGTCCTGGGCGGGAACTTTCCCGCCCAGTTCAAGTACCTGCAATTTCGAATTTGAATTTTCTGGCTGGGTTTAACTTTAATTAAGTCTGCTTAATTACTCAAACTTCCAAGGCACCTAACTTCCTCATACGAAGTCCAATTTACGCAAACTCGGATATCTCAAGCAGAATTCCAGGACGATCGTAATGGCGCAACCCATTTCCCTTCATTCCTCTTTTAAGAATTTAGTGTTCTTAAATTTATTTAATTCAATCATTCAAAATTCAGGGTGTTACATCTAACGAGTCGTTCTCATAGGATATTACTAATCCTATCTCTGATGAATTCTTACATTTGGTTCTAATGTGCCTTGTTCTCGTGCTTTGTAAACCAAAGCTCCGATACCACAATGAAACAACCCGAACTTCCCCTATCGAGAAATCCCGGATTGCTTTGAGAATACTACGCATCTGAATATAAACAATAGAACATTTCATTGCTATTACAACAATTTACATCAGAATACAAGAATATTTCAAAATAAAAATAAATAGTTTATAGTGGTAGCAGCGAAAAATACATCGACTAACACAACTGAAATTGATATGCGGATATAAAGCTTTTCGAATATAGCTCCAGCTTTAATCCAGGATCCTATGAAAAGAAATATTTGCTATAACACCCCGTAATTTTATAACATTAAAATTCACAAATTAAAGTATACTTAATTTTTAGAAAAGAATTAAGTGAAATGGGTTGCGTAGAGAAATATATATATATATATATATATATATATATATAAATTAAAAATTAAATAAATAAATATGCGAAAAAGTTCAAAACAGCGAATTGGGAGGGGGAATAACCGAACCGGCCCATTTTTGAGGTCGACCCAAGCCCCGCTGGGTCGACAAGGGTTTAATCCAGGGTGTTTGGCTGTAAACCCGTGGGCCGATTCGCTTAAATGCAGATTTTGCATTTGATTGGTTCTCATGGTTCAGGGTTAATCTAATGGTCCTAAATAACTTCCTATACCTACAAATACATCCTAATGCTAACCCTAAACCTAATTAAAATTGGAACCAAAGCCGTTATGCCATCGCCATGGAACTCAGTGTAGCCGCCGCCAACTAAAGAGGAAGATAGCTAATCAATTCAACCTAATTCAAGCTTAGAGCTTCAACAACGAATCAACTAACGTCGCTACAACAATTCTGCATCA
Source organism: Allium sativum (assembly GCA_030737875.1). NCBI lineage: Eukaryota > Viridiplantae > Streptophyta > Magnoliopsida > Asparagales > Amaryllidaceae > Allium > Allium sativum. Next base: position 658,895,974 of record CM060920.1, read on the forward strand.
AGTTTGATCAATTGTTCATAATTCTTTAACGACGAAAGGCAAGTTCGATTTCTCTAATCAAGATAATTATTAAATTAAGTAAGATTAGATATAATTGTGGATTATATGGATATGATGTGAATTATTGACCGTATGATATGATTATGTTGTTAAATTGTGATGTTATCATACATGTTGTAAATTCTATGATTTTATGTTGTCATCTATATTGTAAAGTTATGATCTATGTTGTAATTCTACGATTGGCTTTCGTGTAATCAAATCATCATGTTGTTTAAATGCTAGTTTGGTTATGTTGATTCATATGATAGATCATATGTATGTATGCAAGATTAGATGTTGATTTAGACATAAATCACATTCAAGTTAGTAAATATTATGACATCTATTTTAGATCGAAAGTTAGGCTATGATATGGATAAGTTACATGCCAAATCTGTACATGCCAGTTTGTATATTTAGAGGTAAATTTACACCATTGTTATGTTGCATAAATCACATATGCAGGTTTATATAAAAACATGAGTTTGGAATATGAATCATGTTATACAAATTTTTGGTTATTGCCTATGTAAGTTTTGTTATGAAAATCTTGTTCATAACATGTAGGTTCATACTTTTAGGCCTATGTTTAGATCGATGATTTTATGCAGGTTATGTGGTAAATTCTCATATGCAAGTTAGGCATATTTTGTATGTTATGTGAATATGTGGTGTTTTTCCCTTTTCCATGTGTTAGACTATTTTTTAGTCTATCATATATTCTATGCGAATGGACGCCGCGGGGGTTATGGGAAAAAATATTGATTATGTTAATAAATGTGAATTGGCATGTAATGGCCTTAAAAGAGGCATATATGTAAATTGAAATATTAATTGGTAAAGTGATATATGGACATAATTAATGTGAATTATGGTCATAAAGATAATTGGAATTTTATTAACATATTTGATTAGGAATAATTAATCCAAATATGGGATGAAAATATTATGTTAATAAATGTGAATTGGAATGTAAATGAGTCATATATGTAAATTAATTTGAATTTGAATAGGGATATTAAATAGTGAGATAAAAGGCCTTTAATGGCATATAATAAAATTGTGACGAAATTGGTATAATTTTGCATACCATAAATGGATGGACATAATTGAGTCAATTATGGAAATCGTTAAATTTGGAATTAATTGATAATTTGAATAGGGAAATTTTTTCAAATTGAGGTAAAGGATTATAAGTGATAATCAATGCTTAGGACACGAGGTTGGACTCATTTGTGACGTAAAACTGCCCGGACCCGCCCTGCAAATCCAGTAGTCACAAATGGTAGCCCAATGTGAGAGGTCCTAGGCCCAAATTAAAAGCATAACAATTGTAAAGACACGAGGTTAGGCTCTTTTATGGTGTAAGACTGCCCGGACCCGCCCGGCAAATCCAGCTGCCATAAATGTCAGTCTAATGTGAGAGGTCTTTATAAGGTTACGGCCTTAATGAATTAAGAAATACTTAACCAGATAAGCATGTAGTGGGACATGAGGGGGTTAAGTAGGTGCCTGGGGTGGCATGAGGAATCTAGTGGGTCACATGTGGGTGACATGTGGATGTCATGAGAAATACGATTAGAAAAATGGAGTAATTTGAATATAAACAATTATGACATGTAATTCAAATTATTGGATAAAATAGGTATTGACACCTACGAAGGGAAAGGTTTTAATTAATTGATTAATTAATTAAAAATGGACATGGTAAATGAAATGGACTACTTAACCAAATCTGATCCCTAGGGATTGTAAGAACTTAAGTTTAAGTTGGGGGTTAAGTAAACTGGGTTATACGGAATGAGTGGGTTAAGTAAATCTTGGGTAGGTGGGTAATATTAGTACATATAGGCCCACAAACTTAACCGTAAATTAAATATGTCTGAACCAGTGAGAGGGTTAAGTAAATCTTGGGTAGGTGGGTAATATTTGTGTATATAGGCCCATAGACTTAACCAATACAACCTGTTAATTAAACAAAAGGGTGAGACTAGGTTAAATTAGAAAACACTTAACCAAATTTATACATGTAAGTGGACATGGGGTTAAGTGGGATGTATTAGAGGGGACCAAGCCTAGGTGGGAAGCTTGGTGGGGGCCCTTTTCAGTCCAGTAGCCCATTAAGTATCTTTGTGAGCTCGACCCAAGTCGAGGACGGGACACGCCTACTGGGCCTGATTGTTAGAGGCCAAAATGGGTTAGCGGTGGCAACGCAAGTCCAACGGGATTATGTGCGTGCGTGGGCCCGGGCTGGTAGGTAAGGCGTTGTTGCATCGTGTAGGTATAAGCCGTGCATCCTTAAGTTGTATTGAGTTGCCACTTTAGGGGAGTGATACGACCAGCACGGGTATCTATGAGTTAGGGAGTCGATCGAATGGGGCAGGGTAGTGGGTACATCTAGTGGAGATAGGAGCAGACGGCACCTATGTAGTCAGCGAGGGGTACACGAAGCTACCATTATTAATTAATCACTAAAGGAGCACACCTAGTGGAGATCGGAGCAGGCGGCACCTATGACGTCAGCTAGGAGTACATGGAATTACCATTGAAGGGGTACATTTAGTGGGGATAGTTGGTACATCTAATAGTACACGAAGCTATCATCATTCTATTTAGTCAAGAGGGATCAAGTTTCTAGTATGGGTGCAGTTAGTTTTAGTACAATATAGTACGATACAGTACGGTAGAGTATAATAATTACCCTATATTGATTAGGAAGCGCCTTTAACGTTATCTTTGCTCATCCTATTATTTTTGGTTGCTTGGTCTTGCCATTAATTCACAGTCATTTCCTTATTTACCAAACTTATGTCTTATCCTAGTTACTTTGATAATTATATTGTTGGAGTTATCGGACTTGCCAGACTTTATGTATGACCCCCTTTGTTTCCACCTCTTTTCTTCCTTCCCCCCCCCCCAAGTTCTTAGGGTGGGAAGCTTGATTTGGATCTCTTTGGGAGCACTTGGATTTGGATTGCTGATGTAAAGCTCAACCTGTCTCTTTTATGGCTATTTATGGGATTATGCTTTTTATATTATGTACTCTGATTTTGTCAAGATGGATATTATGTACTTGACTTTAGTCTTTGGGTTTTGGTGATGTAACCAAACATATTTACCTTCCGTTGCAATAAATAATGTTTTAAATTTTCAAGTACTATTTCATATCTGTCTTGTTGTGATTTTTTGTTCTATATTCTCTTAAAACGCTCCATAGAAGTTAATGCATTCCCTTTGTTAGTGACATTAATGGACATGGGGTGTTACACGTGGTATCAGAGCTGAAGGTTACCAGAACAGATAATATATTTTGAGAAACTATTTTTCAAAAGCATTTTTATAAAGAATACTTTCAAAAATATGTTTGTAAAAGAGTATTTTTGAAAGAAAGGTTTGTTTTAAAAACATAATCCCCAAAAGCCATATATCTTTCCTTCGATTCTCCATTTTGAATCTCTTCCTCTTTCTCTTTTTGAATTTCCCCCTCCGCGTATAGATGCTTTTTCTAAGATAAATAGGGACTTCCATACGAAGGACGAAAAACCACTTCAAGGGACTTAGACGTTTGTCGGGCTAGAAGTTAGTTCAAGGAAGTGGAGGGCTTGTTGATACCTTTAAGGTAGACGATGGGAGGAAGGTTCAAATAGCTGTTGGTTAATGAAGGACGAAACCTCATCTTGGTGGAAGGTCACGAACGGGGAATGTGAACAAGAAGGCTAGTAGTTATCCTTTTTGGAGAAATTAAACACCTTATTATGATTGTCCAAAAAGGCAAGGGAAAAGTACAGGATCTTCTGGAGGGTAGTTATATTCCCTCACGGCTGGTATACCTGATAGGGGTAGGACCGTCTAGGTAGAAATTTGGTTTCCTTTATCATCCTGTTCGAACTTTGTTTGATTCTGGTGCTTCATACTCATTAGTATCTGCTTCGTTAGTTGAAAACACTGCACCTAAATACTAGTCTAGTTAAGGATCCCATCCTAGTCTCAAATCTTTTTGGTGGTTCGGCTCATCCTTCAATGGTTTGTCGGGATTTGAGAGTGCCTATCTTGGACGTTGGATTTGAATGCAACGACTTCGTCCTTGGTTTCACGGGCTATAGTTTGATTCTAGGGATGGATTGGCTACCCAGGCGAGGAGCCATCCTAGATTGTGAAAGGAGGGTAGTTAGACTATTGATTCGTTATGGAAAGACCCTCATATTTCTTGTGACCCTAGGGGTTCAGTGACGTTTAGCTGTCCAGAATCTCTTGACGTATCCAACTGTGATTTGGAATCTTTTCGTGTGGTCCGCGAGTATAGTGACGTCTTCGATGAAGTGCGGGGTTTACCTAGAGGTACGAGGTATTCGTGTGTGCCTAGGGGATAATGCAAAGTCAGTTAGGTGATTAGTGATGGTTTTGAAGCAAGACTGGCGAGGACAGCCAGAGTCGGCTAAGTGACCAATTATTTGTTTTGCTAGTATCATCTCACATAAACTATCTGAAATCGGAGGAGGTATTCCTTGGGTGCTTGTCTGATATTGGTTTAGGCCTTTGGGGCTTGTGCTTAGGGGATATCGAGTTCGAATAGGACGGCTTGCATAGGAGATGGATAGTTGTGATGAGTTCACATGGATAGTATCTCGATAGATTTTGTTGATGATTACCAAGATCGAGGAAGGGTAATACGGGTATTTGGGTTATAGTAGATAGACTTACTAAGAGCGCTCATTTTATTCCCATGAAGAGTAAGAGGACTGCTCCATGGTTAGCTTCTGTATACGTCCGAGAGATAGTTCGTTTGCATGGTGTTCCTTCTAGCATAGTAAGCGACCGCGATCCTATCTTCACTAGCGAATTTTGGAGGAGCTTACAAGAAGCGGTAGGGACTCGGTTATGTTTGAGCACCGCATATCACCCTCGGACGGACGACCAAATGAGAGGGTGAATCGTATTCTAGAGGACCTTTTGAGGCTATGTATCCTAGACTTTGGGGGTACATGGGAAGAGCATCTTCCATTGGTGGAGTTCGCATATAATAATAGCTTTCAGTCTAGCATTGGCATGGCACCTTTCGAAGCTCTTTATGGACGACCTTGTCATTCACCTACACGTTGGTGGGAATCTATGGATAAGATCTTACTTGGGCCCGATATGATTAGAGAGACTTCGGAGAAGATTGATTTGATTCGAAGAAGGATGAAAGCTGCGCAAGATAGGCAGAAATCTTATGCGGATAAGAGGAGGACAGATCTTGAGTTTGGGGTTGGGGACATGGTCTTTATCAAAGTGTCTCCATTACGGAATGTTGTTCGCTTTGGGTCCGTTGGGAAATTAGCACCAAGGTTCGTAGGGCCGTTTCCTATAAAGGAGAAGATTGGTCAGATGGCATATAGAGGGGAGTTGCCTGAGAGATTTAGTGGTGTACACGACGTATTCCTTGTATCACATTTGAGGAAGTGCTTACACGAGACCGCGGAGGTAATGGAGCCGAGCTTGCTTAGAGAGGTGGAAATTAAGCGTGATGCGACGATTCGACGAGATCCTACATGCATTCTTGGGTCGGAGATCAAGAAGTTGAGAAATCGAGAGGTCAGACTAGTCAAAGTACAATGGGGAGACGATGAGAGTAACGCTACTTGGGAGACGGAAGAGAAGATGCGTTCATTGTACCCTTTTCTTTTCGAGGATATGTCTTTTAATTTCTCCTTTATCGCTTAGCTTGTGCTTATCTTATCTTTAGTATGTCCTCTCGCTAGTATCTTTGACCTTTAGTTAGGGAAGTCCTATGGTTGAAACATGTGTTTGAGACATGTTATGTATGATGGATGCAAAGTGGATGCAAGTGTTCGCTAGTGGTTGCTCGTGGATGCATATACACACACTATTAGGCACCAGATCGGCTCGGTCACTTCATATTGCATATTGCATATATATGGATGTATTTAGTAAAATGGATGTATAATGGTTTTATTATCATATGGTTGCTGCATTCGGGTGGATGGTTGTGCACGCATATAGAATTAATATGTATCATTAGGAATCTTTTGCATACATATTGGACGCATGGCACTATCATGAATTGCACTAAGAAGGTCGACTGAATCAGTAGACCGCCTAATTTTGCATTAGATATAGACATATACACACACTGTGCATATAAACATTAAAGCATTAGAAGTCTTTTAAGGACAATGGATGTTGGTGTTTGATGGTTGAGTAGATGGACGATTAGATGGTAGGATATACATTCTTCTTGATTTGGAGATTTCGGGGACGAAATCCTTTAAGGAGGGGAGAATGTAACACCCCGTAATTTTATAACATTTAAATTCACAAATTAAAGTATACTTAATTTTTAGAAAAGAATTAAGTGAAATGGGTTGCGCAGAGAAATATATATATATATTGATATATATATATATATATATATAAATTAAAAATTAAATAAATAAATATGCGAAAAAGTTCAAAACAGCGAATTGGGAGGGGGAATAACCGAACCGACCCATTTTTGAGGTCGACCCAAGCCCCGCTGGGTCGACTAGGGGTTAATCCAGGGTGTTTGGCTGTCAACCCGTGGGCCAATTCGCTTAAATGCAGATTCTGCATTTGATTGGTTCTCATGGTTCAGAGTTAATGTAATGGTCCTAAATAACTTCTATACCTATAAATACATCCTAATGCTAACCCTAAACCTAATTAAAATTGGAACCAAAGCCGTTATGCCGTCGCCATGGAACTCAGTGTAGCCGCCGCCAACTAAAGAGGAAGATAACTAATCAATTCAACCTAATTCAAGCTTAGAGCTTCAACAACGAATCAACTAACGTCGCTACAACAATTCTGCATCAAGTTTGATCAATTGTTCATAATTCTTAACCACGAAAGGCAAGTTCGATTTCTCTAATCAAGATAATTATTAAATTAAGTAAGATTAGATATAATTGTGGATTATATGGATATGATGTGAATTATTGACCGTATGATATGATTATGTTGTTAAATTGTGATGTTATCATACATGTTGTAAATTCTATGATTTTATGTTGTCATCTATGTTGTAAAGTTATGATCTATGTTGTCATTCTACGATTGGCTTACGTGTAATCAAATCATCATGTTGTTTAAATGCTAGTTTGGTTATGTTGATTCATATGATAGATCATATGTATGTATGCAAGATTAGATGTTGATTTAGACATAAATCACATGCAAGTTAGTAAATATTATTACATCTATTTTAGATCAAAAGTTAGGCTATGATATGCATAAGTTACATGCCAAATCTGTACATGCTAGTTTGTAAATTTAGAGGTAAATTTACACCATTGTTATGTTGCATAAATCACATATGCAAGTTTATAAAAAAATATTAGTTTGGTATATGAATCATGTTATGCAAATTTTTGGTTATTGCCTATGTATGTTTTGTGATGAAAATCTTGTTCATAACATGTAGGTTCATACTTTTAGGCCTATGTTTAGATCGATGATTTTATGCAGGTTATGTGGTAAATTCTAATATGCAAGTTAGGCTTATTTTGTGTGTTATGTGAATATGTGGTGTTTTTCCCTTTTCCATGTGTTAGACTATTTCTTAGTCTATCATATATTCTATGCGAATGGACGCCGCAGGGGTTATGGGGAAAAATATTGATTATGTTAATAAATGTGAATTGGCATGTAATGGCCTTAAAATAGGCATATATGTAAATTGAAATATTAATTGGTAAAGTCATATATGGACATAATTAATGTGAATTATGGTCATAAAGATAATTGGAATTTTATTAACATATTTGATTAGGAATAATTAATCCAAATATGGGATGAAAATATTATGTTAATAAATGTGAATTGGAATGCAAATGAGTCATATATGTAAATTAATTTGAATTTGAATAGGGATATTAAATAGTGAGATAAAAGGCCTTTAATGGCATATAATAAAATTGTGACGAAATTGGTATAATTTTGCATACCATAAATGGATGGACATAATTGAGTCAATTATGGACATCGTTAAATTTGGAATTAATTGATAATTTGAATAGGGAAAATAATTCAAATTGAGGTAAAGGATTATAAGTGATAATCAATGCTTAGGCCACGAGGTTGGACTCATTTGTGACGTAAAAATGCCCGGACCCGCCCGGCAAATCCAGTAGTCACAAATGGTAGCCCAATGTGAGAGGTCCTAGGCCCAAATTAAAAGCGTAACAGTTGTAAAGACACGAGGTTAGGCTCTTTTATGGTGTAAGACTGCCCGGACCCGCCTGGCAAATCCAGCTGCCATAAATGTCAGTCTAATGTGAGAGGTCTTTATAAGGTTACGGCCTTAATGAATTAAGAAATACTTAACCAGATAAGCATGTAGTGGGACATGAGGGGGTTAAGTAGGTGCCTTGGGTGGCATGAGGAATCTAGTGGGTGACATGTGGGTGACATGTGGATGTCATGAGAAATACGATTAGAAAAATGGAGTAATTTGAATATAAACAATTATGACATGTAATTCAAATTATTGGATAAAATAGGTATTGACACCTATGAAGGGAAAGGTTTTAATTAATTGATTAATTAATTAAAAATGGACATGGTAAATGAAATGGACTACTTAACCAAATCTGATCCCTAGGGATTGTAAGAACTTAAGTTTAAGTTGGGGGTTAAGTAAACTGGGTTATACGGAATGAGTGGGTTAAGTAAATCTTGGGTAGGTGGGTAATATTAGTACATATAGGCCCACAAACTTAACCGTAAATTAAATATGTCCGAACCAGTGAGAGGGTTAAGTAAATCTTGGGTAGGTGGGTAATATTTGTGTATATAGGCCCACAGACTTAACCAATACAACCTGTTAATTAAACAAAAGGGTGAGACTAGGTTAAATTAGAAAACATTTAACCAAATTTATACATGTACGTGGACATGGGGTTAAGTGGGATGTATTAGAGGGGACCAAGCCTAGGTGGGAAGCTTGGTGGAGGCCCTTTTCAGTCCAGTAGCCCATTAAGTATCTTTGTGAGCTCGACCCAAGTCGAGGACGGGACGCGCCTACTGGGCCTGATTGTTAGAGGCCAAAATGGGTTAGCGGTGGCAACGCAAGTCCAACGGGATCATGTGCGTGCGTGGGCCCGGGCTGGTAGGTAAGACGTTGTTGCATCGTGTAGGTATAAGCCGTGCATCCTTAAGTTGTATTGGGTTGCCACTTTAGGGGAGTGATACACCCCACTGTGGGACCAGCATGGGTATCTATGAGTTAGGGAGCCGATCGAATGGGGCAGGGTAGTGGGTACATCTAGTGGAGATAGGAGCAGACGGCACCTATGTAGTCAGCTAGGGGTACACGAAGCTACCATTATTAATTAATCATTAAAGGGGTACACCTAGTCGAGATAGGAGCAGGCGGCACCTATGACGTCAGCTAGGAGTACATGGAATTACCATTGAAGGGGTACATCTAGTGGGGATAGTGGGTACATCTAGTAGTACACGAAGCTATCATCATTCTATTTAGTCAAGAGGGATCAAGTTTCTAGTATGGGTGCAGTTAGTGTTAGTTCAGTACAGTACGGTACAGTACGGTAGAGTATAGTAATTACCCTATATTGATTAGGAAGCGCCTTTAACGTTATCTTTGCTCATCCTATTATTTTTGGTTGCTTGGTCTTGCCATTAATTCACAGTCATTTCCTTATTTACCAAGCTTATGTCTTATCCTAGTTACTTTGATAATTATATTGTTGGAGTTATCGGACTTGCTAGACTTTATGTATGACCCCCTTTGTTTCCACCTCTTTTCTTCCTTCCCCCCCTCCCCCCCCAAGTTCTTAGGGTGGGAAGCTTGATTTGGATCTCTTTGGGAGCACTTGGATTTGGATTGCTGAAGTAAAGCTCAACCTATCTCTTTTATGGCTATTTATGGGATTATGATTTTTATATTATGTACTCTGATTTTGTCAAGATGGATATTATGTACTTGACATTAGTCTTTGGGTTTTGGTGATGTAACCAAACATATTTACCTTCCGTTGCAATAAATAATGTTTTAAATTTTCAAGTACTATTTCATATCTTTCTTGTTGTGATTTTTTGTTCTATATTCACTTAAAACGCTCCATAGAAGTTAATGCATTCCCTTTGTGAGTGACATTAATGGACATGGGGTGTTACACGTGGTATCAGAGCTGAAGGTTACCAGAACAGATAAGATATTTTGAGAAGCTATTTTTCAAAAGCATTTTTATAAAGAATACTTTCAAAAATATGTTTGTAGAAGAGTATTTTTGAAAGAAAGGTTTGTTTTAAAAACATAATCCCCAAAAGCCATATATCTTTCCTTCGATTCTCCGTTTTGAATCTCTTCCTCTTTCTCTTTTTGAATTTCCCCCTCCGCGTATAGATGCTTTTTCTAAGATAAATAGGGACTTCCATACGAAGGACGAAAAACCACTTTAAGGGACTTAGACATTTGTCGGGCTAGAAGTTAGTTCAAGGAAGTGGAGGGCTTGTTGATACCTTTAAGGTAGACGATGGGAGGAAGGTTCAAATAGCTGTTGGTTAATGAAGGACGAAACCTCATCTTCGTGGAAGGTCACGAATGGGAAATGTGAACAAGAAGGCTAGTAGTTATCCTTTTTGGAGAAATAGGACACCTTATTATGATTGTCCAAAGAGGCAAGGGAAAAGTATAGGATCTTCTGGAGGGTAGTTATATTCCCTCACGGCTGGTATACCTGATAGGGGTAGGACCGTCTAGGTAGAAATTTGGTTTCCTTTATCGTCCTATTCGAACTTTGTTTGATTCTGGCGCTTCATACTCGTTAGTATCTGCTTCGTTAGTTGAAAACACTGCACCTAAATACTAGTCTAGTTAAGGATCTCATCCTAGTCTCAAATCTTTTTGGTGGTTCGGCTCATCCTTCAATGGTTTGTCGGGATTTGAGAGTGTCTATCTTGGATGTTGGATTTGAATGCAATGCCTTCGTCCCAGGTTTCACGGGCTATAGTTTGATTCTAGGGGTGGATTGGCTACCCAAGTGGGGTGCCATCCTAGATTGTGAAAGGAGTGTAGTTAGACTATTGATTCATTATGGAAAGACCCTCATATTTCTTGTGACCCTAGGGGTTCAGTGACGTTTAGCTGTCTAGAATCTCTTGACGTATCCAACGGTGATTTGGAATCTTTTCGTGTGGTCCGTGAGTATAGCGACGTCTTCGATGAAGTGCGGGGTTTACCTAGAGGTACGAGGTATTCGTGTGTGCCTAGGGGATAATGCAAAGTCAGTTAGGTGATTAGTGATGGTTTTGAAGCAAGACTGGCGAGGATAGCCAGAGTCGGTTAAGTGCCCAATTATTTGTTTTGCTAGTATCATCTCACGTAAATTGTCTGAAATCGGAGGAGGTATTCCTTGGGTGCTTGTCTGATATTGGTTTAGGCCTTTAGGGCTTGTGCTTAGGGGATATCGAGTTCGAATAGGACGGCTTGCGTGGGAGATGGATAGTTGCGATGAGTTCACATGGATAGTATCTCGATAGATTTTGTTGATGGATTACCAAGATCGAGGAAGGGTAATACGGGGATTTGGGGTATAGTAGATAGACTTACTAAGAGCGCCCATTTTATTCCCGTGAAGAGTAAGAGGACTGCTCCATGGTTAGCTTCTGTATACGTCCGAGAGAAAGTTCGTTTGCATGATGTTCCTTCTAGCATAGTAAGCGACCGCGATCCTATCTTCACTAGCGAATTTTGGAGGAGCTTACAAGAAGCGGTAGTGACTCAGTTATGTTTGAGCACCGCATATCATCCTTGGACGGACGGCCAAACGAGTGGGTGAATCGTATTCTAGAGGACCATTTGAGGCTATGTATCTTAGACTTTGGGGGTACATGGGAAGAGCATCTTCCATTGGTGGAGTTCGCATATAATAATAGCTTTCAGTCTAGCATTGGCATGGCACCTTTCGAAGCTCTTTATGGACGACCTTGTCGTTCACCTACACGTTGGTGGGAATCTACGGATAAGATCTTACTTGGGCCCGATATGATTAGAGAGACTTCGGAGAAGATTGATTTGATTCGAAGAAGGATGAAAGCAGCGCAAGATAGGCAGAAATCTTATGCGGATAAGAGGAGGACAGATTTTGAGTTTGGGGTTGGGGACATGGTCTTTATCAAAGTGTCTCCATTACGGAATGTTGTTCGCTTTGGGTCCATTGGGAAATTAGCACCAAGGTTCGTAGGGCCGTTTCCTATAAAGAAGAAGACTGGTCGGATGGCGTATAGAGGGGAGTTGCCTGAGAGACTTAGTGGTGTACACGACGTATTCCATGTATCACATTTGAGGAAGTGCTTACACGAGACCGCGGAGGTAGTGGAGCCGAGCTTGCTTAGAGAGGTGGAAATAAAGTGTGATGCGACGATTCGACGAGCTCCTACATGCATTCTTGGGTCGGAGATCGAGAAGTTGAGAAATCGAGAGGTCAGACTAGTCAAAGTACAATGGGGAGACGATGAGAGTAACGCTACTTGGGAGACGGAAGAGAAGATGCGTTCATTGTACCCTTTTCTTTTCGAGGATATGTCTTTTAATTTCTCTTTTATCGCTTAGCTTGTGCTTATCTTATCTTTAGTATGTCCTCTCGCAAGTATCTTTGACCTTTAGTTAGGGAAATCCTATGGTTGAAACATGTGTTTGAGACATGTTATGTATGATGGATGCAAAGTGGATGCAAGTGTTCGCTAGTGGTTGCTCGTGGATGCATATACACACACTATTAGGCACCAGATCGGCTCAGTCACTTCATATTGCATATTGCATATATATGGATGTATTTAGTAAAATGGATGTATAATGGTTATATTATCATATGGTTGCTGCATTCGGGTGGATGGTTGTGCACGCATATAGAATTAATATGTATCATTAGGAATCTTTTGCATACATATTGGACGCATGACACTATCATGAATTGCACTAAGGAGGTCGACTGAATCAGTAGACCGCCTAATTTTGCATTAGATATGGACAAATACACACACTGTGCATATAAACATTAAAGCATTAGAAGTCTTTTAAGGACAATGGATGCTGGTGTTTGATGGTTGAGTAGATGGACGATTAGATGGTAGGATATACACTCTTCTTGATTTGGAGATTTCGGGGACGAAATCGTTTAAGGAGGGGAGAATGTAACACCCCGTAATTTTATAACATTAAAATTCACAATTTAAAGTATACTTAATTTTTAGAAAAAAATTAAGTGAAATGGGTTGCGCAGAGAAATATATATATATATATTGATATATGTATATATATAAATTAAAAATTAAATAAATAAATATGCGAAAAAGTTCAAAACAGCGAATTGGGAGGGGGAATAACCGAACGGGCCCATTTTTGAGGTCGACCCAAGCCCCGCTGGGTCGACTAGGGGTTAATCCAGGGTGTTTGGCTGTCAACCCGTAGGCCGATTCGCTTAAATGCAGATTCTGCATTTGATTGGTTCTCATGGTTCAGGGTTAATCTAATGGTCCCAAATAACTTCCTATACCTATAAATACATCCTAATGCTAACCCTAAACCTAATTAAAATTGGAACCAAAGCCGTTATGCCGTCGCCATGGAACTCAGTGTAGCCGCCGCCAACTAAAGAGGAAGATAACTAATCAATTCAACCTAATTCAAGCTTAGAGCTTCAACAACGAATCAACTAACGTCGCTACAACAATTCTGCATCTAGTTTGATCAATTGTTCATAATTCTTTAACCACGAAAGGCAAGTTCGATTTCTCTAATCAAGATAATTATTAAATTAAGTAAGATTAGATATAATTGTGGATTATATGGATATGATGTGAATTATTGACCGTATGATATGATTATGTTGTTAAATTGTGATGTTATCATACATGTTGTAAATTCTATGATTTTATGTTGTCATCTATGTTGTAAAGTTATGATCTATGTTGTAATTCTACGATTGGCTTACGTGTAATCAAATCATCATGTTGTTTAAATGCTAGTTTGGTTATGTTGATTCATATGATAGATCATATGTATGTATGCAAGATTAGATGTTGATTTAGACATAAATCACATGCAAGTTAGTAAATATTATGACATCTATTTTAGATCAAAATTTAGGCTATGATATGCATAAGTTACATGCCAAATCTGTACATGCTAGTTTGTATATTTAGAGGTAAATTTACACCATTGTTATGTTGCATAAATTACATATGCAAGTTTATATAAAAATATGAGTTTGGAATATGAATCATGTTATGCAAATTTTTGGTTATTGCCTATGTAAGTTTTGTGATGAAAATCTTGTTCATAACATGTAGGTTCATACTTTTAGGCCTATGTTTAGATTGATGATTTTATGCAGGTTATGCGGTAAATTCTCATATGCAAGTTAGGCCTATTTTGTATGTTATGTGAATATGTGGTGTTTTTCCCTTTTCCATGTGTTAGACTATTTCTTAGTCTATCATATATATTCTATGCAAATGGACACCACGGGGGTTATGGGGAAAAATATTGATTATGTTAATAAATGTGAATTGGCATGTAATGGCCTTAAAAGAGGCAAATATGTAAATTGAAATATTAATTGGTAAAGTGATATATGGACATAATTAATGTGAATTATGGTCATAATGATAATTGGAATTTTATTAACATATTTGATTAGGAATAATTAATCCAAATATGGGATGAAAATATTATGTTAATAAATGTGAATTGGAATGTAAATGAGTCATATATGTAAATTAATTTGAATTTCAATAGGGATATTAAATAGTGAGATAAAAGGCCTCTAATGGCATATAATAAAATTGTGACGAAATTGGTATAATTTTGCATACCATAAATGGATGGACATAATTGAGTCAATTATGGACATCGTTAAATTTGGAATTAATTGATAATTTGAATAGGGAAAATAATTCAAATTGAGGTAAAGGATTATAAGTGATAATCAATGCTTAGGACACGAGGTTGGACTCATTTGTGACGTAAAACTGCCCGGACCCGCCCGGCAAATCCAGTAGTCACAAATGGTAGCCCAATGTGAGAGTCCTAGGCCCAAATTAAAAGTGTAACAGTTGTAAAGACACGAGGTTAGGCTCTTTTATGGTGTAAGACTGCTCGGACCTGCCCGGCAAATCCAGCTGCCATAAATGTCAGTCTAATGTGAGATGTCTTTATAAGGTTACGGCCTTAATGAATTAAGAAATACTTAACCAGATAAGCATGTAGTAGGACATGAGGGGGTTAAGTAGTTGCCTTGGGTGGCATGAGGAATCTAGTGGGTGACATGTGGGTGACATGTGGATGTCATGAGAAATACGATTAGAAAAATGGAGTAATTTGAATATAAACAATTTTGACATGTAATTAGAATTATTGGATAAAATAGGTATTGAAACCTATGAAGGGAAAGGTTTTAATTAATTGATTAATTAATTAAAAATGGACATGGTAAATGAAATGGACTACTTAACCAAATCTGATCCCTAGGGATTGTAAAACTTAAGTTTAAGTTGGGGGTTAAGTAAACTGGGTTATACGGAATGAGTGGGTTAAGTAAATCTTGGGTAGGTGGGTAATATTAGTACATATAGGCCCACAAACTTAACCGTAAATTAAGTATGTCTGAACCAGTGAGAGGGTTAAGTAAATCTTGGGTAAGTGGGTAATATTTGTGTATATAGGCCCACAGACTTAACCAATACAACCTGTTAATTAAACAAAAGGGTGAGACTAGGTTAAATTAGAAAACACTTAACCAAATTTATACATGTAAGTGGACATGGGGTTAAGTGGGATGTATTAGAGGGGACCAAGCCTAGGTGGGAAGCTTGGTGGAGGCCCTTTTCAGTCCAGTAGCCCATTAAGTATCTTTGTGATCTCGACCCAAGTCGAGGACGGGACGCGCCTACTGGTCCTGATTGTTAGAGGCCAAAATGGGTTAGCGGTGGCAACGCAAGTCCAACGGGATCATGTGCGTGCGTGGGCCCGGGCTGGTAGGTAAGACGTTGTTGCATCGTGTAGGTATAAGCCGTGCATCCTTAAGTTGTATTGGGTTGCCACTTTAGGGGAGTGATACACCCCACTGTGGGACCAGCACGGGTATCTACGAGTTAGGGAGCCGATCGAATGGGGCAGGGTAGTGGGTACATCTAGTGGAGATAGGAGCAGACGGCACCTATGTAGTCATCTAGGGGTACAAGAAGCTACCATTATTAATTAATCATTAAAGGGGTATACCTATTGGAGATAGGAGCAGGCGGCACCTATGACGTCGGCTAGGAGTACATGGAATTACCATTGAAGGGGTACTTCTAGTGGGGATAGTGGGTACATCTAGTAGTACACGAAGCTATCATCATTCTATTTAGTCAAGAGGGATCAAGTTTCTAGTATGGGTGCAGTTAGTGTTAGTACAGTACAGTACGGTAGAGTATAGTAATTACCCTATATTGATTAGGAAGCGCCTTTAACGTTATCTTTTCTCATCCTATTATTTTTGGTTGCTTGGTCTTGCCATTAATTCACAGTCATTTTCTTATTTACCAAGCTTATGTCTTATCCTAGTTACTTTGATAATTATATTGTTGGAGTTATCGGACTTGCCAGACTTTATGTCTGACCCCCTTTGTTTCCACCTCTTTCCTTCCCTCCCCCCCCCCCACCCCAGGTTCTTATGGTGGGAAGTTTGATTTGGATCTCTTTGGGAGCACTTGGATTTGGATTGCTGAAGTAAAGCTCAACCTATCTCTTTTATGGCTATTTATGGGATTATGCTTTTTATATTATGTACTCTGATTTTGTCAAGATGGATATTATGTACTTGACTTTAGTCTTTGGGTTTTGATGATGTAACCAAACATATTTACCTTCCGTTGCAATAAATAAAGTTTTAAATTCTCAAGTACTATTTCATATCTGTCTTGTTGTGATTTTCTGTTCTATATTCACTTAAAACGCTCCATAGAAGTTAATGCATTCCCTTTGTGAGTGACATTAATGGACATGGGGTGTTACATCTGTGAAAACCAAAACTACAATTTTCCCATGTGGAAAATATGGGCACTCGGAGTTTAGGATAAAACAATAAACTCTGAATCAGTCATGGGACTGGTGTGAGAACTAAAACAGTAGCTAAATTTTTACTTTAAAAGCTGGGAAATCATGGGACCACGTTGTATAACATGGAATGGGTTTACTCCACACGAATCTCAGTTTAAAATAAAACAATGCAATGCTTTTTGGAAAATGAAGCTACTATAAGACTCAGGTCCCATCACACAATGCAACGCAAGCCAGATGATAGAGTTTTCCCTTATAATAACCAAACATGCTTGGTGCGTTTAAAATAGTTTGATATTATTATAAATGCATAGTGTCAAAACAATTTCAGATATAAATGTATCAATCATAGACTGCAGGGTACCATATATCATGTAACCATACTAGTTATACAACTAAAACCGAAAAATGTCGTATTGGAAATTGGATTCGATCTATGAGTCGATGAAAGGGATGGCTCCTCACCAGTTTCGAGACACTCTAGCAAATAGTTCAGGACTCGAACGCTGGCGAGCCCTCAGAATCGGTAGGGCCAGTCCACACTTACTTTAGTGGATTGGTTACTCCTGAACTCACATTTTCCGGTCCTATCGGACCTATCTCTAGCCACTAGGGACTCAATATCTGAGGAGTCTCATTACTTCATCCACATAAGTAAAAATGTCTAGACTCCATACCATGACACCACTTATAGCTATAAAGAAACAACGTGCATTCCTACGGTCATTATCCCTTTTTTGGCTCATACCGGGTGTGAGGCTCGCGAATTAACGCTACAACACAAAGCTATGCTAATTAAATCCGTGCTTTGACCATCAACCACAAGACTTTTCTTTTTAACAAAAGCCTTAATCTTTTGCATCTCAGCACGCCACACTGACAATTCACGCTATGCAATTGATGTCCACCAATATATAACCTCTTAGCTCGTATGTCTCAGAGAAGAATGTTAAGCAAGAGAATAAATTCTCCGCCACCAAACAGATATATATTTAACAGAAAAAAATCAACACAGAATGAAATCCAATGTCAGATACACATCCATTTACAGGTCCGTTCTGGGTCTGAACGAAACCAGAGGCACCTTATTCCTCGTCCCATATGTCCAATATAGGAAAGAGGTCCTCAGATGTCCGGTCGATCTCTAAGTACGTCTAGACGATCACCACTTATTACCTTATCTTGGGTGTACAACCCAATCAAGACATCAGTAATCATCCAAAAAATGTGAAGAACTCCAGTCTTCAACCACCATCTCCGTCATCGACTTATAGTTGTCGTATCAGTTATTCAGAATGGGATATTCCCGGTCTTTCTGAATAACTCGTGTATTTTATAATCAATAGTCAAGTGCTATAAAAACACATCATACACCTCATTCCAATTCAGAATATTCTTTTATTCAAATATTCACATCTTATGGGAAAGGTTGCCATTAATTTTATCAAAGATAAATTCTTTCAAATCTATTCTTTAATCTTCCTTTGTGTATCAATTTCAAAAGATTTTATTTTTTCCTTTAATTATTTCAAACCAAATTAAGGTTTATAAAACTAGTCGGGATTATCGAGCCTTACCGAAGTAATCATTTATTTTATTTTCCAATCCCAAACTATTCATCCCAAGGAGAAAAACTGGTAGTACCCCATATCTAACACCCACTGTGTTATAGATAAATTTAATTACCATTTCACGTTCAAATCTAATTAAAGATTTAACTGTCGCCTGGAGTAAAAATGGTGGTACTCCATTCTTGATCACTTCTCAAATTTGGAAAATTTAATTACCACTTAAACATTTCAATCTAATTAAAGATTCCTTAAAACTCCATTTTTAGTTTTGATCTCCCAAAATCAATATTTAATGATTATTCAAATTTAGGAAATAAATTCCGTCTTTAACTGGGTTAAAGGACGAATGTCCTTTAAAACATCGTTCACAATAAACCCAAAATCATCTTCCAACGGAATGGAATCCACATGATAATCATAACAGTGTATAATTGATATAAATTCCCTTATTAGACTAATAATATAAATGGAATAACGGCGAAGCCTTTTAAATTCCATATATAGTAATGGCCTTCCTTCAGAGAAGCTCATCTCGATTATTACCAAATCGAATTCCATTCAATTCCAATTTAATAAACTAAATTGGAATACTTTTCTTTGGAAAATTTCCATTAAATCTTAATAAAAAGATTTATAAATTCCAAATCATTACTTAATTGGGTTAAAGAACAAATGTTATTTAAAATACCGTTCATGATAAACCCAAAAATCAAATTTCAATTCAATACCAATTAAATATTAATTAATTGGTGAACTTCTCTAAATCTTAACTAAAAGATTTATTCTTTTCTCAATTGGGTTTAAGAACAATGTTATTTAAAACACCATTCACAACAAACCCAAACTCCAATTTGATATTAAATACAAGGCTCTGAATAGAAAACAATATCGGCTTATATTCGATATCAAACTCTGAAACCAAAAAATAACGCATTTGGAATAACGATATTTATATCTTCCAAATTCCTCAGCAATATCCGTATGATCACGGAATCCAAAATGGAAATATTCCAAAGATTATTTCCATTCCAATTCATACGTTTGAAAATTCTGGTAATATCAAAACCATTTCAAATCCAATTTATTTATTTTAAAACATTGGATTATTATTATAGTTAATAACTAGTTCATTTCGATAAAAATGTGTTTTTATCTTTTCAAACTTGGAATTTTCATCCAAAATCTTTCCAAATCATTTATTATGATTTTACATAATTTTTCCATATTTTTAATAATTTTATTAAGGCCTTTACAGTCGGTTTCCAACAATGGCCACCGAACTGCATCCATAGCGACCTTTTTTCCAAAATTGATTTTGACATATTTTAAAATCTAACCAATAGGTTTTAAATCTCTTAAATTCATTGGAAATATCTTTTCGATACAAACCCAATGGTTCTGGTTTTAGGAGAATCCGACGGTCAGATCTCCCATTACATCCATTTGAAGTTAATAGTCGAAATACGCAAACGGTCGCTGCGCTGTGCGTTCTATTCAGGCCATTTAAATATAATAATATGTATATCATCGATTTCCATTTAAAACCTATTTTATAAATCATTTACAAATTATTTTTAAAACGATTTCAACTTCATTTTCAATTTTAAACCGAAATTGAATATTCCATATCATCATAATATTAAAATGATATTATCTTCAAAATATCTGATTTTGAAATCATTTCCTTTCGATATTCATTATAAAAGAAATAAAATCGATTGATAAACGCATTTGGGTTAAAAAGGCGTTTCTATACTTAAACCGACTTCACATACTTTTATATATTTTCATGTCCATCCAAAATCGGACATCAAAATCATATTTTGATTATTCGCTGAATATTATTTTAAAATATTCTCTACTTTAAAATATTTGTTATTTCTGAATCGGAATCAGAATTAATCAATTACCATATAATTTTATTTATATGGATTTCATACATCACATGTATTCAAAAATAGTGTTAAACAACTATTAAACAGCCAATCCACTTCCAGAGTGAAATTTACTATTGTATATGCATTAAATAATTAAATAACGCTTATCACAGTCTGTCTATCCATTGATTGACATATAATTAAATTCAGGGGAGATGTGAATAAATTTGTCCTCTCCAGACCCGTGAAGGGTTTTCAAACAATAATAGTTTATTTAAATAAATTATTGATTAATAAATTTAACCAATTCTAATTCGGTTTGAATTATTTTCTTTTCTAATTAGCCAATTATTACTATTTAAAATTATAAATGGATATTTATAATTTTATTTCAACTACCATATTAATGTTAACATTATTTTAATATGTTAAACATTTGAACAACACAAACAACACACAATATAGTCAATTAAATTGTTCATGGTTTGTGAACGAGGGAGGTGAGCTAACAGGCACCGTATACAATTTATAATGATTAGAACTGATAAAAATATACAATGGCAATTCTATATAGTTTTATATATGAATATGATAACATGATAAAATAATTTTGAGTGAGAAGGATTCTCACTTTGGTTTCCACTCCGTCAGTCTTTAATTAATGATTTAATATCATTTGGATTTGAATTCTCCTTAAATTCTCATTTTTTTCTTTTTCATTTTGGCCAGTTCCATTGCGTTGTTGTGATTCCAACGAACTTCGTTTCGTGTGATTCTGATATTATTTGAGCAAGATGTTGTAGTTTAAAGTTTAGTTTCATAAATTAAATAATTAGTTATAAACTAATAATGTAATTAAGGGTTAATACCCTTCACTTCCACGAAATAATCGCTCTAGGCAAAAACAAACCCCGTCGCCTTCCTAGGGTTAGTTGTGCGCGCCTCCACGTCGACCCTGACGACGATCAGAACCCCCCATGCCACGCTACTACGTGGCGCCTTCCTCCACCCGCCACCACGTTGAACTCGGTATTCTCCAGCCCTTTGAAATCGGTTGCAAATGAGACGAGTTTGAGCTCGTGAATCACCCCCAAACGCTCCACTATAAACAATCATACCTTTATTAATTTATTGATCATAATTAACTCTTTAATTTCGGTTTTGAAACCTCTTGAAATCGAGGTGTGGATCAGAAGAATTTGGATGGAGAAATCACAATGACTTTGGCCATTGAATCGCCTGGAGGAACTGAATTGACCATGGGTTTGAAGGAGATAGGGTTTTGACCTGGTTTTATAATAATTTAATTAATATTCAATTCATAAAAGTGATTTTTTAAATTTGAAGTCCAAATCAATCCCAATGGCTATTGCCCCTAGCCAATTACCCCCATTCCGAACACAATAGAATATGTTTCGTAAGCCAATTCGACTGTTTCAATCAGTTTTTATGAGAATTATAATACAAATTAATATACCGGTCAATATTGAATTTGAACATACATTTTAATTTACCAGGGCCACATACTGACTCCAAGAATTACAGAAAAATAAATCTAGCTATTTTTTGATGGTCCTAACAAAACTAATTTCATCAAATTTGGAGACCGTTTGCAAAATGTCCTTTTTCTGGTCCATTAAATTTAAACTGAATTGAAAAAACACTTTTAAATTTACCATGCTCACATATCAATTCCAAAAATTAAGAAATTTGAAACCTAACAGTAATGGGACATTTTGGATCCAACAAAAGCGGTTCCACCTAAAACAGAGGTCGTTTGCAAAATGGCTATTTTTAAGGGCTATATATTATAATTAAATATATATAAATTCTATATCGACTATTTTAAAATGTTATCTGGACATAATTTTCAATTTATATTATGAAATCTCAGTTTCTTACATTTGTTAGAAAGATATAATTAAGTAGATTCCAATGTTTCTTGTTTACTGAAATCCGATTTATTTTGAATTCTACACATTCAGTTGAAATTTAAAATCGAATTTTCAAACTACCGCACCATTTCGAGTTCCTTTTATAATTAAAATAAATTTATACGTTCTAACTTCGATTGAAATAAATTTTAAACCGTTATTATTTAAGACAAATCATTTTAAATGTTCTAAATTCTCATTAAAATGGCCAAAATAAAAACTTTAAATTGGTTCAGAAATTCCAGGTTGTTACAACACTAGTGCTGAGGGGTAGATTATCTACCATAGAATTGGATATGAATGAATGAGAAGCACCAGAATCATAGAGAGTCCTAGTAGGAGAGTCAAAAAGAGAAATCAAACCTTTCATGGTGACTTTCCAACCATGATCCGGTCCTCCAGCCTCGAGCGCATGCACTTGCCCTCAAGATGATTCGACCTTCTATCCTTGCTTATTATGGCATTGCCTTGTAAAATGTCCATCTTGACCGCAACTCAAACAAACATTCTTTGATTTCTCACAATCTCTCACAAAATGCCCCCAAACTTCCACGGCCATGGCACTTAATTTGTAGTTTTCCTCCTTTCTTAGTTATGCCCTTCTTGGGCCACCATTTCCTTTGCTCAAGCTTGGGTTTTCCTCCTTAACCTTAACTTCTTTCTTCTCCTCTTTACCATCCTCGTGCATCAAAGCCATGTCTACAAGTCCCTCGAAAGTTGATCCCATTAGTACATGCGTCAATGCTAAATCTTAGAGAGGTTGGTTTAATCCTTTTGCGAACCTCAAAGCCATCTTATGAGGAGTGTTCACCAATTCTAGTCCAAATCTCGCTAGTTGATTAAAGCTGTTAACATATTCCTTTATTGTCATGTTTCTTTGCTTCAAATTGAAAAACCTCTCCATTTGCATTCCTTCCTCCGCTTGCGATAAGAATCTCATTTCGAATCTTGTCCTAAATTCATCTTCACTAGCCTCCATTTGTCCGACCTGAATCACCTCCCACCAACACGATTTTTGTCCTTCAGTTGTCAAGCAGCCAACTGAAATTTTCTCTTGTCATTGAGCTCCGACAAGTTAAATACATTCTCCATTTCCCTAAGCCAATTGTGCGCTTCCACAAAAACTCTCAGCACCATGAAACGACTTGCCTTCCATTGTGCTAAAATCCTTACAAAGCTTAAAGAAGTTGACTGCATGATTGGGTGGAGCTAATGTAGTTGCAACTGGGGGAGGGGCATTTTCTTGCACTCCGAGAGGTGCTATAGTTTCTATGTAACTATGGATCTATGTCGGAATGGGAATCCCTTGGGGAAATTAGGAGCCCCAAACATGCTGGAAAGAGATGAAACAAGGATTCATGAAGAGAACTAAGGAATATTTTTAAATAACTTAAGGAGATATATTTTTCAAAGATTGGTTTTATTTGAAAATCTTTACTTTGAAAATGCTTTATCAAAAACTTTTCTCTGATCTTGTAACCTAGGATCTAGTACCAAATGTAACACCCCACTTCCCTTAATGTCACCCACATGGGGATGCATTAAGTTTCATGAAGCGCAATAATAATACAGAGACTAATTAAACAAGACAGAATGTAAAATGTAGCAGAAAATTTCAACTTTTTATTTCAAATAAAATATGGCATTACATTTTTTTTCCAAATAAACCATTAATGTCAAAACCATAAATTTCTATCTCACAATTAATCTTTAGAGTACAAAAATCATAAATAATATCCCTCATATGTCATAATAATAAATATAGACAAATAAACTGAACAAATACATGGAAATGAAAGCAATCCAATTTGAATATGTTTTGCATTTTTTATTTGGATATTTAAGTTAAGGATTTTGTTTGGCACAAAAAATTTAAAAAAATATGTAAATAATATTTAAAATTACAAAAGCAATGTTTTTGTTATAAAATAAAGAAATTAGAATCTACTAGAGAGAATAAAGAGAAGAGAATTTTATTTATTAAGGATATTAGTTATCTACTTATATTATATTGGCTTCTTTATGTATAAACCTTAAAGCTGGTAATTAAACTGATATCATTATGTGAAAGTAAACAGAAAAATACAAAAATATATATGCTTTTATATTTTACAGCACTCACCCTTAAATATTCTCCTTTATCATCTTGAATGCTCTGCTATTTTAAAGTTGTCACTTTTGAAACATATACGACGATTGCTCCTCTTTGTTATTATTTTATTGTCATATATCCAAGTAGTCGATACAACAACTTCTGTTGTCTTATTAAAAAAACTATATTAGGAAAATGTAATGGGAAAACTTTACATAAGGAAAAGAGTGCAACGTGTGAGATGATATGTATCATATTAAAATAATATTTCTTTTAAGAGTTTAATACGTGAGGATCAAACAAAGCCTCATTAAAACCTTATTAAGACAAACCCAATGAGAAAAAATTTCAACAAAGGAAAAAGAGTACAGATATTTTAATATCTTATTTCACCTAATTAAGTTTGATGCTTCTAAATCGGGATAGTGCTTCGTTAAAAACCTTACAAGAAAAACTTTATGGGAAAAATCTTAATGTAAAAAGAAGAATATAATATACTACGATATATTTCAATATTTTACTACAAATAGAGTTTAATACTTTCGGATCAATGTAATACCTCATTAAAACTTAGTAAGAAAAAACTAACGGAAAAATTTTTAAATAAGATAAAAGAGTACACTATATAATTTATTTTCTTATGTTATTTTTTTGGTTGATACTTTTGGACTAAGGTAATGTCTCATTAAAACTAAGAAAACCGAGTGGAGAAAGAAAAAAGTGTGCATTATAACATACTTATGGACGCTCCAATTGATTTAATAATTTCCTCTGAATTCATATTCAACTTTCGATAAATCGCTTTGCTTATAGATACTTGTTAATGAATTTTTTCTTTAAAAAATCCATGTACATTTCCATGCTTTAAGTACATTTTCTTATTTAAAGCGCCTTCGATTTGTGTCATGCTGCTAATATTCATTTATGAATTCACTTCTTGTGCTTACAATTTTATGCTTCAATCAGGTTTGTATATTGCAATACACATTTGATGAATAAACAAGTTTCATAAAAGCACTAAATTGGAAAATCTACTCAACTTGAAGTTATCAAGATTTTCATTACAATAAAACTTACAAGAATGTTGTAATCTATTGTCCATGTTCTTGACATTCTTTATAACTACAAATCAGTTCAATTATCTCTGAAAGTATAATGCTCATGGGACATAACATTTTTTTTGACATTGTATGGTGCTTCAGTTATTTTAGTGTGCTTTTGTCATTTTATATACATGTTTCCAATTAAATTTTGCAGACTATAGGTCCACATTTTTCATTTAGGAAAGGATTCATGATGGTCAATCATGTTCTCCCCTAGTTCAAGGCTTTTAATCTATTAATTAATGTAAGCGTTTTATTATTTATAAATCTACCATCGATAATTATTTACTGTCGGTTCTTGATATGATTTATTGACATTTCTTTATTTATCATGCTTTAGATAGCTAAAACACTTCTAGGGCTATTTGATAATCAATTGCATTGCCTCTTTCAACGCACGCCTAAGTGTTTCTTCAGAAACTCCACCTCCTTTATTTGACATCTTTATGGCTTATTCCAATTAGAACTAACTTCTATACCACATTTCATATGTGGTTTATCCCTTTTGATTCTTCAAGGATACAAATCTATATTAAAGAAAGTCTAGTAAGAATATAATTGATAATTTATTAAAGTTACTTTATGTTGGCTAGCTTTCTGATCAAGCCACCAAGAGTTGAACTAACACACACAAACAAACGTATATGAATACTCATAAACAAACTACTTTGGCTTGTGAAGCATAGGAGTCCGCTCGTGAAACAAGCTGCCTCCACCGGCTCGTGATTCAGATGTCGTCTTCGGTTTACGATATAGCGTCATGACCCCACTCGTGAAGGTCATTCATTGATCCATCCGCGGCAGGAGCATCACGATCTATTCATGATAGTGGGTCACGACCCGAACCTGTAACCAGAGAATACTAGCCAAGACCAGGTCATTCACAATCCGTAATAATAGGATTTGGTGACACCTGTCCATAACTGTTATATTGACCATTTCTCCATCAAGCCACGAACCAGTCTGAGATCCAGGGGATCCGTGACATGTGTCTTCACAAACCGCCTGCAGATTTCACCTATAAACAACCCCATACTTGGCATTTTTCAGGATCTTTGGGCAATTCTGAGTGTTGTTTCCACCATTATTGCTTCTCCGTTATTTCTTATCAGTATTATTTTGAAATTACTGAGTGAATCATCATTGTAATAGTGAGATTGAGATAAATCATTGATTGTACTTGCATTTAACGTATAACCAAAGACATATAAAGTGGACGTAGGCTCGTTAACGCCGAACCACTGTGAATTTGGTGTGTTCATTGCATTTTCTTTCATTCCTAGTTGTTATACTCTGTAATTCTGAACAATTTAGGTGTTAGAGCCATAATTTGGTATAACATTTTGACGCTTTCACTGAGAATTTAAGTCTCAGCGCATCGGATTATTGCTCTACTATTTTGGATATTCAAGTTCGAAGAAAATAGTCCGAATCTCCACTGTTTTAGTTTTTGATGATTTCAACAAAGTCGGGATATCATGGCTGGAAAGAAGTCTAAGGATTTACGAGCTTCGCGAGCAAATGAAACTGCAAATGAAGCCATTGAAGAAAATGTTCATGACCTGGCTGAAGTGGAGTCCCCGGCTCGCGGCTTGAAGGGGTGAACCGACCCCAAGAGGGGGTCACCACCTGATCGCAGGACGCTCCCACGGGCCGCCCACTTGAAGGACCCACGAGCGGTCCTGCTGAGCTTGCCACGAGCCAGCCTAAAGCCATCACGACCGGGTTACCAGAGGGGGTCACGAATCACCCTTCCCATAGGACTACAACTCGACCCGGAAAGGAGATTATGGCTCGTTCTACACACACACCCCCCTCAGTTCAACCTGGTTCGAGTACTCAATGTCCATGAGCGAATACTGATGATCAGTTCAACCCTTCTGGCCTAGCTACTGAAGGAGATCTCTCTCGCTTCCTTAATATGTTAGGGAGGACGAATGATGACTTAGCAGCCCAAAGGCAAAAGAGTTCCATGTTACGATAGAACCTTACTGCATTGGACAGGCGCATCGATGATCTCCAAAGGCAGAGGACACCTCTGCCAGCCCGTCCTCTAACTCCAGAATACTCAACTTCATCTGGGAAATCTCCAAGACCTCCACAACCACCAGTAGAAAGGGCTAAAAATATAGAACAGCTTTGATTTGGATTGCTTCCTTCTCGAGAAGAGGCGACACTTAACTTGGGGCCGGTCAACCACAATATAAATAACCCTGCAACACTTCCCAGAGCTCAAGTTACTAATGATCCTATTGAGAATCAAGCACTGCAACCACTTCGCAGTGTGATTGACCGTGGCAACATGGGACAAGGAAATTCTGTTTAGGCCCCAGACTTCACAGCAGAACGTCGAAGAGACATCGGAGGGCCCCGCAGGGCGTGGAGTGCTGATCCGGATTCTACATTGGCCAATGCCGATGTAGAGGCAATGGTTAGGCAAATCATGGCAGACAACCATGGACAAAGGAACGAAGATTAGGGCATATAACGCAGTCGTATGCCCTTTATTGTTGATATATTGGATGTTCGCTTTCCGAGGCGATTCACTATGCCCACCATGAACCGCTATGCAGGCAGGACTGATCCAGTTCAGCAATTAATGAGGTATTATTGGTACATGAATGTCGTTGCTGCTCCTGATGCGGTAAAATGTAAAGCATTCCCGATATTCCTGGAAGATGTGGCATTAATGTGGTACACCTGCTTGTCAGCGCAGTCAATTTCTTGTTTCAGGGAATTAAGCAAAAAATTCGTAAACCAGTTCTGGCTTCACGCTTAAAGATCTAAAAGTGTCACTGAATTATCCCATATCAAGCAGCACCCCGATGAAACTTTGATGTCGTACTTGAATCGTTCCAACTTAGCAGTCACGAGGTTAGAGACCCTCATGAACAGACTGTCTTGATGGCCCTGATTGATGGAGTGGACAAAGATACTGAGTTTGGAAGGTACTTAACCGGCAAGTCGCCGCTAACTAGAGAAGTATTCTACGAAAAAGCTAATGTTCATCTACGTCAGAAAGAAATATAAGCCAATTGGAAGAGGAAAGCAACCAACAAAGAGGATACACAAAGCAATGTGGCCATCAAACAATCTGGAGACATTTCTGGAAAGGTAGAGGTCAACATTGGAAACAAAAACTAGAGGAATGGTCGTCGGTTTGGAAATGACAACAAGAGAAGAAATCGAAGGAACAACTCACAGATGAGGCCTCGGTTCAAACCATTTGAGAATTTTACACCATTGAATAATACACTAGAAAATGTTTTCCTGGATACCCACAACGTTCTCCAGTATAAGAGGCCTCCGCCGAGAGATTCGACGGAGAAAGAACAAGAGACGAGAAAGTTTTTCCTTTTTATTAGACCCATAGTCATTTCACTAATGAGTGCCGTCATTTGAGGGATGTCGTCGAGAAGCTAATCCGTGAAGGAAAGTTGGACGAGTACAAGGCTACTCCAAGGGTCAGAGGGCAAGCTGGGCAGGCCCCGAACCAAAACCAACCCGCTGCTAGGTCGACCGCTCTGCAGAAAGGAAAGAACATTTTCATCAATACCATAGTTGGAGAGCCTCATCCTGGTGGACACAACTTTAGGGCAATGGATCAGTATGTGAATGCGGCCAAACACCTTGAAGTGGGAGAATGCAGTAATCCCGAAATTGAAGCTTCGATAAAGTAGCACAAAGCGATGTTTGATGATATCATCTTTCGTGATAGAGATTGTATTGGAGTTCACGCTCCCACTGAAGATCTTGTAGTGATCACAGCGATCATCGGTCCCGCTTTAGTCCACAAGGTTTTGGCGGATAATGGAAGTTCAGTAAACACCCTGTTTAAGAATGCTTTTGATCAGATGAAGCTTGAGGCGAAATATTTGAAGCCCTAGGAGGGATGGATACGTGGCTTCAATGGAGCCTCAACAGCCCCAATCGGATATGTGGAATTATCAGTAACTTTGGGAGAAGGAGATCACCGGAGAGTGAGAATTCTTCCATTTGTGGTATTGGATATTGAGTCACCTTTTAATGCCTTCTTGGGCTGACGGGCTCTAGCAGAATTCAGAGCTCGGATTGCACCCTGGTGCCTGTTGATAAAGTTCCTGACAGATGTAGGAGTGGGAATAGTTAGAGGTGACTATGTCGTAGGACGAGTTTGCTACATAGCTGAGTTGAATTTGTTGCTCAAAGGATTAAACATAGAACCAAAGGTACTCCTCTACCCGCAAAGGAGGACACAACATAGAAATTAAAGATGGCCCTGAAGGAGCCGCCCAGAGAACTGCTCGAGGATATAGATCCTAGAGAGGATAAGGAACCTGGGGGCAGAATGGCGAAGATGGCCCTGAAGGAGCCGCCAAGAGAACTGCCCGAGGATATAGATCCTAGAGAGGATAAGAAACCTGGGGGCAGAATGGCGACTCCAAACGAAAAAACCGTGGATATTTCAATCGACGATAATGACCCAGCGACGGTCTTGAAGAACGGATCTTGGTTAGACCCTGTTCGCATTAAAGAATTGATTGACTTCTTAAAGGCCAACCTGGATGTGTTTGCCTGGACCCATGCTGACATGTGTGGGATATCTCCATCAATCATGAGCCAGTCCTTGAGTATCAACCCGAAGCATCCACCTGTCAAGCAAAAAGGTGAATTCTAGGCCCATAGAGGTCAGCTGCCTTAAAGGAAGAAGTTGAGGAGCAATGGATTCATTAGAGATTCAACTTACCCGGAATGGGTTTCAAATCCAGTTTTGGGGAAGAAGGCCTACGGGAAATGGCACACCTGCATCGATTTTTCAGATTTGAACAAGGCTTGCCTGAAGGATAGTTTTCCACTTCCTTGAATCGATCCTTTGGTGGATTCAACCATAGGTCATGAACTTCTCTCCTTCATGGATGTGTATTCTCGGTACAATCAAATCCCAATGCATGTGCCAGATCAGGAGCATACTAACTTCATTACAGATTTAGGACAGTGCTACTATGTAGTGATGCCTTTCGGCTTAAAGAACGCTGGAGTAACATATCAATGACTAGTAAACCGGATGTTCTACAGTCAGATTGGGAAGACGATGGAAGTATATGTTGATGATATGCTCATGAAATTCAGACAGTCATCCAACCATACTACCGACTTAGCAAAAATCTTTAGCATCCTAGGCGATACAGGATAAAGCTCAACCCACTAAAATGTTCATTCGGAGTAGCCTCTGGAAAGTTCTTGAGTTTTATCGTCAGCTCATGTGGAATTGAAATCAATCAGGACCAGATCACAGCAATCAGGAACGTAATCATGCCAGTTTTGATCCATGTTATGCTAGTTAGATCTATTTTGTGTGTTATGCAAGTTGTGATGTTTCTTTCATTTTTATGAGTTAGACTATTTGCGAGTCTAACATATTTCACGTTCAACGTACAAACGACGTGGGGATAATGGGAAAATATTAAATTTTGCAAAATTGTGAATTGGCATAAAATGGCATAAAGGCATATAATTAATTTGAGACATTAATTGGCCTAATTTATATGCATATAATTATGGACATAATTTAAGTGACAATTATGGACATGGATTAAAATTGGAAGTTATTGGCAATTTGAAATAGGGATATTAATTCAAATTGGGGTTTAATAATAATAACTGCTAAGACACGAGGTTAGACTCGATTGTGGTGTAAGACTGCCCAGACCCGCCCGGCAAATCCAGCAACCACAAATGGTAGTCTAATGTGGGAGGTCAAAGGCACAAATTAAATGGGTAATAAAGGCCTAAGACATGAGGTTAGACTCGTTTGTGGTGTAAGACTGCCCGGACCCGCCCGGAAAATCCACACAAACAGTAGTCTAATGTGAGAGGTCAAAGGCATAAACTAAAAGATGCTTAGACACGAGGTTAAGTATTGCTTATGGTGGAAGTCTACCCGGAACCGTCCGGCATATCCAGCGGCCACAAGCAATTGACTTAATGTGATGGGTCCGTGCATTAATAATTAATTAATGTTGATTAAAGACAAATATGAATGACAAACAGAAGTTTGGTTGAGTGAGTGATTCTCTGAGTAACAATCTGATGTTGATTTCGGTCTTCGAGGTTGGTACTTAGGGAGTTATTCTATTAACCAATGAATCTGTGAACTAAGATGTACTTAATCATAAATTAAGTAAAACATGGTAAGTGGATAGGGTTAAGACCAGCTTAACCAATAATATATAAGTGGGTAGGGTCAAGACCAGCTTAACCAATAATTTGATAAGTGGGAAGGGTTAAGACCATCTTAACCAATAATATATATATATATATATATTAATCTGATAAGTGGATAGGGTTAAGACAAACTTAACCAATAATATGTATTGATCTGATAGGGTTAAGACAAGCTTAAACAATAATAATATATTGATCTGATAAGTGGATAGGGTTAAGACCAACTTAACCAATAAGATATAAGTGGATGGGGTTTAGACCGGCTTAACCAATAATATATTGATCTGATAAGCGGATAGGGTTAAGACAAGCTTACCCAACAACACATGTTGATTTGTTAAGTGGATAACATGGGGGACATGTGGGATATAATTATAAACACTTAACCAAGTTGAAAACATGTAAGAAGACATGAATAAGAAGGGGTTAAGTGGGGAATCTTAGTGGGGACCAAGCATAGGTGGAAAGCTTGTGTGGGAACCCTTTTCAAACCAGTAACCCATTAAGTATTTTTGTGAGCTCGACCTAAGTCGAGAACAGGACACGCTTACTGAGTTTGATTGTAAGAGGTCAAAACGGGTTAGCGGTGGCAATGCAAGTCCAACAGGGTCATGTGCGTGCGTGGGCCCGGGCTGGTAGGTAAGACATTGTTGCATCGTGTAGATATAAGCCGTGCATCTTTAGTGGTATCTGTTTGCCACTTTGGGGAGTGATACACCCCACTGTGGCACCAGCACGGGTATCTACGAGTCAGGGAGCCGATCGAATGGGGAAGGTAGTGGGTACGACTAGCAGAGATAGGAGCAGACGACACCTATGAAGATAGCTAGGAGTACAACTACCGCATTATGAATAAACATTGTAATTAGAATGGGGAGGGTAGTGGGTACGACTAGCGGAGATATGGGCAGATGACACCTATGAAGACAGCTAGGGGTATGCGAAACTACCATTATTGTATTTTCATTTAGTGGGCGGGATCAACTTTTAGGGTGACTAGTAATGGTGCGGTGTAATTAGCATTAGTGCAGTATAGTAATTATTCTATAGTGATTAGGAGTGCAATTAACGCCAAAATATTCCTTTGTTTGCTTTGTCTTGCCCACTTGCTTCACAGTCATTCCTTGTTTTACCAGTTTATGCCATATCTTAATTACTTTAATAATTGTATTTTTAAATTATGGTACTCGCCAGACTTCATGTCTGACCCCCTTTGTTTTCGCCTCTTTTCTTCCTCTCCCCCCCCCCCAGGTTCTCAGGGTGGGACTAGTACTAGCGGAGCTTGATTTGGATCTCTTTCTCTCTCTTTTGGAAGTGCTTGGATTGCTGAAAGTAAAGTTCAGCTCATCTCTTTTATGGCTACTTGTGTTTGGGGTTATGCTTTTTTACTTTATGTACTCTGAAAAGAATTTTTCAAGATGGATATTAAGTGTACTTGGTTTATGAAGTTGTTGTAATCAAACCTTTTCTCCGCTGCAATAAAAGTTGTTTCAAAATTTTCAAGTACCAATATTTGTATCTGTCTTATTATATTCTGTAATGACCCAGATTTCGGCCAACTAATTTTAAATATCTAATACGGATTTAAATATTTAGTTGATAATGTAAATGGTTTTATATATTTGAGTTATCAATTAAATAATCGATTTCAATTTAATGTCGAATAAATTAAATTATCGTAATGCAGTAATAATTTAATTTTAAAATATATAGCTGAATCGAATCAGTTCAGATAATCAATTCAAACTCCTGTTTGAATTAGAATAATAATATTAATCGATTTTTGAAGAATTTAAATGATTTGAAATTTAATTTATATCAATATATATTAGTATCCGTTCCGGATGATCGAATTGGACTTCGTGACCTATCCCAGTGTGTCCGAAATAGGGGTATTACCCTAAGATTGTCAATTGTTGGGTTCGGAAAGGAGTTCGGAATCATGACGTATTTTAAATTAAAGGACAATGGTTGAAAAAAAATTAAAATAAAATAAAACATTTTAGTTGTGGACAAAAACAAGGAGCCGTGTATCCTCCATCTCCACACAAAAGAGAACACCACGACTTCCTTCTTCACCACATAAATGAGAGTGTCGTGGATCCTTCCCCTCCACAAAAATATGGCCTCGCCGTTCCTTTCTAAACCACACCCTTTGTCTATAAAATCGAAGCCTTCATCACTTCTAAAAACAAATCCAAGACCTCTCGCTTCTTTTTCTCAGTAACCAAAATTTGATCCTCCGAGCCTCCTACCATTTACTCTACGCGAGATCCATTCTTGATGATCGAAAGTACACGACGGCAGCTAGGGCATTAAATTGGAAATCACAATCTTCAATCCGCGTACTGGAGGAGGTGATGTTTTTTGGGTGCGATGATTTCCAGTGGAGTTCGACGATCAACCTAGACGAGCTGGGGTAGGGTTCGTTGGTGATTTGCGATGTGCGATGGGCAGAGGTGGTTTAGAACAAGGCAATTAAGGTCGCGATTTGGGTTTTTCGAAGATCTGAAGCTCGCTACGTCGGTTCTGGAGGCGACGAGGTGCTCTAATTCAAGTCGAGGAGTTTCATAACTTTTGGCGTGGCGCTTCGTTGATAGAGGAGCGGGTTTCTCAGGGACTGTGTGGTGATCGGAGTTTGTCAAAATAGGGTAAAGGAGAAGAAAATGGTATGGGCGCTGGTACTGGAGTTCGAAGGAACTGAATTCGGTTTTTAGGCGATGGATCTTGGAAGAACAGGGTGTTGCAGCAATGGTGGGGTGCCTACAAGTTGTTCGGTGGATTGCCAAAGTGACTGATGCAGTTTTGGGTTAATTGCAGTTGGTGATTTGCTAGGGAAGACACTATGTTATTCAATAAGGTGATGGTTTAACATGGAGAAGAAAGATTTAAAGATCATTAAGGCAAGGATAAATCAAATTAAATCATTTGTGTGGAGTTCGAAGAGTCGGAAACCAATGAAAAGAAATTAACAAGTGCAGATTGAAATCACGGTGAGTAAATCTCACTCAACGCTTTAATTAGAATTATTTTTATTCGGTAAAAATAATTGTTGTTGCTTGTTTGAATGCTTTCTGGTTAATTTAAATATATTAGTTATTTAGGGTGACTATTTTATATATATATATATATATATATATATATATATTGGTTTGGTGGTTGGATTCCCGCAGTCTCATTAGCGGATGCCCGCGGTACGATTAGCGGATGATTACCCTATACGCCCCACGCTATTATAGTGGATGACCTTCTATACCACGATATCCTGCCTCGAAGTAGGATGGGTATTATTATGTTGACTAACGTCTGTGGATGCAGGAAAACAGGTTGGAGGAATCCAACTGGATTCCTCAAAAATATATTATCTGTTTGTTTATTTGTTTGCATATATACTGTCATATATGATGTGTTAGAAAACCTGAAATAAATAATTGGTTGTTTGGTGTTTAAATATCAATGGGCCTAGGTGTTTATATTTAAAAATATCATAAAAAGAAATTGAAATAGAATTTGAATTCAAAGGAATTAAAATAGAATTTGAATTCAAAGGAATTGAAATAGAATTTGAAATTAAAGGAATTCAAATAGAATTTGAATTCAAAGGAATTCAAATGGATTTGAATAAAGAAAGTTCAAATGAAATTTAAAATATAGAGATTTAAAAATAGAATTCAAATGGAGTTTAACTATAGAATTTGAAAATAGAATTCAAATGGAGTTTAACTATAGAATTTAAAAATAGAATTCAAATGGAGTTTAAATATAGAATTTGAATATAAAAATTCAAATAGATGTTGAATATAGAAAATTTTGAATATAGGATTCAAATAGAGCTAAAATTGAATTTGAATATAGGATTCAGATAAAGTTAAAATTGAATTTGTATATAGGATCCAAATAGAATTGAAAATAGATTAGAATATAGAAATTCAAATGAAGTTTCAAAATAGATTTGAATATAGAAATTAAAATGGAGATTGAAAATGGAATTTGAATATTGGAAATTCAATTTGAATTAAAATAGAATTTGAATATAGAAGATCGAAGTATAAATAAATTTGTTTCCGAGTTAGAGAAAATTGACAATTGTAGAAGATCAGAAATATAATGTTGAATTGGAAAAATGGGTTTGATATATATTAAAAATATATCAGAATGGAGTTGAATTTATTATAAACGAAGTTAAACATTTATATATATAAATATAATTAAAAAACTCGCCGCAGCACGGCAATTCGTAAATGGCGATTCGAACTTCATTTGAATGTACATAACTCAATTGAAATCAGAATTCTTTGAAACAAGAACCGTCGGGACCGGTTGAATAATAGTTTTCTAATGAAAGAGAAAAATCTAGATTTCGTCGTATAGATTTTGAGTTATGTTAAAATCAATTTTTCAGAAAAACAGCACCATAATCGTTTTAAAAACGATAACAGTTTATTTAAATAAATAAAAGGATTTTAAGGAAATAAAAATCCGAATTGACATTAGAAAAATCCAGACTGGAGATACAAAATATATATGAACTCCAGTGAAGTAAGTGAAATGATTTTTGAGATAGAAATCATTTTTTAAATGGTTAAATAGAATTAACTAAATTGGAGAATAATTAGTTAAAGGAAATTTGAATCAAAATTGGGTTTTTGGATAAGTGAAAGAAATTGAGAATTTATATACGAAATCGAATATATAACTCGAGTTGAAAATAGAATTAGATTTGGTTCATGAATAGATTAAAATATATTTGAATGTGATATGTTCAAATAAATTAGTGAAATAAGCAAAAGAGTTGATTAACGAATTAATTAATGAGTTGAGTTAAAACAAGTGTAGAAAGTTGAAATGAATTAGAAATGTATGGATATACATGGGACAGGTATGGAATGAAGTTAATGAAGATATATATATATATATATATATATATATATATATATATATGTATATATATAATGCTCGACAAAAAGGTACGTATTTAATTCATATATGAGATTTTATGCGTCGTATCGGCTAGCCGCTTGGCTTTTTCTTTTTCTTTTGATTTTGGTGAGGGCCATGGGAGGCTATTTGAAATATCCCGATGCTCCCGGTACAAAGGAGGTTATGGCGAATTTTTCTGGAAATTTAAGGAGTTAGAATATTTTTAAGAAGTTTGATAACTAGAATCTATATATCAATATATATAAAAGTCGATTAGAAAACAAACTTAAAAATAGAATAATATAATAAAAAAGGAAGACTAGGAATAAAATCTCGTAAGAATAGAAAGAGAAAGTGTATACGTGTTTAAAAGTGAATAAGTAGTTGTATGGTATTGATTATTCGAGTAAGTAGTCATATCTGTTTTGACGTTATAAATGTTATTCAGTCAAGGTCTGAGAGGTAGTTATACCCCAACTGGATTGATTTCATTATTAACAAATAAATAGTAAGATTTCAGGCTCGAAGCTCAATGTTGGATAAGAGTTAGTTGAATATAGTATTTGGGTTGTCGTAACGATGTTTTACACAACATCCGTTTTAACCCAAATAAGTGTAAACTTGGAAATAGAATAATAAATATTTCCTAAGTATAGAAATAAACGATATTTGAAAAGAGATAAGTAATTGGAATATTTTCCAATTATAAATAGAAGATATTTTTTAAGTACAGAAAGTAAAGGAAGACGATATTCGGAAATGTTTTCCAAATAGCGTAAAAGGCCAATATGGTTATTGAAAATATTTGGTTAACAAATATTGATAAGGAAATGGAGAAGAGATTTAATTAATGAAATATTAATTAAAGAGCCCAGTGATTTGTTTGATATGCTAAATGAACACTTGTTTTTATTCGATAGTTAAATCACAGACTGTCGAAGTTTTGACCATCGTTGTCAATATGGAGAGGCCGGTTTGATTATTATCCGAAGAACCACTCCGTATTGGCATAAGCGTTGCGAACCAAGTATGTTGAATATATTGAAGAAGGAGTAAAGTGCAAGGGATGTTGTATAAGTCCTAGGTAGAGATTGCCTAGGATGGATATACTGAATAGTACCTTCGGTTTCGTTCAGTCCCAGAACGAACGTATATGGACGAGTGTTTGACAGAGTATTTCCAATGATTGAATGGGTTGGTCTGTATAAATATATATGGTTGCAACGGATTTATTCCCTTAGCATAACATCCAGAATATTTGTGCAAATTAATAAATGATTAACGGATCTGACAATGTGGCATTCAAAGTGATCGTGTTATCAATGAATGAAAAGAAATCGTAGCCTCTGTCCTCAACAACCGGAAATGACAAAAATCGGGTAGGCAGCATGGCTATGTATGTCTCACCTATTAGGGTGTATAATCACCTGATCTAGAGTTTCATTTACTTCTAAAAATCTATTGTCGATGCTGTCCCATTCGGGAAACGGTTGCTGATCCAAACCGTTGGTGATATACATTCGATACACTCAAGCGAAATGAGTGGTTGGCCATGTGTGGCTGAGTTGCAAGATGTTCTTGTTGAACTCGGTGTATTCTCCTCTAGAGATACACCAGCGGCAGGTGGTTCCATACCTTGTCATAGTTGGAAATCAAATATCCAATAAGTACCCGCGGTTTATGATTGTATATTATATATGTGGAACGTGAGATGCAAACGTTCCACTAGATTGTTATTTACTTGATTTAGACATTATTATAATATCAAAAGAGTTTTGATATAAAGATTATTATTCCTTTCAAAGGGATTTTAAAAGTTAAATCAAGTGTTTGGATTCTCATAAGGGAAAAACCCGTTCCGTGTTATACGGCGTGGTCTTATGAGATATCATTTAGTTTTTGAAACTGTTTTAAACTGTTTACTCATACCAGTCCCATGACTGACCCGTAATTTTTTTTGTTCTACCTAAACTCTTGGGTGCCTAAATTTGTACAAGCAGTCAAGTAGTTCAGAATTTTACAGATCTATCTAAAGGAGCTTAGAGCAGGAGGCTTCAGCGTTAGTTATATAGAGTTTTGTTCTGCTGTGTTGTAAGTGTTGTACTCTGATAAGTGTATGTTATACAGTTGAAATTTTGTATTTCAAAAGTTATGATATATTATATTTTGTTCAGCTGCATTGTGAGATTCTGTGTTGTTGTTTCTGATCTTCTTCTACCTTTTTCTTCTAAAAAAAATGATTCGTATTTTCGTGATATTTGTGTTGGACGTATGATGTATATAGTCAACTCTGATATTATGGATTTTGGGTCACTACAGTTGGTATCAGAGCTTAGGTTGAGCGAATAACTAGGCTTGTGTGGCATGTGCTCATTAGAGATAGGGTCAGTAGTACCCTAGAATGAGTTGAGCGTATATATATACGAGAGAACGTATTTGTTATTTGATATAAAAACTGATTTATATTGTTTTGACTAGTCTGTTGAGTGAATTATGAATTTTGATCGAATCGTGGGACGCCACGATGTCGATAGGAGTTTATAAACACTTGAACAGAAGATTGGACATGATATTGTTTTAAATGGTTGAGTTGATTGTTAGAATTATAATCGAATGAGATTATAAAACGAAAATAGTTATATATAACCAATAGAATTTGTATAAGAAGGAAATATACAAATAAGATGAATTAAAATGAAATTCAAACCAGAATTTAAAATCCTGGGAAGAAGAATTAGATGGATTTTTGAAAGTAATTAAGCACTGAAATCACTTCAGTGGCTGGAAAATAATTCTGATGATGCTTGCAACATTATCAGTATCCATTTCTGAGTTTCTAAGTGATGAATTCCTACCTTAGAAAAGATTTTGAAGGAAATTTGTTTGAAAGAAAACAAGCTGATTTGAAAATTCAAATGTTTTGAATTTCAAATGGGAATAAATATATGTATATATATTTATGTGGTTTCAAAAGGATTTGAAATAAAACCTGGGAATTTGAATTCTAAAATTTAAATTTGACTTAAGAAAGTTAAATGAATCAAAGGGAATAAATTGAACCAGAATCAATTTAAATGAAATAGAATGCATATGAATGTAAACCAAAAGTTTGGTTGGAATTAAAGTCATAGGAATATGAAGAGTTGGGTTCAACATAAATGAGTTTATAAAAAGATAATGGTTTTGAAGCATTTTTCCTACCATAATAATTTCGGGGACGAAATTCTTTTAAGAGGGGAAGATTGTAATGACACAGATTTCGGCCAACTAATTTTAAATATCTAATACAGATTTAAATATTTAGTTGATAATGTAAACGTTATTTTATATTTGAGTTATCAATTAAATAAATGATTTCGATTTAATGTCGAATAAATTAAATTATCATAATTCAATAATAATTAATTTAAAAATATACACCTGAATCGAATCAGTTCAGGTAATCAATTCAAACTCCTGTTTGAATTAGAATAATAATATTAATCGATTTTCGAAGAATTTAAATGATTTGAAATTTAATTTATATCAATATAAATTAATATCCATTCCGGATGATCGTATTGGACTTCGTGACCTATCCTAGTGTGTCCGAAATAGGGGTATTACCCTAAGATTGTCAGTTGTTGGATTCGGAAAGGAGTTCGGAATCATGACGTATTTTAAATTAAAGGACAACGGTTGAAAAAAAATTAAAATAAAATAAAACATTTTAGCTGTGGACAAAAACAAGGGACCGTGTATCCTCCATCTCCACACAAAAGAGAACACCACGACTTCCTTCTTCACCACAGAAATGAGAGTGTCGTGGATCCTTCACCTCCACAAAAATATGGCCTCGCCGTTCCTTTCTAAACCACACCCTTTGTCTATAAAATCAAAGCCTTCATCACTTCTAAAAACAAATCCAAGTCCTCTCGTTTCTTTTTCTCAGTAAACCAAATTTGATCCTCCGAGCCTCCTACCATTTACTCTATGCGAGATCCATTCCTGATGATCGAAAGTACACGACGGCAGCTAGCGCTTTAAATTGGAAATCGCGGTCTTCAATCCGCGTACCGGAGGAGGTGATGTTTTTGGGGCGCGGTGATTTCCAGTGGAGTTCGACGATCAACCTAGACGAGCTGGGATAGGGTTCGTTGGTGATTTGCAATGTGCGATGGGCAGAGGTGGTTTAGGGCAAGGCAAGTAAGGTCGCGCTTTTTCAAACCTCTGAAGCTCGCGACGTCAGTTCTGGAGGCGACGAGGTGCTCCAATTCAAGTCGAGGAGTTTCAGAACTTTTGGCGTGGCGCTTCGTTGAAGGAGGAGCGGGTTTCTCAGGGACTGTGTGGTGATCGGAGTTTGTCAAAATAGGGTAAAGGAGAAGACAATGGTATGGGCACTGGTACTGGAGTTCGAAGGAACAGAATTCGGTTTTTAGGCGATGGATCTTGGAAGAACAGGGTGTCGCAGCGATGATGGGGTGCCTACAAGTTGTTCGGTGGATTGCCAAAGTGACTGATGCAGTTTTGGGTTAATTGCAGTTGGCGATTTGCTAGGGAAGACACTGTTTTATTCAATAAGGTGATGGTTAACATAGAGAAGAAAGATTTAAAGATCATTAAGGCAAGGATAAATCAAATTAAATCATTCGTGTGGAGTTCGAAGAGTCGGAAACCAATGAAAAGAAATTAACAAGTGCAGATTGAAAATCACGGTGAGTAAATCTCACTCACCGCTTTAATTATAATTATTGTTATTCGGTAAAAATAATTGTTGTTGCTTGTTTGAATGCTTTCTGGTTGATTTAAATATATTAGTTATTTAGGGTGACTATTATATGTATGTATATATATATATATATATATATTGGTTTGATGGTTGGATTCCCGCAGTTTCATTAACGGATGCCTGCGTTTCCATTAGCGGATGATTACCCTATACGTCCCACGCTATGATAGTGGATGACCTTCTATACCGCGATATCCTGCCTCGAAGCAGGATGGGTATTACTATGTTGACTAACGTCTATGGATGCAGGAAAACAGGTTGGAGGAATCCAACTGGTTTCCTCAAAAATATATTATCTGTTTGTTTATTTGTTCGCATATATACTGTCATAT
This sequence comes from Allium sativum, assembly GCA_030737875.1. Taxonomy (NCBI): domain Eukaryota; kingdom Viridiplantae; phylum Streptophyta; class Magnoliopsida; order Asparagales; family Amaryllidaceae; genus Allium; species Allium sativum. Next base: position 658,937,906 of record CM060920.1, read on the forward strand.
ATGATGTGTTAGAAAACCTGAAATAAATAATTGGTTGTTTGGTGTTTAAATATCACTGGGCCTAAGTGTTGATATTTAAAAATATCATAAAAAGGAATTGAAATAGAATTTGAATTTAAAGGAATTAAAATAGAAATTGAATTCAAAGGAATTGAAATAGAATTTGAAATTAAAGGAATTCAAATGAATTTGAATTCAAAGGAATTCAAATGGATTTGAATAAAGAAAGTTCGAATGAAATTTAAAATATAGAGATTTAAAAGTAGAATTCAAATGGAGTTTAACTATAGAATTTGAAAATAGAATTCAAATGGAGTTTAACTATAGAATTTAAAAATAGAATTTCAAATGGATTTCAAATATAGAATTTGAATATAGAAATTCAAATAGATGTTGAATATAGAAAATATAAAGGAAATTCAAATATAGAATTTGAATATAGGATTCAAATAGAGCTAAAATTGAATTTGAATATAGGATTCAAATAAAGTTAAAATTGAATTTGAATATAGGATCCAAATAGAATTGAAAATAGATTTGAATATAGAAATTCAAATGAAGTTTGAAAATAGATTTGAATATTGAAATTAAAATGGAGATTGAAAATGGAATTTGAATATAGGAAATTCAATTTGAATTGAAATAGAATTTGAATATAGAAGATCGAAGTATAAATAAATTTATTTCCGAGTTAGGGAAAATCGACAATTGTAGAAGATCGGAAATAGAATGTTGAATTGGAAAAATGGATTTGATATATATTAAAAATATATAAGAATGGAGTTGAATGTATTATAAACGAAGTTAAACGTTAATATATATAAATATAATTAAAAAACTCGCCGCAGCACGGTAGTTCGTAAATGGTGATTCGAACTTCAATTGAGTATACAGAACTCAATTGAAATCAGAATTCTTTGAAACAAGAACCGTCGGGACCGATTGAATAATAGTTTTCTAACGAAAGAGAAAAATCTAGATTTCGTCGTATAGATTTTGAGTTATGTCAAAATCAATTTTTCAGAAAAATAGCGCCATAATCGTTTTAAAAACGATAACGGTTTATTTAAATAAATAAAAGGATTTTAAGGAAATAAAAATCCGAATTAACATTAGAAAAATCCAGACTGGAGATACAAAATATATATGAACTCCAGTGAAGTAAGTGAAACGATTTTTGAGACAGAAATCATATTTTAAATGGTTAAATAGAATTAACTAAATTGGAGAATAATTAGTTAAAGGAAATTTGAATCGAAATTGAGTTTTTGGATAAGTAAAAGAAATTGAGAATTTATATTCGAAATCGAATATATAACTCGAGTTGAAAATAGAATTAGATTTGGTTCATGAGTAGATTAAAATATATTTGAATGTGATATGTTCAAATAAATTAGTGAAATAAGCAAAAGAGTTGATTAACGAATTAATTAATGAGTTGAGTTAAAACAAGTGTAGTAAGTTGAAATGAATTAGAAATGTATGGATATACATGAGACAGGTATGGAATGAAGTTATATATATATATATATATATATATATATATATATATAGAATGCTCGACAAAAAGGTACGTATTTAATTCATATATGAGATTTTATGCGCCGTATCGGCTAGCCGCTTGGCTTTTTCTTTTTCTTTTGATTTTGGTAGGGGCCATGGGAGGCTATTTGAAATATCCCGATGCTCCCGGTACAAAGGAGGTTATGGCGAATTTTTCTGGAAATTTAAGGAGTTAGAATATTTTTAAGAAGTTTAATAACTAGAATCTATATATCAATATATATAAAAGTCGATAAGAAAACAAACTTAAAAATAGAATAATATAATAAAAAAGGAAGACTAGGAATAAAATCTCTTAAGAATAGAAAGAGAAAGTGTATACATGTTTAAAAGTGAATAAGTAGTTGTATGGTATTGATTATTCGAGTAAGTAGTCATATCTGTTTTGACGTTATAAATGTTATTCAGTCAAGGTCTGAGAGGTAGTTATACCCCAACTGGATTGATTTCATTATTAACAAATAAATAGTAAGATTTCAGGCTCGATGTAATGACCCGGGATTTTGGCGATCTTGGTTATCCGATATACATCACATATCGATCACCCAAGGATCGAAAATACCGGTCATTAATGAAATAAATTAGAGGGTGAGGAAAGATAAGATAGAAACTTAGAATAGAAGAAGAAGAAAAACACAACATCAGAGTAACACGAATCTCACAGCGGAACGAATAACATATATTTCATAACATAACTTTGAAATACAAATCTGTACTTTAACATACATCATTATCAAAGTACAGCACTTACAACACAATGGAAATAAACTATAGCTACATGATCCTGAAGCCTCCTTCTCCAAGCTCTTCCAGTATATCTGTAAAATCCCGACTACTTGACTGCCCGTACAAATTTGGGCACCAAAGAGTTTAGGGAAAACAACAAAATAAACTCCGGGTCAGTCATGGGACTGGTGTGAGTAAAACAGTTCAAACAGGTAAATGATATCTCATAAGACTACGCCGTATAACAGAACGGGTTTTCCCTTATGAGAATCCAAATTATCTTTATATCAAAAACCTTTTGATATTATAATAATGTCTATCAACCAAAATATAATAATCATCTAGCAGAAACGCTTTCATCTCACGTTCTACATATATATAGTATACAATCAAAACCGCAAGCACGTATTGGGTAATGAATTTCCAACTATGACAAGGTATGGAACCACCTTTCGCTAGTGTACCTCTAGAGAGGAATACACTGGGTTCAACAAGAACATCTTGCAACCCGGCCACATATGACCGACCAATCACTTCGCTTGAGTGTATCGAATGTATATCACCAACGGTTGGGATCAGCAACCGTTCCCGAATGGGACAACATCAACAATAGATTTTTAGAAATAAATGAAACTCTAGATCAGGTGATTATACACCCTACTTCGGTGCGACCGACTTAGCCATGCTGCCTGCCCGATTTCTGTCATTTACCGGATGTGAGGCTAGAAGCTACGCTTTATCATCACATCAGATTCACTTCAAATGTCACATCGTCAAATCCATCAAATCACCGATTGACGTCTACAACAATACATTATGTGTTAGCTAAAATAAGTTTCCTTCTCCGCTTCCACTCTAGGTACGATTGGGGAAATCAATGTACGTGATCGTCTGGAAATACTCGGTCAGACATCCATCCATACAAGTTATCCAGGAACAGGATGAACCAAAGGCACTATTCAATACATCCATCTTAGACACTGTTATCTAAGGCTTATACAATAGCCCTTGCACTTTACTCCGTCTTCAATTATCTTTGGCATATATGATTCGCAATGCTTATGCCAATACAGAGTGGTTCTTTGGATAATAATCCAACCAGTCTCTCCATATTAGCAACGTTAAAATGGTCAAAACTTCGATAGTCTGTGATTTAACCATCAAAGAAAAACAAGTGTGCAAACAACGATATTATTTCCAGATGGAAATTATATCGAACAAACATCATTTAACATTAATCTCTTTAGTTCATTTTACATCTCCTGTTTCCCTATATTCAACATTTGTTATTTTCTAAATTTAGAAAATATACGTTATTTATATTGGGAACATTTCCATTTCTTGTTTTCTGTATTAGAAAACATTTCTGATTTCTTATTTGGAAAACATTTCCAAAACACCTACATTTAGATTTAGCAGATGTTTAGATAAAACATCGCTATGCCAACTCAAACCATCATACTTATTCACTTAACCATCCTTTACTGCCAAACCTTAACCTTTCCTTAGTTAAAAACGAAGCCAATCAAGTTGGGGTAGAACTACCTCTCAGACCTTAACTGAACAACATTTCTAACCTTGAAATAGGCAAAGTTCACTTTAAATTTCTTTAACTAACTTCCTTACTTAACCTTTCTTTCGAATAACTATATTCGATTAACTCTTGTCGCTTAACTCTATTCGATTAACTCCTTTATTTTAACACTATTGGATTAACTCTATTTGATTTAGCTCTAGTCGATAACTGCTTCAACTCTATTCGAATAAACCAAATTCGATTAACTCCTATAATTCCATTCGAATAAATTATATTCGATTTTACTCTATTCGAATAACTAAATTCGATTAACTCCTTTTCGAATAAACTATTCATTTATAAAGATTTACTTTTAGTAACGGTTCTTCACTTTACAAATGATTTCCCTTTTAGTAACGTTTTTCCTTTTTATAACGTTTTCCTTTTTTATAACATCCCATTCGGTTATAAACAAATTTCCTTTTTATAACTCTATTTATTTTCTCAATATTTCCTTTTTATAAAATCTCCTTTGATTGTTATAAATATTATATCTTTTATAAAATCCTTTGAATTTATAAATAATTTATTTTCAATATTCATTTTGAAAATTCCCTTTTCTAAATATCTCCTATTTATAAATATTCCAATTTATAAATATTTCTTATTTATAAATATTCCATTTATAAATATTTCATTTTCATATATCACTTTGAAAATATTCCCTTATCAACATTTTGGTATGTTATGGTATTCAACATATCAAATCACGATGATCAGTATCGTTCAACACATATAATCGACAACAGATTATATATCACCATATATGAAAAACAATAAAATAACTGTTGAGGAATCCAGTCGGATTCCTCCAACCTGTTTCCCTGCATCCACAGATGTTACACAATAAAATCAACATCAGTTTCAGTTCCATATGATATATTCAGTTAAAAAGAATCAATATAGAAATTCAACTAACTGACTAGCAGTTCAATCAAACAATCAACACACAGTAAATCAGCCAATATTTAACAGTTCTAAAAATACAACATGAAATTATAAACTGTTCAGAGTTAGTGAGATTTACTCACTTTGGCAGTTCATCGTTAAAGAACGATAAACCGTTGTTTGATTTGAATCAAACAATTTAATTCGCCATAAATTTATACGAGCCCCTATCCACTTCCAGTCAGTTCCAGCATGTAGCCACCGTCCCCACGATCCCGATGGATCTTGTTTCGCTGAAAACGATATCGTATGATAAAGTTATCAAACTTCAAAGTTATACGAGTATTTAATATTAAATTAAAACAAAATCCCTAATTTTACTTTGGGCTTACTTTAAAAATACGGCCCATCAACCACTCGTTAATGCCCAAGCCCGCTAGTTAGCCTTCTTCCCCAATTTGTAAAAACCGACTTGATGTTCTTGCTCTCACCATTTCCGTATCCTTTGCAAGTTTTATTCCTCACGTTGGCTTCACAAAAATGCTAACACTAATCACCAACATACCCCTCATCCAATCCTGCACCCTACCCTACCAAAAGGCTTGAACTCGACGCTACTTCAGCAATTCCATCTTCAAGATTCTGTCTTGTGATATCTCTGTGCATGTTTACCTAGACAACACCCCTCCAAAGCTAGTGCATTCTCTAGTGAGTGACCCTGGCGGAGGTGGGGTGTTACATTTGGTATCAGAGCATGAGGTTTTACTAGACCAGACAAAAGTTTTAAAAACCCTTTTTGAAAAACTATTTTCAAAACCAATTAAGTATTTTTCCAAGGAAAGTCTAGTTTATTTTAAAAGGCTATTCCCCAAAAGCCATTAGCACTATCCTTCGTTTCCTCGTTCTAAATCTATCTTTTCCTTTTTCAGCATGACCAATCTTAACCTTCCCGAAGGAGTACCCATACCCGGATGGTTCCGAAGGCACTTGGAAGCTAGCGCCAACAATGCGGGCCCAGCAAACACTCCCACTCCTCCTCCCGTACCTGAGGTTCCTCTTCCTCCTCCTCCTCAGCGTCCACAAGCGGATTCCACGAAGATTTGCAAGGACTTTAAGGCGATGGGTGGAAAGAATTTTGTTGGGACAGAGACTTATGTTGAGGCAAGAAACTGGTTAAGGGAAACTGAATACCTTTTTGCTATCTTTGATGTAGAAGATCGTAGGAAAGTTCTGTTGGCAGTATGGCTATTGAAAGAGGAAGCTGCTTATTGGTGGGAAGTCACCAACGCTACTAGGCCTATAGAGACTTGGGCCGACTTTAGGATGAGGTTTGGGCTTAAGTCACTACAACAAAATAGGATATTAATAACGCTATTTAATAACAGGTTATTCTAAAGTGTTTTTATTTACACTAAATTATTTGCTTTCCTGTTGATTTTGTTCTGATCGTGTAACGCTCCCTTCAAACAATTATTCACCGTCTCCCTCTCATTTCACAAATTATTTTCACTCTCCCTCCAAAACCATTTCCCCTCCCTCCAAAACCATTTTGCCTCACAAAAATCCAAGTCGTTTCGCTTCAATCTCCTCAACCAATCAAAAAAGCAAACTGCTTCCATCTATTTTACGCATTATCAACATAGGCCGATTTGCCGAACACCTTTTTTTTTATAGAACTTCGGCTTTCTGAAATTTGAAAACCAATTACACTGCTTCTCAAACTCAAACAATTCGATAGCCAGAAATCAATCCATGAATCCAAAAATAAATTCGGTTAGTTCGGGGCTTTAATTGACTGAAGGAGGAGATTTCAGGTCGTGGGTGACGATTTAGAGGAATAGCGGTCAGGTGATAGATTGCGATTTCAGATTGTTCAGGAGTAGGTGGTTTTGGATGCGCAGTGGTTTATGGGGGTGTGGATTGCTTTCGGTTAGAGGAATTTAGGCGATTTGGGGAATTTGAGGATGGATTTTGAAAATAAATTGTCTAAGTTGCAGGTATATCTAATTCTGAAAATATATTAGGCATCCGGTTCAAATTCTTTGAGTGAATACTTAAATCTTAATTTAAAACTTTAAGTCTATAAAGTTTAAGTGAGCTAAAGACTTCAAGAATATGTGTGTGTGTGTGTGAATTTTTGCACAAATGCAACCCCTCTCTCACATAATAATTTTGAGAAATAAGAGCATTAGATGAAAAGCGTCGTTTTTGTAAAGAATATGTAAAGAATATTGGATGAATATTTGAGGATTGATGGTATGCGATCAGGGATAGGATCAGCCAGTAGGGATTTGTATAAGCAGTTTGGAGGAGGATCAGCTGCAGTGGTGTTTTTGGTGACATCTAGCGTTAGATGCAATGTGCAGTTTTGTGAGTTTGAGGAGTGGGAGATGGTGTGGTAGGTTCTATAAATGTGACCTTAGTGACTGTTGTGAGTGTCTTGGGATGATGTGAAATAGAAGCAGGTTTAAGTGTGTATATTCTCAGTTTTTATAATTTTTTCTGAATTTTGTTTACAACATTGCTAGATTTCTACGCAGTTAAATATGCTATGAATTTTTCATTGGGATTATTACATAGTATCAGCATGATTGATGAATTTGTGACTTACTAAGTACTAGTTATTAATTATTTTATTATTTCTAGCCAAGTTCTTGCAATCGAGTTTATTACATAGTATCAGCATAAATAATAAATGTGTTTGGCAAGTGTGTGTTTTTAGTATGCATGGGTGTTTCGGTAAGTGTAGATGTATGTATGCTTAGGTGTACGAATGTGTGTGTGTGTGATGTAGGGCCAAGTGTTCATGTAATGCTTGTTCAAATGTGTGACTGGATGCATTTTGATTATTTTATTTATAACCAGGTCCTTAGATATATGCTTAATTCTAGTTCTGGTTAGTTATGGTGATTTTAAACCTTATATCTCTCAGTATAATCTGTGTATGACCAGCCTGAGCTGTTGGTCCTCAATTTAAGGTTTAATTGCAATATGCTTATGACTAAGTTTTTGTAGAAAAATTCTTAAAACTAATTTTATCCTTAATTAAATCATCTATAACTTCCCTCACTATGAGGATGCTATACTTGGTTCAAATTTCCTGGATATACCTTTTAGTCAAGTTCACGAAAATAATACAAGAATAAGAATATATTGCTAGGTCTTAAAATGAAATCATTCACCATTTTAAATAGATTCGTTAACCTATGATAGAATGGATGAACTTACTCATATGGAGTATGGAAACCAATCTTATCATTTTCCTAGTTGAGGTTATCATCCATACAGTTATCACAGACAGGCAGTGATTGCATTTGATTATTTCCGGAATATATTATTTATATACTTCCATAAAGTCAATTTCATTTGGTGATATCGGAGTATAAATATATGGCTTGATGGTGAACCATTCACTTCCTTGTGAAAATCAGTGGTATACATCATTCATATAATCATAGTGTAAGTGATGTATCCTCTGTCTCATTCATATCAGCATGCATTAAGATGCATTATTGTCATCTGTATGCTTCTATGTACAGGCACGGTTTCGAAAGCTGTAGGTCGCCCTTTTGCCTAAATTGAGGTGTGTAATATCCCGGTTTTAACTATTAGTATGATACAGTTTTTCACTAGCTATCGTTTTTATTATTTAATAAGGTACAACTGTTTATCGTTACATCTATATTTTTTGTTGAATTTGCAGGAATGCTTTACGAAATGCTTCAAATAATGGTGTTAGACTGCAAGTACAAGGTAAATATGTGTGTGTTGTATGGCTTTGAAAAGATTCTTCTTTTATTTATAATATATTTTTCATTTGGCTTGATGGTATAAAAAGATTACGATTGATAATGGGATACTACGACATATACTTTTAAAACCCCAAGAGATGGTTACTGAAATCAAATACTATGGTGTTGATAATCTATTGGAAGCTTCTAACAAGGACGATGATAGAGGGTACGCATATCATTCTCCCTTCATCCCATGTTTCTTATTATTTAGTTCAAGACAAGACAACTTTGCTTATGCTTGTAAATTTGAAGCATGCACTTAGACCTTTTAATTTCATACTTAACCTTTTATTATTTTCATGCGTAGTTTTTTTTTGAAGAATTTGGTATAACGGTGCTAAGAAAGATGGTTTTTTATATACACACACACACACACACGCACACACACAAAAATCCTAGACGTGACTACTAGCTGCTGCATGAGAATGCATTATTACTAATCCTGTACAGTCATTTTCTCCTTCTGTTTCTTTTTATGACCAATGCTTTATGCATGAAAGACAGAAAGAAAGAAATAACGATATGATAATACTATTGTACACTATGTTATTAAATAATTTGTTTTGCAAATTCTTCTTTCCATCTCTATAAAAATTAAAGAGTCAGTATGGAACTTAGGATTGCACTTTTAACAATTTTATATGTAGGTATTGGGATGTAGTTTTTGGTAAGCTAGGACACCCAGGAACTTAGGATTGCACTTTTGACAATTTTCATACATAGTTTGCTTTCTTTTTTTCATTGCTTTGCTTTTTTCCTTTTGACTCAAGGGCTGTAGAAATTTTAGTATCTTGATGCTTTCTTTCTTTCTGACATGTTTATGCTTTTTTGTTCATGAAGGCTCGCTTCTTTCTTCAGTATCTTATATCAGGTGTTAGTTACTGTTTTTATAAAGTGAAGTCTGATTGTTGCATTCTCATGTTTATGGAAGTAATCTTTTTTTTTTTCCTTTTTCAGTATAGAGTATAAATCTTTTTTGTTTTGCTCACAGATAATTTGCAATTATGTAGGTGTCTAATAATTAATATTATTTATGTAGACTCACCTGCTAGTGTTCGATTATCATATTCAGGTAATGTTTTGGATTATATAATCGGAGATTTGAAAACAACATCTGATACACATGCTTTTCTCTTCAAGGTGATTTGAATCTAACACAAATCTATGATACGAGTTTATTAGCAATAACAACTAGTAACACTTAGCTAGCTTCTTGTATTTTAACGGTGGTTCAATTTATATCCTGAATTCCTTCAAAATGAATATCTTATTGCTGTGGAATCATATGCTGGGGTGTGTGTTCCCACTTTCGCTTATGAAGTTGCTAATGTTACGCTGAGTTGTTCAGAATCACTATACCATGCTTATGGTTGTGTATAATATGATGAATATTGTCTTAACATCAGTTATTTGATGTATACTCAGGAGTTAAAGCTGGTCTGAGTCTTACATTTTTTTTCTTTTTCATCTAACATGTAAAATTTTACCTGCAAGGGCACAAAAGCACTCTGTAACATGGCAGAATGTGATCCTACAGCGTAACCTCGGCCATGATTAAAACAAGTGCATATTACATGGACGCAAGCAAGCATGGCTGACACCTTACACAAATGACTACAATCAACAAATGCTATTTCACAACCAGTACTGCATAAACTTTACCCTTCAGTAAATTATACTTAATGATATAATTTTATTTTTGTACTACTGCTAGCATACCACTGATCTCTAATGGTATTTATGATGTTTGTGGAATTTATATTGTTCTTCTTGCATCTACAGGCTTGGATAGGCCTCTGCCATAATTGAAACGATAAGTGAAGTCCAGCCTGTTAAAGGTTTTGCTCCTTTACCCTTTCCTTTGTTCTTCCGATCATACTGTTCCCACAAGAATCCTGTTCTTTTTTTTCCTTTTTTTTTTGGTAATTTTGAACTACATTTCTGATTAAATTTGTCCTCAGCTCCTTGTACTGTGTTTGTGATTTCTCTCTGTATAGACCATCAGCTTGAGAGTAATGGTTGAGACTAGAAAGAATCAAGTAGTTCATGTTGATCCAAATAGGTCCTCTCCAGTAAGGTGGGTCATGCTTAGTGTTTTACTTCATGTATATTGAGCTTGTTTTAAACAGTGAACGCAACCCATAATCCATTTATATATTTGATAGATTCGATATGAGTTCTAGTTGTTTTTGAAGTACCCATGAATCAGTGGGGATGATTCCCATCATGAATGGGAAAAGGCTGACATAGCCAAAATGAGGAACTAATGAGAGATCGGGCTTTTCTAAATTCTGACGTAAAAGCTCTCTTTTTGGACCGTCAATACCTTGTATTTCGTACCATTTCAGCTCGAAATAATCCCCGGAAACATCATCCAGACGTATCTGATTGAGACTTTCAAAATTGATAGTTCCTCAGCTATCCAGCGGTATTCCTTTCCCGGTTTCATTTGAAGAAATTGAGAAATTGAATCCATACAATTAGCAGTAGGAAGCATCCAACACCTTAAATATAAAGGGCATTCATCACTAGAAGGGTGGGAAGCTCGTGGATAATCATCCAATCCTGATGACAGTGATTTAGGATTCAGTTCCCTTTTTGTTGTTGTGTCTCTGCCATGCCAATAGAAAGAGTCCACGTCTTTCCCTAGCTGTGTAGTAGTAAACCACTCAAACCATGTGCCAAGACGGTTGTAAGCTCTATTAAGAAATGTTTTGATCTCCTCGTTTTCTTCCAGCGAAAACCTATTTTCTCTTGAGCTGCTAATCAAATTGCGCAATAGACGAAATAAGGTTAGAGGGTTTCCATATGATGGATGTTGAAAAACAACTTCCTCCGGCACTTTACTAAGAGCTTCAACACCTAGTATTTATTCCCGAGGAAACCATCCATCCATATTAATCAAATCTGCTTTACCTTATCTTTTCCATATCCTATCTTCGATGATTCTCTATCCTCCATGGCATAGACTTCATTGCTTTTAATTGCTACATCCTCCTAACATAATCATCAATTGGGATGGCTTCCAGTTGTGCGGAGACAGTATGCTTTTTAGGTCCATGCAGAGTCTGCAATTGTTATCCATGCTTATGCTCTTGCTAATTACTTTAAACCTTACGACTTAACAATTATTATGACTATTAGGTTATTATCACAAGTATGCCTTATGAGTTTAAGTCTAGGATACGATAATACCTTTTTTCTCTTTATTTACCAGTCGGTGTAAACTGTTTTTAAAGAATTCCTGTGTGATTTAACGGGTCGTGAAACTCATATCTACGTCTGACCGCTGCTAAAATGACAAGCCTTTGGATTAGATCCCACAAATCTTGAATTTTCAATGTAGAGGTTGCACCTATAAAAGCTGCGGGTTGACAATATGAGAAGTATTTGAGGATTCTGAAAAGAAAAAAAACTGGAAATTTTTGTTTTCAGTTTTTGATGATGGGAGAGTGAAGGTGGAGATGTTGTTGAATTTTGAGATGGTGGAATTAGAGTTGAAGCAGACAGTGGATTGTCAACACAGGTAGTGGATTTCGAGATGTTTTTTGATGATAGGAAAACATGTGTACTGGTGGGTTGTCTCGGTAGTGGATGTGTTCGGGGAGGAGTGAAAGGTGAGTAATGGATGTATTATGAGTACTGGCAGTTTGGCGTTCAATAATGGAGATAGGCAGTGATGTGCACAGAAGGGTGTGGTTGCTGGAAGGGGTTGTGGTATTAGTTCTGGGGTTGTAAGGCAAACTATTTATATGTATTCATCCTAGACCAACAGTTAAAAGATACCCATTGTCAGCATAACTGCCACTACGTGCTTTGTAGCTCGTTTCTTGAACCAGCTATTTATTGGAAGAGAACTGATTGTACCATCTATTTTGCTTTTGGGTAAAAAAAAGGAATAAATTAGTTGATGCAGATTGTGGACAAATCGTTAGACATATAGTATATCATGTATTATCAAACTTATGTATGTAAAATTAAAATCTTCAGTCGACAGTTACCGTAAATTTTCAGCTCATAAAACATGTACATAAAACCTAAAATAATTGCAAAATTTACCGCCCTACAAGTTATGATGTGGCATCTAGTTTAGTATTTGCCTTTTACAAGAAACATGGACAGTTATTGAGGTATTCACACCAACGTCAGCCAAGTGATAAATCTACATATACCCATTATCAAGGCCAAACAGTTATTGGGGCCACTGAAGTTTTGACAATGAAAACAAAATGCTACTTCTGCCACCCACTGAAAACTGTTGTTATTGCAGCTCAATTTAATTTTTTATATGCAGACTCATAATTACTCGATGCTATAGGTAAATGGGGGGACTTCTTTTTCAGATTTATGCTGTGGAGCTCTGTTAGAGCATTTGCTTCCTCGTGGACTACAGTACTGCCTGTTCACAGTGTACCAGCTAAGGTATTCTTGATTGGCAGAAAATCCTCCAGGTTTGAGTCTCACATTGAACTTCAAGGTTCAGTGTTAATTACTTCTACTCTATTGTTTTCTTGGAAATGAACAAAAAAGTCAATAATAATTTTGTTTTGATTTATAAATACAGGTGTATATGGCTGGAAATGGCATAAACGATGAAGTATTTGATGGGAATGCTCTTGTTCCATTTGCTCATGGAATGGGACTCATATCTGATTATTTGTTTCAGGTTTCATAACTTTGAAGCATGCACTTTATGATTCACTGCTGTTGCCATATAATTTTGAACAATATATTCTCATAGGAAAGTGCTACAGCTCCCGGAAATAGGGGGTGCGGGAAAGTGCGAAAGTCCGCAATTTAGGGGGGGCTATGCGATTCATAGAGGAACGTGGTAAAAAATTCAACATCAGCCGCTGGATCTCACTTTCACATTTTTTGACAAAAAATGGTTCGGGCGTTTTAGCAATTTTGATTCTCATATCATGGTTATTTTTTATTTTAATGCTAATGGTAGCCTAGAACATATTTCTTCAGTGCTACTAATGATAGGTGTACTATAGTGATTGTTAAATCAAATTACATTTAAGAGAAACAAGTTCAGTTTTTTATAGTTACTTTTTCTTATAGTTTTTTATGTTGTTTTCGGTACAATGTGCGTTTGCAGGAGGCTGAGACTCGTGGAACTTGCTGGAATTATTCACAGAGTGAGAACGATAAATGCCAAGAAATATTGGACTGAGTTGATGGGGTAATCTTAAATTTACTACAGTATCTTCTCCTATACTTCTTACCAGACTTTTGCTGATCAGGAACTTGATGGTCTGAACATATATGATATTCTTGAGCCTTGCTACCATAGCCCTGAAATAAAATTACAAGTAGATGATAGTGGAAAATTGCTTGATAGTTTTCAGAAAAATAGAAGAAACTAGTAAACCATTTCCTGTTAGAAAGAGAATGCTTGGCTGTGCTTGGCCTTTGAGAGAGCTCCAGCGAAACCAGGACGTGTTCCTACATGGCCTGAGCTTAGGAGTAGTTTAGTGCCATGCATAATATGTTTCATTTTTATTTGTATTCAGGATGTATGGCTAACAAAAACAATTAAGCAACTTCTTTTAGAGAAATTATACGATTTAAATGTGAGAAATTATATGCATGAATATTTGATATGTTTAATATAATGCGTTACATCTCTATATTTATTATCTTCTATAATTCTTGCATCGTTTAAATGATTTTATGTAAAAAGATTATTATTGCATATTTTGATATGGTATTGAACATTGTAATTTATGAATAAGAAGTGTTATAACTATATGACATAAGCGTTATAAAAAAGTAATGTAGGCTATACTATAACATGTTGATATAACAGCTTCATATAGCCGCTATCGAATGAGTATGTTATTGCGGCTATACTGTATTATAAAAGTTCCTACCTTCATTGAGATTTAGATGTTTAATAGCGGCGAGAATGAGCTATTGTTTTTAAATAACATAGAGGTGTATTTGTGTTATAAAACCATGCTCTTTTATAGCGGCTTCTTTTGTGTTATAAATATCCAGCAGTTTTTTATAACATGTTGATATACAACATTTATCGAACCGCTATAATATTGATTAATAGCGGCTATATGCTGCTATAAAAGACAATTTCTGTTGTAGTGAGTTTCTATCATCTGCTGAAGAGAATCTACAATTGGAGAGGTTTATATCTTTAAAGCAAGGGGACATGACCGTGAGGGAGTATGTGAATAAGTTTAACCAGCTTGCTCGATTCAGTTTAGACATGGTTAACACACCTCAGAAGAAGGCTCTACGCTTTGCTCGAGGATTGAATGAGCCATTGCAAGGTTTGGCCATGTCTCATATACCCATGGGGGCCACTTTTGAGAGCTTAGTGGATATGGCCTTGCTTCAAGGAGATGATAAGAATGGCAAGAAAGAAGTTAAGCTTAATGAGACTCAAACCAAGAAGGTGGACTCCAAGTGGGGAGGCAATCAGAGCAACCAGAACAACAGGGGTACCAAGGCCAATAACAACAAGGCAAGGGAGACAAGCAAGTGCAACTTTTGTGGGATCACTGGACACATAATCAAAGATTGTAGGAAGAAGAAGAGGAAATTGGGAGAATGCTTTCATTGCGGAGAATCTGGACACTACAGTAAGGATTGCCCAAAGGAGCAAGGACAAGGGCAAGGACAGACTCAGCAGTAGGACCTTCTGGAGGGCAGATGCATGCTCTCAACACTACTCCAGCTCCGAACCGAGGTAGTATTTCTGTAGAAAGCCTTGTTTACATTTCTGGTTTTCCTGTTCGAACTTTATTTGATTCTGGCGCATCGCATACCTTTATTTCTTCTGACATTGTTGAAAGTTTGCACCTAAGTACTAGTCTAGTTGAGGATCCCGTTAGTGTTTCAAATCCAATTGGGGGTTCCGCCCATCTATCTATGATTTGTATGGATTTGAGGATTTCTATCTTGACCGTAGAATTCACATGTAATGCTTATGTTCTCGGGTTCATGGGATACGGGTTGATTTTGGGCCTGGATCGGTTGTCCAGTTATGGAACCATTCTCGATTGTGAGCATAGGGTAGTGAGGCTTATGACTCGCCTTGGCAATACCCTAGAGATTTCTTGTAACCCTCTGGATCCCGTCATGTTATGTTATCTTGAATCCCTCGACTCGTCTATTGACAATCTTCAATCTGTGAGGGTGGTCCGAGAATATCCTGATGTTTTTGAAGAGGTGAAGGGGTTACCCCCTAAACGCGAGATAGACTTCCGTATTTATCTTGTTGATAATGCCAAGCCAGGCACATGGCCCAGCGAGAAAGAAAAGAGCTTAGCAAGCAATACAAGGAGTTGCTTGAGAAAAATTTCATTAGGCGAAGCATTTCTGAATGGGGTGCTCCTGTGGTATTCGCTACTAAGGCGGATGGTTCGCTTCGTCTATGTGTTGATTATCGTGAGTTGAACAAGCTAACAAAGAAGAATAGGCACCCATTACCGAGGATTGAAGATCTCTTTGACCAGCTTGTAGGTGCTTCTGTTTTCTCTCAGCTCGATCTAGCCACCGGATTCCATCAGCTTAGAGTGGCTGAGGATAGTATTGACAAGACTGCGTTTAGGACTCCAGATGGATTCTTTGAATGGCTTGTCATGCCATTCGGTTTGACTAATGCACCCGCATACTTCGTTGATTTGATGAGTAGGGTGTTTAGGGAGTTCCTTAACAAGTTTGTGGTTGTCTTCGTGGATGATATTCTGATCTTCTCTAAGGATGAGGAAGAGCATGCTACACATCTCAAGGAGGTTATGGATACGCTTAAAGCTCATCAGTTAAAAGCCAAGTTCTCCAAATGCCATTTTTGGAGAAGGGAAGTTCGGTTCCTTAGGGAAATAGTTTCTAAGCAAGGCATAGCTGTGGATCCCGCTAAAGTAGTGGCAGTACAAGACTGAAAAGTTCCGAAGAATGCAACAGAAGTGAGAAGCTTTCTCGGTCTGGCAGGATTTTATAGGAAGTTCATTAAGGACTTCGCTAAGATTTCAGCCCCTCTTACTAAGTTAACGAAGAAGAACTTAGTCTTTGCATGGGACTTAGAGTGTGAGCTTGCTTTTCAAAGGCTCAAGAAAGCCCTCACCACAGCTCCAGTTCTAGCATTACCCGATGGAGGGAAGTTGTTTACCGTGTATACCGATGCATGCGGCACGGGACTAGGCGCTATCCTGATACAAGAAGGGAGAGTGATATGCTTTGGGGGTAGGCAACTCAAAGTTCATGAGAAGAACTATCCCACTCATGATTTGGAGTTTGCGGCGATCGTCTTTGCACTCAAATCTTGGCGCCAATATCTTCTAGGTGAAAGGTTTGAGTTATATACTGATCACAAGTCGCTCAAGTACCTCTTCTCGCAGAAAGATTTGAATCTAAGGCAACAGAGGTGGATGGAATTCTTGGCATCATATGACTTTGATATAGCTTATACCCCTGGCAAGGGTAATGTTGTGGCGGATGCGCTAAGTAGAAGAAGGTTGACTTTGAGTCCCTTGTTTGTTGAGATGAAGAGCCTAGAGTTCTTGGCAACCTTTGATTTTACACCAGCTGTTGAGTCAAAGACTGGTTCGTTAGCATCCCTTGAGCTTAGACCTACACTTCTTGATCAAGTTGGGACTTCATAGAGGGAGGACCCGTAGATAGTCGAGATCATGGACAAGTTGATTCGGGGTGAGACGTCAAGTCACCTCGCTAGATATACTATTGATGATAAGGGATTGCTAAGGCGTGATGGAAGACTATGTGTCCCACAAGTGGGAGACTTAGTAAATAAAGTTCTTGAGGAGACGCATCACTCGAGGATGACCATACATCCCGGAGGGGATAAGATGTACCGGGATATGAAGCGCATTTTCTTTTGGGATGGGATGAAAAAGGATGTTGCAGAGTTTGTTTCTAGATGCATTGTTTGCCAACAAGTAAAGGCCGAGTCGAAGAAGCCCGGTGGGCTACTGCATCCATTGGAGGTCCCGCAATGGAAGTGGGAAAGTATCTCTAAGGATTTTGTGGATGGATTGCCGAGATCAAGGAAGGAGAATACTAGCATATGGGTCACAGTGGATAGACTCACGAAGAGCGCTCATTTCATTCCAGTAAAGAGCAAGAGGGCAGCATTATGGCTAGTATCTGTTTATCTTCGGGAGATAGTGCGATTGCATGGAATTCCTTCTAGCATAGTGAGCGATCGTGACCCAATCTTCACTAGCCAATTTTGGAGTAGTTTGCAAGAAGCGATGGGTACACGATTGAATCTAAGTACAGCCTATCACCCACAGATGGATGGTCAGACCAAAAGGGTGAACAGGGTACTAGAAGATCTGTTGAGGCTATGCATTCTTGACTTTTGTGGCACTTGGGAAGAACACCTTCCTCTCATAGAGTTTGCTTATAATAACAGCTACCAAGCAAGCATAGGGATGGCACCATTCGAAGCTTTGTATGGGAGGCCGTGCAAGTCACCAACATGTTGGTGGGAGACGACGGATAAGCTAATACTTGGGCCCGACATGATAAGGGATACATCCGAGAAGGTTGAGTTGATTCGAAGGCGGATGAAAGCGGCCCAAGACAGACAGAAATCCTATGCAGACAAGCAAAGGACAGACTTGGAGTTTGAAGTTGGAGATATGGTCTTTGTGAAGGTTTCTCCCTTGCGAAATGTGGTTCGTTTTGGAGCAGTTGGAAAGCTAGCACCAAGGTTCGTAGGATCCTTCCCTATCATCGAGAAGATTGGGCAAATGGCTTATAGGGTGGAATTGCCCGAGAAGCTAGCTGGAGTGCACAATGTCTTTCATGTCTCACATCTCCGAAAATGCCTACATGAATCAGCCGAAGTAGTTGAGCCTAGCATTCTTAAAGACGTGGAGGTAGAGAAAGAGGCAACCTTGAGGCGAGCTCTGATTCATATCTTGGGAACGGAGATCAAGAAGCTGAGGAATCGAGAAGTCAAGTTAGTAAAGGTTCAGTGGAGTGAAGCCGATGAAGATGCAACTTGGGAAACCGAGGAGAAGATGCGTGGGCTTTATCCATTTCTTTTTTAGGGTACATTCTCAATCTCCTTCCCTAGTTAGCATATTTTTCTTTTGCTATCCATGTTTATCTTGTTATCTCGTTAATCTTGTCATGAGAACCTTAGGTAGAAACCCTTTTGGATGAAACATGTATTTGAAACATGTTATGCTTGATGGTTGCAAATGGTTGCAAGTGTTTGCAAGTGGTTACTCGTGGATGCATGATACACACTACACCAAAAAGGCCAATTTGGCGCAACGGGATGAGGGGATTTGATACGGCTTAAAGCCGTATCAAATTTGGTTGTGCTCATACTCGTATTAAATTCACTTGGCACAACCGATGGCGATCCGCACCACCTCAACATTTAAAATCTAGCCCTCCATCTTAAAGCTTTGGATCACTACATTTTTGACAAGGCTGTGACCCGTATCAAATTTTTCATCTCCCGCAACAGCTAAAACTATTTTAACTCCCCGCTATTTTTTCATTTCCCTCAATCCCTAATATTCCCTAAATCAACTCGCTCCCCTTCCATCTTTGTTTTTGATTGCCTCGCTCCCATTCATCGGCCGTCCGCAACATACTATTTCTGTTCTCCTCCTATTGTTTGGCTATTTCTGTTGTTTACTTCTCTTTCCAATTTCCTATTGATTAAGAAATCAGCTAAGGAATTTCAATTGTTAGTGATAGGGCAGCCTGAAAGGTATAAATCTTTTATCTGTGTTTCAATCTTTTTTTAAGCCTTTACTTCTAGTTAGTTCCATTCTATGTGGAAAGATTAGGGTTTTATGCTATGACCTAAAATTTTGATAATTTTGGAGATATTTGACCTGAGTTTCTACTGCGTTTCGTAGTTAGTGAAATCATGCATGCTTAATTCAGTGTGTGTTTCTGACTGATTAGGAGAGTTTGGGTTGACAATATAGCTTATGAATTTTTACTGGTTTGTAACTAATTGCCTTAATAAAGTCATTGGAAAAACATGTGCCTGATTTAATAAGATCGACAAGAAAGATTTCAGAAACCAATTTAAGCTAGTTTTCAAATTTTTTATTTACTTATTGCATATCTATTATACAATTTATCACCTATTGTGAGTCTAAAAATATAGTTCGCTAATAAATTTGTGTTTGAAAACTGAGTTTGTGGCACAATGGAATGAGTTTCCGAAACTGAGTTTGCAAACTCGTTCCGCAACTGAGTTTGCAACAAACTCCAGTTTCGAACAAAGTTCGCAAACTCAGTCCGAAACAGAGTTCGCAAACTCAGTCCAGACTGAGTTTCCAGAACTGAGTTTGCGCGAGTTTGTTGCAAACTCAGATCGAAACTGAGTTTGCAAACTCAGTTTCGAACTGAGTTTGCAACAAACTCGTGCGAACTCAGTTCCGGACTGAGTTTGTGAACTCAGTTCAAAACTGAGTTTGTTCCTTTGATTAATATATTAAAATGTTAGTATATTTTGCAGTGTGATTTCATTAAACATTTCAGAGAAGACTTGCATCGGCATCTTTTGAGTTCTGATTTTAGAAAAGCCTTGACGTGTTGCAAAAGGTAGCTTTCTTATTTTCATTATCATTATTATTTTGGTCATGTTTCATAACTATGCAAAATTTCAATGTATGGTCATGGTTACAGGCTCTTCCATTAAGTTTGAAAGATATGATCGAACTTATTGATATACTTCTAAGGTGGTTTGTCTTACGGTTTTATGAGTCGAACACCACATGATTATTGAAGGTATGTTGTACATTCATGTAGTTTAGTGCAGTTTTCACTTATTACTTGCAAGCAGTTAACTCAGCAAATACATGAGCTTCTTAGTGTTGACATCCAGTAAACTAGTACCAGGTTCTGGATTTCCTTCCTGAAATTTTTGGTATTCTGAAAGAAGGTGGTTACATTTTGACTAATGCTGAGGCTGCAATATTTTAACTGATGCTGAGACTGCAATCATCTGATTGTGGTTGTGTATAGAATTACATTGTTGGATCTTCTTCTTCCTGTTGAGGGCAAATGATCAAGAAGAGGTATTATATTCCATGTCGTGTGATTCAGATGGCTAACTCGAACTGAGTTTGCAAGCTCAGTTCGAAACTGAGTTTGCAAGCTCAGTTTGAAACTGAGTTGGCAAAATCGTTCCGAAACTGAGTTCGCAGACTCAGTTCCGGAACGAGTTCGCAAACTCAGTTCTGGAACTGAGTTCGCAAACTCAGTCCGAAACTGAGTTCGCGAAATTCA
Organism: Allium sativum; assembly: GCA_030737875.1. NCBI lineage: Eukaryota > Viridiplantae > Streptophyta > Magnoliopsida > Asparagales > Amaryllidaceae > Allium > Allium sativum. The sequence goes on from CM060920.1 coordinate 658,958,708, forward strand.
GATGAAGTTAGCCTTATTATCTAACAAAAATAACAAATTATACTGTTTCGGCTTGGACTAGATATATGAGACAAGTAGAGAAAGAAAAATACCATTGACATTCGTTCTTTTATTCTTCTTCAATCTCTGTTCTAGAGCAACTACTGGCTACAAATAATGTAGTGTTGTTAATTTATGTAAAACAGAGAATAAATTAATTAGGACCCTTTTATTATGTACCTGAATAGAAAAGATAACGTGAAAGTAGTTGTTCATTCATCCTTAATTAATACAATTTTATGATTTCTAAGAATTAAATTCCAAATCTGGGCATGCATGACTCAGTTCTGTAATTTTCATCAACATGTAAGCTTCCGAGATCCAAATGATCACTATCCTCCTCTGATAATTTTCATCAACATGTACATGTGCTCAATTTGTAATTGAACTGTATGAAATTATGTGGGTTTTCAAACAAATCTTATGAGGGTTATGGGACTAATTTGATGAGTAAATTTCTGCTCCTTTTTTCCTGTGAATCCTACCTAAGGCATTTTACTTATTTCCTAATATGATATCATTGTTTTCAGCAACCATGATGTTTATATGTGATAAAGTATATATTTCAAACACTCTCTCTCCCTCTCACACACACATATATTTTTTTTAATGTAATTTTTGTCAACATGTTTCTGTTTTCAATTTGTGATTTACAGACTACATGATATTTTATGCATTTTCAAATACTTGTTCAGATCTTATGATAGTTATGTGACTAATTTGATGAGTAAAACTGATACTTTTCATTCCTATGAATCATGTATGAGGTTTTTTTACTTGTTTCCTAATACAATATCATTGTTTTTCAGCCACCATGATGCTTATACGCGATAAATTATGGAGTCAAATTAATTAAGTGCTTATTCTTTTTTATATTAATGGTTATTAGGACTTCCTATTTAATTAACCACCTATGTTATAGCGAACATTAGCCAACTTGCTTCTTTTCTTTTTTTCATCGGGGCTTTGCGTATTTTCACGTGTTATTAATGCAATTGTTTCTTAACATCTTTTATCATCTTCCATACAGATATTTTTCTTGTCCGGTGTTGCTTTTTTACTTGACTGGAAATCGATGCTGCAGTTCACAAATAAAATGAATTACAAGGTATGGCAATTGTATGAGTATATGTTTTCCCTTTTTTGTTATATGTCAGGGTACGATACCCTTTTTTGTTTCGCGCCTGAGTTTGCAAACTCAGTCGCGGACTGAGTTTTGCGACTCACTGAGTTTGCAAACTCAGTCGCGGACTGCGTACAAACTCAGTCGCGGACTGCGTTTGAAAACTCAGTCCCGGACTTTATTACATCATATATTTTAGTTCGGTTTAGTCCAATATATTTTAGCCACGGACTGCGTACAAACTCAGTCGCGGACTGCGTATCTCACTATATACACTTTAGTTCGGTTTAGTCCAATATATTCATCATGTATTTACCTAACTTTATTACATCATATCAATGCAGGAAGGCGATTTTGAGATGAAACACATTGATAGGGTATGGTTCAAAATTTATCTTTTCAATATTTTATTTATCTTTCAAAAAGCTTCATAATTGTAAGCATTAGAAAGCCGTGTATGGTTCAAAATTCAAATTTATATTGTGTGATCACTTTTGTAGACTGATGTAAACATCATCCCACTATTGGTGTAAACATTCAAAATTATAATTATAAACATTCAATTTAGTCTTGATCGGTTATGTGAGATTTTGTTCTGATGTAAATTCTGTGATGTTTATTGTATTCAAATTGTTTTAATACTGGAGCTTTTGCTGTGTAATTTTTTTTGTTTAAAAAAAATTTTTTTTGATATGGGTTTAAGGCGTACCAATCCACTAATTTGATAAGGCTATAAGGCGTATCAATTTGATAATTTAATACGGGTTTAAGGAGTGCCAAATTGATAATTCGATACAGGTTTAAGGAGTGTCAATATGATAATTTGATACGGTTAAAAGGTGTATCAAATTTGATAATTTGATAAGGCTTTAAGGCGTGTCGAATTGAAATTTGATACGGGTTTAAGGCGTATCAAACTGGTAAATTTGATACGGGTTAGGCGTATCAAATTACTAATTTGATACGGCTCTAGGGCGTGCCTAAGTAACAAACACGCATTAATTTGATACGGATCTGAGCACTGCCAAATTGCATTTGATACGGATTTGAGCACTGCCAAAATGAGCTTTTTGGTGTAGTGACACGTTAGGCACTAAGATCGGCTCACACACTTTCATATTGCATATGCATGAGTGTTTATGCTTATTCATGGATGAAATTTGCTATGCTATCACGTGGATGTTGCATATGATTGAATGTTATGTGCACTCATGTAGAGATTATTCTGCATACATTTGGACTCATTTCACTAACATATTCTGCATTAAGGAGGTTTACTGAGTCAGTAACAGCCTGATTTTCGAATTAGATAGGTGCATATACACACACTTTTGCATATGTTCATACAGCATTAGAAATATTTTAAGGACAATAATTACTTGTGGATGATGTTTGAGTAGATGGATGATGGATGGTAGGATACGTTCTTCCTAACTTGGAGATTTCGAGGACAAAATCCTTTAAGGTGGGGAGAATGTAACAACCCGAATTTTTAATAACATGTTAAAATAGGAAATCAGGGCAGAATTAAATCATAAGTTAAGCATCAATGGGAACGGGTTACGCCATTGCGTTCATCTCAAAATTCTACTTGAAAACGAGTCCGAAATTTCGTAAATCGGAGTCCGTATGACCAAGATATGGCCCATAGAGGATTTCAGAAAATTCAAAATTCAGCCCGAAATTCAAAATCAGCTCCAAACAGATTGGGCGGGAAAATTTCCCGCTCAACCCCAGGTCGAATGCGGAGTCGACTGGAGAGTCGACCTGCCCCAGCCCAGGTCGACTGCCCAGTTGTAACACCCCGCGAATTCTATAACTGTGAAATTCACAAATTAAAGTACAATTAATTTTAATCAAAGAACTAAGGGAAACGGGATACGCCATTGCGTTCGTCTCGGAAAAATACGCGAAATAGAGTCCGAGTTTTCGAAAAACGGAGTCCGTATGAAGAAGATATGGCCTTCGGAAGTTTCTGAATTAAATTTAAAATTCAAACAGAATAAAACAGTTTAAAAATTCCAAAATGGGGCCCAATGGGCCAGGGCGGAAAAACACCCGCCTCACGCACCCAGGTCGACAGGGCTGTCGACAGGGCTGTCGACAGGCATGTCGACCTGGTCCAGAGCCAGGTCGAACCCAGTCCAACCTGGCTGGCCTATTCTATGTTGGTCGATTTTCTGTGGTCTGCTCTGTCATTAGGGCTAGGTGGCAGGCTCTAATTGGTCTCTCTTGCGAATGAATGGCTACGATCAATCCAAGCAACATCAATGGTCCTAATCAGTTTATAACCTCTATAAAAACAACCCTAGACTAACCCTAATCTATTCATTCAAAAATAAGAACAAAGCCGCCATGTTGCTGAGGAACGACTAGGGGTAGCCACCAATTGGAGAGAGGATTAGGAGGCAAATTCTAAGGCATAAAGCAACTCAATCAAATCAAACCGCATCTTCAAATCCCTAAAATTGAGAATTCGCCTCACCATAGTAAGTAGAGTATTACTTTGGTATGAACAAATAACTGTGTTGGTTTGTATACTTGATTGTGGTGATAAATAATTCATAATTTGTGCGTTACTATGATTCTTATCGATTTGGAATATTGTATACGTTTGGATATTCTCGAATTATGTTGTTCATTATGAAAAACTACATGCGGTAGTTTTATGCAAGTATACGTTTGGAATATTCGCAAATTATGTAATCCTTGCTGAAGCTACATGTATGTAGTTGTTTAATTGAAACTCATGCAAGTTTGGGGTTTTGCTACTATGCCATCATAATGTGTATTTTTATACAAACATCATTTTTATGAAGTAATTGGAATAAGTTTGGGTTATCATAGTCCATATGAAATTATGTTGAAAGTTTGGCATCATGATCTATGTATTAAGTCATGCTTTTGTACTAGAAAACCTATTTGCAAGCTTATGAATATGACTAGGCTATGATTGAGTTTAACCCGAGGTTGGATTGAGTTGTGATGTAAACCTGCCCGGAACCGCCCGGCTGTCCAGTAGTCACAACAATACCTATCCAATGTGGGAGGTTAAATATGGAGCCCAATAAGGACCCGAGGTTAGACTGAGTTGTGGCGTAAGACTGCCCGGAACCAACCGGCAACAGGCAGCCACAACAATACCTGTCTAATGTGAGAGGTTAGGGCCTTAATAAGACAATTAAGGCTGAGACAGGATTGTTAGGATTAAGTGAAATAAAGACTTAATCAAAATGGAACATGCTAAACTAAACGGACTGGTGGGGGTTAGGTTAGAAAACACTTAACCAACTTAGCATGTTGGCTAGAGATAGAAAACCTAGTAACGGGGGACCCTTTTCAGCAGTAACCCTAGAAGGTGTATCAGGATACCCTGAAACTAGGCAGGGTGAGGCACGATTACTGGGCTGATTGTAAGAGGTCAAATCGACGGCGGTGGTGTAGCAGTGTAGGTTCTAACGGGGTGCGGGCGTGCACACACTCCGGCGCAGAAAAATAAGGCACTGGACACCAGTAGCATACCTGTGCACTCTAGGATTGTGTCGGGCCGCCACCATGGGACTTGATACACCCCATGGTGGGACCAGCATAGGTAAATACAACATCGGGGGCCGTAAGACACATGTAACTATGCGAGTAGGAGCCGATCATCATAGAATGGATCACTTCACCCTGATTATGGGGTGCCAGTTGGAAACTAGTTTATATGGGTTCAGGGATTAACATGGGGTACGATAGTATATTCGACCCTAGATAACTTAACCAAGTTTATAGTGCTTTCGCACTTCTTGTTTATACTTATCATACCCAGTTCTTTATTCTTAGACAAAATAGTACTAGACTTACTCAGGCTTTATGTCTGACTCTACTTTTCTTTCGTCTTCTTTTCTTCCGTTCCCCCCCCCCCCCAGGTCCACAGGGAGGGAACACAGCAGCTTGACCAGCCTTAACATCCAGCTTGAAGAAGAGAAATGTATTGCTTGGACCTTTCCTTTTTGAACTATGGCTTTGGACAAACTCTATGGGGCTTTTGCAGTTTATCTATGTTCTATTTATGCTTCTTTAAATAATGTAATCAAGATAGATTATGAAAGTGTTATGTTTTTGGAAAAGATGTAAGACAATTATGGTGATGTTGTTGTAGCACGTATTTGCTTTTATGAAATAAAAGTTTGTTGATTTTCCGCTGTTTACAAATATGTGTTCTTATATCTGTCTTGTATATCTGTGACTTATACTTATAAACCTCCACCAAAATTAGGGCATTCCCTTTGAGAGTGACCCTAACAGAGGTGGGGTGTTTCACCAGTCGACTTGGGTGTCGACCTCCCTGGTCGGCCATGTTTCCCTGGTGCACCTGTTTGCTCCTTTGGTCTGGTCAGTTGGCCTGTGACGGAATTTGATGGTTCAGATCTAAACTAGGGTTAATCCTATGGCCTAAACTAGTCTCTACACCTATAAAAACACCCTAAGACCTAGCTTAAACCATCACAAATCATCCTAACAACTAAATTCTGCCAAAATGCTCCCTAATCATAGCCTCCATCTTCATCTTGAGAGCTTCTAAGGCAAAGAAGCAATCTTTCTCCATCAAATCAAAGGAGCTACTTATTTCTCAAGGTTTCTAGTGTTGCTACATCATTCCTAGAGCTTCTACAATGTCTCTATCTTGTTCTACTTGTTCTAGTTCTCATAGCCACGATTTGTAAGCCCCACTCTACTCTTAGATTTAAACTATGAAGTTAATATGAACATGTAGCAAGTTGAAATGGGATTTTTGGTGTAATACTTGTCTTAGGGCTATATTTGTATGCATAGATCCATTTATGACTCTTTTAATCTACGATTGTGGAACTATCATGAACCTAGTACCGTTCATCTTGATTTTTGGGTAGAAAGCTATGAGCTTTATTTGGGGATTATGCATAATGCAACATAGAACCCCTCATAACCTTGATGTTAACTTGCCTATGATGTTGAACTACATGCTACCCACAAGTTTATCACCGTATGTCAACTATTATCATGTTATCACCTTTGCCTATGATGTTGAACTACATGCTACCCACAAGTTTATTTGCTAAGTTTGATGTCATACATGTTTTGAGGCCAAAATTCTTATATGCTAGTTGTGATGAACACCTTTGCTTCAAATATCATCATGTTTAACTTATGACCAACTTTACCACCTTATGCCCATCTTGGTCATATTTTTATGTTCCTTGATTCACTTGTGTTGATGCGAATTTACGTGCGAATGGGAATACGTTATGGGTAGTTAGGCAAACTTGAAATGACATGAAAAACATGACATGAAATGTGACATAAAACTTGATTATGCTTGAAAACGTGAATGTGGTCATGACATGTGGAAAACCATAAAGTGCCCAACTCGAGGTTGGGTTGAGTTTGTAGCGTAAATCTGCCCGGAACCGCCTGGCAGATCCAGTGGCTACAAACAATAGGACCCAATGTGAGAAGTTGGTCATATCGCGCTTGAAACCCGAGGTTAGACTAGGTTGTGGTGTAAAGCTGCCCGGACCCGCCCGACATATCCAGTAACCACAACAAAGTCTAATGTGAGAGGTTGGGTGCATTAAATTAATTAATGCAACATGTTAGGGTTAAATCATGAACCACTTGGATACACTTAACCAACTTGATACATGATTGGATAGGGTTAACCACACTTAACCCGTTGGAAACCCTAGTTACGTGGTCCTTTTCAGCAGTAACCCTCTTGGATGTATCACGATACCCTAGGGACTAGGCTAGGGTGGGGCACGATTACCGGGCTTATTGTAAGCGACCAAAAAGACGGCAGAGTAGGAGCGCCAGTGTAGGTTCAGGCGGACTATGGTCGTGCACATAGTCCGGAGTTGAATAAAACAGACATGGGCACCAGTAGGTTTAGACTGTGCGTGCTTGATTCGTGTCAGTGGTTGGTACCCTAGGGCTTGATACACTCTAGGGTGGACCTAGCACAGTTCGACTACATTCCATGATTGGGCCGTATGACACCGACACTCGACGAGTTAGGCTTATAGGTAGCCGATCGACTAGATTGTATAGTTGGACCTTGACTTGGGTCAACTCATGATATTGGGCCAAGGGATCATTTCTTGTTTATACTTGACATGGGTTGGAATACTAGTACTATTGGTGCAAAACTAAACCTTGTATATGCAATGCCACACTTGATCTACCTTGTTATCTATTTATCATGCCAGTTAGCTACCATCTTTATGTCTCATCTCAGTTTCTCATGTTTAGTTAACTTCATTAGTTTTTATACTAATAGTAGGTAGGACTTACCAGTCTTTATGACTGACCCTTTTTCTTTCGCCTCTTTTCTTTCGTTTCCCCCTCCCCTAGGTTCTCAGGGAGGGAACACTAGTGCTTAGCTTGGACATTTGGCTTGCTTTCTTGACAGCTCATGTACGGTTTGGACTTGAGCTTGCTATGGCTTCACCACATCTATCTTGGGGATAGTTTACTTTATGTTATTTTCAGTTTATGTTTTCTAGACTTGTGGTAGTTGGAAAATAATGACTAAGTACTTTGATGTAAGTTGACTATTTGGTTTTGAAATGGTTAACTATGGTTTTTAAATTTCTACCGCTGTTTTACTTATTTATTTACCTATGTTCTTTCTTGTGATATCTCTGTGCATGTTTACCTAGACAACATCCCTCCAAAGCTAGTGCATTCTCTTGTGAGTGACCCAGGCGGAGGTGGGGTGTTACACAGACCCTTTCTCTTCTCTTTAGACTTCAGATATCCCTTCCTTCCTCTACACGGTGGCTACTTCAGGAAACTTCGGGTCAGCTACTCTCTTCTTTTTGAATTGGTCTGCTGCTCTGATCTTCAACTATTGTTTTGCTTTTCTTATGGTCTGGAAAGTGGTGTGTTGATTGAGGGGTATTCCATGCAGCAATACCAACTACCGCAATTTGGTCTGTGTATCGTCCTTCCATGTCTGGTAAGTAGGGTTTCCTTCATTGAGCATTGTGTTCATTACCTTTCGGTGGACTATTGCTTGTGTTCCCGGCTTCAACAACTAATGGGCTGATGGTATTGGCCTTGTTGTGGAGAGGAGGTGTTCAGTGCATACTTGAATATCGTCCATTTCAAAGCAACTTGAGGTTTGTTTTGTGTTATTGTAGTTTTTATGCTTTGCTATGCTTTGGGTTGCCTTCCTGGTTATTTGGATCCTTCTGTTTCGGCATTGTTTGGATTGGTATTTTACTCTTGCTGTTCCTTGCTTGCTGTTTGCACTGGGCGCTGGTTTCAATTCATGGGTTGTTGATGGGTTGGAGATCTTGTTTTGTCTGAATCTGTCATGCCGAACTGTTGTTGGTTGTGATTTGTTGATTTTGTGTTGGCATGTTCTTGCTAGGCTGAGTTGTTTTCTGTTGCTTCTTGGTGGAGTGGAGCTTTAGTTTCGTATCAGTTTTTTATTGCTGTTTTAGCTTGCTTCTCTAGGTTTAGATAGTGTTGGTTTTCGCTCGGCGAACCACTTATCTTTTGCTGTATTTTGAGCTTTTTATTCGATTTAAGGGAAAAAAATATTTTCCGAAAATTCATTAAAAAAATAAAAATAAATATAAAAAAATCACGTAAATTTATAATTAAATAAAAAAATTAATTGGAAAAAACCAGGGAGAAAAACACACAAAACAACGAAAATGCAGTAAAATGCATCGATATATGCACATATATTCAAATAGATGCATACATGTATCCATCTATTTTAGTTCTACCTCAAACTGCAGCATACATGCATACATATATGTCGATTTTATGAAATACGTGCATGTTTTCGTGCAATAATTCCATTTCTGCATGTAAAACATGCATACTTGTATATTTGCAAACAAGTATGCAGTTATACAAAAAAAACTGCACACAAGTATGCAAATATTGCCATGCCTTCGGCCTTCAACACATTCCTGCATACTTGTATGCGGTTATTTTGATTAACTGCATACATGTATGCAATTATTTAGAAGGTGTGGACAAATTCTTGCATGGGTATTCAAATATTTGTATACATGTATGCAACTATTGGTAATAGTTGCGTACATGTATGCAACTTTTTTTTTGGTTTCGTGGACTTCTGGGAACGTTTCCAAAACTTAGAGTTTTTTTTTATACAGTAACACATGTTTTTCTGGCCAAAACATGTAAAACGTGAAACTTTTGAAAACAAGGACCGGGTTTGCATTTTAAAAACGTAAGGGATGTTAGCCTAATTAACTTTGAAAATAGGGATGTGTGCCTAAAATTCACTAGATTTAACCTAGACAGTCCATTGTTGCAAAACCATAAACAAATCCCAAAAAAACAAAGCATCTATACCTGTAACCACGAAGGGTGGTCAACCCTTATGTAGAAGGGCAGTCGACCCCCTTCCAGGGTCGAGCCATAGAATTCATTTTCCTGTACGTTTCTTTTTATATTGATTATTTGATTAACAAGATTGATTACTTTCAGCTTGTTGATTATTTTTGTTTCATATATATATACACACACACACACACACACTTACACACAGACTCAAATCCTTGTGGAATATTCCCTTGTGCCAATCTATAATCAATTATATTTCGGATTTATATTTAATCAGTTTGAATTTCAAATCTTGTGTGTAAATAATTTACGTATAAGTTGTTTTATTAATAACTTCTGCATACGGATTTCGTTTTTAGCAAATAAAATATGAAAATGATCAGAATCTTGCCACAGAATTAACTGTAATACTTTCATAGCCCAATTCTCAATTGCCCAGAATTTTATTTTTCAACCCATTAATATTTTTGGCAAAGCCGACCGATTTTTATAGCGACCGCAAACATTTACTATTATAATAAATAATAATTACAAATTTATAGGAAATTTACATACCACCAACCTACTATTTCGATTTTTAAGGTATACCATCCACTATATATGGTCTTTAAAGTGGATCGACCACTTCAGCTATACAGGCTTACAGAGCTGGAGCTAGACCTAATTTATCTGGACTACAAAATTCAACATAATGCATACCACGCAGGCAGGTAAGACAAGTAACATGCTATAAAGTAACAAAGGTAACAGGCATCCTACAACTACACAACAAGTATAATTACATGGAGCCACTCAAAATAAGCAATTGCATCAAACCAACAGCATTGTCAAAAGCATGCTATCTACTTGCACAGGCAATAACATACTGAAAAACAGTAACTTTCCAAAGCTTCACGTCATCAGAAGTCCAACACTTAAGCTAGTGAGTGGACCATCAGCACAGAGACATGTAGAATATCATCACCACGTATAAGTATCACTAAGTGGACCATTTACACTGAGGCAGCAACAACATACCAGGCAAGGTAAGAGGAAGGTGCAACACAAAATCTAGACACCCCGAGAAAAGCAAACTTGCACAACACCTTGCCACAACGACCCAAAAGAAATCCATCCATGACATACCCTCTTCATAACACAACTCTTAAGAACTACGATCATAGGAAAAATCAAACAGTAGGCAAACACCCAATAACAGGAGTTCGTCACAATCTCCAAAAACCCAAAAATGCCATGCAAACACACACTTCATAACAAACAAACAACCCAAACCATACATCACAGCCAACCAAAACAAGCACCTTCAAGACAATATCATGAGAACTCAGACTTTCATTTTCCATATATTGCACCAACACTATGAAACCAGTGAAACCAAGCACTCTCTACATAAGCTCATTAAGCTAGAGACATTGAACTGCTTCCTTACAACATACTTGATAAATACAAGAAGGCATACTAGTAGAGTAAGAAAGCGAGTCGCAAAGTAATACATTGAGAACTCTAGAACTAAGAACACAAGGAACTCTGTGAAGTTACACGAAACCCCCACAACCAAGCAAGTCGAACAAACCCAACATAATGACATATCCCCACAATCGACACATAAATAGGGTAGCACCAACATACACCACCACCAACCCAATCACACCTGACAAGAATCAGGCAATGTCATACAAAACTTCACCATGCAATGACTAAGAGCTTACTCGCTTGGAAACCCCACAATGCATATTATAGGGATGTAACAACCTGAATTCCAACAGACTGATTTATTCATATATATATATATAATTCTAATCTATCGAACTTGTGTTGGTTTGCTCTGGTATCCTACAGAAAAGATAGAGATATAAAATATATCAGAGCTCAGAAAAACTTCTCACAGCGGAATGGATAAAATATAATGAAATAAAAATATAGCTTTACCATAGTAAACATACTACCTCACCAGTATCCAAAGCTATCACATCTCTACCACAATTCTAACCTGCGAGTATGTAATGAGGAGGGGGTTAGAACACAAGTTCTGGTGACTGGATTTAAACTATACATTTTGAATAATCCTACATATACCGTTCAGTTATATTTTCTTGTTTATTAGGTTACTTAGGCTAACAGCACTCAAGGCTTATGCACACGTCATACCCATCTATTTTCCAGTGGATTAACCTAATACAGTATATACGTAGCTACCCCTCATATTGAGGTACACCCCATGGTACCCCACTCACACAGTCTCATCGTAATTCAACAGAAATGTACATAGTCCCTCATGCTACACCGGGGTGACGTACGGATCTCTATATAACAATGCTACGTTCCGCATATATCTGCCATTTCCATGCTACGTAAGCGTACGGACTACCACCTTCAATTGAATCATATCCCATCACAGAGTAATGCCCTCGAGTCTACGATACACCACCCAGAGTAGACATGCATGTATCTAGACTTTCCCACATACGTGTCGTCAATCATACTCGGTGCCTTAACCACACATAACCTCTACTGTGCACCGAGTCCCGTGGCAGGGCTGTATAAAAAACACATAACTCGGTCGGGAGCTTTTCAGATATCTATATAAACAGATGCTAATGTCTGCATTTTCAGTGGCTATGGTCCCACCTGACCCATCCCTCAACTAGTTAAAGGCGGAAATGATTGAGAACTAACGATCTGGCCCATAAGCAACCTACAAACAACAAATCCTAATTGGCATGTTCCTTACCCATAGCCTTGATAGCAAAAGGTCTATGGTCTTTTAGTCTAGCTCTTCGCCTTTCCACATCGCGCATCATGTAACAAGCTGACTGTCGATGGTAGGTACCCGACGACTTGTTATCACCTAGGTTAGACCTATCGGTTATTCAAGAGTGGTCGTAAACCTAGCATAGTCACAAAGCTCCTCGGATCATCGAATCACCTATGCCACCCTACAGTCTTTTGATTGCCCACTATCATGGCAATCTAGACATACTCACCGGTAGAAATGCGCAGACCTTCCCTCTGTGAGCACAGTAGAATGCTGTCACAACATAGAGGGCTACCAGGAGTACCCTCCACATCTCAGGAAGTCGTGTGCTTCTCCTTCCAGTCCTTCAGAGCCAGCAGAATAACAGAATAATCAGATGGACGTGAGCTTCCCTCGTGCCTCATGACACCATGATGATCTACCTCGTTGGGTTATTCACCCTCAAACGTGCGGACTGGTCCATGCGCATCTTTTTAATGTGTTATTATACCCTATGTCTAAACATTCAATTATGCGTTTGCTCTACCTTATTAGGTTTCCAGTTTAACTTGGTTATCTCAAATCTTATTAACTTCTTATCCAGGTTACCAAGTTCTTTCTGAGCCCCTTATATCCGTAAGGAATGAACCCCTCTTGCTTATTAATTTCAGTCATATAACTTAACCCATTTAAGTTTATTAATAAGCTATAACATGTTATTCTCCAGATTGTAATTCAAGGTCCGTAATCTATAATCTCTTTATATTATTCATTGTCCAATTTCATAGTTACAATAACATGTTCTACTTAATATGTAATTAAGTATATCTTAATTCAATGTTTTCTGTTTTACATGTCACTTATTATTTATGATTAAATATAACTTATTTCATTTCATAAGTTTGCCTCATTCTTTCTTGTTTAATCATAATTTCATCTTACGCTGTCACTGCAACTTGTCGTTGTTTACTTATTAACTTGGTTCTCTTAACTAAGGTTTACTAATAAGTTTCCTTTCCATTTATCATAACTTGTATAATTTCCACTTGTGCCTAGGGCAAGCCTTTAACATGTTATTCTTATCAGTAGATTTCAGATTCTCAAGTTTACAGATTACTTAATTTATAATTAAGTACAACTTATAATTTATCATATTCCCTTAATCATTTATTATAACCTAAGTTATAATTTCCACTTGTCCCTAGGAAAAGCCTACCTATTATATAACATTCTCATTAATGTAATTAATTATAATAGGTTATTATCATTGCCCGTTCATTCCAATCCTTTTACTGTTGTAACTTTCATTCATTTCCATTAATTATGATTAATGCCATTTATTTCTATTCTTATATATATATACTTATGCACTAGAACTTTCACATTAAGCCGACCACTTGTGGATGCTGGATTTGCCGGGCGGTTCCGGGCAGACTTCTACCATAAGTTGGACTTAATCTCGTGTCTTAGCACCGTTACATGCATATTTACACACTAGACCTCTCATATTAAATTAACAACTTGTGGATACTGGATTTGTCGGGCGGTTCCGGGCAGACTTCTACCACAAGTTGAATTTAACCTCGTGTCCAAGTGCAGTTACAGTTTTCTATTTACTGTAATTCTAAGCATGTTCATTCTTCCAAATTTCACTTTAATCTATTTTTACATGTCATTCTTAATGCCATATTAAGTCCATATCTAATTATCATGTCACATTTTCTTCCTAACATGCAAGTAACTTATTTTTAAAATAACAACATGTAATCATAAAATCATGTAATTATTCCATTTGAACAATTTAACATGTAATTATCACAATTCTTACAGTCAAGAGTTCAAGTACATAATATGTCACAAGTTAACATGTAATTATCCCAATTTCTATAATTAAGCGTTCAATTACATAATATGTCACAGATTAACATGTAATTAGAACATGCATGTATACAACAATAATTATTTCCACGTTTTTAACAAGCTTACATTTCCATATGCTAACATTTCAACATATTATATTAACATTATGGCATATTTTCATTGCATATTGACGAGGAATGTCAAATGATAAATATACCATTATCAAAATGATATAACTTAAATCCACTCACCTAATTTGCTTCCCAAATCCTGAATCTGGTCCAGATCTAGCATTCAATGGTTCCCCTAACTGGATTTAGAACCTAACAACCATGGATCCATAATTCTTACTAAAAAAAAAGGGAAGAAAGAGGAGATAATTAAATACACCAGATCCAAGAATTTACCTTACTTCAAATATGATTCTGAACACCTTCTTTGTTCATATTCATTCTTTTCCCCAGATCTTGAATTAGAATTTTCCTAAACTAATTATTCTATTTTTCTACAGAGATTTGAGGAGGAAGAAGAATGACAGAGTATTGATGTCGTCTCAGAAATATGAGATTTAGCCTAGGCTCTACTAGTCTATTTATAAGTGTTTAGGATCATATCGTACATGTAGCGTTGAGTCAGCAATGAACTTGGTTATGAAAACAGTCCAGATTCAACGATGAATTTGTCCAGATCTGGGGTGGGTCGACCCCTAGGTCGACCCCTTGTGGGTCCCGCGAGCTGTTTTGGCGTTGAATTTTTATTTTTGAATGTTTGCATTTCTGGAATTTATTTAATTATTATATTTACATATAATCTTCTTATATGTATAGAAAACTTCAAATATCCATTTTACGCATATATATACGCACAACTTTTATTTCGATTTCAAAATTCAAAAGGTGTTATGCCATTTATTATTTCTTACCATATTTCTTTGATTGCAGCCTTATTTTGAATTTTTTTTTGAAAATGGGCATAATTTTATTACAGGCTTTACAGCCCAAGACGTGATGCTACAAACAACGCAGCCTAATTATATACAACATAGCCGATATAGACAAAATTCCACTAACACATTCTCCCACGCAAAAGACTCATCATCTTCTCAAACCATGGGAAATACTTTTTTCTTCAATGATGCGTTTATGGCGGCTGCAGGCTTTCATCTCCTCGCCGTAATCCATGCCAACCCTCTCGATCCCTTCTTGCAGTATGAGACTGTGATTCTCCCTGTGTTGAGGTAAGCTTCCGCCCTCTTGTTCTCAAAATCAAGTTGATTTCCACTTCGATTAGTTTGCTTAACTCTCTAATTGTTCTCCTCTTGTTGTTAAACACACAATTATTCCTCTCCTTCCAAATCCACCAACATGCAGTAGCTACGCAAATGCTGTGTATTTTAACTTTTGCATTTACATTCGACCAGTTCAGAGCCAAGTAAGTAATTTCCTCTTGCAGATTGTTGTTATGGTTCCATTAATTATCTAGATTGAATTGTGCTTGAACATTAGATAGAATTTCTATAGAAAATCCGCACTGAAAAAATAAGTGATTATGGCTCTCCTCTTGAGTTTCACAAAATGAACATTGATTTGTGGGAATAATTCCCCAATTTTTCAATCTATCCTTTGTAGGAAGTCGATACAGCATAGATTTGTACACTGTATGTGCTATTTTTAATTTCTCTTTTGTGTATATATATATTTGCAAATATATATACACACATATATTCTCATGTACATATATTTTTCTTTAGATTCCTGATATGTATTTTTTTTCCTTATATGTGTGTATACATATTTTCTCTTATGAACTTGTGTTATTTAGTCATTCCCTTAAAACAAAAATAGGGTGCTGGCGGGGATCGAACTCTATACCTCTTGCAAGAAAGCCACATGGTCTAACCAACTGGACTACTAAGGCTATTATTAACAAGGCTTACAACAATGGTGGTCATTGTTCCTTTCTTATTCCTCTTTTTCATTTAAACTGTTGAATGTAACCTTATCACTTTGCATGCATCTTTCTCTTTTTTTTTATTATTATTAATGCATAATATTTGTAAATCATTGCATGCAACATATTACACAACATGCAACCGATTTTTTCTTTCTTTTAGTGTATACGTTGCATTTTTATTTACATTAATCTTTTCTTCTTTTTCAATGCATGTATTTATTACATGCAATCATTTATTACCATTATTCTATTCTTCTTTTATATATTTATGTCTATGCATATATATATATATACATATGCATTATTTAAATATTTATTTGTCATAAAAATCCTACTAACCAACTTTATTTTTTGAATTTTAGAAAAATCTAGTTTTCTAAATTTGATTTCTTATGTTACAAAAAGGTGGAAAACAGAAAACTTCACACCATCCATTTTTCTTTTTCAACCTTTTTCCAACCGTACTTGGATTTTATGTAAAGATTCCCTATTTTCCTATCCAAGCACATCCCACATAAGAAAAGTTTCTCTAATATATATTTTCTTTTTAGTTGTACCATTACTCTTTTCTTAGCTTATTTAACTTAATCCTCTGATCTAGGTTTTTATATAAGCTTTTTAGTCCTTCAAATAAACAGGAAAATAGACGCTATACACAACTACTATTAAGGGCCAAGAATCTGAAGACTATGTCCTCCTCTGAAAAATTCAAACAACAGGATGTAAATACTTACTTGCCCTCTATTGTATAGTAGTCAACACAAGTCCTTGCAGTGTACTAATAGAAATTTTTAAGTAATACCCTGGGCGTTTCAATGCTTACGCATTATACAGGAACTTACCATTATTCCAAGACAAGATAATTCTAACTATCTACTTCATAGCTTCAGAACTTTTAGGCACTAATCCTTACCTACTCCTTACTTTTTGAAGCACGGTTTGGCCTTTTCATTTCTCTTTTCTTTCAAAAGTTAAAAGTATCAAAACTTTATTTTCCTCACTAAAACTTTCTTTTGCTAAACCATAAAACATGTCTTTTAAAAAAATGTAAATCATTTTTTTTAAAATCACAAAAACTGGAGTAGACGAGGATAACTAATTCTCAATCAGGTTTACGACTTAGTCTTGCTTATAAGGTCAGTTCAGTTTCTTACTACAAGGTGCAAACATCTACCCTATTCTTAATTTCTACAACTTATTTTGTCCACCCACCAAAATTTTCTCTTTTAAAACAATTATCAAAAATGATTGTCAAAAGAACAGATATTTTCAAAACTTTCTTTACTAAAAATTCTAGCTTTCAACAAAATGCAATATTTTCTAAGTTTTTCTTTTTAATTCTTTCATGCAATATAACAGGAAAACTAGCGAGCTATACATGCTCTATAATATGCACCTTTTTACTGAGAAAATTTTGTTTTAGACAAAAAAAATGGCAAGAAATCTCTATTTACAAAATATGCCCCATTTTACTTCAAAACCCAATATGTACTTCTTTACATATTTTAAAACTTTAACTTTTAAGATCGAAACTTGAAAACACCATCTTCCTAAAAGCTTTTACATTTTCAAGTTCTTAAAAGTTAACAATGGGGTTAGACTCAAAGCAGGTTTCCAATTTTCCTAGGCTTTCCTAGACACTCCCACAAGGTCAATTCTCTCAACTGTATATAGTCCTAATCCATTCTTCTCTTTTTACCCTTTTCTAATTTTTAAGGTTTTACTGCTAAACTCACTAACCTGAAATACTAACACATGGGATTACCTATTATTTTTTCATACAAAGAATTTCGTATACTTCCCACCCAAATTACCTAAGTGTCTCAGATTTCCATATTCATTCCTTTAGTGTACAAAACAAATATCCTAATTCTTACCATATTGTGCTCTTTCTATTTAGTGGTTCCTCTATGGATCTAGGTATATATATATATATATATATATATATATATATTTATATATATTTATATTTTTAAAAATACAAATATGTTCACTCACTATTTATATAGGAATCCTAAACCTAAGCTCTGATACCAGATGTAGCAACCTGAATTCCGACAGACCGATTTTTTATATATAATTATAATCTATCGAAACTCGTGTTGGTTTGCTCTGGTATCCTGCAGAAAAGACAGAGATATAAAATATACCAGAGCTCAGAAAAACATCTCACATCGGAATGGATAAAATATAATGTAATCAAAATTTAGCATTACCGTAGAAATAATACTGCCTAACCAGTATCCAAAGCTATCATATCACTGCCACTAGTCTAACCTGCGAGTATTTTATGAGGAGGGGGTCAGAACATAAGTTCTGGTGACTGGATTTAAACTACACATTTTGGATAATCATACATATATCGTTCAGTCACACTTTCTTATTTATTAGGTTACTTGGGTTAACAGCACTAAAGGCTTACGCACATGTCATACCCATCTATTTTCCAATGGATTAACCTAATATAGTATATACGTAGCTACCTCGCATATTGAGGTTCACCCTATGGTACCGCACTCGCACGGTCTCCACCGTAATGCCATAGAAATGTACGCAATCCCTCATCCTACGCCGGAGTGACGTACGAATCTCTATATAACAATCCTACATTCCGCATATATCTTCCATTGCCATGCTACGTAAGCGTACGGACAGCTACTTTCAATCGAATCAGGTCCCATCACAAAGTAATGCCCTCGAGTCTACGATACACCAATCAGAGAAGACATGCATGTACGTAGACTCTCCCACGTATGTATCGTCAATCGTACTCGATGCCTTAACCGTGCATAACCTCTATTGCGCATCGAGTACCGTGGCAGGGCTGTACAAAAACACAAAACTCGGTCGGGAGCTTTTCAGATATCTGCATAAACATATGCTAAGGTATGCATTTTTAGTGGCTATGGTCCCACCTGACCCTCCCTCGACTAGTGAAAGGCAAACAAGATTGAGAACTAACGATCCGGACCACAAGCAACCTACAAACAGCAAATCCTAATTGGCTTATTCCTCACCCATAGCCTTGATAGCAAAAGGTCTATGGTCTTTTGGTCTAGCTCTCCACCTTTCCGCATTGCCCATCACATAACAAGCTGACAGTCGATGGTAGGTATCCAACGACTTGCTATCACCTAATTTAGATCTGTCGGTTATTCAAAAGTGGTCATAACCTAGCCTAGTCACAAGGCTCCTTAGATCGTTGAATCACCTATGCCACCCTACAATCTTTTGATTGCCCACTATTGTGGCAATCAAGGCATACTCATTGGTAGAAACACGCAGACCTACCCTCTGTGAGCACAATAGAACGCTATCACAGCATAGAGGGCAACCAGGAGTACCCTTCACGTTCCAGGAAATCGCGTGCTTCCCCTTCCAGTCCTTCAGAGCCAGCAGAATAATCAGATGGATGTGCGCTCCCCTCGTGCCTCATGACACCACGATGATCTACCCCATTAGGTTATTCACACTCAAACGTACGGACAAGTCTAAGCGCCTCTTTTTAATGTGTTATTAGACCCTATGTCTAAACATTCAATTATGCGCTTGCTCTACATTATTAGGTTTCCAGTTTAACTTAGTTATCTCAAATCATATTGACTTCTTATCTAGGTTACCAAGTTCTTTCCGAGCCCCTTATATCCCTAAGGAATGGACCCCACTTGCTTATTAATTTCAGTCATATAACTTCACCCATTAAGTTTATTAATAAACCACAACATGTTATTCCTTAGATTTTAATTCAAGGTCTGTAATCCACAATCTCTTTATATTATTCATTGTCCAATTTCATAGTTACAGTGACATGTTCTACTTAATATGTAATTAAGTATATCTTAATTCACATGTTTTTTGTTTAACATGTCACTTATTATTTATGATTAAATATAACTTATTTCATTTCATAAGTTTGCCTCATTCTTTCTTATTTAATCATAATTTCATCCTGCACAGTCACAACAACTTGTCGTTGTTTACTTATTAACTTGGTTCTATTAACTAAGGTTTACTAATAAGTTTCATTTCCATTTATCATAACTTATGTTATAATTTCCACTTGTCCCTAGGACAAGCCATTAACATACTATTCTTGTCATCAGATTTCAGATTCTTAAGTTTACAGATTACCAAAATTAATAATTAAGTACAACTTATAAGTTATCGCATTCCCTTTGTCATTTATTATAACCTTAGTTATAATTTCTACGTGTCCATCGGACAAGCCTACCTATTATATAACATTCTCATTAATGTAATTAATTAAAATAGGTTATAATCATTCCCCATTCATTCAAAACCTTTTACTGTTGTAACTTTCATTCAACTCATTCATTTCCATTAATTACGATTAATGTCATTTATTTCTATTCTTTTATATACATTTATTTTTATATATATTTATGCACTAGAACTCTCACATTAAGCCGTCCACTTTTCAAAATGATATAACTTAAATCCACTCATCTAATTTGCTTTCCAAATCCTGAATATGGTCCAAATCTAGCATTCCGTGATTCCCCTAACTGGATTTAGAACCTAACAACCATGGATCCACAATTGTTACTAAACGAAAAAGGGAAGAAAGAGGAGAAAATTAAATAGACCAGATCCAAGAATTTACCTTACTTCGAATATAATTCTAAACACCTTCTTTATTAATATTCATTCTTTTCCTCCAAATCTTGAATCAGAATTTTCCTAAACTAATTATTCTATTTTTTTGAAGAGATTTGAGGTGTTCAAGATCTTATCGTACATGCAGCGCTGAGTCGGCAATGAATTTGGCTAAGAAAATAGTCCAGAATCATCGATGAATCTGCCCGGATCTAGGGCGGTCGACCCCCATATGGGTCCCACGAGCTGTTTTGGCGCAGAAGTTTTATTTTTGAATGTTTGAATTTCTTTAATTTCTTTAAATATTATATTTACATATAATCTTCTTATATTTTTACAAAACTTCAAATGTCCATTTTACACGTATATATATACTCACATCTTTTATTTTGATTTCAAAATTCAAACGGTGTTATGTCGTTTATTAGTTCTTACCATATTTCTTTGAATGCAGCCTTATTTTGAATTTCTCTTTTGTATATATATATATTCACATATATACGCATATATTCTCATGTATGTATATACATATATTTTTCTTTACTTCCTTATATATATATTTTTCCTTATATATGCATTTATACATATTTTCTCTTATAAACATGTGTTATTTTAGTCGTTCCCTTAAAACAAAATATGGAGCCGATGGGGATCGAACTTTGTATCTCTTGCATGAAAGTCATATTCTCTAACCAACTGGACTACTAAGGCTATTGTTAACAAAGCTTAGAACAATGGTGGTCATTGTTCTTTTCCTATTTCCCATTTTCATTTAAACTGTTGCATGTAACCTTATCACTTTGCATGCATCTTTCTTTTTCATTTTTCTTTTATTATTAATGCATAATATTTGTCAATCATTGCATGCAACATATTATACTGCATGCAACTGATTTCTTCTTTCTTTTAACATATGCATTGCATTTTTATTTACATTAATCTTTTCTCCTTTTTCAATGCATGTATTTATTACATGCAATCATTTATTACTATAATTTTATTCTTCTTTTATATATTTATGTCTATGCATATATATACACATACGCATTATTTAAATATTTAATTGTCATAAAATGCAGGGTATTACAAGGGATATAGGTGACATGGAAGTCGCGAGACCACCATTCCGTAGACTTCGACCAGGATATAGATAAAGACCATCAATTACTTAATATTATTTTACTAGCTCATTTTTTTATTATTATTTATATTTTATTTTAAATGTCTTATGTCTTTTTAGGATGAATTTTACAAGGTGTTACAATATCTAATCACCTTCAGCTCTAAAAACTTATCCTCTATGTATGTGGGTTTAATAAGGAGAGGGATTCAGAACAACAGTTCTAGTGAATAAAGCAACAAAAAATAGTCTTCAATTGAAATTTATACTGATTGGTTTTCACACATTGGTTATTTCTATTTTCTAAGTTGTTTTAACCTAGTATTCAATATGTACAATTAACTACCTTTAATTCCAAGGTACAGTATTCTGATGAACCCTTTTTAGCCACACAACTTTCTCAATCCATCAATCACTTAATACTTCAAATAGAAGTAGTGTCTCTTTCTCTTATCCATCAGTTACTTAATACCTTTTAAGGTAGATAGACTCGTCCGCTCATTTACGACTTACAAGGTAGCCTCTAATCTTCATCATTATTATCCATTTAAGATAGGCGAACTCACTGATCATTTGATGCCCATCAAAGCGGCTCTCCCAACAAACACTACTATTAATCAGAAGGCAGTAGTTATTAGGACCTCTGACTACTCTTTAAGGATTCTAGAATTAACACTACATTCCATAAATTTACAATTTGAGAAATAATAGCAGTAAGTTAATACCTATAGGAGATAGACTAAACATCCATTTAAGACCTTCCCTGTGCTGACCCTCTTATATTATTTTGCTAGCATTATTATAGTAATCCTCTAACCAATAAAAACTTCATATAGGATAGGCAAACCCGCCAGTCATTTTGTACCTACTGTAATAGCTCGAATTTTAAGACATAGTAATTAAGGAAAGAATTAACTAATAAAAGAGTAAGTTTGTAAAATAGTCAGAGTTTGGCTATGGGAGTTGCACTATTGGGTACATGACAATTTTTTTAGTCAATTTGCATATTTGTTTCAAAAGAAATGGAGTTAAAACCAAAAGAAATTGTGAAAAAAATTGAAAAAAATATAAAGGTCTGGGTAAACTCCTAGGTCAACCAGTAAGTTAATCCAGCATGGGGTATGGTCGATTCGACCGAAAGCTTGGACACAAATTCGCCCAAGCACGAAATGTGATGACTGTTTTGTTTTAAATGTTGTGCCTTCTATTCGTTGGTTTTAAATTTTTGACCGATATAGTGAGTTCCTAATTGTTGAGTGACCTGGCTGGCCTAAATTTAATCTAGGAATCTAATGGTTTAAGATCCCTAGCCTTACCTATAAATAGACACTTGGATCTAGCTAATTCTTCACAACACAATCTCTTTCCCTTTGGGATCTCTCTTTTTGAGATGGATCTGACCTAAATTTTTTAGGGGAAAAGAATTATTAAAATAAATATTTATATATATATATGTATCTTTTGGAGATGGGATCTATAGAGGTCACGAAGGAAAGCTTTGGATCACGAGTGAATGTATAATTATTGGGAAAATAAGATTTATAACAGTTATAGATTTTTCTATAGTTTTTCTTAAAGTTTTTTATAGTTTTTTATTAGTTTTTTTTTGTAAGTTATTTTCTTTAAGTTATTTTATATTGCATTTTTCAGTCCTTTCTTACAGTTTTGTTTTATTTAAATTATGTAAGATAGTTTTTCATTATTCTTCCCTCTTTCAGTATTTATGCATGTTAGTTCTTTTATAGTTTCTATACCCATTTTTGATTTATGCCCAAAACATGGCTAGATCTGTAAGTGTTAGTACATTGACGTCTGATTTAATCCATTTTATTTTACATATGTTAAAATAGAATTAAAGTAATAATTAAGCATGCGGATTAAACATATAAGAATAATTTATAGAAAAAGTGTGCATAAAATATAGGTCTATAATTAAAAGGGACTAGACTAAAATATGCAAACTAATGTAGATTTTCAATTGAAATTATAAATGGATTGTAATTGGAAAAGATTGAACATATTTGCAAGAATAATATTAAGATAAACTCTGTGAACACATTATTAAATCATAATGGATAGATTGGGATTATTTGCAAATAGAATGATAACATGATGGTTATAACTAAAAGAAATAATGAAAAAGACTTATTACAAATATAAACTTAGATCTTGAATTAAGTTTAATAAGCATGTACTAGTTATGGTCCATTTCAGCATCATGGGGTTGATTAGGTAAAATAAGTGAAAAATGGATAAGGCCTATATCAAAGGGGATCTGGGCTAGGGCGCAAATTAGAATATTTGTTTGCTAGGATTTCTGCCAGCAACATTACCTTTTAGGTTTATCACTGACGGTCTCACTATCGATAATGGTGGAGTTTGGGCAAGCTTGGGATGATTTGGGTAAGTAAGGAACAACAAAGACATGGTCATATATCGGCACATTCCAATAGTGCGATGAGAATGTTGTTATATCGATGAGGGAAGATAAGTCACTACTACATATAACAGCGATTACTTATGTTTTTTATTGATGGATTTAGGTCGGATAATAACCAAAATCTATAGTGACATAAGTTACCACGCTATATGGTAGACTTGCAGGTAAAAGCTGATCGATTGTAGTATTAGGACATTATCTTAATTATATTTACCATGTTTAGTAATTGAGAGAAAGTGTCAATAATCGAGCAAATCTTTACTTGTGTTGTTCAAGTATATTTCCTTATACATCATTCTAGTATATTTATCCTTTGTAGTTATATATGGACACCTAACCTATCTGACACTAAAACGATTATTTAGTTACCCTATCTGACACTAAAACTATTATTTAGTCTATTTCCCTTTATTACCCAATCATGCAATTATCATCATTAACCAGACTTTATGTATGACTCACTCCTATTTCTTCCATTTTCTTCCCTATAAGGCTCGTAGAGTGGAAGTGATTAGTTCATATTTCTTAGAGGATCATTCTTAGAGACTCATTCTATTTTTATATCTTGCCTTATGGATTTAGTTGTAAAATTATCTATTTTGAGGGATATTCATTATGATGACCGCCCCGTACCTCCCGCTCAAATCGAGGAGAAGCGCGTTGTATGACGTGCTAGGTCGATATGGGATGGTCATCAGAGTAGATTAACACAAGCAGAACCGATCGTATAACACACAGCGCAGGGATAAAATATAATATAACATATACAACATGTAGTAATAGTGAAGCATCATATAATAGAATATCAAACTTCCATATCATCATGAAAAGAATATCCATGCATCATACTGGATACAACATCAATTTCTGTACACGAAGCCTCACTACATGTTCATTCAGAGAATCAAATATAACAGCGGAAACAATAAGATATGTATGGTAGAAAATAATACATAAGCCTCCTTCTCATCATCGCTCCGCAGAATCGTCCTTATCAAGATCTACAGCATGTCACCCGCTACCTGGTATGCCCATCCAAAAATTCAATGGATGAACAACCCAAGGTAATAAGTGGGAACATGAAACCTTGAGTCAGACAATAGTCTTAATGAGCAATAAAACAACTATCTAACATCATCAATAAAATATATGAGAAATAGGCAGACTAATCATCTAATCTACCAACACACCAACAGAGAAGAACCCCAACCCGTCTCCTCCACATCTGACAGTGATAGCCTTTACAAACAATTAGATAGAAAAAAAACAGTCATAGAAACTAGTTATCCAACATTGACCATCCTAATCGAGAACAACATTCCCCAAGAACAACCCTCGAACGCCTAAACCAACACCAAACAAGCACCCAAGAAATGTCTCCATCGAATTTGAACGATCTACACAAGACAATTCAAGCAAAGAAATCAACATCCATGACTCTAGCTAATGGTAAGCAAGACTTCATACGCCTTTCATCGATACTTATCCAGGCCTTTCAGCCATACCCCTAATCTTCTAGTTTTTTAGGCGTCCCTATTATACCCCTACTTTGAGTTCACTAGAACCTACAATAACGATAATCTCTTAGCCTTCAATATCTCTAGTCGTTATCATCGGCGACCATTCATAAGCTCAAGCGCCTTTTCGAGCGACCATTATCCACGAACTCATTATATTTGAGTCGTCTCACATCTTCATTGCATTTCATCGATCGACAAACATTTTTCAACACTTGAACATTCCACCTTGAATTCACGTCAAATCTATATCCAATGTCGAACCAAAACAAACTTGGTTTGGTCGATAGTCGATACACAACATTCATCTTTTTCTGTGTACAATAATCCTTACTCCTTTCATAGCGTTTCTGAAAAAACGCTGCGATTTGTCAAGCACTCCATCACAACGCTACCGGCCTTCAGTTTTCCAAATGTCACTGATCCATCATGGATCGGTTGTGGATCCATCCATATCCCTTGCCGATCTATAGCTTTGGCCGATCCATCCCTATAGGAGCGACCCACAGAAACGCTACCAATCGATCCCTTTACCATGCCACTGATCCATCAGCACACGCTCGGTCCGATCCATCCGAAAAACGTGATCGATCTATCCCTCAAAAGTATGGCCAATCCATCTCCAAACACCACCGATCCATCTCTAAACACCACTGATCCATCCCCAAACACCACTGATCCATCTCCAAAGACGACCGATCCATCTCCAAACTCGTGTAATATCAAACAACCATTCAATCGACAATAACACAACCAATCATCGCATAAGTAATCATCATACAATCACATAGAACTAACCCAAATCGTGATAAAACAACAAACGAATCAATATATGGATCTACACTTGAACAAACATAGAATTAGCATATGAAAATTATCGTTATAATCTTTCTAGATTAGATCCTATGGTGATTCGAATTGAAAATATACTAACATCGATTAGGTATCGGTGAAAACAACTTGAAATGATGAAAATAAGATCAAACAACCCATATACTCGATTGAATCCGCGTGAGAGATGCTTACCACTCACCGAATCCACAAATTAGGTCAAAATCGATGAATTCCTAATCCGGACAGTGAAGAACAGCGAAGAACAATCTTCTAATCAATTTCCTTGATGCGATCTACTCTCTCTTGATGTTGATCTTAAAACTTTTAATGTAGATCTAAGAATTAATGGAGTGGAGATGTATTTGATTGAGCAAGGAGGTTCACGAGCTCAACCAAATGAGAAATGAAGAAACTAAACCATATTCCTTGCCTCTACCCCTCTATTTATAGCCAACAGCCCCTAGCATTAATGGGCATCACTAATCAGCCCACTAATGACAAATTAGTCTGTCTCTAATTTGTGTAGCACTAAAAACGTGATTCCACCAAAACCGTTGAATCAAATCTTTAATGTGACCACTCTACGGAATTGGAAACATCGTTTCCTTTCCAATGAAATCGATCTCAGCACCTGATTCGATCCCAGTCAAAAGTTATGACCTATACAAAACTGATAGGGGCAAAATGGTCACAAAAAAATTGATAAAAATCATGGACATATCACACACCCCCATTAACAACATATCAAAAGACGTGAATGATCCGACCCTCAGGGAATTAAATAAAAAATATTTTACAATCCTTCGATATGTAAAATGCGGGTCGTTACATTCATGTTATTGTACTATGATTTGTGACTGAGATGTTATTTTCATAAGACATATGACAGTTTATAGTTTGAGAATGAAATAAACAATGGTTTTTTTGGGATAAATGTAATGTTTTCCGTTTTAATTTTTTTTCCGATATATTAATTGTTTTATGTCTTGTAAATCTTAGTCCCTATGATATATGTCTTTATGCTTATAAAGCTTCACATTTCTTAGCATTACTGCACTTGGGGAATGTTAAGGGTTGCCTGGTGCTTCATTGGGTATCAAACCTAAAGTAACAGGATTCATAAATGTTTGTTTTTAAAGAGAAACATTTTTTAAAAGAAAGTAGATTTTCAAAGCTAAATTTTAAAATAAAAGTTTATCCCCTCAAGTCAAGTACAACCTTCTTTTGATTCCTTTGAAATCTTAAATCTTTATCCTTTCTCTTGCGCAGTATGTCGGAAGCCCCAATTCTTCTTGAGGATGTCTCACTTCCCGGTTGGTTTTTTAAATATCTTGTGGCTATGACACCGGGTGAAGCATAAGGGAATGCTCAAGATCTTGCACCTGTTGTCATGGTTCCCCTTAACCTACAAGAAGCCGTCGACTTCTCAAAGCTTAGCAAGAATTTCTCAATTCTTAGTGGCATACCTTTCTCACGCACAAAGACTTTTGTTGAGGCCCATACTTGGATGATGATTATGATGCAAATTTTTGGACTATTGGAGCTCGAGGATCATTAAGAGTCAGTTAGCCACTTTGCAGCTGAAAGAGGTGGCATCTTACTAGTAGGAGATAGTCGAGGCGGAGGGTAGAGATACTGATTGGACTAGATTCAGAGCCTAATTTGAGAGGAGATTCTTGTCACAGGCTGAGGAAGTGATGCAGTTCGAGCGATTTCTTGGATTGAAGCAAGGAGATCTTACTATAAAAGAATATATCAATCATTTCAATCAGCTGTCGAGGTTTAGGATGGATCTCTTTAATACAACTAATAAGAAAGTTGTCAGGTTCGCGGGAGGGTTGAACCAACGTCTCTAAATGTTGGCAATGACAACATACCCATAGAGGCGCCATTCGAGCCATTAATAGAAATGGCTCTTATGCATGAGGATGCGAAGGAAGTGGTTAAAGAGGGTAGAGAGGAAGTTTTTGAGTCTGCGAGCTCGAAGAAAAAGTGGTGGAAAATGAGAAAGGCAACAAGAAGAATATTTGAGGACCTCAGAAAGGGCAAATCAAGAAGGATATCATCAGTAAGAATATCAAATGTCATGGTTGTGAACTGAATGGTCGCTATGTCAAGGATTGTAAGAAGACTGTGATGAAAGGAAAGTGCTATAATTGTGGGTAGTCCGGACATCTTAGTAGAGCTAGTGCTCAAAGGACATGACATGGGGAGAGTGCATCAGTTGCTCAGGTCTAGGTCTTAGAGGCAGCTCCATCTAGCGATGGACTAAATAAAGGTAGGAAAGTTAAAGTAGAAGGTTTGATTTCTATTTCTGACTTTCTTATTCGTACCCTCTTTAAATGAGAAGAAACTTATTCTTTTATCTGTTGTTCTTTGGTCGATTGTTTGCACTTAGACATTTCTTCAGTCACTGATCCCATAGTTGTGTCAAGCCCTACAGGTGGTTCTGAACATTTACTTATAATTTTAGGGGTTTGAAAAAAAATAACATTGGGCATTGAATTTTATTATGATGTCTACGTATTGAGATTCTCGGGGTATGGGATGATCCTAGTGATGAATTAGCTAGCTATGTATTGGCTATCTTGGACTACGAGAGGAGGGTCGTTCGATTAGTGACATGTAGTGGTCGGACCCTCGAGATTTCTTATGACCTACATGGGTCAGCCATGCTGCATTTTCTTTATTTCCTAGATCCGTTTTATATGATATTGATTTTGTATCTGTAGTGCATGATTTTTCGGATGTGTTTTAGGAGATCAATAGGCTATCCCTTAGGAGAGAGATTGATTTTTAGATTTATCTCAGTGAGAATAAGAAGCCCGTTGCATTTCCCATACTGCATATGGTTCCGACGGAACAAAGAGAGCTGAGCAAGCATGTGGCTGAGATGTTGGAGAAAGGATTCATTAGGCTGAGTATCTCTGAGTGAGGAGCACTAGTTGTCTTTGCTAAAAAGGTGTATGGTTCTCACTGATTTTGTGTGGACTGTAGATAATTGAACAAGCTCATGAAGATGAATTGCTACTCACTCCCTTGGATCGATGATTTATTTAACCAATTAGTTGACGCGTCAGTGTTTTCTTAGTTATATTTAGTCACTAGTTTCCATTAACTTAAGGTAGCTAGGTTCGCATCAATAAGACAGACTTTTGGACAATTGATGGATTTTTTGAGTGGTTTGTTACAACTTTGGGCTAACTAATGCACCATCCTATTTTGTTGATATGATGAGTGGAGACTTCCAGGACATTCTTAATAAGTTCGTGGTTACTTTTATGGATGATATTTTGGTATTTTGAAGGAAAGAGGATGAGCATTCCTTATTTAGGAGAGGTTCTCCGTACTCTTCGAGCGCATTAGCTTAAGACGAAATTTTCAAAGTGCTATTTTTGGCAAGAGGAAGTGTGTTTCTTAGAGCACATGGTTTCTAGAACAAGGTTAGCTGTGGATCCCGCTAAGATAGTTGCGATACAGGATTGGAAAGCCCCTAAGAATGCAATTAAGGTGAGAAGCTTTATAGGTTTGACAGGTTATTACATAAAGTTCGTAAAGGAACTTGCACGGATTTCAACATCGCTTACCCGCCTTACCAAGAAGAATTTGGTATTCATATAGGACATAGGTTATGAATATTCCTTCACCAGACTCAAGAATGCCATTACCGGGGCACTGGTGTTGACACTTACTGATGGTTCTAAGAAGTTCACAGTATACACCGATTCATGTGGGACTAGCGTCGGTGCGGTATCGATGTAAGAGGGTAGGGTCATATGCTATGGGAGTAGGCAGCTTAAGGTTCATGAGAAGAATTACCCTAACCATGATTTGGAATGAGCCACAATTGTTTTCTCTCTCAAGCTAAGGAGGAATTATCTACTTGATGAGAGATTCGAGCTTTACATAGACCATAAGTTGTTGAAGTATTTATTTTCTTAGAATGAACTAAATCTAAGATAACAACATCGGTTGGAATTCTTAATATCATATAATTTTGAGATAGCTTATACTCCCGGTAGGGGAATGTAGTCGTAGATGCCTTGAGTAGGAAGATGACATCTTTGAGTCCTCTGATTGATAAATTGGGAGAGCTTGTAGTATGTATTATCTTTTGATTTTATACCCTATATGGTCTATACCACTAGATTGTTGGAAACTTTAGAGGTTCAGCCTACGTTGTTGGAGGGGATTGGATTGAGAAAGTGAGATGATCTCGAGATAGCGGATATTTTAATACGCTTGATAGAGGAGGGGCCTTTAGGAATCTCCAACGATATTCTATTGATGGTATAGGTTGGATGCATGGAGATGGAAGGCTTTGTGTCCCCTGCACTGATGATTGGGTGAGTGCGATATTAGCTAAGGTACACCAATAGAGGATGACCATCCATTTTTGTTGTGATAAAATGTATAGGGACATGCAGATAGTATACTATTGGACTGACATGAATAAGGAGGTGGACAATTAGGTAGATAAGTGCATAGTTTGTAAAAGGGTGAAGGCAGAGCAATGGAAACCTGGCGAACTGCAATAGCCAGTTGATGTACAACTCTAGAAGTAGGGATTGTATCCATGGAGTTCATCGATAGGTCGCCTAAATCCTAAAAAGGAAACACAAGTATTTAGGTGTTAGTAGACCGATTGATGAAGAGCCCCCACTTCATGGCGTCCTAGTTTTCTCTAATGTACATTAAAGAGATCGTTCAACTTCATGGTGTATCTATCACCATTGTGAGCGGTAGGGAACCTATCTTCACTAGTTAAATTTGGACTAGTCTACATGAGGAGCTAGGAACACAAACTGGGTTGAGTAAGCTCATCACTCTTTGACTGATGGACGACTGATAGGGTGACCAAGGTCATAGAAGATTTGTTGAGGTAATGTATCCTAGACTTCGAAGGAACATGGGAGGATCATCTACCTTTATTGGAATTCGCATATAACAATTGCTTCCAAACAACATAGGGATGGCTCCCTTTGAGGTACTTTATGGTTTATCTTGAAAATCACCCTCACGTTGGAGGGAAACAACTGATAAATTGCTATTTTGACCAAAAATGGTCAGAGAGACTTCAGAGAAGATCCACTTGATAAGGAAAAGGATGAAGGCAACCCAAGATCGACAAAAATCTTATGCCGATAGAAGGATGATGGATCTAGAATTTGAAGTCGAAGATTTAGTTTCCACGAGGGTGTATCAAATTAAGAATGTGGTGAGGTTTGATTTGGTAGGTAAGTTTACTCCCATATTCATATGACCATTTCCCTTTATGGACAAGGTAAGGTGGATGGATTATAGAGTAGGACTACTCGAGGGACTTTCTGAAGTTCATTCCATATTTTATGTTTCACACTTTTGAAAGTGCTTGCATGATTCAGCTATGGTTGTCGAACCCAGTCGACTAGATGTGGAGATTGAAAGGGAGGCAGTTGTTCGTTGCATGCCTATATGTGTTCGACCACGAAGTAAAGAAGCCCAAAAACAAGGCAGTAAAGGTTTAACGAGGAGAAGATGCAAATGAGTTTACATGGTAAGATGAAGAGAATATCCATCCATTTTTTATGCCAAACTTTGAATTTTCCATCATTAGCTTTGAATGAGTTATATCTTTCATATCCTTTGAATTAGTAAATCTTAGCATATAACCTATGGATGATAGGATTTGTTGAAAACGCCTAAGTAGGAGATGTTATTTATGATGTATGGAAGTGATTGCAAGTGTTTTCTAGTGCATGTAGTGGATGCATATACACGCATTAAGATACATATACACGCACTAGACACTATTTGTGATCGGAAAATTAGGACGCTAACCATATGCATTTGGATGTATATGCATTTTTACTCTATTTTTCATGGGGTATATAATGGACGATTATCAAATGCTTGTTGTGTAAGACTGATATTTGAAGCACGGTGTAGTAATATCTATTATCATTAGGATTTTCGCATACATTGGATACATATCACTAGCATAATTGCATTAAAAGGAGATTGACTAAATCATTAGACCATCTAATTTTTTGCATTAGCTAGGGACATATGCACTACACTATTGCTTAACTACATAAATCACATTAGAAAACTTAAGCACAATGGATGCTAATGGATGATATTTGAGTATATGGTTGTAGGTATTTGGATGGAATTGCTTATGTCATTCTTCAGTCCTTGAAGATTTGTAGGATGAAATATTTTAAGGAGGGAAACGTAACAACCTGAATTTTAATATACAAGATTAGTTACATAATATGTTAATAAAATAAAATTTTGGTAAAAATTTTACAATTTGGCTGTAGAAGTTGCACCATTAGGTCGGTGGCAATTTTTTGGTTAATTTACATATTTGATTCATAAGAAACGAAGTTAAAAAGAAAAAGATATCCTGAAAACAAAATAAAAAGAAATAAATTATATAAGGGGTGGGATCAACCTCTGGGTCGACCCAGAGGTCTACCAAGCAGGGGTTTTGGTAGACCTGACCAAAAGCCTAGATCAAAATTCGCCCAGGCATGAAATGTGACGAGTGTTTTGTTTTAAATGCTAACGTAGCCTTATCCTACTCACATGTTTTCTATTTTTAATTAACGTGACAAGTTCCTATTGGTGACTGATGTAGCTTGCGTAGATTTAAAAGATAAATTAAGAAAAATATTGTTATACACTTTTTGGAGATGGGATCTACAGAGCCACAGAGAAAAGCTCAGGACCATGGGTAAGTGTGTTATTGTTTAGACTTTTTGTAACTTAGGAAAATAGGTTTTATAATAGTTGTAGATTTTTTTGTAGTTTTTCTTATGGTATTCTTATAGTTTTTTTTACACTTTTTCTATTAGTTTTCTGTAAGTTAATGTTTCTGTAAGTTATTTCCACAGTATTTTTCAGTCTTTGCTTAGAGTTTTTATATTCAAATTCTGTAAGATATTCTTTCAATCTTCTTCCCTCTTTCAGTATTTATGCTTGTTAGTTATTTTATAGTTACTATACCTATTTTTGATTTATTCCCAAAACATGCCTTGATCTGTAAGCGTTATTATGTTGATGACTGATTTAATTCTTCTTATTTTGGGCGTAGAAAAATATAATTAAAGTAATAAATGTGCAAACGCGAATTGAACATATGAGATTAAATTTACATAAAAAGTGCGTAATATATAGGTATGGAATTAAAAAAGGATTGGACCGAATTAGGAAAATTAATGCAGAATTATAGTTGAAATTATAAAATGGGTTGTAATTTGGAAAGACTGAACATATTTACAAGAGTAATATTATGATAAATTGTATGGACACGTAAAGAAATCATAATGGATCGATTGGGCTCACTTGCAATTAGAAATATAACATGAGGGTTATAACTAAAATTAATAATGAAAAGTCTTAATATAAATACAAACTGAGATCTGGAATTAAGTTTAATAAGCTTGTACTAGTTGTGGTACGTTCCTAGAACATGGGGTATATCAGGGAAAATAAGGGACAAACGGATAAGGCCTGGATCAAGAAGGATCAAGGCAAGGGCGCAAATTAGATTATTTGTTTGTTAGGATATGTACAAGAAGCATTCCCTTTCAGGTTTAACACAGATGGTCTCATAATAGATGGTGGTGTAGGTTGGGCAAGCTTATGTTGATTTGGGTAAGTAAGGGATGAACAAAGACAAGACCATGGTGGGTGCATTCAGGCGATGCAAGGAACATGTCAGTGCACCGACAAGAGAAGATAAATCACTACTGCTACGTCTAATAGCGATTAGTCTTGTCTTTATTGATGGATTTGGGTCGAATAAAGCTTTGGATCCATAGTGACATCAGTTACCATACGAGATGGTAGACTAGCAGGATAAAGCTGATCAATAGGTAGTGATAGGAAATTATCCTAATTATATTTATCATTTTCAGTAATTGAGAAAGTGCAAACAATCGAACAAATCTTTATTTGTGTAATTCAAGTATATTTCCTTATACATCATTCTTCTATGTTTATCCTTAGCAGTTGTACATGGACGCTTACCCAGTTTGATACTAGAACTAATATTGAGCCTTTTTTCTTTATTACTCAATCATGTTAGTAATTACAACCAGGCTTTATGTTTGATCCACCCCTCTTTCTTCCCTCACTGGCTTACAGGGTGAAAGTGATTAGTTCAGATTTCTTGGAGATTCATTCTAGTTGTTGATATATTCATCTTCTGTTTTTATATCTTTATACCAACAGTTGGTTGTACTATTGGCTATTTGTGGGATATTCATGTTATTGTACTCAAATTTGTGACTTAGATGTTATTTTCATAAGACATGTGTTAGTTTGTGGCTTGAGACTAAAATGAATAAGAGGTTTCTGTAATAAATGTTATGTTTTCAGTTTTAAAAATGCTTGCATTATATTTTTTTTATGTCTTGTAAATTTTAGTACCTGTGATATATGTCTTTATACCTATAATGCTTCACATTTCTTAGTATAACCCTATGCAATTAAAGCGCTTAACCGTTCTAGTGCAAAAAGGTGTAACGGGGATAAAGCGGGAAATAGAGGAGATATAGTGAAAGTGCAAAAAGGTACGTTAGATGTAAAAATAAGTAATTTAAAATTAGTAAATTATCATTCTCACATGATTTGTGTTGAAAAAACTAATATCTATTAATCTTATATAATAAAAATCATAGAATATCATAGTTACATGCATTAGAATTGACTATTATAATAGATGTCAATCATATAATAGATACTTATGTGTTAAAATTATTTGTTTACAGTAACTTTATCGAGTTTTTTTGAAAGAGAACTAGTCAAATCAAGCTTCGTATATTAATATTGCTTAAGAGGGTACTACTAAGCGTTGATTTAGCGGGTGTAGCGGAAAATAGCGAGGCTTTAAGCGGATCTACTGTTCATCAACGCTAAATAGAAACAGCGTAGCGGTTAAAGGCGCTACGGGCTATAGCAGGGATTTTGTGGGGCTTTAGCGTGGCTTTAACTGCACAGGTATGACCCTACTTTAGGGAATGTTAAGGGATGCGGTATGTTTCTCCTACCTCTAGACGGACCTCTACCTCATCATTTAATATCTGATATGAAGCAGATTGCCCTTGTCAGTGCCTTAGGTATTGGTTTCGATGAAAAATAACTTTATGGAACAATATATTACTCACATTTTTACCAAGATACGTATAGTGTATAGTGCAAGATATCAGATATATGTTGATTTAAAAGACTATACAATACTAAATGAAGATGCAAAATGCTGATGAAGTTAAAGATGTTGATATAAGGACTCAAGAGTTTTAGAATGAAGACTCATGGGTATTAAGGAGTCAAAAAAGCAAGATATTCCAAATGATTTATTTGTTCTTATATTAGATGTTAATAGTCTAATAGAACTTTCCTAATATCTCTCTCTATATATAATTTTATTCTAAGATTTTCATGATATTCCAATTTTTAATGATTTCCATATATATTTTTTGAAGAAGCATGATTTATATATAAGATTATTTAAGTTTTTATATTTCCTAGATTTTAAATATCAAGTTTTCAAAAATTACAAATTAATACGATTTAGTGTTTGATATTTAAGTTTGGTATATATATATCCATTATTTATTCCCGAAAGCAGGAACCAACGCTCTAATTCAGAATCGAATATTTATCGTCTGTTAGTCATCCTCTGTATGAAATTTGTACAATTATTGGTTTGTCATCCCCATTATAAGTGATAATATGCTTCAAGTCGTTCTTAGTTACTTCATTTGGTATCCTAAATTATCTAATTAAAACAACTTTAGTTTTAATAAACGATACACTAACTAAATACATGTATAGTTAACTTTACAACTGTTTGTACGGTATAGTAGCATGTATTTTAATTTTGTCCAATTATACATAGCTCATGTGCCACTGTTTTCTATTGTAAAGTGTTGTAAACTTATAGAGCATCCCACATTTTACATTACATCCCAAATGCAGCTTCGGTCAACACCTCTGTCGTTCTTACTGAAATACCATTACTTTTATAACGTAGTATTCTAATTTTATAGCTTTTACTTTGTGCTAAAAATTATAAGTTATGATGCTCCTATTTTTAAATTATAAATTTTATGCGCTCTTTTTCATTTTTGTCTATGAGGTTCGTGTTTGACACAATGTTTTAAACTTGAAATTCAGTAATTCCAAGCATACAAAGTTAGAAAATCTTAAGACAGCCATGGTAAAACCATTGAACAAAAGAAAGAATAAAAATCTTGATTCCTAAATATGAAGAAAAGCATTTGGCAATGAATTGTAATATACCTATGTGATGTCAAAATTTATGGATGTCGGGTTAGCTTCTAAGGTCATTGCTCTAGGGTTCATTGGCTATGGTAGATGAATAACATGCCTTTTAATAATTTCAGATTTAACAGTAAACTTAAAATGTGGTTCTAATCTAATAAAACGGGACTCTGAGTCCAGTACAGATTCTTTATCACTACATTCTATGAGCAACTAGGAATATGATAAAAATGCATTAGCTATTTCTACGCTGTAGGATTATAAAAGGATGCAGTACATTGATGTGTATAAGATTTTATGATGAGTATCCTATAATGTGGATGGATATTTATTAGCTGGTAGGAATGCAACGTGGTACATAATAATGATTTGTGTTAAACTTATTTATTTATTTATTTAGTACTCGTACAATGGTCAGGCGTAACTAGAAAGTCCTGCAGGTTAGGATACATAAATGGTAATAGTTATGTATTTGATATGGATCTTTCTTTTTAGAATCTTAACTTTGTTTCAATGGTGGAACTGTTGTTGTATAGTGTGGTACGATAGTTTTCTTATATGGAAAAGCAATTAGTCTTCATTAGTAAAAAGCAGGTAATAATACATTAGTTTTCCTACTCTAAAATAATACATTAGTTTTATACTACCAAATATTTAAACACATAACTTATATATACATACATATATACACAAAAATCGTATTTTTGATGCCAATTCCCAAACAATAAATCCTACCTAGTTTTGGTTCTCACACCAGTCAACTGGAAATATATAGATATCATATTTTCGAAACTCAAACATAAATGCTGACAATGACGCGTCAATCATCAGAATCCTCCCCGGGTAACTAGAGTGTGATTCTATATCTATCCAGTATATTTGAGGCTTTGTATACACGTTTGCAAGGCGTATATGCAAAATCTTTATATACTGGATTGTCCAAATTCAATATAAAAAAAATAGTCAAATATGTATAATTAGTTTTAAATTTCCAAAACAAAATTTGTTTACACTTTTATTTTTTTTAAATAACACTCTTTCAACTCATTCTAGGATACTACCGATCTTATCTCTAACGAGTCATTCTTATTGGATATTACTAATCCAAACTCTGATGAATTCCTTCGTTTGGTTCTAATGTGCCTTGTTCTCGAGCTCTGTAAACCAAAGCTCTGATACCACGATGAAACGACCCAAACTTCCCCATAAAGGAAAACCCGAATTGAGTTGAGAACACTACAAACAGAAGAACATTTCATTGCTATTACAACAATTTCCATCAGAGTACAAGAATATGCAGAGTATGAACAAATAATATACATTTGATAACTATCAGAGATTTACAATTATAATGCAGCGAAAATTAATACATAACACAACTGAAAGAAATACACGGATACAAAGCGTTTTAGATATAGCTTCAGCTGTAAACCAGGATCCTGTGAATATAATATCTGCAACACCAAAACTACTAGTTGTCCGTGTGGAAAATATGGACACCCAGAGTTTAGGTTAAAACAATAAACTCTATGTCAGTTATGTGACTGGTGTGAGAACTAAAATAGTTATTAAATATTTACTTTAAAATAAAGTAAATCAAGGGACAACGCCGTATAACACGGAACGGGTTCTCTCCAAAGAATACAAGTGCATCTAACAAACAGCGCGATGCTTTTGGAAAAAATGAAGCTACTATAAGACTCAGGTCCCATCACACAATGCAACGCAAGTCGGAGGATAGACTTTTACCTTATAATGGCTAAGCATGCTTGATACGTTTACAACAAATCATTTTGATGTTATTATAAGTGTAAAGTGTATAAAACAACTTCAAATATAAATGTATCAATTATAGACGGCATAATATCCCATGCTACTATGTCGCCATATGGGTTTACAATCAAAGCCGAAATGTCACGTATTGGAAACTGGATTCCATCTGTGAAGCAAGGCAAGGGATCGTCCTTCCGATTCGAGACACTCTAGCCCGTGCCTTAGGATTCAGCCGCAACTGCACCTGGATCGTTAGGGCCGGTCCACACGGTGTGGATTAAAATGCCTGAACAATACGTTTCCCCGGCCTATGGGGGCATAAAACTGGTCAGTATATCGACCAAACCATCCATCGGCCCCGTAGTGGCAGATATAACCGAGGTTCCTTGCTTTCCAACATCCACGTAAGTAAAAATGTCTGGGCTCCATACCATGATACCACTCCTAGCTAGAAAGAAACGTGTGTCCTCCCTGAGGCCCTCTCCCGTTTCTGGTTCACATCGTGGTGTGAGGCTCGTGAATTAACGCTATATACGAAGTCGTCCTATATTAAAGTCGTGCTTTGATCATCAACCACAAGACTTTGCTTTTCAATAGAAGTCTTAATCATTTGCATCTCGGAATGCCACACAGGAAATTCACGCCATGCGACTGATGTCTATCGATACATAACCTCTGAGCTCGTACATCTCAGAGAAGGGTGTTAAGCTAGAGAATAAATTCTCCGCCACCAAACCGATATATATTTAATAGAAATCAATCACATAGAATAAAATCAAATGTCTGACACACATCCATTTACAAGTTCGTTCTGGGTCTGAACGAAACCGGAGCACCTTATTCCTCGTCCCATATGTCCAATATAGGAGAGAGGTTCTTGCATATCCGGTCGATCTCCAAGTATGTCTGGACGATCACCACTTATTACCTCATCTTGGGTGTACAACCCAATCCAGACATCAGTAATCATCCAAACTATGTGAAGACCTCCGGTCTTCAACCAATGTCTTCATCGTCGGCTTATCGTCGATTCAGTTATTCAGAATGGGATAAATCTGGTCTTCCTGAATAACTCGCGTATCTTATAAACAAGTTCTATAAAAACACAACATACGCCTCATTCCAATCCAGAATATTCCTTTATTCAAATATTATTATACTTTGGGAAAGGTTCCCATTAATTTTATTAAAGATAAATTCTTTAAATTTATTCTTTAATCTTCCATTGGATATCAGTTCAAACCAAATTAACGTTTACCCAAAGGATTAGCGAACCTTACCGAAATAATCATTTATTATATTTCCCAATCCTAACCTATTCATCGCATGAAGCAAAATTGGTAATACTTCATATCTAACACCACGGTGTTATTGATAAAATTAATTACCATTTCTCATCCAAATCAAATTAAAGATTTAACTATCGCTTGGAGCAAAACTGGGGATACTCCATTCTCGATCATTTCATGAATTCGATAAATTTAATTATCCCATTCACATTCTAATCTAATTAAAGATTCATTAAAACTCTAATTCAGTTTTAGTCTCAAAATAATTACTTAATGATTATTCAAATTTAAGAAATTAATCTTATCTTTAAATGGGTTAAAGGTTCTTTAATACATAGTTCACAATAAACCCAAATTAAATTCCATTATTTATAGAATCTTCACGGAAAATGGATCAATATATAATCGATATCAATTTCCGTGTTCGACTGATAATGTAAATGGAATAACGACAAAGCTTTTTTAAATTACGTATATATTTATAGTCTTCCTCCATAGAAGCTCATTTCGATTGTTATCCAATCGAATTCCATTCCATTCCAATTTGTTGTATTAAATTGGAAAACTTTACTTTGGAAAATTTCCTTTAAATCTTAATAAAAGATTTTTAAATTCCAAATCACATTTCCTTGTAAATTATGTTAAAGAACAAATGTCGTTAAAAAAACAGTTCACCATAAACCCGATTCACATTCCATTTTGTTCCAATTACCAAATATAACTGGAAACCCAAATAATCTTAATTAAAAGATTTATTCCTTTCAAACGGGGTTTAAGAACAGTGTTACTGAAGACACCATTCACGACAAACCCAAAATCCAATTCTTTTACTCAATTACAATTAAATATTAATTAGTTGGAAAATTCACTAAATCTTAATAAAAAGATTATTCTTTCCTCAACTGGGTTTAAGAACAATGTTATTTAAGAAAACTATCACGACAAACCCATAATCTCAATTTATATTATATACAAGGCTCTGAATAGAAAATATATCGGCTTATATTCAATATCAAATTCTGTTGGCTAGTTTTTCGACCTAGCCACCAAAGTTCAAAAGCAAAGGAAATATGAGGCCCTAAGTGTCCTCAAGCATTCGATCGTGGTTAATCGTTCTCCTCGGATCGTGACACATCCCTGGATCACGGTGCCAATACTCGATCCGATCCGCCCTCTCCTCTTCTGGACGATCCGATCCAAGTCCAGAAGACAAGGAGATGGCCAAGACCAAGTCCACCACGATCCGCAAACATCGGATCCTGTGACACCTGTCCATAACTGTCATATTGACCAATTCTCCATCAAGCCACGAATCAGTCCAAGATTCTCGAGATGTGTGCCACGTATGACCGCGATCCGCCTGAAGAAATCACCTATAAGTAGCCCATAACTTGGCATTTTTCAGGACCTTTTCGGCAATTCTGAGTTCTGAATCCACAATTATCACACCTCCACTATTATTCAGAGTTATCTCGAAATTATTGAGTGAATAAACATTGTAAGAGTGAGATTGAGGGATAAGTCATCGATTGTACTTTGATTCCAAGTATAATCGTAGATATAAAGTGGACGTAGGCTCATTAACGCCGAACCACTATAAATCTTGTGTCTTTTCTGATTTTCTAGCATTTTTTCTGATATTAATTTTTGCAGAATTGAACAACTTGGGTGTCAGAGCCAATTTTGGATCTAACATTTTGGTGCTTTCACTGAGAAATAAAGCCTCGGTACGTTGGATTGTTGCTCTACTATTTGGGTATTCAAGTCCAAAGAAGACAGTCCAAAGCTCAGCAGTTTCGACTTTTGAAGATTTCAGCGATACCTCGGTATCATAGCTGGAAAGAAGTCTAAGAAATTACAAACTTCGCAAGCGAGCGAAGCTACAAATGAAGCAATCGAGGAAGGTGTGCACGAGCAGGTCGAAGAAGAGCCTTCGGATCGCGATGACGTGGGGGCGATCCGGGCCGAAGAGGGTACCACGATCTAACCTAAAGGGGGCGCCAGAATCCGGGTCTCTGAAGGAGTCGCGACTCGATCCCAGGACAACACCACCATCCTCCCATCTAATGCCATCGCGATCTGATCCCAGGGTGCTACCACGAGCCATCAACACAAGGGTAGCGCGATCCGAAGCGACAATCAGACCACGACCCGACCCGGAAAGGAGGTTATGGCTCATTCTTCTCGTGTTGGTACAACTGCTCGACCTGGCCCAAGTTCTTTACATATAAGAGAGAATGTCGATGATCAATTTGACCCTTCTGCCCCAGCTACCGAGGGACATCTAACTCCAATACTTGAAGCATTGGATAGGCAAATCGATGAACTGGCTGCTCAAACGCAGGAGAGCTTGTTACTGCATCAAAATATTACTGCCTTAGGCAGGAGAATTGATGATATTCAAAGGCAGGTTTCGTCACCTCCAGCTCACCCTTTCTCTCCGGAACATACATCGTCATCTGAAGAGCCCCGAAGGAACCAACGATGGCCCCCGTTAGAAATATCCGAAAACATAGAACGACTTCGATTTGGGTCGCTTCCGTCTCATGAAGAGGATGCATTTAATCAGGGAACTAGTAATCGCAACATAAATGAACCTGTTCTACCATCAAGGAATGGCATGCCTTCCGCTTGTCGTGTGATCGACCGCAGCAACAAGGGGCAAGAGAGTTCTGCTCAGGGCCCAGATTTTATAGCAGGACGTCAAAGAAACGACGGAGGAGGACGTCGGGCAAGGAGTGCTGATCCCGAATCTACCCTGACCTATGCAGAGGTTGAAGCAATGATTAGACAAATCATGGTAGATAGCTGTGAACAGAGGAATGAAGATTGGGGCATAGACCGTAGTCACACACCTTTTACTGACGACATACTAGATGTAACATTCCCGAGGCGCTTCAATATTCCAACCAGGAATCGCTATACGGGCAGAACTGACCCCATCCAATATTTAATGCGGTACTCCTGGTCAATGAATGCTGCTGCAGCTACAGACGCAGTCAAATGTAAAGCGTTCCCTATATTCTTGGAAGATGTGGCGTTATTGTGGTTTACCCGCCTTCCAGCACGGTCAATATCCAACTTTAGGGAATTGAGTGAGAAATTTGTAAACCAATTCCGTCTTCATGCCCAGAGGTCTAAGAATGTAATCGAGCTATCCCTCATTAAACAACGACCGGACGAAAGCCTGAGGTCATATTTGGATCGTTTTAACTTGGCTGTCACAGAAGTCAAAGATCCGCATGATTAAACTGTGTTGATAGCCTTGATCGATGGCGTCGATAAAGATACCGAGTTTGGAAGATATCTGGCTGGTAAGCCTCCCCCGACCAGAGAAATATTTTATGAAAAAGCCAATATTCGCCTGCGTCGGGAGGAGATATACGCTAATCGAAAAAGAGAAGCTAATGACAAGGAAGATATCCAAAGCAACGTGGCCATCAAGCAAAATGGGAGATAGCTCAGGAAAGGTTGAAGTTAACGTTGGGAACAAGAATCAGGACAGCGGTTGCCAATTAGGGAACAATAATAACAACAATTGGAAGAGAAATCGAGGAAACAACTCTCAGAGGAGATCCTGGTCCAGACCATTTGAGAACTTCACACCGTTAAATGATACATTGGAGAACATCTTCCTAGATACATATAATGTCCTTCAGTATAAAAGACCTCCTCCGAGAGATTCTTCCGAGAATGAGCGTGAGACTGGGAAATTCTGTCTTTTTCATCAGATCCACGGTCATTCCACAAACGAATATCGTCACTTGAGAGACGTGGTTGAAAGGCTGCTCCGAGAAGGGAAGCTTGATGAGTATAAGGTGACTCCCAGGGGCAGGGGGAAAACAGTACAAACCCCAAATCAAAGCCAACCTACTGTTAAACCGACAGCTTAGCAAAAAGGAAAAAATATCGTTATCAATACTATAATTGGTGGGCTCCACCTAGCAGGGCACAGTTTCAGAGCTATGGATCAAAATATAAGTGCGGCTAAACAACATTTCGAAGTGGGAGAGTGTAGTAACCCCGAGGACAGCGCTCCGATTAAGCAACAAAAGATGATGTCTGATGACGTCATATTTCGCGAGTGAGAGAGTATTGGAGTACACTCCCCAACTGAAGATCCGTTGGTGATCACCGTCACCATTGGCCCAGCGATAGTTCATAAGGTCTTGGTAGATAACGGGAGTTCCGTCAACATTTTTTTCAAGAAAACATTCGACCAAATGAAACTCGAGCCGAAGAATTTAAAGCCATGTGAAGGGTGGATACGCGGATTTAATGGGGCCTCGACTGCTCCAATTGGATATGTGGAATTATCAGTAACCCTTGGGGAAGGGGAACGCCAGAGAGTGAGGATCCTCCCCTTCGTGGTCTTGGATATTGAATCGTCGTACAATGCTTTCTTGGGCCAATCGGCCCTAGCCAAATTCAG
Organism: Allium sativum; assembly: GCA_030737875.1. Lineage (NCBI taxonomy): Eukaryota > Viridiplantae > Streptophyta > Magnoliopsida > Asparagales > Amaryllidaceae > Allium > Allium sativum. The sequence goes on from CM060920.1 coordinate 659,003,069, forward strand.
GGCTTGTATTCCACCCTGGTGCTTATTGTTGAAATTTCTCATGGATTCCGGTGTGGGTATTGTTAGAAGAGATCAAGTTGTGGCACGAGCATGCTACATTGCAGAGTTAAAACTACTCCACAAATTAAGAGATATAGAAGCGAAAGGTGGCTCCTTCCCTCCAAGGGAGGAATCGTCATAGCAACTAAAGGAAGTACCTTTGGGAGGGTCACCCAGAGAGTTGCCCGAGGACATAGATCCCAGAGAGGATGAAGAGCGTGGAGGCAGAATGGCGACTCCCAATGAAGCAACTGTGGATGTACCAATCAATGATAGTGACCTAGAGAAGGTCCTGAAGATTGGATCTCAGTTGGACCCTGTCCAAGCCAAGGAATTAACGAAGTTTCTGAAAACTAACTTGGATGTATTTTCCTGGACCTATGCTGACATGTTGGGATATCTTCCTCGGTTATGAGTCATTCGCTAAACATTAACCCGAAACATCCTCCTGTCAAGCAGAAAAGGCGAATGTTGGGTCCAGAAAGGTCTGCCGCATTGAAAGAAGAAGTCAAGAAACTGAAGAGTAATGGATTTATTAAAGATTCAACTTACCCTGATTGGATTTCGAATCTGGTTTTGGTAAAAAAGACCAATGGAAAGTGGCGAACGTGTATCGTTTTCTCTGATTTAAACAAAGCTTGTCCGAAGGATAGTTTCCCGTTGCCCAGAATCGATCAATTAGTAGATTCAACTGTAGGTCATGAATTCCTTTCCTTTATGGATGCCTATTCAGGATATAATCAGATCCCTATACGTGTCCCAGACCAAGGGCATACCAGCTTCATTACAGATTTGGGATTATATTGCTATATGGTAATGCCTTTCGGTTTGAAAAATGGCGGTGCAACATATCAGCGGTTAGTGAATAGGATGTTCTACAACTAGATTGGGAAAACGATGGAGGTATACGTCGACGATATGTTGGCAAAGTCCAGACAGTCGTCCGATCATACCAACGATTTGGCAGAGATGTTTCAAATTCTCCGAAAATATGGGATGAAAATGAATCCTTTGAAATGCTCATTTGGGGTAGCATCTGGAAAATTCCCAGGGTTCATTGTAAGCTCGCGTGGAATCGAGATTAATCCAGATCGAATTACAGCAATCCGAAATATCCAAGAACCAAAGCAGATTAAAGATGTGCAAAGCCTTGCTGAAAAAGTGGCAACTCTAAGCAGATTTTTTTCGAATGCTACAGATAAATGCATCTCGTTCTTCGAATTAATAAAGCGAGGCAAGTGCAACTTTAAATGGACTCCTGATTGTGTAGAAGCTTTCCAAAATCTGTTAAATAATCTGGAGAGACCCCTGATACTGTCTAAGCCTGTGGATCATGAGGATTTATTCGTGTATCTGGCAGTGTCATCCCACGCGATCAGTTCGGCTTTGGTAAGGTAAGAGGATAAGGTGCAAAGACCAATATACTATGTGAGCAAGAAATTGGCAGCTGCATAATGAAATTACCCAAAGATAGAAAAGCTCGCGTACAGTCTACTGATCACATTTAGGAAGCTTCGTCACTACTTCCAAGCTCACCCCATTACTGTTTATACTGATCACCCGCTTAAGCAACTCCTACAAAGGCCAGAAGCATCGGGAAGATTGCTCAAATTGAACATCGAACTGAGTCAATTCGACCTGAACTTCCAACCTCGGAGGTCGATAAGAGGGCAGGCACTTGCAGACTTTATAGAAGAATTTACGATCCTAGATGATGACGCAGAAACTGAAGAAGACGATCCGCCAAAGCTACTCCTTGACCCTAATGCCTAGAAACTATATACTGATGAAGCTAAAAATGACAGACGATCAGGTGCCGGAGTGGTCCTTGAAACTCCCGAGAAACGGATTATACTACGCTCTTAGATTGGAGTTCCACACGACCAATAATGATTCCGAGTATGAAGCTCTGATTGTCGGGTTGAAGCTTGCAAGGGAACTAGGGGTAACAAAGCTAGACATCTTTTGTGACTCCAATTTTGTCGTGAACCAAGTTAATGAAAAATTTCAGGCTAAGAGTCCAAGTTTGATATATCATATCTGGAAAAAGTAAGAACATTATTGGGTGGTTTTGAGCACCATAGTATATCTCACATTTCTTGAGCAGAGAATCAAAGAGCGGACAAGTTAGCAAGGATGACTAGTTTCGATAATCCAGAACATACGGAGCTAGTCCCGATTGAAGTATTATAGTTCCCCAATGTGGATCAGATGGAAGTTGATCCGGTACTTGAAATTGAACCTGAAAGGGAGTCATGGATGACCCCCTTGAATAATTTCTTGATGAATGGAACGCTCCCAAATAAGAAAAGCGAGAGGCGCGCGGTCATACGGAAGGCTTCCCGATATGTGTTGCAAGGCGGAGTTCTGTACAGACAAGGCTTCTCGATGCCTCTCCTCTGGTGCATTGCCCATGACGACATCAAGCGTGTGCTGAAGGAAGTCCATGAAGGTGAGTGTGGTGACCACACAGGAGGGCAAACATTGGGAAAGAAGATATTGTGATACGGCTATTTCTGGCCCACTATAAACAAGGATGCAGCCAAGCATGCACGGTGTTTTGATGTTTGCCAGAAGTTCTCCAAAATCCCTAGGCTGCCAGCTAACTAGTTGAAGACAATGATAAGCCCATGGCCTTTTGCTATGTGGGGAATTGATATTATTGGAAGCTTCCCTATAACAAAGGGCGGGGCAAAGTTCGCTATTGTGGCCGTGGATTATTTTACTAAATGGGTAGAAGCAGAGCCTTTGACCACGATCACGACCAAACGAGTGAACACCTTTGTCGTTAAGAACATCATCTGTCGGTTTGGGATTCCAAAAGTCATCATAACCGACAATGGGACCCAATTCGACAGCATGGAGTTTCGAGATTTCTATCGGAAGTATCACATCAAGAAAATATAGACCTCTGTGGCACATCGGCAATCGAACGGACAGGTTGAAGTGGCAAATAAGGTGATCAAATGCATTCTGAAGAAAAGGTTGAAGAGGGCCAAAGCTATGTGGGTCGATGAATAGCCCCTGGCACTATAGGCCCACAGAATGACGTACAAGTCGGCAATGGGTCACACCCCGTTTTCCCTAGCTTTCGGAGCTGAAGAAGTTATTCCGATCGAGTTAGAAGTACCATCCCATCGCACCATTTACGACCCGATGACCAACAATGGAGTTGCTCCTTGAATCCCTGGACATGATTGAGGAAAAAAGGGACGAAGCTGACTTACGTGCCTTGAGGCACAAACAACAAGTAGCTCGGTACTACAACAGAAGAGTCCGAGCTCGCACATTCGAACCCGGAGACTTGGTTCTGAAACGTATCTTTCTACCCCCGGTACACATGGGCCCGAAATGGGAAGGACCGTACTCCATTTTATGAAGGCTTGATAATGGAACCTTCAAGCTAGCGACCGTAGATGGAGAAGAAATCCCCAAAGTGTGGAATGCCCAACATTTGCGGTTTTACCTGATATAAAAAGTGTCAGTTTTATTCTTTTGTTTTTAGAACCATGTAAGAAGGCTTGACTTGCCTAAGAACAGTCTGGTTATTTGAACAAAAGATTATTAAGTGGACGTAGGTCATGATTCGACCGAACCACTATAAAAATGTTGTGTGTTATTTACCCTTAGTGCACCATTTCTTATCTACTCTTTTATTTTGATCAATATATATACTGTTACCATTTCAGGAAATTGTTTTAAATTTATGTAGTAATCTCAAAACAATTAGTTCAAAATACCGTTCGGCAAATCGGAAAGTTCGCGATGATTAAAGCTTCAAGAGGTACAACAGGTAAATTGCATTACAACTTAACTCCTGAGATCAGGGAGAGAATATAAAGGACGCTAAGATGAAGTTCCCGAGGCGTGCAGGTGAACCATGATAAAACCGCCTTGGCAACACTCTAACCCGCTGAAGGATCGGGAGAGTATAAAGGCGCTGGAGACTTAGCGCCCCCAGAACTTCTTCCCCACTAAAGGATCGGTGAGCAGACCAAAAATCGAGCTCGAACTCTAACCCGCTGAAGGATCGGCAGAGTATAAAAGCGTTAGAGACTTAGTGCCACGAAAACTCTAACCCGCTGAAGGATCGGGAGAGTATAAAAGCGCTAGAGACTTAGCGCTGCAAGGACCATTATTCCATGGAAAAATCGGGGTAGTACGAATATAATTGTAATCGATCGTTAACACGCCCTGGTCAGGCACTACAATGACGATCAATTAGGAATGTATACGTGCATTACAACATGATTACTTAGCACATGTATTTCCCGATGATTGTTTTCGTTATGATTAATGATCATTACTTACAACTTTAACATTTAACTATGAAAGCTTCGATTACGATTACTTAAACTTTGCTAACATGATGAATTTGCAGGAACACTGTGATGCAAAAGAAATAGTCCTTATTTACTGGAAACGGATATACAAAAAACAAAAAACTAAGCAAAAAGAGAGGTCCATTCTCACGACTACATCTTTTGGCCAAAAGAAATCGTAAAATTAAAACATGAGCCGATAGTTGCATTCTATTTGCGCTTGGGAGATGGCTTTGATTTCTTATCCTTCTTCTGTTTCTCTAGCTCCTCCTTATCAGTACTGGAGCGGTCGCTTTTCTTCCTCTTCCTCTTGTCGACAAGGGGCTCCGGAGGAGGACTGGAGGGTTCGGAGGCAAGCTGTGAAGTTATCGATCTAGAAGAGAATCTTATAACCAACCCGGTTTTGTGGTCGATTTCAGAAATAGTTGTCACGAACACAGGATTCTGTTCCTCCCTCTTAAGAGCCAACTGTTTCTCCTTCCTAGTCTGTATGTCAGCCAAGGTTTTGCTATCATCACCCTTGGCCTCGTCAATGATTTCTACCTCCTCTTCCTCATCTCCATGACCGCCGTCTGAGTCATGCAGAACAACAATGATCTCGGCGTCTGTAGGAACGCTAGCGCCAGGCTCCACGGGTGCCATTGTAACTCTATCACTGGTTGAGCCCCCAGTTTGCTTTGAGACCTTGGAAGCTTAGATACCAGAACTCGGGGGAATCTCAACCCTCTCAGTCTCTGCCTTCTCCTCTGCACCCTTTTCGACTACTTTGGTACCTACACCATTAGAAATAAGGGTTAGCAAATCGGGAGGAGATGTGGCCATGTCAGTTGACTGTCCCATGAGACTAGGGGTGAGCATTAATTGGTTAAACCAAATAAACCAACCAAACCAATTCATTTTGGTCGGTTTGGTTCGGTTTTGAAATTAGATCGGTTTGTAATCGGACCAGAAAAATATTTAGTTTGGTTATCGGTTTAACCAAATTAACCGAACTTTTATTATATTTTCAAATTTATCGAAATTATTGTAAATGTTTTAGCTTAGCTTGGTTATCAAAGTTAATTTTAATCATCACATATGTACCAGAATCATTTTTGGAAAGCATAAGAGTCATAAATAATAATACTTTAATTACATATTTATAATTTATTTCAAATTATAGTTAATATTATGAACATAAAGTCTAAAATATTTTTAGTTTGGTTAAATCGGATAACCAACCAAACCAACCAATCTTAATTTGGTTGGTTTGGTTTGGTTTTCATTTTTATCGGTTTTAGTTTGGTTTGCAGTTTTTATCATCGGATAAACCAAACCAACCAAACGCTCACCCTTACATGAGACGATGACAAGTTACGATTGCTTTAATTAACTGTGGAGAAAATGTGGAGATACCTTCGGCTGACTCATCTCCTAGACTTGTACTGGTGGTCCCGACAATAGGAGGAGTAGGTGCCAAGGGGATCAATGGATCATCGGGATTATATCCCTCAACTTTAGAGGTTCTGGGCTCTACTATCGAACTCGAGCTCTCTCCAACTTTATCCTTACCCTTGAGCCTGCTCTTCTCCCTCTCCATTTCATCGTAGATAAGGCGTTTACCTTCCTCCAAATCCGTGGGCTCTTTACCTCTGAGAAAGGTTTGCATCAGCTAGTGCTCGTCAATTTCGTCGACCCCCAGTCGCCGCTTCTCACCCTCGACAATTGCGTCCCATATATTGGCCAAGGTAACATGGTAGTCGGGAATCCAAGAGATATCTCGGTGCTTGATAGATTGACCAAAGAAATCGAACAACAATTCTTCAAAGCTATCTATATCCTTCTCTTTTTCGGCAAGCTTATCAGCCGCAGCAGCTGCTGACTCAAGAGCGTTATTGGCATTGCTTTCGGCGACAACTACCCACTCCTCAATTGAGCAGGTTGATCATTTAGAACCTCCTCCTCCTTCTTGGCAAGGGCAAGGTCATTTTTTAAGCTTGCCTTCTCGTTCTCCCAAGCCTCTTTCTCAATAGAAAAGCGATCCTGAACTGTCTTCAGTTCAGTGTTAACCGCCCTGAGATCCTCCACTTCTTTCCTCAGGTCCACCCGTTCCTGGCTATTTAAGTCAAGCTCGTTGCGAAAACGCTCCCTGACACTTTCCAACTTGAACTTGTAATTCTCTGCGTCTTGCCGAGCTAAAGCCAGTTGGGCTTGTGCATCCTCCAGTTCTTTTTCCATTTTGCACCTAGCCCTAGCATCATTGTCAATCTTTACTTTGGCCATGGCTGCGTCCGTCTCCATCCGGCGGATGATAAAAGAGAGTGTAGCCGCATGCTTCTTCATTACTCCGTATTGTTTAGCTGCATGGCACACATACCCTATCACCTCTGTGTCCCAATCCTTGGGGACTGGTTCAAGATCTAGGACGAACACCATCCTCTCAAAGTAAATGTCGGGAAATTGTTTTCGTAAACGCTCTAACTTGGCCGTGATCTCAGAACTTGGGGCAACATCCCTTGCAGCAGTAGTGTCCAAGCCACGCTCACCAGAGGAAGTAGGAATTGTCTTCCCCTTCTCTATAATCCTGCCCTCATCTTTGTCCTTGTCCTTTGGCTCGGCGTGTTTCTTAGAAAATTGGGCGTGAGAAGGATTGCTTTTTGGAGGGGTTAAATCTCTTGGAAGTTGCTTCCCCCCCCCCCCCCCGCTGGTGGCATTGGACGACTAGGTGGCTTTCCATAACTTTGCTTTGGCGGAGATCGAGGTCGTGCAGGATAAGATTGATGAGAATCCTGGGGTCGACGACTATCCCTTCCCTGGCTATCGCTACGAGTGTGCTCAGGATCTGGAAGGAGGCTTGGTGTGCCCTCGCGAAGGGAACGGTAGGAATAAGACCGTTTGCGAGACATTTTTTCTGCAAAGAAAACAAGTGTGTGTTATAACTGTGAACCACAGTAGCAAAAGAGTATTATGATAAATGGTGCATGTGTTTTGTGCATCCTGTGGAATCCCTTTTTTTTTTGAAACAGACCAGGGCCCGAAGTTAGGCTCGTCTGGATAACTTCGTTTTCTCCAACTGAGGCACCCGTCTCTTCGGAATGGGGAAAAATTGGTTCTCCTTCTAAATCTTCTTGGGTATAAATATCATCTGGCAAAGGAATTTTACTTAATTCCCTGAAAACCTGTTCCTCCGTTAATTCGTCGTGAGCGACAAGCTCAACTGGCGATGAAGTCCTCAGTGGAGACCGCCCCTCGGAGGTTGGAACCTCTTTTGATTTATCAGCTCGTCTCTCATCTCCTTTATACACGTTTAAATCTTCGCCGTCCTGATTAATCATCGGCGAAGGGCTCTTGCGAAGAGTAGTCGTCTCTGCAACTTGAGAAGTTCCTTCTCCTTCAGCTGGGGCACATATTTGTAAGGTCTGCCGCCCACGCCAAATCCGAATCTTATGTCCAAAAGATGATGTTTGTGAAGGTTTTCGTCGGTAATACATTTCTTGATTCTCAAGAAGTCAGACTTGCTTTTTTGAAGATGGGATAATCGATTGTTATACACTAAGCCTTCTGTCTTGGGGAATGTGTGATCTGCGCAAAGGGAAAGGAAACATGTTAATACTTCGACTATGTAATTCAGTCATGCATCTGGAGGCTCGAAACTTACAAGATTTGAGCCACCTCCTCGCACATCCATCTTGGTGTTTTATGTCAAACCAATCAGCTTTGGGATCCCCTATGTTGTTGTAACCATCGAACAGAACCTTCCTGTTGGCTACTGATTCAAAGAACGAGAAATTTGGAGTCGCTGTGGAACGGTGCTTGAAAAGATAGTAGAATTTCAAGTCTTTAAAAGTAAGCTCAGTTTGTAGAATCTCTGCATAAGCGACATATGGAGTGTACAAGGCTGCGTAAGCATTGGGATGAAGTTGCATAGGGGCAATACACAATCGTCTTAAGGTTTCAATGACGATTGGAGGAAACGGAGGAATAGCGCCTACCCAGCACATGAGTCGGCTAATTGCCATGTACCCTTCTGGAGCAAGATGAGGTATATCTCCGCTTTCGGGTGTTTTCACATCGTCCCATGGGATCTTGTGTTTCAAACAAATTTTCTTAAGTTTTTTATCGTCTAGTTTGGAAGCTAAAGATTCAGTGAATTTCTCAATTCCTAGAACGCCGGGAATCTCATCGGGAGCTCGGTCTTCCATTTCGGACTCTTCCTCTAGCGAGGTACTCTCAGATGAATTTGACTCTGTCTCAGCCTCATATTCGGATTCAGAATCCTCATCCTCTGGATTAATTGGAGGAACCTCGGGATTATGGTGTTCCGACACCTCCGGGTCCACCTCTGTTTCAGATCTTTCAGGAGAACGATTATCCGACATGGCTGTTTTGGTGAGCAAAAATGAGATTAGAATGCGGTTACCCGTTCCCCGTGTGTGCAAGTACAAGTGTGTTCCTGTGCATACATTAAAGAAAAGCATAAAAGTTAAAAAGATCATCGAAGGATTAGTCGTCAATAGCAGTCAAATTATGTTGTCATTCAGTCCAGAAGGATCTCTTAGGGCTCTAGCCTAACTGTCCATCGATATATCAGAGTTAGGTCACATTGTTTATTTAACAAGTTCATCAAGCGGGATCGTGCGGCAGGGATCAGATCGTGGTATATCTACGGATCGTGAACCAGGTGTGGACCCGTGGAGAAAGCATCAACTCATGAAAAAGCATCGGATCGTGAAGCCAAAACGGATCTCAAGGATCCCCCATGATCCACTTCTTCCTATTCCCTCATGAACCAGTGACTTATCACGACCCGATTCGTTGTCCAACCCTGATCCTTCCATCTACCACCCATATGAACCATCACCACGATCCGGCTCGACCTGCTTCTTCTTCTTCCTTCTCTTTCCTCCCCTCCATCTCCGAACTCGAACAACAGAACCCATGGCACCACCATCAGCTTCAAAGGCTCGAATACCACAAAACTCCGCCGCCATTGTCTTTCAAACCAGTAAAAGACTTGCGAGGAACAAGAATGAAAACACACAAAACATTGTTAATGTAGTTACCTCTTGATTAATAGGAAATCTTGGTTTGTTAAATCAGAGTTTTGGAAGGAAAAAGGGGGAAGAGCGGCGGCTAGTGAAGAGAAAGGTAAAAGGTAGAAAGAAGAGGGGTAAATCGGCTTGTGTAGCCAAAGAGGAAACCATTCGTATCCCATATTTTGTCTCATTCGATCCGCTGGGCCTAATGGGCCGCGGAGCTCCTAAGGAACCCCGTTGCGGTCCGAGTGTGGATTCTACCAGGAAACAGTCCTTGACGCATAGGGCGCTCCTCTCTCGATGTGTTGCACAGCCCCCCATGATCCGCGACGTAAAACGATGATCTGAGCTCCAACATGATTTGTGAATCGTAAAGATGGAACTTTAGGCTTGTAGAAAAACAAACTAACTACTATTTTCTACGGTGAATTCTGAGACTTATTTGGTGATTCAAAAGTGATATCTCCGGGAGTTTGAAAGATGGAAATTACTCGATGAGCAAGGAAATAATTGGTAGTCTAACTCAATATTTATACCAGTCAAAGGATGCAACATTTTGAAGCGATATGACTTTTCAAACAGACACAACCTCTGATTCCCATCGCTCCATGAAAAGATGAGTCCGCAATTTCGAAGCATGTTCCATCCATGATATAACATACTTCGAGGGGGCAAAATGTTGGCTAGCTTTTCGACCTAGCCACCAAAGATCAAAAGCAAAGGAAATATGAGGCCCTAAGTGTCCAACCCCTCAAGCATTCGTTTGTGGTTAATCGTTCTCCTTGGATCGTGACACATCCCTGGATCGCGGCGCCGATACTCGATCCAATCCGCCCTCGCCTCTTCTGCATGATCCGATCCAAGTCCGGAAGACAAGGAGATGGCCAAGACCAAGTCCACCACGATCCGCAAACGTCGGATCCTGTGACACCTGTTCATAACTGTCATATTGACCAATTCTCCATCAAGCCACGAACCAGTCCGAGATTCTCGAGATGTATGCCACGTATGACCGCGATCCGCCTGAAGAAATTACTTATAAATAGCCCAGAATTTGCATTTTCAGGATCTTTTCGGCAATTCTGAGTTCTGAATCCACAATTATCACACCTCCATTATTATTCAGAGTTGTCTTGAAATTATTGAGTGAATAAACATTGTAAGAGTGAGATTGAGGGATAAGTCATCGATTGTACTCTGATTCCAAGTATAATAATAGATATAAAGTGGACGTAGGCTCATTAATGCTGAACCACTATAAATCTTGTGTCTTTTCTGATTTTCTAGAATTTTTTCTGATATTAATTTTTGCATACTTGAACAACTTGTGTGTTAGAGCCAATTTTGGATCTAACAAATTTTGAAACCAACAAATATCGTATTGGAAATGACGATATAAATATATCTTTCAAATTTTTATAACAATATATGTATAATCACAAAATCCAACATCGAAATATTCCGAAGATGATTTTCATTCAAATATACTCCAATTCATATATTGGACATTCTGGTTATATTAAAACCCATTCTCAATCCAATTTATTTATCAAAAAATAATTAGATTTTAATTCTTGTTAATAACTAGTTCATTTCGATAAAAATATATTTTTATCTTTTCAAATACGGAATTTTACATCCCAATTTTTTCCAAATCGTTTATTATGATTTTACACAAACTATAAATACTTTTAATAATTTTATTAAGGCCCTTTCAGTCGATTTCCATAAAAGGTCAGCGAACTGCACTTACAGCGACCTTTTCCAAATTTGATTTGGACATACTTCCAAATCCAACCATTAGATTTCAAATCTATTATATTCTTTGAAAAGGTCTTTTCAATACGAACTCAATGGTTCCAGTTTTAGGAGAATCCGACGGTCGAATCTACCGTAGTATCAATTCGAAGTCAATGGTCGAAATTCGCAAACGGTCGTGGCGCGGCGCGTTTTATTCAGGCCATTTAATACATATTATATATATCTCATCGATTTTCATTTAAAATGTATTTTATAAATTCGTTTTAAAAATGATTCCAACTTCATTTTTCAATTTTAAATCAAAATTGAATACTCCATATCATTATAATATTAAAATGACAATATTTTCAAGATATCAGATTTCAAAATCAATTCTTTTCGATATTCATTATTAAAATGAATAAAATCGATATAAATACCGTTCGCATCAAAATGGCTTTAATCTAATCAACACGGCTTCATATTTTTCAATATTTTTGTGTCCATCCCAAATTAGACATCAAAATCACATTTTGATCCATTTCTAAATATTATTTTAAAATATTCATTATCCGTCATTTTAAAATATTCGTTAATTTAAAATATTTTATCTTTCCGAATTGGAATCAGACACAGTCAATTACCATATAATTTATTTACAAAAATTTCATACAACACATGTATACAACAACAATCAAACACAGTCAAACATCATACAGAGTGCATTACACAACTGCTTAAGTGTTAAATATGAATAATTAACGCTTACAACAGCCTGTCAACCAATCAATTGACATACAACTAAACAATTGGGATTAGTGTATGTCAAATATCATCCCAATACCCATATGGGGTTTCAATCAGCACACGCCAATTTTATTTGTTAAGTTGGACGATGTGTAAAATAAATCGTCCCAATCAATATCAGTTAAATGTGTGTACATAAACAAATCGTCTGATTTGTAAACGAATATCTATTTTATTCATATACTCATTAAAAATTATATTTTTAACGATAAAATATTTATTTCAACACATGAATATTTTATACAGTTCATTTATACAATAAAAATGATATTTTTATTGTTCTAACATTTTTAGAAAATATCGGCAGCATAACAACGCGATACTACAACCGAAATAAGGTCTAGCCTAATCCCTCGCCTAATACTGGCTCGCGCCATACCCATACCAATTCCAATCAATTCATTTCACTTTCCAAACCAAATTCAAACAAATAAACCCATCAACCAAACAACCAAACAAACATGGTTTCAAACAAAGGTGTTGGGTGCTACTAAGCACCGTCTACATCCTAGTACATATATTTAACTAGAAAATAAATTAGAGTGAGAAGTTCTCACCTTCGGGATCCACTCTAGCAGTTTTATTTCTGAATTTTTGAACAGTTGGATTTGCCCGAAATTCAAACGCAACCCTTCTCACGCTGTTCATAGTAAAAACCACATTTTAATATGATGCTTATATTAAAAATCATATTTTTAAATAACGTTATTTACATGTTAAAAATCACATTTTTATACGGCTATTATATATATAAAAATCGTATTTTTATATTGTAATTCATATAATAAAAACCATATTTTTAAACCGCTATTATATATATAAAAGATCACATTTTTATGGCGTTATCATATACATAAAAATCATATTTTTATATCGATGTTTATATTAAAAAAATCAAATCTTTTTAGCGATGTTCATATCATAAAAATCAAATCTTTACTTAATTAAAAATCATAACTTTTCTGTATTAATGATCACAACTTTCCTATATTAAAGATCATAACTTTATAAACTTAAAAATCATACCTTTATAACTTTAAAAATCATATATTTATAACTTTAAAAATCATATTTTTATAACTTTAAAAATCTTATTTTTTATAACTTTAAAAATCAATTTTTTATAACAACAAAAATCATATTTTTATAACTTTAAAAATCATATTTAGAAAACTTACATCAATTGGAGGGGGGTTTGCTCGCGCGGTGGCAACCCCGGTGGTCGGAGCGGGCTGTGGTGGCGGCTTCAGCCGATGGGCAGCGGGATAGGGGGCGACTTCAGCGGGATTTGGAGGGCTCAGGTTTTTCTTGAATTGAGGAAAGAGGGGACTGCGCTGGAGGAGGACGGGAGAGATCGACGGTCGTGGCAGAGGAGATGAAACACCCTACCTCCGTTAAGGTCGCTCAAAAAGGGAATGCATTAACTTTGGTGAAGCATTTTAGGTAAAAGACACAGATAATTTACAAGACAGGCATATAAACTTCGGAAAACTGAAAACATTTCATAAATAGCGTGGTTCAGTCAAAACATTACAAGCACTGTCTCAAAAACAAACTTCCAAATTATTACAATAAAACATCTGTCTTGATTTAAAACTCCAATTACATAAAGAAGCATAAAATAGTAGTAAAGCAGCATAAATCCCCAATAAATGTGTAACCACAGCCATAGCCCCAAGAAAAGAGAATCCAAGCAATACATCTACTCTCTTCAAGATGGAAAAGGTCTGCACTAAGCTGATGTATTCCCTCCCTGCGGACCTAAGGGTAGCAGGGGAAACGGAAGTAAAGACAGTGAAAGACAACGAGTCAGACATAAGCCTGGTAAGTCTAGTGATTATTCAGCATGTAAACAGGTAAAAGTATCATGACACGAATAAACTGAATATAGGACAACACCATAGCAAAAAGATAACATAAGATAAGGCAAGATAAACTGAATATACTATCACACTCGTTTCCATTTCTCTGCACCTACTAACGAATGTTTCGACTACCATCATGTGTTCATAACAAAGTGATCCCTTTTCCCGATCGGCTTCTACTCGCATGCATTTATTACTTGTGTCATTTGGCCCCGCTTGATTGTAGATACCTATGCTGGTCCCACCATAGGGTGTATCAATTCCTATGGTAGCAAACCGACACAAATTCTAGATGCACGGTGTATACTACTGAAGCCTAGTGCCTACTTTATCCACTTCGGAGTACGTGCACGCCCATACTCTGCCAGAACCTATGCTACTGCACCACCCGCCGCTATTTTGACCTCTTATAATCAGCCCAGTGATCATGCCCCACCTTGCCTAGTTCAGGGTGCCGTGATACATTTATGTGGGTTACTACTGAAATGAGTCCTCGTTACTTGGGTTTCCTAATCAACATGTTATAACGGTTAAGTGTTCTCACATTTACCTAACCCCACCCATCTGTTTAACTAACATGTTATATTGGTTAAGTGTTGCCTTAATTAACTTAACCCTACCATTCTTAGCATGTATGTTCCTTAGCTTTAATTCATTCATTAAAGCACCAACCTCTCACATTAGATATATATTGTTTCAGTCGCTGGATGTGCCGGGCGGTTTCGGACAGTCTTACACCGCAACTCTATCTAACCTTGGGTTTTTGGGCTTATTGCGCTAACCACTCACATTAGATCTATATTGTTGCGGTCGCTGGATGTGCCGGGCGGTTCTGGGCAGTCTTACACTATAACTCCATCTAATCTCGGGTTAGGCATGTTCATCTTTAGCCAATTTACCTAATTGTCATTTGCGTCCTAGTTTAGGTCTTTTTATGCTAATATTTCCTAAGTGTAGTCAGTACAAGTTTTTTGCCACATTCACATGCTATGCCCAAAATTTACTCAATTAAATTGTACTCAATTTTCCCATGTTATAATCGCACGTTCAACGAGATTCAACCTAAGTTCCGAACGAACTTAGTATTCATAAAAGAAAATAAAAAGGGGGGAAATAGAGAAGGAGCATAATGATTGACATAAGGAAAAATAGGCATGTAAAGGTGCACCTAATTCAAGAATCATGTTTCAATAGGCATGTTGTACATTAACTATAAGTGTGGGCAAGCTAAGCAATTTACACCATAGGTATAAAGATTAGGTAGAATTGGACTTAAGAGAATCACTAATTTTGATGTACAACATGATAAGTTCCATTATATCAATCATAATAGTCTCATAGGCATAGGATGTGCAACATGATAGGTTCCATCATATAAACCACAACAGTCTCATAGGCATAGGCAATTTAGATTTAACAAAAAGGATAGGCATGAATCAGAATTAGGCGTAGTTCTAGATTCGATTATTATATTCATGATTTCTATTAGATGTTTAGATCGGAATAATAACTGAACTTACAGAAAAAGGACGGATCTTGTATTTTGGGATCTGATTTCTGAATTTTTTAAGCTAGTCCTTTGATGTAGACTTTTGATTTGAAGTTCTTCTAATCGATTTCTAATTTGGATTTGATTTTCTAGTTTGGAGAAGATGAAGGAGGCTAGGCTAGCTTGTAGATGAACAGCATGACGGCACCATAGTTTTAGGGTTATGAGGTTAGGGTTTAGGTTTAGCTACATATATATAGATGTATAGGACTAATTCTATCCTTTAGATTAGTCTAGGAGAAATCAGAGCCATCCAAACCAAAGAGATTTGTCACCCAGCAAACCACAGCATGACACATAAGCCCTAATACCTCAGAATTTGTCATCAGGCCAATCAAAGAAGGCCATATCAGCTCAGGGCTATAAAAATTCGTCATAGGAATTGGATCTCAAAGGGGTCGACTCCCTACATGGGGGTCGACACCTATGTCGACACCCCTATAGGGGGGTCGGCACCTATGTCGACTCCCCCTGGGGGGTCGACACCCCTGAGCGGGAAATTTTCCGCTCAACTGTTCTGACCGAGTTTTGAATTTCAAACTGTTTTTCTAATTTTTAATTATTATTTAAATTTAAACTTGAAAACTTCTAACCTCCGTAACTTCTTCATACGGAGTCCGATTCACGAAAACTCGCACTCTATCTCAAGCAGAATTCCAAGACGAACGCAATGGTGTAACCCGTTTCCCTTAATTCCTCTTCTAAAATTAAGTATTCATTAATTCATTACTTTTAATATTCACAGAAAATACGGGGTGTTACATTCTCCCCTCCTTAAAGTATTTAGTCCCCGAAATCTCTAAGTTAAGAAGAATGTATCCTAGCATCCAACATCCATCTACTCAACCATCAATCAAATGCATCCATTGTCCTTAAAAGATTTCTAATGTTTTCATGATCATATGCATAGTTTGTGTATATGTCCTTATCTAATGCAAAATCAGGCGGTCTACAGATTCAATTGACCTCCTTGACGCGAATCATGTCGGTGCTATGAGTCCGTCATGTATGCAATTATTCCTAATCATATTTTGTAGCTTCTACATGAGTGCACAATCATTCATACAAATGCAACGTCCATATGATAACACATCAAGTTTTAATCCATATATAAATACATATATGCATATGCAATATGAAAGTGACTGAGCCGATCTAGTACCGTGTGTGTGTATATGCATCCACGAGCAACCACATGCAACCATCAATCATAACATATTTTCAAATACATGTTTACATTCATTGGTTTTTACCTAAGGATTTAGAAATAGGACCGAGGAGATATACTTATGAGATATATACAAGCATGCACAAACTTATGGAAAAAGAGATCAAGGATGTACCCTAAAAAAAAAGGTAGGATGCATGTATCTCGTCTTCAGTCTCCCCAGTCGCATCTCCTTCAGCGTCACTCCACTGTACTTTAACTAGCTTGACCTCACGATTGCGTAGCTTTTTAACTTCTATACCCAAGATACGAGTTGGAACTCTTCTCACTGTCACTCCACTTCTACTTCCACTAGTATGCTTAGCTCCACAACTTCCGCTGACTCATGTAAGCATTTCCGTAGATGAGAGACATGAAAAACATTATGAACTCCAACCAATCTTCCGGGAAACTCTACTTTATAAGCCATCTTCCCAATCCTCTCAATGATAGGAAATGACCCTACAAATCTTGGTGCCAATTTTCCTATGGACCCAAAGCGAACAACATTCTTCAAAGGAGATACTTTAAGAAAAACTCTGTCTCCAACCTTAAACTTAAGGTCGGTCCTTCTTTTAATAGCGTAGGACTTCTATCTATCTTATGCGGTCTTCATTCGTCTTCATATCAAGTCCACCTTCTCTAAAATTTCTCTGATCATATCAGGCCCAAGTACAAGCTTGTCTGTAGATTCCCACCAATAAGTTGGTGATCGGCATGGTCTCCCATACAAGGCCTCAAAGGGTTCCATGCCTATGGTGGCTTAGTAGCTATTGTTGTAGGCGAAATCCACCAAAGGAAGGTGATCCTCCCATGTTCCCCCAAAATTAAGAATGCATAATCTCAAGAGATCTTCTAGTACTATGTTCACCCTTTCCATCTAACCGTTGGTTTGAGGGTGATAGGCAGTGCTTAAGCATAACTGTGTGCCTACAACCTCTTGCAAACTCTTCCAAAACTCGCTCGTAAATATGGGATCTCGATCACTTACTATGCTAGAGGGTATTCCATGCAGTCGAACTACCTCTTTAAGATAAATGGATGCTAATGATGAGGCAGTCCTTTTGCTCTTAACAGATATAAAGTGAGCGTTTTTAGTGAGCCTGTCTACTATTACCCAATTACTGGTATTGTCCCTTCTTGATCTAGGCAACCCATCAATAAAGTCCATCGAAATGCTATCCCATTTCCACTGTGGGACCTCAAGAGGATGAAGCAGACCACCAGTCTTCTTCTGCTCTGCGTTGACTTGCTGGCATATCAAGCATTTAAAGACAAACTCAGCTACATCCTTCTTCATGTCATTCCAAAAGAAAACCCTTTTTATATATTTATACATCTTGTCCCCATCTAGGTGTATGGTCAACTTAGAATGGTGTGCTTCTTCGAGAACAGTTTTCACCAAACCCCTTGCTTGTGGGACGCATAGTCCTCCTTCTCGTCTCAACCAACCCTTGTCATCGATGGAGTATCTATTGAGGTGACTAGAAGTCTCACCTCTAATTAGCTTATCCATCACATCAACTAGAAGAGGGTCTTCAAGTTGCGCGGCTCCTATTGAGTCCAAAAGAGTAGGCCACACCTCTAGCGAGGCTAACAAACCAAGTACAAATTCAAAGGAGGGTCTAAAGTCAAAGTTTGCCATGTACTCCAAGCTTTGACTTTCTACAAAGAGTGAACTTAAGGTCATATTTTTCCTACTTAAGGCGTTTGCTACCACATTGCCATTGCCAGGGGTATAAGCAATCTCAAAATCGTATGAGGCAAGAAATTCCATCCACCTTTGTTGTCTTAAGTGAAGATCTTTTTGTAAGTAAAGGTACTTTAACGATTTAGGGTCAGTAAACAATTCAAACCTTTCTCCTAATAGGTAATGACACCATGACTTAAGATCGAAAATAATGGTAGCTAATTCTAGATCATGAGTTGGGTAGTTCTTCTCATGTACCTTCAACTGCCTTCCCCCATAACAAACTACCTTGCCTTCTTACATCAAGACAGCGCCTACTCCGGTATCGCATGCCTTTGTTTATACCGTAAACATCTTACTCCCATCAGGCAATGTCAGAACCGGGGCTGTTGTTAGAGCCTTTTTCAATCGTTGGAAAGCAACATCACAATCCAAATCCCTGGTAAAAATTAGGTTCTTCTTTGTCAACCTAGTAAGTGGGACTGAGATCTTCACAAAGTCCTTAATGAACTTTCTGTAAAAGCCCGCTAGCCCGAGAAAACTTCGTACTTCGGTTGCATTCCGTGGAATCTTCCAATTTTGCACCGCAACTACTTTTGCGGGATCCACAGCTATTCCCTCTTTGGACACCACATGTCCAAGAAGTTGTACTTTATCTCTCCAAAAATGGCATTTAGAGAATTTTGCTTTCAGCTGATGTGCACAAAGAGTATCCATGACTTCCCTTAAATGAAAAGCATGTTCTTCCTTAATTTTTGAGAAAATCAAAATGTTGTCCACGAAGACCACTACAAATTTATTACGGAACTCTCTAAACACCCTACTCATCAAATCTACGAAATAGGCGAGTGCATTTGTCAAGCCGAAAGGCATGACAAACCATTCGAAGAAACCATCCAGGGTCCTGAAAGCGGTCTTATATATGCTGTCTTCGGCCACTCTTAGCTGATGAAATACAGTGGCCAGATCTTGTTGGGAGAAAACTGAGGCACCTAAGAGCTAGTCGAACAAGTCGTCTATTCTAGTAAGTGGGTGCCTATTCTTCTTGGTCAGCTTGTTTAGCTTCCTATAGTCCACGCACAGGCGAAGTGAACCATCCGCTTTGGTTGTAAACACTACTGGAGCACCCCATTCAGAAATACTTCGCCTTATAAACCCCTTTTCAAGCAACTCTTTAACTTGCTTGCTGAGCTCTTTCCTTTCCCTTGGAGCCATGTGTCTAACGGGTAAAGCAACAGGTTTTGCATTATCAACCAAGTATATGCAGAAGTCTATCTCTCGCTTTGGAGGAAAACCCTTCACCTCTTCATAGACATCCGAGTATTCACGGACCACTCTAACAGACTGCAAGTTTTCAATAGACGTATCAAGAGATTCTATATAGCTAAGCATAACAGAATTCATGTGATTACAACAGATTTCGAGAGTGTTACCAAGGCGAGTCATAAGTATAACCATTCTCTTTTCACAATCAAGGATGGCACCATTACTGGATAACCAATGCCTAGAATCAACTCATAACCTGTGAAACCCAAAACATAAGAATTACATCTTACCCCCAACGCTTAGTATAGAAATTTCCAAATCCAAACGAATCATGGACATATAAGCCGAGCCCCCAATTGGATTTGAAACAACCATGGGATCCTCTACTATACTAGTATCTAGGTGTAGAGATTCAACTAAAGCAGTAGATATAAAAGAGTGCGATGCGCCAAAATAAAAAAGAGTACGAACTGGATGATCAGAAAGATAAACTAAACTGTCAACAAAAATATTTCTACCTCTTTCTTGCGGAGGTGCCATGAGAGCGTGAATCTGCCCTCCAGAAGTAGATCTAGTCCTCTGCCCTTGCCCTTGCCTTTTTGGGCAATCCTTAGCCATATGTCCCATCTCACCGCATTGAAAACAACCACCCATCTTCCTCTTCTTCTTTCTGCAGTCTTTAATTAGATGTTCAGGTATGCCACAAAATTTACACATCCTCTTATCATGGGATTTGTTATTCTTCCCGCCTTTCTTGGAATTCGTCTTCTTATTCTGCGATCCCTCCACTTTCTTGTCTAGAGATTCTTCCACCTTTGCCTCTTTCTTGTCATCCTTGTCTTCCTCTTGTAATAGTGCCATGTCCACCAGTCTCTCAAAAGTCGCGCCCATAGGTATATGGAAAAAGCTAGGCTGTGTAGTGGCTTGTTCAACCCTTTCATGAAACGGAAAGCCTTTTTAAGTGGAATGTTTACTAACTCCTGTCCGAATCTAGCCAGCAGGTTGAATTGGTTGACGTATTCCTTAACCGATAGGCTTCCCTGTTTGAGTGCTAAGAACTTCTTCATTTGTAGGCTTTGTTTAGCTTGCGAGAAGAACTTCAATTTAAGTCTCCTTCTGAAATCCTCCTAAATTTCAACTGTTCTCTCAACATTAGTAACTTCCCACCAGTAAGAGGCTTCGTCCTTACGTAACCACACAGCCAATTGTAACTTCTGTCTATCATCCATTTCGAAGAAAACAAACAAATCTTCTGTTTCCTTAAGCCAGTTTCTTGCTTCCACAAATGACTCAATCCCATTTAAGTTCTTTCCACCCATAGCTCGAAAGTCTCTACATATCTTCAAGAAAGCATTCACATACGAAGGAGGAACGACTGCAACTGGAGGAGGAGGAGGAACGTCTGCTGGGCCTGCGTCTTTAGCCCTAGCCTCCAGATACCTTCTGAACCAGCCAGGTATCGGTACACCCTCGGGAAGATTAAGATCCCCAGACATGCTGAAACAAAAAGAAAAGGTTCAAAACAAAGGATAGAAAGATAATGCATATAGCTTTAGGGATTATGCCTTTAAAATAAAACAACACTTTTTCTTGAAAATGCTTCTTTAAATTTCTTTTTGAAAAAAAAATAGTTTTCAAAAACTTTTATTTGATCTGGTAAACCATCGCTCTGATACCAAGTGAAACACCCCACCTCCGTTAAGGTCACTCAAAAAGGGAATTCATTAACTTTGGTGAAACATTTTAGGTAAAAGACACGAATAGTTTACAAGACAGACATATAAACAGCAGAAAACTAAAAACATTTCATAAATAGCGTGGCTCAGTCAAAACATTACAAGCACTGTCTCAAAAACCAACTTCCAAATTATTACAATGAAACATCTGTCTTGATTTAAAACTCCAAGTACATAAAGAAGCATAAAACAGTAGTACAACAGCATAAATCCGCAATAAAAGTGTAACCACAGCCATCGCCCAAGAAAAGAGAATCCAAGCAATACATCTACTCTCTTCAAGCTGGAAAAGGTCTGCACTAAGCTGAAGTATTCCCTCTATGCGGACCTAGGGGGAAACAGAAGAAAAGAAGGCGAAAGAAAACGGGTCAGATATAAGCCTGGTAAGTCAAGTGATTATTCAGCATGTAAACAGGTAAAAGGATCATGACATGAATAAACTGAATATAGGACAATACCATAGCAATAAGATAAGGCAAGATAAACTGAATACACTATCCCACTCATTTCCATTTCTTTGTGCCTACTAACAAATTTTTCAACTACCATCATGTGTTCATAACAAAGTGATCCCCTTTTCCAATCGGCTTCTACTTGCATGCATTATTACTTGTGTCATTTGGCCCCGCTTGATTGTAGATACCTGTGCTAGTCCCCGCATAAGGTGTATCAATTCTTATGGTGGCAACCTGACACAAATTCTAGATGCACAGTATATACTACTGATGCCCAGTGCGTACTTTATCCACTCCGGAGTAGTGCATGCCCACACTCCGCCGGAACCGACACTGCTGCACCACCCGCCGCTATTTTGGCCACTTATAATCAGCCCAGTAATCATGCCCTACCCTGCCTAGCTCAGGGTACCGTGATACAACTATGTAGGTTACAACTGAAATGGGTCCCCGTTACTAGGGTTTCCTAATCAACATGTTATAACGATTAAGTGTTCTCACATTTACCAAACCTCACCCATCTGTTTAACTAACATGTTGTATTGGTTAATTGTTGCCTTAATTAACTTAACCCTATCATTATTAGCCTGTCTGTTCCATAGCTTTAATTCATTCATTAAAGCACCAGCCTCTTACATTAGATCTATATTGTTGCGGTCGCTGGGTTTGCCGGGGGTTTCGGGCAGTTTTACACTGCAACTCAATCTAACCTCGGGTTTTTGGGCTTAATACGCTAAACTCTCACATTAGATCTATATTGCTGCGGTCGCTGGATGTGCCATATTTCCCAAGTGTAGACAGTACAAGTTTAGGTCTTTTTATGCCCATATTTCCCAAGTGTAGACAGTACAAATTTTATGCCACATTCGTATGCTATGCCAAAAATTTACTCAATTAAATTGTACCTAATTTTCCTATGTTATAATCACACGTTCAACGAGATTCAATATAAGTTCCGAATGAACTTAGTATTCATAAAAGAAAATAAAAAGGGGGAAAATACAGAAGGAGCATAAGAATTGACATAAGGAAAAACAAGCATGTAAAGGTGTACTCAATTCAAGAATCGTGTTTCAATAGGCATGTTGTACATTAACTGTAAGTGTAGGCAAGCTATGAAATTTACAACATAGGTATAAAGATTAGATAGAATTGGACTTAAGAGAATCACTAATTTTGAAATACAACATGATAAGTTCCATTATATCAATCACAATAGTCTCATAGGCATAGGATGTGCAACATGATAGGTTCCATCATATAAACCACAACAGTCTCATAGGCATAGGCAATTCAGATTTAACAAAAAGGATAAGCATGAATCAGAATTAGGTATAGTTCTAGATCCAATTATTATAGTCATGATTTCTATTAGGTGTTTAGATCATAGTAATAATTGAACTTACAGAAAAAGGACGGATCTTGCATTTTGGGATCTGATTTCTGAATTTGTTAAGATAATCCATTAATGTGGACTTTTGATTTGAAGTTCTTCTGATCGATTTCTAGTTTGGATTTGATTTTCTAGTTTGGAGAAGATGAAGGAGGCTAGGCTAGCATGTAGATGAACAACATGACAACATCATAGTTTTATGATTATGAGGTTAGGGTTTAGGTTTAGCTACGTATATATAGATGTCTAGGATTAATTCTAGCCTTTAGATTAGTCTAAGAGAAATCAGAGTCATTCAAACCAAAGAGATGTGTCATCCAGCCAACCACAGCATGACACATAAGCCCTAATACCTCAGAGTTTGTCATCAGGCCAATCAGAGAAGGCCACATCAGCTCAGGGCTATAAAAATTCGTCACAGGAATTGGATCTCAAAGGTAGTTTGCCATTTTGCAAACTACCTCGGTTTTCGACGAAACCACTTTTGTTGAAACCGGAATGTCAAATTATTGTTAAGTTTAATTTTCCAGAATTTTTTGAATTAATATGTGAGCGTGGCAAAAGAAAATGTGTTTTGACTATTTCAGTTAAATTTAAACGCCTTAAAAATAGCCATTTGTCAAACAGTCTCAGAATTCGATCAAATTAGTCTCATTAGAACCGTATCGTCATATGAAAACCAAAAATATTTTTTTTTGTAATTTTTAGAGGTCGTATGTGGCCCCGGCATATTTAAATGTACGGTCAATATTTAATTAATTAATTTTAATGCAATCTAAAAAAAATCGTACAAATTTCGGAATTGGGCCACGATACCTGTCCCATTGTGTTCAGAAGGCGTCAAAACCTTAAGTTTGACAGTCGTTGGGCCTAATTCTGAGTTCCGAGCTAATCGGGCCTTAATGGGCTAATTAACTAATTAAATAATATAAATATATTAGAAAATTCACTAATCCTTCTTCCCAAATCGTTCAACCGCCACCAATGTATTTTAATGTCCTAAACCCATCTACCTTCTCTCCTCCTTAGCTCCAAATCCACAAAGAATTAACATAGGCTCCTTTGGAACTTTTTGAAGCTCTTGATTTCCTATTCCTTCTCCGACAAGTCTCACATCAAACCGCGCCCCGTAGCTCTCGATTTCTGCTCCCAAACCCGCCGCCTTTAGCAGCCCACCGCCCCACCACCTTTCCACCGCACCTCCCCATCTTTCCGGCGTGGATGCGCCCCTCCAAGCCGCTCCATCTCCAACAAACGGCTCCCAATTCCGTGCATCGTAGCTCGAGTTATGTTGATTCAAAGATTCGAACAATTCTGAAAATAAACGGCCGATACAATTTGGTGAAAAAGAGGGTATATTCCCTTTTTATTCTTTTAATAATTTATTTTAAAATGTTATTTATAAAAATTAAAACATAACTCATTCACACAGCGACGAAATCGAGCGATTTTCGATGTGTTGGAATCGTATTTCCGCGATATACGCGATGGAACTGACAGGAACTAATTTAAAGCTCGTCTAAATTTTGGCAAATTGGAAATCTATGGGTAAGAATTTCTAATTTTAATTAATTTAATTAATTATTTTATCGTTGTTAAATAATTGTTTATATATTATTTAATTAGATTTGCGCTGTGGTGAATTGTGATTGTAGTTGTGATGAATTGGGTTGTATTGTATTAGTTAGATCTGTTATTGTATTATCTAGATCTGATGAATTCAATAAAAATCATCATGGTTTGTAAATTGGATTAAACTAGAATTTTTAATTCAAAAAAAAAATATTACCTTGGTTGTGGATTGGATTGGATAAGAATCTTTAATCCAAATAAAATATCATATTTTGTCATGTTTATTTTATTGACATTAAACTGTTAAAATAATAGTTTGTTATGAAATGTTATGTAAGGATTAAAACATCATTTTTATTTTAGAACGAATGTTAGACAAACATAACATGTTCAGTTAAAATATTTTTTTCTAAACAAAAATCACAATTTCAGTTAGAATATAAAAGCATCATCTTAGTTAGATTATGTTATGTAATATAAAACATTATATTAGTCAGATTCTGTTATGTAATATAAAAACTGTCGGTATAGGTAAAAATGTAATATCAGTTAAATATGCCCTGTTAATATAAAATATTCATGTTAGAGGAAATATCTTTTACATATAATAATGTCATGTTAAAGAAATTGGTCATTTTCTATAAATGTCATTTTTGGTTACATTTTGGAATGTCATATTTCACCGTCATTTTAGAAGCATTAAAATGATAGATTTGCTAATTCATATTTTTCTGTCGTTTTGGATGTAGTAAAAAAACATTTATGTTATATTTTTATTGTCTTTTTAGAGGCAATAAAAAGACAGAATTTTAAGGTTGCATTATGTTTTGTTTATTCAAAACATTACCATTTGCTAGAAAACATGTCATGTAAATTAAATGCCATTTATGTTTGATAACATGAAATGTTAGAACATAAAAATATTCTTTTTATGTTATTAGGAATCGTTAGAATTGCTAGACATTAAAAATATTCATTTTATTGTTTGCTTGTAATGTTAGCAAAATCTATATGTTGAAAACATTATTCTTAACATACTAGAAAAGAGGAAAAGAAAACATATATAAAAGTATGTTAGGACATAAAAAAATATTCATTTTGTTAGTAGCGTCATGTGAGAATAAAAATGCACATTTTGTTGGTGGCGTCATATGAGAATATCATTTTTTTTTATCAACATGTTAGAATATCATTTTTATGTCGACATGTTAGAATTATCATGTTAATGTTAACATAGTAGAATTGGTCATTTTAAGGTTGATATAATAGAATTATCATTTTATGAAATGCCAACATAAAATATTCATTTTAGGTTATGTTGGGACCGTCAACGTAAAATATTCATTTTATGTTATGTTAGAACAATCAACACAAAAATCACAATTTAGTTAGAATATTTTTGAGTAGAGAAAAAGTACATTTTTAATATAAAATGTTGCATTAGATAATAACGTCATGTTATGGTATTTAGAAATGAATAATTTCACCGTTATGTTGTGTTAATTAGAAAAACAATATTTTTACCGTCACGTTATGTCAGGTAGAAATGAACATTTTTGCCAATGTAAAGTAGTAGCGACAAAAATCATATTTTTGTCAATATAAAATGGTAGTAAATGAAATTTACATTTTTATTATATAAACAAAAGTATGAACTTGCATTGTAAATAAAATTTACATTTTTATATGAAACAAAAGTAGGAATGTGCATTGATAATAAAGATTACATTTTTATATGGTAACTTGGAATGAGAACTTGCATTGCAAATAAAAATTACATTTTTATTTGAACTAAAGATATAATATTTTCTATGAAAATGAAAAATTACATTTTTATTTGAAACTATGATATGCAATTGGCAATGAAAATGAAAAATTACATTTTTATTTGAAACTATGATATGCAATTGGCAGTGAAAATGAAAAATTACATTTTTATTTGAAACTATGATATGCAATTGGCAATGAAAATGAAAATTATATTTTTATTTGTAACTATGATATGAAATTCTATTATAACATTTTTGAAAAATATTTACATTTCCCAATGTAGCTATGATATGAAATTTGGCAAGCGAACAAAATTTACATTTTTATATGTAACTATAAATGAGAATTTGCACTGTAAATTAGAATTTACATTTTTAATATGTAATTAAAGTATGATATTACATTGTAAATTAAAATTACACTTTTATGATGTCACCTAAGAATAGAATTTACATTGCCATTATAAAAAGTCAAGATCATTTTGGTTTTGCATTGAAAGAGATAAGAATTATTACTTTTGTTTGACATTAAAAGAATGATCAAATATACATTTTTATCGAATGTAAAAGAATGACAAAAATATTCATTTCGTCAAATGTGAAAAAATGACAAAATTATACATTGTTATCAAATGTAAATGGAGGACAAAAATATTTATTTTGTCGAATGTAAAGAATGAAATAAAACACATTCATTTTTGTTCGTAATAAAAAGAAAACATTCATTTTGTTTGTGTTTTGAAAGTTAACACACAATTTTCATTTTTGGTGAAAGTTAAAAAGAATATTTTTAATATTCTTTTGTTAAAAATGAAAGGTCATATTGTTTATCACCGTTTTTGTCAAATTAAAAGATTTAACTTTTTTTATACTTAAAAAGGTGAAAGTTACATTTTTGATGTAAAAAGAAAAGTATACATTTTAATGTGAATAAAATAAGGAAAATTACATTTTCATGTAAACGGAACTTAAAGTAAGAGATTTACATTTTAATCAATTGAATTTTTATTAAAAAGGATAACGGTATGAAATTTACATACCCATGTAAAAGAATTTCAGTAAAGATTATAACGATGAAATTTATATGTTAATGAATTAGATTTTTATTAAAAAGATTTAAGATATGGAAATTTCATTTTCATGTAAATAGATTAGCACACAAAATTATCGTTTTGTTTGTAATGTAAAGTTATTACTTTTGGTTTGCATTGAAAAGATACCAAAATTATCAATTTTGTTACATTGAAATAAAGAAACAAAAATACTCATTCTTGTAGAAGTAAAAATGGATGAACTAAAATATTCGTTTGTTTAAATTGAAATGAAACACAAAAATGCTATTTTTGTTGGAATTGGTATGATACACAAAATATATTTTGTGTAATTCGAAAGATAAAACAAGAAAATGTACATTGTGATGTATAAGATGTGTATATGTATGAAAATTAAGATAAACATTATGGTGTGTACATTGTACATTAATATTGTATATACGAATAGGAATGTTTGGTTAGCAAAATGTAATGAAATAAAATAAATTTCATTACACATTATAAACATTTCGATAGGTTGTGAAGCAAAACATTCACTACTTGTTATGTAATTACGTTAATGAAATGGAATTTAATTATTATTTATATATATATATAAAAATAAAGATAAATCGTTACAAATTACCAATAACGATATGAAATGATTTCCAACACACACACACACACACACACATATATATATATATATATATATATATATATATATATATACGAGAATTATTTGGAAAGTCCGAGTCTATCTCATTCCAAATAATTTGAACGACGTTTAAAATTCAAGAGTTGAAGGCGGCGATTGAAGACCGACGATCTTCATATCGAATGGACGACGACTGCTGATGCCCGCGATTGGAGTAGCTACCTTGAAGGGGCTACAGTGGTGGCCGTCCGGACGTAGTGTTGATTTGTACGGATATGGCTTTCGCTCAGACCCAGAGCATAAGCTTATAAATGGATTGTGTGTCTGACATCGTATTCCATTAAATATCATTTTATTAATCTTTTGTCGAATGTATGGATGTTTGGTGGCGGAGAATTTATTCTCTTGCTTAACACCCTCTTATATATTTCGGCAAAGGATTGGTAGTGTGATATGGAGTGACGATGTGGCATGCTAAGATGCATATGATCAAGGCTTTGTTGAAAATTAGGCCTTGTGGTATGATCAAAGCATAGCCTGTTTAGGCATAGCTTTGTGTGTAGCATGACTTTGTGAGCCTCACACACTGGCGGAGTCTAAAACGGGAGAAGGGAACGCAGGGAGAGCAGCACGTTTCTTTCTAGCTAGAAGTGGTGTTTGGGCTTTAACACGGCCCGACATTTTACTTATGTGGATAATGGAATGAGGCGCCTCGGATGATAGGTCCTATAGGACTGGGAAACGTGTGTTCAGGAATAACTAATCCGCAACTCGTATGGTGGACCGACCCTGCAGCTTTCCAAGGGTTCACTGCGGGGGATCCTGAGACATTAGCTAGAGTGTTTCGAATCGGTAGGAGCTCCTCCCTAGCCTTGACTCATGATGGAAACCAAAATCCAAATACGACCCTACGAATTTGATTGTATTACTAGTATGGAGGCATAGTAGTATGGGATACTATTCTTCCTAGGATTTATACATTTACTTTGAAATGTTTTGATATATACTAATAATAATATTGAACTCGTATTTGCCGTATTTAGCATGTTTAATCACTATAAGGTAAAACCCTATCCTCTGGTTTGTGTTGCATTGTGTAATGGGACCTGGGTCATATGGTGATTCCATTATTCTAAAAAGCATAATGTTGTTGTACGATTTACTTATTAGTTGTTTTTGATACTTTTATGCACGAAAATCCATTAGAGCAAACCCGTTCCGCGTTAGCGGTGTGGTCTTTGGATTTGTCCTATTAATAGTGATTAATTAGTTAAGAATTCTCACACCAGTTCCACGACTGACCCGTTGTTTTTTTCCACCTTTTTGCAAACTCGGGTGCCCTCTTTCCACACGGGCAGTCGAGCAGTTTGTCTACAGGTTTATCTCTTTAGCAGGATCCTGGATTGAAGCTTAAAGCTGTGTCCAGAACATTGGAAGTCTTCGGCTGCCTTAGTTATTTTGTTTCCGCTGCAATGTATTATAATATTGTAATTTATCTTCCGCTGTAATTTTATTCAATGTACTCTGATATTCTGTACTCGGATGTTACGTTATTATGATGTAATAAAAGTCTGCTGTTGTTGTTCTGATGTGTTGTATTCCCAAAGTTAACGTAGGCGGAATTTGAACGGTTTCGGTCGATTTTGCGATCGATTAAGGCTGGGCAAAATCCGACTCGTTACAGTTGGTATCAGAGCTTTGGTTAGCTTAAATCTTTGGGGTACAACTCATTAGAACTGAACAAAAGGCTCATCAGAGATTGGATTAGTAATATCCAATAAGAATACTCATTAGAGATAGGATCAGCAGTATCCTAGAATGAGAAAACTCATTAGAGATGGGGTGAGTAATGCCCTAGAATGAGTTGAGAGTAACAAGCCTATAATATACGTATTTGTAGTTATACTCTATTGTGGAAAATATGATTTGTGAATATATAAAAAGTTATATATTTGAAAGTTAATCAACTAATAAAATTATATAAACCAATGGAGAAAATATATATAAACTAGTTAGTTAATTAATCAACTTTTAGCTTCGTTCCTTTTCGAGGACGAAAAGTTTTTAAGTGGGGGAGACTGTAACAACCCTGATTTTTGGGGCCAATTTAAAATTTTAATTTAAGTAATTTTGATGAGTTTTTGATATTTAGAACAATTTATTTAAAATAAAAATGATTGGAAGTTGATTTGAATCGAAGTTAGAATGAATAATTTAATTTTAATTATAAATAGAGTTAGAAATAGCGCGGTAGTTTGAAAAGTCTAACTTGAACTTTGACTGACCATACAGGATGCAAAATTTAACGGATTTTAGTGAAACCAAAAATATTAGAATCTATTTAAAAATATCTTTCCAACGAATCCGAAAAATTGAAATTTCATAGCGGAAATCAAAAGTTGTGGCCAATTCAATTTTTAGAAAGGTCGCTGTCGAATTTATATATATATTATATATGGCCCGAAAGGCTACTTTTCACATATGAAGGAATTTGGACTCAAAACAACTTCCATTGAGTTCAGAATGATCTTTTTGCATTGAAAAACAGTAAACACTTATATATTTTGAATTTCGGAAATTATTTGTTTAAAAATGTATTTTTAATATTAAATATATGGCCCTTGAAAATAGCCATTTTGCAAACGACCTCGGTTTTCGATGAAACCACTTTTGTTGGAACCGCAATGTCAAATTATTGTTAAGTTTAATTTTCCAGAATTTTTCGAATTAATATGTGAGCGTGGCAAAAAAAAATGTGTTTTGACTATTTCAGTTAAATTTAAACGCCTTAAAAATAGCCATTTTTAAAACAGCCTCATAATTCGACGAAATTAGTCTCGTTAGAACCGTATCGTCATAAGAAAACCAAAAATATATTTTTTGTAATTTTTAGAGGTCGTATGTGGCCCCGGCATATTTAAATGTACGGTCAATATTTAATTAATTAATTTTTAATGCAATTTTAAAAAAATTGTACAGATTTCGGAATTGGGCCACGAGACCTATCCCATTGTGTTCAGAAGGCGTCAAAACCTTTAGTTTGACAGTCGTTGGGCGTAATTCTGAGTTCGGAGCTAATCGGGCCTTAATGGGCTAATTAACTAATTAAATAATATAAATATATTAGCAAAATTCACTAATCCTTCTTCCCGAATCGTTCAGCCGCCACCAACGCATTTTAATGTCCTAACCCCATCTACCTTCTCTCCTCCTTAGCTCCAAATCCACAAAGAATTAACATAGGCTCCTTTGGAACTTTTTGAAGCTCTTGATCTCCTCTTCCTTCTCCGACAAGTCTCACATCAAATCGCGCCCTGTAGCTCTCGATTTCTGCTCTCAAACCCGCCGCCTTTAGCAATCCACCGCCCCACCACCTTGCCACCGCACCTCCACATCTTTCCGGCGTGGATGCGCCCCTCCAAGCCGCTCCATCTCCAACAAACGGCTACCAATTCCGTGCATCGTAGCTCGAGTTATGTTGATTCAAAGATTCGAACAATTCTGAAAATAAACGGTCGATACAATTTGGGGAAGAAGAGGGCATATTCCCTTTTTATTCTTTTAATAATTTATTTTAATATGTTATTTATACAAATTAAAACATAACTCATTCACACAGCGACGAAATCGAGCGATTTTCGATGCGTTGGAATCGTATTTCCGCGATCTACGCGATGGAACTGACAGGAACTGATTTAAAGCTCGTCTAAATTTTGGCAAATTGGGAAGCTATGGGTGAGAATTTCTAATTTTAATTAATTTAATTAATTATTTTATCGCTGTTAAATAATTGTTTATATATTATTTAATTAGATTTGCGCTTTGGTGAATTGTGATTGTAGTTGTGATGAATTGGGTTGTATTGTATTAGTTAGATCTGTTATTGTATTATCTAGATCTGATGAATTCAATAAAAATCATCATGGTTTGTAAATTGGATTAAACTAGAATTTTTAATTCAAAAAAAAATATTACCTTGGTTGTGGATTGGATTGGATAAGAATCTTTAATCCAAATAAAATATCATATTTTGTCATGTTTATTTTATTGACATTAAATTGTTAAAATAATAGTTTGTTATGAAATGTTATGTAAGGATTAAAACATCATTTTTATTTTAGAATGAATGTTAGACAAACATAACATGTTTAGTTAAAATATTTTTGTCTAAACAAAAATCACAATTTCAGTTAGAATATAAAAGCATCATCTTAGTTAGATTATGTTATGTAATATAAAACATCATATTAGTCAGATTCTATTATGTAATATAAAAACTGTCAGTATAGGTAAAAATGTAATGTCAATTCAATATGCCCTGTTAATATAAAATATTCATGTTAGAGGAAATATCTTTTACATATAATAATCTCATGTTAAAGAAATTTGTCATTTATCTATAAATGTCATTTTTGGTTACATTTTGGAATGTCATATTTCACCGTCATTTTAGAAGCATTAAAATGATAGATTTGCTATTTCATATTTTTCTGTCGTTTTGGATGTAGTAAAAAAAAATTTATGTTATATTTTTATTGTCTTTCTAGAGGCAATAAAAAGATAGAATTTTAAGGTTGCATTATGTTTTGTTTATTCAAAACATTACCATTTGCTAGAAAACATGTCATGTAAATTAAATGCCATTTATGTTTGATAACATGAAATGTTAGAACATAAAAATATTCTTTTTATGTTATTAGGAATCGTCAGAATTGCTAGACATTTAAAATATTCCTTTTATTGTTTGCTTGTATTGTTAGCAATATCTATATGTTGAAAACATTATTCTTAACATACTAGAAAAGAGGAAAAGAAAACATATATAAAAGTATGTTAGGACATAAAAAAAATATTCATTTTGTTAGTAGCGTCATGTGAGAATAAAAATGCACATTTTGTTGGTGGCGTCATATGAGAATATCATTTTTTTTTTGTCAACATGTTAGAATATCATTTTTATGTCGACATGTTAGATTTATCATGTTAATGTTAACATAGTAGAATTGGTCATTTTAAGGTTGATATAATAGAATTGTCATTTTATGAAATGCCAACATAAAATATTCATTTTAGGTTATTTTGGGACCGTCAACGTAAAATATTCATTTTATGTTATGTTAGAACCGTCAACACAAAAATCACAATTTATTTAGAATATTTTTGAGTAGAGAAAAAGTACATTTTTAATATAAAATGTTGCATTAGGTAATAACGTCATGTTATGGTATTTAGAAATGAATAATTTTACCGTTATGTTGTGTTAGTTAGAAAAACAATATTTTTACCGTCACGTTATGTCAGGTAGAAATGAACATTTTTGCCAATGTAAAGTAGTAGCGACAAAATCATATTTTTGTTAATATAAAATGGTAGTAAATGAAATTTACATTTTTATTATGTAAACAAAAGTATGAACTTGCATTGTAAATAAAATTTACATTTTTATATGTAAACAAAAGTAGGAATGTGCATTGATAATAAAGATTACATTTTTATATTGTAACTTGGAATGAGAACTTGCATTGCAAATAAAAATTACATTTTTATTTGAACTAAAGATATAATATTTGCTATGAAAATGAAAAATTACATTTTTATTTGAAACTATGATATGCAATTGGCAGTGAAAATGAAAAATTACATTTTTATTTGAAACTATGATATGCAATTGGCAATGAAAATGAAAATTATATTTTTATTTGTAACTATGATATGAAATTATATTATAACATTTTTGAAAAATATTTACATTTCCCAATGTAGTTATGATATGAAATTTGGCAAGCGAACAAAATTTACATTTTTATATGTAACTATAAATGAGAATTTGCACTGTAAATTAGAATTTACATTTTTATTATGTAATTAAAGTATGATATTACATTGTAAATTAAAATTACATTTTTATGATGTCACCTAAGAATAGAATTTACATTGCCATTATAAAAAGTCAAGATCATTTTGGTTTTGCATTGAAAGAGATAAGAATTATTACTTTTGTTTGACATTAAAAGAATGATCAAATATACATTTTTATCGAATGTAAAAGAATGACAAAAATATTCATTTTGTCAAATGTGAAAAAATGATAAAATTATACATTGTTATCAAATGTAAATGGAGGACAAAAATATTTATTTTGTCGAATGTAAAGAATGAAATAAAACACATTCATTTTTGTTCGTAATAAAAAGAAAACATTCATTTTGTTTGTGTTTTGAAAGTTAACACACAATTTTCATTTTTAGTGAAAGTTAAAAAGAATATTTTTAATATTCTTTTGTTAAAAATGAAAGGTCATATTGTTTATCACCGTTTTTGTCAAATTAAAAGATTTAACTTTTGTTTATACTTAAAAAGGTGAAAGTTACATTTTTGATGTAAAAAGAAAAGTATACATTTTAATATGAATAAAATAAGGAAAATTACATTTTCATGTAAATGGAACTTAAAGTAAGAGATTTACATTTTAATCAATTTAATTTTTATTAAAAAGGATAACGGTATGAAATTTACATACCCATGTAAAAGAATTTCAGTAAAGATTATAACGATGAAATTTATATGTTAATGAATTAGATTTTGATTAAAAAGATTTAAGATATGGAAATTTCATTTTCATGTAAATAGATTAGCACACAAAATTATCATTTTGTTTGTAATGTAAAATTATTACTTTTGGTTTGCATTGAAAAGATAACAAAATTATCAATTTTGTTACATTGAAATAAAGAAACAAAAATACTCTTTCTTGTAGAAGTAAAAATGGATGAACTAAAATATTCGTTTGTTTAAATGGAAATGAAACACAAAAATGCTATTTTTATTGGAATTGGTATGATACACAAAATACATTTTGTGTAATTCGAAAGATAAAAAAAGAAAATGTACATTGTCATGTATAAGATGTGTATGTGTATGAAAATTAAGATAAACATTATGGTTTGTACATTGTACATTAATATTGTATATACTAATAGGAATGTTTTGTTAGCAAAATGAAATGAAATAAAATAAATTTCATTACACATTATAAACATTTCGATAGGTTGTGAAGCAAAACATTCACTACTTGTTATGTAATTACGTTAATGAAATGGAATTTAATTATTATTTTTATATATATAAAAATAAAGATAAATCTTTACAAATTACTAATAACGATATGAAATGATTTCCAACTTATATATATATATATACGAGAATTATTTGGAAAGTCCGAGTCTATCTCATTCCAAATAATTCGAACGACGTTTAAAATTCAAGAGTTGAAGACGGCGATTGAAGACCAACGACCTTCATATCGAATGGACGACGACTGTTGATGCCCGTGATTGGAGTAGCTACCTTGAAGGGGCTACAGTGGTGGCCGTCCGGACGTAGTGTTGATTTGTACGGATTTGGCTTTCGCTCAGACCCAGAGCATAAGCTTATAAATGGATTGTGTGTCTGACATCGTATTCCACTAAATATCATGTTATTAATCTTCTGTCGAATGTATGGATGTTTGGTGGCAGGGAATTTATTCTCTTGCTTAACACCCTTTCATATATTTCGGCAAAGGATTGGTAGTGTGATATGGAGTGACGATGTGGCATGCTAAGATGCATATGATCAAGGCTTTGTTGAAAAGCAGGCCTTATGGGATGATCAAAGCATAGTCTGCTTAGGCATAGCTTTGTGTATAGCGTGACTACGCGAGCCTCACACACCGGCGGAGTCTAAAACGGGAGAAGGGAACGCAGGGAGAGCAGCACGTTTCTTTCTAGCTAGAAGTGGTGTTTGGGCTTTAACACGACCCGGCATTTTACTTATGTGGATGATGGAATGAGGCGCCTTGGATGATAGGTCCTATAAGACTGGGAAACGTGTGTTCAGGAATAACTAATCTGCGACTCGTATGGTGGACCGGCCCTGCAGCTTTCCAAGGGTTCACTGCGGGGGATCCTGAGACATTAGCTAGAGTGTTTCGAATCGGTAGGAGCTCCTCCCTAGCCTTGACTCATGATGGAAACCAAAATCCAAATACGACCCTAGGAATTTGATTGTATTACTAGTATGGAGGCATAGTAGTATGGGATACTATTCTTCCTATGATTTATACATTTACTTTGAAATGTTTTGATATATATTAATAATAATATTGAACTCGTATTTGCCGTATTTAGCATGTTTAATCACTATAAGGTAAAACCCTATCCTCTGGTTTGTGTTGCATTGTGTGATGGGACCTGGGTCTTATGGTGATTCCATTTTTCTAAAAAGCATAACGTTGTTGTACGATTTACTTATTAGTTGTTTTTGACACTTTTATGCACGGCAATCTAATAGAGCAAACCCATTCCGCGTTAGCGGCGTGGTCTTTGGATTTGTCCTATTAATAGTGATTAATTAGTTAAGAATTCTCACACCAGTCCCACGACTGACCCGTTGTTTGTTTCCACCTTTTTTGCAAACTCGGGTGCCCTCTTTCCACACGGGCAGTCGAGCAGTTTGTCTACAGGTTTATCTCTTTAGCAGGATCCTGGATTGAAGCTTAAAGCTGTGTCCAGAACATTGGAAGTCTTCCGTTGCCTTAGTTATTTTGTTTCCGCTGCAATGTATTATAATATTGTAATTTATCTTCCGCTGTAATTTTATTCAATGTACTCTGATATTCTGTACTCTGATGTTACGTTATTATGATGTAATAAAAGTCTGATGTTGTTGTTCTGATGTGTTGTATTCCCAAAGTTAACGTAGGCGGGATTTGAACAGTTTCGGTCGATTTTGTGATCGATTAAGGCCGGGAAAAATCCGACTCGTTACAGTAACTTATCTTTTAAAGTATTCATTTCTATTCCCGTTTGAAAGAGTAAATACATATATATACAAACAGTCGCTTTCTTCGAATTAAAGCGCAGCTGGCATCATCCTTTAAACAACAGTATAACACAGAGGCAGTTGGAAAAATCTTTATGCGTGGTTGAGGAGAAAAATAAAAGTGAAATATCTTTAGTCTCTTTCATCAAATCCTTATCCCGCTGTAAACAATCTTATCCGATCGATTCAATATTTTTTCACATGTGAATATTACCCTTTGCAGTCATAAACTACAACTGCTCTTCTCCTATAAAATGAAACCCGAGGCACCATTCTTTTATTCACTGGATCCAAACACAAAAAGAATATATATATATATATATATATATATATATATTAACAATAAAATAAAATTTGTTGTCTTCTTCTGTTACTTCTAACTAAATGTATACAACACTGCAAATATAAAATCACCCTCCACTCTCGTCTTATTCCATGCAAACCATGTAGTATATAACGTAATTGTATACACAATTATATGATTTTTGTTTGATGATAACAAACAAATAAATATTATTTTAAATGTTTTTGTTGCTGTACTGTTTCATATCTACATCACAGACAGGAATATAATATAACATTTAAATAAAATACAACTGTACAGAAATTTAAATATTCACAAAGTATTTTATTTAAATATAATATTTTATTTCAACATTCAAACAGTACAAATTAAACTACTCCATTATTTGTACACATTCACAGATATTACACATGATATTGTACTTGTATATAAACTGAATACATTAGACAAATTTGTTTGAACGCAATAAAAATAATATTTTATTTTAGACAAATTTGTTTAATACAAACATCAGTACAATTCTGGTGTTACACAGCTCCTCACTATAACACTCTGTCTATATATCTCATACATATATACAATCACTCATTTTTCTATATACATTCGTTCACTACTGTTATACACACTGATACTGCAATATACTTGTCTTCTGTCTTCTGCTTCTGTCCTCACAGCACCTTCACTGTCAGTCCAGTCATCATCTGCTTACCTGTCACATGAAACATACACACACAGAGTACACTGCAATAGAAATAAAAACTGAATACATGCAGATTTGAATTTTATTTTTGAAATTTTATTTGCCTCGAACTTCTGGTGTGTTTCTCATTATTTTTCATGACTTGATCTGATTTATTTTAGTGTCCAGACAGTTTGTATATGTACAGGGACAGGAAAATTTTCTGAATGGCTGCATATACACACGTGTATATACATACATGTGTGCATTGCCACGCCAATTCAGTGTGCAACTGAGGAGTAGCCACGTGGACCTTCTCGACTCAGTGCAACACTCAAAAGTCAACAACAAATTCAACATAGTCAACAAAGCCAAGTGTCGAGCCATGTATATAAACATGTGCAGCAAAAATGCCGAGAGCAGGTTCATGGGTAAATCAATGCCAAAACATGGATGGTGCAATCAAAGACCAGGATGTTAGACAATGTACAGATGAAACAATGCAAGCAAGTGCAAATGCCAAGCACACATGACATAAGAATATCAGTGTTTGAGCAAGAGGGGTTCATATGCATACACAAGCAGATAGTGGTTCATGGTGATGCAATTGCAGGTGTGTGTGTGTACACTTCATATCATACACATGACAATAAGCAAGCTGGAAAAACAAGTATGATCAGAACAACATATGCAAATGAATGGAGCAACAAGTGACTCGGCCATTCAAAGCATTCAAGTGAATGTATCATAGTATCAGAATCAACACAACAAGCCAAACAAATGATACAAGTGAATGGGAACATATGGATCTAAAGCAGTTTTCAACACAACATGATAAATGGAAAAATCATGGTGGAAGCATGTACAAATGTGTACATATCCATTTATGGACAAAGTGACAAATGCATGAAGAAATGAAACATGTCAGCATGGATCTTCCCATATATAGCATGTTTTCCAAAGGCGTGTTCAAATATGTAATCAGAGATTCAATTCATGGCAATAGTTTAGCAAGTATTTAAGGTTTCTCAGAAATATGGGGTTATCAATAAAGGGCACACACATGCTAAAATTTCAAATATGCAGTATACATGAAAATCATATTTGGCAAAACATTGATAATGTTTCTACAAATAATCCAATCAAATTCAAGGGACCACAAGCAAGTTCATTTGTGTCCAGAGAAATACACGCAAGCCATTTAAACCAAGATTTTTAACAAAGGAAAATTATGCAAAATCAAAAAAATCAGTCTATGGATTTCTGGTAAGGAAACAAATCATGAGCACAATATTTTTGTCAATGATATATTTCCTGGATTTAATCAGTGGAAATCAGAGTGTTTGTTTATTGGCAAGTTTCCAATGCAAGATTATGAACGAGCTGAATCTAAGGAATGTATTCTTCCATCAGTGAAAACAAAATTGGCAATCAGCTAATTATCTTCAGAAGAGGCAACAAATTTTTTTTTCCAGGAAATACATTTCAATCTACCGATTTCAAGAAAGGATTTTTTTAAAAAAAAGGGCCAAACCTATCCAGATTCATTTCATCAATTCAAAGTCGAGCTAATCAAGGAAATCACGCAACACACAATCAATCAGGCCAAGTCAAAATATATGAAATCAGAGCTTAGGGTTTTCGAATCCACCCTATATTAACAACCAATCATCATCGGCATATGAATCATCAAAACAAAACAAGTTCATACGAGATCATAGAAATCGAAAAATCAACCCAACAATTCAAAGCAAGAATTAAATAAACCCAGGAGCAACTCACAAATTTCAGCAGAGTTCGATCGCAATCCCAAATCAGTGAAGCAAGGAATCGATCGACATCATCAAGTTGAAGTAATCAGAGAACCACGACAATCAATCCATCAAGCAATCGATTTCGATCCAGTGGGAATCAGAAAACCCTAGTTTTCAAATCGCCCTGTCGCCATTTATTTTTCCCAGAGCAAAAAGGAAAAGAGATCGGGCTAATTGAATTACAAAGGGGTCGGCCTACATGGAGTTGAACTAAGACCTAGCCATAATTTTATAAAGGGATGACCCCTTATATTTAAACTCCTTTATTCAATTTCACAAGGGTTTCTTTTGTTTTATTTTTGTTGTATTTTAATTTTGTTTTGTAAATAGAGCCGAATCAGTTCTAGGTCTGTAAAATCTATTGTGAATCAGTCAGGGTGTTGACTATCAGTTTCAGAGTCTGTAAAATCTGGGTTACGGATTACGGTGTTGTAATTCGGGAAAATCTGATCGAGGGAATATCGACCAGTCTAGGGTTTTGAGCGTAGGGTTAGAATAGGAGCAGGGTTTGCAAGTGTACATGGTCTTATATGCGGGATCTGTTCTATCACCTAGTAGAAACCTTAGAAATGCAGCAGTAGGTTGGATTTTGCCAAAGCTGGGTATATCTGTGTGTGATTTATTTCCTGCATATTTGTTTCTACTATATTTTGTGATCTGTTAATTATTATATATCTCATTAGATTTTTAATTCAGTTAAAAACTGTGATAAAGCCTATTCACCCCCCTCTAGGGTTAATCTTGATCCAACAAGTGGTATTAGAGCAGGTATTCTGTTAACTCTAAAGTAATGGTGATTCTTAGTTGTCAGTCGATAAAGAGTCAGTCCAGTTCATCTCCACCTATTTTCAATGGAACATATTTTTTAAACTGTAAATCCAAAATGGAATTTTATCTAAAATCTGTTAATATTAAATATTGGGATGTTGTTATCAATGGATTTGATAGTGTAGATATTACTTTCAATATCCGTGCTATGAAAATTATATTTCATTATCTTAGTACTGAACAGTTTAATCTTATCTGCCATTGTTTATCTGCACAGGAAATCTGGGATACTCTCAATACAAAGTACGGAAGATCTGACAACGGTAGCTCAAAACCCGAGAAAGTCAACTCAGATTCAGAGTTCTGTTTAACAGGATTTATAAATGAAAATTCAGAAGGATCAGATGATGGAGAATCAACAGATGCTGAAATAGAAAATTTCTCATACGAAGACTTAGTTTACATATGTCTTGATTTAACGAAATCTGTTGATAAACTTCAACTGAAAAATAAGTCCTTGAAATCTAAGAATTTTGAGTTGACCAGCAAAATTGATGATTTGGAATCACAACTTGAATATTTTGAAAATTCTTCAAATTCTGTTTGCAAAAATTGTTTGAAATTGAAAACCAATCTTGTTCATCTCAATAAAAATATTCAAAAGTTTGAAAATGAAATTCTGATCTTAAATGAGAACAAGACCGAGTTATCAAATTTGAATAACCTTCTGCAAAAGGAATTTGAAAATTTGTAAATTTTAAAACAGATATAAATCCCAAATTTGTAATTGATGAAAAGGAGAACTTGTTGAAATCAAATTTGATTTCAGAAGAACTTGAAAATGAGATAAAAAAATCCAAGAAATTTGAGTCTGAAAATCAAAAACGATTTGAATCTAAAATCATGGAATCCGAAGCCCGAATTAAAATTCTTAAAGATGAAAATTTGGTTTTAAAATCTGATTTTGAAAGATGCAAGACGACTAAAAATCATTATTTGTATTTAATAAAAGAGAATGGTGATCTTAAATTCAAAATTCAACAACTAGAGTCAACTTCGGTTAAATTTTCTGATGGAGAAAAATCTTTAAATATGTTGTTGAAAAACCGATTTTCTGCTAGAAATAAATGTGGACTCGGATTTGAGAAAAATAATGTTTTTGAAAATCAGGACTCAAATGATTTTAAAAATCCTTTAAACTGCTTTGGAAAGAATCGATATGAAAATTCAAACTCTGATAATCGCAAAGGTTTTTTGAATCATAAATGTGATGTGAATTTGTTTTATAATGATCTAGTTGAACAATTCTGGATCCCAAAAAGAAATAAAACAAACTTCATTAAATTCAATCAGATTTGGGTTCCAAAGGGTATGAAGATAGATTCGAATGGATTATTATACAAACAGGTTTGGGTACCAAAATGTACGAATATAACTGTGAGTGGTTTTTCTTCTTTTGTTAAACCACTCAATCCTTTATACAGTTAGGTACCAGAGGAGGTTGAGGAACTTCTGTGCTGAAAGGAAATTTGAAATCAAGTTAGTCTATAATTCTGCTTCATTTACAGTTCCTTTAGCAAAGATCTGTTGAGTTAGAGATTCTGTTTTACATTGGATTCTGGTATGGTCTCTAAACTCACCTCTGTATATTCTCTCTGTTTCTATTTTTCGTGTTTATTCCTTCCTCTATCCCTTTTATTTTTCTTCGATTTTTTTTTATTATTTATCACTGCTATTTTTTGTTTCTTTATGGGCTTCATTAACTTCAAATTGCAGAAGTCATGTTTATCTGGAAATATACTTCTCTTGAATAAAACTCTAATGTTTTTAATCATTTCCATATCTTGAATTTAATCTTATAAATATCTGCAATTGTTTTGAAGTTCATTTTCTATTCTCTGAATTCCTAATTGTGTTGACGTATTCTTGTTATATCTTGAACACTGTTAATATGAATTATAAATTATTTGAAGATCTAAAAACAATTGAAATTTCACACATCTCTGCTATTCTGAGGTTCTTCCAATTCATTTTTGGAAACGCTTTAAATATCATACTCATTACAGCACACTCCTACTTATCAATTGTGATAATTTCATTGATTTTCAGATTGGCTTGGATATTCTGTTTTTTGTCTTGAATCACCTTGTTTACATCTTGGAATTCATCTTATATTTATGGTAATTTTATCTGGAATGTGTTTGTTTGAAATCAACTGAAATTCCTGATACTTTGAATCTCACACACCACTTAAATTTGAAATTATTAATCTTGTGTGACTGATTCATTATATCTCAAAACTTGACACTGATTCAAGTGATTTCGAATAGATAAATTCTTACTTTTTGAATCATGAATTACCTTCAAAACTTGATGTAAATGATCTGATATTTCTCTTATACTTCTCAGAGAAAATTCTTTGAAAAAATGGTCTTAAATATATCTATTATTTCATGGTTATTTGATTTAAATATTTGTTTGTTTGAAATCATTTGAAATTATTGGTTTATTGAATCTCACACACATCTTGAATCTGAAATTAATAATTTGGTGTGATCGATTCATTGAATCTAGAGTTTCTCATATTCCTCAAATGATTTCAAATAAACGATATTTCTTATCTTGGATCATGAATGATCTTTACATGACTATCATCTTCTGATGAGTCTGTTGTGCTATTGTTTTTTCTATGCTGCTGTGATACTGTTATTTGCAAAACGTTTTCAAAAATCTGCCCGTTTTTAACTGCTGCTATGATAGATGAAATTTATTTGCTAATCTTATCTGCTTGGGCCTTGTGATCGATTTTCTATTTGTCCATGAAATCCTGGTTTATCTCCAGTGTGATTATAATCCTCATTAATGGGGACACCAAGTAGTATCAGAAGTGCCTTTTATTTGCCTCACACATCTGTACTTAGATTCAAATCTTCACCATGTATAGATCTTCATATTCCTATTGTAATTGTTTTTCAATTTTAAAATCATTTATTGATTATTCATTCAGAAATTGAAATCAATATCCAAATTGAACTGTATTTATAATTCATCAAAATTATTATTAGAATTTGAAATTGTGATGAATTGTGACTGTCGTATATTTTACAACAAGAGGAGATTTTATTTAGATTTTCATGATGGTTGAACATATATTATAATATCTTTGAACTGGCAATTATTTCACGACCATCGTCATTCTCTACCATTATTCTGCCATCCATCATTTTTTTTATTAATGTGGAGAGTTTATTTAAAAATATATATATATTTTTGAATAGAAGAGTGAAAATATTAGTGATGGAATTATGGTTATGTTATTATTCAGAATTAGTGAAAATTGAAATTTTTTCAATGATCTTGGCACAGTTGATCATATTTCATAATATTATTAATTTAAAAATTTATTTCACAGTCCATTTCTGTACCTACAACATTTCTATCATTCATACTAGTTTTATATACTGAGGAGTTTTTTTTCTATTTTGAAACTGAAAATAATAAATATAATTTATACATAAGTGTGTCTCTAACCTCATTTAAATGGTTATGCGTGGTCAGTGTGCTCTTAAATAAAATAAAAAAGAAAAATATGCTAAATAGAAATTAATTTGAAATTCTCCTTGGTGTGTAAAAACCAGTCTATCAATCCATATTCTATTCAGTGAAATATGTTGAAATTTTATGATGTATTATGATTTGTTGATTGATAGCTAATGGGATTTGAGAATATTCGATTTTGTCACTTAAATTGAATATTAATTATAGTCCAGATTCCATCACTGTTTTTTGAACCTCATTTTTATAAAAGTTCTTTGGAAAATAATTGGAACTCATTTTTTAACTCTCCCCATTTTATATAAAATTCATCGTAAATCCGTCATATCTACAATGTGAAATATGCCACCTGTTCTCAGAATATTATGATTTTTGTTTGACTGATTGAGATGATCGTTCTTCCTCTTAAGCTGAAATTATATATTAGTCATTTTTCATCTATATTTTAATTT
Organism: Allium sativum; assembly: GCA_030737875.1. Classification (NCBI taxonomy): domain Eukaryota; kingdom Viridiplantae; phylum Streptophyta; class Magnoliopsida; order Asparagales; family Amaryllidaceae; genus Allium; species Allium sativum. Next base: position 659,047,617 of record CM060920.1, read on the forward strand.
CTGAATCCTTTTGATGATAACAAAAGGGGGAGAATAGGTTGAGATTTTGATTTATGAGTGAATATTTTATAAATATTTTTAATTTTGAAAATTCATTATTATTCTTTCATTTCACTCATGCACAGTTATAGGGGGGTTGTGTGTTGTAGTGGTCATTATTATTAGCAAATAGGGGGAGTTCAATATCACTGTCAAACACATTTATTGTGCTCAAAAACTTTTATTTGTTTGTCATCATCAAAAGGGGGAGATTATTGTATATAACGTAGTTGTATACACAATTATATGATTTTTGTTTGATGATAACAAACAAATAAATAGTTTTTTAAATGTGTTTGTTGCTGTACTGTTTCATATCTACCTCACAGACAGGAATATAATATAATATTTAAATAAAATACAACTGTACAGAAATTTAAATATTCACATAGTATTTTATTTAAATATAATATTTTATTTCAACATTCAAACATTACAAATTATATGACTCCACTATTTGTACACATTAACAGATATTACACATGATATTGTACTTTTATATAAACTGAATACGTTAGACAAATTTGTTTGAACGCAATAAAAATAATATTTTATTTTAGACAAATTTGTTTAATACAAACATCAGTACAATTCTGGTGTTACACAGCTCCTCACTATAACACTCTGTCTATATATCTCATACATATATAAAATTACTCATTTTACTTTATACATTCGTTCAATATTGTTATACACACCGACACTGCAATATACTTGTCTTCTGTCTTCTGCTTCTATCTTCACAGCACCTTCACTGTCAGTCCAGTCATCATCTGCTTACCTGTCACATGAAACACACACACACAGTACACTGCAATAGAAATAAAAACTGAATACATGCAGATTTAAATTTTATTTTTGAAATTTTATTTGCCTCAGACTTCTGGTGTGTTTCTCATCATTTTTCATGAATTGATCTGATTTATCTGTGTCCATACAATTTGTATATGTACAGGGACATGAAATTTTTTGAATGGCTGCATATACACATGTGTATATATATACATGTGTGCATTGCCACGCCAATTCAGTGTGCAACTGAGGAGTAGCCACGTGGACCTTCTCGACTCAGTACAACACTCAAAAGTCAACAACAAATTCAACATAGTCAACAAAGCCAAGTGTCGAGCCATGTATATAAACATGTGCAGCAAAAATGCCGAGAGCAGGTTCATGGGTAAATCAATGCCAAAACATGGATGGTGCAATCAAAGACCAGGATGTTAGACAATGTACAGATGAAACAATGCAAGCAAGTGAAAATCCAAGCACACATGACAGAAGAATATCAGTGTTTGAGCAAGAGGGGTTCAAATGCATACACAAGCAAATAGTGGTTCATGGTGATGCAATTGCAGGTGTGTGTACACTTCATATCATACACATGACAATAAGCAAGCTGGAAAAACAAGTATGATCAGAACAACATATGCAAATGAGTGGAGTAGCAAGTGACAAAGCAATTCAAAGCATTCAAGTGAATGTAACATAGTATCAAAATCAACACAGCAAGCCAAACAAATGATACAAGTGAATGGGAACATATGGATCTAAAGCAGTTTTCGACACAGCATGATAAATGGAAAAATCATGGTGGAAGCATGTACAAATGTGTATATATCCATTTATGGACAAAGTGGCAAATGCATGAAGAAATGAAACATGTCAGCATGGATCTTCTCATATATAGCATGTTTTCCAAAGGTGTGTTCAAATTTGTAATCAGAGATTCAATTCGTGGAAATAGTTTAGCAAGTATTTAAGGTTTCTTAGAAATATGGGGTTATCAATTAAGGGCACACACATGCTAAAATTTCAAATATGCAATATACATGAAAATCAAATTTGGCAAAACATTGATAATCTTTCCAGAAATAATCCAATCAAATTCAAGGGACCACAAGCATGTTCATTTGTGTCCAGAGAAATACACGCAAGCCATTTAAACCGAGATTTTTAACAAAGGGAAATTATGCAAAATCAGAAAATCAGTGTATGGATTTCTGCCAAGGAAAAAAATAATGAGAACAATATTTTTGTCAATGATATATTTCCTGGATTTAATCAGTGGAAATCAGAGTGTTTGTTTATTGGCAAGTTTCCAATGCAAGATTATGAACAAGCTCAATCTAAGGAATGTATTCTTCCATCAGTGAAAAAAAAATTGGCAATCAGCTAATTATCTTTAGAAAAGGCAACAAATATTTTTTCCAGGAAATACATTTCAATCTACCGATTTCAAGAAGGGATTTTTTTTAAAAAAAGGCCAAACCTGTCCAGATTCATTTCATCAATTCAAAGTCGAGCTAATCAAGGAAATCACGCAACACACAATCAATCAGGCCAAGTCATAATATATGAAATCAGAGTTTAGGGTTTTCGATTCCACCCTATATTAACAACCAAACATCATCGGCATATGAATCATCAAAACAAAACAAGTTCATACGAGATCATAGAAATCGAAAAATCAACCCAATAATTCAGAGCAAGAATTAAATAAATTCAGGAGCAACTCACAAATTTCAGTAGAGTTCGATCGCAATCCCAAATCAGTGAAGCAAGGAATCGATTGACATCATCAAGTTGAAGTAATCAGAGAACCACGACAATCAATCCATAAAGCAATCGATTTCGATCCAGTGGGAATCAGAAAACCCTAGTTTTCAAATCGCCATGTCGCCATTTATTTTTCCCAGAGCAAAAAGGAAAAGAGATCGGGATAATTGAATTACAAAGGGGCCGTCCTACATGGAGTTGAACTAAGACCAACCCATAATTTTCTAAAGGGATGATCCTTATATTTAAACTCCTTTATTCAATTTCACAAGGTTTTCTTTTGTTTTATTTTTGTTGTATTTTAATTTTGTTTTGTAAATCGAACCGAATCAGTTCTAGGTCTGTAAAATCTAGTGTGAATCAGTCAGGGTGTTGACTATCAGTTTCAGAGTCTATAAAATCTGGGTTACGGATTACGGGTTGTAATTCGGGAAAATATGATCGAGGGAATATCGACTAGTCTAGGGTTTTGAGTGTAGGGTTAGAATAGGAGCAGGGTTTGCGAGTGTACATGGTCTTGTATGTGGGATCTGTTCTATCACCTAGCAGAAACCTTAGAAATGCAGCAGAAGGCAGGATTTTGCCGAAGCTGGGTATATCTGTGTGTGATTTATTTTCTGCATATATGTTTCTACTATATTCTGTGATTTGTTAATTATTATATATCTCATTAGAATTTTAATTCAGTTAAAAACTGTGATAAACCCTATTCACCCCCCTCTAGGGTTAATCTAGATTCAACAAACCCATGAGAGGAACAAGCCATTCTTTCAGTAAACAATGAATCAAGCTCCACTTTCAGATGGAAACAGCCGATCTTCATTCATCATTTTCTTGCTGAAAGCAAACGCTGCCGAAGCATTCTTTTCGACACAGCAAACTTTGTTTCAAGCTCATCATTAATTGGTAGCGTCATTGGGAAAATAAACATTTCGGCTATAGGAATATACATGCCTTGCAAAGTGGAGTATGGGCAGAGATAGTCTGCAATGGCGTGTGACGACAGTGAGGAGCTCGCATGTGTAGGGCGTAGTGTAACACACTGGAATTTTAATGACAATAAAGATGATAAATTAAAGAATAATTAATTTTAAATACATGTTAATAATGAATTAAGAAAAACTTAATTAAATATTCAGAATTAAGTAAAACGGACTGCGCCATTGCGTCTGTCACGAAATTTTGGTCAAATAGACACCAAGTTTGCGTAAAATGGACTTCGTATAAAGAAGTTATTAAGGTTTGAAGTTTGTATGCATATAAGGAGAATATATATATATATATTAAATCAGAATTCAAAATTAAATAATTAGCAAAATACAAAATCGACGCGCCAAACAGGGAAAGGGCCGACCGTTTAGGGTCGACCTCAGACCTCGTTGGGTCGACCCCGGGGTCGACCCAGGCTCTTTGGGGTAGACCCTGGGGTCGACACCCATGTGGGGGGTCAACCCCCTTGCAGATCTGGGCAGTATACGTTTTTCTGAACTTGGACAGATTTTGGAGCTAGATTCGTGATGCGTAGGCTATATAAAGGACCCTAAAAATAGTTTTATTCATCTGAAAAATAATGGTGACGGCGAGGCTCTGCTACACCTTAATTAAATTGCCTATTTTTTTTTATCGAAAATCAAGTTTAAAAAGATTCAAGCGTTTCAACTATAGATATGAGATTCAGCACCAACAATTTCTTTTCTATCTTCTAAAATCCAAACACGGTGAGTTAGTTACTTTCAGATTTAAATAATTAAAAGTAATTTTTGATATGACTGTGATTGGGATATATACATGTCTGTGACTAAATCATATTGGATCTATCATAATTTTTGTTTAATTTGTCATGTCACAATTATGGGTCTTAAATTATTATCATGCTAGATCTACCTTTTTAGATCTAATTCACTTGTGGTTAATTTTTCATGTCGTACTAGATCTACCTTTATAGATCTAATTCGCTTGTGGTTAATTTATCATGTCGTGCTAGATCTTTTCGATCTAATTCGCTTGTGGTTAATTTATCATGTCATGCTAGATCTATCTATTTAGATCTAATTCGCTTGTGGTAAATTTATCATGTCATGCAAGATCTACCTTTATAGATCTAATTCGGTTGTGGTTAATTAATCATGTCACATTTGTGGATCTTAAACTTTACCTATCATGTGGTGATTAATTTAGATCTATCGTTAATTGGAAATATGAATCCTTATTTATTCATGCTTATTATGACATCCGTGGTATGTTAGATCTAGTTTTATTATCATGTGCTCACTAGATCTATTTTTATATGTCCACCTTATCATTATGCCAATTACATGTTTATGTCGCTTTTTTCAAAATAATCACTATCGTCATCTTTCCCTTTTATTGTTTATGTCTAGGCTACTTTCTAGCCTAGACATGACTCCAAATATATGCGAATGCATTAGTTAGGAAACGGGGGAAAACAATAGAATTGGCATAACTTGAATGACAAGTATGAATTTGGACATATAATCCATTATGAATATAATTGGGTAAATGGGCATGAACACCTATAAAGACATAGGTATAATAACTTGGTTAATAATTAAAATGCCTAGGATTATAGTAATTAGAAAACTGTAATGGCACTTATGACACGAGGTTAGATTGTATTTGTGGTGGAAGTCTGCCCAGATCCGACCGGCATATCCAGCAACCGCAAATGTTGAATCTAATGTAAGGGGTCGAAGTGCACAAATACGATACGGGCTAAGACACGAGGTTAGGCCTAACTTATGGAAGAAATCTGCCCGGATCCGACTGGCATATCCAACATCCACAAGTTGTAGGCCTAAAATTGAGGTCTAGCCCAATATAGCCATAAATGGACTTGGTAACGAATTGGAATACTTAACCTAGATGAATCCATAGGGATTGTATGAACATGTTAATTTGAATACGAGTTAAGCAAACTTGGTTGAAACAGTGGGTGGGTTAAGTAATTCTTGTGGCGGTGGGTAATATTTATATATATACGCCCACAAACTTAACCTATTTTATACCTTGGGGTTATGCAACTATCTTAAGTAAACTTTCTTGGATCGGTGAGGTTAAGTAAATCTTGTAGCGGTGGGGTAATATTTACATATATATAGGCCCGACAACTTAACCTGTTTTACATGTTGGTCTGTTAGGCATAACCAGTTGAAATCCTAGTAGTGGGGATGCAAGCCTAGTGGAAGCCTGTACCATCTTGTGTGTGGGACCCGTTTCATTTCATAACTCTTCTAGGTATCAAACGAGTACTCCGAACTAGGTCGTAGTAGGGGCACACCTACTGGGTTGATTTTAAGAGATCCAAAATGAAGGGGCGGTGTCAAAAACGCCGGAAACCAACGGAGTCATGTGCGTGCATGTGTCCGGCATGCCATAGGAATCAAGACACTTTGACATCAGTAGATATATTTGTGCACATCTTGAAAATGAAGGGTTGCCACTTTAGGAAGAGATACATCCTACTGTGGGGACAATACAAGGTATCTACGGAGTAGGATCCGATCGATTAGGGTAGTACTTACGGTACATCTAGACTCTGGTAAGTTTAGGAGTCCGTTATTGGGGCTGCCTGTGGATTGAATGGGGTTAAAACCTCTCACCAGAAGTACGCCTAAGTCTACCATTTCATACATGTTGGGAATCATCTCATTCTGGATATACTAGTATTAGTGCAGAGAAATCTCTAGAAGTGCAATATACTCTATCATGTTTACCATGTCGCACTTACCTATTATGATGATATCTCTCTTATCCACTTTGTATGTCTGTCATGATACTTTTACTTATTTACTTGCTAAAAGTAAGTGGACTCTCCAGACTTTATGTCTCACCCTTTTTGTTTCCTCTTCTTTCTTCCATTTCCCCCCAGGTTCTCAGGGAGGGAATTCTCAGGCTTAGTTAGGATTCTGCTATCATCTTGCTTGGAGCAGCTAGGTGTATTGCTCAAACATCTATCTTTGCTACTATGGTTATGTTTTCACTTGGGGATTAAGCTTTCATTATTATAATACTCTGATATTGAAAGTACAAGACATAAGTTTTAATGATGCACTAAGTTTATGTATTTTCATACATATAGTGTAACCATGCTTTATGATTAATAAAAGTTTTTAATTTTGCTGCTATTTTTATGTCTATCTGGTAATATTTATGTTTTTGTTTACCTATCGCGCTTCATGAAACTTAATGCATTCCCTTTATGAGTGACATACACGAACCTGGGGTGTTACACGCGGTGAACGTCAAAGGAGGCTTGGGGATGGTCTGATTCCAACCATTTCTTTTTCGTGTGTGCACAGTGCATGAACTAGAGGAGTAATGCATGGAAGAGGATGGGTTTGGAGATGATTGCAATGGGTTACTTTGCATCAAGCTGGGAGGGAGAATGAAATGGTTTTACTTGAGGGCATGTAAATGAGGGATGGTAAAGTTTGCATTGGGCGGCACATTTCTGTAGTGAAGAACACATGAAAAGAGGAATGCATGTGGAGTACAGGCAGTTAGAAATGTGTGTGTGTGCATGGAGAAGGGCCGTGCGTACAATTGGAGGAGTATGAAAAATCGGACTTTGCGATTGTGATGGGCCTTATTTAAAAAAAATGAAGGGAAGAAAATAACATAAGGGAAAGGGAAAAAGATAGATGAAGAAAGTGGGTTGTTAGTGGCATGGGTGCACATCTGTAGAGTTGTTATCTTGGGTGAACGAGTCGGGCTATTTCAGGGAAGACAAGGAATAATGACGCAATTTAAAACATGGTTAGTAGACCTCATGACACGTATTAAAATTAAAAGATAATTAGTTAATGATGTTGATTAAATTAACATTAATCCATTTTAATTTAGGCTAATATTATAATCAGTATAACTTTTTCATTCGTTATCAGATTGGAACGAAATAGGATCTGTGAGGCTACACGTCTAAGATGATTTGATTAGAATCCAAAGCGAACGAGTTTACGTTTAATTATAAACGTCCATTTAAAATTAAATGGAACAACGTATGTCGTCAATTGAAAATAAAATGGTGAGTTAACTCTCACACTTCTCTAAAATTCTATGATGTGGTATAATTCATATAACAAAAAATTTATTGTTGATTGATGATTGGATGCTATGGTTGAATATTGGTTGTTATTAATCGATGTTTGTCGACATTTATGATCACATTTATTAAATAGTTTGAATTAGAAATATGTTCATATATGAGATGACAATGTAGGGAAGTACAGGTTGGAGGAATCCAATCGGATTCCTAAAAATAAATTGTATGTTGTTTATACTTTCATATTATTTATATATAAGTGTTAACCCTAAATAACGTTATATCCTGATTGGATGTTATTTTTGATTTAACGTTGATCGTTGAATTGGGATTCAACGATCGTTGTGTTTTAATCTATTGTTAACGGGCTTTCTTGTCCAGTTCCCAAGAGTGCACTAGACACACTCAGCTCAATGTATCGTGTGAAACTGAGGCCGAAAAGGGACGCATAGGAATGAAAGAAATAGGGTCAAAGGGGGCTACACCGCTCGTGACCTCACAGCGTCCAGAAAACATCCCCGAACCAAGGCGTCTGACCTTGGAGGAGTCACAGGCGTCAAGCGCCCGATCCTGAGATCCTCACGCCCCTCGGAAGAAGTTCGCACTGGGCAGGGCAAGAAATTTGCACCCAGGCGGGTGCGAAATCTCACGCCCATGCCTGCGTTCAAAATTAAGGTGTGTGCAGGTGACGGGTGTGAAATTCTGCTAGTGGCCCCCTATTCATGCCTACTCCTATCTAATCCTACCTAACCCTTCTCCTATAATAGCCCATGGCCTCACACTTCTAAGGGGTTGGATTTTCTTCACTTGAGACCTTCCTAGAGCTTCATGAGTCCCATTAATGGCATCTCCTATTTGAGGAAGAAAGAGAATTAAATATTCTTTTTCCCAAATACCTAGTATATGGCAATTATGAAAGTGAATGTAATGAGCGCGGCTCTACCTTGTAATTCTTGGGTGATTAATAAAATTCCAACATCCTTCCAAAGTGGATATAGGCCTAACCCACGGCCGAACCACTCTAAATACTTATGTCATTTATTGTTTTTTCAACTTAATCTTGTGACCGAATTAACTATTTCTAGTAATAGGGATCTTTGGTGTTATGACATTTTTTGCCATCAACATTTGGTGCTTTCACTGAGAACCGAACTCAAGATTTGCATCTTTCTTCCACATTATCATCTCGACTTCGATGAGCTTAAGGTTCCTTGCTCAACCTGCTATCGAGTCCGCTTACGATGGTAAAGAATTCAAAGAACGCAATGGTTGGCTCTTCAGCCGCAGCCGAGGCCTGTACATCCCAACAACCTCAACCGGTAGATATCCCAGCCACTAATGAAATCGTCCCTCCTATTGTGGACCTCAAAGCGCCCGTTACACAACCTCAAATTTTTGAACTTAATGAAAGATATGAGAACACCGCGGTCGAGCTCAACCAAGCATTAAGGAATAACATCAACCTTATGCGGCAACTTCAAGAAAGTCAGCGCGTCGTCGCCCGACTTCAACTAACTCGGAAAAATGCTCGACCCCGACCAACTGCCTCGGAAACTTCCTCTTCCAATTCAAGTGGCCCACACCAAAGGAGGAGGTTCAGCCTCATTAACAATGTCGTCGCTCGTACCAATGCCCTCGATAACGGTAATGGTCATGCCAACGGCAATGGAAACAGCAACGACGATCAAACTACAGTCACATATAGCGAGGGGCCATAGTACTAAGACCTCCCTCGCTTGATTATCAACGACACCAGATACTACAAATCAACTTCTTACGCGACACTACCCGATGTTCGCTAATTAGAGCGATGGGCCCACTATTCTAACAGCTTGCGCTCCCCCAGAGCAGGATAGTAAAGCCCATCTCTTACTGACGCCGAGGCCTTTTGAGGAACAAAAATCACATGTATACGGTGCATCACCCCACTTTACCTCACCATCCACATCAAGACCCAACCATAGATGTTGAGGACATAGAGGAAGATGATGCGGACATCCATCATAGAAGACGACCTCGCAACAGGACTCCGGAACCACGTACAAATCCATGGATCCTGATGGAGGATCCCCACCCAACCTATCTTCTCAACATTGTGCGAAGGATCATGAGGGAAATGCGAGGGGGCGATCACGGCTCATGGGAAACTCACATTAGGCGCAACCCCTTCATAAGAAGAGTAAACAAACCTGAGTGGCCATAACGCTTCAGCATGCCTCAAATGTCGCTCTACGATGGTACCACTGATCCTTGTGCCTACTTGAATCGCCATGAATGGAAAATGGACTCGAGTCGGGTAATGATCCAGCCAAATGCAAATGCTTCCAGGTATTCCTGTCCGGTACCACTTTACTTTGGTTCTCTCTCCTCCCGCCTGATTCCATTAACAACTTCGGGAAACTAGCAGCAAAGCTGCTCAAGCAATTTAGGGTACATATCCAAACTCCGAAGAATGCCTTCACTTTATCTAACCTATACCAAGGGCCCACCGAGTCGCTTAAAAGCTACCTTTCTTGGTTTAACATAGCTGTCACCGAGGTCGAGGATCCAGATCCCCACACCGTACTCTTTCAGATGGCGAAAGGTGTCCTACCTACTTCAGAGTTCGGGGCATGAATTGAACGGAAACAACCAAAAAGCCTGGACGCCTTCTATGAGAAGGCAGATCAATACTTGTGCCAAGAAGAGGCAAGGAGGAATCGGCTCTCCGCCACAAGTCGTCCCAATGATCCCCAAGAGTATGCAGCAAATAACAACCTCAGGGTTAGGCGAGGCGGCGACCCCTTCGACCAAAACAGGGGCACAGGTCCCTATAGGCAAAGACCAAACAACGGCAGGCCGGATGGACGGAACAACAGGCCAGCCCCAGCAGAACCGAGAAATCCCGGCCCTTGCCAAGCCTTCGAGACCTACACCCCTTTGAATGAAGACACAGAGACAATCTACTTGGAAACATATAACACCTTGTCGTACAAAAAGCCGCGTGTCAGAGAATCAACTGACCGCGAGAAGAACACTGGGAGGTATTGTCGATACCACCATGTATACGGGCATAACACCAACGAATTCCGCCAACTTAGGGATGCATTCGAGAAGCTTATTAGCGAGAAATGGCTCGAGCAATATGTTTAGGAGCCCTTTCCCCTCGAAGCAAACTCGCAGTCTCCAGCGCCAGCTCCACAAGCAGCCACCAAGGTAGCTCCAGGACCGTCTAACCCAAGGCGAGGAATTGTGATCAACACCATATGTGGCGTACCTTACCCCACACATGTAAGTTTTCGAAAAATGGAGGAATATGTGAGTTCCATAAAGTTTGCTACTTACGAAGCCTACTCCGCTCTCCCTGAGTCTGTCCCGACCAAGCTACAAAAAACAATGTGGGATGACATTATCATCCGAGAAAGAGAATCAACAGGGGTGGAGATCCCGACCATTCATCCACTAGTCATCACTGCCCAGATCGGTGCCGCTTCTGTTCGAAAGAACTTAGTCGACTCAGGGAGCTCGGTCAACATCATCTTCAAGGCCTCCTACGACCAGATGGAATTGGAAACGAATTATTTGAAGCCATGTCGCGTCGCGATTCACGGCTTCAACGGGGCCTCCAGTTCCTCTGTAGGGATGATCCACCTACCTGTGGAACTGGGCGAGGGGGACTGAAGCCGAGCCTGAATTCTCACTTTCATGGTTATAGACATCGACTCCCCTTACAACGCTTTTCTAGGGCGTCCTTTTCACATTGAATTCCGAGTTTATATGGCGCCATGGTCTTTCCTGATGAAATTCCCAACATAAAATGGGATTGGAACTGTTAAAGGCGACCAAGTAAGCGTCAGGGAATGCTACGCAATAGAATGGAAGAACGCGTGCAACAAGGAAAAGGGAAAAGTCGTGCCCATGCCTTCTTGCACCAAAAGCACCTCAATATAGCAATCGACAGCGTCTGGGCCCTGGCTCAGATGCCACTGCCATGTTTCCGATCACATTGACCCACAGAAGGACGAAGAGCCTGAGTATGAGAGGGCTACCACAGTCGAATCCACAGTGGATGTTCCCGTCAACCTCAACGACCCAACAAGGGTGTTGAAGGTAGGGTTACAAATCCACCCAGCAATGAAATAGGATCTTATATGCTTCCTTAAATCTAATCTGGATGTGTTTGCATGGACTCACCCCGACATGAAGGGTATTGACCCCGCAATTGCTTGCCATTCCCTATGCTTAGATCCTACGATGCCTCCAATTAAACAAAAGCACCGCTTCTTGGGACCCGAAAGGTCCAAAGCACTCGAGGAAGAGAAAGACCGCCTGCTCAACAATAACTTCATCCGCGAAGCTGACTATCCTGAATAGGTTTCCAATCCAGTTCTGGTTAAAAAAGCCAAGGGCAAATGGAGGACATGCATCGATTTCTCCGATCTAAACAAGGCATGCCCCAAGGACAGTTTTTCGTTCCTAAAGATCGATCGATTAGTCGACTCGACCACCGGATACCAGCTGCTATCTTTCATGGACGCCTACTCAGGCTACAACCAGATCCCAATGAATCTCCGCGATCAATATCATACCTCTTTCATAACCGACATTGGGATCTACTGCTACCGTGTTATGCCCTTCGGCCTCAAGAACGCCGGCGCCACTTATCAACAAATGGTTAATCGACTCTTTAAAAATCAGATTGGAAAGTCCATAGAGGTGTGCGTAGACGATATGCTGGTGAAATCTAAGATATCAAGCGATCATGTCCACAACCTCTCCGAAATGTTCGATGTCCTCCGCCAGTACGACATGAAACTCAACCCCCTGAAATGCTCCTTCGGAGTCGCTTTGGAAAAATTCTTGGGTTTCATTGTCAATTCTCAGGGCATCGAAGCCAATCTAGAAAAAATCTAGGCTATTCGGGACATCCGATTCCCGAGAACATCAGGGATGTCCAAAATCTGAACGAAAAGGTCGCCGCTTTGAGTCTTTTCATCTCTAAGGCCACCGACAAGTGCATCCTCATCTTTGATTTACTCCAAAAGGGGAAACACAATTTCGAGTGGACGCCTGAATGCATATCTGCATTCAAGGAATTTCTGGATCAATTAGAGCGACCACCTATCCTTTCTAAGCCTATAGACCATGAGGACTTATATATTTACCTAGTTGTTTCTGCGCAGGCAATCAGCTCGACACTAATACACCTCGAAGATCGCACCCAACGACCCGTCTACTATATTAGAAAGCGGTTGACAGGGGCAAAGATGAATTATCTAAAGCTAAAAATGCTGGAATTATGCTTATTGATTTCCTCTAAAAAGCTCTGACCGTACTTCTAGTCTCATCCCATAAAGGTATTCACTGACCAACCACTACGTCTGGTCCTGCAGCAACCCGAGGCGTTCGACCGATTATTAAAATGGAGTATGGAGCTAAGCCAGTTCAAGATAACCTTCATCCCCCGACGAGCCATCCTCAGCCAAGCTCTAGTAGATTTCATCGTGGAGTTCACAACCCCCGAGGAGGCTCCCACAGACAATGTTGGGGCTCCTGACGCCCAAAGGAAATTGTTCGTAGACGACTCCTCTAACAGAAAATGTTCCAGGCTGGGAGTCGTGCTCATCACCCTTGAGGAATGCCCGATGTATTACGCGTTAAGGCTAAATTTCCTTACTGCCAACAACAATGCGGAATACGAGGTCTTGATCGCTGGGCTTAGTATCACGATCGAACTCAAGCCAGCGACCATCCACATCTTCTCTGATTCACAGCTTATCGTCCGGCAAGTGCTGGGAGAGTATCAAGCGAAAGAGGGACGGCTTGCCCAGTACCTGGCCCGGGTTCAAGGGTTACTCGCCTACATTGAAAATTTCACCATCACCCATGTCCCGCGCGAGCAAAATGAAAAAGCAGATTCCCTTGCTAAAATGACAAGCTACAAAGATCCGCAAAATAATGGATTCGCCCCGGTTGAAGTTCTCAACTCCCCGAGCATCAAGCAAGGACAATATGAAATGATCATCAGCCCCAAACCTAAGCCTGAGTCATGGATGACACCAATCAGAAATTACCTGCAGCACGGGACCCTACCGGGACACTACAAGAAAAGGCGCGCTCTCACTCGCCAGTCGACCCATTACCTTCTTATGGATGGGGTACTCTACCGTAGAGGTTTTTCTGTTCCCTTGCTCCAATGCGTAGCCCATGGCGATGCCCTTCGAGTGCTAAGCAGTGTGCATGAAGGAAAATGCGGCGACCACACTAGGGGGAAAACCCTGGCCAGAAAGATTCTCAGACATGGTTGTTACTGGCCCACACTTGATTAAGACACCGCGGACTATGCTCGCAAGTGCGATAAGAGCCAGCATTTCTCCAAGATCCCAAAAGCCCCGCCTACCGAATTATCTCAAATGGTCAGCCTATGGCCGTTTTCCATGTGGGGAATCGACATCATCGGAACCCTTCCAATGGCTACAGGCGGGGCACGATACGCCGTCGTTGAGGTAGACTATTTCACCAAGTGGGCAGAAGCTGAAGCCCTCGCCACCATCACCACAAAAAAGATGATCAACTTTGTTGTTTGCAGCATCATTACCCACTATGGGATTCCCCAAGCTATCATTTCCGACAACGGCACCCCGTTTGAGAGCGCTGAGTTCAAAGCCTTCTGTCGGCGCCATGGCATCGAAAAAAGATTTTCAGTGGTGGCTCACCCCAAGCTAATGGGAAAGTCAAGGTGGTCAATAAAGTCCTCAAATCCATCATCAAGAAACGCCTGGAAATGGCTGGGGGCATGTGGGCAGACAAACTTCCTCTAGCTCTATGGGCCTACCGGACCACCCATAAGACAACAACCGGACACACTCCCTTCACCCTCGATTATGGAGCCGAAGCCGTCATCCTCATTGAGATCAAACTTCAGTCCTATCGAGTTACATACTTTGATCCAAGGACGAACTGAGATTTACTTCTGGGATCACCCGACTTACTGGAGGAAAAGAGGAACGAGGCCGATATCAGGGCCGCCGCCCAGCGACAGCGAGTAGCCCAGTACTTAAATTCCAGGGTCCACCATAAGGACCTCAACATTGGCAACCTTGTCCTAAAGCGGGATTTTACCCTCACCTACAGGCCTCGCGCCTCGCTGAGAAGGCCCGTACTCCATACCGCGAAAGCTTAGTGATCGAACTTTCAGACTCGCCACCGTTGACAGAGCGGAACTCCCAAGGGCATGGAACAACGAACATCTCCGCTGCTACTTTACATAACTCCATTCACCGTTGTTTATGCTTTTCAACAATATTTTGTTTTTTCGGAAATTCAAGGCATTGTAAAGGCTATTACTTCCAAAGTTATCAGTAGAAATGATGTTCAGTTTCCTCTCCCCTTGTTGTTTACTTCTCACGTAATGCGTCTTGTTAGTTCCGGCAACCAGCTCGATTCACGCCAGCGACCGCCGCATCAGCACCTCGGGAAAAGGAGCCGGCGCCACCGTCCCAACCTCTAGGCAACATCGAGTATGAAACACTTGGCAACGAACGGCACCCCGAGCATGGGAGCCGGCAATGCTACTCGAATCGCTGGACCGCGGCGCGACCGAGTATAAGCAACCACTAACTTGAAACTTGGCCTAGTGCCGAGCCCGAGCATAAATCGTTTCGCATCCTAGTCCAGGAAACTTGGCGCCACTCCGCGACCGACTAAGATCGATGCAAATCTCTCTTCACTGGTTGCGGATGCCGGTCGAATCTTAGCGCAACACCAAGACTGACCTTAAATCGTTTCTTCCCCTTAGCTCTGAAGGCTTAGGAGCAGCCTATGGCCACGATCGGACCTTACGAGCTAATGATCGGGGTTGAAAACTATGCCAACGAATAAATGATACCTAGCGGCTCACCTCAAACTGATGAACGACGGGAGAGCCACCAACCTGGAGGACCGCACAAAGTGATGCCTTACACCTTCGCTATACTTGGGTTTAACCCCGGGCCACCAAAAACAGTAGGCGCACAGCCTGGTTTCGCAAACTACGGGTTTCCTGAGCTAAGGGAAAATTACTGAAACCAGCACTCTATCTCACCTCTCTGGAATAATTTACCCAGAGACGACCCCTAATCGCTTTTGTGACAAGTGTAACAATAAGTATGCTTATGCAAGTACAGGACGCTGGAAAACATAAAAATAACGCTTGACATAAACAATGATCTTTACTGATTCATATTTAACTTTCACACACGCTAAAAAAACTATGTGTCTAACACTTTTACTTTCTAATGACAGGGTGTACATGAGAACCACACCATGTCTTGAAAAACCAAAAGCGATGGTCGTACTCCTATAAACTATCGGCCTACACTACCAAAATAACGGTAATCTCTACTTAGGCTACTAACACTAATCGTCTCTTTTCTTCTTTTCCTTGTGCATGTGCTTTTTTGCAGATTCAACACTTGATGGTTCTTCACGGACACTAGCACTGGACCTCTTCCTACTCGGCCCACTCTTTCTTGCTCGAGCCTTTGGAGGGGCAATTGATTCATGAGTGACTGAACGAAGCCGCACATCGGTGCCATCACCGCTGGAGATCTCCATGATATCAGTAGTAACGGCAAGTGGCATAGGCACAAGGGCACTCTCTGTAGGAAGACCTACCACATCCACTCTCGTCTTCGGGATCTCTTTTCCTTCCCGCTCAGCCCTCTCCGTCTCCTTCGTCTTCTCGCACTTGGCCACCATCTAGGCCTTTTGATTCGCCACCATAGCCGCTATCGAAGACAGTCGACTTCCACTGGGCCTCTGGCAGGGGCACTCTATCCATCGACCACCCCCCTTCCTCTTTAAGAATGTCAACCATGCTAGGGGTTACTCCTATGTCAGAAAAGGTGTCAAGTTGGTCACCACCCTCTCCAACCTATGTTCGTATAAGGCCTGGCCCAGATTCAGTCCCTTGTGGGATCATGGGGGCAGGGCCCGCTGCTGTCGTAGACCTAGGAGGAGCTGCATATCAAAGACACAACCTTTTTAGTCTGTAAATTCGGTAATCACTTCGCCCTCAGTGATGCAGGGTAAAAGAAATTTACCTATGGTCAAGGATGGCGTCGGAATGATAGGAAGGGTGCTTGCGGCAGTAGGTAAGGCGAGTCTATTATCCCCAGTGCCGGGAAGTCGAGGTTGTACTCGGCGGCGAATTGGGCCAAAGTCTGAGGACCACTCACAATTACAAATTCGGGGGGTCAGGGGCTGATAAGAACTTCCCTTGCAAATGTTTCTGTCACAACCACGCTTTCGGTCAACACGAACTACCCCTTCTCCTCAGCAAACTTCGCCAACCTTCCATTCTTAGTGACCTCCTACAGCAGCCTCCTTCCTTCGTCCAACTTCTCGCGTTCATCACTGTCCAAAAGAACATCCGCAAGTTGGCGCTCATACAAAGTACTTACGTCCACTGGACGTAAGTAAGCCTCATAAGGGACCCAACCTCTACTAAGTTCTGGCTAGCTCGCGGGGATAGTCTTCGACCCACGAATTTCCTCGGAATCTCAAAGCCTTGACGTACATATTGTGGATCGTCTCCTTGAAGGAGGACCCAACGCAAAACTCTGCATCATTCAGCTGTCCTTTCAGCTGCTCTATCTCTCTTAAATGTTTGGCTTTTATACCCTCAGTAGCACTCAACACGTCCATGTTGCTAACTTCAGCATCCTCCTTCGCTTTCCTCATTGCCTCAATTTGCCTCTTCAACTCAGCAACTTCGGTATTCTCAGGCCGCAACTTTTCATTTTTCGCCCTAAAGCAGTGTTGTCGTTCTGGAGCTTGGTAACCCTTGCATTTTCCTTTTCCAAGATGTCGCATGCTCGCGCTAGATAAGCTTTGTCCTTTTTTACAGCCATGGTCTCAGTAGTTAAATCAACCACAGTGGATTTAAAATTTGAGAGGGCGTACTCCGACTCCCTCTTTAGTTTATCACAAGCCTGCATCATCTCAGCTGCAACGACAAAACCGGCGTTGAAGGGTATGATAACGCATAAAAGAGAGCTTACAATGCGGCGAACATGCATACCTATTTTCTTATTCAAGGGTTCAACGATGGTCTTCTTGACATCAACGGTCGACCTCTGATTAGCAATCTACAGGTTCTTCTTTTTGATCAGCTCTGAAAGCCACAAGGAATACTTGAGGAGCTCATTGGTTTGATGATATGAAGCTTTCTCGTGCATCCACACCTCCCCAGAATCTCTGTCACGAGGTGGACGAAGGTCAGGGACAAACTTCGGCTCGTCAAAATAATGTCGGGGGAAATGGTGTTTCAGAAATGCCCTCGCTCCTCTATGGATAGCCCTTGAAGTTGGAGTTCTGTCAAGTTCAACACCTCTATCTCATTCTCTCTTTCTGGCCTCGGCTGACCGAGAGACGCTCCCTCTTCTCTAGCAAGATGAACGGGAACCGGAGGGGCAATAGACGGGGGATCTGTCGAAGGCAAATATTGAAAGACGCCTATGTTAAGCCGAATATCACCCATGGACACGCGAATAGGTGGTGGAGGAGGTGTCGGAGATCGCCTAGATCGATCCACGTCTCTGTGCTCACTGCCATGTTCCGGCGGAGGTGGAGTACTATACAAACTGGTAGACCGTCGAAAACTCTCGAAGGAAGAACTCTAGGGATGCTAGCGGCCCCCACGGACGTAGCCTTGTCCACCATGTTCTCTTGCCATATCACCTGCCAATGGAACAGGCCAAAGTTAGTCAGGTCCCATACGTAGGCAAACATTTATGCTATGCAGTTGTATGGATGTATGCCCTAAGTGTTCTAACAACAGACCAGATTGTGGCCCCTCAAGGGAGTTAACCCCTTTGCTGCATAAGTTCGTTCTTTCATGCCTATCGTATTTGACTATGGAGTTACTACTAGATCAAGCCTTTTTAAACCATCAGACTGGCCAGCAGGTTCGAGTGAGGCGGCGGCCCTTGAGCGAGTCACAGGAGACTGCGGTCTAACCAACATTCTTTCCCCTTCCCCTGATGGAGGTGGGACCAGAGTGCTCGGCAACCCCTCATCTCTGGCAACCTCCTATGGACCATGGGCCTCACCCTTGCGTACATCTCTTTGAGGCTGAGCAGTTCCTTGCAGCTCCACTCCCGCGGGGGGCATTTTCATCTTCCGCCCAGTAGTGGTTGGGCTTGTCGCGACTCCCTCTTTTAGTGTATTAATAGCAACCGCGAGCCTGATCACAGCCCGGTTGTTAGGTAGCAACCTAGCGCGGCGGAGGCGATCCTGACTTGTCACGGTTCTAGTATTGCGGAGGTTCTCGGGTATCGCTTGCAAAGCATTAATGAGTTGCCGATATTCGTCCCCTGTAGGCGTCTTTGGATTTCCTGTCATAACCCAATTAAAATCATGAATAAAGGAGGGAATCTGAAAGTTATGGCAAGGAACTGAGCTCGAGAAACACTTACTTCCCTCAATCCTCTTATGAAAAATCCGGGAGGACAGCTAACAAAGAACCACTCGTATTTAAACGCTGACAGCCTGGGCCATGTCCCGATAAAGAATTTGGTACCAGCAGTCGCTTCTAGAAGCCATTGAGAGGGGGAGGCAGTGCTCATTTTCCTTAGGTGGAAAAAATATCGAATATCTTCCCCGGTGGGTTCCCTGTGCAAAAACTCGTGGAAGAGATCATAAGTGCCCAGGAGAGAAGCATAAGCATTAGGGTGCAGTTGTGATGAAGCAAGACGGAAATAGAACAACATATCCCGAATGAAGTCATTAGCAGGGGACACACGCCCGGCCAAGCAAGCCTGTCGGTTCCAAGCAGTAAGACCCTCGGGCGGCGCATGGGCTCTACCATCTCTCCTGGGGGCATGGACATCGTCCGCTGGTATGTTAAATCGCGCCGCCATTTTCCTGACTGCGGTAGCCTCCATATATGATGGTACTAAATCGGTGGGATTCTCTAAAATCACTACATTGGGCAGCATGTCTGGAGCTACCGGAGGTGCAGGCGCATCCTCACCCATAATATCCACAGTCTCGGTCTCCTCGGTCACAACAGGGAATGTAGTCGTTCAATTTGTTTCCCGTTCTCTGACGCTTTGGGCGGGCTGGTCTTATGAGAAGAAGTCAATCCTTCGGTAGTCTCAAGCTCGCTACCAAATGAGCTACCACTAGGGGTAGAGTCGGATGTGTGTGATGAGAGACTGGAAAGCCTTGGCTTCCGTATTCTTTTCGGTCTTTGATCTTGTATGCATCTCTAGCTATACTTTAACGCATCAGTATTAGAACTGAGCAGTATAGTGATCTGTACCCCTCGTGTTGGTGACAACTAACATGTGCGTGTAATGCTATGCAAGGATAAGCTACATAAAGAAAGTTCGGAATAGATCAACAGTTCAAGTCCCAGTCCAGTTGTATGCTCTATCCTATGTGAAATGTCCTAAATCCTGCTCAGCAACTGCCAGCATTGGCATCGACGCTCGATGCGAGGTTACGCGCTAAATATGCAAACCTAATGACAGGTAGTCAGGGGGTCAAAGTCCGACAGTAGGAAAGAATGAACACCCGACGCACCAACGTCCGAATTTCCAAACCCTCTTCAGGGTCGAAAATTCGAACCAGTGAGTTCGAAAATTCGAACCCCTAGAGTTCGAAAATTCGAACCTGGTGGGGTTCGAAATCCGAACCTGCCTAGGTTCAAAAATTCGAAACCCTAGGGGGTTCGATCTTCCGAATCAGGTTCGAACTTTCGAACCCATAGAGGTTCGAATTTTCGAACCCATAGAGTTTCGAAAATTCGAACCCGCAAGAGTTCGAAACCCCGAACCCAGCTGGGTTCGAACCTCGAGCCACCTCCATTCGACTTCCGTTCAGAGTTCTTGGCTTCGAAGCTTTCAGCAATGGCGTCCAGAGAAGGAAAAAGTGAAGGGGGTCTATTTATAAAAGAAAAAGTGTCCCTTCGCATTCCAGTGCGGGTTCGAAATTTTCGAGCCCACTTGGTTTGAAATTTCGAACCTCCCAGGTTCAAAATTTTGAACCTCAAGGGGTTCGAAAATTCGAACCTCATGGGGTCAAAATTTCGAACCCCCAGGGCTCGAAATTTTGAACCCTTAGGTTCGAAATTTCGATCCCCCTAGGCTCGAAATTTTGAATCTCTTTGGTTTCAAAAATTTCCAACCCAAGTTCAAAAAAAGGGAGGTTGATGATCATACTTCCGGGTTTGAAATGATGTGCCACACTCTCTCATAGACGTACTCCATGCATGTGCATACCGACTCCCGCACATCCACGGAGGCGACACACTATGGAAACTTAACGATTTGAGCACGACGCATCCTCCCACGATGGCTCATCCACACCACCAGGGAGAATGAGCCCCACAGCTATTGCTTATCTTCCTTGTGAATTATAGGAAAACTTGATAGCTTAGCTACTATCTCAACCAACACAAAGCACATCATGTCAAAGATAAGACATACTTTGTGGGGAAATGTTAACCGGCTTTTTGGTCCAGTTCCTAAGAGTTCATTAGACATGCTCAACTCAACGTATTGTATGAAACTGAGGCCGAAAAGGGACTCTTTGGAATGAAAGAAACAGAACCAAGTGGGGCTACACTACTCGTGTCCTCACAGCATCCAAAAAACATCCCTGAACCAAGGCCTCGGACCTCGAAGGAGTCACAAGCCTCAAGCGCCAATCCAGAGATCCTCGCGCCCCTCGGAAGAACTTCGCACTGGGCGTGGAAAGAAATTCGCACCCAGCAAGGTGCGAAATTTCGCACCCATGCCCGAGTTCGAAATTAAGGTGTATGCAGGTGGTTGGTGCGAAATTCTGCTAGTGGTCCCCTATTCATACCCACTCCTACCTAATCCTACCTAACCCTTCTCCTATAAATAGTCCATGGCCTCACACTTCAAAGGGGTTGGATATTCTTTGCTTGAGACCTTCCTAGAGCTTCATTAGCCCCATTATTGGCATCTCCTATTTGAAGAAGAAGTAGAATTAAATATTATTTTTCCCAAATACCTAGCATATGGCAATTATGAAGTGAATGTAGTGTAACACCCCGTATTTTCTGTGAACATAAGAGTAACAAATCAGAGGATATTTAAATTGTAACAAAATAATATAGGTAAACGGGTTGCGCCATTGCGTTCGTCTCGAAATTTTGCTTGGAATAGAGTCCAAGTATGAATAAATCGGATTCCGTATGAAGAAGATATGGTCTTCAGAAATTTTAGTAAAAATCAGCCCAGAATTAAAAATTCAAAATTCAAAACAGACACCCGGGCTGGGCGGGAAAATTCTCGCCCAGGACCCAGGTCGACACTAGGGTCGACCTGGGGGTCGACCTGGGTAAACAGGTTGACACTAGGTTCGACCTCCTCCCTCCCCCCACCCCCCCTCCCCTTTTTCCAGATCTATAGACATATCCATTTTTCTGCACCTAGATGCTTTTATGACCGGATTCATGAGCTCTAACCTATTTAAACACCCCCAAACCCAGCTTTCTCTCCACACAATTTCATTCTGCCTATACTCTGCCTCTATTCTAATAAAAAATAAAAATGGCGTCGCTACTCTGCTAGAATCAAATTTAGAACTAGTGCATCTTCTTCCAATCTGAATAGAGTTAAAAGAGAATCAAATCTAATCGATAGTCTACGTCAAAGGAGTGTTATTCAGTGTCAGAACATAGATTCCAGAATACAAGAATATTTCCCTTTTTGTGATTACAGTTATTTTCAGATATAAACTTTTATTATGATCTTGGCATGGTTATAAATCTGAATCTGAGGTTATGCATATTCCTATCTGCCAGATCTGTTTTTCTGTGACTATTCTGTATGAGCCTGCCCAAATCTCATAAGAAATTAATGCATGAACGCTAATTTTGAGATAAATAATGAATATTGCATAATTGGACATGACTAATCTGTGACTGATTTGAGAAAAGAACAAAGGTTGTAAATTAAGATCTAGAATCAGTGCATACTATGTATAAAAGACTGTGATTTGGAAGAAGAATTATTATATGATAACATATGACTTGGGATTTGGAATATAATGCATATTATAATGCAAGATCTGATTTTGAGGACTTAATACATGATTAAAATTTAAGATCTAGATTTTTGGGGCATATTTTATATCACGGTCTATGACTTGAAAAGAGAAAAAAAGATACATGTGACTTGGGCGTAAAGATCTATATTAAAATAGGTTAACTATTAATGTGAATGAGCCTAAATATGGATTTTAGGATATTTGGCATCATAGGCTATAATTTGGCATAATTCATATTGTTTGGGACATTTTAGAGAATATTCTATACTGTGCAAAGTTTGATCAAAATTTGGGGGCATATGTCGTATTATGATTTATGACCATGATTTAGGCATGTAAATTTAGGCAAGATATGTAAATAAAACTTTAAGAAATATTTAATCCGTTAAATCTGCTGAATTGCCTAATCTGCTAATCTGTTATCTGCTAAATCTGTTGAATGGCCTAATCTGCTAAATCAGTTATCTGTTTAATCTATTGAATATCCTAATCTGCTAAATCAGTTGAATTTCCTAATCTGCTAAAATTGTTATCTGCTAAATCTGTTGAATTGCTTAATCTGTTGAAAGCTAAATAATTATAAATTGGAGGCTCGATCTAAAATTGAGCAAAACATGTTAATAGAACTTTGGATAATATGCCGTAACTTGTAAAGAAGTTAAATCTGCAAAATAGACATAATTAGTCTGATATATTTTGTAAAGTGGCTATGAAACGTGGTTAGACTCCGTTTGCGGTAGAAGGCTGCCCGGAACCAACCGGCTTAACCAGCGACCGCAAACTGTCAATCTAATGTGAGAGGTCGTAGGCATAACTAAAATATGCTTAGACACGAGGTTAGGTCTGGCTTGTGGCAGAAGTCGGCCCGGAACCGCACGGCATATCCAGCGGCCACAAGCTACCGACCTAATGTGAAAGGTCTGTGCATTAATAAATAATTAATGCAAATCTAAGACAAATATAATGCCTAAAACGTGTTGGGTGGATAGGGTTAAATCAATTGGACTGATAAATCTAATAAACCCGTTTTTTGAATCTGTAGGCCCAATACAAAGTTATGTAAAACAATCTGTAAGTCTATTAATCTATATATCTGATCCAATAGTCTGAGAACTTGTTAATCTGTACATCTGATCCGTTAGTCTGACAACTTGTTAACTTGATTGTCTGATCTGTGAACTAGTAAATCTGAACTCTGTATGTCTGAAACCTGTAAACAAGTTAATCTAAAATATGTTAGTCTGGGGACACAAGGTTAGGAGGGGAAATACTTGTGTCATCTGTTATTTGGGACCCATATTAGTCAGTAACCCTTTCTAGTATCAAAACTTTGACTCCACGCTATGCAGGGGTCCGAGCACGCTTACTGAACTAATTATAAGCGGTTCATTCTGATAATGGTGAGGGGTGTTGATGGTGCATTCCGACCGGTCATGTGCGTGCATGGATCTGGTTTGCTCTGAGGATGTAAGACACTGTGACATCTGTAAATAGGTCTATGCCAATAGATTGCCACTTTAGGGAGTGGTACACCCTACTGTGGGGCCGACATAGGGTATTTATGTATTAGGAAGCCGATCGCTTGGGGGTAGAACTTAGGGTACACTTAGTTCTGTCTGTTTCTGTTGGTACCGTTTGTTTCTGTTGGGTGGCAACACCTGTCTGTTTCTGCGTGGTACCGTCTGTTGGGGTGGTAAAGGCCCATTACTAGTGTACATCTAATGTTGACATTCTGTTTCCGTAGGGATTATTCTGTTTCCGTCTCTGATTCCGTTTCTGATTCTGTTTCCGTACCTTCTGTCTGTTTGGGTGGTAAGAGCCTATTAGTTGGGTGGTAAAGGGCCAATATTAGTATTCTGCTTCTCTACCTTCTATTTGTTCGGATGGTAAAGGCCCATTACTAGCATTCCATTTTTTGTAGAGATTATTCTGTTTCCGTTTTTGTTTCAGCTTAGACATTAGGGTAATACCTAATCATGTTATACTAGTATTAGTGCAGAGAAGTGAGGATTAAGTAAAAATCTTAGCTTAGTCTATATCAATCTATTAACCTGCTATTCCTGTTATGGTTACCTCTAATCCAGTTTTATTTACATGTCATGATACTATTATCTATTTATATGCTGAAAGTCACTGGACTAACCAGACTTATGTCTGACCTAGTTTGTTTCTCCTCTTTTCTTTCCGTTCCCCCCCACCCACCCCGGTTTTTCAGGGTGGAAACATAGATGCTTGATTTAGATTCTCTCTGCTTGAAGTATTGCTTGGCTTTGGCTCAATCCTTTCATGGCAGTTTACGTTGGGGATTATGACTTTAAAAACTATGCACTCTAAAGTCTTTTGTACAAGACCGATATTTTGTACCTGAATTCTGATATTGTGATTTGAAAAGATGTAACCAAACTTATTTCTGTTTCTGTTGTAATAAAGTTATAAAATTTTCAAGTACTACTTTATCTGTCTTGTAAATTTCTGTTCTGTCTACTAAAACGCTCCATCAAAGTTAAGGCATTCCCTTTGTGAGTGACCTTAACAGAGGTGGGGTGTTACACTTGGTATTAGAGCTGAAGATTACCAGATTGGATAAAAAGTTTTGAAAACTATTTTCAAAACGGTTTAAAAAGGAAGTATTTTCAAATGAGATTTTATTTTGAAAAACATAATCCCCCAAAGCCATATGCCTATCTTTCTATCCTTTGTTTTGAATCTTTCCTTTTCTTTCGTTTCAGCATGCCTGGGGATCTTAACCTTCCGGAGGGCGTACCGATACCTGGCTGGTTTAGGAGGTACCTAGAAGCTAGGGTTAATGATGTGGGCCTAATAAACGTCCCTCCTCCCCCAGCTGCAGCGGTTCCTCCTCCTCCTCCGCGTGTGAATACTTTCCCAAAGATATGTAGAGACTTTCAAGCCATGTGTGGGAAGAACTATAATGGAACTGAATCCTTCGTGGAGGCAAGGAACTGGCTCAAAGAAACTGAGGATTTGTTCGTTATCTTCGAGGTGGACGATAGGCAGAAAATACAATTGGCGGTATGGTTGCTTAAGGACAAAGCTTCTTTTTGGTGGGAGGTCACAAATGGAGAGCGTCCGGTAGAGAGATGGATGGATTTCAGGCATAGGTTCGAGATGAAATTTCTCTTACGAGTGGAAGAGAGTCTATACGTAGAGAGGTTCTTGGCGTTGAAGCAGGGGAATTTATCAGTGAGAGAGTACGTCAACAAGTTTAATCAGTTGGCAAGATTCGGCTTAGAGTTGGTAAATACACCGCATAAGAAGGCACTAAGGTTTGCTAAAGGTTTGAATGAGCCGCTACACGGATTGCCGATGTCCCACATTCGTATGGGGGCAACCTTCGAGAAATCAGTCGACATGGCGCTAATGCATGAAGAAGAAGCCGAAAGTAAAAAGAAAGAGGAAAAGCTTGAAGGACCACAAAACAAGAAGGCGGGGCCCAAAAAAGAAACGCAAATGAAGGATGAGAGGTTTGAAGACAAGAAGGAGAAGAAGTGCTTTACTTATGGAAGGTCGGCCCATCTGAATAAGGATTGCAGAAAGAGGAAGGGCACTTGCTTCAACTGTGGAGAAATGGGGCACTTCACTAGGGTCTGCCCAAAGAAACAAGGACAAGGGCAGGGGACAGGACCAACTTCTGAAGGACAGACGAATACCCTCGAGGCTCGTAGATAGGATAGAAAGAGGAAAACTTTCTGTAGAAGGTTTAGTTTCCTTATCCGATTGTGGAGTTAAAACTCTTTCTGATTTTGGCATTTTGATTCTGTAATTGAAACAATGCACTTTAATACTCGTCTTTTTTCTGATTCCGCTATAGTCTCAAACCCCATGAGGGTTACGACTCATCTGTTTGTGATAAGTTGGGGTTTGAGGGTATCTGTGTTGGGCGTTAAGTTGACTATGACGCATACATTCTGGGTTTTTATCATGTTTAGTTTCCCAAGAATCATCCGGTAATTTGATCTGTACTAGTAGTCTGTAAGTATCTGAATATTCTGAAAAGGATAGGTTTTTTTTACTCAAAGCGTGAAGTAGATTTCCAGTTGGACATTTGTTTATTAAGGGTGATTCTCCGAGTGTCAATCTGATGTTGATTTCGGTCTTCGAGGTTGATACTTAGGGGGTTATTCTCTTAAATCATTGTCTAATAGGAACAAAGATTTTGTTTTAATTATACTTGCTTTTGTCACTCAGTTGTATCATATCGATCGAATCTTCGACCTTTAGGTAGAAACTAAGGGGTGTAAACATGTGTTTAAGACATGTTATGTTTGATGGTTTCAAGTGGATACAAGTTGTTGCTAGTGGTTGCTCGTGGATGCACATACACACACTAGGCACTAGATCGACTCAAAAACACTCTCATACTTCATATGGATGTGTGTGCATTTTTAAAATTTATAGATACAAAATGATTGACTCAGCACATGGATGTTGCATATAAATGAATGGTTGTGCACTCATATAGAAATGATATGTATCAAATAGGAAAATTGCATACATGTTGGACTCATGACACTGACATAATTCGCATTAAGGAGGTCAACTGAATCAGTGGACCGCCTGATCTTTGCATTAGATAAGGAACATATACACACACTTTTGCATATGTTCATACAACATTAGAATTTTCTAAGGACAATGGATGCTTGTGGATGATGGTTGAGTAGATGGGTGATTGGATGGTAGGACACATTCTTCCTAGCTTGAAGATTTCGGGGACGAAATCCTTTAAGGAGGGGAGAATGTAACGCCCCGTATTTTCTGTGAACATAAGAGTAACAAATCATAGGATAATTAAATTGTAACAAAATAATTAAGGGAAGCCATTGCGCTCGTCTCAAAATTCTGCTTGGAATAGAGCCCAAGTTTGCGTAAATCGTACTCCGTATGAAGAAGATATGACCTTCAGAAGTTTCAGTAAAAATCAGTCCGGAATTCAAAATTCAAATTTCGAAATTCAAAACAAACACCCGGGCTAGGCGGGAAAATTCCCGCCCAGGACCCAGGTCGACCTGGGGGTCGACCTGGGGGTCGACCTGGGTAAACAAGTCGACAATAGGGTCGACCTCCTCCCTCCCCCCTCCCTTTTTTCCAGATCTGTAGACATATCCATTTTTCTGCACCTGGACGCCTTTCTGACCGGATTCATGAACTCTAACCTATTTAAACACCCCCAAACCTAGCTTTCTCTCCACAAAATTTCATTCTTCCTATACTCTGCCTCTATTCTAATAAAAAATAAAAATGGCACCGCTACTCTGCTATAATCAAAACTAGAACTAGTGCATCTTCTTCCAATCTGAATAGAATTAAAAGAGAATCAAATCTAATCGATAGTTTATGTCAAAGGAGCGCTATTCAGTGTCAGAACACAGATTCCAGAATACAAGAATCGTTCCCTTTTTGTGAGTACAGTTATTTTCAGATATAAACTTTTATTATGATCTAGGCATGATTATAAATCTGAATCTGAGGTTATGCATATTCCTATCTGCCAGATCTGTTTTTCTGTGATTATTCTGTAACTCCTTTTTCTTTCTGTTCTGTAGCCAGGCTACTACGAGCTTGTGCCAAATCTCATAAGAGATTAACGCATGAATGCTAATTTTGGGACAAATAGTGAATATTGCATAATTGGACATGACTAATCTGTGACTGATTTGAGAAAGGAACATAGGTTGTAAATTAAGATCTAAAATCAGTGCATACTATGTATAAAAGACTGTGATTTGGGAGAAGAATTATTATATGATAACATATGACTTGGGATTTGGAATATAATGCATATTATAATGCATGATCTGATTTTGAGGACTTAATACACAATTAAAATTTATGATCTAGACTTTTGGGGCATATTTTATATCACGATCTATGACTTGAAAAGAGAAAAAAAGATATATGTGACTTAGACGTAAAGATCTATATTAAAATTGGTTAACTATTAATGTGAATGCGCCTAAAGATGGATTTTAGGATATTTGGCACCATAGGCTATAATTTGGCATAATTCATATTGTTTGGGACTTTTTAGAGAATATTCTGTACTGTGCAAAGTTTAATTAAAATCTGGGGTATATGTCGTACTATGAATTATGACCATGATTTAGGCATGTAAATTTAGGTAAGACATGTAAATAAAACTTTAAGAAATATTTAATTTGTTAAATCTGCTGAATTGCCTAATCTGCTAATCTGTTATCTGCTAAATCTGTTGAATTGCCTAATCAGCTAAATCAGTTATCTGTTTAATCTATTG
Source organism: Allium sativum (assembly GCA_030737875.1). NCBI lineage: Eukaryota > Viridiplantae > Streptophyta > Magnoliopsida > Asparagales > Amaryllidaceae > Allium > Allium sativum. The sequence goes on from CM060920.1 coordinate 659,076,596, forward strand.
AATTCCCTAATCTGCTAAATCTGTTGAATTGCCTAATCTACTAAAATTGTTATCTGCTAAATCTGTTGAATTGCTTAATCTGTTGAAAGCTGAATAATTATAAATTGGAGGCTCGATCTAAAATTGAGCAAAACATGTTAATAGAACTTTGGATAATCTGTCGTAAGTTGTAAAGAAGTCAAATCTGTTAAATAGACATAATTAGTCTGATATTTTCTGTAAAGTGGCTATGACACGAGTTTAGACTCCGTTTGTGGTAGAAAACTGCCCGGAACCAACCGGCTTAACCAGCAACCGCAAACTGTCAGTCTAATGTGAGAGGTTGTAGGCGTAACTAAAATATGCTTAGACACGAGGTTAGGTCTGGCTTGTGGCCGAAGTCTGCCCGGAACCGCCCGGCATATCAAACGGCCACAAGCTACCGACCTAATGTGAGAGGGTTGTGCATTAATAATTAATTAATGCAAATTTAAGATAAATATAATGCCTAAAACGTGTTGGGTGGATAGGGTTAAATCAATTGGACTGATAAATCTAATAAACCCGTTTTGTGAATATGTAGGCCCAATACAAAGTTAGGTAAAACAATCTATAAGTCTGTTAATATAAATATCTGATCCATTAGTCTGAGAACTTGTTAATCTGTACATCTGATCCGTTAGTCTGAAAACTTGTTAACTTGATTGTCTGATTTGTGAACTAGTAAATCTGAACTCAGTATGTCTGAAACTTGTAAAAAGGTTAAATCTGAAATCTGTTAGTCTGGGGACACAAGGTTAGGAGGGGAAATACTTGTGTCATCTGTTGTTTGGGACCCATATTACTCAGTAACCCTTTCTGGTATCAAAACTTGGACCCCACACTAAGTAGGGGTCCGGGCACGCTGAACTAATTATAAGCGGTTCATTCTGATAATGCCGAGGGGTGTTGATGGTGCATTCCAACCTGGTCACGTGCATGCATGGATCAGGTCTGCTCTGAGGATGTAAGACACCGTGACATCTGTAAATAGGTCTGTGCCAATAGGTTGCCAATTTAGGGAGTGATACACCCTAATGTGGGGCCGACACAGGGTATTTATGTAATGGGGAGCCAATCGCTTGGGGGTAGGACTTAGGGTACACTTATTTATGTCTGTTTATGTTGGTACCGTCTGTTTCTGTTGGGTGGCAACACCTATCTGTTTCTGCATGGTACCATCTGTTGGGGTGGTAAAGGCCCATTACTAGTGTACATCTAATTCTGACATTCTGTTTCCGTAGGGATTATTCTGTTTCCGTCTCTGATTCCGTTTCTGATTCTGTTTCCATACCTTCTGTCTATTGGGGGTGGTAAGGGCCAATTAGTTGGGTGGTAAAGGCCCATTATTAGTATTCTGCTTCTCTACCTTCTGTCTGTTCGGGTAGTAAAGGACCATTACTAGCATTCTGTTTTCTGTACAGATTATTCTGTTTCCTTTTCTGTTTCAGTTTAGACATTAGAGTAACACCTAATCCTGTTATACTAGTATTAGTGCAGAGAAGTGAGGACTAAGTAAAAAGCTTAGCTTAGTCTATATCATTCTGTTAACCTGCTATTCCTGTTACGGTTACCTCTAATCCAGTTTTATTTACATGTCATGATACTATTATCTGTTTATATGCTGAAAGTCACTAGACTCACCAGAATTATATCTGACCTAGTTTGTTTCGCCTCTTTTCTTTCCGTCCCCCCCCCCCCCCCCCCCCACAAGTTTTCAGGGTGGAAACATGGGTGCTTGATTCAGATTCTCTCTGCTTGAAGTATTGCTTGGCTTTGGCTCTATCTTTTCATGGTAGTTTACGTTGGGGATTATGACTTTAAAAACTAAGCACTCTGAAGGCTTTTGTACAAGACCGATATTTTGTACTTGAATTCTGATATTGTGATTTGAAAAGATGTAACCAAACTTATTTCTGTTTCTATTGTAATAAAGTTATAAAATTTTCAAGTACTACTTTATCTGTCTTGTAAATTTCTGTTCTGTCTACTAAAACGCTCCATCAAAGTTTAGGCATTCCCTTTGTGAGTGACCTTAATAGAGGTGGGGTGTTATAGTAATGAGCGTGGCTCTACCTTGTAATTCTTAAGTGACTAATAAAATTCCAACATCCTTCCAAAGTGGACGTAGGCCTAGTCCACGGCCAAACCACTATAAATACTTATGTCATTTACCGTTGTTTTCTACTTGGTCTTGCACCTGAGTTAACTATTCCTAGTAATAAGGACCTTTGGTGTTTATGACATTTTTTGCCGTCAACAACTATAGACATCATTGATTAAGTAATTAGCAGCGAATGGCCTAAAACTCGTTCTTAAACGTTGATTGCCGCAAGGCGAATTAACGAAATGAAATTATAAAATTTAATTAAGGTTTTAAATTATATTTTATATAAAAATAGTAGTTTATTAATAAATTATATTTTACAATATGAATGATTTATTTTGGCATTTAATAAGTTTTATGAAAAATGAAAGCAGAATTAACCGAATGGTAAATGGTTTGAGATAGTTGTTTTTATTAAACAATTAAGGGATATTATTAAATTATTAATTAATTAAATAAAAAGGATTAGGGGAAATCATTTAACGAGTTAACTGATGTTTACCAGTTGATTGAGTCAAAATGGATTTTTAGATTAATGAGTTTTCATTTAATCCATTAGAAATGGTTTTACGAAACAAATGTTCTTACAAGCCAATTACATTAAAATTAACTATATGTAAATAGTTGTCGAACAGTTTATTTGTAATAGAAATTATTTTTAGTTTGAAAGATATAAAGTGTTCTATTTTAAGTTAATAACAAAGTTAATTACCTTTATTTTAGTTAATGAAGATTAATTATTATTTTAGTTACTAATAAGTAAAGTGATTACCTTTAATAAAAATAATCGGATTTGCAAAAATGCGAAGATATTTGTGTCTAGGATTTTACGTTAAATCAAATTTATAAACTAAGTTTATAGATGAAGCGATGTTTATAAATGTGACGTTTAATTAAGTGTTAAGTAAAGTAATTCTTATGGTTAAAAGAAAGGATATATTTGAAGTTTATAAAAGAATACAAATTAAAATATGCAATGATTTAGCGAAGAACTTGCTAAAATGGATTATTATATAATCCAAATTATAAATGGGATCGTATGAGGACATTTTAAAGTAGAACAGTAAGTGTTTAAGTAAGCGAATTAATTAATCAACGAATTAAGTGAAGATAGTATAATTGAAGGGATTTTCAAAAAGTAAGAATATGATTTATAAACAATATTTTGAATAAAATAGAAAACATGAGTGGTTGATATTATAAGTGATATCTATTTTGAGTTATAAACTATTATATATCTCAAGATAAAATTGTCGTCGACCAAGGTTTGAGAGGTAATAAGAATACCCCAACTTGAATGACTTTGCTATTATCGAGAGATGATATTATTTTATAATGGTAAAGAAGATTCCGTAAAAGAAATATTCCAAAGAAAGGTAATACAAATGGATTTTGTGAAATATAACAATATTTCAAGATAAAGGAAACAAGGGAATGAGTTTGGTAAAAATATGGATTATGTTTTCAAGTAATGAAAAGAAAAGAGATTTATTAAGATAAGTTATCAAATCAATTTTAAAACGATGAAATGGGTTAAGTAAAAAGGGATCTGATCTGCCATAGTACTGATCTATTGTTTGTTTTGATAGTGAAAACCCCGACTATCAATGACTATTATTTGGACCTTTTGACGAGTTAGTTCGAAGAGACCGGGATGGGAACTAGACCCAAAACCACTTTGAACCAACTGTGATTTCGAAAACTAATCTACAAAAAAATAGAGCATTGAGGACCGTGGATCTTCATGAGCGGAAGAACTACTCGTTGAATTTCTCTGACTTGCAACCAAAGTTATTTTGATAGTGATTCTATCGTGATAGAAATCTTCAGATATGCAAGGACTTCTCGCTACCAACCTATAGGTTGATTCCTAGGATGTGGTAGGAGGGTGCTTTCAATTCATACTGTTCCTGGATTACTGGTATAGATGAATGTCTGACAGAGTATTTCGTTAAGAGTCACGTACGTTGATTTCTACAAATATATCAAGTTTGGTGGCAGAGAAGTTCTCCTGCTTAACACCCAGAGTATATTTGTGGACGTTAATTAGTGATTTGACGGATATGAAGATGTGGCATTCAAAGATATGAGGTGTTCCCTGAGAGATAATTGTGACCTCAAGCCTCATCAACCGGGAAATGACAGAAATCGGGCAGGCAACGTGGCTACGTGGGCTATTGCCATGAGGGTATATTGTTATTGATCTAGAGAAAGTTCTTATTTGTTCTTCTTTTGCTTCTATATCTCCCAGGAAACGGTTATGTTGGATCCAACCGTTGGTAACAATGTATTCGATACACTCAAGATAAATGATTGGCCAGTCATGTATGGTCGGATTACAAGACGTTCTTGTTGAACCGAAATGCATCATCTCTAGAGTACACTGATCGGAAGGTGGTCCCATACCTTGTTATGTTGGAAATCCAAACTCCAGTACGAACCATGCGTTTTTAGATTATATATTTAATATGTAGAACATGAGATGTATGAAAAGACGGAGTGTGTACGACTTGTGCAGGATCTATAATATGGCTATGTGGAATGTATGTGATAACTTAAGCTATTCAATTGTTACACAGGTAAAAACTCACAAACAAGAAATATATCACTAATAAATATAAATGCTGTAGATAAAGTAAAGTAATGACACCAGATTTTTATACTGGTTCGGACCTCCCGTCCTACGTCCAGTCCCGAAGCTCCTCTTCGGCTTTTCACTAAACAACACCCTCGCTTCACCCAGAGGAACAGGTTCACAACTACTTGATTTACGGGCTACAAGTTTACCCACTTGATTTCACGGGCCACAAGCTTACCCACTTGATTTCACAGGCTACAAGCATACCCACAAGACGATTATAAGAGTTTGACCTTGAATGTGTTCTTTCTTCAACACTAATTAGTCAATGATTGAGTACAACTTTCCTATAATCTTATCCCCAAATATATATTGATGTTTGCAAAGATTTGGAAGTGGATTATCGAGTTGAATCACAAGTGTGTTAAATATGCTTGGAGATTCAAACGATAATTGAATGCTTTTGAGTGCTTTTAGGATGCTAAGAATAATACAATATAGATAAGAGAATGGAGAGAAATTCCGGTGATTTGATTGATTGAAAACTGATGTATTTATAGTAATTGAGAAGTTGCAATTATTGGTGAAAAGTTGCAATCAAAAGAAATGATTTTAAATGAAGAGAAATGGGTGCAACTTTTCAAGAAAGAAGATGACTCTTCATGAAATTCAAAAATAGGTTGACAGGAAAAATTAATAGGTTGACAGGTTTTTGACCGTTATTTCAAAAAGCTATTGACCTGTTAATTTTAACAGGTTGACCTATTATATTTTAAAATAGGTTGACCTGTTATTTTTAACAGGTTGACCTGTTTTTGTCAATATTCAATAAAAACGAGTTTTCATGCATAATTTTGAAATCAATGGGAAGTATGATTATTTGAGGATAGATTTTAACATAAAATATTCTAAATAACCAACTTCTAACCTATGAAACCATTGTATCTTCTTTTTGTCGATCATGAAGCTTCTTCTCGTCATTAATCAAAACGATCATTGAAAGTTCTTGACTCAGCATTCTCCCCCTTTTTGATTGATGACAACATAGCTTTTAAAATATGATCTCCATTGCTATCTCCCCCTGTATATATGCTCTAACTCCCCCTGAGTATATGATCTCCCTGAAAAATATAACTAAGTTTCTGCAATAATAGATGTTAGTAACTTTCTTCCCCTTTGTCATCGACAAAAAGGGTATAATAAACAAGAGAGTGATTAAATAACATAGGACATCACATCCAGAGTATAATCCATACCAAAATATACAAGACCAACCCAAATTTTTCGTAGCATATATAACACATAGAAAAGCTAATAATATCATAACTATAGATAGAACTACTGAGGAGGTATATCAGAGTCGGTTTCGTCTCCTTCTTCTTCTGATGATCCTTCCTCTTCATCTGTTTCATTTTCTGAGGATTCCTCTTCCTCATCTTCCGCTTCTTCTTTTTCTTCTTCTTCCTTATCATCATCAAATTGTTCTTCTTCTCCCTCATGCCTACTTGGTTCAACATATGAGATTTCATGACCACGACTATGCTGAGTACTTTCTCCAGAGCTAGTGGTCTCTTCCGAAGTAGACCATGTGAAAGTAGGAGGCATTGGTCGTTTTCCTGGATTTTGAACATGTGTGGTTGAGGAAGAAGCTCCACATGAAAGTGCTCCCCAGAGAATGCCGAAAAAGGACTTAAGTTTGTTGAATCGTTTGTCCATCTTGGTATCTAAGCGATCAAGCTTTTTATCGGTTCGCTTAAGTCGTGCTTCCAGAAGAAACAGATTCCTTGCTATTTGTTCAAGAGATTCCTTTGTTGTAGAGGTGGGTGAAGGAATCTTAACATCTTCTGGTCTCGATATAGGAACATGTGATGTAGAATGTTCTGGAGGACCCGACGTAGGAACATGTGATGTAGAAGGTTCAGGAGGACCTTGATGTATGTATTGCTCATAAGGAATAATATTCAGGTATGGCTCTGGAAGTTTCATTCTCTTCTTTGAAGCTTTATTTATACATTTCGGCTTTGAAATTTTGGATTCCGGAGTTGGAACCCCGCAATTTATTAAAAAACGCATAATGTATTCGTTGTAAAAAATACGAGGACGAGAAAGTCTGTTTACCGTTAAAATCTCATCAAATATCAACTCAATCCAATTTATATTGATATTTCCATAGATGGCGTACAATGCTCTAAAATTTTCTCTGTAAATTGCGTCAAAGTTTCCAGTTCTTGGTAAAATTGAATGAATAAGGCTATGATGAAGAATTCTCGGCGTAGGTCGTAAATTAACTCCTTTTGCACTTGACTTATGATCTTCAATGAATAAGTGACTAACTTCATCTCTAATATGAACAGGACAGAAATCATTTGAAAAGGGTATACCATCATTTGGAGATTGGAGAACTTCAGCCATTCTATCTTTAGAGATAAACACATGTTGGCCACAGACTACTGACCATAAGCAGTCAGATGAGTTTTCTGGCTTGAATTTTTCCAAGTTGAGATTTGCATAGAATAGTTTAATCATGATATGATTAATCTCAACATTGTTATCTTCAAAACTAAGGAGAGACTCGATTCCTGCTCTGTTTGCTATTTCTCTAACATTATAAAGGAAGAAATCGTTGAATTTAATAAACACTCCTTGGTGAAAGGTATAATCTTTCATTTTGTTCCATCTTCTTACAGCTATTGGATCCATAAGCCAATTTTTGATTTGAGCATCAATGGGTTGAATTGATGTGGAGGAGGAAGAAGGTTTTGATTTCTTTGTCTTTGGAGCCATTGGAGAATGGAAGAAATGGAATTAGGGCTTGAGAGAGTTTCGAAATTTTAAAGAAGTAGTGAATGAAAAGGTGCGGTGGTTAAAAGATGTGTGAATCGACATGTCTTTATATTAAAAAAAACAGTCTCAGCAGAAACCGGTCGACCTATTAAATCAAGGCGGTCGACCGAAAAAGTCTCGGGTTGAAGAAAAAAATGGAAAAAATAGAAACCGGTCGACCTATTTAATCAAGGCGGTCGACCGAAAAAGTCTCGGGTTGAAAAGAAATACAAACCGGTCGACCTAAAAATATGTACCGGTCGACCTAAAAAGTCTCGGGTTGAAAAAAATGTTATACCGGTCGACCTAAATTTTAATATTGGTCGACCGAAATCTTTCTGAAACAAAATCGGTCGACAGAATATTTATGACCGGTCGACCTAATTCTTTTCAATATAGTGAAATACTAGAACCGGTCGACATGATTTTTATGACCGGTCGACCGAGAAACTCTCTGGATTTTCAATATCAAAACCGGTCAACCTATATTTTTGGACCGGTCGACCTATAAACTTTCTGGAATGAAATTTTTCTATTTAGGTCGACAGCTTTATATATTAGGTCGACAAGATACTTATAAAAACTGTTTATTTGACTATATTTCGAATAAAAACAATACTCAAATTAATTTTTATTAATAATAAAGGAAGTAAACCAAAAAAATGAACTAACACCATTATTAAACGAAATATAAAGAAATCTCCTTAGACTCAATATAATCATTATTTCCTTGGTTCCCACGGAGAGTATTTTCCACTAGCGCCTTCATTTTTGTTGAAATTTTTATCCCATGAGTTCGGTGTTCTTGTTGATGATGATGGTATTTGCGTGCGTTCATGAACATTATTCTTGTTTGAACCACAGAAAAGTGAAGCTAGTTGTTCGAGATAAGTTAAGCGAGAAGAAGTTAATCTCTGCTCGTAGTACATCTCCCTTTGGAGATCGACTTGGTGTTTTTGATAGTGGTGTATCTCGTCAATCTTTTCTTTGGTTCGTGGGGAACAGAGAAGAGCCTTCTTGCATCGTTTCGATGTTGGAGTATTTCCAGGTGTACGAGAATTCTGATGAAAGCCAGGAGGATGTTCCGGTGTCTTAGGGGAGTAGTGTTCTTCGGACTCGGAACTTGTTATGGTGATGTGCGATTTTCGTGCACATTCATCACAGATATGAGCCATGATAATACGTTATTTATTGGAGGTTTGAGAGAAGAGTTGTCTGAGAGAACTCAAAAATAAAATCATATATGGAAGGAATTTTCTATTTGGAGAAAGAAACTGATGGTTCGTATTTGTTTAACCATAGAAAAATTCTCTTCTAAATATAGTAAAAGAATTGGTTTCTGGAAATAATGTACTACCTTTTGATATATTTTAAAAAGATTTTTACTCTTCGAGTTCTTTTCTTGAAACCAACCCTAGCTCTCTACGTAAGTTGACAAAACTTGATTCCAGTAGAGGCTTTGTAAATATATCAGCTAGTTGATTTTCCGTATTTACGTATTCGAGATTTATATTACCCTTTTCAATGTTATCTCTCAGAAAATTATGTTGAATATCGATGTGTTTAGTACGAGAGTGGTTAACTGGATTTTTGGATAAATTTATCGCACTCGTGTTATCACAATATACAATAGAATTCGATAAGTTTATACCGAAGTCTTTAAGTGTTTGTTGCATATGTATAACTTGTGTACATGCTAGTGCTGCTGATATATATTCCGCTTCACACGTCGAAAGTGAGACACAATTTTGTTTCTTACTAAACCAAGAGACAAGTGATTTTCCAATAAAATGGCACGTACCACCTGTGCTTTTTCTATCCGTTCGTGATCCTCCGAAATCAGCATCACTATATGATACTAATTCAAATGTACATTCTTTTGGATAGAAAAGACCGAAATCTTTGGTATTATTAAGATAGCGAATTATATGTTTCACTGCTCGTAAGTGTGATTCTTTAGGATTAGCTTGAAAACGTGCACATAAACAAATACTCATCATAATGTCAGGACGAGTAGCTGTTAAATATAATAGAGAACCTATCATACTACGATATAACTTCTGGTCAACATTCTTTCCAAGTTCATCTTTTTCAAGATGTGTGGTCGTACTCATAGGAGTTGGTTTACCAGAGGTATTTTCTAGTTCGAAGCGTTTAACTAGATTTCCGCAATATTTTTTTTGATTAATAAATACACCATTTGAAAGCTGTTTTATTTGAAGACCGAGGAAATATGATAGTTCTCCCATATGTGACATTTCAAATTCTTTGGTCATAATTTTTGCAAATTCTTTGCAAAGTTCATTGTTTGTTGAACCAAAGATAATGTCGTCTACATATATTTGGATAACTAATATATCTTTTTGAGAATGTTTAATGAATAAAGGCTGATCAACTTTTTCAATTTGAAATCCAGAATGTATGAGATAGCTTCTTAAATGTTCATACCAAGCACGAGGTGCTTGTTTCAATCCATATAAAGCTTTCTTAAGTTTATATACATGATTCGGGTATTTCTCATGTATGAACAAAGGAGGTTGTTCGATATATACATTCTCTTTGATAAACCCATTTAAAAAAGCACTTTTGACATCCATTTGATAAAGTTTGAAATCATGATGACAAGCAAAGGATAGTAAGATGCGAATAGCTTCTAATCGAGCTACGGGAGCAAAGGTCTCTTCATAATCGACACCTTCTTCCTGATTATATCCTTGTGCTACCAATCTCGCTTTATTTCTAGTACTGTTCCCTTGTTCATCGGCCTTATTTTTATATACCCATTTAGTTCCTATAACTGATTGATCAGTCGGCCTTGAAACAAGTTCCCATACATTATTGCGCTCGAACTGGTTTAGTTTTCTTGCATGGCAATGATCCAGTATTCATCAGTAGCAGCTTCTTTAGGATTTTTAGGTTCGATATTTGAGATAAACGCAACATGACCCATTTGATTAAGTTGATTCCTTGTTCTAATTTGTGATGTTACTTCTCCAATAATATTTTGAACTGGATGATCTCTTAGAATTCTCGGAGGAGATCTAAATCTTGGTGGAGAAGGTATTACATCAGTTTGAGGATTATCATCAACTATTTCTGAGTCAGAGTCATTATTTGTGATGATAGGATTATCAGAGACTATGGTTTCTTCGTCATCTGATATTATATGTGATGGTTTAATGAATTCATCAAAAGAGACATGAAGTGATTCTTCAATAATTTTGGTTCTCTTATTGTATATACGATAAGCCTTGCTTTGATTTGAATAACCAATAAAGATTCCTTCATCAGCTTTTGAATCAAATTTACCAAGATGATCTTTTGTGTTTAAAATAAAACACTTTGAACCAAAAACTTTGAAGTATGAAATATTTGGCTTTCTTTCATTAAATAATTCGTAAGGTGTATTTTTAGTAAGAGGTCGAATGGATACACGATTCAAAACATAACATGCAGTTGCTACGGCTTCTGCCCAAAAATGTTTTGGTAAAGTATTTCCATTTAATAATGTCCTTACACATTCTTGTAATGTCCGATTTTTTCATTCTACAACTCCATTTTGTTGTGGAGTTCGAGGAAACGAAAAATTATGATTAATACCTTTCTTCGTACAAAAATGTTCAAATTCATTATTTTCGAATTCTCCGCCATGATCACTTCTTATATTTTTAACCTTAAGTCCTTTTGACTTTTGAATTTTCTTGATGAAGGATTTGAACTGAGTAAATGTGTCACTTTTATTTTTAAAAAAAATTACCCATGTATAACGAGAATAGTCATCAACGATTACAAACACATATCGACTATGATTTATGGATTGTATTTGAGTAGGTCCAAATAGATCCATATGCAATAACTCAAGTGGTTGTAACGTTGATATTACCTTCTTATATTTAAATGATGATTTTGTCAATTTCCCTACTTGGCATGCGTCACAAAGATTTTCAACTTTAAAGCTAAGTTTGAGTAAACCTTTTACTAGTTCATTTTTGGCTAACTTGTCAATAGTTCTGAAGTTTATATGACAGAAACGTTTGTGTCATAGCCATGGATCATTATCATTTGCTACAAGACACATATCTGAATTATGATTGATATTCATATTCAGAATATAGATGTTTCTATCTCTATGTCCTTCAAAAGCTATATTTTGATCTTTATCTAAAATACTACATTTATTATCCGAAAAAGAAATGGTAAAACCTTTGTCGCACAATTGACTGATACTTAATAAATTATGTTTCAAATTTTTAACTAACATGACATTTGTAATAAGAGGTAAGTTAGATGTATTAAAATTGCTCACATCGCCTCTGCCGATGATATAGCCTTTTGAATTATCTCCAAAAGTGACTGAACCACCATCCGAATACGTGATATTTGTTAATAGGCTCTTTTCTCCAGTCTATGCTTTGAGCAACCACTGTCCAGTATCCACTTTCCTCTTTTCTTAAGTGGGACCTGCAAAAAATAAAGTTAAGTTCATGGTACCCACTTTTTATAGGGTCCTAAGAGTTAGGTCTTAGGAGTCCAAACCCATACGGGTCCGATATCTCCTTTATACAAATAATTTGGATTATGATGCACAGTACTCAAAAATTTTTGAATATACTTGTTCTTAATCAGATTGTTATTTGTTTTAGGAACCCATACTTTTATAGATTTGACATTCTTCTTTTGAGATTTCACAATCGGTTTTGGTTTGGAATATAATAAACTAAGATTTTTCTTAGCTTCAGTTTCTTGTACTACCTTATTTTTCTTTTTTCTTTTGCCAAGATGTTTATTGATAACTTGCTTCTTATATCCCAACCCTTGCTTATTTGTAGCTGATTGTGAACTCTCAACAATTTTTATCAAATTTTCTCGACCTTTGTTAAAGTTAGAAACATTTTTAGTAATATTATCTAACTTTGTTTGTAAACTAGCTTTTTCAAGATCTAGAGATTTAACTTTTTCTTTAAGCTCATGATTCTCAGTAGTAAGAGTATCATTCTTTTCTTTTTGAACTTCAATTTCTTGAGTCAAAAGAGATAGTTGAGAGTCAATATTTGATGATGATTCTTGGGCCTTTCCAAGTTCCTCTTCTAATATTTTCTTTTCATCTTTTAACATATCTCGTTCAAATTCTACTCTACTTAAATCAGCTTGAGCTTGTTTGCATTGTCGTTTCATATCTTTAAATATATACAAGTGCAAATCCGTGCTTCGCATACGGGCTTGAGCTATAATTTTATAATCGTTGTTCATGTTTGGTAATCAAAGTATGATTGCATTAGACAGTGGATGTTTTGTTCATTTTTTGTTATCAAAGCTATGATTGCCTTAGATAGTGCATGTTATGCACATAATTCAGTCGACATGCATCAAATTTATTTATAAAAATTTGCAACAGAAAAGAAAATAGGGGAAAACAGTAGCATCAGCAATACGTTCCTAAAAATAAATAATACACAATTGGGATTAAGGAACAATACATGATGCAACACATGATCCTTAATCAATCACTTGAACTTGTTAGGCTAATAAATAAAAGTATATAACGTATGTAATTGTCTCTTGGAGCATGAACAATAATAGATGATACCAATTTTTTTTAAATTAAAGTAAGAAATAATATGTCAAAATTTTCAATTAAAGCTTGTCATCCACAATTTTCACAAATTCAAAAAAAAAAAAAAAAAAAAAAAAAAAAAAAAAAAAAAAAAAAACTGCTGGATTTCTATTTAGGCAAAACCCACATCACAGTTATTGCAAGTTCAACGTCTCTCCTCCCATTCATAGGCATGCATCTGAGCGAGCGTTACTGCCACAATCAATAGCCCTTCCAACATCTTGCCTTGTTTTATCGAAGTCAAGATGTTCTCATTCTAACCTGACATCACCCTGAGTACTGCGAAACCCAAGTAATAAATTGGACCCCAATCTGTTTATTAATACGTTCGGGAATTATACCCAACAAAGAAAAAAGAAAAGAAAAGAGAACCTAGCCAAAACAATACTTGGCTAGGGTACAAATGAGCAGAAAAACGAAGATATAAAGGCAACGTAACATAATAATGCACTGAAGGAAGATAATACACAAAAGAAAAGAAATAAAAAAAGGACAGTAACCTGTGGAATGCATCCAAAATAGCAACCTTAAAATTCATAGATTGACTAATCCATTGCAACATAGATTACTGCAGCTGTATAAAAGATATCCTTTGTCCTTGAAAAAGGATAGCAATTTGCTCCATGTCACTATCCAAAATGACTTAAAAACAAATAGCAGTGGATACGATTTACTATCTCTCTATCTAGTTGCTTTATATATCAATGCTCATTCGATTGCACTGTCCCTCATAACATCGGTTCGACCTATTTTTAACATCAAGAATTGCTGGAGAGTAAATACAAAAGTGCAGCTGAAGAAAATATGTGTAATATCCTCAGCATCAACATTGCAAAAAAAAAAAAAAAAAAAAAACACTGACTGTCTATGTTCAAACCTGTACCATAAAGCTTGGATTTTCTGTGTTAAGCATTCTCGTTTCCTTTTCTTGCTGTGCTTCAACCAAATTATTTTTTTCCAACTAAAATCTAAGACGGACAAGTGATTTGCTATGTACACATTACCAATGCTGAGGCTAATAGCCTTAACTGTCCCATCTAGCACCATCCTTGTCAGCCAAAGTGTGATATGTAAGCAATCTAGTAACCTGGTTACCGGAATATGGTAACTGAATGCAGCCATCAGGCCTACGTACACTCAAATGCTTTTGCTTTCCTATTAATCAAACCAGTATTGGCCACTATATATCTGGTACCACGAAGCATGACTTATCTGACCTTAAGTAAGTTCCTCTATGTCCTATTGCTATTTTGGGGAGTTTGCATTTGCCAAAAGTTCTTGCTACCTGTACTTGATTGACCATTTCATCCACATATTAGTCTCCATGCTTAAGATCACATGCTTCACAAAAACAGCTTTATTCCATAAAGCGAACCCATGCTTCGCACACGACGTTCCTCATACTTGTATTTTATAAAACTATACTATGTTGATTTTTTTGTGAACCTGTGCTTATTTATTTATGACCATTAGTAGCAACAGGTAAAGGCATTAAAATGCGAAAAACATGAGTTTGGATTATATATTTGAAAGTCCAAAGGAACAAAAACACAACAGCTTAAGTTTTGAAAATCCAAAAGAGGAAAAAGTAACAGGTAAGTCCGAAGAAATAGTAAAAGAAAGCATCAGTTAAAATTTAGTTGTATACCGCATAAGTAATGGAAAAAACTTTCTCCGACTAAAACAACACCATCAATGTGAAATCTTTTAATCATATGTCTACGAATCTAACGGTCAGCATTAGGATTCAGAACTGCATGCCTGTACCGAAGAAATTTCAGTGTATTCAGTAAGTTGAATAAAAGACAGGCTATTGTCATACCAACTGGAATCGTATATTGAAACGGAAAAAATTGGGCTTATAGTAAACTACACGATGTTATTTAAAATATATTATTCTGCTGTATTTCATAAGCACTTGCATATGGAAGAATATCCAATGGTCTATTAAGACACTAAGAATAATTTAGTTTATGTATGCTAACATAAAAGATGTATTGATTTTGAGAAAATTGCTTAGTATGATATCACATTCTTTAGGAATAAAGAAAATTGGGAATAGATCATGTATATACAAATATCTTAGTCCACAAATGAATAAATAGCATTAACACGGATACACGCGCAAAAAAAGTAAAAAAAAATACATAAATTTAGCATTTATAGAAAAAGACAACACAGTACACACGCGCATCTGCTACAATGTAAACGGGAATATATGCAACTGTAAATTTAGAAATAACAGAAAACAATAAAATCTAACAAAGAATGGGTATCTGAATTAAATATCTGAGTGGAAATTTATACGTATATGTGGTTATAATGTTACTGCCACTCTTCTTGTATAACAAATTGCTAATTTTGTATAGTGTAAGTTAATGCTCAATTGGATAGCATAATAAAAAGGAATATTACTACAAAAACGCACTGAAACCCCGGGGGGGGGGGGGGGGGGGGGTCCTACGTACGAATAAACATTGGAAGAAAAACATATAAATTTAGCATTATCCCAAAAAAGGATAACAATATAATTAAACATGATTATAAACCATGTTCAATTTGAAGGAAGATTTCAGTGACCCTTGTTTCATTTAATAGCCATACTCGTAGATACACTGATGAACAATCAGCGGAACTGGAATGTGGATTAACTTAAAATCAAACAAACATGGCATATGCATTAATTCAAATCAGATCCAATTAAACTAAAGAGAAATTGAAAGCACATCAAATTTGAGGAAGGGTAAGATCGAAGAAACAATGTGGACGATGGATGAATGAGAAAAAAATAAAGCAAATATAAAATTAGTAAACATGGATGTAATACAATACATGCTTGTTATGATGGTTAGGCTAAAGCACAAGGCAATGGAAGGTTAAAATGTTATAAATATGGAATCACCTAAAAATGTTTATAAGGTTGTGTATAAAACTTATAAAGTCTTAGACGGTTCGCAAAGGCCACAAAATTCATGTTTAGTGCATGGACAATGCTAACGTCGCAATAAAGTCCAATTCAACAAAAAACAGCGTTCGAACTCAACAATATCATTTTAGTTCCCTTTAATAGAACCGAAAGGCAATTATAAATTATCCACCTTTAAATGAAACTTAAAATAAAAGTTAAAATTTGAACTTGTACAAATCTCAAAATTGTACAACTGTTTAGATCTATAAATGCATAGAATATTTATTTCCATTGAAACGACAGCAGCATTAACTGAAGATAATATATAGTTATTTTCTTTAAAATGACTGCAGCACCAAATAAAGGGGAAAACATATACAGATTAATTGTTCCTTCTACTTGTACAAATGTTCAACCATTTTTTAGTGATTAAACATGATTATATGATATTATTTTTAATGCATGATTATATGATATTATTTTTAATGCTGATATATTATTTTTAATGCATGATTATATGATATTATTTTTAATGCATGATACTTGTCCTAGATCAACTCTATGAGTAAGCCTTTTGTCAACCTTTGACGGTTTATATTTGTTCTATAACATGTGCACCACTCAGTGTCTCTGAGAAATTATGAAGTATATATATTATAATTAGCTTGCAATTGAAGCATTTGTGTCATTTTAATCGTAGACAAAATAGTTCACAAAATAATACATCATGCTGGATCCTGAATTAAGATGTGGGAACAACCACATACCTAATTACCGTGATGGAAGCAGCAAATGCATTAATAACTAAGCGTATTGGATACCAGAAGAATCGTTCTAAACATGCTCAGCAAATATATTTTTTGTCCTAGATCAACTCTATGAGTAAGCCTTTTGTCAACCTTTGACGGTTTATATTTGTTCTATAACATGTGCACCACTCAGTGTCTCTGAGAAATTATGAAGTATATATATTATAATTAGCTTGCAATTGAAGCATTTGTGTCATTTTAATCGTAGACAAAATAGTTCACAAAATAATACATCATGCTGGATCCTGAATTAAGATGTGGGAACAACCACATACCTAATTACCGTGATGGAAGCAGCAAATGCATTAATAACTAAGCGTATTGGATACCAGAAGAATCGTTCTAAACATGCTCAGCAAATATATTTTTTGTCCTAGATCAACTCTATGAGTAAGCCTTTTGTCAACCTTTGACGGTTTATATTTGTTCTATAACATGTGCACCACTCAGCTACCTGATTTATTGCATCTAACGAATTCAACAATGACATGTTCTATGGGTTAAACATGTCAGCTACTATGAGATACCATTCATGACTTTCATCACATAGAAAAATATAGTGCCACCATGACTTGTAAGAAAGTTGAATGATGGTTTTTAATGGTGGGAAAATATATTAACACTATAGGTCTTAAATGCTTTATATGAAAGGTAAGAATACCTTGTATTACAATAGCAACATAAGCTGAAGCATAACCGTAGGGGACTAATACCATGTTCTGGCGATATAACGTTCCCGATGTCATCCATGAGCCCATGACTTTTAACTCCAGTGCTAACAAACAAAAGAATTCATTCCTATTTTTGGTTATAAATGAAAAAATAATAAGTATTGTATTGATATGCAATTGTTAAAAACTACAAAATTATCGACAGGAGCAGAAAGTAATTATAATCAATCAAAAGTCGCATATACACTCATGGACTCGTTGGAAATACCAATATGAGACAGTTTTATTAGAATAACTGAAATTTTTCTATGATTTTTCACTCTTCCAAAATTTAGATGATTTTGAAGTGGTATTTCATTTACAGCTGAATTAAAACATGTTTTTTAAAACAAAACAAAAAATTTACATGGAATCACTTTCATACAATCCACAAACTAAAATGAAATCCATTTATTGACATCTTTACGATGTAAAAGTATAAACGGCCCTTTATATGTTTTTTGATATGTAATAAACTGAACCTTCAAATGAAGGTCTTTCAAAATCATATGAGACAGCGCTGAATAAGAGAACCAAAAAAGAGCAAGTGATCATGTGCGATATATTGATTCAAGGACATCAAACCGACAAACTTGATGCCAAAACAATGGAAGTTGATTTATAAATATAAAACAGAACAAAGGCTAACAGGAATTTCCTCGCTCGGTATTCAACCACTATAAAATGTAAATATTGTGAATTAATATGACAGGTTACTGGTTCCAAAAAGCCTATGCTTGGAGAAAATCTGTATACTAACTCCCATCGCTCATTTTAACATCTGTATTTTATTAAATTTAGTTCTGTCTTATGGCGTCGTAGAATCACAAATTGGCTTTAAGGATAGAAGTCATAACCTAATTGTAAACATGCACAACAAACCTTTATAATGGAACTATTTACTTCTCGGTATCACGTCTCCAAAGGGAACAGTCCATCAATGTTATTAGAACGTTATAATTATCATTCATTTGAGAGTAATCACAATCAGGACAAAACAAAGCTATCTATTTCTAAACTATTTTTTTATGCATTTTAAAACAGCATATTAACTTCAAGTTGGAAATACAGTTGGAAATACAGAGGTGATTGAGATACTTTTAACTGTTAACCAACATCAGAAATTCAGTTTTCTCAATTTAAGTATGTTTAGAAGAAACATGTATCATAAACTATACTTTAGATGAGATCTACCTGCTACTTTGGATTCTTTAGAATCTTCTATGAATAAAACAGATTAAATAATGCAATAGCAATAATCACAGATCCAGCCATCAGTTTATTACTCAGATCCACGCTTTCCTTATAGGTGAAATGAAATGCTAACCTGAATCGGTGACAACAGACGAAGGGGAAAACAATTTAAAGGTATCTGGTGAAAACTATTCATTTCCCCAAAGGCTGTTGATGTAGGATGATCTTGCTGCACTATGGTGGAGATCCAGAGTCGAAGATGTTGGCGACGGTGGGAAGGGGGGAAGTGAAGTCGACGGTGGGTAAAATGCTAAAATTTGGAAGAGGCGTGAATATCCAAGGGTTTTTTTATGAGAGAGGAGAAGGAAAAGTTGGTTAGAAAAGAAGATGCCAATATTAGGGTTTTGATAATTATGACAACGCAGGTATGAAAAGCTTGTACCAAAAGAAACTGTTAAAAACGTGACATTTGAGTTTTACATTTTGTAGGATGCTCGTGAGCTCTTGAAGTCGAACTCAGTAATTATTATAATATATATATATATATATATATATATATATATATATATATATAGTATAGATGGTCCCTTGCGAGCTATAGTTACATAGGTAGTGAATGTATGAGTGTGCATTTTTTTTATTCATTGACTTAAACATGGTTTATTGACTAAGCAATATTTTTCTACATCTTCTGTAAATGAAATGTTGTGCTATATCCTAGGATGCTTATGGTACCTTAGGAGTAGTATACAATTGTTTTGAACCTAATAAGCATCCAACTCATTATACAATTATGAACATGCAGTACAAAAAATATCAACCATTTTTTCAGCTTGTAATCTTATCAACGTTGTGTGTTAAATCCTAATCATATATAATTAGTTAATTCGTATACAATTTCATTAATGATACTCGATTCCGGTTAGTTTTACATCGTTATATATTGTACATATAATTGAAAATATATAATTGTATGTTAACATATTGATAGGGTTCAAATATTGCTGATATCTTGATAAGATTGACTTAGATTGTTCCAATACCTCATTTAGTAAGTATTCATTTATATTGTATAACTGCAGGTATAAGAAATACAAAATAACCACTAAGATCTAGCTTGAAAATACAAACAAAGAAAGAAAACATAAATATGCAATATTCTTTTTACCTGCAAGGACTCTACTGCTACATCTACTCTTCCAAGTTTACGCAAAAGTTGAGTTAGTGATTTTGTTGCCTCTCAATCATCAAACAACAATAAATTTAATCCAAAATTATTATATAATCAACAGTAATTTAGAACACACTAAAAATTTTCATACCGTATTACTTCATAGGATCTTTTAGTGACTTCATACCATAATGTTAAAAAAGAAAACTCTCCTTCTCAAATTCAGTGCTAAAATGGATTTTATCACCTGATCCGTCTTGATTTCTCCAAAGTTTGATTGGCGTACATCAGCTGGGGAATTCCATCAACGATCCGAGGCAGCAACTTCGATTGCAGTTTTGATGAGATGCTTTATGCTGATCAAAATCGATTTCAGATGATGTATGCGTTGATTTCATTGTTGAGTAAGGTTCGATACTTTAGGGTTTGGAAGTAAAGAGAGCAGAAAAATATTTTTGATGCATGTTTTTGGAGGACTGAGGCGAAATTATCACCGCAGACACCTACAGTAGCAGGTGGAGAAACCTGACGGTGACGGGGACGACGACGACGATGAAGAGCTAAGGATGGTCTGTTTGAATTTAATCTGTCTAATTTTATCTGGAATGAAAAGAAGGGTTGGGCATCAAAAGTGGGGCGAACGAAATCGCCAAGCTAAGACGGTTCATTTTGGAAGCACAGGTGGTAGTGCGTTAGTCCATCCGAGTGAAAAATGGATGGTGAAATGTAAAGGACGCTGGAGAGCGCACTATTCTTTACTCAGTAACAATACGTTTTAGGTTCGTACGGCAAAGGAACAGGCTGACAAGAAGAAAAAGAAAGAAGAAAAAATGTGATGTGTGACTTTTCGTTTCTAAATAGTGGAGAAGGCCTGAGAGCTCTCGATCTCCAACTCGGTTATTATAATATAGTATAGATATTAACTCAGCATTTATATCAAGAACTTCTTCAAAAGAAGAAATTTGTACCTCATCTTCTTTAGCCATAAAGCATATATTTGCTTGTTCATTATCTGAGTCGCTTTCACTTTCGGATGAAGATGAATCTGAATCATCCCAAGTTACTGAGAATGCCCGTTTCTTTGACTTGTCCTTTTTGTGTTTGAACTTGTCATTTTCTGTCTTCTTCTTTTGTTCTGGACAATCATTTTGCATATGTCCCTTCTTATGACAGTTAAAGCATTCTACATTCGATGATGACGGTCTGTTTGATCCGAACTTCTTTCTGTTGTATCAACTAGCATTTCGTTGCTTTAAGAATTTTTTGAATCCTTTTGCAATGAATGCTAGATCCTCATCTTCAGAATCTGAGATGTCTTCATCAGCATGAAAAGCTACATTTTTCTTTTCTTCTTTTTGTTCTTTTCGAGCCTGCAAGTTAGCTTCATAGGACATAAGATTTCCTATCAATTCATCTGGCTTCATGGTGGAAAGATCATTAGCTTCTTCTATGGCTAATACTTTTCCTTCCCATTCAGTAGTCAGTGAATGTAGGACTGTTGAAACTACATCGAAGTCATAATAATTTTTGTCCTAACCCGATAAGAGCATGATGAATAGTTTGAAACCTTGAATACCTCTCATTGATTGTTTCATTTGGCTTCATTTTTAAATTTTGAAATTGACTTTTCAACAAAGCTATTTTTGCTTGTTTAACCTTGTTAGTACCTTTATGAGTGGTCTTTAGTGTTTGCCAAATTTGATAGGCAGTGGTACAGATACTAACACGGTTATACTCATTTTGGTCTAAGGCACAAAACAACATATTCATTGCTTTTGCATTTACCGTAGCTGCTGTTTTCTCAGCAGGAGTCCATTCTGCATACTCAGTAGTTGGATTTATTATCTCTTTCTGAGTAGCATTCCAAGCATCATAGCTAGTTGATTGCATATAAAAAGTCATACGTGTTGCCCATTAACTATAGTTTAGGCCATTTAAGAAAGGAGGTCTTTGTGTCGATTGACCTTCTGTGTAAGTGGTGTTACTTGTACTTGCGTTATTTGCCATATTACTAGAATATATCAAATAACTGTGTTACGGTTATATGATGACCTTGCTCTGATACCAATTGAAAAGTCGGAGTGTGTACGACTTGTGCAGGATCTATAATATGGCTATGCGGAATGTATGTGATAACTTAAGCTATTCAATAGTTACACAGGTAAAAATTCACAAAAAAGAAATATATCACTAACAAATATAAATGTTGTAGATAAAGTAAAGTAATGACACCAGATTTTTATACTGGTTCAGACCTCCTGTCCTACGTCCAGTCCCGAAGCTCCTCTTCGGCTTTTCACTAAACAACACCCTCGCTTCACCCAGAGGAACAGGTTCACAACTACTTGATTTACGGGCTACAAGTTTACCCACTTGATTTCACGGGCCCCAAGCTTACCCACTTGATTTCACGGGCTACAAGCTTACCCACAAGACGATTACAAGAGTTTGACCTTAAATGTGTTCTTTCTTCAACACTGATTAGTCAATGATTGAGTACAACCTTCCTATAATCTTATCCTCAAATATATATTGATGTTTGCAAAGATTTGGAAGTGGATTATCGAGTTGAATCACAAGTGTGTTAAATATGCTTGGAGATTCAAACGATAATTGAATGCTTTTGAGTGCTTTTAGGATGCTAAGAATAATACAATATAGATAAGAGAATGGAGAGAAATTTCGGTGATTTGATTGATTGAAAACTGATGTATTTATAGTAATTGAGAAATTGCAATTATTGGTGAAAAGTTGCAATCAAAAGAAATGGTTTTAAATGAAGAGAAATGGATGCAACTTTTCAAGAAAGAAGATGACTCTTCATGAAATTCAAAAATAGGTTGACAGGAAAAATTAATAGGTTGACAGGTTTTTGACCGTTATTTCAAAAAGCTGTTGACCTGTTTATTTTAACAGGTTGACCTGTTATATTTAAAAATAGGTTGACCTGTTATTTTCAACAGGTTGACCTGTTTTTGTCAATATTCAATAAAAACGAGTTTTCATGCATAATTTTGAAATCAATGGGAAGTATGATTATTTGAGGATAGATTTTAACATAAAATATTCTAAATAACCAACTTCTAACCTATGAAACCATTGTATCTTCTTTTTGTCGATCATGAAGCTTCTTCTCGTCATTAATCAAAACGATCATTAAAAGTTCTTGACTCAACATTCTCCCCCTTTTTGATAGATGACAACATAGCTTTTAAAATATGATCTCCATTGCTGTCTCCCCCTGTATATATACTCTAACTCCCCCTGAGTATATGATCTCCCTGAAAAATATAACTAAGTTTCTGCAAGAATAGATGTTAGTAACTTTCTTCCCCTTTGTCATCGACAAAAAGGGTATAATAAACAAGAGAGTGATTAAATAACATAGGACATCACATCCAGAGTATAATCCATACCAAAATATACAAGACCAACCCAAATTTTTCGTAGCATATATAACACATAGAAAAGCTAATAATATCATAACTATAGATAGATAGAACTACTGAGGAGGAATATCAGAGTCGGTTTCGTCTCCTTCTTCTTCTGATGATCCTTCCTCTTCATCTGTTTCATTTTCCGAGGATTCCTCTTCCTCATCTTCCGCTTCTTCTTTTTCTTCTTCTTCTTCCTTATCATCATCAAATTGTTCTTCTTCTCCCTCATGCCTACTTGGTTCAACATATGAGATTTCATGACCACGACTATGCTGAGTACTTTCTCCAGAGCTAGTGGTCTCTTCCGAAGTAGACCATGTGAAAGTAGGAGGCATTGGTCGTTTTCCTGGATTTTGAACATGTGTGGTTGAGGAAGAAGCTCCACATGAAAGTGCTCCCCAGAGAATGCCGAAAAAGGACTTAAGTTTGTTGAATCGTTTGTCCATCTTGGTATCTAAGCGATCAAGCTTGTTATCGGTTCGCTTAAGTCATGCTTCCAGAAGAAACTGATTCCTTGCTATTTGTTCAAGAGATTCCTTTGTTGTAGAGGCGGGTGAAGGAATCTTAACATCTTCTGGTCTCGATATAGGAACATGTGATGTAGAATGTTCTGGAGGACCCGACGTAGGAACATGTGATGTAAAAGGTTCAAGAGGACCTTGATGTATGTATTGCTCATAAGGAATAATATTCAGGTATGGCTCTGGAAGTTTCATTCTCTTCTTTGAAGCTTTATTTATACATTTCGGCTTTGAAATTTTGGATTCCGGAGTTGGAACCCCGCAATTTATTAAAAGACGCATAACGTATTCGTTGTAAAAAATATGAGGACGAGAAAGTCTGTTTACCGTTAAAATCTCATCAAATATCAACTCAATCCAATTTATATTGATATTTCCATAGATGGCGTACAATGCTCTAAAATTTTCTCTGTAAATTGCGTCAAAGTTTCCAGTTCTTGGTAAAATTGAATGAGTAAGGCTATGATGAAGAATTCTCGGCGTAGATCGTAAATTAACTCCTTTTGCACTTGACTTATGATCTTCAATGAATAAGTGACTAACTTCATCTCTAATATGAACAGGACATAAATCATTTGAAAAGGATATACCATCATTTCTAGATTGGAGTACTTCAGCCATTCTATCTTTAGAGATAAACACATGTTGGCCACAGACTACTGGCCATAAGCAGTCAGATGATGTTTACGTATCCTAGTTCTATGAAAGACAATAGAGATAGTTACCGGAGTTTCAAGTATACAAGTTTTATTACATGAAGTATAAATATTCACTCGAACAACCGAACAGAAACTGGAAATAGCATTGAAAGTAGGAAAAATTTGGTAGTTAGTTGCTGAAGATAGTAGAATTGCATGTGAAGAAAAGCAATCGACTTATTACCAACAAAAAAGTAAGAAACATCCAATCCTTACAAATGTACCCCAACTCTCAAGCAAAATGAGGCAATTCACTAATCATTCATGATTTTGAACTAAATCGTAGCATTTGCACTTTTAAAACAGGTCTGAAACTAATAGTAGGATTATATCCATAACTGACCTAATGTGTTGCATCTAGTCAGATTTAAAGACAAAGGATTATAACTTAATCTTTAAAAGTGGGCCTTACAAATTCAATTTTTGAAGTATAACGATAGAAAATTGGAGAACCAAGGTGAAATTTGATAAATATAACTTGAACTTCCATCCATAAATGTGCTTTTCGATTATAAAAATTATAACCTGAAATGTGTGATAAAGAGGAAATGTGCAATAAAGAGTCTCCTCTACTAAAAGCTTAAAGTCAAAATACAAACCACACTCATGTGTTGAGCTAAAGCTATGTTTAGTGACATTATTTGTAAATGATCTAATGACATATGACATTAAACGGGACTGAGTAATCATAGGCAAACTTTTATGCTACCATACTGCTTCGACAATGAGCAATTACAATGTTAAAGCACATGTATTCTGCCAGATATCTACATTAAAAATGCAAGTATTACTCAAATGATTAGTCCATATATTGTCAAAATAAATCTTAACAAAACAGGAGGAAAATGGTTAGCCTTAAGTTTTATTTTAAATGGAAGGTCCTCTAATCCTCTTTATACAAGAAGAAAACGTATAAAATGAAAAGTGTAACAGTTCTCACATTAGGTTGCATATGATATAGGGTAAACCAATAGCCAAGTTTGATTGTTTCAGAATCTCCATTGTCGATGTTCGAACAACTATTTCTATGCATAATAGTTCAACTATGTCAAGTAAAATAAGTACAAAACAACTTTGCATGTAGTAGCTTGTTGCACTAAAATAAATTATATATAATAAACCATTATTTTTACCTTCACTTCCCGAGGTTTGGAGCAGTCATGATAATAAATTATGTAGTTCCAACTTCTTGTGTTAAGATACCCTCACCCACCTATAAATCAAAAGCAAAGAAGTATTAGACACCAACATTGCCTTATTATATAATAAAGTTCTTATTTCCAACAAATCAACAAAGTTATTTCCTTCAAAGTTATTCCAAATTTATCAGATGGGTAAGTTAAGATTCAATTTGTAACGATACAGATTTCGCCCGGACCTAATCGATCGGTAAATCGACCAAGACCGTTCGAATCCCGTATACGCTAACTCTGGGCATACAACACATCAGAACAAATAACAGAAGACTTCTATAAACATTATAATAATGTTACATCAGAGTACAGAATATATTAGAGTATATCGAAATATAATACAGCAGAAGATTAATTTACATCGAATGTAATACAATTCACAGCGAAAAATAAATAAAGTAACACAGCGGAAGACTATCAATACTCTGGACACAGCTTTAAGCTTCAATCCAGAATCCTGCTCATATATCTGCAACATAAACTACTCGAATGTCCGGGTGGAAAATAGGGGCACCCGAGTTTGCAAGGGAAAAGCAAACAATAGGTCAGCATGGGACTGGAGTGAGAAACTCTACAGTTAAAATTAACTTATCAAAATGATAAGGCAAATCATGGGACAACGCCGCTAACGCGGAACGGGTTTACCCCCATGAATGCCAGTGTATAAACAACAATCAATATAGATATATGGATCTACTATGCATCAATCAACATGCGATATCCCAATCTACCCATTTAGATTAATCGCCACACTTAGATTTTCCAAATCCAATTTAATTTACAGAAATTATTCCTTTGGACTTTATTTTCCGATTTCTATTTCAAATCAATTTAAATACATATTTAGCTTTTATATCAAAGTAGATTTCACTTCGGGATCTCAAATCAAATCATTTGGAAATATGAATTCCAAAATATAACAATGCATACAAACAAGTATGCAACCAAATATCGGGCTCCCCTCAGACAAGGAAAAGGGCACGTGCCTAAGCAACTCGATATATATATACATATACATATACATATACATATATATATATATATATATATATATATATATATGCTCCTCCCATACATGGAGCAGGCTACAATAACCACTCACCCTAAGGCACTGGATCCCACCCATACTTTTAGTAGACCGGGTTACCAAATCTTTAACCACATATCAAATCATTTCATATTCCGAAGTAGGGAAAATCATTTCACAACATAATAATCACAAGTACTTTCATAATATAGTACTTCACATCAGCAGTTCACACATATGATTAGTCGCTATTAATCACATAACCTTTGAGCTCGTACGTCTCAAAGAAGGGTGTTAAGCAAGGGAATAAATTCTCTACCACCAAACAGATACATCATCAATTGCAACTAATCGGATACGCGACGAACCGCAATATAAAACCATAATACATTTCTAAATCATTTTAGAAATCATCGGGTTTAGGCCTCAAAGTCCTTTATGTTTTATAAAACATTTTTATAAAACATTCTCTGTCCAAAATCGGGAATATATTTGTTTTCACTTAAGAAAAACATCATTTCAAAATCATTCATTAAATTTTAAATGAACAATATCGCTAAACACCTTATAGTCAAATCGTGAAGTGTTTCACAAGGTGTTAGCACACAGATATTTCTACCCAACCCAATGTTAAATGTAAAAGCATATTTGCTCATAAACTGGTCGAGCACAATCCAAACAATCAATCAATCCAATTTGACAATGAGTTTAAGGTTTTGAATAGAGATAGTATCGCCTTATATTCAACATCAAATCCGGAAACCAACAGATATCATATCGGGAATAACGATATCGATATCTTCCAAATTCCCATCACAATATCCGTATAATCACGGAATCCAATATCGAAATATTCCGAAGATTATTTACATTCCAATTTATTCATTGGAAAATTATGGTTATATTAAAACCATTTCAATCCAATTTATTTATTTAAAAATAATCAGATTATAACTCTAGTTAATAACTAGTTCATTTCGATAAAAATATATTTTTATCTTTACAAATGTGGAATTTTTCATCCCAATTCTTTCCAAATCAATTATTATGATTTTACACAAATTATCAATATTTTTAATAATTTTAACGAGGCTCGTATAGTTGATTTCCATAAACGGTCATCGAACTGCACTTACAACGAACTTTTCCAATTTGATTTGGACATAATTCCAAACCCAACCGTTAGATTTCTAATTTATTGTATTTGATAGAAAGGTTTTTCGATACGAATCGAACGGTTCCGGTTTTAGGAGAATCCGACGGTCGGATCTCCTGTAATGTCCATTCGAAGTCAATGGTCGAAATTCGCGAACTGCCGTGGCGCGTTCTATTCAGGCCATATAATATATATTTTATACATATTTCGTCGATTTCAATTCAAAATGTATTTTATAAATTGTTTGAAAATGATTTCAATTTCTATTCTGACTCAAGTTCTTCAACCTTTAAGTTTCTAAGAACTTTTCAAATTTTTCAAAAATTTGGCTAACACCCTAAATTATCGAAAAATTTCGCCATAACCTCCCTTGCACGTGAGCACCGGTAAAATCCCGAAATCGCCGTACAGGCCTTTCCAATCCAAAAAGAAAAAAAACAGCCAATCGTGTGATGGAAATTCTCTCTCCTCGTCCTATTAAAAACGATCACACTAGCACCAATTTCAAGCTCTCCGATTTGTCTTCCATTTCCGCTTAACAATTTTTGGATTTCATTGATTAATTTGGGAGAACAAAAGGGATTTGCACTGGAGTGTTTTCCGCCGTTCTATTTGGGGTGACGGCGCTGAATCGGAAATTAGGGTTTTAATTGGGGGGAGGGAGTATTTATATTAATTTTTATTATTATTTAATTCTGTTTTTCTCTTTATTGAAGTTTACACGTTCGAACTCCAATTAAAACCCAATGACTATCACCCCTACCAAATTCCGAACTCAATGGGACATGTATCATAAGCTGATTCGATCGTTTTGATCAGTTTTATCAAAATCAAAATATAACTCTATATATTGAATTTAAACGCACATTTCAATTTACCGGGCCCACATACGGACTTTAAAAATTCCCAAAAAATATTTTCTAGCTTCGAATTGACGATACGGTCCTGAAAAAACTAATTTCGTCGAATTCTGAGACCGTTGGAAAAATGGTCATTTTCCAGTTGATTAAAATTAAATGAAACTGGTCAAACGCGTTTAACTTCGCCACGCTCACATATTAATTCAGAGAATTATGGATTTTGAAACCTAGCAATAAATTGACATCACGGATCCAACAAAAGTGGTTTTGTCAAAAACCGAGGTCATTTGCAAAATTTCTATTTTTAAGGGCCTTTATATATATTAAAATATATATAAATTCCACAGCGACTTTTCTGAATTATAAACTGGACATATCTTTCAACTTCTAAAGTGAAATCCTAGTTTCTTACATCCGTTGGAAAGATATCATCAAACAGATTCACATATTTCTTGTTTCGTTCAATTCTGACTTATTTTGAATTCTGTATATTCATTTGAAATTCGAAATCGAATTTTTGAACTACCGCGCCATTTTCAATTCCTTTTATAATTTAAAATAAATATTTATATTCTAACGATGATCTATATAATATATACGTTCGAATTCTATTCAAAATAAATTTCTCGTCGATATTATTTAAAATAATTCATTTTAAATAATCAAAATTCACTAAAATTGCCAAAATAAAATTTTAAATTAGCTCAGATTTCCGGGTTATTACAATCTCCCCCACTTAAAACTTTTCGTCCCCGAAAAGGAACGAAGCCGAAAGTTGTTTAATAAACCAACTCAACTTTCATTATTTTCCTTACGACTTAAGTTCTTCGACTTTTCAGTTTCTAAGAACTTTTCAAAATTTTCAAAAATTTAGCTAACACCCTAAATTTTCGAAAAATTTCGCCATAACCTCCCCTGCACCGGGGACTTCGGGATATTTCATATAGCCTCCCATGACCTTCTTCAATCCAAAAGAAAAAGAAAAAGCCAAGCGGCTAACCAATCGGCTCATAAAATTATCATCACCCAAACTAAACAGTAAATTATGGTAAACATGTACCTATCTGTCGGGCAAACAATTTTATTCTTCTGCTCAAGCCTCCTTGCTATGACCTGTTCAATGTAAGTACATGTACATGCATGCAAATGCGACAAATTTACAATACAATTCACTATTTGATTCAATTTGGTTATAGGTTCAACATTTAATTAACCAACCAATAATCAAACAACACAACCATCAATCAATTAGTTGGTTAACGTTTCAAATTCATAACTTTGATATATAGTCAAAAATCACATTTTTGATGCCAAATCACAACAATAAGCCCTATCTAGTTTTGGTTCTCACACCAGTCTAATGGAAATATATAAATAACACACCTTTGCAACTCGAACCCAAATGACTGATGCTGTACAGTCATCAATAGCTTCATCTCCGGGCGACTAGAGTGTGATTTTATATCTACCTAGTATATTAAAACTTCGAATATACCTTTGGAAGGCGTATATGTAAAATCTTTATATATTGGATTGTCCAAATTCAATACAAATAAATTATTCAAATACGTATAATATGATTTAAATTTCCAAACAAAATTTGTTTTCATTTTTAAAATATACTCTTCACACTCGTTCTCGGATAATACTGATCCCATCTCTAACGAGTCATTCCCATTGGATATTACTAATCCAATCTCTGATTAATCCTTTCGTATGGTTCTAACGTGTCTTGTTCTCTGAGTTTTGTAAACCAAAGCTCTGATACCACTGTGATTTGTGATGGAAATTCTCTCTCCTCGTCCTATTAAAAACGATCACCCTAGCACCAATTTCAAGCTCTCCGATTTGTCTTCCATTTCCGCTTAACAATTTTTGGATTTCATTGATTAATTTGGGAGATCAAAAGGGATTTGCGCTGGAGTGTTTTCTGCCGTTCTATTTGGGGGTGACGGCGCTGAATTGGATATTAGGGTTTTAATTGGGGGAGGGAGTATTTATATTAATTTTTATTATTATTTAATTCTATTTTTCTCTTTATTGAAGTTTACACGTTCGAACTTTAACTAAAACCCAACGACTGTCACCCTTAGCCAAATACCCCCATTCCGAACTCAATGGGATATGTATCGTAAGTTGATTCGATCGTTTTGATCAGTTTTCGTCAAAATCAAAATATAACTCTATATATTGAATTTGAACGCACATTTCAATTTACCGGGCCCACATACGAACTCTAAAAATTCCCGAAAAATATTTTCTAGCTTAGTATTGACGATACGGTCCTGACAAAACTAATTTCGTCGAATTATGAGACCGTTGGAAAAATAACCATTTTCCAGTCGATTAAAATTAACTGAAAATGGTCAAACGCGTTTAACTTCGCCACGCTCACATATTAATTCAGAAAATTATGGATTTTGAAACCTTGCAATAAATTGACATCATAGATCCAACAAAAGTAGTTTCGTCAAAAACCGAGGTCGTTTGCAAAATTTCTATTTTTAAGGGCCTTTATATACATATTAAAATATATATAAATTCCACAACGACTTTTCTGAATTTTAAACTGGACATATCTTTCAACTTCTAAAGTGAAATCTTAGTTTCTTACATCCGTTGGAAGAGTATCATCAAAATGATTCACATATTTCTTGTTTCGTTCAATTCTGACTTATTTTGAATTCTGTATATTCATTTGAAATTCAAAATCGAATTTTCAAACTACCGCGCCATTTTCAATTCCTTTTATAGTTTAAAATAAATATTTATATTCTAACGATGATATGTATAATATATACGTTTGAATTATATTCAAAATAAATTTCTCGTCGATATTATTTAAAATAATTTATTTTAAATAATCAAAATTCACTAAAATTGCCAAAATAAAAATTTTAATTGGCTCAAATTTCCGGGTTATTACAAATCGGCTCATAAAACCATCATACTCAAACAAAATAGTAAATATTTACCTATTTGTCGGGCATACAATTTTATTCCTCTTCTCTAGCCTCTTTGTTATGACCTGTTCAATATATCGTATATGTATATTTTCATACAACGCCCATATTTTTTTTTTCATATATTCATTTAATGCATATATAATTTCACACAACCCATATATAAGCCAAAAATAATATCATTAGCGAACTAATAATATTTCCATCGTACGACAATTTTATATATTCCATATATATGATAAAAATGATAATTTTAGCGAACTAATATTTATTTCAAGGTGTGACTATTTTATATACTCATATATGTGTTAAAAATGTTATTTTTATCGTTCAAAGAATTTTTTTTCAACATATGAATATTTTATTTACTTCTTAGATACGATAAAAATGTGAATTTTATCGTTCAAACAATTTATTCAACATATGAATATTTTATTCACTTCATAGATACGATAAAAATGTGAATTTTATCGTCCAAACAAT
This sequence comes from Allium sativum, assembly GCA_030737875.1. Classification (NCBI taxonomy): domain Eukaryota; kingdom Viridiplantae; phylum Streptophyta; class Magnoliopsida; order Asparagales; family Amaryllidaceae; genus Allium; species Allium sativum. The sequence goes on from CM060920.1 coordinate 659,108,866, forward strand.
TTATTCAACATATGAATGTTTTATTTACTTCATATATACGATAAAAATGTGAATTTTATCGTTCATAAAACTTATTCAACATATGAATATTTTATTTACTTCACATACACAATCACAATCAATTTGCACAACATAATCAAACAAACAAGTCGTCCATGGTCTGTGGACGACGGGGAACAATTCATATATGCAGTTATGAAATAAATAACTGTATAAGAAATTACAGTGAGGAGTTCTCACCTTTGGGTTTTACTCCGCCATTCTATATTTCTAAACGGTCTGGATTTGTTCGAAATTCCAATGCAGTCCTTACCACACTGTTCATAATAAAAATTATATTTTTATTTCAAATCCATATGTGTAAAAATCACATTCTCAACACAATGTTAACATTATAAAAATCATATTTTTATATCGTTATACATATAGTAAAAATCAAATTTTAATTTCGCTAAAACATATATGAAAATCACATTTTTTATACGATGTTTATATATTAGAGATCGTATTTTTATCCCGCTATCTTCCATATAAAAATTATATTTTTATACCGTTCTTTTCATAACAAAGATTATATTTTTATACCGTTCTTTTCATAACAAAGATTAAATTTTTATATCGTTCTTTTCATAACAAAGATTATATTTTTATACCGTGAAAAATCATATTTTTCTACTACTAAAAAATCCTTTGTATTAATAATAATCTCTTTTCATACTGTTATAAAGATCGAATCTTTCCTTATATAAAATTTATATTTTCGCCTTACGAAAATCAAATCTCTATCTAAATAAAAATCATATTTTCATTAACATGAAACTCTAATTTATATTAACATTAAAATCATTTCTTTATAATCTTTACTTTATAATCGTAAAAATCTTTACTTTATAATCATACAAATCTTTACTTTATATTCAATGTTATTTATTTTAAAATCAAAGTTATATAAGTTAAAACAAATATCCTTACATTTGAAAATTAAACTAATTACAGGAAAAAAACAAGTAAAAAGGAAGCTCACAGTTTTGTCGGAGTCGAAGGGTGAAGGGGCTGAGGTAACGCCGGAGCTTGGTGGTGGCGAGGTAGTCCACTGGCCTGCGGCGGTGGCTTTTCCGTTGACTTGGGTTTCGACCCTGTTTTGAAGAGGGAAGAACGACGGGGGAGGGTGGGAGTAAGAGGAAGGGGGAGGGTGGCGTTCGACGGTCAGAGGAGGGGAGGCGGCGCCTTGAACGGCGGCGCGGCGGCCCACTTGAGGGAGCGACTGGCGACGGCCAAAAAGGAGCGGGTTTCCTTGGCCCTTGATTTGTTTTCTGGCGGCTGAGTTTTAAAGTGAAAACTAGGGTTTGGTTTAAAGAAGAAATATATATATATATTATTTAATTCTCTAATCATTTTTTAATCTATCCGAACTCTAGTTCAAACCCAACGACTGTCGCCCATATCTAATTACCCCTATTCCAAATGCAATGGTATATGTCGCGCAAGCTGATTTGATTGTTTCAATCAGTTTTCATTTAAATTTACATTTAAATCTATATATTCAATTTCAAACGTATATTTCAATTCATCGGGGCGACATACTAGCTCTAAAAATTCCACAAAAATAATTTCTAGCTTCGTACTGACGATACGGTCCTAATGAAACTAATTTTGTCAAATTCTGAGACCGTTTGAAAAATATCATTTTCTGGTCGATCGAAATTGACTGAAACTGCCAAAACACGTTTTCTTTCGCCACGCTTACATATTGCTTTCAAAAATTATGAATTTTGAAACCTAGCAATAACTTGACATCCCGTATCCAACAAAAGTGGTTTCATCGAAAACAGAGATCGTTTGCAAAATTCCCATTTTTAAGGGCCAAAATTCCATAGCGACTATTCAAAATTTTCTACTGGGCATAACTTTTGATTCCCACTATGAAATTTCAATTTTCGGATTCGTTTAAAAGATATTTTCAAATAGATTCAAATATTTTTGGTTTCGCTAAAATCCGATTTATTTTGAATCCTATACATTCATTTGAAATTTGAAATCGAATTTTCAAACTACCGCGCCATTTTCAATTCCTTTTATAATTAAAAATAAATAATTATATTCTAACGACGATTGATATAAATAAATACGTTCTAATTCTATTAAAAATAAATTTCTCGTCGTTATTATTTAAAATAATTCATTTTAAATATTCAAAATTCATCAAAATAGCCAAAATAAAATTTTTAAATTGGCTCAGATTTTTCGAGTTGTTACAATTTCCCCCACTTAAAATCTATTCGTCCCCGAAAAGGAACGAAACTGAAAGTTGTTTTTCAATCCAACTCAACTTTCATTATTTTCGTTATGGCTTAAGTTCTATGGCATTTCTAACCCCATCTCTAATGAGTCACTCTTTCTAGAATGCTACTGATTCTATCTCTAATGAGGATTCTTCTATAGGATATTACTAATCCTACCTCTGATTAGTCTTTTATTACGTTCTAAATAGTTGAACCCCAAAGAATTGAGCTAACCAAAGCTCTGATACCAGATGTAACGATACATATTTCTCCCAGACCTAATCGATCGGTAAACCGACCAAGACCGCTCAAATCCCGTATACGCTAACTCTGGGCATACAACACACCAGAACAAATAACAGAAGACTTCTACAAACATCATAATAATGTTACATCAGAGTACAGAATATATTAGAGTATTATAATAAAGTGGAAGATTAATTTACATCAAATGTAATATAATTCACAGTGGAAAATAAATAAAGTAACACAACGGAAGACTATCAATGCTCTGAACACAGCTTTAAGCTTCAATCCAGAATCCCACTCATATATCTGCAACATAAACTACTTGACTGCCCGTGTGGAAAATAGGGGCACCCGAGTTTGCAAGGGAAAAGCAAACTATAGGCCAGTCATGGGACTGGAGTGAGAAACTCTACAGTTAAAATTAACTTATCAAAATGATAAGGCAAATCACTGGACCACGCCGCTAAGGCGGAACGGGCTTACCCCCATGAATGCCAGTGTATAAACAATAATTAATATAGATATATGGATCTACCATGCATCAATCAACATGCGATATCTCAAAATCCCATTTAGATTAATTGCCACACTTAGATTTTCCAAATCCAATTTAATTTACAGAAATTATTCCTTTGGACTTTATTTCCCAATTTCTATTTCAAATCATTTGAAATACGTATCTAGCTTTTATATCAAAGTAGATTTCACTTCGGGATCTCAAATTAAATCATTTGGAAATATGAATTCCAAAACATTACAATGCATACAAACAATTATGCAACCAAATATCGGGCTCCCCTCCGACAAGGCAAAGAGCACGTACCTAAGCAACTCGATATATATATTTGCACCTCCCACACATGGAGCAGGCTACACACTGACCACTCACCCTAAGGCACTGGATCCCACCCATACTTTTAGTAGACCGATTTACCTAATCTTTAGCCACATACCAAATCATTTCATATCCCGAAGTAGGGAAAATCATTTCACAACATAATAATCACAAGTACTTTCATAATATAGTACTTCACATCAGCAGTTCACACATATGATTAGTCACTATTAATCACATAACCTTTGAGCTCGTACGTCTCCAAGAAGGGAGTTAAGCAAGTGGATAAATTCTCCGCCACCAAACAGATACATCATCAAGAGCAACTAATCGGATACGCGATGAACCACAATGTAAAACCATAATACATTCCTAAATCATTTTAGAAATCATCGGGTTTAGGCCTCAAAATCCTTTCGGTTTTATAAAACATTCCCTGTCCAAAATCGGGAATATATTTCTTTTCACTTAAGAAAAACATCATTTCTAAATCATTCATTAAATTTGAAATGAACAATATCGCTAAACACCTTGTATCAAATCGTGAAGTATTTTACAAGGTGTTAGCATACAGATATTTCTACCCAACCCAATGCTAAATGTAAAAGCATATTTGCTCATAAACTAGTCAAGCACAATCCAAACAATCAATCAATCCAATTTGACATTAAATATAAGATTTTGAATAGAGATAGTATAGCCTTATATTCAACATCAAATCCTGAAACAACCAGATATCATATCGGGAATAACGATATCGATATCTTCCAAATTCCCATCACAATATTCGTATAATCACGGAATCCAATATCGAAATATTCTGAAGATTATTTTCATTCCAAACCATTCCAATTTATTCATTGGAAAATTCTGGTTATATTAAAATCATTTCAATCCAATTTATTTATTTAAAAATAATTGGATTATAATTCTAGTTAATAACTAGTTCGTTTCGATAAAAATATATTTTTATCTTTGCAAATGTGGAATTTTCCATCCTAATTCTTTCCAAATCATTTATTATGATTTTACACAAATTATCAATATTTCTAATAATTTTATCGAGGCCCGTACAGTCGATTTCCATAAACGGTCATCGAACTGCACTTACAATGACTTTTTCCAATTTTGATTTGGACATAATTCCAAATGCAACCGTTAGATTTCTAATTTCTTGTATTTGTTAGAAATCTCTTTTTGATACGAATCCAACGGTTTCAATTTTAGGAGAATCCGATGGTCGGATCTCCTGTAATGTCCATTCGAAGTCAATGGTCGAAATTCGCGAACTGCCGCGACGCGGCGCATTCTACTCAGGCCATATAATATATATAATATATATTATATATATATTTCGTCGATTTCAATTCAAAACGTATTTTATAAATCGTTTTAAGTTCGTTTTAAAATGATTTCAATTTCTATTCTGACTCAAGTTCTTCAACCGTTCAGTTTCTAAGAACTTTTCAAATTTTTCAAAAATTTGGCTAACACCCTAAATTTTCGAAATATTTCGCCATAAACTCCCTTGCGCGGGAGCACCGGGAAAATCCCGAAATCGCCATACAGGCCTTTCCAATCCAAAAAGAAAAAGAAACAACCAAGTGACTAGCCAATCACCTCATAAAACCATCATACCCAAATAAAACAGTAAATATGTACCTATTTGTCGGAAATACAATTTTATTCCTCTTCTCTAGCCTCCTTGCTATGTCCTATTCAATATATCGTATATGTATATTTTCATACAACGCCTATATATAAATTTTCATATGACGCTTTCATATATTCATTCAACGCATATATAATTTCACACAATCATTTATAAGCCAAAAATAATATTATTAGCGAACTAATAATATTTCCATCGTATGACAATTTTATATATTCCATATATATGCTAAAAATGATAATTTTATCAAACTAATATTTATTTCAAGGTGTGACTATTTTATATATTCATATATGTGTTAAAAATGTTATTTTTATCGTTCAAAGAATTTTTTCCAACACATGAATATTTTATTTACTTCATAGATACGATAAAAATGTGAATTTTATCGTTCAAACAATTTATTCAACATATGAATATTTTATTAACTTCATAGATACGATAAAAATGTGAATTTTATCGTTCAAACAATTTATTCAACATATGAATGTTTTATTTACTTCATATATACGATAAAAATGTGAATTTTATCGTTCGAACAATTTATTTAACATATGAATATTTTATTTACTTCATATACACAATCACAATCAATTTGCACAACATAATCAAACAAACAAGTCGTCAATGATCTATGGACGACGGGGAACAATTCATATATGCAGTTATGAAATAAATAACTGTATAAGAAATTACAGTGAGGAGTTCTCACCTTTAGGTTCCACTCCGCCATTCTATATTTCTGAATGGTCTTGATTTGTTCAAAATTCCAATGCAGTCCTTACCACGCTGTTCATAACAAAAATTATATTTTTATTTCAAATCCATATGTGTAAAAATCACATTCTCAACACAATGTTAACATTATAAAAATCATATTTTTATATCCTTATACATATAGTAAAAATCGAATTTTTATTTCGCTAAAATATATATGAAAAACACATTTTTAATATGATGTTTATATATTAGAGATCATATTTTTATCCTGTTACCTTCCATATAAAAATTATATTTTTGTACCGTTATTTTCATAACAAAGATTATATTTTTATACCGCTCTTTTCATAACAAAGATTATATTTTTATACCGTTCTTTTCATAACAAAGATTATGTTTTTATACCGTGAAAAATCATATTTTTCTACTACTAAAAAATCCTTTGTATTAATAATAATCTCTTTTCATATTGTTATAAAGATCGAATCTTTCCTTATATAAAATTTATATTTTCACCTTACAAAAATCAAATCTCTATCTAAATAAAAATCATATTTTTATTAACATGAAACTCTAATTTTTATTAACATGAAAATCATTTCTTTATAATCTTTACTTTATAATCGTAAAAATCTTTACTTTATAATCATACAAATCTTTACTTTATATTCAATGTTATTTATTTTAAAATCAAAGTCATATAAGTTAAAACAAATACCCTTACATTTGAAAGTTAAACTAATTACAGGAAAAAAACAAGTTACAAGGAAGCTTACAGTTTGGTCGGAGTCGAAGGGTGGAGGGGCTGAGGTAACGCCGGAGCTTGGTGGTGGCGAGGTTGTCCACTGGCCTGCGGCGGTGGCTTTTATGTTGACTTGGGGTTTCGACCCTATTTAGAAGAGGGAAGAGCGACAAGGGGGGGTAATAGGAAGGGGGGGGTGTCGTTTGACGGTCAAAGGATGGGGAGGCGGCGCCCTGAACGGCGGCGAGGCGGTCCACCTGAGGGAGCAATTGGCGACGACAAAAAAGGAGCGGGTTTCCTTGGCCCTTGATTTGTTTTCTAGCGGCTGAGTTTTGAAGTGAAAACTAGGGTTTGGTTTAAAGAAGAAATATATATATTTATATATTATTTAATTCTCCAATCGTTTGTTAATCTATCCGAACTCCGATTCAAACCTAACGACTGTCGCCCCTATCTAATTACCCCTATTCTGAACGCAATGGGATATGTCCCGCAAGCTGATTCGACCGTTTCAATTAGTTTTCATTTAAATTAACATTTAAATATATATATTTAATTTTAAATGTATATTTCAATTTACCGGGGCCACATACTGGCCTTAAAAATTCCAGAAAAATAATTTTTAACTTCGTATCGACGATTTGGTCGTAACTAAACTAATATCGTGTAACACCCCACCTCCACTAGGGTCACTCACGAAGGGAATGCCCTAGTTTTGGAAGGTTATTATCTAGTAAACAGGCACAGAGATAACACAAGACAGAACATAGAAAAATAAGAGTGTATAAAGCAGCAGATATAAACTTTAAAACCAAATCTCATTACTGAAGAATAGAGTCAAAACCTCTTACATCAAAATGCCAAGTCATTATTTCATTACATCAAGTTCTAAAGGAGCAAAGTACTTAAAACAACATAAGTAAAACATTATTCCCCAAAAAGTGCATGAGTGCAGCCATAGCATAGCTCAAGACCAAACCGTACATGAGCTGTCAGAAAGCAAGCAAAGTTCAAGCTAAGAGCTAGAGTCTCCTCCCTGAGAACCTTGGGGGGGGGGAAACGAAAGACAAAGAGGCGAAAGAAAATGGGTCAGTCAAAAAGACTGGTAAGCCCTAGTGACTATCAGCATAGAAACTAGTAAAGTTAACAAGACATGAATAAACTGGAATTAAACATAGAAATGATGATAAGTCTGGCATGATAACTAAGCTAACAAGATAACTCAAGTCTAACATTGCGTGTTCAAGATTCGCCGTACCAACTATACTGGTATACTAATCCCGTGTCAACTATAAATCAAGAAATAATCCATTGGCCCAATATCGTGAAGTGACCCAATTCGGGGTCCAACGGTACGATCTAATCGATCGGCTCCCTACAAGTCTAGCTCGTCGTATGTCTGTGTCATACGGCCCTATCACGAATGTAGTCACCTGTGCTAGGTCCACCATAGGGTGTATCAAGCCCTAGGGTGCCAACCACCGACACGAATCAAGAATGCACAGATAATCCTACTGATGCCCAATGCCTGCTTTTTCAACTCCGGACTAAGTGCACGACCCTAGTCCGCCTGAACCTACAATGGCGCACCAACTCAGCCGTCGTCCTGGTCGCTTACAATCAGCTCAGCAATCGTGCCCCACCCTGCCTAGTCCCAGGGTACCGTGATACATCTAGTGGGTTACTTCTGAAAAGGACTGCGTAACTAGGGTTTCGTTCAGCAGGTTAAGTTGGCATTTAAAATCGAGACTTAACCCCATCTACGTGTCATGTCAAATTGACTAAGTGTGTCATTCTAGTTCAAGACTTAGTCCTACGAATCATGTGTCAGGTTGGTTAAGTGTGTTCAAGCGGTTCATGACTTAACCCTATCAAATCAACGTGTCAAATTGGTTAAGTATATTCAAGTGGTCCATGACTTAACCCTATCCAGTGGCATTAATTTACTTAATGCACCCCTAATCTCTCACATTAGACTTAGTTGTGGTTACTGGATGTGCCGGGCGGTTCCGGGCAGATTTACACCATAACCTAGTCTAACCTCGGGTTTCGAGTGCGATATGACCAACTACTCACATTGGGTCCTATTGTTTGCAGTTACTGGATTCGCCGGGCGGTTCCAGGCAGATTTATACTGCAAACTCAACCCAACCTCGAGTTGGCCACGTTCAAGTTATCTAAGTGTCATGTCCATGCTTAATTTTTCATGTCAAGTTTGAGTTCGTGTTAATCATGTTCATGATTCAAGTTTTCAAGTATAATTTCATGCCAAGTTTACATGTCATGTTTTCATGTCATATCATGTTAATTTTATAGCCAATTTCAAGTTTGCCTAATCTACCCAAAACGTATCCCCAACGTATGTGAATTCGCATCAACACAAGATATCAAGATAGGGAATAACACAAAAAGGATAGTCATAGGATGGCAAAGGTGTTTACAAGTTAAGCATGAAGATTATAACATTTTAGGCATATGAATAAGGGTCTCAACATCAACTTGGCAGAATATGGTGATAGACGTGGTAATAGATTGACATAAGATAATATCCCCACTAATAGTTTCAACATCACAGGTAATGTTTAGATAAAGGTCATGAAAGGTTTTAGGTTAATAACATGAATATGTCCCAAATCAAGTTCATACAATAATCCACAAGTCAAAGTTTCACATGAATAGATCTAGGGTGTGCAAAGTTAGATCTAAAATAGTAGGTCTAAAAAGGATAGTTATAGATCAAGGATTTACAACAATAGATCCAACCTAGTTATCATGTTTAGGCATAATTTCAGTTTACATCGTGTTCATGTTAAATTTACAGTTTAGATCTAAGAGTAACTGGGGCTTCCAGTGCGTGGATCGAGAATTAAGAACAGAAATTGTCGTAGGATTGTTGCAGAAGCTTTAATCTCTAGTTTGAATTGAGTTGCTTAGGTTGATGTTGATTAGCTTCTAGTTTTGATTCCAGCAGAGTAGCGACGCCATTTTTTTATTTTTATTTAGAACAAAGGCAGAGTAAAAGAAGAATAGAATTGTGTGCAGAGAAGGCTAGGTTTGGGGTTGTTTAAATAGGTTTAGGCAGATGAATCTGGACAGAAATCGAACTAGATACATCAGAACGAACACTGGCCCAAAAATGGGCTCGGGGACCAGGTCGACACCCAAGTTGACTGCGCAGTCGACCTGGTCTTGGGGGTGTCGACTGCCCAGTCGACTCCCTGGTCGACCTGGGTCTGGGCGGGAAATTTCCCGCCCAGTCTGTTCTGCGTTTGAAATTCGAATTTTGAATTAGAATTCGACTGTTTTCTATTCTGAAAATTCCTGAAACTTCGGAGAGTCATATCTCCCTCATACGGACTCTGATTCTTGCAAACTCGGACTCGTTTCCAAGCAGAATTCCGAGACGAATGCAATGGCGCAACCAATTTCCCTTGGTTCTTGTTTTAAAATTTAATTCTGCCTAGATTTATGGTTATAACACATTATCAAAATATGGGTTGTTACATTCTCCCCTCCTTAAAGGATTTCGTCTCTGAAATCTCTAAGTTAGGAAGAACGTATCCTACCATCCATCATCCATCTACTCAAAACATCATCCATAAGAAAACATTGTCCTTAAGAGATTTCTAATGCTGTATGAACATATGCAAAAAGTGTGTGTATATGTTCCTTATCTAATGCAAATGATCAGGCCTGATTGATCTTTCTAATGCAAAATATGTTTGGTGTCATGAATCCAACATGTATGCAAATAATCCTAGTCACGTAAGCACTATATGTGTGCACGAACATTCATCCATATGCAACATTCATATGATGACACATTCGATTTCATCCATAAATAAGTATAAACACTCATGCATATGCAATATGAAAATGTGTCTGAGCCGATCTAGTGCCTAATGTGTGTTATGCAATCACGAGCAATCACTTGCAACCACTTGCAACCATTCGCAAACATCAAGCATAACCGTGGGTTAAACATCAAGCAATATGAAAGGCAGGCAGCATGGCTATGTGGGTTGCTCCCTTTAGGGTGTATAATCACCTATCTAGAGAAATTCCTTTTGCTTCTTTAATATATTCATGCTGTCCCTTTCGGGAAACGGTGGTATGAGCCCAACCGTCGGTGATATACATTCGTTACATTCAAGCGAAATGAGTGGTCGGTCATGTGTGGCCGGGTTGCAAGACGTTCTTGTTGAACCTAGTGTATTCCGCTCTAGAGATACACTATCGGCAGGTGGATCCATACCTTATCATGGTCGGAATCTAATCTCCAATAAGCGCCTGCGGTTTTGTTTGTATACTACATACATGGAGCGTGAGATGCAAGTGTTCTGCTAGATTTTATTTATTTGTATTCAGACACTATAACTATATCAGAAGATATATATATATATGATTTCAAAAATGTTTTGGGTTATAGTAAGGTAAAAACCGTCCGTGTTTATGTGTGGGCTGGTCTTACTATTATCCTTTTCTCTCAAAAAGGATTTTGAACCTTAAAATCAATATGGGTGTTATTTAAACTTAGAGAGTTTTTCTCACTCTGGTTCACCAGACTGATCCGGTATTTGAAATGCTCAGGTTAGACCGGCTTATACAGGTTCAGGTTATCGGATGCTGTGGAGTCCAATGACGAGCTGAAGATGTTCAGACGTATGATATTATCTAATATTATTCTACTGTGTGATGTATATGAGGACAAATTAATATAACTGTCCCGGTGTACTAATTTATACTCTGATGATTGTAAGAATTATTTCAAGCACTCAATAAAAGTTATTTCTATATTGTATTTTGTTCCGCTGCGATGTGAGACTCTTTGATGTGTTGGCTCTTCTTATTCTTCTATTCTAACTTTCTTTCTATCTTATCTCACCCTCTAACTTCTTTCTCCTCTCTTTCTAGGGTTTTCGATACTTGAGTTTTAGACACAAGATGTATAAATGTTTGAATTCAAGTATCGAAATTGTTGGGACGCTACAGTTGGTATCAGAGAAATGGTTTAGGAATAACCTTGACTCTGTGGTACAACTCAATAGAGATAGGGTTAGTAACACCGTAGATTGAGTAAAAGTGTATAAATATGAGAGAGCTTATTTGAAAATTTTGTATAAAAATGTTTTGCATTGTGTTGTTTGATCAGTTCCAAGTTGAACCGGAAATTGATACAATATTGTTTTGTAAAGAGGGTAAATGAAATAATTTTACCCAAATTATATTTTTTATACAAAAAAGAAATAATTTTATCCAATTATTGGAATATTGGTTTGTGATTGATTTAAAGAATTCAAATTGGATTATAAATTTAGATGGTTTATATAAACAGAAGAATTTGTCGATAAAAATTTAATTAAAATTTGAAAGGAAATGGGGTGATTTAGTCATATTGATTGTGCTTGATTGTTTATTGAATAATAGAATTGGTTGAGCAATAAAATTCATCAACTGTTAATGAATTGAAACTAAAGATATAAATTTTAATGAAATGAAATTGAACAGGATTAACATGAAATAAAATTAGATGACTTAACCAAATATGTGTTGTTGGCATTGGATATTGGATTAAGAGCAGGTTGGAAGGAGGAAGAGTTGTCAGTTTACTTTGTGACTAGAGTATAGGTTGCTTGATAAATAGGTAAATCTTAATATATTTGAGCGATTGATTTTATACCCCTCAGTTGGGTAGTCATCTGGCTTTTGGTTTTCTTTTGGAGAAGTTGAGGCCCAGAGTGGCAGTTCTAGTTGGATCGATCGAGCCGTGAAGAGGAAGTGCTGGCGAAATTCTCGAAAATATTTGAGAGTTTGAATTTAATTTGGTGCTAATTCAAGAATAATTATTTAAAAATAACTAGTTTCATATCATTCTTCTTACCTTTTAATTTTGGGGACGAAATTCTTTTAGGGGGGAAAGAATGTAACATCCCAAAATTTTCGGTCATTTAAATTAGAATATTTAAATATGTTCTATATATATTATATTGGAAATATATTGGATTTTATATCGAATTTATTTTATAAAATTGAGTTCGAATATATATATTTATAAATATAATTAAAACGAGCTCAAAACGACGTGGTAGTTCGTAATTTACGATTTAAACTTCATTTGAATATACAAAATCTGATATAAGTCGGTATTCTGTGAAACAAGAATCCTTCGGATCGATTTGATAATAATTTTCTAATAAAAGAGAAAAATCGAGATTTCATCATATAAATTGTAATATGTGTCCAATTCAAATTTCCGAATAGTCGCTGTGGAATTTCGATGATAAACGATAACGTTTATTTAATGAATTTAGTACAGAATTTCTATATATATGGATATCGTTTAATTTGAAAATGTACTTCCTACCCTCTCTATCCTTTTCAACTATACACGCACGTCAGTCTACTCCCAGTTTAATATACGGTCATGTAACATTATCATTGTGCTGACAAAGAAACTCATTGACTATCAAGTCAAACTCCCTAGTTTGACATATGATCCACGGCTTGTAGTGTCTAATTTATAGCTTTATAAGCAGAAGAAAAAAAAGGAGAGAGATAATATTTTCTTTGCTTTAGTTCATTCAAAAACAACTATACGACAGTCCATGATTTTGGTCAATGCCAATGTTTAGGGGTCTTTCAATTTGGGATAATAGTCAGAAATGAATCCTTGCTAATTTGTCATATCTTTGTGGTCATTTTGAGTTATTGCATTTAAGCATTCATGCTTACGATCCGTTGTTTCATCTCTACACTTATGTGCACTAGTTGTTACATAAATAAATATTTTTCTTATGGTCAATATCTGCTTGTAGAAGAACAGAATCATTTTCAGCTTGAAGTTGCTTTACTCTTCCAACGCGTACGATTACGTTTCGGTTGTTTGAGTTTGCTAAGCAAATTATGCGTACTCTTCCAATGCATTCCAGCATTATTATAAAATACCAAAAACCTTAGGAGAGTTCCAAACAATCGGCACGTCCAAGACTATGAGCAGAAATTGGCATGATGTATTGTACCCCTGTGTTGTCTTTTCTGAGCTATTAGCCTGTTCCCTATTGTTTACACATGATTTTTCTTTTCTGCATTTCTTCTGCCTACAATGTTTATGATAGGAAATGTCAATACACCTATGGAAAGCACAGCTACACTGCCTACCCAAACCTAAGTCGTGATGCCCAAGCTTTCTGATGCCGTGTCCTCCGAACTATCGAAACCGTGGTGTCCAAGCCTCACTTCACTATATATATACACACGAGGCCCTTGTTCTTCTCATTTTAGAATTTATTCAGTGAGTTGAAAATGATAATCCACCTTTAAAGAAAGAGAGAGATAGAGAGAGAGAGAGAAAACTGTAAAGGTGCGGATCTGAAAGAGTAGGGTGCTGTGTAAAACGCGGTGGCAGCGCCGGTGTCTTCGGTCAGTTTCGATTAATGGTTGAAGTCCGGGTTCGTCACCTCAGGTGGGAAGGTTAGCATGGATCCAGGGTAGGGGTTCACGGAAACAGGGTGGAAAGGAGAGGTGATGACAGAGTTCATGAGGGCGTGCTGGTGATTTCCGGTGTCAAGGTGGAAGCTGGAGTTTCAGTCGATGTGGGCGGAGCAGTTCGTCGATGGCGGTGATGTTTGAATGGGTTATACTTTGTGTACTCCTGTAGGGTATGGACTAGAGAAGTCACTGGTGAGATTTATTTAGTGGTTCAACATGTATTTTGTGATGTCAGTATTTAATGGGAACATGGTGTAGTTATTGGAGCGGGATATTGTGAGAAAGGAAGGGAGAGGCTGTGTTTCAGATAGAGGGTGACTGAGTACATGCAATAGTGGATGTGAAGAGGGTATTTCGAAGTGAAGAAAAGAAGTTACGAAAGAAAAATACATAGTAGAAAAAAAACGTTGGGGGAAGTTCAAATACTAGACTGTTGCATTTGAACAAAGGTGGGTAAACCTTAACACGAGGTCACGAAGGCCTGTAGCAGGAGTATCCAATGTCAGTGTATAATGGAAAGATAGAAGTTGCAATATAGCAAGATGAAAAGAGGTGCGAGCTGTGTTCTTTGCGGATCAGGGAAGAACGGTACATGAGGAGAAGAAGTATAGCGGTAAAGTGGGGGTAGCAGCTATTGAATGCGAATTAAAGGGAGTGGGATGTGTCATGGGAAGTTTAAAAACGAAAAGAAAAAAAACAAGAGAGGGAAGGCACGATGGTATGGCTTCAGGAGGGTAAGAAGAGGATTTTATTTGGGAAGAAGGATCTGCATTGGGGGGTACGTAACGTGAATATGGGGCTTTATGGCCTTGGGCTTGCGGAAATATATATGAGGAAAAAATAAAATATAAGGGAACTTGCCAGTGGCATGTAACAGCAGAAGTTAAGGGGGAAGGGAAAGCCGGTTCTAACCTGAAAGCATCAACAAGCCGTGTGGTGATATTGTGATATGTCAATGGTAATTAGGGGTAACGCGTGAGGAGATTAATGTGGACAACGACGTGGATAATTAACAATAAAGGTAATTAATATAATTTATTTAATATTGGGATATTAATTAATTTTAACAAAATCATATATTTGATTTATGTATAATTTTTACATATCGTAACAGAATCCGACAAACCGGAGTGTGTTGGAACCACAGGAATGAGGACTACGAGATGGAATCGGTTTATCGACAATGGAGGCTATCAGGGTTTATTAAATTATGCTTAGAGTTGACTAAGTCAACTGTAGTAACTGAAGTGAATTTATTAAATTAATTTATTTAAATAAATGGTTAAGTAAAACATTTTTATAAATGTTGATATTTATTTAATCATAATTGAAGGGGAAAATCATGGGATTTAAAAGGTATTAATTTAGGTTTATGAAACGAGAAGGCTTATTTATAATAAAGTTATATTTTAAAGAAAAACATATTAATGATAATATAAGTTAAGTTTAAATTACGATTTAAAGCAAATTCTTATTTGAGATTCTATTTAACTGGATTTCTGAAATCCAAGATTTCGACGAATTTATGAACCCGAGTTTAGTGAATATTATTGCAAAGAGTTATTAGAAATGATTTTTTTTAAATGGAAATAAAAGCGGGGATATGAAATTAAAGAATTTGAATTTAACCAGAGATCGGTTGAGATGAATGGTTTTCTAAATATTGATCTGATATTGGTTTTGGCCTTTTGGGTTGATATTTAGGGGATTGTTTTCTTACTGATTTATGGTTAAGAACTGATGGAGATATGAAATGGAAATCAAACGAACATTCAAGTGTAAATTAGAGTAGTTAAACGAGATAAGAATAAAGATGAAATATAGATCCGTGATTTTAAATAAAAGATGATGTTTCATCAAGATAGAACTAAAATGGGATTTGTTTGATATTGGGAATAAATATCGGTTTTGGGTATTGCAACTGACATCTATCTTAAGATAAGAATGTTGTTGATCAAGGTCTGAGAGGCGATTAAAATACCCCAACATGAACAACTGCAGGATTGTCAGAGGATGATATTAGTTGTATTGGTGAAGGTGTTAAAAGTGATCTATTGTAGGAAATGACAGGGTAATGTTATTGGAAGAATTTGGAGATATATATAATGGGATTCGAAAAAAAGGGAATAAAGGAGGCTTAAGAATATGAAGTAATATTTCTATAGTAAGTGAAATAAAAGTAGTTTTGTGAAAATATAACGATATTTTCAGAAGTTAAGAAGATGGGATTTGAAATGAATTTATTATAAAATGGGAAATAACGATTATGGCATTCAAATAACGAAACCAAGGATATATCGTAACAATTGTTTAAAAAGATAAGTTGAAACAAATGTTTTGAAAGGATAGTTAACAAGAAACACTGGATAGGATTTTAAAATATTTTTCTATGTATATAAATAAATGATTTGAGAGTATTGATATATTAAAGCAGATACATTATTATTGATATACTATTTTAATAGCCAAGTGACGCTGTATACTGAACCAATGGTTTTATTTTATTGATTGTTTATTTTGATAGTTAAATAACCGACGATAAAAAATATTACCCAACGTGTTGTGTAATAACCCGTATTTTAATAACAAGATATAACACAAAACAAGGCAGAATTAAATAATAAAATCTGAATCAAGGGAAACGGGCTATGCCATTGCGTTCGTCTCGGAAAAATATGCGAAATAGAGTCCGAGTTTTCGAAAATCGGAGTCCGTATGACCTGATTAAGGCCCAACAAAGTTTTCAGAAAATTTCTAAATAAAAACAGATTTTCAAATTCAAATCTAAGCTTGGAAATTGGGCCAGTTGGGCCAAGGCGGGAAAATTCCCGCCACAGTACCCAAGTTGACAGCCCTGTCGACTTGGGAGTCGACTGGGCCTGACCAGGTCGACAGCCCTGTCGACTTGGCTGTCGACTTGGCTCAGACGCCCAGTCCTGCCTGGTGCACCATCTTGATAATGTGTTGAGCTAGAGGGCCAGATTCGATTTGGAGGGCTGAGATGAGAACTAGGGTTTAATCCTATGGTCTAAATCACTAGCCTAATCTATAAATAAGACCCTAACCTACCCTAAATCCTCATTAATCTATCCTACAACTAAACTATGGCAAAATCAATCCTCTCATGGCCTCCACTCTCTTCATAAATTCCTAAATCAATTTTCAAGAGATTCCCATGCATACAAGTGTATTTAGGCTTGTATGATCCTCTTTAGCTTGCATTAAAGTCTTGTTTCTCTATTGGCATCATAAAGGAGGAGTCTTGATCAAGTTTGCTTGCATTTTGGGGTTTTAATTAGTTGCATAAGGGGTTTCTTACATTTTCTATACTCATTTGAGTCTTCATAGCATTGTAAGCCTATTTCTACTCTTGTATTTCAACTATGAAGTTAATATGTTATGTTTCAAGTTTGAGTTTGGGGTTAATCATGATATGTGCTTTGATCTTATGATTTTATGCATAAGATTACTCTATGCATGTTAGTAAAGTCATTACCTTGGCTTTATGCATAGAAAGATATGATCTTTGGTTGGAAATGTTGCATAATGCAACTTTGAAACTCTCATAACCCTTGCATTAACATGCATATAATGTTATATGCATGTTACTAGCCCTTATCTCATGCTATCTATGGCCATGTTCCACCTATTTGCCAAGTTTGATGTTATGCATGCATATGAACCTTATGCAAGTTGAAACCATGTTATGCATGCATATGAACCTTATGCAAGTTGAAACCATGTTATGCATGCATATGAACCTTATGCAAGTTGAAACCATGTTAGGCATGCATATGAACCTTATGCAAGTTGAAACCATGTTATGCATGCATATGAACACTATGCAAGTTAAAATGATGTTATGCATGCTTATGAATATTTTGCAAGTTGATAACATGATATGCAAGTTTATGATCACATCTTTGTCTCACGCCACCATGTTTAACTTGTGGCTCCAACCCCTCTATGTCATGATTATGCCAAGTTCCCTCTTTCTATCCTTTATGCGCTTTTGCGATATGTAAGCGATGGGATTGCGTTTGGGATTGGGTAAACTTAAAAGACATAAAAACATAAGCTTGGGAATTTACCTATTAAGTTAGGTCTACCCATTGGGAATTTACCTATTAAGTTAGGTCTACCCAATTGCTTGAAAACTTGTAATGTGATGGACATGACACTTAGAAAACATGAGAATGGCCAACTCGAGGTTGGGTTGAGCTTGTAGCATAAACCTACCCGAAACCGACCGGCTTAACTAGTGGCTACAAGCAATAGGACCCAATGTGAGTAGTTGGTCATGTTGCAAGTAAGACCCGAGGTTAGACTAAGTTGTGGTGTAAACCTACCCGGACCCGCCCGGCCTAACTAGTAACCACAACAAGGTCTAATGTGAGAGGTTGGGTGCATTAAATTAATTAATGCCACATGGTAGGGTTAAGTCATGGACCGCTTGAATACTTAACCAATTAAACACGATGGGTTGGTAGGGTTAAGTCATGAACCTTGGGTACACTTAACCAACTTGGTACTTAGATGAGTTGGGTTAACCACGTTTAACCCATTCAGGAAACCCTAGTTTCGTGGTCCTTTGCACCAGTAACCCTCTTGGGTGTATCATGATACCCTAGGGACTAGGCTAGGGTGGGGCATGATTACTGGGATGACATGTAAGCGACCAAAACGACGGCTGTGTAGGTGCGCCGGTGTAGGTTCAGGCGGGCCATGGTCGTGCACATGGTCCGGAGTTGAAAAAGCAGGCACGGGCACCAGTAGGTTTAAACTGTGCGTGCTTGGTTTGTGTCAGGGGTTGACACCCTAGGACTTGATACACCCTAGGGTGGACCTAGCACAGTTTAGCTACACTTCATAGTGGGGCCGTATGACACCGACACTTGACGAGTTAGGCTGTAGGGAGCCGATTGACTAGTCCGTGCTAGTTGGACCTTGATTTAGGTCATTCATGATGGTGGGCCAAACTTGGGCCTGGGGATCACCTCTTGTTTACACTTGACACGACTTGTGATACTAGTACACTTGGTGCAAACCTCAATCTTGTTTATGCGGTACCACATTTGATCTATCTTGTTGACTTCTTACCATGCCAGTTATCATCCTATGACTCATCCTTGTTTATATATACTGTTAACTTTATTAGTTGTTGTACAATTGTAGATAGGACTTACCAGTCTTTTGACTGACCCATTTTCTTTCGCCTCTTTTCTTTCGTTTCCCCCCCCCCCCAGGTTTACAGGGCGGGAATACCAGCACTTAGCTTGGATCTTAGCTGCTTTTCTTGGATAGCTCATGTATGCTTCGGACTTGAGCTTGCTATGGTTTTCTACTTGGGGATAGCTACTTCATGTTTTCCTTTTCAGTTACAAGTTTTATGTTTCTAGACTTTGTTTATGGAAAATAATTAAGTACTGTGTTGTAACTTAACCTATGGTTTTGATATGCTAGCTTTTGTCCGCTGCTATACTTACTCTGTTTTTACTTATATGTTCTGTCTTGTGATATCTGCATGCATGATTACCTTATTTAAAAGCCCCTCCAAAGTCAGTGTCCTTGCAAGAGTGGCACTGGCGGAGGTGGGGTGTTACATTTGGTATCAGAGCATAAGGTTTACGAGATTGGAGCAAAAAGGGTTTTAAAGTTACCTTTAAAAGCTATTTTCAAAACCAATTAAGTATTTTTCCAAAGAAAAGTCTAGTTTATTTTGAAAGGCTATCCCCCAAGAGCCATAAGCACTATCCTTTGTTTCCCCGTTCTAAATCTATCTTTTCCTTTTTCAGCATGGCCGATCTCAATCTTCCTGAGGGAGTCACCATTCCCGGATGGTTCCGGAGGTACTTGGAAGCTAGGGGCAATAATGCAGGTCCAGCAACCACTCCCACTATCACTGAGGTTCCACCTCCTCCTCCTCAGCAACCACAAGCCGATTTCGCCAAGGTCTGCAAGGACTTCAAGGCCATGGGTGGCAAAAAAATTATTGGGACAGAGACTTTCGTGGAAGCAAGAAATTGGTTGAAGGAGACCGAAGATCTTTTTGCCATCTTTGATATAGAGGACCATAGAAAGGTTCTGTTGGCGGTTTGGCTACTAAAGGAGGAAGCTTCTTATTGGTGGGAGGTCACCAATGCTACAAGGCCCGTAGAAACCTGGGCCGACATTAGGGCAAGGTTTGGGCTTAAGTTTCTATCATTTGCAGAGGCAAATTTGCAACTAGAGAAGTTCATAGCTTTGAAGCAAGGAGACATGACAGTGAGAGAGTATGTGAATAAGTTCAACCAGCTTGCCCGATTCGGTTTGGACATGGTCAATACTCCCGAGAAGAAGGCTCTACGTTTTGCACGAGGGTTAAATGAGCCATTACAAGGTCTAGCTATGTCACGCATACCCATGGGGGCCACTTTCGAGAGCCTGGGAGACATGGCATTGCTGCAGGGAGAGGATAAGAATGGGAAGAAGGAAGTCAAGCCCAATGAAACTCAGCCTAAGAAGACAGACTCCAAGTGGGGAGGGAATCAGAGTAATCAGAACAACAAGAACAACAAGAACAACAAGGGCAACAAGAACAAGGCAAAGGACACAAGAAAGTGCCACTTCTGTGGGATTGTTGGGCATGTAGCCAAGGACTGTAGGAAGAAGAAAATGAAATTGGGTGGATGCTTTCATACAGGGGCATGGACAAACTCAGCGCGCAGGTTCATCTGGAGGGCAAGTGCATGCTCTCAACACCGCTCCAGTTCAGGACCGAGGTACTATTTCTGTGGAAAGTCTTGTTTATATTTCTGGTTTTCCTGTTCGCACTTTGTTTGATTCTGGCGCATCACATACCTTTATTTCCTCTGATGTTGTTGGAAGTTTGCACCTAAGTACTAGTCTTGTTGAGGATCCCGTTAGTGTTTCAAATCCGATTGGGGGTTCAGCCCATTTGTCTATGATCTGTATGGATTTGAGGATTTCTATCTTGACCGTAGAATTCTCGTGTGATGCTTATGTTCTTGGGTTCACGGGATACGGGTTGATCTTGGGCATGGATTGGTTGTCCCGCTATGGAGCCATTCTCGATTGTGAGCATAGGGTGGTGAGACTCATGACTCGCCTTGGCAATACCCTAGAGATTTCTTACAACCCGCTAGATCCCGTCATGCTATGTTATCTTGAATCTCTTGACTCGTCTATCGATGATCTACAATCTGTAAGGGTGGTTCGAGAATACCCTGATGTTTTTGAATAAGTTAAGGGGTTACCCCCTAAGCGAGAGATAGATTTCCGCATTTATCTGGTTGATAATGCTAAGCCAGTCTCCTTACCAGTTAGGCACATGGCCCCGCGGGAAAGGAGAGAGCTCAGTAAGCAAATCAAGGAGCTTCTTGAGAAGAATTTTATTAGGCGAAGCATTTCCGAATGGGGTGCTCCTGTGGTGTTCGCTACTAAGGCGGACGGCTCGCTTCGTCTATGTGTTGATTATCGAGAGCCGAACAAGCTGACCAAGAAGAATAGGCATCCATTACCGAGGATAGATGACCTCTTCGACCAGCTTGTTGGTGCTTCTGTTTTCTCTCAGCTTGATTTAGCCACCGGATTTCATCAGCTTAGAGTGGTCGAAGACAGCATTGATAAGACTGCATTTAGGACTCCAGACGGATTCTTTGAATGGCTTGTCATGCCATTCGGCTTGACTAATGCACCCGCCTACTTCGTAGATTTGATGAGTAGGGTGCTCAGGGAGTTCCTTAACAAGTTTGTTGTTGTCTTCGTGGATGATATTCTGATCTTTTCAAAAGACGAGGAAGAACATGCTAGACACCTCAAGGAGGTGATGGATACGCTTAGAGCCCATCAGTTGAAAGCCAAGTTCTCCAAATGCCACTTTTGGAGAAAAGAAGTCCGATTTCTTGGGCATATAGTTTCTAAGCAGGGTATAGCTGTGGATCCCGCGAAAGTGGTTGCAGTTCAAGACTGGAAGACTCCTAAGAATGCAACCGAAGTGCGAAGCTTTCTCAGTTTGGCAGGCTACTATAGGAAGTTCATTAGAGACTTCGCTAAGATTTCGGCCCCTCTCACTAGATTGACGAAGAAGAACTTAGTCTTTGCATGGGACTTAGAGTGTGAGCTTGCTTTTCAAAGGCTCAAGAGGGCCCTTACCACAGCTCCAGTTTTGGCATTACCCGATGGCGGTAAGATGTTTACCGTGTATACCGATGCATGTGGCACAGGGTTAGGCGCTGTTCTAATGCAGGTAGGAAGGGTGATATGTTATGGGGGTAGGCAACTTAAAGTTCATGAGAAGAACTATCCCACTCATGACTTGGAGTTAGCAGCGATTGTCTTTGCACTCAAATCCTGGCGCCACTATCTTTTAGGCGAAAGGTTTGAGTTGTACACTGATCACAAATCACTCAAGTATCTCTTCTCGCAGAAAGATCTGAATCTTAGGCAGCAAAGGTGGATGGAATTCTTGGCATCTTATGACTTCGAGATAGCTTATACCCCTGGCAAGGGTAATGTTGTGGCTGATGCACTAAGCAGAAAAAGGTTGGCTTTGAGTCCCTTGTTTGTTGAGATGAAGAGCCTAGAGTTCCTGGCAACCTTTGATTTCACGACAGCAGTTGAGTCGATGACAGGATCGTTAGCATCTCTCGAGCTTAGACCCACACTTCTTGATCAAGTAGGGACTTCGCAGAAGGAAGACCCACAGATAGTGGAGATCATGGATAGGTTGATTCGTGGTGAGACGTCTAGTCACCTTGCTAGATATACTATTGATGACAAGGGTTGGCTAAGGCGTGATGGAAGACTCTGCGTGCCACAAGTGGGAGACTTGGTGCATAAAGTTCTCGAAGAAGCACATCACTCAAAGATGACTATACATCCTGGTGGAGATAAGATGTATAGGGATATGAAGCGCATTTTCTTTTGGCCTGGAATGAAGAAGGATGTGGCAGACTATGTTTCAAAGTGCATGGTGTGCCAACAAGTGAAAGCTGAGTCGAAGAAACCCGGTGGGCTATTACATCCATTGGAGGTCCCGCAATGGAAGTGGGAGAGCATCTCTATGGACTTTGTGGATGGATTGCCTAGATCAAGAAAAGGGAATTCGAGCATATGGGTCATCGTTGATCGACTTACGAAGAGAGCTCACTTTATCCCAGTAAAGAGCAAAAGGACTGCATCATGGCTGGCATCTGTTTACCTTCGAGAAATAGTGAGATTGCATGGGGTTCCTTCTAGCATAGTCAGTGATCGTGACCCAATCTTCACTAGCCAATTCTGGAATAGTTTGCAGGAAGCAATGGGTACGCAATTGAATATGAGTACAGCCTATCACCCCCAGACGGATGGCCAAACCGAAAGGGTGAATAGAGTGCTAGAAGACCTTCTGAGGCTTTGTGTTCTTGATTTTGGTGGTACTTGGGAAGACCACCTTCCTCTTGTGGAGTTTGCTTACAACAATAGCTATCAAGCTAGCATAGGGATGGCACCATTTGAAGCTTTATATGGGAGGCCGTGTAGGTCACCATCTTGTTGGTGGGAGACAACAGATAAGCTTGTACTTGGGCCCTATATGATACGAGACACATCTGAGAAAGTTGAATTGGTGAGAAGACGGATGAAAGCGGCCCAAGATAGACAGAAATCCTATGCTGATAAGCGAAGGACAGATTTGGAGTTCGAAGTTGGAGACATGGTTTTCGTGAAGGTTTCTCCTTTGCGTAATGTGGTTCGCTTCGGAGCAATTGGGAAGTTGGCACCCAGATTCGTAGGACCCTTCCCTATCATAGAGAGAATTGGGAAGATGGCTTATAAAGTGCAATTGCCCGAGAAGCTGTCCGGAGTGCATAATGTCTTTCATGTCTCGCATCTCCGAAAGTGCCTACATGAGTCCACTGAGGTGGTTGAACCTAGCATTCTTGAAGACGTGGAAGTAGAGAAAGAGGCAACCTTGAGGAGAGCTCCGATTCGTATCTTGGGAACGGAGATCAGAAAGCTAAGGAATCGAGAGGTCAAATTGGTGAAAGTTCAGTGGAGTGAAGCCAAAGAGGATGCAACTTGGGAGACAGAGGAGAAGATGCTTAGGCTTTATCCATTCCTTTTTGAGGGTACATTCTCGACCTCTTTTCCCTCTTTAGCATATCTTTCTTTTGCTATCCATGTTTATCCTGTTTATCTTGTAACTTCGTCATGAGAACCTTAGGTAGGAACCTCTTGGATGAAACATGTATTTGAAACATGTTATGCTTGATGGTTACAAGTGGTTGCAAGTGTTTGCAAGTGGATACTCGTGGATGCATGATACACAATAGGCACTAAGATCGGCTCACACACCTTCATATTGCATATGCATGAGTGCTTATACTTATTCATGGCTGAAACTTGTTGTGTTATCTCATGGATGTTGCATATGGATGAATGTTATGTGCACTCATGTAGAAATTATAAAATTAGGCTAGGAATTTGCATACATATGGACGCATTTCACTAGCATACTTCGCATTAAGGAGGTGTACTGAATCAGTAACCGCCTGATTTTCGCATTAGATAAGTACATATACACACACCTTTGCATATGATCATACAGCATTTAGAAATTGTTAAGGACAATGGTTACTCGTGGATGATGTGGTGAGTAGATGGATGATGGATGGTAGGACACGTTCTTCCTAACTTGGAGATTTCGGGGACGAAATCCTTTAAGGAGGGGAGAATGTAATAACCCATATTTTAATAACAAGATATAACACAAAACAAGGCAGAATTAAATAATAAAATCTGAATCAAGGGAAACGGGCTATGCCATTGTGTTCGTCTCGGAAAAATATGCGAAATAGAGTCCGAGTTTTCGAAAATCGGAGTCCGTATGACCCGATTAAGGCCCAACAAAGTTTTCAGAAAATTTCTAAATAAAAACAGATTTTCAAATTCAAATCTAAGCTTGGAAATTGGGCCAGTTGGGCCAAGGCGGGAAAATTCCCGCCACAGTACCCAAGTCGACAGCCCTGTCGACTTGGGAGTCGACTGGGCCTGACCAGGTCGACAGCCCTGTCGACTTGGCTGTCGACTTGGCTCAGACGCCCAGTCCTGCCTGGTGCACCATCTTGAGAATGTGTTGAGCTAGAGGGCCAGATTCGATTTGGAGGGCTGAGATGAGAACTAGGGTTTAATCCTATGGTCTAAATCACTAGCCTAATCTATAAATAAGACCCTAACCTACCCTAAATCCTCATTAATCTATCCTACAACTAAACTATGGCAAAATCAATCCTCTCATGGCCTCCACTCTCTTCATAAATTCCTAAATCAATTTTCAAGAGATTCCCATGCATACAAGTGTATTTAGGCTTGTATGATCCTCTTTAGCTTGCATTAAAGTCTTGTTTCTCTATTGGCATCATAAAGGAGGAGTCTTAATCAAGTTTGCTTGCATTTTGGGGTTTTAATTAGTTGCATAAGGGGTTTCTTACATTTTCTATACTCATTTGAGTCTTCATAGCATTGTAAGCCTATTTCTACTCTTGTATTTCAACTATGAAGTTAATATGTTATGTTTCAAGTTTGAGTTTGGGGTTAATCATGATATGTGCTTTGATCTTATGATTTTATGCATAAGATTACTCTATGCATGTTAGTAAAGTCATTACCTTGGCTTTATGCATAGAAAGATATGATCTTTGGTTGGAAATGTTGCATAATGCAACTTTGAAACTCTCATAACCCTTGCATTAACATGCATATAATGTTATATGCATGTTACTAGCCCTTATCTCATGCTATCTATGGCCATGTTCCACCTATTTGCCAAGTTTGATGTTATGCATGCATATGAACCTTATGCAAGTTGAAACCATGTTATGCATGCATATGAACCTTATGCAAGTTGAAACCATGTTATGCATGCATATGAACACTATGCAAGTTAAAATGATGTTATGCATGCTTATGAATATTTTGCAAGTTGATAACATGATATGCAAGTTTATGATCACATCTTTGTCTCACGCCACCATGTTTAACTTGTGGCTCCAACCCCTCTATGTCATGATTATGCCAAGTTCCCTCTTTCTATCCTTTATGCGCTTTTGTGATATGTAAGCGATGAGATTGCGTTTGGGATTGGGTAAACTTAAAAGACATAAAAACATAAGCTTGGGAATTTACCTATTAAGTTAGGTCTACCCATTGGGAATTTACCTATTAAGTTAGGTCTACCCAATTGCTTGAAAACTTGTAATGTGATGGACATGACACTTAGAAAACATGAGAATGGCCAACTCGAGGTTGGGTTGAGCTTGTAGCATAAACCTACCCGAAACCGACCGGCTTAACTAGTGGCTACAAGCAATAGGACCCAATGTGAGTAGTTGGTCATGTTGCACGTAAGACCCGAGGTTAAACTAAGTTGTGGTGTAAACCTACCCGGACCCGCCCGGCCTAACTAGTAACCACAACAAGGTCTAATGTGAGAGGTTGGGTGCATTAAATTAATTAATGCCACATGGTAGGGTTAAGTCATGGACCGCTTGAATACTTAACCAATTAAACACGATGGGTTGGTAGGGTTAAGTCATGAACCTTGGGTACACTTAACCAACTTGGTACTTAGATGAGTTGGGTTAACCACGTTTAACCCATTCAGGAAACCCTAGTTTCGTGGTCCTTTGCACCAGTAACCCTCTTGGGTGTATCATGATACCCTAGGGACTAGGCTAGGGTGGGGCACGATTACTGGGATGACATGTAAGCGACCAAAACGACGGCTGTGTAGGTGCGCCGGTGTAGGTTCAGGCGGGCCATGGTCGTGCACATGGTCCGGAGTTGAAAAAGCAGGCACGGGCACCAGTAGGTTTAAACTGTGCATGCTTGGTTTGTGTCAGGGGTTGACACCCTAGGACTTGATACACCCTAGGGTGGACCTAGCACAGTTTAGCTACACTTCGTAGTGGGGCCGTATGACACCGACACTTGACGAGTTAGGCTGTAGGGAGCCGATCGACTAGACCGTGCTAGTTGGACCTTGATTTAGGTCATTCATGATGGTGGGCCAAACTTGGGCCTGGGGATCACCTCTTGTTTACA
Organism: Allium sativum; assembly: GCA_030737875.1. Lineage (NCBI taxonomy): Eukaryota > Viridiplantae > Streptophyta > Magnoliopsida > Asparagales > Amaryllidaceae > Allium > Allium sativum. The sequence continues at coordinate 659,135,937 of CM060920.1, forward strand.
CTTGACACGACTTGTGATACTAGTACACTTGGTGCAAACCTCAATCTTGTTTATGCGGTACCACATTTGATCTATCTTGTTGACTTCTTACCATGTCAGTTATCATCCTATGACTCATCCTTGTTTATATATACTGTTAACTTTATTAGTTGTTGTACAATTGTAGATAGGACTTACCAGTCTTTTGACTGACCCATTTTCTTTCGCCACTTTTCTTTCGTTTCCCCCCCCCCCCCAGGTTTACAGGGCGGGAATACCAGCACTTAGCTTGGATCTTAGCTGCTTTTCTTGGATAGCTCATGTATGCTTCGGACTTGAGCTTGCTATGGTTTTCTACTTGGGGATAGCTACTTCATGTTTTCCTCTTCAGTTACAAGTTTTATGTTTCTAGACTTTGTTTATGGAAAATAATTAAGTACTGTGTTGTAACTTAACCTATGGTTTTGATATGCTAGCTTTTATCAGTTGCTATACTTACTCTGTTTTTACTTATATGTTCTGTCTTGTGATATCTGCATGCATGATTACCTTATTTAAACGCCCCTCCAAAGTCAGTGTCCTTGCAAGAGTGGCACTGGCGGAGGTGGGGTGTTACATGTTGGTACGGAAAGATCGGGATTGAATTTATATTCGAAAACTATTCCAACAAATGAATACGAAACATGGAAGATGATAATCGAGATGGAGTTATTGAAGACCATATACCTTCTGGAATGAAAGAACTATTATTAGATTTCTCTAGCTGATCCCTAGAGGTATTTGACAGTGATTCTATCGTGATTGAAATCTACATATTACAAGGAGCACTCGCTACTAATCCATAGGGTAATTCAAGGATGTAGTAGGATGGTGCCTTCGGTTTGTCCAGTCCCAGGACAACTTGTATGGACGAGTGTTAGATAGAGTATTTCCAAAGGAATCACGTACGATGATTTCCTCAAATGTATTTTTGTTAGTGGCGGAGAAGACACCTTCTCTTTGCTTAACGACTAGTATTTTTTGTGGACGTCAATTAGTGATATCTGGCGGATCTGATGATGCGACATTCAAAGTGAATGGTGGCCAGATGTTCCAAAAGTCGATTATAAACTTAAGCCTCAACAACTGGGAAATGTCAAAAATCGGGCAGACAACATGGCTATGTGGGTCGTCCCATTAGAGTGTATAATCACCTATCTAGAGAAATTCCTTTTGCTTCTTTAATCTATCGATGTTGTCCCTTTCCGGAAACGATGGTTTGAGCCCAACCGTTGGTGATATACATTCGATACACTCAAGCGAAATGAGTGGTCAGTCATGTGTGGCCGGTTTGCAAGACATTCTTGTGTAACCCAGTGTATTCCCATCTAGAGATACACTATCGGCAGGTGGTTTCGTACCTTGTCATAGTCGGAATCCAATCTCTAATAAGCGTCCGCGGTTTTGTTTGTATACTATATACGTGGAGCGTGAGATGCAAGCGTTCTGCTTATTTGTATTTAGACACTATTATAATATCAGAAGATATATATATGATTTCAAAAATGTTTTGTGTTGTAGTAAGGTAAAAACCGTTCGTGTTTATGTGTGGGCTGGTCATACTATTATCTTTTTCTCTCAAAAAGGATTTTGAACCTTAAAATTAATATGGGTGTTATTTAAACTTAGCGAGTTTTTCTCACTCTGGTTCACCGAACTGACCTGGTATTTGAAATGCTCGGGTTAGACCGGGTTGTACAGGTTCAGGTTATCGGGTGTTGTGGAGTCCAATGATGAGCTGAAGATATTTAGACGCATTACATTATCTAGTATTATTCCGCTGTGTGATGTATATGAGGACAGATTATTATAACTTTCCCGGTGTACTGATATACTATGATGATTGTAAATATTATTTCAAGCACTCAATAAAAGTTATTTCTATATTATATTTTGTTCCGCTGCGATGTGAGACTCTCTGATGTGTTGACTCATCTTATTCTTCTATTCTAACTTTCTTTCTTTCTTATCTCACCCTCTGACGTCTTTCTCCTAGCTTTCTGGGGTTTTCGGCACTATAGTTTTAGACAAAAGATGTATAAATGTCTGGATTCAAGTATCAAAATTCTCGAGATGCTACAATTTGTGTATAGGATTTTATGTTAAATCAAAGTTATAAACCAAGTTTATAAGTGAAGCGATGGTTCTAAATGTGACATTTAATTAAATGTTAAGTTAAGTAACCATTATGGTTAAAAGAAAGGATATATTTGAACTTTACAATAGAATCTAAATTAAAATATGCAATGATTGAGCGAAGAACTTGGTAAAATGGATTATTATATAGTCCAAATTATAAATGGGATCGTATGAGGACATTTTAAAGTAGAACAGTAAGTGCTTAAGTAAGCTAATTAATTAATCAACGAATTAAGTGAACATAGTACAACTGAAGGGATTTTCAAAAAGTAAGAATATGATTTATAAAACCATATTTTGAATAAAATAGAAAACATGAGTGGTTGATATTATAAGTGATATCGGTTTTGAGTTATGAATTATTATCTGTCTCAAGATAAGATTGTCGTCGACCAAGGTCTGAGAGGTAATTAGAATACCCCAACTTGAACGACTTCGCTATTATCGAGAGATTATATTAGTTTATAACGGTAAAGAAGATTCCGTAAAAGAAATATTCCAAAGAAAGGTAATACAAAGGGATTTTGTGAAATATAACAACATTTCAAGATAAAGGAAAAAAGGGAATGAGTTGGGTAAAAATATGGATTATGTTTTCAAGTAATGAAAAGAAAAGATAATTATTAAGATAAGTTATCAAATCAATTTTAAATCGATGAAATGGGTTAAATAAAAACGGATTTGAGCGGCCAAAGTACTGATCTATTGTTTGAGTTGATAGTGAAAACCCCGACTATCAATAACTATTATTTGGGCCTTTTGACGAGTTAGTTCGAAGAAACCGGGATGGGAACAAGACCCAAAACCACTTCGAACCAACTGTGCGTTTGAAAACTAATCCGCAGAAAAATGGAGCATTGAAGACCGTGGATCTTCATGAGCGAAAGAACTACTCGTTGAATTTCTCTGACTTGCAACCAAAGTTATTTCGATAGTGATTCTGTCGTGATTGAAATCTTCGGATTTGCAAGGACTTATTGCTACCAATCTATAGGGTGACTCCTAGAATGTGGTAGGAGGGTGCTTCGATTTATTCTATTCCTGGATGATTGGTATGGACGAATGTCTGACAGAGTATTTCCTTAAGAGTCACGTACGTTGATTTTACAAATATACCAAGTTGGGTGACAGAGAAGTTCTCTTGCTTAACACCAGAGTATATTTGTGGACGTCAATAAGGGATTTGACAGATCTGACGATGTGGCATTCAAAGATATAATGTGTTCTTTGAGAGATAATCGTGATCTCAAGCTTCGTCAACCGAGAAATGACAGAAATCGGGCAAGCAGCATGGCTATGTGGTTCATTCCCATGAGGGTATATCGTCACTGATCTAGAGAAATTTCTTATTTGTTCTTCTTTCACTTTGTATCTCCCGGGAAACGGTTATGTTGGATCCAACCGTTGTTGACAATGTATTCGATACACTCAAGCTAAATGAGTGGTCAGTCATGTATGGCCGGATTACAAGATGTTTTTGTTGAACCCCAATGTATCATCTCTAGAGTATACTGATCGAAATGTGGTCCCATACCTTGTTATTTTGGAAATCAAAACTCCAATACGAACCATGTGTTTTTTGATTATATATTAAATATGTGGAACGTGAAATGCAAGCATTTTGCTAGATGGTTATTTATTTGTGATTTGATAGACATTATTATAATATCACGGATTTTGATATATCAAAAATATTTTGGGTTATCATGAGGTAAAAACCGTCCATGTTTATGTGTGGACTGGTCTTACGATTATCCTTTTCTTTCAGAAGGATTTTCTAAAGTTAAATAAGATGTTTGCTATATGAATTTATCGCTGAAAGTATTCCAGACTAATTCGGGTGAATTTTGCTTTAGTTCAAATGTGCTCGGGTCAGACCAAGTATATTGTCAGGTTAGATTTTGTGGGAACTTCAGAAGAGGAGCTGGAGTCGAGACGTATATCTATATATATGGTATTAGTTTATTATTCCGTTGTTTGTGATGTATTGAATCACATGTATACTCTAATGCTATAATATATATATATATTGTTTTCTTTATAAAGAGTTTTGTTATATTATATTTTATCCATTCCGTTGTGAGACTCTGATCTTCTTATTCTTCTATTCTAATATTTCTTCCTTTCTTTTCTCACCCTCTAACTTCTTTCTATTAACAATCCGGGTTTTCGATACTTGGGTTTCTGGCAAGTAATACAAGTTTATGTATTATTGTTGAAATTCAAGCGTCGAGTTTTCCGCTAGGTCGTTACATAGACCTGTTTGTAAACCCATCCTGGCGTGGAGCCAATGATCCCCAATGGTGTCTATTCTTGTTAAGCCAGTTTGAGGTTTGGATATGTAAACTCTTGTTTTTGTAATCTCTTGTAATTCTCTCATGTGGAATCAAATCTCTCTCTTTATGACTGGACGTACACTATCTCGATGATAGTGGAACCAGTATAAATATTGTGTGTCTCTTTGTTTCTCTGTTATGGTTATTTACTATTTGTTTGATGTAATAGAATAATTGCTATCAGATTAGATTAATGTTCAATTGGCAAATCTAAATCCTGTTTATTGTGCTTCCGCATTTGTGCAATCTTCTCGCACAACAACACCATAGGTCTTTTGACTTAATGCATCTGCAACTATATTTGCCTTTCTTGGTAGGGATGACAATGGGGTGGGGCGGGCGCAGGTAGTACCACCCCATCACCCGCCCCGTTGGGTGATTTTTTGCCCCGTGCCCACCCCATACCTGCACGGGTACCCATTAAACAGGTTTTAAACAGGTTGCGGGTAATGGCGGGTATTCATGGGTGTCCATTATATTTATTCAATTTATATTTTAGCCGTTTATTGAAATTATTCAAAAGTACATTTGGTTAAAAAAAAATCAATGCTCAAATGCTAACCTCAAAATACTAATGCATATTTAAACCGACATCCAGAAAAGAAGAGACAACAACAGAAGTATCCATCAAAATATCAACAACCAATTATAAATTGTTGAGTAAAAGAATGCATATAAATACCAAACAGCCAACAACAATGTTTTTTGTATTGACTATTGATAATAAATCACGTTCAATACAGGCACGAATACCCACGGATATGGATATCTTGCTATCCGTACCCTCCCCATTAATTAACGGATATTAAAAATACCCATTTATTTTACCCATGGATACCCAATTGACTATCCGTTTCATATCCATGATGGATTTTACCCATGGATAACCGTGGGTACGGATTTTTTTGCCATCCCTATTTCCTGGGTGATAATGCAGTGTAAAATCATAATCTTTTAAAAATTACATCCACCTTCTTTGTCTCATATTTAATTCTTTTTAAGAGAACAAAAATTTTAAACTCTTAAACGCAATGTAAACATGTAATTTTTCTCCATAAAGGTAATGCCTCCAAATTTTTAAGGAAAACACAATCGCGGCCAATTCCGAGTCATGAGTTGGATAATTGGCTTCATGGGGCTTTAATTAACGAGAGCCATAAGCAATAACTTTGCCCTCCTGCATTAGTACGCATCCTAATCCTTATTTGCATGCATCAGAATATACTTTATTTGGGACTCTGTTCCTTGGAAAAGACAGAATTAGTGCCTCGGTCAATCTTTTCTTTAAGGTTTCAAATGATATCTCACATTTTTCATCCCAAATAAAATTGGTCTCCTTATGAATTAGTTTTGTTAATGAAGATGCTATCTTTGAGAAATCTTGAGTAGACCTTCGGTAGTAATCAGCTAGTCCTATAAAACTTCAAACTTCTGTTGGTGTTGTTGGAGGGTTCCATTTCAACACCGCCTCAACCTCTGATCGGTCCACTCCTATTCCATTCCTTGAGACAACATGTCCAAGAAATTTTAATTCCTCCAACCAAAATTCACATTTACTTAATTTTTCATATAGCTGATGTTCTTTTAGTGTTCGAAGGCATAAACGCAAATGGAATTCATGTTCCTACTTTCTCTTAGAGTAGATAAGAATATCATCAATAAACACAATAACAAAATGATGAAGATGTGGATAGAACACACGATTCATTAGATCCATGAATACTGCTGGAACGTTGGTAAGGCCAAAGGCATCACCAAGAATTCATAGTGTCTATACCGTGTTTGGAAAGCTATCTTTGGAATATCTTCTTCTTTTATTCTTAATTGACGATACCTAGATCTTAAATCAATTTTCGAAAATACTGTAGCTCCTTGAAGTTAATCAAATAAATCATCGACCCGAGGTAATGGATATTTGTTCTTAATTGATACCTTATTAAGTTCTCGATAATCTACGCATAAACGAAACATTCCATCGCGCTTTTTTACAAACAACACTGGTGCTCTCCAAGGAGATTTATTAGGTCTATTAAATCCTTGGTTCTCCTTCTCCTTAATTTGTTTCTTTAATTCTTGATTTTCTTCAAGAGACGTACGATGCTTTAGCAATAAGAGTGGTACTAGGGATTAAGTCGACACAAAATTCAGTTTCTCTTTTTGGTGGTAATATTAGTATTTCCTGAAAAACTTTTTTAAATTCCTTTACTATCAGGATTTGATCCACCATTTGACCCTTATCCTCAATATTGAAATGAGCAATATAACCAGATATAAAAGCATCTTCAACTTTATCACATAAATAAACACAGATTTCATGTTCTCGAATTGTCAAACTTATGGTATTGTTGTGACAATTCAAGATGGCTTGATGTTTTGAAAGGCAATCCTTCCAAAGGATTATATCAAAATATTCCATTGGGAAGATAATTAAATTGGCCACCATATCCTTACCTTCAATGTTAAAGATACACTGTCTACATATATTCTTAAGTTTAGTTCTCCCTCCTACCACACTGTCTATTATCAAAGGGTTCGATAGTTGCTCAATAGGAAATCCTATCTTAGTAGCAAGTATTTCAGATATGAGAGAAAGTGTGGCACCAATATCGAATAAAATTCTAGCTTGAAATTCAAAAAGAAACACGGTACCTTCTACTTGAGCTTGTTCAGAAACAACGGCATATACACGTACTTGTTGCCCCTATTGTCCTTCCTCGGCTTCTTGCAATTCTGAATAATGTGCCCAGGTTCATTGCAATTGTGATACACGATTGCCTTTGTATGGTTTGGTGAAATGTGTCCTGTTTCCTTGCACCGGTAACATCTCCTCACTTTGTCAGGCTCCTTTTCTTGTCGCGTCAGTCCTTTTCCTTCATCATTTGGTTTATTCTTTTTCTCATCTGGTTTCTTTTGATTGTCGGAAAATTTGTTTGGTTTCCTTTTATTTGAAACCTTCCTTTCTTGCTGGAACTGAAGATAATCTTCTTTTAGATTTAAAGCTTCAGCTACTATCATCTCATAAGTTTTGCATCTATCACCAATAACATGTCTTCTTATGGGACAAATTAATCCCTTCGCAGATCGTCTAGCACGCTTTTGAGGTGTATCAATTAAATGATTTCCAAATCGAGATAGTGCTTCAAACTTATTTCGATATTGGGCTACTGACATACCTTCTTGAGTAAGATTTTGAAATTTTGTCTCCATCTTCTCTCTCTCACTCTCCGGGAAATACTTATCCAAGAAATTTTCCTTAAATTCTTCCCATGTCGTTTGTTCCATCTTATCTGGACTAGTAGTTGTTCGAACTGGATCCTACCAATTTTGAGCTTCCTCTGATAATTGAAAGGCTACCAACTTCCTCTTGTCGACTTCATTACATTCCAGAATTTTGAATATATCCTCTAGATGTTGAATCCATTGCTCTGCCTTAACTGGATCTGCATCTCCAACAAATTTTTTTGTTTCCAAACTTTAGAAACGGCTGTTTGTTGAAGAAACTTGTTCCATTTGCTTGCTAAAAGATGTAAACAATTGCATAGCATTTGTTTGTCAGAAGACTAAGCCTTTTCACTTTGAGTTGTCGAGTTATTTTGATTTGTCATGACCTTAAAAAAATCTTGTTATGGTTACGGATGAAATACACCTTCGGTTATAAAGAATATCTAATGACATACTCAAGTCATGAACACACAAACATGTTATATTACTTATAACCCTTACTTACAAACAAAATTTGGGTGTTTATCCACAACCTCCCCAAAATATAGATATTCATTCATACTACTTGGTATGTTAACTAATACTTAACTTCCTATTTCATATTTAATCTATCACTATTATTTCCTTTGATGAAGAAGGTCCCATTTTATCCTCTACTACTCGAGAAGGTCCAGTGTATTCTTGAGTGGTTTATAATAGTTTTGGACTCAAAATAGATACTACAACATTTCTGGAATGCTATGAAAGGTTCTAGGAACATCAGAGTACTCCATAAATAATTCAGTGAAAAGATAGTGTTTCAGAATGCTATGAAAAGTTCTGAAATTCAGTTTTTCAGCTAGTTTTTTGGCAAAATGTTTGATGCTATTTCTCTGTGATAAAAGTAGTTTTTGACTCCGCAAGAAGCTTTCTTAGTCAATTTAATAACCATGAAAATAAAACCCTTAAAACTATTTATCAATTTTATATATAATTCAATAATACAAGGCATTTTTAACATGTCCATTTTAGGCAGATTTTTATCTGACTTTGTGTCCAGTTTTCGGGTGCACAGACTATCAAATTAGAAAAGGTGGTCAGAGAGATATTGTAGGCCTTTGAGTTAGCTTTCCAGATTGATAAAGAAATCAAATTTTCATCAAGAATTGCAAAAGTTATGTCCAGAATACCGAACATCATTTTCAGGGGTTCAAGACCAATCACTCATTCCTAAATTTCACAATTTTTCTTCAAAATATGAAATGAATACAAGAATTTAAATAGTTTTTCTCACCTTAGAATTGAAGATTGATCTTGTTTTATTCTCTTGGCTTCTCCTAAACTTTTCCGCTTTATCTTATCTTATTTTTTTTTTTTTGTGAATGCATGAAAGAAGTAAACATTTCCACCCTTTATAAAGTATTTTTCAAGGCTATTTTGGTAATTTAGTTTTGGACATTTGTCCATCTTATCTTTATGCAAGCTTTAGGATGTAGACACATGCCTCCTTAGGTGTCTTCAGATGTTTCTACACATGGACACCTAATGTGTTTATGTGTCTTTACGTTATTTACTTACAAGACATGTGTACCATTCATTTGATGACACGTGTCACTATCATTTTAAGTCATTTTTCATATCTATGTATTATGTATATATTTATATGTATATATTCATATATGTGTGTATTCATTATAATTAAATAATTGAATTGGATTGAATTAATATATTCAAAATTTCTAGAAACTATTTCATACCCGGTTTTTGGGTTAGTCTGTTACAATTTAACCGGGTGTGCAGTGTCACGCTGCACATCCGTTTCCTCTATAAAAAAAACTATCGCTGGACTCGGACACTATGGTATAGTAATTTGTTTCTATTTAATCTTTGATACCGATTTCGTGTGTTTGCAACGATATTGCTAATGTTCTTTGAAACATTCATATCTTTACTGTTTTATCAGACTGCAACACTTTAACAGGAGTATTAAAATGTTTTTCAATCATGAAAATAAATTTAATCACTGGAATATGTGTTTCAGACTTAGATTTAAAAAATAAATCCATATGTATCTTGAGAATGTATCAACAATGGATATATAATATTTATAACCAAAATCTGAACATATGAATAATGAACCCCACAAATCTATAACACACTACACCAAAACAGGTGATTCCCAACGAGTATAACCGTCGCAAACAATTTCAGCAACGCTTATTAGTGTTGCTATGGAGGGGTGGCAAATTAGTACCAACGCTTATAAGCGTTGGTAGATTTTCTGTCCCAACGCTTATAAGCGTTGGTATATTTTCAGTCGCAACGCTTATAAGCGTTGGTAGATTTTCTTTAGCAACGCTTATAAGCGTTGGTAGATTTTCTTTACCAACGCTTATAATTGTTGTAAGATTTTTGTTTGCAAAGTTTATACATGTTGCAATACATTTGTTTGTAACGCCTATACATGTTACAAAATTTTAATTCACAACAAATATAAATTTTAATAATAACAGAAATATGTATTAACAACTCGCATATTCTAACATTAATATTCAATTAATAACCAACATGATGATAATATAGACGATATTTAATATGAATCAAAAACTAATATTAAACTCAATGCATACTAATAGATAACATTCATAACTTAACGACATAGAATATCAGTTAACAATAAACAAACACAATACATAATTAAGATGTCAAATTCAATTATACATAATTAGTTTGCTAAATTCAATACATAAATAAGATTCTACAAATAATGAATACGAAACTCTGGCCATATAACGAAGCCTCCATCTGAAAATTCACATAACTTGTACATTCCATTTTGAGGACCATCATAAATTGGTGCATCCGGTTCAAGAAATTCAACAACCCAAATTACTTTCTCTATATTCGGTACCACTTTCCTAAAATGACAAACTGTTTATGTTCCAAGATAACCTTTTGCTACCTCCTTCTTTAGATCATTTGACAATAGCATTACGTATTTCTTTTCTATTATAGACGAATGGAGATCATTAAGTGACACATTTGGAGTAACGGATACATTATTACTTATAGGAGAATCGCATAAATTAGGAGCACCTTCTGTACGAGGAGTGGAAGGACTTGCAACAAGTTTTTCTTGCAAATTAGGTATAAATTTCATAAAAGTTGAAGTAATTGAATTGATGGCATTATTAACTTGAGTAGCTACTTGCCTTTCTGTCTCCAATTTCCAAACGGACAAATCCACGGCTTGTTTTTTATCAGCTACATCTTTTACAGCTCGAGCCACCTTTACTTGTCTTATAGAAGAAGTAGAACTAATTGCTCGACAATAATTTTTCTTCATGTCGGAACCAAAAACTTCTGCAATTGGATCATTATCAAGATCATCTACTGCGCCACTAGAACTACCATCCAATTTTCTCTTTTCTTCTGCTGCCTCTAGAAGTGCCTGCATTCATTGAATATCACATTAAATTGAAAATTTCAGTTTCTTGTTTAAAACAGAAAAACATCTCGCACAAAATACCGAATTCACAAAAGTCAAAACTCAGCAAATGCTGAGCCTTACGACTCGGCTCAGCATTTGGTAAGGCTCGGCACAGCATTAGGTAATTTCTTGCAAATTAGGTAAGGCTCGGCTCAGCAGTTGCTGAGCCAAAAGGCTCAGCATTTGCTGAGTTTTGGCTCAGCAAATGCTGAGCCACAGCTGAGCAGCATTTGCTGAGCCTGTGGCTCAGCAGCATTTGCTTAGCCTCAGGCTCAGCAAATGCTGAGCCGAGGCTCAGCAAATGCTGAGCCAAAACTCAGCAAATGCTGAGCCTGTGGCTCAGCAAAGCTGAGCGGTAAGGCTCTGCAGTTGCTGAGCCAAAACTCAGCAAATGCTGAGCCTGTGGCTCAGCAAAGCTGAGCGGTAAGGCTCAGCAGTTGCTGAGCCAAAGCTCAGCAAATGCTGAGCCACGGCTCAGCCTGTGGGTCAGCTTTGCTGAGCCGTGGGCTCAGCATTTGCTGAGCCGTGGGCTCAGCATTTGCTGAGCCATATGGCTCAGCTTTGCTGAGCCAAAACTCAGCAAATGCTGAGCATTACGGCTCAGCTTTACTGAGCGGCAAGACTCAGCTAGCTGAGCCTGTGGCTCAGCAAAGCTGTATATGTTTTCGGTATTTGTAGAAACCCAACTTTATGTACTCAACATTATTCAGGCAAAACATCATGAGTTCAGGCAAATAATGATCAATTAAAATAATTTACTGAGCTTAACAACATATATGCAAACCTACATATGTTTCTGCGGCACATGGTAGTACTTCTCCCGATTTTCTTTTATGTCCAACCTTCCAAATCGTCGTTCGTGAAATATTTGCTTCTGGATTGGATAAGACCTACAAGAAATATCAAAGTTGACAACACATAATTAATATAACATTCTACAAACAACCATTTACAAAAGATAATTTTATTACCATTTCATGGTGCACTCTATGGTAAGGTTTCCTTCCTAGAGTATGAGTAATTTGGTTTTTCGCTTTGTTTTTTGCATTTTTTTTACATTGCTCCATCTTTTCATTCGTATACTCAATATCAAGGAACTTTTCCCACCACACTCTATCTATATCATCTGGACATCTGTCAATGGCAACACGTTTAGGAATCATAGTGTCATCAACTTTAAGAAGACTTTTTCTTAATGTTGACTTCATTGATCTATAGTACAGTGGGAAATGTTTCTCTAATAGCGGTCGAGCTATGCTAGGGTCTACATCCATGTCAAATTCTTCTTATCACGAGAAAAGAAACAAAATAAATGAAATCATGAAACAATCAAATATATCATAATTTAAACTTGATGATGAAATTGATACGAGTGAAAATACCAAAAGCCCTTCCCATAGTTTATCCTTGTAGAAGCTATCTATGGCCCTCCATTCTTTGTAGCCAACGGGTATATGACAACGAATTAACTCACCACTACGTGTACTCCATTTAGCCGAATCTTCCCCTACTGCACCCTCAACCCCAACCGTTATAAAGTACTTTTTACCTTTGGGTGGTTGAGGTTCAATAGTCTGTGTTGCACTTAAATTTGCATTTGCGCTATTGTTTGTCATTTTAATGAAAAATCCACATTAAAAAACAAACAAAATGTAAAGTTAACATAACACGTAAAAGATACTTACAAGACATGAATTAACATAACAAGCTGGCAATAGTTTCAAAAGACATCAATAAAAGAAAATCATACATTTAAAAACACAACACAATTGTACAATTGCATGATCAAAACAAGCAAAATACATGCAAAATATTTTCAATCAACATGTTGATTTCGATTGAATACATTTCAATAATGGTTCTAAATTTGGTTGTTCTTTCAAAATAGATTGATATGTTGTTGGTACTTCATAATCATCTATGTTATCCATTATGCGTTTAGGAGAGCGTCGAACAATTGACCAGTCGGAATTGATATGTGTATTTATGATGTAAAATACTTGACTTGCTTCGGACGCAGGAATAGCAGGCTCATCATATTCTCCATCGGTATTCTTGAGCTTCTTTAAGTTTACCATTAACAAATTTGTATCCGGGCAAACTTTACAACCATTTGTCTTATCTGCAACATTCACCCAATCACAATAGAATACCACATGTTGAAAATCATAGTAATCAACTTCCATGATCTCTCTAATAACACCATACCAAGTAGTATCATCATCCGTAGGATTTAAATCTTTTGAACTTGCAACAAATGTAGTGATCGCATCCATACAGAAACCACTATCTTGCGTTGAAATGCTATCGTCATAATGTTGAGGAGAGAATGTATAGCCGTTCACTCTATACTTAAGAAAAGTTCTGACTACCCACTTTGGACCATTGACATACAACCATAACATTGTGTTCATGCATTTTTCATCCACTAACTGTTAAGAATTAACAAAATTAATAGAATAACATTAGTTAAAAAGAAATATATTGCTCTCAAGTAAATTTAGCACACCTTATTGTATAGCCAATCAACAAATTCAGATTGGACTACTACTTCTGCTTTTGTGATAGTTTTCCTTTTACCACGAAGACCGTCTTCTAAAGATAAGCGGTATGCACTACAAATTCAATATTGTGATAAATATATATATATATATTCTTGACTAAATGTGATACGTATTGAAAAAGGTGAAAATGTATGACCTGTAGTATTCATCTCGTTCCAATATATCAATTCTAAATAGTAACCATCGTCGAATATGTGATCGTTGCAATCTATATAATTTTAACGGTTTACCTTCAACGATGGAACGCTCATATATATCATCACTATTCTCATCTAAAAAGGATGCTTGTTTAGAGCTATGATTTCCATCATGTGGATTTGGCATATATTCCATTGTGTATCGAAGTGATTCTGAAACAAGGTATGCTTCAGAAATTGATCCTTTTATATACCTTTTGTTACTAGGTATGTTTTTGCAATCTTTCATAGCCCTAGCACACAAAAATTAATATGCATACTTACATTTAGTTATTTCATAACCCTTAGGTAAAATAATTTGAATGCAAAAACAATATTTACCTTTCAAATGGATGCATCCATATATAATTCGATGGTCCACAAAGCAGAGCTTGATCTGCTAAATTTACCATCAAATGGATGCTTATATCAAAAAAATCCGTTGAAACATAGTGTGCCAATACACATAATGCTTCAGCAATCATATCTTTAGCCGCTTGCACATGTTCTCGAACAAGAACTTTTGAACATATTATGTTGAAGTACAAGCTTACTTGTAAAAGCGCTCATCTTAACTCATGACACTTTGGATATGCATGTTGAACCATGATAGGAAGCAAGTATTGGATGAGAATATGATAATCATATGTCTTTTTAATTTGCAAACCGGGTGGTTGAAGACATATAAGACCATTTAACTTAGTTGCAAGGCATGATGGAAGTTTTGCATCTTTAAGAACTTGACAACATTGCAATTTGTGATCCTTATCAAATGCAAGTTTAGAAGATTGCTTTCCTTTGTTAAACATAAAATTGATGAGATGTTCAACAACATTTTTTTCAGTATGCATCACATCAATAGTATGACGAACTTTATGATTGCTCCAATAATCCAAGTCAAACAAAATTGACTTCTTATACCTTGCCGGCCTTCCTTCCTCATCGACAAGACAATCTACATTATCATAAGCTTCAGAAATCAATCTCTTTTTGCTTGGTGGTATTTTGTCACGAATATATTTGATACGCTCAAGCTTTTCTAAAAGAGGCGAGCCTCTTAGCCGAGTTGGAGGCTCTTTATATTCAACATCCCTATACCATCCATGTTTTAATGCTCTATATGGATGATCATTCTTCAAAAACCTTCTATATTTTGAATAGATGATCTTGTTGTCGATGTACTCTGATTCTGTCTCGGTAGCACAGACAGGACACGCTTTATAACCATGAGTCACATAGCCAGATATGTTACCAAAAGCTGGTAAATCATGAATTCCCCATAGTAATATTGCTTTCATATTGAAAAATTCTTGCTTGTCTGTGTCAAAAACAGACGCTCCTTCGTCCCAAAGATGTTTTAATTCATCGACAAGAGGTTCCAAGTAAACATCAATGTCCTGACTTGGTGCTCTTGGTCCAGGAATTAAAATACTCAACATTTGAAATTGTGATTTGATACACAACGAAGGGGGTAGGTTATAAGGTATCATATAAACAGGACAACAACTATAACTATTGGAGAGAACACCATCTGGATTAAACCCATCCGTAGAAATACCAAGCCAAACATTGTGTCCTTCAATAGCAAATTCTAGCCACCGACTTTTGACTGATCTCCATTCAGCTGAATCTATAGGATGTCGCATGGAATTCCAAGATGGTGTAGCTTTCTTGTGCCATTGCATTTTACGAGCTATCCATGGTATAGTGTACAATCTACTTAATCTTGGACTTATAGGAAAGTATCTTAAAACTTTTCTTGGTTCTTTCGTTAATTTAACCTCCCCTAACACTGTTTTTTTTGTTTTGTACCTTGTTTTATGGCACACAGGACATTCTTTCGCATCAACATTTTCTTTCCAAAATAATATACAATCATTGACACAAGCATGTATATGCTTCACCTCCATTCCCAAATCCTTTATTATTTTCTTCATCGTGGGATACTTGTCAGGTAAATTATTCTCTTTTGGAAGCCAACGTTTTAATCGCATCAACAACTCAGTCACACTATTTCCCGACCAGTTAAATTCTTTTTTAAGGTTCTGAAGCTCAACAATTACACCTAACGTTGTAATCCCCTCTTCGCAAGAAGAATAAAGTTTTTCATTTGCTTTGTCTGCATATTCTTTGTGCTTCTCTCCAAGGTAAGAATGATAATTGTCTGTATTTGTATGTTGAACTTCCTCTACACCGCTAGCTTGTGGCATATTATGCACTCCAAAAGCATCGTCTACGAGATTTCTAAGAGCCCCCTCTACACAATGGTCGGTTTGAATTTGATCTTGGATATGAGGATCTGAAATAATATTTTTTGTATGATTCATCCCCGTGTTATTGTTGCTCATCTCTCCATGAAAAAACCACCTATTATATGTTTTAATCATACCATGAATGATTAAGTGTTTCTCAACGCTTTCCAGTGAGAGCTTCTTAGAGTTATTGCACTTAATACAAGGACAAGTGCAAATTTCAACATCGCAAGATGAGTGATTCTTCACAAAACTAATGAAGTCTCGAACGCCTTGCTTATATTCTTCAGAATTTCTATATGGACTTTTAATCCACTCCCTTGAACTTGAGTTAGACATAAATCCACCTGTTGCTACAAAAAACTGCACTTGTTATTAAAAAAAAAAACTGCACTTGTTATTAAAAAAAAAAACTGCTCTTGTTATTATAAAAAAAACTGCACTTGTTATAAAAAAACTGCACTTGTTATAAAAAAAACTGCACTTGTTATTAAAAAAAAACTGCACTTGTTATAAAAAAAAAATGCACTTGTTATAAAAAAAAATGCACTTGTTATAAAAAAAAATCCACTGATTTTTTTTTTAAAAAAAAACTGCACTGAATATGCCTTAACGATGGTTTTGTACAGACCGTTATGGATTTGTATTGATCCATTGATCACATCGATCCATATTAATGAGCAAGGGTTGGATATCGGAAAGGCTGAAACTCTAATGAGCAAGGGTTGGATATCAAAAGGAAATGAAATAAAATGAAAGGACTAGATGGTCAGTTTTGGGAGCTGCACGAGCAAGTATTTCGTGACTTATGCCATACATTTCAAAACACAACATCAGTTTATGATTACCTACGCATCTTTTGCTGGACCGGCGACCACTGAGCATAGGTTTAACTGATAGATTTGGAGCACCAGCGGCAGAGCGATGTCTCACTAATCATCTTTCATTGATGCTTCGATTAGTGTGAACTTACTTGATTACAAACTGTGAAATTTGGTTTCCTTCAACTCATCCTGTCCTCCAATATATATAAAACTGGTCTCAGATATTAAGGCTCATCCTCGATCTACGTTATAGATATAATTTTTTTGTAGTTATTTACATTTGTAGCTACAAGCTGCTGTGCAAACAGAAGCTACAAGCTGCTGTGCACACAGCAGCTACAAGCTGCTGTGCAAACAATAGCTTGAAGTTGCTGTGCACACAGCAGCTTGTAGCTGTTGTTGCATAGCAGCTTCAAGCTGCTGTGCAATGGTTGAAGTTCAAATAACAGTGCAAAATTTGTGTGCTTACCATTAGAAGTATATATGCATTCGGAAAAAATAAGGGTTACAAAAAATAGCAAATAAACCATGTTGAGCGAAAAAAGGGGGGAAAACTTAAACGAGGAGAAATGTTCGTTTTTTGTAGGCTACTTCAAATATTTCATATAATTACCATTACCCCCATTTTGGCTTCACAATTACTGTTCAAATCTATGCAACACAAGATGGGCACGTGCTATAACTTAAACGAGGAGAAATGTTCATTTTTTATAGGCTATTTCAAGTATTTCATATAATTACCATTACCCCCATTTTGGCTTCACAATTACTGTTCAAATCTATGCAACACAAGATGTGCACATGCTATAAATCATCTATCTGCAGGTTTGATTAGTTTTTCCTAATTAGCATATGTGCGTCCCAAATGCATGAAACTAGAAACAATCATTTAAAAAGTTTAAAATATAACAGTAGTAGTTTCCAGCGTCTCATCTCTCGTATGCATGTAGCTACAATGTTTAAAATATATTAACTTAGATGCAAAGATTTTGTTCATATATACTTCTCTAAATAAACTTTTAAATGTCACTGGATAAACTGTGTCCTTGTGGAATTTATGTTGTAGATTTGATTTGTTGACTGAGAATGCTACAACATTTGTTGATGGTGTTGCTAGCTCGTTTGGTGGCATGATGTGTTTGTGAACTTTGCGAAATTATTTTTTAGTAGGTTAGCAAAAACCATAAACGCATGTATAGCTATATATAAGCATGGACCGACCCCACCATTTTGGTGGTTGCACTCATGTATACATCAAGGAATGTGATCATGCTTAGTTATGAGTGCTATGCAATAGCGACAAACTAAAAAATGATTTTAAATGTGATCTGTAGATAGGCTTAGTTGATGCTTTTCTTGTCAGTGTACTTTAATATAGGCTGCTTGAGTTTGAGTGCACTAGCACTTTATTTTTAACTTTTGTTTAGTTTGTCATCTTACTTGAATGTAACATTGTGAAACCAATGAAGACAATTTCATTGACAACAAAATTAGGTATCATCAAATTATGTAACTGGATTTCAAAATTTAAGTAATACCAGTGCAAGTGAAAGGAAGGCATAAGGGGATTGGAGCTTGATTCTAGCATCTGGTTCATCGTTTATTGAGAATCATGGTTGGTGAGTAAACAGAGACAATTGTGTCCTCACTCCTCACCTATTTGGAGGATAATTTCTATGCATCAATTTTACTGCATCGGCCAAAATTTGAAGATTGAGAATGATTAAACTGTATATTTCATCAGTGTAGTTGTCTTGTTGTGATAAACATGAGGTAACCATTTGGAAAAAATATATTCTCATTCTTGATAAAAATAATAATAATTTTATAATATTTGTAATGGATATTGAACCATTTGCACTGTTAGTTTTGGTTTGTTCCAAAGTGCATTGACGAAAATGATAGGGCGAATAATAATTTTCTTGTTATGATATGGTAAGAGGGATACATTCCTAGTTTCGATTGGTATAGACGGAATATGCTGGTAGAAACCAATCCATAGAGTAGCAGACATGGGATCAAGATGATTCTCTAAATCACCATCTCACATGTATAATAGATCTAGATGAATGTTTTCCAAATAGCAAAAACACTTGAACTAAAATGATGAATAAAAGGCAGATGAATGACTTGAATTGCCTGCCGCAGAACTCATTAACTTTTTATTTTTATTGATGACAGTTGAATCAACTAATATTTGTCTGCAGTTTCATCATGGCTTTGTTCTGTGCAATTTTTTATATTGTCCTATTTAATCTCTTCATTGTAAAGTACAGGTTTAGAAGATAATACAAAATTCTAATAAAGCTTTACTTTCGGTGTCCTGTTTGTACTATCAATTAAGACAATTATACATCAAGAACATTGGATGATAAGTTGATGGGAAAAAAATGCACTGTAAAATCATTGTCTTTGCCCATACATGGTTTTTTTTCCTTTTCAAATATAAAATGATGGTTGTTTCTCAGTCTTCAAATTGATAAATATCATTATGACAGCACAACGTGAATTGGAATATAGTATTTAGATATTTTTGATTTGGCACACATCCTTTAATATTTGGTGCTTGCTTACATATTACACTTATGTTTGAAAAGGATTGGCTAAAAAGGATAAGTTCTTTTTTTCCCTTCAAATGTCATAACATACAGGAAATATAAACAACACTGACTTGACCGGATTATTGCTGTTCACTCTTTTTATCGTTTTCCTTCAGTTAACTAAGTAATCGGGTTTTTTTAATAGTCAAGTCATATTGAAATTTCAACGTCCATATTGGTGATATAATCCAATATTGTATTTGCAGGCATAGTAGCGTCTGAAATCTAATGATATCCTTGTCAAATTCGTATTTCAGCACCATGAACGGTAGGTTTGCTTGTTTATTGTTACTAGAAATGTACAAGCCAACATTGCACATATCAAATTTGTGGTGATTACACTTGACAACTTACCTACATTTATGTCCTCTGTGTATATACACGCAAACACAAACATACATACATGTATTTGTATGCATATTTATGTGTGTGTGTGTTTGCCTACACACACATACATAACTGTTAGGGACTTTGGATCATAGGTCTCCATTGCTAATTTTTAGAGGAATCGTTTAAGAAACTCCACCTTTTACTTAGATGTTTTCTTGATTATTTGATAAATGTTAGGGGTGGACATAAGAGAGCAGAGTCCTACAAAAACAAAACTAATTATGTTTTAACTCTTAGATCATTACTCAAATTCAACGGATCTCTATCCAAATTTCTTTCTATTTTTGATTTGACACTGTTGAATTTTTTGTGCTCATTTTTTTCCCAGTCTGTCGTTGTCATTTCATGTCTCGTGATATTCATTGGTAATTTGGTAATTGGAACAAAATATTAATATATTGTAGCACCCTCAGAACAATTTCAGTTTAAGTGGAGTTTTTCTTAAAATTGTTCCTCCTTGTCGAAAAATCGAGTCCTTTAACAATCTCCATTTTAATATTAAAAAATCTCCCCTCTTGCAATTGCTTTACACTCCACTTATTAACACTTCTTGTGCCATTGAATTTAAATATTTAAAATGGTACAAGTTTTTATATATATGTTGGATTGAAGAACTGATTAAGCCATTAACCACAACTTTTATAGTCATTCTAATTTCATATACTATATCTATGTACAAAAACAAATTTGAAACAGATCAAAAGTTAAAATTTAACATTTATCCTTAATCATAAATCATTGTATGTTATTTAGCAAATTGTTAGCAAGTGGAGTTAAACCCGTAACATAATAATATAGCATAAACTGCGTCTCTCATGATGCAGTTAAAACTGCACCACGATGATGTAGTTTAAAGTTTAAACCACAACAGGATGTCACTGTTTTAACTGAATCTCTTAAAGGAAATTAAATTTGTATTGGAATGATGCGGAACTGCATTCTTCTAAGTGTGTCATCTTGGTGCAGTTTTAACTGCATTAACTGGAGCTTTTAGATACAGAATACATCTCACACCTTTCATATGCAATTAAAACTGTATTAAAAAATGATACAGTTAAACATGTGATTTGAAATGCAATTCTAACTGCATTGTCAACAGATGCACTTAATTTATCATTTGAGCCAACAAATATATATTTTCTACAGTTTCTAAGATCTAATCACAATATGCTATTAGGAAGGTGAAAATAACGTTTTATAATCAACTACTTTTGCATTATTAATTATAATTCATTTTAAGACAGTTAAAATTGATGAAGCTATTTAAAAAATATATGACTTCTTTTGTTAAAGGAAGTTAAAACTTTAACTGACTTTTCAAAGATAGTTAGAATCGTCTTATAAAATGTGATAATCAAAGTTGATTGTTATGTATCAACAAATACATGTCGTTAGATAAACTTAAATTTACGATTTATGCAAAAATGATTATTAGATCTAACATTCATATGGAAGGTTATCACACTTCAAAGTTAGAAAATAAACGGGTTTACGTAATATGCAGGTGAAACTAACATGGTAGAGACCTAATTTAAAAAAATGAGCAGAAGATGACTCTCTATACATTTTGATAGGTTCAGGGGTTCTAAATGGATTTTCCATTTAGAAAAATGTGGTAGATTCATATTTTTTATGTCGTTGTAAGATTAATCACCATGTCACTTTTTGAAAACAGAAATTGCAAACTTGGTTGTGCTTGTCAAAAATCAACTTGCTTTCTGAAAGTTTCTTTAAAATGCTATGAAATTTGATAATGGTTTTAAATTTTTTGTATCAAAAAATGCAAACACATTTTTGAATCTAATTCAAACATTTGAAAGGTGCAAATTAGCTTGTGCTTTCAGTTTCAGGTTCCTCTAAAAAAAACTTATTTAGGTAGTGTTGGCAAAGGGACTTCCGTTAAAACCAATTTAATAAAACGGACCCGATACTCAAAGCTCCATTTCTATACATGCTTCTTCTTTTCTCGAACTTCCAAAAAATTCTTGCGTATTATGTTTATTTACGCATCCATACCAATGTCCTCCATAATTTATTCATCACCATCGTCGGCTTCATTAGTATCCTTAATATTGAAATCAAACATGAAATCATAATCATCCTTTTCATTTTGACCATAATGTCATGTTTATAAAATACTCTTTACTAATTATATGTTCACGTGAGATAGATCATAATTAGCATGGATCTACTGTCAGAAATATAGCATAATCTTATTTTTTTTAGAGAAGAGCCCATCTAGTATTAATTAACTTTATGTGATCTGTAAAAATAAAGTAATTAGGTAGGTAGGTTAACATTTTAATAAACTCCATATAACAAAGTCTGCGGAAAAATTATAGTTCTGACTATCAAACTTATTAGCAACCACTTTTAATGATAAAGCAGATAAAGAATCAAATTAATCCTTAACTATAAGCTACCACAATAAAGAGAAAAGGATCAGCAACCACTTATAATAATAAAGCAGATAACGAATTAAGTTAGTTCTTAACTACACGCTACCATAATAACAAGGATTAAGTAGGATTCACCTGAACAAGAAATCGCCTGAAGTTGAAATCGGATCTCTTGATGTCATAGCTGAAATCAAATTATCCAAACGAGAGGCCGATTCGTCAAGGAGAAGCCCGATTTCGATTCGTAAGGTTATGATACTCGTACGATTTTGATTTTGAATCGGATCGCGATTTTAGTTTTTAGAGGTCTTGAGTCTCCTGTTTTAGCGGCCGATGAATGGAAAATGCGTGAATAAGCGTTGGAGGTCGAAAATTAGGGTAAGCCTTACCAATTTACCTTTTTGCCCAGGAATATTCAGCAACTATCAATTTAAACATATCCCTCAACATAAATAAGCGTTGGTAAAAATAATAATTATAGATATATATTTATGGTAACACATTTCTGCATAGCAACGCTTATTATTGTTATTACCCTACAACACAAATAAGTGTTGGCGATTGTGAAAAAAAAGGGTTGCCAAATGACCATTATGGTGTAGTGACAATAAGTTTGAAGCGGTTCAGTATGTTCAGTACTTGAACCAATGAAAGGAAGTCTGTGAGTTTTTTCCATTTGGCAAAAATCACACACACATATATATATATATATATATATATATATATATATATATATATATGGCAAAGAATTAGGATCATACACTATATTATTATCAAACAGAATTTTCATCACAAGTTTAGCATTTGAAATGTCCTAGTTTATAGTTCCACTGTTGCTATCAGCTTTGTCCATCTCATTCATATTACAACATTTATCTTCATTCATAGCACTGTTGCATCTAACTGCGTTAACTTGTATAGGCCTCTGACCATATTAACCCACAAAAAAATTTCCTTAGTTAGAATATCCCTAACTAAGTAGGGGTGAGCATTATTTGGTTAAACCAAATAAACCGACCAAACCAATTTTGGTCGGTTTGGTTTTGAAATTAGATCAGTCTGTAATTGGTTCGAAAAAAATATTTAGCTTGGTTATCGGTTTATCTAAATTAACCGAAATTTTATTATATTTTCAAATATTGTAACAAATGTTTTAGGGTAGATTAGTTATCCAAGTAAATTTTAATCATCACATATGTTTCAAAATTACTTTTAGAAATCATTAGAATCATCAATAATAACACTCTAATAATATATTTATGATTTATTTCAAATTATAGTTAACACTACAAATATAAGCTCTAAAATATTTTTAGTTCGGTTAAATTGGACAACCAACCGAAACAACCAAACTTAATTTGGTTGGTATGGTTTTCATTTTTATCGGTTTTAGTTTGGTTTGACAATTTTCATCATTGGATAAACCGAACCAAACAAACGCTCACCCCTATAACTAAGTAGCATTTAGGGTAAAATTCAAAAAACACATTACTACATTGTGCAAATCGGGATATGCTAATTAAATTCTTTTTTAACTTTGGTACACTTCATAAATTATGCAAACATAATTGATTTTTACCCTTTAAACAAGCATTACCAATATGAGTAATATAAATACACTTACCATTACCTATTAAAATTAAATTCTTACCTCTGTACTCCTTGCCTCCAAGATTAAAATTGTCTAGATTGTTTGTTATAAGATGGGTTGCCCCTGAATCAGGATACCAGATATCATCTTGTAGAACCTCCATCTTTGTAGTGTCGTTCTGATTGTTGATTCTTTTAGACTTATATGAGTTGTGATGTCTGAATGAACTTGAGCAATGTTAGCACTGGTATTATTATTATTTATCTGATTCTGATTTGTTGTGTAGCTTAAATTGTATCTGAAACAACCATCTATAGCTGTACGACATATCTTTTCACAAATCCGGGACTTAGGAATGTTGCTACTGTTCCATCTGCCTCTTCCACTGGCTCTTCTTGAGCTGCAACATTTCTGTTATGTTTGTTCACTTTTATTGTTGCTTTGGTTTTTACCTTTAAAGTCAGTAGTGAGATTCACAGCGTAATCTATTTCTTGCACTCTCTTTGCATTAATTCTTGCTTTGTGTGATAGTAAAATTGAGTTTGCTTCATCAACTACTGACACAACGCTTCATCAATTAGTGGCACAACCTTTTGAGATGTTATAACTGATACAACTGCTTCATATTCATTGCTTAAATCATTCACCAATATAGAACTTGATCTGAATTTGGAACCTTGTTACCTGTAGTATTCAACAAATCATATACTTTCTTGACCTTTGAAATATATTCTCTCATAGATGGATTGTCTATCTTGATGCTCTGCCACCGATTTTTGTAATGTAGAACCTTTGAAGAAGATAGGCTATTAAATTCTCTTTCAACTGTAGTCCATATATCATTTGCTGAACTGCATCCAATCCTTACGGCAATAAATTTGCACGTATTGAAGATAGCAACCAAGAATTGATTAATCAACCTTGCCTATGATATTTAACGTATTTTTCATTGGTCACAGTTCTATTATTAGCATTGTTGGAAAAATGATTCATTTTTTATAAAGATGAATTATTTAAAAAATTAGATAAGTGGAGGTGACTCATATATGAATAGTCCCACATCATGAGACTATACGAAAAAAAAACATTTTTTTTTTATTTGACTTGGTAAAAAAAAAAAATTGAGATCCATTTTTTAGATTTGAACTGACTTCCTCTACAAGTATTACCACGTTTATTTTTTGCCGAACTATTCAGAAAAAATAACTTTTTATTCTTATCTCTCTCTTCTTCCTCCTTCATTAAAAGTTCTTCAAAAACAAAATCAGAACGAGCACTTAAATTTAAACCAAAAGTGCAAATCTGAATTGGTTTGTTGTGCAAGCACATCAATTATTTTTCTCAGAAGGCTGTTTTATCCCAGAGGCGGCGACGACAAGTACGAACTGGTTTGCACCACCGACCAGATCGCCTAATCGTCTTCAAGAAAGTGACCTAGTCCGCGACTCAGCCATTGTTTCCTAACAATTTTGAAGACGATTTTCTTTAAACAATGGCTTCAGCTGAAATTCCGCGGTTCAATGGCGGCAAAAGGTGTTCTAGTTCGACAGCAATTAGAAAACTGGCCAATCAAATAAACGCTTATTCCGATATCAGTTTTCTAAAACCCCAAAACTGGATATAGCATCCACTGCGCCTCCTGTCATTACTTACCGAAAAGACGGCTGACTTCAGAATCTGCCCTATCTTCCTAATTTGCACTCATTTATGTGTTTCCGACCTTCAGACCTAGAAGCGCCATCGCCTCTGGACCGATATGGGAGCGCCTTCTCCAATTCGCACCGAGTAAAGGATGGGTCATACAAATTTTGGGGACCCGCATCCTGGAAACCACGACTTTAAATCTCGAACACATCGAGGAGTGCTTCAGTTGGATGATAATGAATCTAGATTCATTGAGCTCCTGCATCTAATTTCTTAATTCCATCAAAACAAAGTTAACTGAAAACTAGTTTGAGAATTAGAGCAACATTAATGGCGACTGAAAAGCTTGGAGTAGTTGTTGAATGGAATCCACCTACATCCAAAATTGCGGAACTCAACAATTGGTCGAGGTACATTTTTATGTCTTGCATACCTCGATTCTTTTGTTGTTTCGGACACATCTTTGCTTTGCATTTTGCAGAATAATATTGCTACTACTAGTAGTAAATGTTACTACCTCGGGTGGAATATTAATGAAATATGTGCGTTAATCACAGATATTCGTAAAAAATGTATTTTCATATTTAAATTTATGATACAGTAGTGTCTGATACACGTGATATGTATGCATATGCACTTGATGTAGAAATGTGACAAAACAACGCACACAAAATTACAAAATTATGTAACTTTGACAATGTTTGTAACAGCAGACACTGATGAATTCCATGCAATCAACTCACTTAATAAGTACTGATTTGAGTCACATGATGTATGCGTGTATGCACATGATATAGAGATGTGATAGAATATGAGAAAATGCAGGTATATATAAATATTGATGTTTATAATTAGCTAATATAGGCTGTTATTTTGACCCAAAATACAGCACAAAATGAGAACATAATATTGGTTGTTAAAAATGACTGAAAGTTGGATTTCCAAAAAGATCTGTTGACATCTTTCTTTTGTGTCACAGTTTATGTCATCTATTTGCATCTAGTCATATTCAACCTTAGTCAATGTAGAAAACGAATAGTGCACATAAGCATCCCCATGTATTTACTAAGCTAGTATTTTGCTTGCTTAGTGCATGTATGCGGTTTTGTTAGCAACTTTACGTCTCAGTAGAGAACATAATGTGAATTCGTAAGGAAACCATAAAGGACAGCAGTGACTAACCTAAAAGAATGATTCTGGACCGTTGTTCTATATTGCAACTGTAGATAACCAGGTCATATGGTACAACAATGTCGGAACAGGCTAAGCCCTGCACCGCAGGCAAACCTGACTGAGAAGCCTTTAACGGCTACGACTATTGAGATTTAGTTTGATGGTGGATCAGAGGGTTGGTGGGTAGACACTGGTGTTTCTCGCCATGTCTGCTATGATCGTGATATATTCACAATATACACGGCTGCTGATGATCAGAAAGTGTTGTTGGGAGATCCTCACACCACTAAAACTGTAGGGATTGGTAATGTGAAAATAAAGCTTACAATTAGAAAGACAGTGTTTCTTAAATTTGTGATGCATTTGACATGTTTGAAACATTAAAAAACTAAAATCGAGAAATAAGAAAATTAAGAGAATTTATAGTGATACAGGTACAGAATATGATCTAGTTTATTCTGATTTTTTATAAATTACATGGTATAGTACATGAGAGAACAACACCATATTCACTTGAAATGAACAGTACAGCTAGAAAAAAAATAGGACCTTTACCGAATTAGTAATTGCCATTTTATTAAATTTTGGTGCAGGAAAACATTGGTGGGGGGTATTTTAATTGACTGCATGCTATGTTTTGAATAGAATCACCTAATCTAAGAATAAAATTTCACCTTACGAAATTTTAAAGAATTATAAATCCAATGTTTCATACTTTAGAACTTGGGGTTGTTAAGCATATGTTCGCTCTCAAGACCCTAAGAGAATAAAATCGGCAAGTAGAGCATATGAATGTG
This sequence comes from Allium sativum, assembly GCA_030737875.1. Classification (NCBI taxonomy): domain Eukaryota; kingdom Viridiplantae; phylum Streptophyta; class Magnoliopsida; order Asparagales; family Amaryllidaceae; genus Allium; species Allium sativum. The sequence continues at coordinate 659,163,531 of CM060920.1, forward strand.
TATTTATGGGCTATGCTATTAATAGCAAAGCATACCGATTTTATGACCTAAATGCACATAATATAATTAAATCAAATGATTCCTGTTTTTATGAAACAAAATTTCCTTTTAAATTAAGGAATAATGAGGGCACATTAAGTATGCCTATTAGAACAAAACTTAATAAAAGTTCTGAAACTGAACCTAGGAAGTAAAAGAGCAAGAACCGTAAAAGATTTTGGTTCGGATTTTTGTGCTTTTACTATGGAGGATGATCCCTTAAAACTCCAAGAGGCCTTATCTTCTTTAGATGTCGATTTTTTGGCAAAAGGCTATAAATGATGAGATGGATTCTCTGGAATCCAATAAGACTTGGCATTTAGTAGATTTATTCTCTAGTTGTAAATCTATATGTTGTAAATGGGTGTTTAAAAAGAAATTAAAAACCTGATGGCACTATTGATAAATATAAAGCACAATTAGTAGCTAAAGGTTTTAAGCAAAGAGAAAATATAGATTTCTTCGACATTTTTTCTACCTGTAACTAGAATTACATTCATTTGGGTATTAATCTCAGTTGCTTCTATTTGTTATTTATTAATACACCAAATGGATGTTAAAACCACGTTCTTTAAACGGTGAATTAGAAGAAGAAATTTATATGGACCAGTTTGAAGGATTTGTAGTACATGGTCAAGAACATAAAGTATGCAAATTAGATAAATCATTATATGGTTTAAAACAAGCACCTAAACAATGACATGAAAAATATTCGATAACTTAATCATTTCTTATGGTTTTAAAGTTAATGAAAGTGACAAATGGATTTATTACAAATCTGAGAATGACATTTGCACTATTATATGTCTTTATGTAGATGACCTTTGTAATAACCCGCTATTTTTAACGATTTAAATTCCGATATATATCGAGTTTATTTTGAAAATATTTTATAATTTCTCGTAACGGGAATTTGATATTTGAAATACATACGGTGAGATGTAGCAGTACTGAAAGTTTCATCGAAAAATTTGAATGTTTGTCGACCGCGCATTTTTCAGGGCAAAGTTGCGCATACCAGTTCAAATTTTAGCGATTTTAAAATATCTTCGAATTCAGTTCGAACAAACATGAAAAATATTCTATTCGTTGTCACAAATCCGACGGCGAAATCCGTTCCGTTAAAATCGGACGTTTTGACCTCCGTTTAATTGTTTTCCTATCCGAATTTTACGTTTAAAGGGGTCCGTAATGCGTTTTTGAACGGAGCGTCATGACACTGCAAATTATATACCGTTGTGTCCGTCTCATCGTGCTGATTTCCGCAATATATTCATTTGTCAGTTTTGGTGTTCGGTTCGCGACAAAATTGCAAAAAGGCTTGCGCAGTTCATTTTTGAAACAGAGCCATTTGAGTTCGACGTGTCCCTTTTATGATCTTACATACTTTTCTAGTCAGTTTGGGTCTGCAAACCTATATTTTTATTTCATTAAAACACTCAATTATTTTTTTGTTTATTTATTAGGCTTGTAAGGACACATATATGTTCAATAAGATGCATTTTACCATGCATGCGTGCATGCCATTTCAATTTTAAATGCTATTCATTCTTTTTTGTTCATTTTCAATCCGATCTCTTTATTTTTATTTTTATTTTTATCTTTTCTCCTTGAATCATACTTTCAACACTTTCATTTGTAAAAAGCATGCATGCTATTTCTTCTAACCATGCATGTAACGTCATTCATATTTCCAAAGCATTCAATGTATCCATTTCTTTCCACCAATGTCATTTTCATTTTCAAAGCAACATCCCTTTATAATTTAACCGTTTCCTTTTCAAAACGTCACTACCACTACCAGGAATCATTCATAGTTTTGAAAATGTAAAAGGTTGATGCTTATTTAATGGCAAAAAGGAAGCATAAACCCACATTCTTCGTCACTACACGTCTTCATTTTTTGCTGAAACTTTATATGCTCTCTTCTCGTCTTCTTTTACTATCAACTAAAAAAAAAAACTGCTATATTTTTTCTTTTTATCCCATGTACCTCATTCTTTCCTCAACCGGAAGCCACCCTTCTTCACCGTGAGCCTTCCCCTCGATCAGCTGATGCCCGCCCATCTCCTACACTGAAGTCCAAGCCTTGCCAGTCGCAACACCCTGCTTCTCCGCCTTTCCCTTGCCAGTGACTCCGCCCAGATTCGAGCCCGCGTCACCCCTCGCCCAGCTCGCCCTAGCAGTCATCCCCCCTGCTCCAATCCGAGCCGCCATAACCCCAAGTGCCACGCCCTCCTGCTGCCGAGTCCGCTTCCATCAGTTTGCCCCTTTGCCTTAACCGAACCCGAGTCCATCTCACCCTCGACCCCGTAAACCAAGCCGTGACATCCTCTCCGCCTTGTCTATTCCATCATCCTTGTGTTTGTTTGGGCGTGAGTTCATTTTGTGTTGGTGTGAGTCAAGTGAGTTAGTGTTTACATTACTATGTATTTTCATTTTGGTGTTAGTGTGTGTTCAAGAATCTAGGCATTGCTGTGTGTATTGGATATGTTATATGGGTATATTGAGTTGCGTATTATTGAGTTTTCTTGCTTGAGTTTATGGGTTATTTTCTTGTGTGAGTGTATTTCAATAAATGGTTTCTGTGTTGTGTGTTGAATGTGTATGGTGCGTGTGTGTTTGCATTTGTGGTCCTGAGTGCTGAGTGCGTAAGTTTATATGGTAGCTGCGTTTTGCTTATGTACGTTTTATATTATATAATTTAATTATAATATATAAATGATTTTTGTGGATTCGGCGTGTGAATGAGTCGGTTTATTTATATATTTGGGTGTGTCTACATTGTGTGTATTTATATATGTATGTATAAAATTATATATGCATACATATTTGATTTTGGGTGCGTCGTATTGATTTTTATTATATATATTATTTTGTAAGGGAAGTGTTGTGTTCATTTTATTTTAAACTGAGCTTGGTGTTGAGTTCCAAAACCCGTCCCAAACCCGATAGTCTTACCGGTTTATTGAGAGATTTCCAAACTCCTCTTATAAAAAAATATATTTATAATATTGAGTGGTTACCGAGTTGAACCCTTTCAGAATCATACCTAGATATCGTCTTTCCAATTCTGTGTCAATCAGTTTGCCTTCTCCATTTCTATGCCATGAAAGGTGAGTTTATCTCACACCTAATTTATATTTTTCATGGATGTTAGATCAATAATGAACTGTTATGTGAAATGCATAGGATTGCTGATAGAAATAGTTTGATTTGATAAATATGCACATTTCATATGGGACACGTGACACATAGTTGCACTAATGATGTATATGTTGTGATTGTTGCTATGTGATTGTTGTTTGTCATTGTTGATACCCCTAGTTTAGGAAAAATCACTAAGGGTTGAAATGATACATACCCGAACGGACATTAGAATAGAAAAATCGTTATGGGTTGAAATGATAGACCTGAACGACTATATTGAATTCGGGATTGCGGGTTGAAATGACAGACCCGTTGAATTGTATAAATTACGGGTTGAAATGATAAATATCTGTATCACTTGACCATAGGGTAGAAAACTATATACGGACACCGTTGGTCATGTTTTCGAAGTAAAATGATTTGAAATTTTGATTTTTAAAATAATAGCTTAATATTTTTATTTGTTTTAAACTTAAATTTTGTAAATTTTGAATTATATGTTTTAAAATGATTTTTTTATAAGTAAATATAGATTTAAATGCTTATTTAAGTTCTTACTTATAATTTATTTATTTTAAACTATGTAATTTATTTATATAAGTATTTCATCTTTTTATATTATTATAAATAATTATTTTAAACTTATTTTCTAATTTATTTTAATATTATATATGTTTATAATCTATATTCTAATTAATTTTAGAATTTTATAAACTTATATATATATATTTCAAAATTTATTTTCTTATATATATTTTTATAGATTTTAATAATAAACTCAAGTTGTATAAGTTAGATTTCGCGATTTAAATTCGAAGTTAAAGATGTAAATTTATATAACGATATTTGAATAACGAATGAACTCATATTAAGTTATGAATTCGAATTGATACGAACCTTTAGTAGAGATGAATTGGGTAAAAATATGAAATGAATTTGAATTCGAACCAAAATGTTGAATCCATGTAAATTGATTTGAAACGTTTTCTTATAAAGGTAGAATTTGAATTGTTTAAACTTGAAATTTTGCGAATATAAACCAAACCAAATAATTATCGAAGTTAAATGGTTTGGTGTCGATTTAAATGGAATTGAGAAATTTAAGGTATAACTTAAATATAAGTCGATTTTGGATTTGAGATTCAATATGCGAATACTTTCGGAAATTTTATCAAAGTTAAAATGTTATAGTATTAGTTTATACTATATTTGAAATTTTTACGACATGGTTCTAAATCGATATGAGTTGTTTTCCAAAATTTTAATATATTCGAAGTTGGATATTAAATTTTGAATTCAAAAATTTGAACTTGAGATTTCGTATAAACTATTTTATAAAGTGATTTATAAAATAATGACCACGGTGTGAAAAATGTAAACGATTGGTTGTTAAAGAGACCGGGATCGAATATTGTCATACTCTCTACCAATACCGAAAACCACTTTAACAACTGTGTACGCGGTGGAGTTCCAGAATGAAGGGGATGATTTGGCAAATGACTCCATTTTTATTTCATATTAATTACGAGACCCTGACTACCTTGAGTCAGCTTGATGTGGCTAAAACAGGAGCTATGCACGGATCAAGTGAGGTCATACCTCTTATCGAGCACACTTCTTCGATATTATTATATTACTGTTGAGTTTCGATTTGGGCCCTTTTGATTATGGGAGTGTGTATCGAGGTGGGCGGTAGTTGCTACTATGCGTTACCACCAGTCCGGCTCTGAAAACGGTGAATCCACCCTGGCATTCCTTGCGTGCCTTGTCACATGCCTTATACGAGCCCACTACGATTTTGTTTTGTACTGTTTTATATGGAGTGCCCTCTGATCAACCTCCAGTTTACGGAGGAATTACGGTACTGTATATACTATGGGAATATATGAACGGTGTAAGGGTAATCATGGTAATCCCGCTTACGCTATTTTGATATTTTACTTTACTGATAGACACTATTGTATATACTGTATTATACTATATAGTATTAGTTTGACGGATCCTTAGAGGATGGTGATCCCAAATATCCTCTAAGTTACTAATTGCATTTCATCGAACATTTCATTTGTGTTGATTTACTTCCATGAGAATGTTAGTCCTGATCCGAGTTGTTTTGTTTTGCATTATTGCTCGGGTCAGATCGAGTATTACAGTTTCGAGATTCACTCTTGGAGTTGGAGCTTATGTTGGATTTTTGCTCATCTATATCTACCTGTTCAGTTGATCCAGTTCTAACTATTCTTGTCATTTCTGTTTTTGTAGTTATCTTTCATTTACTGTATTAGTCTTCCGTTGTATTATTTATGTAAACTCTGATGTAAAGCTTCATGAACTACTATTGTATTTTAAATTTTCCGCTGTGAGATATTATATTGCTTTGTATCCGTGTCTGTGATATGTGATTCTCTGATTTATTCTATTTACCTCAGAAGCTAATGACAATATGTTGTTTTGGACGATTCGAGTTGACATGTTTTGTCGATTCGGCACGGTCAAAATGGCGGATCGTTACAACCTTCTCATCGTTGGGTCAAATATTCATGCCATAAACTCAGTCAAATCCTTATTAAATGCCAATTTTTATATGAAAGATCTAGGCAAGGCGAGTGTTATCCCTGATATTAAGATTACTAGGTAAAAAATGGGATTTTCTTTGGATCAATCTCATCAATTTGAGAAGACTCTAAAGAAATACGACTACTTTAACTGTAAACTTGCATGTACACCATATGATCCTAGTGTAAAGTTATTTAAGAACACTGGTGAATGTATAAGATAGTCCGTTTAAGCGAGCATCATTGGCAGCCTTCGAATGCCATTGATTGTACTATACCCGACATTACCTATGTCGTGGGATTATTATGCATGTTTTTCAGTAGACCTAGCATAGAGCATTAACATGCTAATGAGAGGGTTATGAGATACATGGATTACATTATGTAAAGTTTTCAGTTGTACTTGAAGGATATTCTGATACAGGCAGAAATACTTTATCTGATGATTCTAAAGGAACAGTGGCTATATATTTAGCATCGCTGAAGAAGGTGTCTCTTGAAAACCCAAGAAACAGACTATTTTGACTCAGTTTACTATAGAAACTGAGATAATAGCACTAGCCACAGATAGTTAAGAAGCAGAGAACTAAAGAAATCTGTTAATCTGCTATTTGAGATCCCCATAAGGGAAAAACCGACACCAGTGGTGTAATCGATTGCGATAGTACCGCGGCTATTGCAAAAGGTATAGAACCGTTATTACAACGGTAAAAGACGACGTCGTAAGTACAATACTGTAAGAGAACATCACATACATAGTGATGAAAATTTGACGACTATTAAAAGAAGGACAGAACCGATATTACAACGGTAAGAAATGACAGTCGTATGCACTATATTGTTAGAGAACATCACATATGAAGTGATGACAATTTTGGCAGATCCTTTGACGAAAGGACTGACCAGAAAGAAAGTCCTTAATGATTCTAAAAGAATAGGACTATTGCCCAGAGATTGTGAAATCATGCACGATGGTAACCCGACCTAAATGACTAGAGATCCCCAGAACTAGGTTCAATGGGTAAAACAAGTTGTGTAGTGATAGTAATAAACATGCTAAATCTTTGTATTAAGAAGCATGTATTCCTGAAGTGATTAGAGGATGAGTCGATATAAACTCTTAATGAGATCTATACTCTAATTGGAGTGGAGTACCTACCTTCAGGAGTACTCTTGATAGACCCACCTATGTGAATGTGGAAATGTGGCCGTTTCCTATGGAGTTTTGGGCAAGATTCCTAGAGCGTTCACTAAAATGGGATAGACGTGCATGACCATTAATGCACAGGCTTATTTGATTGCACTATAGAAAAGGTTGTATGTGGTCTGATGTCAGGAATAGAGTTCAAGACTACGTGTCACTCTAGTAAAAACTGAATCTTATTCACTATGCAAAGATTCAAGTCGGATGACACATTTGTTTATGCACAATCTTATGTTTCTAAAATTGCTCGAAATATTTTTTAAAAAATTCAAGTGGGGGATTGTTGGAAAAATGATTCATTTTTTATAAAAATGAATTATTTAAAAAATTGGATAAGTGTGAGGTGACTCATATATGTATAGTCCCACATCATGAGACTATATGTATAGTCCCATATTTGACTTACTCGTGTGATTTCTTGAATTTCTTGATAACTTTTACTGCTAATGCAATGAGAATATGATGAACTGGTCTGAAGCAACTTGGTTTTGATCTCGATCAAGATTGCTAGCTAGGTATAAACTAGTGAAGTTGTATCCTCGCTCAAATGATGAGTGAAGCACCTTTGATGAGCAATACTCAAATGATGATATAATCTGATGAGCAATCTACAAAAAAGAAAATCAGCAGTAAAGAAATAATGCGGCAAGGCAGTTAAGTTCTGATACCATTACGAAAGTATGAAGATTTGCTTGAATCAATGCATGAACAAGCAGATTAACGAGAGACAATATTGCAAAATAGAGTGATGAATTGTATTGAGAAGTGAAAAGTGTAATTGTATTCTGATTGAAAAGTCATGATACAATTAGTTTATACAGGTTTAAATAGACAGTGCAAACAAAAAATAGAAATGGGCTAAGCCCAAGCCCACAACTAACAGACCAAAGAAAACAAATATAATCAGTTTGTGCAACAAGCCGACATCAGACAATTGCGATCTTTATTAAGGCGACCATGGAGAATGGGGTTCTAACCGTCACTATGCCAATGAACAAGGTTAAGAAGCCAGATGTTTAACCTATAAAAATTGATGGTTATACGGTTGCTGTCGAGGAAAATTTGATGTTTTTCTTTTGTGTTGTGATCAAGGTGTATTGTGCTGAATAAAACTAGAGTTTGCTAAATTTGTCTTCCAGTTCTTATTTTTAGTATGGTAAATTTGCATTCCATTTATATTATTTTACAGCTGTTTGATGAAACCAATTTTTTTTTTCTATACTTGCAAACGTTGATGAAGTAAAGAATTTTGGGAAAGAATGCAACTTAGGCGAAATTAAACATGAACAAAACGAAACAAGAACAAAATGAAGGAACAGCTCATGATTCTCCTTTCCACACTTCTCATTTTCGAAATTGGCAGACATGATGAGTTATACATGCTTTTCATATAAAAAATAATACTCACAAGCATTTTGTAATCAGCGCGACATTCCTAGATCTGAATACATTAAAATATGATATCTCTAATTCACGATTGCTCGTATCAGAGGCGTTTTATACAGCTAAAAACATCCATGACTAATCTTTTTAAACAGCCCACCGCTCATTTATCATTAAGAAATCTCCTTCATATTTTAAATGCATTAGGCTATGAACTTTCACGTCTACCCTCAAACACCAAAACAATAACTTAGATGAAAAGATTCTATGTATGTGCAACGTTATAGTTGCAGGCGAATACTAAACTATGAATGAACTAAACGGTTCGTGAATGCTCCTAATAAACTGTAAGGAAACTAAATTAAAGAAATGCACCAAGCATATAATCATCGCATACATTGGCTACATGACAAGTAATTTATGTTTCATGCTTTATTTGATTTCAGCTTTGATCAAAGCAAAGCATAATGCCAATCTTGCTTTAAAAACCTCGGAAATGAATATCAAACACTTCCAACAAAACCTTGTTTTTTTTTTTTTTTTTTTTTTTTTTGGTAAAAAATGAGAAACTATCTAACTAATATCAGATGAAAATAGAACAAAATACAAAATGGATAGCATCAACATAACCATAAAGGAAAACAGTTCAAAGAGATCAAACAGAAAGCATAATTACTACAAGCCATCAACCACAAAAGATAAAGTTTTAGAGTAGCAAATCGATTGACATGGATAACTCCCATCAATCTTCTGCTAAACAATTGATTAGCTGATAATTTGATTGTGAACAAGAGAGTGACGATATGTTCTCCTTTAAGCTAATAATCTTTTCCTTTTCTTCTTCAGTAGGAATGCATTGCTAAATGGAGATTGTGAGGTCAAGCAAGATTTTAGCAAGTTTAACGCCTGCAGATATAGCATTTGACTGTCAGGGCCAACAAAATAACGTCTAAAGTGCATAGATATATGCATATGTGTTTAGGAAGATGAACGATAAGCTTACTTCAAGTTCAGCCATGTATATTTCCATCTCTTCTAAAGCAGCTAGTGAAGCGTTGCACTTTTTAATGGTTTGAAACCCACACAATGTCGAGAATGGTTTTATCTCCAGCTTGTCAGTTACCAAGAACTTAACATCCATCTTTACATAACTTCCTCCAACTTGAGCACCTGACTGCAGTTTTGGGTTCATTTCAGTTGCCACTACTTTTTTCTGTCCACGCTCGCAAGGGCAGTTTTCATTGTAAGATTTATTCATAAAACAAATATGACAAGCAGGCAAAATTCCTGTACTAATGGTCTTCTTTTCAACGGAGAATAATGAGCCGCTATGATCAAAGTGACCGGCAAGCTTAGGACGTAGTAATAAGTTGGTTACAACAGGCTTAATGTACTTGCATTCAGAACTCATGTTTTCCACGCTTTTGTATAAATTATCTAAACAACCAACAGAGGAGAATTTCTGTAAGAGCTCGACAATAGTTCCCAATGGCAGAGTCAAGATGCTAAACAGTAGGTTCATAAAAACACCTTCTGCTTCTGCATACAGTACCTTATTGCTAGACTTGCACAAGAATAATTTTACTTTGACCTCCTTCGGTTCTTTATCAATCAATCTACCCTCAGCTTTGGGAACTTCCAAAAAAAAAATCAGGGTTTTCCATACAGTCGGTCTTCTTAAAGAACATGCTTGACAATGGAAATTTAGTGGTGAGGGATCTCTTAAGAAGATCGCGAATCTGCAATTAATTTAGAAAGTTACCACCGAGTAACATGGAGCACTGACTAAAAAAACATATCATAGTAGTAATAAAACATTGGCAGAATATTACTGTTTACCAACAAATGTTAATGGTTATCTTGTAAAATTGGAATGGACAAACTTACCATAATTACATCCATGTCAATGCAAGTCTCCAATACCAACTAAAATCCATTACATCACCACATCCACATCGTGCTTTTGGTACCTTGCTAAAAAAGTATGTAGAATTACTTAAACACTCTTTCTTCTTGCAAGTAAAGGAAACTCAAGGGTTTGAATCATCGATTCTCAAAATCAAATCCTCACAGAGCATTCCACTTGCATTATTAGGTCTAAGCAGCATTTGTTTGCATGCTTCAGTACTGAAATAACAGTCATCCAACTTTTCAATGCTTTTGTAGAGTTCATCCACGCACCCAAGCGAGGTTTGCGTGTCAAGAATGCGGATGACAGAACCGAGAGGCATGGTTAGAAAACTGAAAAGAATATCCACAAAATCTTTATCTGCTTTCGCATATATCACTTTTTGGTTTTGCTTGTCTACAAGAAGCTTGAGTTTCAACTTCTTAGAATCCATTTTCACTAACTCGAGGCTTTGGCAGAGAATAAATGCCAGCAGAACCGTATTTATTGCTTGGATGCTAAGAGAACTGTCAAAAAATGAATAGTCGGATAATTCAGCAAACAAAGCAAGTTATCTTTCCGCGTATATTTACAAAAACTGAAACATGGTACATTTGTATTTCTTTCTTTAATTTTTGGAATATAAATCTTGAATTACTCTCGTTTCTTTCCTTAGCTCAGATGATAGCATATAACAAAAACTTGCCTTAAGGTACTAAATAAGTTTTGTTGGGGTGAAAATTTAGGGTTTCCAATTTAATGTAAGCAAATAGGCCAAGGAAAAGAAAGCTTCCGGTCTTCAACTCTATTCTGCTTTTTATGGAATTATATTCAATATCAAATCAAATACTTTGTTTTTAATTTGTTGCTCAGTAGGGTACCATATCAAATAATTATCGATTCTTCTTCAGATTAGATGTCTTATTTCCCGCAAGTACAAAATTTAATTGAAACCATTTGTATTATGTTGTTAGATGAATTTACCATTAACATAACAGTGGAAAAACCGACTTTTAATAATCTTGATTTACTTTCCATGGAAAAAAATACATTTCCATGTTGTTTTTTATATATGCACATATTGAAAATTTCAACCAAATACCCTACCATTTGTTCATTCATAATTAATATTTATAACTTATTTGTGCATTAAATTCAAAAGTGATAAAAGAAAATAAGCATCACTATTTTGGCTTTAAAGGCAAGGCTATAAGGCTGCAATTAATGTGAAATAACTTTACATATGAAATGAATGTTTCCGGACAACTTCTTGCATGACATATATGGATATAAATAAGGTAAACAATTATCATGCCCCATTAGGGAAAATGTTGAAATTTATAAAATTAACCAAATAGCTACTCCTGAGTTCCACCTCTTTCCAACCTTAAAAACACAATTATCCATAATTAGAAATTCATTATACCAAATTGAATAAAATTTAACAAAACAGGCTTTACTACTTGCAATAATTTTTAAAATATCTCAATTTTAATAGAATTGCTTAAATTTTAGAAGAAAAATATCAATATATTTAAATTACAACGATTATTTTTAATGTTGAACTTAATTGAAATTTCAAGTTTCATGATAAAATAATTCATTAACCTTTAAACATATATATATATATATATATATATATATATATATATATATAATTCATATCAAATTTTATTACTTTAAAGTTTATTTTATTTACTAATATTTCATTTGAGTTCGATTTCGAAAAAAATAAAAAATGAATTATAGAAGAAAACTACAAATATTGTCTATGTTAAATGGAACCAGTATTACATTTAAGATTAACTGCGATAAAAGAAATAAAATGTCAAGCATATTAAGCTATACATACATACATACATACATATATATATATATATATATATATATATATATATATTAAAAGAAATAATAAATGGTAAATTAAAGTTAGTATATACTTTTACGCTAAATAGATTAGAAAAAATGTTACAAAACAAAGGAAAATGAAACTAACGAAAATTATTTACATTAATTAACATTAACATTAAAACTGGTCATAAATGCACATAAAAAAAAGAAAATGCAAGGAACTGATATATAAGGCTTGTCATGATTATTCAATAAACATTGTAATTAATCCATCATTCAAAGGAGGATAAAATGGGTATTGTAAAAAATCTTCAGACGGACACAAGTTTTTGAAGACCCAGTAGAATTAAGAAAAACCGACAAAATCGGTTTGATTATCAGTCGATCGATAACCATTTTTAATTGAAACCGGTATACTAGTTAAAACGGTATGATAACGTCAGTAATTTTATCAGTTAATTCAAAACAAAAACATACTAATCTGATATACTTTATTACATGCATTTAGAACCAAAATAATGATTATATTTAGTTTAATAATCAAATGAAATTATTCCAGGTACACTTACTTTCTTTCTAAATTATGATTTTATAATATAAAGCTACATATAGTATAATAAGGATGCACTTTATACTAAAGTTATGTCAAAATATAAACTTTAATGGAAAAACGGTAATTTAACATTATCAGTGTAACGGTTAACAGTTTATCGGTCTACCAGCCTTCGGTATACTAGTTGATTGGTAACGGTAATGGTAAACAATTCCAGCTTAACAGGAAAAAATGGTACGGTAACGGTATTTGCCAAATGGTAACGGTAACCATTACCATAACAGGCCTACTTTGTCCAGTATTACATATGTTCGAATAAGTGGGTATGAAACAGTGTTTTATTTGTTGATTAATTCAACTATTCATATTGTGACTATTCTTCCCTTAATTACAAGGTTATACGCTAAGACAAGAGCTTAATTATTTGTGTGCATTACAAACAAGGAAAACTATTCCAATTTGATATTGGCATTGATCTATTTTCTTTTACCTTCACTTTCTTACAGAAATAAAATTTGCAATACAAAATATAAATACTTCCAACTTACGTACATTCATATTTTTCGACATATAGCCAGGGATTCTACCGTACTAAGACCTCTACAAAATAAATGGTTATGAAGTGCAGTTCCACGTTGTCTTTTCCCATTTACAGATCCATATTTACCAGTTGAGCAATTTTTTTATATAAACATCCCTACTTAGTTGACCATTAGTTCAATAAAAATACATATTGGTCAATTACATGGTAACATTGTCATAGAATTTTAAATTTTACTTTTTATTTCTGATAATTTTCATTGTTAAATTTCTTTAAATCATAATAATGTTTTTTGTATAATAAAGAGTATAACGTTCAGTTTTGATATAAAAGAATTATGCAACAATTTATTAGAGGAAAATAGGCAGAAGGAAGAACATCGATTGGGAAGAATATCGGTTGGATTTTAGATTTAAAGACGCGACTTTGTCTTTTACATCAGAAGGACGCGCAAAATATATTTTCGGCTGAAGGAAATCATTTTCGAAAAAAATAAATCGGCAGTCTTCTTCGATCTCCTTCTCAAATCTTCTATACAAAATGTTAATTCGTGCATCACGAATCTCAGCCTCAGATGATGAGGATCGACTGCACCTTCAATCCTTCTTCTGCTTCTTCAATTGTGTAATTTTACAGTAAAAATAAGAGATGTTAATGTTTTCTTCAATCTCGTCCTCTTCAATTTCATGTTCACTTTGTTTGAGATGCCGATAATAGAAGATGTTGTTGACTTGACTAATGAAGTTTACTGTATTATATGTGTAGATCTCAAATCTTGTATACAAAATGTTAATTCATGCATCTCGAATCATGCGTTCATCTCGAATCTCAGTCTCAGATGATGAGGATCGACTGCGTCTTGAAACCTTCCCCTTCTTCTTTAGTCGCGTGTTTTTGCCGTAAAATTAAGAGATGTTGATGTTGTCTTCAATCTCGTCCTCTTCAATTTCATCTTAATTTTTGTTTCAGATGCCGATAATATAAGATGTTGTTGGTTTGACTTTTTTTGATCGATTTTGTGTTTCATCCCAGATTAATGATAACTATCATTTCTGTGCATGGTATGAAATTTACTATGTTATACATGCAGATTAAATTGTTGTCCTTGTATTTTATACTGATTAGATTTTTTGTCAGATTTATGTTGTTGTTGAATTTGCTAAAGTGTAATGTTAGATGTATATACCATTTCATTTTAATCTTTGTTGGTTTTAGGCTCTGCATGAATGAACTACATATACAATTAATTTCTCTGTCTATTTCAATGAGACAACTAATGATTATTAGCTATCGAGATAATTGATGGTCACAAAAGTACTATGGTTAAATATTGTTGAATTTACAAAAATGTAATGCTAGATGTATATAGCATTTCACTTTAATTGTTAATTGTTTGTATCATTTGTAATTATTGTGAAATTTGCATGTATACTAAATATTTTTTGCCTTCTAAGTATTCAACAATATATGTTGTTTATCATTTTCACAGTTCAAACATTGAACATCAAGTTTTTGTGTTACGCTAGTTTTAAATTACATTTTAGTATAATTGAAAGTAATAGGAATAGATACACTATAGTATCACTTTGCATGATTTAGATAGACTAATATACTTCATAACTGAAATGCCACAAGAGACTATCATTTCATATATCATAAACATATTATTAGACGCTACATTAATATATCATTTTTAATGTTAAAAATATTAAAGTGGATTTCATAATTATAATGTCATATGAATCTAAATTTTTTATGTACCATAAGCACTCTACTAGATCTTGTACAAAAATGCTAGATTATATTATCATTTACATCCCATAAGTACCCGCTTAGGTTTGAGTGTGTCCTTTGCATCTCATAAGTATGCAGTTAGGTTTGAGTTCGGTTGTCCTTAATATTCTTTTAGTTCGTTCGGTTAACCAGTATGTTTTGGATATAAATTAGTTTTCGAAGGTACCCGCTTAGGTCTGAGTCCGACCGTCCTTTGCATCTCATAAGTACCTGTTTAGGCTTGAGCATGGTCGCCCATTCCATCTCATAAGTACACGCTTAAGTTTCAGTCCAGTCGTCCTCAACATTATTTTAGTTCGTTCGGTTAACAAATAAGTTTTGGGTATAGATTGGTTTTCAAAGGTACCCGCTTAGGCTAGAGTCTAGCCGTCCATTACACCTCATAAGTACCCGCTTAGGTTTGAGTCCTATCGTCCTTAACATTCTTTTAGCTCATTATGTTAACCAATATGTTTTGGGTATAGATTGGTTTTCAAAGGTATCCGCTTAGGCTTGAGTCCGACCGTCCTTTGCATCTCATAAGTACCCTCTTAGGTTTGAGTCTGACCGTCATTTGCATTCTTTTATTTTGTTCAGTTAATCAACATGTTTTGAGTATATATTGGCTTCCACAAGTACCAACTTAGGCTTGAGTTTGACCGTTCTTTACATCCCATAAGTACCCACTAAGGTTTGAGTTCGATCATCATTTGCATTCTTTTTGTTTGTTCGATTAAGCAATATGTTTTGGGTATAGATTGGTTTTCAAAGGTACTCGCTCGATTAAATAAACCCCAATGGGTATAGATTCGTTGTCCAGATTTCTTTTACATAAAAATATAAAATCATGCCATATAACATGGAACGAGTTTCCCCTTATGCATACCAGTACATAAAAACTCGCATTGTTTTTCTGAAAATAAGCTACCATAAGGTCTCTTGATGCACACACCATGCAAACACAGACTTGGGAAATGTTTCTCCTTATGATAGCCAAACAAGCTTGATATGCGAAAATCATTTTATATTATTATTAGCGTTTAAATATGGAAATCACTTTCACAAATAAATGTTCAATTCTAGCCAACATAATGTCCCTTACCATTATGTTGGCATATAGGTTTACAACTACTACCGTACAAACTCGTAATGACCAGGCTAAGGAAGTTCTTACTGATGGGTGCACCTCTAGATTGATGCTCCGAGAACAACCTACAAGTTCTCTACCAACACAAGGTCGGGATCTCCCTTAGCTAGATCACACCTGAGTATGTCAAGGTCATTACTGACCTTTAAAACCAGATTCCCGCAACATCAATTACCACAAAAAAGTAGAAGTCGCTACACAAATAATACCTGGGCTTCATACCATGGTACATTTTTTTTTAAAAGGAGGTGACAAACCATATCCATGCTACAATTTTCTGTTTTCGCCATTTCTAGGGTGTGAGGCTTGTCGAAGTCTCGTTACACAAAGTTATGCTCTCTAAGCCATGCTTTGATAATCAATAGTACAACACTCATTATGCTACATTGTTATTCCATAATACACGACTGATAGTTACTAACCATACAACATCTGAGCTTGTACGTCTCAAAGAAGGGTGTTAAGCTAAGAGAATAAATTCTTCACCACCAACAGAAATATGTTTAGCAAAGACCAAATCGATACATTATAAAATATAAGGTCAGACACACATCTATACAGGCCTGTTCTAGGCCTGAATGAAACCGAAGGCACCTTATTCCTCAGCAATAAAGGGGAGAGGTTGTGACGACCGCCCACAATCCCTGTATTAACAAGAGGAATAATGCGCTGAAAGGTGTGACAGGAAGCTGT
Organism: Allium sativum; assembly: GCA_030737875.1. Taxonomy (NCBI): domain Eukaryota; kingdom Viridiplantae; phylum Streptophyta; class Magnoliopsida; order Asparagales; family Amaryllidaceae; genus Allium; species Allium sativum. The sequence continues at coordinate 659,180,308 of CM060920.1, forward strand.
GGACGATCATCAAGGTATGGTTCATACAATCGGAACCTGTCATAAAACTCACAGCGCAAGGATAAAATATAATAGAACATTTACAACAGGTAATAGTAGTGAAGCATCATATAGAAAACTTTTCAAACTTCCACAACATCCTGAAATATTATCCCAACATCATAGGAAATATCAAGTATGTGCATAAGGCCTCACTACAACACTCATAGAGCAACTTAAATAGCGGAAACAGAAATACTAGATAGTATTAAAAGTAATACGCCACCCTCCTGCTCGCCTTCGCATAGCAACATCGTCCTCACTAATCACCTGTCACCTACTACCTAGTCTACCCATTCACAATCGGATGAACAACCCAAGGTAATAAGAGGAAACATAAAACCTTGAGTCAGACAACAGTCTTAGTGAGCGATAAACAGCTAACAAACTTAAACAATAAAGTATACGAAAATTGATATATAAATGTACTAATCTACCCACAACACCAGAGAAGAATTCAACCCTATCTTCTCCACATCGGACAGTGGTTGCCTTTACAATGAACAATTTAACCATTCATCTATGGAAAGCAGAACACCCATTCAATCATGGTAAGCACCCATAACATCCGAATTATTTATATATATACACATATCATGTAAACCCTCCTAATCGAATTCAACATCCCTCAAGCACAAGCCCTAGAGGCCTAAACTAATATCTGACAAGTACTCAAGGAACATCTCCTTCGACGTTGGACAACCTATATGAGACGATACAAACATAACAACCAATCATCCATAACTTGCTCTTGCTATCACCGCCAATCCTGCTTTGAAACCATCGTTAATCATATGATGGTCGTCCTTGTCATATGTTAAGGGCTAATAGTAACCATAGTTCTAGCTAAAGCTCCATATGTCAAACCTTGACAACTAGGCCTTTCTACAAGACCCAGGGTACTCGACCTACGACCTATCTTTTAGGTACCCTTATCGTACCCTTACTTTGAGCCTGTAGAACTTACGAGAACGATAATCCCTCGGCCTTCACATCTCTAGTCATTTAACCCTATGACTCTTCATAGCTCAAGCAACCTTCTCGAGAAACCATTATCCACCAACTCATGACCTTTGAGTTGTCACCTCATTCGCTGTTCTACACCGATCAACGAACATATTTTAACACTTTGAACCTTCCTACTTGAATTTACTTCGAAGTCACACCATCACCGAGCTAATTACATCACTGCGCTGCGGCTAGATTTCGAGGGGATTTGCCCCCGAATTTTTTTTTCCAGATCTTTTTGTTCGAACCTGAGTCGTACCCAAAAATAAATTTTTCAGAATTGACCCTGGAGCACCGATCGTCCCCCCTCTGGAGCACCTACTGGTCGGTCCCCCATGGAACACCCATTGACCTCCGTGAAACACACCCACCAATTGGCCTAAAGCACCCACCGTTCGGCCTGAAGCACTTCCACCGACCTCCGTGAAACACACCCACCAATTGGCCTAAAGCACCCACCAATCGGCCTGAAGCACTTCCACTAACATCCATGAAACACCCCCTTCGATCGGCCTAAAGCACTCACTGATCAGCCTGAAACATTTCCACTGACCTCCGTGAAACACACCTACCAATCAGTCTAAAGCACCCACCGATCGGCCTAAAGCACTTCCACTAACCTCCGTGAAACACACCCACCGATCGGCCTAAAGCACACACCGATCAATGCCCTGGTTGTACCCACCAATCGGTGCTCTGACTGCACCCCCCAATCGGTGCTCCCCTATCTTGTTTTCCAAGCCACTCCACAACCGATCCTTCTAGACTGATCGGTCTATTGTACAGCCCCAATCCAACTCCAATTTCGACCAAAACTTCGCCAAACGATGAACCGACTCATCCAATACATCCAATACAACCATAAGCATGTTATGAAATCACTAACATTATGAAAATGACAATTATCATCAAAATATGCAAATTTCACCAAAACAATAGTAAATGAACATATGATCCAAATTGCGAATCTGACTTGCATAAACATGTAAAATGGGATAAGAATTATCGGTTTTAAACATGCTAACTAGATTATAGGGTGATTCATATGAAAATGGACTTAACACGGTACAGATCTATGGTAAAACACTTTGACGAAAAGCATGATCAACTACTCATACACTTCACTGAATCCATGTGAGAGATGTAAACCACTCACCGATTCTCCCAAACAAGCAAAATCAATGAAATAGGAATTTGGACAGCAAAAACCTTGCATCAAACACCTTGATTCGATGAATCCTTGCTACTGTTGACGTAAATCTAGCCTCCAATGGTGTAGATCTTCAATTTCCCCCCTTGGATTTGGATTTTTAACGGTGGAAAGGTGTTAGAGGAAGGAGGAGATCAAGGCGTCAAATGAGAGAATGGAAAACTAAAACTATTTCCCATATCCCTTACCCCCTATTTATAGTTTCCACTAGCCCACTAATGGGCCTCCCCCAAGTCAGCCTATTGTGGCTCTCCAAATCAGAACAGCTAATTGAAAAACCTTAGAACAACGATTCCTCCCAAACCATTGAGCCAAATCTTTAATGCAACCACTCTACAAAAAGGCAATCAACATTTCCTTTCCAATGGCATAGATCTAACCACCTGATTCGATCTGAGTCAAAAGTTATCCCCTGTACAAGACTGACAGAGGCAAAATGGTCACAAACGAAATTGGTAAAAATTATAGACATGTTTCACATCCCCATAAGCAACATATTAAAAGAACAGAATGATCCAACCCTCATTGAACAAAATAAAAATATTTTACGATCTTCCGATATGTAAATTGTGGGTTGTTACAATCTCCCCCCTTAAGAATTTCACCTCCGAAATTCCATACAAACCCAAACAACCACAACAATTATGCATGCAATCATCCATGAGAAGCTAATACTATTATCCAAACTGGCGACCATCAAGCCATGCATCCATTGAATTATTCTTGCATGTAGAATTCTATCAAACAATCACAAGATACAACGATATAATGACGATAAGATATCAAAGGGTCCCACTGACGAAGAGTTCTGGATGAGTCGCCCTCATACTCTCTTCCGTCTCCTACGTACAATTGTCGCCATCTTCACTCCATTGTAACTTGACTAGCTTAACGTATTCCTTCTAAATTATTTCATGCTATTTCCTATAACATGAAGTGACTTACAAGGTCTCGCAACTACGGTCTCTACTTCAAGGTCTTCATATGGCTCTGGAGATACCGCTACATTCGAATCATGCATGAACTTCCGTAGAAACGATACATGGAACACATTATGCATGCTCGACATCCTCTCGGGTAACTCCAATTTATATGCGAGCTTTCCAATTCACTCGACTATCGGAAATGGTCCAACGAACCTAGTATCTAACTTTCCTTTACTTCCGAATCTAACCACATTCTTCAACGGTCGAATCTTCACGAGAACCATGTCACCAATGTCGAACTCCAAATCCTTTCGACGTTTATCCGCATAACTCTTCTGACGATCTTGGGCTGCCTTCATTCGGTGCCGAACGATCTCGATACAATCCGAGGTCTCTCTATCATTTCTGGCCCAAGTTCCAACTTGTCTCCAGTCTCTAACCAACAAGCTGGAGAATTGCACGGCCTCCCATACAACGCCTCGTATGTTGCCATCCCAATGCTCGACTGGTAGCCGTTGTTATGAGCAAACTCAACCAGATGTAGATGGTCTTCCCATGATCCTTCGAAGTCTAAAACACAAGCCCTCAGGAGATCTTCCAAAACTCTGTTAACCCTTTCGGTTTGACTATCCGTTTGTGGATGATAATCCGTACTCAAGCTCAACTCGGTTCCCAAATATTCTTGCAAACTTTTCAAAAATCCACTCGTAAACAATGGATCTCGGTCACTCATTATACTCTTTGAAACACCATGGAATCGAATTATCCATTTTACATAAAGTTCAGCCAACTTTGACGCCGCCCTAGTCGACTTGACATGAATGAATCACGCACTTTTGGTCAAGCGATCCATGATGACCCAAATCTCTTCGTTTCCTGCCCTGCTTCTAGGTAGTCCATCAATAAAATCAATCGATATATGCTCCCACTTCCATGTAGGAACATCTAATGGCTAAAGTAAACCACTCGGCTTCTTCTGTTCGACTTTCACCAAATGACAGTTCATGCACTTGGAAATAAACTTTGCAATATCTCGCTTCATCCCCTTCCTGTAGTAGACTCGTTTCATGTCCTGATATATCTTATTACCACTATGATGGATCGTCAACTTCGAGTGATGACATTCTCTCAGAACCTCATCTCTCAATCCATCAATATCAGGAACAACTAATCGCCCTTGCTTTCGATGCCAACCTTCTCGATCGACTTCGAACTCTTTAACTTTTGGTTCTAGCTTCTAGATAAACTCGACAAGCTTAGCATCTCGCTTTTGGCTTTCACTGATTCTTTCGATAAGTGTAGGTCTTATCGGTAAGCTTGCCAAAATTTCAGGTTCCAACTCGCACTTTGGCCTAAAATCAAACCTTGCCTAATACTCGAGGCTCTTCCATTTTGAAAACATCGCTCCCAAACTACACCATAATAGCCAATTGGCAGCCCTTTTATTTTTCAATTGGCAACACTTATTTAGGTTGTAAGGTGGTAACAGTAGTATGTGTTGCTATATTAAAAAAGTGTTGCCAAAAATACATAATAATAACTTTATTATTGCAACACTTATTTGGGTTGTTAAAGCTGGATTCTGGGGGTAAAAATGTAAACAAACCAGCTTAACCCTAATTCCTCTTCCACGTTCCTTTGTCCCAACGCTTTCCCCATTTCGGCCGCCTAAATAATTATCTCATATCCCACGATTCTCAGAGGAAAAAAGAAAAAAACACTGAGCATGGCGAAGATGAAGGTTCCTCTCTAATCAGATTTAAGGGGTGGCTTCAGGGTACAACTCGCGCTTCAGGGTGCAACTCGCATTCACACTCAATTTTAGGGATTTTGTTCGATTTTTGCTCGCATTCACACGCTTTCAACTCGCAAGTATAAATTTCATTCTTGTTTTGATTTAGTATTTACAATTGGATGGTTGTGCGGTGTTTCTATTATCAATTCAGCCGAAATTAAGGAAAAATAGCATACCCTGTAACCTAGAATTCAGATTTTCAGGTTACTTTATGAAAAAGCTGGTGGATAGGATTAGTAATTTCTTTCAAACTATTGCAAAAACTATGAGTTCGTATAACCATTGCAAACTGTGATTTTCAGGTTGCTTTCTTGCTTGATTACACAACATAATTTTATGTATAATGAGTCTAAAGGCTGATAATACATGAATAGGAAGAACATATAACCTTTTCGACTGTTCAAAATTCATACAATACATGAATATAAAACTATCAAAAAATGCGCTTATATTTCTACATTGCTTAAATTGTATCATGATTGTTATGCTATGGCTTGAAACGTACATTTGCATTATCATTTTTAAAAGAACAACAAACTTCATATATGTTCAGATATAATAGTTTTAGAAAGCGAATTTTGAGCAGAGTGGTGTTACTGCATAGGATAAAACCATCTACGGCTCCTCCTCCTAAGCGGTGAATGAGGAGTTAGAATATCAAAGAACGTAATTAACCACTTATGAATATCAAAGGAAAGATGCTCAAATTTGCGTAAGCTGGTCAGATGGCCATCAAATGATAATATCATTTTACTATTTATAGTTGCAAGCATTTCTGGAATACATGACTATTTACAGCAAGTCAATGCCAATTGGCTATTTTTGAGTTGGTTTTGGGCGTATTAATCATGCATATGCATTGCTTGTAGGGCTCAATTTGTTCGATCATGTATGTAAAATAAATATCAACAGAAATGTTAGGATGCATTTGTTTTAATGGAGCTAACAAATATCAGTTTCCAAGTCAACCAGATAATCATATTATATCTTATATTCTCATTTATGTTTGGTGAAGGTATGGATAATTTGAGAAAGTGAAGAAGAAAACTCTTGTTAATTTTTACATCTGTGTAAAATAATTAAATTCTTTAGATTTTATTGATTTTCTTGACAAGAAAATTAGCACAATACCAAGCAAAATCTTAACCACTTAGAAACTTTTATTGCATTCATTGTGCATCCAAGAATAACTTCGGAATATTATTTATCTACTAACACAAACTAAACAATATCATTATGCTTAAGTTTATTTAACTAACATAACCAATTTTCTACAAATAAAAACTTACCAAATAAACAAACTCAATAAAAACCATACTAGGCATTTCAATGAAATACAAAACCAAATGCGAAACACAAAATGAAAGATATTTTTTTAAAAGCTTGCAGTAGACCTGCTGTTGTCACCTGTGGAGGCAGCGACTCACTGCTGCTTGTAGGTAACGGCCTATCATTACTCTTTCTTGCATGAAGCTTCTTCTTTTTTTAGCCTATATCAATTTAGCATTTCTCAGATATCCATTCTCTACATGTTGTTTATCTATCTTCTGTTACAATGTTGTATTATTGTGAACAATGCCCTACATAATCTACTAACATGAAAAATATCTCAAAGTGTTTTTCTCTAATTTCTCTTTAACATTTTTGATGGTGTATTTCTGTTGTTTGTTCTGTTATAAAGAAAACGAGCCTGCGGTTAACAGCTGTTCTTTTGAGCTCTTGCTTGATGTATTGGTCATTTTTTTAGATAAATACAAAATCCTGTGGTTTTCCATGGGGTAGAATATTTTTATATTAAAATCTTCGGCTTTCCAACATCTTGTAATCCTAATCATTTGTAAAATGAGAAGCGTTTTTTCAATTAATTTGCTTTTCAATCGCAAGATGTTTTTGTTCTATATTTGATATACTTTTCTGACCGGTTTAATGTTAAGCTTAGCTATTGCAAGATGATTTAAACACTGCTTGAACTTGAATTGAAATTCTGAATTTGTGTTGTTTGCGTTATGATTAAAAAATTGCAACCTAATTCTAAGTAATGGACTTTCAATGTTGATTTCCAGATATTGCATGGTAAAATACGTTCTACCTTTGGGAAATTTAATACTGCCACTGTCCATACTAACCTGCTTTTGACTACTAACCTTGATTTAATACCATGTTCTAACACTAAGAACATTCCAGTATATTTTTTCATTTCCTTGACAAAATTACGTCTTTATAAAAGTTTTACAGTTTGTGTATCATAATGAAAATCAATTGAAATAATTTGCTTTTAAACTGGAAATACAAAATGCGGGGAATTCCTATTAGGTGGCTTTATTTGAATATGTAAGGGAACTAAAATAATGTAGGAATTGATGTATTCATTTTATTACCTTTAACGAACTTCGACATACCCACATCTGTAATAGACATCAAAAGTTTCATACATCTTTTGACGTCTTTAATGTTAAGCGCAGACACATTAGAGACTTTGCGTTCCTGTCCGCTCGTTTTTTTTCATACGCAGTGCAAACGAGAAAATGCAATATATCTAATCCAATAATATATCAACAAACTGATACAAAAAAGGCAATACATATAACTATTCCAAATATATTTCAAGCAACAGAACTATGTACTATGAGTAATGCCAATGCGGTGTATTCAACAAAAATCATTACTTGCGAAGTACAATGTTTTTCAAAGTACAATGTTTCATAGGCATTATTTTTTCACAGTATTACTGAGCTATTAGGCTCAGTTTTACTGAGCTTAAGGCTCGGTTTTACTGAGCCGTTAAGCTCAGTTTCACTGAGCTTAAGGCTCAGTTTTACTGAGCTGTTAGGTGTTGAGATGACTGGGGATCTTTTTTTTTTCCTTCAGAAAATGAGAAGATTTTTATAAATTTGGTAAATCAAATATATTTTTATGTTGACTTAATTTGCTGCAATGATTTGGTGTTTTTATTTGCTTGTTTGTTGCACATGTTGAATGCTGATTCAAACTGATTATGTAGATTAGGCTGATGATCTTTTCTTGCACTAGATGATCTTCTTTAAATGTATTTATGTATTGTTGTTCCAGTTAATGTGAACATATGACTTTCTGTGAAATGTTTTTGGAATGATTCTATTGTTTTTGAAGTATTGTGGTTGGGTTGCAGCTTAATAGCTGGAGTACACATGATTAATGCCACCGTGAATGATGTTTAAACAGTGGAAATTACAAGTAGTTCTACATTTTCATGCTGACATTTACACATTTTGTCAGTTTTGTTTGAAATATTAGCAATTAAAGTCTTTAAAATTCATGAGCTGTTAAAATATTAGCAACTAAAGCACTTATTTGTGTTAAAATATTACCAGTCCTTTATGAATCTGAATTATATATATATTGTATTTATATTATGTGTATCATCTCCATGTTTATTCCCTTAGGCCATCCGCGAAAGCAAGCTAGCTCAACTCCGTTCAATTTCATTTGACATATATGAGAATTTTATTTGAATGCTATATAAAAGATCGAAAAATATAATGTTCATAACATGTTTTATTCAATAAGCTTAACTGGCTTTATTATCGTGGGTGTCATTCCAGGTCCACTTTGGCTTGTTAATATTAATGCGATTGGTTATTGAATTGGAACTCAAATGACTTGTTTGGATTATAATCTGAACTGGAACTGTTCTGTTTTTAAGCAACCACATTCCACATCAGTGACAATGTTTATACTGATATAACTATAGCCTCATGTGGTTGATGCTATGTTGGCAACATTTTAGTCCTTAGAACAACATCAAAAGATCATAATCAAAATCAGTTCATGACCAGTTTCATGACTAAACCGATACAATATATTGTTACCCATTTATGTTTTTAATAAAATAGAGTGTTACCCTGATATCATATACAAATTAATTACTGGAACTACCTACCTTCATCCTCCTCACTAAGTCGTTTTTTCTTTGCTTATGTTTGAATAGGTGCAAGTGCAGTTTTTTTTTGTTGAGGAACTGTTGTTTTTTTTTGTTTTTTGAGGAGCTGCTATTTTTTTTAAGGAACTACTGTTTTTTTTTTTTTTTGAGAAATGCAGTTTTTTTAGTAAAACTAAGTGCAGTTTTTTTTTAAAATAGGTGCATTGCATATTTTTTTTTTTAAACAGTGCAGTTTTTAAAATAAATGCTGTTTTTTTTAACATATGCAGATTTTTTTTTGAACAACTACAGATTTTTTTTGAACAAGTACAGTGTTTGTTTTTGAATAAATGCAGTTTTTTTTTTAAAACAAGTGCATTGCAGTTTTTCTAAAAAAAAACAGTGTAGTTTTTGTAGAAAAAAACAGTGCAGTTTTTGTAAAAAAAAAAAAAAAAAAAAAAACAGTGCAGTTTTTTATGCATTTATGTATAGCTCAAATTAAAGTATTTATTCAATATTTTTCTTTGATAGTTCCTAAAGGTAAATTTTGAAATTTATGTCTAACTCAAGTTCAAGAGAGTGGATTAAAAGTCCATATAGATATACTGAAGAATACAAGCAAGGCGTTCGAGACTTCATTAGTTTTGTGAAGAATCACTCATCTCGCGATGTTGAAATTTGCACCTGCCCTTGTATTAAGTGCAAGAACTCTAAAAAGCTCTCACTGGAAAACGTTGAGAAACACTTAATCATTCATGGTATGATTAAAACATATAATAGGTGGTTTTTCCATGGAGAGTTGAGCAACAATAACTCAGGGATGAATCATAAAAAAATATTATTTCAGATCCTCATATCCAATATCAAATTCAAACCGACCAATTTGTAGAGGGGGCTCTTAGAAATCTCATAGACGATGCTTTTGGAGTGCATAATATGCCACAAGCTAGCGGTGAAGAGGAAGTTCAACAGACAAATACAGATGATTATCGTACGTACTTTGGAGAGAAGCACAAAAAAACACGCAGACAAAGCAAATGAAAAACTTTATTCTTCTTGCGAAGAGGGGATTACAACGTTAGGTGTAATTGTTGAGCTTCAGAACCTTAAAAAAGAATTTAACTGGTCGGGAAATAGTGTGACTGAGTTGTTGAAGCGATTAAAACATTGGCTTCCAAAAGAAAGTAATTTACCTGAAAAGTATCCCACGATGAAGAAAATAATAAAGGATTTGGGAATGGAGGTGAAGCATATACATGCTTGTGTCAATGATTGTATATTATTTTGGAAAGAAAATGTTGATGCAAAAGAATGTCCTGTGTGCCATAAAACAAGGTACAAAACTAAAAAAATAGTGTTAGGGGAGGTCAAATTGACGAAAGAACCAAGAAAAGTTTTAAGATACTTTCCTATAAGTCCAAGATTAAGTAGATTGTACACTATACCATGGATAGATCGTAAAATGCAATGGCACAAGGAAGCTGCACCATCTTGGAATTCCATGCGACAGCCTATAGATTCAGCTGAATGGAGATCAGTCAAAAGTCGGTGGCCAGAATTTGCTATTGAAGGATGCAATGTTTGGCTTGGTATTTCTATGGATGGGTTTAATCCAAATGGTGTTCTCTCCAATAGTTATAGTTGTTGGCCTGTTTATATGATACCTTATAACCTACCCCCTTCATTGTATATGAAATCACAATCTCAAATGTTGAATCTGTTAATTCCTGGACCAAAAGCACCAAGTCAGGACATTGATGTATGCTTGGAACCTCTTATATATGAATTAAAACATCTTTGGGACAAAGCGTCTGTTTTTGACACAGACAAGCAAGAATTTTTCAATATGAAAGCAATATTACTATGGGGAATTCATGATTTACCAGCTTTTGGTAACTTATTTGGCTGTGTGACTCATGGTTATAAAGCGTGTCCTGTCTGTGCTACCAAGACAGAATCAAAGTACATCGGCAACAAGATCATCTATTCAAAATATAGAAGGTTTATGAAGAATGATCATCCATATAGAGCATTAAAACACGGATGGTATAGGGATGTTGAATATAAAGAGCCTCCAACTCGGCTAAGAGGCTCGTCTCTTTTAGAAAAGCTTGAGCGTATCAAATATATTCATAGCAAAATACCACCAAGCAAAAAGAGATTGATTTCTGAAGCTTATGATAGTGCAGATTGTCTTGTCGATGAGGGAGGAAGGCCAGCATGGTATAAGAAGTCAATTTTGTTTGACTTGGATTATTAGAGTAGTCATAAAGTTCGTCATACTATTGATGTGATGAATACTGAAAAAAATGTTTTTGAACATCTCATCAATTTTATGTTTAACAAAGGAAAGCAATCTTCTAAACCTGCATTTGATAAGGATCACAAGTTGCAATGTTGTCAAGTTCTTAAAGATGCAAAACTTCCATCATGTCTTGCAACTAAGTTACACGGTCTTATATGTCTTCAACCACCCGGTTTGCAAATTAAAAAGACATATGATTATCATATTCTCATCCAATACTTGCTTTCTATCATGGTTCAACATGCATATCCAAAGTGTTGTGAGTTAAGACGAGCGCTTTTACAAGTAAGCTTGTACTTCAACATAATATGATCAAAAGTTCTTGTTCGAGAACATGTGCAAGCGGCTAAAGATATGATTGCTGAAGCATTATGTGTGTTGGCAAACTATGTTTCAATGGAATTTTTTGATATATGCATCCATTTGATGGTACATTTAGCAGATCAAGCTCTGCTTTGTGGACCATCGACTTATATATGGATGTATCCATTTGAAAGGTAAGTATTGTTTTTGCATTCAAATTATTTTACCTAAGGGTTATGAAGTAACTAACTGTAAGTATGCATATTAATTTTTGTGTGCTAGGGCTATAAAAGATTGCAAAAACATACCTAGTAACAAAAGGTATATAGAAGGATCAATTTCTGAAGCCTATCTTGTTTCAGAATCAGTTCGATACGCAATGGAATATATGCCAAATCCACGTGATGGAAATCGTAGCTCTAAACAAGCATCCTTTTTAGATAAGAATAGTGATGATATATATGAGCGTTCCATCATTGAAGGTAAACCGTTAAAATTATCTAGAGTGCAACGATCACAGATTCGACGATGGTTACTATTTATAATTGATATACCGGAATGAGATGAATACTACAGGTCATACATTTTCACATTTTTCAATACGTATATCACATTTAGCCAAGAATATATATATATATATATATATATATATATATATCACATTATTGAATTTGTAGTGCATACCACTTATCTTTAGAAGACAGTCTTCGCGATAAAAGGAAAACTATCACAAAAGCAGAAGTAGTAGTCCAATCTGAATTTGTTGATTGGCTATACAATAAGGTGTGCTAAATTTACTTGAGGGCAATGTATTTCTTTTTAACTAATGTTATACTATTAATTTTGTTAATTCTTAACAGTTAGTGGACGAAAAATGCATGAACACAATGTTATGGTTGTATGTCAATGGTCCAAAGTGGGAAGTCAAAAATTTTCTTAAGTATAGAGTGAACGGCTATACATTCTCTCCTCAACATTATGACGATAGCATTTCAATGCAAGATAGCGGTGTCTGTATGGATGCGGTCACTACATTTGTTGCAAGTTCGAAAGATCTAAATCCTATGGATGATGATACTACTTGGTATGGTGTTATTAGAGAGATCATGGAAGTTGATTACTATGATTTTCAACATGTGGTATTCAATTGTGATTGGGTGAATGTTGCAGATAAGACAAATGGTTGTAAAGTTTTCCCGGATAAAAATTTGTTAATGGTAAACTTAAGGAAGCTCAAGAATACCGATGGAGAATATGATGAGCCTGCTATTCTTACGTCCGAAGCAAGTCAAGTATTTTACATCATAAATACACAAAATTCCGACTGGTCAATTGTTCGACGCTCTCCTAAACGCATAGTGGATAACATAGATGATTATGAAGTACCAACAACATATCAATCTATTTTGAAAGAACAACCAAATTTAGAACCATTATTGAAATGTATTCAATCGAAATCAACATGTTGATTGAAAATATTTTGCATGTATTTTGCTTGTTTTGACCATGCATTAACCTTTATTGATGTATTGTACAATTGTGTTGTGGTTTGAAATGTATGATTTTCTTTTATTGATGTCTTTTGAAACTATTGCCAGTTTGTTATGTTAATTCATATCTTGCAAGCATCTTTCATGTGTTGTGTTAAATTTACATTTTGTTTGTTTTTTAATGTTGATTTTTCATTAAAATGACAAACAATTTAAGCGCAAATGCAAATGTAAGTACAACAGAGACTATTGAACATCAACCACCCAAAGGTAAAAAGTACTTTATAGCGGTTGGTGTTGAGGGTGCAGTAGGGGAAGATTCAGCTAAATGGAGTACACGTTGTGGTGAGAATGGAGGGTCGTAGATAGCTTCTACAAGGATAAACTATGGGAAGGGCTTTTGGTATTTTCACTCATATCAATTTCACCATCAAATTTAAATTATGATAATTTTGATTGGTTCATGATTTCTTTTATTTTTTTTCATTTCTCGTGATAGGAAGAATTTGACATGGATGTAGATCCTAGCATAGCTTGACCGTTATTAGTGAAACATTTCCCACCGTACTATGGATCAATGAAGTCAACATTAAGAAAAAGTCTTCCTAAAGTTGATAACACTATGATTCCTAAATGTGTTGCCATTGATAGATGTCCAAATGATATATATAGAGTGTGGTGGGAAAGTTCCTTGATATTGAGTATACGAATGAAAAGATGGAGCAATGTAAATTTTTTTGCAAAAAACAAAGCGAAAAACCAAATCACTCTTACTCTAGGAAGGAAACCTTACCATAGAGTGCACCATGAAGTGGTAATAAAATTATCTTTTGTAAATGGTTGTTTGTAGAATGTTATATTAACTATGTGTTGTCAACTTTGATATTTCCTGTAGGTCTTAACCAATCCAGAAGCAAATATTTCACGAACGACGATTTTGAAGGTTGGACATAAAAAGAAATCGGGAGAAGTACTACCATGCACCGCAGAAACATACGTAGGTTTGCATATATGTTGTTAAGCTCATTAAATTATTTTGACTGATCATTATTTTCCTGAACTGAACAAGCACAGTTTACTGAATTGGCACCATTTACTGATCCGCAGAAACATATATGTTGTCCGCAAAACCGAGCCATACGGCTCCGCAAAACCGAGCCTGTGGCTCAGTTTTGCTGAGCTATACGGCTCAGTTTTGCGGAGCCTGTGGCTCAGCAATTCTAAGCCATACGGTTCAGTTTTGTCGAGCCTGTGGCTCAGCAATTTTGAGCCATATATGGCTCAGCAATTCTGAGCCATATGGCTCAGCAATTCTGAGCCATATGGCTCAGCAATTCTGAGCCCGTGGCTCAGCAAAACTGAGCCTGTGGCTCAGCAATTCTGAGCTATACAGCTCAGTTTTGCTGAGCCTGTGGCTCAGCAATTCTGAGCCATACGGCTCAGTTTTGCTGAACCGGTGGCTCAGCAATTCTGAGCCTTACAGCTCAGGGTTTTTTTTTAAAAAAAAAATCCAATGTTCTGTTTTTAACAACAAAGTGAAATTTTCAATTTAATGTGATATTTAATGATGGCAGGCACTTCTAGAGGCAGCGGAAGAAATGAGAAAATTGGACGGTAGTTCTAGTGGTGCAGTAGATGATCTTGATAATGATCCAGTAGCAGAAGTTTTTGGCTCTGACATGAAGAAAAATTATTGTCGAGCAATTAGTTCTACTTCTTCTATAAAACAAGTTAAGGTGGCTCAAGCTGTAAAAGCTGTAGCTGATAAAAAACAAGCTATGGATTTCTCCGTTTGGAATTGGAGATAGAAAGGCAAGTAACTACTCAGGTTAATAACGCCATCAATTCAATTACTTCAACTTTTATTAAATTTATACCTAATTTGCAAGAAAAACTTGTTGCAAGTCCTTCCACTCCTCATACAGAAGGTGCTTCTAATTTACGGGATCATCCTATAAGTAATAATGTAACCATTACTCCAAATGTGTCACTTAATAATCTTCATTCATCTACAATGGAAATGAAATACGTAATGATATTGTCAAATGATCTAGAGAAGGAGGTAGCAAAAGGTTATCTTGGAACACAAACAGTTTGTCATTTTAGGAAAGTGGTACCGAATATAGAGAAAGTAATTTGGGTTGTTGAAGTTCTTGAACCAGATGCACCAATCTATGATGGTTCTCAAAATGGAATGTACAAGTTATGTGAATTTTCAGATGGAGGCTTCGTTATATGGCCAGAGTTTCGTATTCGGTATTTGTAGAATCTTATTTATGTATTGAATTTAGCACACTAATTATGTACTGAATTTGACATCTTAATTATGTATTGTGCTTGTTTATTGTTAACTGATATTCTTTGTCGTTATGTGATTATGAATGTTATCTATTAGTATGCATTGAGTTTAATATTAGTTTTTGATTCATATTAAATATCGTCTATATTATCATCATGTTGGTTATTAATTGACTATTAATGTTAGAATATGCGAGTTGCTAATACGTATTTCTGTTATTATTAAAATTTATATTTGTTGTGAATTAAAATTTTGTAACATGTATAGGCGTTACAAACAAACGCATTGCAACATGTATAAGCGTTGCAAACAAAAATCTTAAAACGCTTATAAGCGTTGGTAAAGAAAATCTACCAACGCTTATAAGCGTTGCGACTGAAAATATACCAACGCTTATAAGCATTGGGACATAAAATCTACCAACGCTTACAAGCGTTGGTAATAAATTGCCACCCCCATAGCAACACTAATAAGCGTTGCAGAAATTGTTTGCGACGGTTATACTCGTTGGGAATCACCTGTTTTGGGGTAGTGAGATGTTGTTGGTTTGACTTTCTTCGATCGATTTTGTGTTTCATCCCAGATTAATGATAACTATCATTTCTGTGCATGGTATGAAATTTACTGTGTTATACATGCAGATTAAATTGTTGTCCTTGTATTTTATACTGATTAGATTTTTTGTCAGATTTATGTTGTTGTTGAATTTGCTAAAGTGTAATGTTAGATGTATATACCATTTCATTTTAATCATTGTTGGTTTTAGGCTCTGCATGAATGAACTACATATACAACTAATTTCTCTGTCTATTTCAATGAGACAACTAATGATTATTAGCTATCGAGATAATTGATGGTCACAAAAGTACTATGGTTAAATATTGTTGAATTTACAAAAATGTAATGCTAGATGTATGTAGCATTTCACTTTAAATGTTAATTGTTTGTATCATTTGTAATTATTTTGAAATTTACATGTATACTAAATATTTTTTTCCATCTAAGTATTCAAAAATATGTGTTGTTTATCATTTTCACAGATCAAACATTGAACATCAAGTTTTTGTGTTACGCTAGTTTTAAATTACATTTTAGTATAATTGAAAGTAATAGGAATAGATACACTATAGTATCACTTTGCATGATTTAGATAGACTAATATACTTCATAACTGAAATGCCACAAGAGACTCTCATTTCATATATCATAAACATACTATTAGACTTTACAAAAAAAATGCTACATTAATATATCATTTTTAATGTTAAAAATATTAAAGTGGATTTCATAATTATAATGTCATATGAATCTAAATTTTTTATGTACCATAAGCACTCTACTAGATCTTGTACAAAAATGCTAGATTATATTGTCATTTACATCCCATAAGTACCCGCTTAGGTTTGAGTGTGTCCTTTGCATCTCATAAGTATGCGGTTAGGTTTGAGTTCGGTTGTCCTTGATATTCTTTTAGTTCGTTCGGTTAACCAATATTTTTTTGGATATAAATTAGTTTTCAAAGGTACCCGCTTAGGTCTGAGTCTGACCGTCCTTTGCATCTCATAAGTACCTATTTAGGCTTGAGCATGGTCGCCCATTCCATCTCATAAGTACCCACTTAAGTTTCAGTCCAGTCGTCCTCAACATTCTTTTAGTTCGTTCGGTTAACAAATAAGTTTTGGGTATAGATTGGTTTTCAAAGGTACCTGCTTAGGCTAGAGTCTGGCTGTCCATTACACCTCATAAGTACCCGCTTAGGTTTGAGTCCTAACATCCTTAACATTCTTTTAGTTCGTTATGTTAACCAATATGTTTTGGGTATAGATTGGTTTTCAAAGGTATCCGCTTAGGCTTGAGTCCGACCGTCCTTTGCATCTCATAAGTACCCGCTTAGGTTTGAGTCCGACCGTCATTTACATTCTTTTATTTTGTTCAGTTAATCAACATGTTTTGAGTATATATTGTCTTCCACAAGTACCAACTTAGGCTTGAGTCTAACCATTCTTTACATCCCATAAGTACCAATATGTTTTGGGTATAGATTGGCTTTCAAAGGTACTCGCTCGATTAAATAAACCCCAATGGGTGTAGATTCGTTGTCCAGATGTCTTTTAAATAAAAATATAAAATCACGCCATATAACATGGAATGAGTTTCCCCTTATGTATACCAGTACATAAAAACTCGCATTGTTTTTTGAAAATAAGCTACCATAAGGTCTCTTGATGCACACACCATGCAAACACAGACTTGGGAAAGGTTTCTCCTTATGATAGCCAAACAAACTTGATATGCGAAAATCATTTCATATTATTATTAGCGTTTAGATATGGAAATCACTTTCACAAATAAATGTTCAATTCTAGCCAGCATAATGTCCCTTACCATTATGTTGGCATATAAGTTTACAACTACTACCATACAAACTCGTAATGACCAGGCTAAGGAAGTTCTTACTGATGGGTACACCTCTAGATTGATGCACCGAGAACAACCTATAAGTTCTCTACTAACACAAGGTCGGGATCTCCCTTAGTTGTATCACACCTGAGTATGTCATCTCAAGGTCATTAATGACCTTTAAAACCAGGTTCCTGCAACATCAATAACCACAAAAAAGTACAAGTCGCCACATAAATAATACCTGGGCTTCATACCATGGTACATTTTTTTATTTAAAAGGAGGTGATATACCATATCCATGCTGCAATTTTCTATTTTCGCCATTTCTAGAGTGTGAGGCTTGTCGAAGTTTCGTTACACAAAGTTATGCTCTCTAAGCCATGCTTTGATAATCAATAGCACATCACTCATTATGCAACATTGTTATTCCATAATACATGACTGATAGTTGCTAACCATACAACCTCTGAGCTTGTACGTCTCAAAGAAGGGTGTTAAGCTAAGAGAATAAACTCTTCGCCACCAACAGAAATATGTTTAGTAAAGACCAAATCGACACATTATAAAATATAATGTTAGACACACATCTATACAGGCATGTTCTAGGCCTGAATGAAACCGAAGGCACCTTATTTCTTAGCAATAAAGGGGAGAGGTTGTGACGACCGCCCACAATCCCTGCATTAACAAGAGGAATAATGCGCTGAAAGGTGTGACAGGTAGCTGTGGACGATTATCAAGGTATGGTTCATACAATTGGAACCTGTCGTAAAACTCACAGCACAAGGACAAAATATAATATAACATTTACAACAGGTAATAGTAGTGAAGCATCATATAGCAAACTTTTCAAACTTCCACAACATCCTGAAATATTATCCCAACATCATAGGAAATATCAAGTATGTGCATAAGGGCTCACTACAAAACTGATAGAGAAACTTAAACAGCGGAAACAGAAATACTAGATAGTATTAAAAGTAATACGCCAGCCTCCTGCTCGCCTTCGCATAGCAACATCGTCCTCACTAATCACCTGCTACCTAGTCTACCCATTCACAATCGGATGAACAACCCAAGGTAATAAGAGGAAACATAAAACCTTGAGTCAGACATGTAACAACCCGAATTTTAACAACACGTTAAAACAAGAAATCAAGGCAGAATTAAATTTTAAAATTAGAATTAGGTAAAATGGACATCACCATTGCGTTCGTCTCGGAAAAATACGCGAAATAGAGTCCGAATTTTCGAAAATCGGAGTACGTATGACCAAGATATGGCCAAAACAAGATTTCAGCATACTTTCTGGCAGACTGACCCGTGTCGACTGCAGTGTCGACACCCAAGTCGACCTGCCCCCCCCTTGTGTCGACTGTAGTGTCGACTTCCCCCCTGTACAGGTCAACCTGGTCGGCCTGGGGTGGCCCAGAACCCATTTTTGAGGCCCGGGATGAGTTTTGATGGCCCGGATTGACTCTAGGGTTGATCTAAAGGCCCTAAATGGTTCCTACACTTGACTTCTTCCCCAAGACATGCTTTGGGTCTAGTTTGTTGGCTTGTGATGGATTTAGATGGCTAGGATCTAAACTAGGGTTTATCCTACGACCTAAACTATCCTAATCTTCTATAAAAAGACCCCTAACCTAATCTAAAACTCTCATAAATTGATCCTACAACTAAACTATGCCAAAATGTTTAGTCATGGCCTCCATCCTCTTGTCATAAATTCTATCTTCATTCACATGAGAGATTACATGATCATATGAGTATATGAGAGTTTCTATGTTCATATAAGAGCTTCTAAACTTGATTTCAAGGCAAATCTTCATCAAAGCAAGGATCTTTCTTATTATTTTCTCAAGGGTTTTATTGGAGCTTATTGTTTTGGGGTTTTTGCTAGTGTGGCTTCGTCTCAATCTTTTTATATATTGATTTGTGCCTTCATAGCATTGTAAGCCCCCTCCTACTCTTAGATATTAACTATGAAGTTAAATGTTCATGTTGCAAGTTTTGGGTTTGAACTTGAGTAGGTTACATGCTTAGAAACTATCATGTTATGTGTAGATTTATCCTATGCACATTCGTAAAGTTATCACCTTGATTTTGTGGGCTAAAAGCTATAAGCTTTATGTTGAAATGTTGCATTATGCAACATAAGAACTCTCTTATCCCTTAAGTTAACTTGCATAGAATGCTATATGCGAACTTATAGCCATTTTTCTATGTCATCTATCACCATGATTCACCTATATGCTAAGCTTTGGGGTTATGCATGTGTTTGAGGCTTAACAATGTAACATGCAAGTTAATGAACACATTTATGCCTCATATGCCACCATGATTAACTTGTGGCCTTATACCCTTTTTGTCATGCTTTTGCCAAGTTCCTTCTTAAATCCATTATGCGTTGTTGCGAATGTATATGCGAGTTTAAAAGCGTTGGGGTTACATTATGGGTAAACTTTAATGACATGAAACACGACTTGGGGCAAATTGGTATAAACATGACAACATGTAATTTTGGCTATGAACATGGAACTTGAAAACTAGACGTGTATGGGTTGTAAGTGTAATATGACACTAGACCAAACATGAAAGTGGCCAACTCGAGGTTGGGTTGAGTTTGTAGCATAAATCTACCCGGACCCGCCCGACTTAACTAGTGGCTACAAACAATAGGACTCAATGTGAGTAGTTGGTCACATAGCACTTAAAACCCGAGGTTAGACTAGGTTGTGGTGTAAATCTACCCGGACCCGCCCGGCTTAACTAGTAACCACAACAAAGTCTAATGTGAGAGGTTGGGGTGCATTAATCTAATTAATGCCACATGAAAAGGTTAAGTAATTTTGATTAATGACACTTAACCGATTTGACACGAATGGGTAGGTTAAGTTAAACCGGACTTGGTTCCTTAATGACACTTAACCATATAAGACAATTAGGGGATGGGGTTAAGTAATTTACCCTTAACTAATCCGACTTGGTAATTAGATGCGGTTAAGTAATCCATACTTAACTAATCTAACACGGTAAATTCGGTGGGGTTAGGTAATTTACACTTAACTAATCCGACTTGGTAATTAGATGGGGTTAAGTAACTTAGACTTAACTAATCTAAACACGGTAATTAGATGGGGTTAAGTAACCTTCACTTAACTAATCTAAGCATGGTAATTCGATGGGGTTAAGTTAAACACTTAACCAATCTAAACTTGGTAATTCAATGAGGTTAAGTAACCGATACTTAACCAACTTAACATGATAAATTTAATGGGGTTAAGTAACTTATACTTAACCAATTATACATGATGATATGATGAGGTTAATTAACCTATACTTAACCAATCTAATATGCGGACCTGATAGGGTTAAGTCACAGACCTTTTAAATATACTTAACCATTGTAATACGATTAGTGGATGGGGTTAAGCTAACCCATACTTAACCAATCCGACTTGATAATCTGATGGGATTAAGATAATCTATGCTTAATCAATCTAACACAATAATCTAATAGGGTTAAGACAAATAAATACTTAACCAATTTGACTTGATAGGGTTAAGTCATGAGCTTCTTGGTACACTTAACCAACTTGTAGGGCTAAGCCTTGAACTTGAGTACTTAGCCAACCTTGACATGATTCGTGGGCGGGTTAAGTCATGAACTTGAATGACAACACTTAACCCATTTGACAAAACCCTATCTCAGGGGACTAGGTTGAAAATCGTAGTTAATCAAGGATAACGGGAAAAGAAGCTAAGTGGTAAACCTTAGTTAAGAATAACTAAGTAATAATTCTTAGCCAAGGACATGGGACTAGTTCATAAATAGATGAGTAACCTGATACGGTAGGTCATTGCTTAGTATACGAGGAGAAGCAACTTATCTGACTTGGATAAAAAGCTCCAGCGAACTGGGTGGCGAAGCGGTAGCTTCAGGGGACGTGAGGGTACTCTTGGTATCCCTCTGTGAGGTGGCATATGGTCCATGAAACCCGGCCTCACAGAGGTTAAGGTCTGCGGTAGAAGAGCCAAGAGTATGCCTTGGTTGCTATGCGAGCGACCTAAAGACTGGGATGGATTAGCGTGGAGTCGACGATACTTGTTTTTTCCCTGGATAGCACGTCGCCGACTACCTACCATCTTTGGCCAATCGCGTACGAACGGAAAGGCAGAGAACTTCCAACAGACCATGTTCTTGCTACCGAGTCATGGGTGAGGTTGGCCAATAGGAAAGTGGGGCATAGTGGGGCCGGGATGTAGTTCTCACACATGATTTTTCTTGGATTACCTTTCAGTAGTTGAGGGAGGGGTCACGTGGGACCATAGCCACGGATACAAAAAAAGTCCTTGATATATGCACCGGCAGATGACTTAAAGCTCCCGATCGAGTTCCGCATTTCTTGATTTGACCTGGCACGGAACTTGGATGGCACATTGAGATACATGTGCGTCTAGACATGGAAAACGATTCACGATTCATACGTGGGACAAAGGGCGTGGTTGACGGGTGGCATAATCCCTAGTAGTCCTAGGTGGCTTAAAACCCAAACCGAGATACGAAAACGTTCATTAGGTAGCATAATCCCTAGTGGTCCTAGGTGGCATAAATCCTAGTTGAGTGCGTGATAATTCATGGTAAGAAAACATAACCAGATCTAGGGGGACAGTCCAAAACGATCTCAAGAATCATGGAACTACGTCGAAGTGGTATAGATTTACATAAGAAAGCCCGTACGGCCTACGGCAAAGGACTGAACTTATGCATGGAAAGAATCATACGAATCATGAAACCTACATATACGATATATTAGGATGACATGGACCATTACATGACATTGGGCAAGAGACATTCATAGTTAACACATGACACGGGTCGGGATACTAGTACGGGAGGTGCAGAGCGAATATACATGATAGATACCTTGCGATATTGTACTTGATAGAAACCTGACGATGTGATACCTTGACTTATCTTGACACCATAGTTTATCATGACCCACTTGTTTATCTTGGTACAGTAGTTCATCCTGCTATTTTGGTTTAGCTTATCTATCTTGTCATCATACTTATGTTCATCTCAGTTCCTTATGCCAGTTAACTTTACTAGTTTATATACTGATAGTAGATAGGGCTTATCAATCTTTATGACTGACCCCATTTTCTTTCGCTTCTTGTCTTCCGTTTCCCCCCAGGTTACAGGGAGGAAATACTGTTGTTAGTTCGGACCTCTTCTGCTTGAAGGTCATCATGGATGGCTTGGACTTTTCTTGGCTATGGCTACTTTACTATTTTACTTGGGGAATAATTTAGGAAATGGTTTATGCTTCTTTACTATTGCAAGACAGGTTTTGATGTATTCTGATGTAAAAAGGTTTTAGACCTTATTATTTTATAAGGTAATGAAATTTGTTTTACTTCCGTTGTTTTATATGTTCTGTCCTGTGATATCTTTATGCATGTTTACCTCGTTTAACGCCCTTCCAAAGCTAGTGCATTTCCTTGTGAGTGACCCTAGCGGAGGTGGGGTGTTACATTTGGTATCAGAGCAGAAGGTTACCAGACTGGGCAAAAGTTTTTAAAACCTTCTGAAAACTATTTGAAAACCGTTTACAAAGATGCATTTTTCAAGAAAAGTTTTTAAAAGCTATTCCCCAAAGGCCATTAGCACTATCCTTGTTTCCTTGATTGAGTCTCTTTTCCTTTCTTTCCTCCATCTGTAGTCACAGTAGTTTTACTGCGACTAATTTTTTTTCTAGCTACGTAAATGTTTCCCGTACAATGGAGGTGGTTCTCGAGAGACCCGTTTCAGAGTTATACAAGAAAGGATAGTAAGAGCAAGGATAAAGGATACGAGCTCAAGGATAAGCAACTTGTTGGACGGCTTAATCCTCAAAGGAGGGAGAAAGATGAACAATAAAACCCATGACGAGAGAATATCTTAGGCATGGTAAAACGGGACGGATAGTTAAGTATCATGGAATAAGGACAAGATCACCGAGGGGGAAATTGTACGCTCTCATTTCTAGTGTACCTCTGAAGGAGGGTAACGATCTTGTTAAAGTTTAGCTTTTCTTTCCTAACATCCTGTCAGGACCTTGTTTTGATCATCGCATCATTTAAGTCTGCTTCGATAGTTGAGTCTCTGCACCTTAGTACTAGCGCGGTAGAGGATCCCACTTTTGCCTTAGATCTTGTTGAGGAATCGGTCCATTTATTCATGACTTCTTTGGATTTGAGAATGACATGTCTCGGCTATGGATGGATTCTAGGGATGAAGTGGTTATCCAGCAAGGGATGCCATTCTCGGTTTTGAAAAAAGGGTAGTTAAACTCTTAACTTGCCTTGGTAATACCCTCGAAGTCTCGTGTAACCTTATGAGTTCTGTCATGGTTAGTTACCTAGAATCTTTTGATGCATTTATCGGAAATCTTTGATCCGATCGAGTAATGTTCGCCAGTAAGGCGGATGGTTTATTCTTCTTAAGCATGGGCTGTAGGAATCACCCTAGTAAGTACACTGGGCAACATGGCTGGCATCGGTTGTTTTCAAGGGAAAGTTCTTCTGCATGGAATACCTCTTAGTAGGTAAACGAGATCCAAGATTCACTAGCGGATTTTGGAAAGCTTACGTGAGACCATGAGTACGCGGTTAAGATTGAGCCAAGTATACTAGAAAAGAACAAGTAAAAGTGGAACGAGAGGCGACGATGAAATGAGTTCCAACTCATACTTTGGAAATAGGAATTAAAAAGCTACGAAGGCAGGAAGTTAAAAGATGGTCAAGGCACGATGGAATTAAGCTCAAGGAAATTCGGCATTGAAGATCGAAGACTAGATACGCTCATCATATCTCTTTTTTTTTTAGAGTATATCCCCGATCCCTGTTTTCCTGTAGGGATTACTTGTATGCCATCTGTTATGGATATCCTCTCGGTCCTATTTTCAATCCTATTTCTGTTACAAACCCCATAAGGAGTTTGTCTTGTTTATCTTCTCGATCCTGTTTCAGGGAACCCTAGGTAGAACCTTATGGATGTAAACTTGTATTTGAAACATGTTATGATTGATATGGTTGCAAATGGTTGCAAGTGGTTGCTCGTGGATGCACGAATACACATTAGATACTAGCTCGACTCGGTCACATTTCATATTGCATATGCACGAGTATTTATACTTGTTTATGGATGAAATTGAAGGTGTTATCATGCGGATGTTGCATATGAATGAATGTTTGTGCACGCATATAGTGTATATATAGGACTATTTGCATACATGTTAGATTCACGGCACTAAACATAATTTGCATTAGAAAGATCATTCAGGCCTGATCATTAGCATTAGCTAAGGAACATGTGCACACACGTCTTGCATACATTCATAAAGCATTAGAAATCTCTTAAGGATAATGGTTGCTTGTGGATGATGTTTTGAGTAGATGGATGATGGATGGTAGGATACGTTCTTCCTAACTTGGAGATTTCGGGGACGAAATCCTTTAAGGAGGGGAGAATGTAAGAACTCGAATTTTAACAACACGTTAAAACAACAAATCAAGGCAGAATTAAATTTTAAAATTAGAATTAGGTAAAATGGACATCACCATTGCGTTCGTCTCGGAAAAATACGCGAAATAGAGTCTGAGTTTTCGAAAATCGGAGTCCGTATGACCAAGATATGGCCAAAACAAGATTTCAGCAGACTTTCTGGCAGACTGACCCATGTCGACTGTAGTGTCGACACACAAGTCGACCTTCCCCCCCTTGTGTCGACTATAGTGTCGACTTCCCCCCTGTACAGGTCAACCTGGTCGGCCTGGGGTGGCCCAAAACCCATTTTTGAGGCCCGGGATGAGTTTTGATGGCCCGGATTGACTCTAGGGTTGATCTAAAGGCCCTAAATGGTTCCTACACTTGACTTCTTCCCCAAGACATGCTTTGGGTCTAGTTTGTTGGCTTGTGATGGATTTAGATGGCTAGGATCTAAACTAGGGTTTATCCTATGGCCTAAACTATCATAATCTTCTATAAAAAGACCCCTAACCTAATCTAAAACTCTCATAAATTGATCCTACAACTAAACTATGCCAAAATGTTTAGTCATGGCCTTCATCCTCTTGTCATAAATTCTATCTTCATTCACATGAGAGATTACATGATCATATGAGTGTATGAGAGTTTCTATGTTCATATGAGAGCTTCTAAACTTGATTTCAAGGCAAATCTTCATCAAAGCAAGGATCTTTCTTATTATTTTCTCAAGGGTTTTATTGGAGCTTATTGTTTTGGGATTTTTGCTAGTGTGGCTTCATCCCAATCTTTTTATATATTGATTTGTGCCTTCATAGCATTGTAAGCCCCCTCCTACTCTTAGATATTAACTATGAAGTTAAATGTTCATGTTGCAAGTTTTGGGTTTGAACTTGAGTAGGTTACAAGCTTAGAAACTATCATGTTATGTGTAGATTTATCCTATGCATATTCGTAAAGTTATCACCTTGATTTTGTGGGCTAAAAGCTATAACCTTTATGTTGAAATGTTGCATTATGCAACATAAGAACTCTCTTATCCCTTAAGTTAACTTGCATAGAATGCTATATGCGAAATTCTAGCCATTTTTCTATGTCATCTATCACCATGATTCACCTATATGCTAAGTTTTGGGGTTATGCATGTTTTTGAGGCTTAGTAATGTAACATGCAAGTTAATGAACACATTTATGCCTCATATTCTACCATGATTAACTTGTGGCCTTATACCCTTTTTGCCATGCTTTTGCCAAGTTCCTTCTTAAATCCATTATGCGTTGTTGCGAATGTATATGCGAGTTTAAAAGCGTTGGGGTTACATTATGGGTAAACTTTAATGACATGAAACACGACTTGGGGGCAAATTGGTATAAACATGACAACATGTAATTTTGGCTATGAACATGGAACTTGAAAACTAGACGTGTATGGGTTGTAAGTGTAATATGACACTAGACCAAACATGAAAGTGGCCAACTCGAGGTTGGGTTGAGTTTGTAGCATAAATCTACCCGGACCCGCCCGGCTTAACTAGTGGCTACAAACAATAGGACCCAATGTGAGTAGTTGGTCACATAGCACTTAAAACTCGAGGTTAGACTAGGTTGTGGTGTAAATCTACCCGGACCCGCCCGGCTTAACTAGTAACCACAACAAAGTCTAATGTGAGAGGTTGGGGTGCATTAATCTAATTAATGCCACATGAAAAGGTTAAGTAATTTTGATTAATGACACTTAACCGATATGACATGAATGGGTAGGTTAAGTTAAACCGGACTTGGTTCCTTAATGACACTTAACCGTATAAGACAATTAGGGGATGGGGTTAAGTAATTTACACTTAACTAATACGACTTGGTAATTAGATGGGGTTAAGTAATCCATACTTAACTAATCTAAAACGGTAAATTCGGTGGGGTTAGGTAATTTACACTTAACTAATCCGACTTGGTAATTAGATGGGGTTAAGTAACTTAAACTTAACTATTCTAAACACGGTAATTAGATGGGGTTAAGTAACATTCACTTAACTAATCTAAGCACGGTAATTCGATGGGGTTAAGTTAAACACTTAACCAATCTAAACTTGGTAATTCAATGAGGTTAAGTAACCGATACTTAACCAACTTAACATGATAAATTTAGTGGGGTTAAGTAACTTATACTTAACCAATTATATATGATGATTTGATGAGGTTAAGTAACCTATACTTAACCAATCTAATATGCGGACCTGATAGGGTTAAGTTACAAGACCTTTTAAATATACTTAACCATTGTAATACGATTAGTGGATGGGGTTAAGCTAACCCATACTTAACCAATCCGACTCGATAATCTGATGGGATTAAGATAATCTATGCTTAATCAATCTAACACAATAATCTGATAGGGTTAAGACAAATAAATACTTAACCAATTTGACTTGATAGGGTTAAGTCATGAGCTTCTTGGTACACTTAACTAACTTGTAGGGCTAAGCCTTGAACTTGAGTACTTAGCCAACCTTGACATGATTCGTGGGCGGGTTAAGTCATGAACTTGAATGACAACACTTAACCCATTTGACAAAACCCTAGCTCAGGGGACTAGGTTGAAAATCGTAGTTAATCAAGGATATCGGGAAAAGAAGCTAAGTGGTAAACCTTAGTTAAGAATAACTAAGTAATAATTCTTAGCCAAGGACATGGGACTAGTTCATAAATAGATGAGTAACCTGATACGGTAGGTCATTGCTTAGTATACGAGGAGGAGCAACTTATCTGACTTGGATAAAAAGCTCCAGCGAACTGGGTGGCGAAGTGGTAGCTTCAGGGGACGTGAGGGTACTCGTGGTATCCCTCTGTGAGGTGGCAGATGGTCCATGAAACCCGGCCTCACAGAGGTTAAGGTCTGCGGTAGAAGAGCCAAGAGTATGCCTTGGTTGCTATGCGAGCGACCTAAAGACTGGGATGGATTAGCGTGAAGTCGACGATACTTGTTTTTGCCCTGGATAGCACGTCGCCAACTACCTACCATCTTTGGTCAATCGTGTACGAACGAAAAGGCAGAGAACTTCCAACAGACCATGTTCTTGCTATCGAGTCATGGGTGAGGTTGGCCAATAGGAAAGTGGGGCATAGTGGGGCCGGGATGTAGTTCTCACACATGATTTTTCTTGGATTGCCTTTCAGTAGTTGAGGGAGGGGTCACGCGGGACCATAGCCACGGATACAAAAACAGACCTTGATATCTGCACCGGTAGATGACTTAAAGCTCCCGACCGAGTTCCGTATTTCTTGATTTGCCCTGGCACGGAACTCGGATGGCACATTGAGATACATGTGCGTCTAGACATGGAAAACGATTCACGATTCATACGTGGGACAAAGGGCGTGGTTGACGGGTGGCATAATCCCTAGTAGTCCTAGGTGGCTTAAAACCCAAACCGAGATACGAAAACGTTCATTAGGTAGCATAATCCCTAGTGGTCCTAGGTGGCATAAATCCTAGTTGAGCGCGTGATAGTTCATGGTAAGAAAACATAACCAGATCTAGGGGGACAGTCCAAAACGATCTCAAGGATCATGGAACTACGTCGAAGTGGTATAGATTTACATAAGAAAGCCCGTACGGCCTACGGCAAAGGACTGAACTTATGCATGGAAAGAATCATATGAATCAGGAAACCTACATATACGATATATTAGGATGACACGGACCATTACATGACATTGGGCAAGAGACATTCATAGTTAACACATGACACGGGCCGAGATACTAGTACGGGAGGTGCAGAGCGAGTATACATGATAGATACCTTGCGATATTGTACTTGATAGAAACATGACGATGTGATACCTTGACTTATCTTGACACCGTAGTTTATCATGACACACTTGTTTATCTTGGTACAGTAGTTCATCCTGTTATTTTGGTTTAGCTTATCTATCTTGTCATCATACTTAT
The DNA here is from genome assembly GCA_030737875.1 of Allium sativum. Classification (NCBI taxonomy): domain Eukaryota; kingdom Viridiplantae; phylum Streptophyta; class Magnoliopsida; order Asparagales; family Amaryllidaceae; genus Allium; species Allium sativum. Next base: position 659,209,467 of record CM060920.1, read on the forward strand.
GTTCATCTCAGTTCCTCATGCCAGTTAACTTTACTAGTTTATATACTGATAGTAGATAGGGCTTACCAGTCTTTATGACTGACCCCGTTTTTTTCGCTTCTTGTCTTCCGTTTCCCCCCAGGTTACAGGGAGGAAATACTGTTGTTAGTTCGGACCTCTTCTGCTTGAAGGTCATCATGGATGGCTTGGACTTTTCTTGGCTATGGCTACTTTACTATTTTACTTGGGGAATAATTTATGAAATGGTTTATGCTTCTTTAATATTGCAAGACAGGTTTTGATGTATTCTGATGTAAAAAGGTTTTAGACCTTATTATTTTATAAGGTAATGAAATTTTTTTTACTTCCGCTGTTTTATATGTTCTGTCTTGTGATATCTTTATGCATGTTTACCTCGTTTAACGCCCTTCCAAAGCTAGTGCATTTCCTTGTGAGTGACCCTAGCGGAGGTGGGGTGTTACAAGACAACAGTCTTAGTGAGCGATAAACAGCTAACAAACTTAAACAATAAAGTATACGAAAATGGATAGATAAACATACTAATCTACCCACAACACCAGAGAAGAATTCGACCCTATCTTCTCCACATCGGACAGTGGTTGCCTTTACAATGAACAATTTAACCATTCATCCATGGAAAGCAGAACACCCATTCAATCATGGTAAGCACCCATAACATCCAAATTATACATATATATATACACACACACATCATGTAAACCCTCCTAATCGAATTAAACATCCCTCAAGCACAAGCCCCAGAGGCCTAAACCAATATCAGACAATTACTCAAGGAACACCTCCTTCGACGTTGGACAACCTATATGAGACGATACGAACAGAACAACAAATCATCCATAAATTGCTCTGACTATCACCGCTAATTCTGCTTTGAAACCATCGTTAATCGTATGATGGCCAACCTTGTCATATGTTAAGGGCTAATGGTAACCCTAGTCCTTGCTAAAGCTCCATATGTCCAACCTTGACAACTAGGCCTTTCTACAAGACCCAGGATACTCGACCTATGATCGGTCTTTTAGGTACCCCTATCGTACCCCTGCTTTGAGCCTGTAGGACTTACGAGAACGATAATCCCTCGGCCTTCACGTCTCTAGTCATTTAACCCGATGACTCTTCATAGCTCAAGCAACCTTCTCAAGCAACCATTATCCACCAACTCATGACCTTTGAGTTGTCACCTTATTCGCTGTTCTACACCGATCAACGAACACCTTTTAACACTTCGAACCTTCCGACTTGAATTTACTTCGAAGTCACACCATCACCGAGCCAATTACATCACTGCGCTGCGGCTAGATTTTAGGGGGGGTTCCTCCCGAATTTTTTTCCAGATCTTTTTGTTCAAACATGAGTCATACCCAAAAATAATTTTTTCAGAATTGATCCTGGAGCACCTACCGGTCGGTCCCCCATGGAGCACCCATTGACCTATATGAAACACACCCACCGATCGGCCTAAAGCACCCACCGTTCGGCCTGAAGCACTTCCACCGACCTCCGTGAAACACACCCACCAATCGGCCTAAAGCACCCACCAATCGGCCTGAAGCACTTCCACTAATATCCGTGAAACACACCCTACAATCGGCCTAAAGCACCCATTGATCGGTCTGAAACATTTCCACTGACCTCTGTGAAACACACCTACCAATCGGTCTAAAGCACCCACCGATCGGCCTAAAGCATACACCGATCAATGCCCTGGCAGTACCCACCAATCTGTGCTCTGGCTGCACCCCCCCAATCGGTACTCCCCTGGCTTGTTCTCCAAGCCACTTCCCAACCGATCCTTCTTGACCGATCGGTCTATTGTACAGCCCCAATCCAACTCCAATTTCGACCAAAACTTCGCCAAACGATGAACCGATTCATCCAATACAACCACAAGCATGTTATGAAACCACTAACGTCATGAAAATGACAATTATCATCAAAATATGCAAGTTTCACCAAAACTATAGTAAATGAACATATGATCTAAATTGCGAATCTAACTTGCATAAAATGTAAAATAGGATAAGAATTATCGGTTTTAAACATGCTAACTAGATCATAGGGTGACTCATATGAAAATGGACTTAACATGGTACAGATATATGGTAAAACACTTTGAATTTGACAAAAAGCATGATCAACACTCATACACTTCACTGAATCCATGTGAGAGATGTAAACCACTCACCGATTCTACCAAACAAGAAAAATCAAAGAAATAGGAATTTGGATAGCAAAAACCTTGCATCAAACACCTTGATTCGATGAATCCTTGCTTCTGTTGACGTAGATCTAGCCTCCAATGGTGTAGATCTTCAATTTCCCTCCTTGGATTTGGATTTTTAATGGTGGAAAGGTGTCAGAGGAAGGAGGAGATCAAGGCGTCAAATGAGAGAATGGAAAACTAAAACCATTTCCCATATCCCTTACCCCCTATTTATAGTTTCCACCAGCCCACTAATGGGCCTCCCCCAAGGGAGCCCATTGTGGCTCTCCAAACCTGAACAACCAATTGAAAAACCTTAGAACAGTGATTCCTCCCGAACCGTTGAGCCAAATATTTAATGCAACCACTCTACAAAAAGGCAATCAACATTTCCTTTCCAATGGCACAGATCTCACCTCCTGATTCGATCTGAGTCAAAAGTTATCCCCTGTACAAGACTAACAGAGGCAAAATGGTCACAAACGAAATTGGTAAAAATTATGGACATGTTTCACATCCCCATAAACAACATATTAAAAGAACAGAATGATCCAACCCTCATTGAACAAAATAAAAATATTTTACGATCTTCCGATATGTAAATTGTGGTTTGTTACATTCTCCCCCCTTAAGAATATCGCCTCCGAAATTCCAAGCAAACACAAACAACCACAACAATTATGCAAGCCTATCATCCATGAGAAGCCAATACTATTATCCAAACTGGCAACCATCAAGCCATGCATCCATTGCCTTATTCTTGCATGCAGAATTCTATCAAACAATCACAAGATACAACGATATAATGACGACACGATATCAAAGGGTCCCACTGACGAGGAGTTCTAGATGAGTCGCCCTCATACTCTCTTCCGTCTCCTACGTACAATTATCGCCATATTCACTCTATTGTACCTTGACTAACTTAACGTCTTCCTTCTAAACTATTTCATGCAATTTCCCACAACACGAAGTGACTTACAAGGTCTTGCAACTACGGTCTCTACTTCAAGGTCTTCATGCGACTCTGGAGATACCATCACATTCGAATCATGCACGAACTTCTTTAGAAACGACACATGGAACACATTATGCACGCTCGACATCTTCTCGGGTAACTCGAATTTATATGCGAGCTTTCCAATTCGCTCGACAATCAGAAATGGTCCAACGAACCTAGGAGTTAACTTTCCTTTACTTTCGGATCTAACCACATTCTTCAACGGTGGAATCTTCATGAAAACCATGTCACCAACGTCGAACTCTAAATCCTTTCGAAGTTTATCCGCATAACTCTTCTGATGATCTTGGGCTGCCTTCATTCGGTTCCGAACGATCTCGATACAATCCGAGGTCTCTCTATCATTTCTGGCCTGAGTACCAACTTATCTCCAGTCTCTAACCGACAAGCTGGAGAATTGCACGGCCTCCCATACAACGCCTCGTATGGTGCCATCCCAATGCTCGACTGGTAGTTGTTGTCATAAGCAAACTCAACCATATGTAGATGGTCTTCCCATGATCCTTCGAAGTCTAACACACAAGCCCTCAGGAGATCTTCCAAAACTCGGTTAACCCTCTCGGTTTGACTATCCGTTTATGGATGATAATCCGTACTCAAGCTCAACTCGGTTCCCAAAGCTTCTTGCAAACTTTTCCAAAATCCACTCGTAAACAATGGATCTCGGTCGGTCATTATACTCTTTGGAACACCATGGAATCGAACTATCCATTTTACATAAAGTTCAGCCAATTTTGATGTCGTCCTAGTCGACTTGACATGAATGAATCACGCACTTTTGGTCAAGCGATCCATGATGACCCAAATCTCTTCATTTCCTGCCCTGCATCTAGGTAGTCCATCAATAAAATCCATCGATATATGCTCCCACTTCCATGTAGGAACATCTAATGGCTGAAGTAAACCACTCGGTTTCTTCTGTTCAGCTTCCACCAAATGACAGTTCATGCACTTGGAAATGAACTTTGCAATATCTCGCTTCATCCCCTTCCACTAGTAGACTCGCTTCATGTCCTGATATATCTTATTACCACTAGGATGGATCGTCAACTTCGAGTGATGACATTCTCTCAGAACCTCATCTCTCAATCCATCAATATCAGGAACAACTAATCGCCCTTGCTTTCGATGCTAACCTTCTCGATCGACTTCGAACTCTTTAACTTCTGGTTCTAGCTTCTGGATAAACTCGACAGGCTTAGCATCTCGCTTTTGGCTTTCACCGATTCTTTCGATAAGTGTAGGTCTTATCGATAAGCTTGCCAAAATTTAAGGTTCCAACTCGCACTTTAGCCTAAAATCAAACCTTGCCAAATACTCGAGGCTCTTCCATTTTGAAAACAACGCTCCCAAACTTGCGTGTCTTCGACTCAATGCATCTGCCACTGCGTTGCCTTTGCCAGGATTATAGGGTATACCAAAGTTATATGATGCTAAAAATTCTAGCCATCTTTGCTGCCGAAGATTCAAATCATTCTGGGAGGAAAGATACTTAAACAACTTATGATCCATAAACAACTCGAATCCAACAAGTAATGTTTCCACATCTTCAGAGTGAATACAATTGTCACTAACTCCAAATCATGAGTTGGGTAATTCTTCTCATGCGACTTCAGCTGTCGACTCGCATAGGCCACAAACTTATCCTTTTGCATTAGCATTGCTTCAAGTCCAATACCACATTCATCTGTGTATACCACAACCTCCTCATTCCTACTCGGAATGGTGAACACAGGAGCACTCGTCAATCTCTCCTTCAGGATTCTGAATGCTTGTTCACACTTCGCATCCCATGTGCACACTTGGTTCTACTTCATCAATTCTGCCAACGATGCAGCTATCTTTAAGAAATCCTTGATAAACCGTTGGTAATAACCAGCCAATCCAAGGAAACTTCTCACATCCGTTGCATTATCAGGTTTATCCCAGTCTTAGATTGCTGCCACTTCAGCGGGGTCAACTACAATCTAATTTCCAAAAACAACATGGCCCAAGAACCTCACTTCCTTCTCAGAAGTGACACTTCGAAAACTTGGCTCTCAGCTGATGCCACTACAACAAAATTGAGCTTCCATAGCGTTTGAAAAACGCTATTACATCCTAACATAGCGTTTCAGAGAACGCCATGTAACGACATGCTATGTTAGATCTTCAACTTTAAATAGCAAAAAGAAAAATGCTATGAAAAATGAATTTAGCATAGCGTTTTTATCTGCTATCAAACAAAAACGCTATTCTATCCAATGCTTACTTCCAATAGCGTTTGTATGAGCATTACTATAGCGTTTTTATTCCCAATGTTTCTATAGCGTTTTTTAATCTATAGCGTTTTTAAAACGCTATTGCTGATATTATTAATTTATAAATTTTATTTATCATCATTACAGCTTTTTTCACGTAAATACACACATTAAACATTTCTTTTATGCATATAAATATAACAAAATTTCACAAATAACAATTATATAAATTACTTTATAATATTTCATAAATATCTTTCAAATAAATTTTCATATATCCATACTCAATATTTAATACAACATTCAAATAAATCTTCACAAATTCAAACTAAGTATTTCATAAATACCGACTTTTCCATATCCACACACGATATATCATACATTTTTGCATCAACTAATTACTTACAAAACAGACAATTGATAGATTCAATCTTGCTTTGCTTTTGATAGTTTCTTCTTAACATCAACAACAGTTTATCCTGCCAATGTCAAATAAACAGCCAAGGGGTCAGTAATCGTTAAGTCATATATTGGAAAATTAAAAGAAAATAAAGAAAAAGGTAAAAATGCAACTAGAACAAAAAAGTATAGTGCATTTATGCAAGGGATTAAAATAATCACGCAAACAATGCACTTTATACAAAGGTGAGATCCTAAATTCATGTTGTTGTTATTTGTATGATTATGAGAGGATATTTGCTTTTAAATTGCATTTTAATCTCATAGTTTTACTTTCAAAATGTTCTCCAGTATTTATATTTTTTAGTTAAAAAAATAACATTTTCATTTAATTTAACTAAGTAATAGTTAAAATTACCATTTCCTAATCAATCAACACTCAGAAAGATTCTCTTTAAGAATAAGACCTTCAGGAATAGTGACTTTTTGATGTGCATGCGTTGACACTGGGCCAAGCTCTTAAGAAAATGTCCCTTATAATATTCTATTATTTCATGAACCTTTTCTTTCCTAAACGTTTCTTCTGCTTCCCAGTTTGGGATTTCTTTTAACAAGTGAATCAAAACAAGAACATTTCTTGCCCTGTCTATAACCTCCACTTTATCACAATGAAATAAAGGTGAAAAAGCTGACTCAACTAGAGCTATCATGTGCATGATTATTTCAGGAGTTAAGATTTGCATGCTCTGTATTCTCTGAGAGGCGCTATCATCATCCACACTTTCTTCATTAGGACAATCGCTGGTTTTTTAATTTGTTATTAAGTTTGCTTTGCTTGATATAAGAGCTTGGACAGAACATGAACACTCTCATTTCAGGATGAATATAAACAGCTCTTATCCGTGAAGGCAAAAGATTAGTTCTTGGTTGCAGTAAAGCTTCCAACAACTCCAGTGGAGCCTTTGAGAACAACACATATTCTCCTAAAATAAAAGCTTAAGCTGAGAGAATACCATCAAGAAAATGATTACCAAGCAATTGAGGATCAATCAACAGATCTCTAGCAACTCTAACAAGTTATTGCCTTGCATCTCGAACTTGCAAAACAATATCAACAAGCTGCCTTCCAATCTCTTCTCCCTTTTCACAATGTGGGTTCCTAGCCATATCTCCAAGAGGCATGACATATCAATCAAAATCCTGAACGATCTCATAATAATTTCTCCCACAAGTAGAATAGTGTCAATAATCTCATTGGCAAACAAGGATCTGATCTAAGCGCATAGCTAATCAAAAGAACTGACATTTCAACCACATTCATCTCATATACCATACTCAGGATTAGACACAATGCTTCTATTCGTATATTCGGGTCATGATCACTCAAAATCTAGTGCAAGAGGCAGATAAGCCTTCGGATCAGATGTCATCTCGCAAAAAAACATTCACAGCAGCAGCAATAGTTTCAGGGTTTGACAACCTGCCAACCAACTTAGGAAACGAAACTGGAACCCAAATTTAGACCAAACACTCAATGCCCTAAAAGCAGCTACTATTGCCTTCCTCTTCACTACCAACCTGGATCCACCACCAAACAAACCAATCGGAATGACCAAATCCTGCGCTAGATGCTCTGCCAGGTCTTCGACTCTGACGCCACAAAAAGTCCTAATGCTAACCCCGTAGTGACCCGAAAATCCGGTCCAATTTGAGCTGACTAAATAACACAAGTCCAACCCCAAATTGCACTTGAAATTCAAGAAACTAATAGAAAGAAGACAGAGGGTGAGGATAGATAAGATAGAACTAGTAGAATAGAAGAAGAAGAAGAACATCATCATCAGAGTAAACACGAATCTCACAGCGGAACGAATAAAATATAACATAACTTTTGAAATACAATAGTTATATATACAATAGCACTTATCAGAGTACAGCACTTACAACAACAGCGGAAATAATAATAGCTATAGAATCCTGAAGCCTCCTGCTCCAAGCTCTCCAAGTGTATCTGTAAAATCCCGACTACTTGACTGCCCATACAAAATTAGGCACCCAAGAGTTTAGGGAAAACAACAAAGTAAACTCCGGGTCAGTCATGGGACTGGTATGAGTAAAACAGTTTAAAACAGTTTGAACAAGTAAACGATATCTCATAAGACCACGCCGTGAAAACGGAACGGGTTTTTCCCTTATGAAAATCCAAACAACTTTGTAAAGCAATATCATTCTGATATTATAATAATGTCTACGTACAAATAGATATCAATCTAGCAGAAACGCTTTCATCTCACGTTCTACTATATAGTATACAATCAAAACCGCAAGCACGTATTGGGTAATGGATTTCCAACTATGACAAGGTATGGAACCACCTGCTGATCAGTGTTCTCTAGGAACGATACACTGGAGTTTAACAAGAACATCTTGTAACTCAACCACACATGACCGACCACTCATTTCGCTTGAGTGTATCGAATGTACATCACCAACGGTTGGGATCAGCAACTGTTTCCCGTATATATATGGGACAACATTGATAGATTAAAAGAAGCAAATGAATATTCTCTAGATAGGTGATTATACACCCTACTTCGGTGCGACCGACTTAGCCATGCTGCCTGCTCGATTTCTGTCATTTACCGGATGTGAGGCTAGAAGCTACGCTTACTTTCCATTCATTTATAACACGGCCACTTTGAATGCCACATTATCAGATCTGTAAATCATTAGTTGGTTTATACAAACATCCTGGATGTTATGCTAAGGGATAAATCCGTTGCAACCATATATATTTATACAAACCAACCCATTCGATCATTGGAAATACTTTGTCAGACATTCGTCCATTTACGTTCGTTCTGGGACTGAACGAAACAGAAGGCACTATTCAGTACATCCATCTTAGTCCATTGTTATCTAAGATTTATACAACAGCCCTTGCACTTTACTCCATCTTCAATATATTCAGCATATATGATTCGCAACGCTTATGCCAATACAGAGTGGTTCTTTGGATAATAATCCAACCGGTCTCTCCATATTAACAACGTTAAAATGGTAAAAACATTGATAGTCTGTGATTTAACTATCAAAGAAAAACTCGTGTGCAAACAACGATATTATTTCCAGACGGAAATTATATCAACCAGTCATCATTTAACATTTATCTCTTTAGTTCATTAATTTACTTATCTCCTGTTTCCCTATATTCTAAATTTCTTATTTTCTAATTTTAGAAAATATACTTCATTAACAATGGAAAACATTTCCATTTCCTTGTTTTCTATATTAGAAAACATTTCTGATTTCTTATTTGGAAAAAACATTTCCAAAGTTCCTTTATTGGATTTAAACTGATGTTTAAATAAACACCGCTATGCCAACTCAAACCATTTACTGAATTCACTTAACCATCATTCACTATCAAACCTTACCATTCCTTAGTTAAGAAGGAAGTCAATCAAGTTGGGGTATAATTACCTCTCAGACCTTAACTGAACAACGTTATAACTTCGAAATAGTAACAGTTTATCTTTTAAACCTTTGACAACTTCTTTACGTAACTCTCGGATTCAATTAACGAATCCACTTCTTTATTGAAACATTGATTATAACGAAAACGTTATAATCCCTACCTTCGCAATATCTAACTTCAATTATAACCTTTATTCTTTAGTTCGACTAATTAAACCTAACCCTAAATTATTAGTGTATACTTTTGATTTAAAAACCGGAAAGTAAATATTACTTTCCTGAATTCGATATAATTGAATTTGACGTATAATTCTCTTTTGAGTAATCTCTATTTGATTAACTCTTCTTCGAATATCCTATATTTGATTATCTCTCTTCGAATAACTTATATTCGAAATCTCTTTCTTTCGAATAAACTATATTCGATCTCTTTCTTTCGAATACTATATATTCGATAATCTCCTTTCGATTAAACTATAATCGATAACTCCCTTCGATCAAACTATAATCGAGAACTCCTGTCCTTTAACTCTGTTCGAATAAACTATATTCGACTAACTCTATTTAACTCCGTTTAACTCTATTCGAATAACTAATATTCGATAACTCTATTTAACTCCGTTTAGCTCTATTCGAATAACTAATATTCCACTAACTCCTTTGGATTAACTCATCTTGACTAACTTAACTTAATTAACTCAAACCGATAACTTAACTCGATTATCTTAACTCGATAACTTAACTCGATAACTTAACTCGATTATCCTAACTCGATTATCTTAACTCCTATCGAATAACTAATATTCGATTAACTCCATTCGCTTGACTCTAGATCGCAGCGATCACAATGGTTACGCCTGATTCCCTCAGGAAACATCCGACCGCCGTAGGCTATTTACAGCCCTGCGAATTACGCTAGAAGTCTGCTGAATGACACTTACCCTGAATAACTATGTCTGACTAACTCTATCTCAAATAACTACACTTGATTAACCCTAGTTCGTTTTGACTCTAATCGATTAACTCTAACTGATTTACTCTAACTGGTTAACTCTAACTGATTAACTCTAACTGATTAACTCTAACTGGTTAACTCTAACTGGTTAATTCTAACTGGTTAACTCTAACTGATTAACTTTAACTGATTAACTCTACTCGACTAACCTCTTTCGAATACCATATTCGATTTACTAACTTTCGAATACCCTATTCGATTAACTAACTTCGAATACCATATTCGATTAACGAACTTCGAATACCAAATTCGATTAACCAACTTCGAATACCATATTCGATTAACTAACTTCGAATACCATATTCAATTAACCAACTTCGAATACCATATTCGATTTACTAACTTCGAATACCATATTCGATTTCTCCTTTTTGATAACATTTATCCATTTGAAAAGATCCCCTTTTAACAACGTTTATTCATTTATAAAGATTCACTTTTTAGTAACGGTTCTTCACTTTATAAATGTTCATTTAATAACAGTTTCCCTTTTCTAACTTCTTATTTCGTTATAAACAAATTTCCTTTTTATTAACTCTATTTATTTTCTAAATATTCCCTTTTCAATTCTATTTGTAAATGGTTTACAAATATTTCTTTTTCTCTATTTTATTCTATTTGCAAATGGTTTACAAATATTCCCTATTCGATTTGATTTGTAAATGGTTTACAAATCTTTCTCATCTTCTATTTGGTTTGAAAATGGTTTACAAATCTTTCTATTTCTATTTGCAAATAGTTTGCAAATATTCCCTTTTCAAATTTATTCTTAACAATATTCTAACTCCTTAAATTCCCGGGAAAATTCGCCATAACCCCCTTTGTATCGGGAGCATCGGGAAAATCCCCAAACCCGCCACACAGGCCTTTCCATTCAAAAAGAAATTATTTTGAATTTTTTTCCTTTCTAAATATTTCCTATTTATAAATATTCCAATTTATAAATATTCCTTACTTATAAATATTCAAATTTACAAATATCTCTTATTTATAAATATTCCATTTATAAATATTTTATTTACACTATTACTTGAAATCTCCTTTATCAACATTCCGTATGTTATGGTATTTCAATCATATCAAATCACGATGTTCAATAACGTCCAACCACATATAATCGACAACAGATTATATATATCACATCATATAACAGAATATATGAATCAAAACAGTATTATAAATATTGAGGAACCCAGTTGGGTCCCTCCAACCTGTTTCCCTGCATCACAGATGTTACACAATAAAAATAACATCACTTTCAGTTCAGTATGGGTTATCCTGATAACAACATCAATATATAAATATTTAACGGTTTATATATATATGTATATATAAAATTTCCACTAACTGACTAGCAGTTCAATCAATCAACCAACACACAACAACAATAGATGATTAACAGTTCTAACAATATGTTATGAAAATATAACTATTTAGAGTTGGTGAGTTTTACTCACATTCACAGTTCATCGTTAAAGAACGATAAACTGTTTGGTTTGATTTGAATCAAACAGTTTATTTCGCCGTCAATTCAAACGAGCACCGATCCACTCCCAGTCAGCTCCACTGCTTTGTTCCCGTCCATACGATCCCGATGGATCCATATTTGCGAAATTCTGATTTTGTATGGTCAAGATATGAGAATTATAAGGAAATACACTATTTAAATTTAATTAACTAGACATTATTTAAATTTGGGCCTCTCATACTAACCTATCCCGGCCCAAATGTCCATACCCGCTCACTGTTAATACTCCATCTTCCTCAAATACGCTACAGCAGCTCCCACCGTTAACGCCACTTGTGCCATCCATTCTCCACTAAACAAGGCTACTGTAAAACGAACCCAACACAAACAGATATCTTCTTCCCTGACATCGATCCCTTCTACCTCAACATCTCAGCCAACACCCAAATACTCAGTACCACATCATAACACTAAAACGAACCCAAACTTGCCCATTTCAATTCTTTCTTCCCTGCCTTAATACACGGCCCCTACAGACTCTCTTCCCTTCACCATTTGTTGATCTTAATGATCCCAAGTTTTGCCATTTACCCAAAACCAATACCAATGAGTTCCACTTCATCTCGTTTTACAACAAACCTCACCATACAGTTAATACTTCTTCCCAAAATCGAAGAATAGAAATCCCGTAACTCCAGGAACCACACGCACCAGAAAATATCCCGTACCTGCTTCTTGCTTCAGCATCTGTTGTTCCGTTCCGATACCCTCCCTTCTGCAGTGACTAACGCGTCACTTAACACCACAAAACAAAGCTCCATCACCATTACTGATTTCTCCTGGAACGCTACCACCCTTTGTTTCGCTGCTCCGTCCCTCTCCCATCTGAACGCGTGCTCCAGCCTCCTAAACCCCTTGCGTTTCAAACTACAGTCAGCCCTAGCTCGCGCAAAGACTATCAGTACCGGATAGAAGACCTTTGACATCTTAAGACTGCCGTCGCACCCCTTGACATGAACACCAAAACGAAGCTCTCGACTTGGGGATCTCGTATATATATAAGTTTTGATTTATTTATTTTTCTACGAATTCTTTTGGATTTTTGAGAGATCGGTTTTTCCTTTGAGGATGGAGGAATACAGCGGCTCCTTTTAGTGTTGACCACGGAAGTTTATTTTCTGCCGAATTAGGTTAAGATGATATCCTTTTATAAAGGAGAGTTGGATGTTTTAAGCCGTTCAATCCGATAACGGGGCGAGCTATATTCGTCTGGACCATGGAAATAGTGTTGAGGAAGTAATTAGGCCATGCAGTTCTTTTATAGACGTGAATTTGGTCCCTTATATTTTTATTTTATTATATTTAACTTAATGGTGAAGTCTCCTTAAAAACAGCCACATATGAGTTGTTACGGACAAAGCTAAAAATACCGTTGAAATCAGCAATGTGTCCCGATCCCAAATATATATTAATACCGGTAGATTAACTCATATTGTGTAACCCCAAAATTTATTGATAGAGGGTGCAAAACACTCCAATATAAAAGTTGCTTATTTAATTCATTAAAAATTACCATAAAATTCTAAAAATTAAATTATCACTACTTCCCAAAAGAACCTTGTCTAAATTCAAACCCGATCTCTAGTTATATCGAATAAACCGATATGGTCGATAAACGATTCTATAACGACTATTTCAAAATTTGATTTGGACATATCTCAAAATCTACACGACGAAATCCCGATTTTTCTCTTCTACTAGAAATACATACTCCACCAGCTCCACACGTTTCTTGTTTCACAGAAATCCGACTTAAAATGAATCCTGTACATTCAGTTGAAGTTTGAATCGCCAAATAGCGAACTACCGCGCCATTCTGAGCTCGATTAAAATTAAAATTATAAATTATACGTTCCGACGTCGTATATTAAATATATTCGTTATTTAAATAGTTAAATAACTTCATTATTACGTTGCTAAAATTCCGGGTCATTACATTCTTTCCCCCTTAAAAATAATTTCGTCCTCGAAATTGCTAAGGTAGTGGACAACCCTATCTACTGGGTAAAAATATATCAGTTTACCTCTTATCTCCGGTTTCAACTGAACCAATTAATATCAACTAAAATATTAATTTTATTTTATTTTTTCCCGACTAACTAAATTTTCAAAAACTCTGAAAATTTTCTAACACCTTAACATTTCGAAAAATTTCGCCAGCACCTCCTTTGTACTGGTCAATAACTCAAACTCCCACTTGCCTCTCTAATCTCCAACCCAAAAGAAAATCAAACAGCCAAGCGGCTTGCCAATTCGGCTCAAAAATCTCATATCCATATAAAATATAAACTGGTACCTTTTTGTCGGGCATATCCACTCTATCACTTCCATATGCTATCAACTCAGCATATACCAGTGTTATCTCAATCAAATTCCAATCAGTTCATAACTTCAAATCCAAATCGAATTTCATTCGAACCCCAATATCAAATTCCGAATTATTGACTTATCAATTTGGTTCCATTCTAGATTTTCTCAAATCCAATTCAATTTTATTTAACTCAGTTCAAGTTAAATTTCAATTTATTTTTACCATCTCATTTTATTTAACTTCATTAGTTAAATTTTAATTCCAGAACTCAAATTCCTGGGTAAATTTCAAATCAATTTGAAATCATAATGCCAATTCAAAACCTTTGAATTTCTAAACAACTTGTTCCTTCAAACAATTCAAAAACAAAACCTTTGGTAGTAATCCGTCACTTAGAACTCGAAAATGAACACTGATGATGTCGCGATTCATCATCAGAATCTATTTTCCAGCTATCGCAGTGAGTTCAATACTATATCACTTTCAGTTTGAAAAACATTTTCAAAATCTCCCAGGAACTTAAAATTTCCTTATTTTAATTCCAAATCTGATTTAAATTCAGATTTACTTCATCTTATTTCATATACTTTACTTATATGAATCTGATTAGTTATTTATAACCATTTCACTTTTATAATCTTATTCGATTATAATAACAACCAACACAACCAATTATACTATGTTAATTTCAAAACATAACGTGACGACCCATCGTATTCGAGTGTTTAGTAACTCCTACTGATACAGTGGATCAAACTGATCGTCCAGAATCCATAAGCCACCCAACCAATGAGTCTCCACAATATAAATCACTTTATATTAACTAACAAATACGCACTCGTATATATACACTCAAACTCAGTCTAGGATATTACTAATCCCAACTCTACCGAATCACGCCACAGAGCCAAGGTATTAACTGAACCAATGCTCTGATACCAATTGTAGTGACCCGAAAATCCGGTCCAATTTGAGCTGACTAAATAACACAAGTCCAACCCCAAATTGCACTTGAAATTCAAGAAACTAATAGAAAGAAGATAGAGGGTGAGGATAGATAAGATAGAACTAGTAGAATAGAAGAAGAAGAAGAACATCATCATCAGAGTAAAACGAATCTCACAGCGGAACGAATAAAATATAACATAACTTTTGAAATACAATAGTTATATATACAATAGCACTTATCAGAGTACAACACTTACAACAACAGCGGAAATAATAATAGCTATAGAATTCTGAAGCCTCCTGCTCCAAGCTCTCCAAGTGTATCTGTAAAATCCCGACTACTTGACTGCCCATACAAAATTAGGCACCCAAGAGTTTAGGGAAAACAACAAAGTAAACTCCGGGTCAGTCATGGGACTGGTATGAGTAAAACAGTTTAAAACAGTTTGAACAAGTAAACGATATCTCATAAGACCACGCCGTGAAAACGGAACGGGTTTTTCCCTTATGAAAATCCAAACAACTTTGTAAAGAAATATCATTCTGATATTATAATAATGTCTACGTACAAATAGATATCAATCTAGCAGAAACGCTTTCATCTCACGTTCTACTATATAGTATACAATCAAAACCGCAAGCACGTATTGGGTAATGGATTTCCAACTATGACAAGGTATGGAACCACCTGCCGATCAGTGTACTCTAGGAACGATACACTGGAGTTCAATAAGAACATCTTGCAACTCAACCACACATGACCGACCACTCATTTCACTTGAGAGTATCGAATGTACATCACCAACGGTTGGGATCAGCAACCGTTTCCCATATATATATGGGACAGCATTGATAGATTAAAAGAAGAAAATGAATATTCTCTAGATAGGTGATTATACACCCTACTTCGGTGCGACCGACTTAGCCATGCTGCCTGCCCGATTTCTGTCATTTACCGGATGTGAGGCTAGAAGATACGCTTACTTTCCATTCATTTATAACACGATCACTTTGAATGCCACATTATCAGATCTGTAAATCATTAGTTGGTTTATACAAACATCCTGGATGTTATGCTAAGGGATAAATCCGTTGCAACCATATATATTTATACAAACCAACCCATTCGATCATTGGAAATAATTTGTCAGACATTCGTCCATTTACGTTCGTTCTGGGACTGAACGAAACAGAAGGCACTATTCAGTACATCCATCTTAGTCCATTGTTATCTAAGATTTATACAACAGCCCTTGCACTTTACTCCGTCTTCAATATATTCAGCATATATGATTCGCAACGCTTATGCCAATACAGAGTGGTTCTTTGGATAATAATCCAACCTGTCTCTCCGTATTAACAACGTTAAAATGGTAAAAACATTGATAGTCTGTGATTTAACTATCAAAGAAAAACTCGTGTGCAAACAACGATATTATTTCCAGACGGAAATTATATCAACCAATCATCATTTAACATTTATCTCTTTAGTTCATTAATTTACTTATCTCCTGTTTCCCTATATTCTAAATTTCTTATTTTCTAATTTTAGAAAATATACTTCATTAACAATGGAAAACATTTCTATTTCCTTGTTTTCTATATTAGAAAACATTTCTGATTTCTTATTTGGAAAAAACATTTCCAAAATTCCTTTATTGGATTTAAACTGATGTTTAAATAAACATCGCTATGCCAACTCAAACCATTTACTGAATTCACTTAACCATCATTCACTATCAAACCTTACCATTCCTTAGTTAAGAAGGAAGTCAATCAAGTTGGGGTATAATTACCTCTCAGACCTTAACTGAACAACGTTATAACTTCGAAATAGTAACAGTTTATCTTTTAAACCTTTGACAACTTCTTTACGTAACTCTCGGATTCAATTAACGAATCCACTTCTTTATTGAAACATTGATTATAACGATAACGTTATAATCCCTACCTTCGCAATATCTAACTTCAATTATAACCTTTATTCTTTAATTCGACTAATTAAACCTAACCCTAAATTATTAGTGTATACTTTTGATTTAAAAACCGGAAAGTAAATATTACTTTCCCGAATTCGATATAATTGAATTCGACGTATAATTCTCTTTCGAGTAATCTCTATTTGATTAACTCTTCTTCGAATATCCTATATTCGATTATCTCTCTTCGAATAACTTATATTCGAAATCTCTTTCTTTCGAATAAACTATATTCAATCTCTTTCTTTCGAATACTATATATTCGATAATCTCCTTTCGATTAAACTATAATCGATAACTCCCTTCGATTAAACTATAATCGAGAACTCCTTTCCTTTAACTCTGTTCGAATAAACTATATTCGACTAACTCTATTTAACTCCGTTTAACTCTATTCGAATAACTAATATTCGATAACTCTATTTAACTCCGTTTAACTCTATTCGAATAACTAATATTCGACTAACTCCTTTGGATTAACTCATCTTGACTAACTTAACTTAATTAACTCAAACCGATAACTTAACTCGATTATCTTAACTCGATAACTTAACTCGATAACTTAACTCGATTATCTTAACTCGATTATCTTAACTCCTATCGAATAACTAATATTCGATTAACTCCATTCGCTTGACTCTAGATCGCAGCGATCACAATGGTTACGCCTGATTCCCTCAGGAAACATCCAACCGCCGTAGGCTATTTACAGCCCTGCGAATTACGCTAGCAGTCTGCTGAATGACACTTACCCTGAATAACTATGTTTGACTAACTCTATCTCAAATTACTACACTTGATTAACCCTAGTTCGTTTTGACTCTAATCGATTAACTCTAACTGATTTACTCTAACTGGTTAACTCTAACTGATTAACTCTAACTGATTAACTCTAACTGGTTAACTCTAACTGGTTAATTCTAACTGGTTAACTCTAACTGATTAACTCTAACTGATTAACTCTACTCGACTAACCTCTTTCGAATACCATATTCGATTTACTAACTTTCGAATACCCTATTCGATTAACTAACTTCGAATACCATATTCGATTAACTAACTTCGAATACCAAATTCGATTAACCAACTTCGAATACCATATTCGATTAACTAACTTCGAATACCATATTCGATTAACCAACTTCGAATACCATATTCGATTTACTAACTTCGAATACCATATTCGATTAACCAACTTCGAATACCATATTCGATTTACTAACTTCGAATACCATATTCGATTTCTCCTTTTTGATAACATTTATCCATTTGAAAAGATCCCCTTTTAACAACGTTTATTCATTTATAAAGATTCACTTTTTAGTAACGGTTCTTCACTTTATAAATGTTCATTTAATAACAGTTTCCTTTTTATAACTTCTTATTTCGTTATAAACAAATTTCCTTTTTATTAACTCTATTTATTTTCTAAATATTCCCTTTTCAATTCTATTTGTAAATGGTTTACAAATATTTCTTTTTTTCTATTTTATTCTATTTGCAAATGGTTTACAAATATTCCCTATTCGATTTGATTTGTAAATGGTTTACAAATCTTTCTCATCTTCTATTTGGTTTGAAAATGGTTTACAAATCTTTCTATTTCTATTTGCAAATAGTTTGCAAATATTCCCTTTTCAAATTTATTCTTAACAATATTCTAACTCCTTAAATTCCCGGGAAAATTTGCCATAACCCCCTTTGTATCGGGAGCATCGGGAAAATCCCCAAACCCGCCACACAGGCCTTTCCATTCAAAAAGAAATTATTTTGAATTTTTTTTCCTTTCTAAATATTTCCTATTTATAAATATTCCAATTTATAAATATTCCTTATTTATAAATATTCAAATTTACAAATATCTCTTATTTATAAATATTCCATTTATAAATATTTTATTTACACTATTACTTGAAATCTCCTTTATCAACATTCCGTATGTTATGGTATTTCAATCATATCAAATCACGATGTTCAATAACGTCCAACCACATATAATCGACAACAGATTATATATATCACATCATATAACAGAATATATGAATCAAAACAGTATTATAAATATTGAGGAACCCAGTTGGGTCCCTCCAACCTGTTTCCCTGCATCACAGATGTTACACAATAAAATTAACATCACTTTCAGTTCAGTACGGGTTATCCTGATAACAGCAACAATATATAAATATTTAACGGTTTATATATATATATATATTTATATTTATATATATATATATATAAAATTTCCACTAACTGACTAGCAGTTCAATCAATCAACCAACACACAGCAACAATAGATGATTAACAGTTCTAACAATATGTTATGAAAATATAACTGTTCAGAGTTGGTGAGTTTTACTCACATTCGCAGTTCATCGTTAAAGAACGATAAACTGTTTGGTTTGATTTGAATCAAACAGTTTATTTCGCCGTCAATTCAAACGAGCACCGATCCACTCCCAGTCAGCTCCACTGTGTTGCTCCCGTCCATACGATCCCGATGGATCCATATTTGCGAAATTCTGATTTTGTATGGTCAAGATATGAGAATTATAAGGAAATACACTATTTAAATTTAATTAACTAGACATTATTTAAATTTGGGCCTCTCATACTAACCTATCCCAGCCCAAATGTCCATACCCGCTCACTGTTAATACTTCATCTTCCTCAAATACGCTACAGCAGCTCCCACCGTTAACGCCACTTGTGCCATCCATTCTCCACTAAACAAGGCTACTGTAAAACGAACCCAACACAAACCGATATCTTCTTCCCTGACATCGATCCCTTCTACCTCAACATCTCAGACAACACCCAAATACTCAGTACCACATCATAACGCTAAAACGAACCCAAACTTGCCCATTTCAATTCTTTCTTCCCTGCCTTAATACACGGCCCCTACAGACTCTCTTCCCTTCACCATTTGTTGATCTTAATGCTCCCAAATTTTGCCATTTACCTAAAACCAATACCAATGAGCTCCACTTCACCTCGTTTTACAACAAACCTCACCATACAGTTAATACTTCTTCCCAAAATTGAAGAATAGAAATCCCGTAACTCCAGAAACCACACGCACCAGAAAATATCCCGTACCTGCTTCTTGCTTCAGCATCTGTTGTTCCGTTCCGATACCCTCCCTTCTGCAGTGACTAACGCATCACTTAACACCACAAAACAAAGCTCCATCACCATTACTGATTTCTCCTGGAACGCTACCACCCTTTGTTTCGCTGCTCCGTCCCTCTCCCATCTGAACGCGTGCTCCAGCCTCCTAAACCCCTTGCGTTTCAAACTACAGTCAACCCTAGCTCGCGCAAAGACTATCAGCACCGGATAGAAGACCTTTGACATCTTAAGACTGCCGTCACACCCCTTGACATGAACACCAGAACGAAGCTCTCGACTTGGGGATCTCGTATATATATAAGTTTTGATTTATTTATTTTTCTACGAATTCGTTTGGATTTTTGAGAGGTCGGTTTTTCCTTTGAGGATGGAGGAATACGGCGGCTCCTTTTAATGTTGACCACGGAAGTTTATTTTCTGCCGAATTAGGTTAAGATGATATCCTTTTATAAAGGAGAGTTGGATGTTTTAAGCCGTTCAATCCGATAACGGGGCGAGCTGTATTCGTCTGGACCATGGAAATAGTGTTGAGGAAGTAATTAGGCCACGCAGTTCTTTTATAGACGTGAATTTGGACCCTTATATTTTTATTTTATTATATTTAACTTAATGGTGAAGTCTTCTTAAAAACAGCCACATATGAGTTGTTACGGACAAAGCTAAAAATTCCGTTGAAATCAACAATGTGTCCCGATCCCAAATATATATTAATACCGGTAGATTAACTCATATTGTGTAACCCCAAAATTTATTGATACAGGGTGCAAAACATTCCAATATAAAAGTTGCTTATTTAATTCATTAAAAATTACCATAAAATTCTAAAAATTAAATTATCACTACTTCCCAAAAGAACCTTGTCTAAATTCAAACCCGATCTCTAGTTATATCGAATAAACCGATATGGTCGATAAACGATTCTACAGCGACTATTTCAAAATTTGATTTGGACATATCCCAAAATCTACACGACGAAATCCCGATTTTTCTCTTCTACTAGAAAACATACTCCACCAGCTCCACACGTTTCTTGTTTCACAGAAATCCGACTTAAAATGAATCCTATACATTCAGTTGAAGTTTGAATCGCCAAATAGCGAACTGTCGCGCCATTCCGAGCTCGATTAAAATTAAAATTATAAATTATACGTTCTGACGTCGTATATTAAATATATTCGTAATTTAAATAGTTAAATAACTTCATTATTACGTTGCTAAAATTCTGGGTCATTACAAACCCTGTCACCACGTCGCTATCAATCTAAGACGGCTCTTTATGTAGTTGGATTAATTTTATGTTCATTTAAAATGAAAAAAAACAATTAGTTTATCATGTTGTTCATTCTGATGTTCTGC
This sequence comes from Allium sativum, assembly GCA_030737875.1. Lineage (NCBI taxonomy): Eukaryota > Viridiplantae > Streptophyta > Magnoliopsida > Asparagales > Amaryllidaceae > Allium > Allium sativum. The sequence goes on from CM060920.1 coordinate 659,231,097, forward strand.
TACAACCTACCACTACCTTATGCATATTACTTTGCTCTCTATATTATCAATTCTATGTTTTTCTGTTTGCTTCTTCAATTCAGTTCATTGCTGCCAGTTAGTTTCTTGAGCTCCTTGTTTCTCTGTTTATTTTTATAATGAACAAATTTGTATTCAAGTTGTTTTACCTGTTGTGTCTGCTTCCCTGTTTTCAAGTTGTTCATTCTAATTTTCAAGTCATTCTCATTAAAAGAAACAATTTATCTTTTTTTTTAATTCTTCATTTCATTACAATATGATACAATTTGCTACTGTGTATAATTTTTTCTTAGTATCTGTTTTATGTCCTCACTGTTGTTGCTATCAGCCCCTTACTTCCACCAGTAACAACTAACAAACCAAAACACAACTTGTTGCACCAACCCCATCAAACTGCCACTACCTCAACTTCATTACCCACCACAGTCTTCATCACTGCCAACATATACCTGCAACAAGTACAAACCAACTTCCTCCAGCAAACTCCAACCATATCCAAACATCAACTTCAATCAGTTCACAACTTTTCCTTACCATCACCACCAACATAAGAAATCCTATACCTAATACATCAAATCCAATCATTGCCAGCAACCATCATTTCATATAACTTCATAGCAACTGCCTTCCTCACTAACCACAAATTCATCATTCACTACAACCTCCTACTGCCAAAAAACTAGAAACTAATACCAAATCAGGTGTCTTTCAAACAATGAGACAGACCCATAATCAAGTATTCTTTTCTCAACTCAAGTATTATTTTCTCAACTATTCTTTTCTCAAAGAACTGCTTTTAAATAAATAAATCTTAACACTCAAGTATTCTTTTCTCAACTACTGTTTTTGTCAAAAAAATATTGACAAAAAACATAATTGATGCTAACACCTTTGTATTAGTCTATCGTAATCACACAAACAATGGTACAAGCTACTAGATGTAATAAACCCAGAAAAAGAACAAAAAAAATAAAGATAACAAATTTGAAAAAATAAATGCAAACCTGATGCATTCTCCCAAACCGCTTAATCCTATCAAGTCATCGTAGCTCTAATTCAAAGTGAATCGAGTTATCATCTTTATTCCTATTTGCATCCTCATTAACATGCTGAATTGATGGTAGATTAGGATATATTAGTGAATCAAGACAGGAGCAGATTCAATAAAACAAATCATAGGAAAAAATAAATCACCTTCCAGTTGGTGTGCAAGCTAAGGCAATAGAGTGGTAAAAGGAAGCAAATGTCATGCAAGCAAAAAAAAAATCATCTTTAAATTATACTAGAAATTACCTTCTTGAATAGTCAGCTTGACATTACCATAAAAATTCAGCCGCTTCCTATATAGCTTCCATAAAATATGTTAATTTATTATAGGGATCATTTTAATAATAAAAATATCCACTTATTGTATTTTACTTCTATGGAACTAAAACAAAACATTAAATAACAGCTTCTGTCAATATAAGAAAAAAATAAGGAATTTCCAATACCAGTAAGGAATTGAAAACCATTTACCAAATTTTTATTGTACTTGAAAAAGCCGTGTACAAGAGCAAAGGAAAAGGGACTCAGCAATATACAGAACTCTCTTTGCCTGCCATAGAAAAAGAGGATGAAAATAAATCAGCAGCATCACATGGAATATTTTAAGTAGTATTTCTAGAGCTTAGCAAACCAAAACTAAGTTTCAGACCCTCTTGATTGACTCAATATCTTGGAAAATGCTTGATATTTTTCTAAATAGCATCACTTACAGTCTCAAAATGTTCCTTGAAATCATTAAAATGAGAATACATGATTTTTAAAATTTAGGGACTTCATCGGCATAACCTTCTTCAATGGTTCTGCACTCTTCCTTTTTGTTTTCTATGTTATTTTTAGTAGAAAACCTGTAAGCATATTGGTAAATTTTAGTAATGTATTCCCTCACATTATATGATCAGAGTTATAAGACATTTACAAAGAAACTACCGATTGATTACTGTGTGAACGCGTTAACAAATATATTTTAGCACTTAGGTATCATTATATCACCATAGTAGTTTTATTTCATACTTCAGAGCAACCCAAGATTTTAAAAAGTGCGCATTTAATAACATAGACTACACACACATACCCCTCCCCCCCCCCCCCCACACACACCCACACTCTATATATATATACATATAAACAATGGACATAACTATGAGTCTATGATTACCAAATGTCCACATATATAGCAGTAAAATAATTTAATACCTAACCTGAAGTCAACAATGAAACATATCCTCGTAGGGGTGTTAACAATGCCACATCTTCATTGTCTAAAAAAGATGCTTGTTCTTCTAGGAAGGACCAAACAATTTGGAGGAATTAAATTGAGGTTAAATGGGCTAGATTTCAATCTGGATTTGACAAAACAGATTAGAGATGAACAAAACGTAGTGATAAGCTGCAACTGAAATCATATTTGAGTCCCTAGCCGAATTCATATTTCAGTCCCTAGCTGAAATCATATTTGTAGAGCTTATATTCTAAAACATTTTGAAGAAATTTCAAAAAAAAAAAAAAATCTAATCATTTGATACCATTGGTTGGACCGACTAATGTTCACATATTTCAAGTTATACCCTGATGTTTTATCATCTTTAAACCATGTTCAACGACCTTTCCTAAATACATGATACCATTTCTTTTGGTTTAGCAAAAAAAGACAATTGAGTCAAATAGGAGCCTGTCCACATTGAGAATTCAGTGCCCCTAACCAAAGGCAGCAGAACAATGTTTGTTTCCGTAAGGGTAGCAATTATAAAGTACATAAACGAAGGCATCATTAAATATCATAAACTCTATTAGAAGTGCACAAAATTGTATTAGTGCACTACTTAAAACAGAAAAATCCATGATTCAGCTAATTCTATAAGTAATTAATTCTTGCTAAAGTTCAATAATTAGGCTTATTTATAAAATTTTGTATATGTATGACAATTATATAAGATAGTAGCAATATATACTTTGCAAATGAAAACATCCTGTAAAACTAAAAATTAACTGGTGGCTCCTTCAGATATTTAATCCTGCAATTTGGGCCTTTGGATAAAAGGCATCGCAAATACTATAAAATGTTCAAGTTTCAGAATGGTTAACTCACTCTTACCAAAAGACCTATATAATACAAAGTACACATAATAGGCAGATGCCAGAAAATAATACTATTTGCATGCTTGCTGTATTCCAATGGTTCATTAGGTTACGTTGAACATGTCTTACTGATCCAAAAACTATGCATACTATTTATGATGTTCAAATCCATAAACCAACAGATGCCAAATATAAACCTACATAAAAATACTTTCCCACTCATTGTTCCAGAACGATTAACCTCAAAGATGTCCAGAACCAGATAGCAAAACGGAGGCACGGCAGAAGAGCAAGCGGCATATCTAAACTACATGAAATGAAAGTCAAAAAACTATCGTGAACGAATATGTAGGAACTACACATAGCATGAATCAACTAAAACTTGTCATTTAATTCCTAAAATTCTATAAGATAGAAAATGAATAGACATTGTTCCAACTTTGATCAAGTATAGAATAAATTTCTGTAGTTTTCTTTTAAAGCCAGTAATACAGAATATATGTAATGTATTAAGTCCTAAAATTTCTGTAAAGTATAAGATTAGTTGAGTTACCACAAATGTTTTTCATAATTGTTAATTTGCAAAATTTCACAGTAGGTTTCAACATTCATGATTTAGCAGCAAAGCATTGGATGATGATCATCTTATCTATACATTAAATCAGAATACCTTTTCTCTTTTTAGCATTATCAATGTTATTATACAAGAGAGTGAACAAGCTAAAATGAAGAAGCTTTTAAAGTAGGCAGAAAAATCCCTTTTATTTTTTAGCTTCAAAAAAGAGAAAGCAGACTTACAGACTTATATGCTAATTGATTAGAACAAAATGTACATATCATATGTTTATGCCACTAAGATAATAGGCTAGGACATCCTAAAAACTAAACATGGACACATTACACAGAATTATTCAAACTATCTTGCATATGTTCTTATCACTTCAAGTCTTCACCTTGCCGGTGCCGCAAAACCAAAAACAACTAGTGAAGGCGCAAACTTAAAAAAATTGAGTAATAAATACCCTTGGTGAACCCATCTACAGCTTAATTGGTCATGCTACAAAACTTAATGATAATACTAATCAAGTTATTATGTGATCAACTCTAACAAATCAATAGCTCACGACTCACATAATCACAAATGCTAGAAAACAAACCACAAGAGCATTTCATAGTGAAAACTTGTCATATAAAATAGCAGTTGGAGTCATAAAAGGTGTGTCAGAATCAAATTTTATAACTATAATCATCTTTTTACTCAATACTCAATTTGGTTTTCATGACTGTCTAGTAAACAATTATGCAAAGGACAAAATTTAGCAAACAAAGAAAATTTAGGCAATAAAATTGATGTTTTACTTAGGCTCAATCACTACCCACCAACAGGTTGCAGTAACAGTACTAATGAAAAGGATTATAGACTACATAATTGGTCAAATTTGCATCAAACACAATACAATATTCAAATCAACTAGAGTACCAATCAATAAACTACTACTTACAAATCCAAGTTGAGTACAATATTCAATTCAAAGAAAATCTAAAGTCAAATATTGACTTTTTATATGAAATAAATGTTATCGGTCATTTCTACAAATAGTTCGACGTAGAATGCGTTTTACATTTTTTAAGTGAAGCGTGCAGTTGATTGGTTTAGCCGAATTTTTCGGCATGGTATATATACATGATCAATTATCATTATTTTCTATACAATTTAACGTGCTATGCTAATCAATCTCAACACAAATTCTAAGTAACAATCAAACATATGTAGGAAGGACAGAAGTGCAGAAGAACAGCGAACATTCTCAACAATTCTTTGTCAATGCAGACATGCATTAAAACCAGTTTCCTGTTACTATCAAAAATATAATAATTGAAAGTAAAGATTTTAGAGGCTTATGCTATATCATGCTTAACTCTAAACATGCAGTGTACATAAGTAATTTTTGCTGGAACAAACATACATGAATAACAATACACAGGTTTCATGAATTTATATCAGAGATATGCATAAGCAATGATATACTTGTAAAAACCCATCGATAGAAGAAAAAAAATTCAAATTAAGCAGCAATCTGGGCAGTTGGGAAAGATTTAACACAGATAATGACAGATAAAGCAACATTTTAGAAGAAAATACCTAAAATTCCAAAGAACGAAACTTTGGTTTGGCCACTGCAAACTGGACAACTGCGATCGAAGATCAAAGATGAGGAAGCAAAGGCGATCTACCACGAGTAGAGAGTTGCGAAATTAGCCGCGACGATTGAGATTTAGCATGAAATTTGTGTTATGTTGGGATGATTGAAATCATGGGCGATTGGACACAAAATGGATTGGATGATTGAAAACTAGGGCATGGAATTCTTCATTCAGGCGTGACATCTGTGAGTTTGGAGAAGTAAGTGGAACGGGAAGGGAAATTTTAGGAGGTAAAATAAAATGAAAATGAAAAGATCCCGCGTTGCTTACGGTGTAGGTGAAATGTATAGTGTTTAAGTTAATTAAATTACCGAGCCAATACGTATATAGCGTTCATTGTTTGTAAGATTTTTAATTTTATACCTCCAGAGGCGGAAACGCTGTGAATTTAAGCTATAAAATCCCTGATTTGTTGTAGTGTGCTTTCCCAAGATTTCCAACACCACTCTCAAGTGCGTCTTATGCTCTTCCTCGTTCCATGACTAAACCAGAATGTCATCCACGAACACAAGCATGAACTTATTCAATTGATTTCTGAAAACCCTTTTCATAAGATTCACGAAGTACGCTGGCGCGTTAGTCAACCCGAATGGCATCACCAACCATTCGAGGAGCCCAGATGGTGTCCTAAAAGCAGTCTTTGGCACACTATCCTTGACCACCCTCAACTGGTGAAATCCCGTTGCCAAATCCATCTAAGAAAACACTTTGACTTCGTGAAGCTGATCGAACAAGTCGTATATCCTTGGAAAAGGATACTTGTTCTTTTTGGTCACTTTGTTCATCTCACAATAGTCGGCACACAATCTCAATGAGCCATTCGCCTTGGTTGCAAACACTACCGGTGTACCCCAATGCTTCTTCGAATGAATCCTTTTCCCAAAAGGTCTCGAACCTGCACCTATAAGTCTCGCTGTTCCTTAGGTGCCATTCCCCTAAGAGGCATAACGATTAGTCTAGCACCCTCAACCAAATCGATCCTAAACTCGATCTCATGATGCGGCGACAACCCTTTGATCTCGTCAAAGACATCCTCATACTCATTAGCAATCAGCACAGATGACAAGTCTTCCTGTGGAATCCCGAGCGAATATAGATAGCTTACGAAGACACCCTCTTCGTGCTTACATCTAATCAACACCTTTCGCCCTTCCACATCCTCGAATCTCACCTCTAGCTTTTCACAATTCACCCTTGCCGCATACCTCTTGAGCCAATCCACACCCTAGATGATCCCAAACCCAGCGAAGTTAAGAACAAAGAAATCACACACAAAAAAGCAACCATGACTCGACAACACTAGAAAAAGACACAATATGCAAAGATTGGATGAATCTCTAACCGCATTAGTCACGATCAATGGCCTATCACAAATCTCGGGTTCCAAACCCAAGCGACACACAAGCTCATTGCAAATGAAAGAATGTGATACTCCAGTATTGAACAAAACTCGAATTGAAACACATCGTACATAAAGAGTACCTTGCACGATGACACCATTTCTCTTCTCCTCGGCAGTAAGATCTCTTAAGGAAGATGACACAACTTCTAAAGCATATGCCTTCACAAACTGCTTGCCCTTAGCTGATTCTGGACAGTCTTTCTTCTCATGCCCAGGCTTTCCACACTTGAAGCACTTCTTCTCAGCTTTGGGATCCTTGCACTCACTTGAGTAATGACCCTTCTGTTGGCAGTTAAAGCAAACTACCTCACTCTTAGGCTTCTTCTGGCCATCCTTTCTGTTGTTACTGCTTCCTTTTCTTATTATTACCACCTTGTTGTGGTTTCTGAACTTCCTTGGTTGCAGCAACAGCATTTGCTTCCTTAGGAAATAAGCTTTCATGGCGAATAACCTTTTCCACAATCTTCTCGAATGGATCATCAAGATGATCCACCAGCGACCTTCCAATGTAGGTATCCAGACCCATGACGAACTTCTCGTTCTTCTGATAAGGCGTATCAATGTATGAACGAGCATATCGGGACAAGGCCTCGAAATCAGAAACATAATCAAGCACAGAATGACCATTCTGTTTTAGCTTGGCGAACTTTTTGAATAGAGCAGATTTCTGAGCTGTGGAGATAAACTTTGCTTCAAACTTAGCTTGGAATTGTTCCCATGAAATCTCCTCTTATGGAGTCTCAAGTGTAACTGAATTCCATCATTCCGTGGCCCTACCTTGCAGCTGCCATGATGCAAGCTTCCTCTTATTTGCATCATCTAACCCCAAATCTCCAAAGATACGAATGCAAGAATCCATCCACCTCTGGACCTATTCAGATGGCTCAGATCTTTTGAATGGTTTCCCTCCTAGAGATGTATAATCTTTGCATAGCTTTGCAAAATCCACAACCCTATGCAACTGAACTCCTACGTCTACCGTAGCTGCCACTGGAGCGTGGACCCTTCACATGAATGCCTCCATCACGGCTTCAAACATGGTAGGGTAGTCTGGTTTACCACCATTTCCCCGTCCAGTATTAGCTACCCTAGCAGTGTGTCTCGTTTTCCGTCTACTCATTCTAAATCTGCAATTTAGAATAATTAGCCACTTTCAAGAAAAGTTGCTAAAGGAATACAACAGCTACTACTATATATAATTAGCATATATAGTAAGCATCCAACTGAAATCTACAAGTACGTCTCTCTTACGTGATTACGTCTTTGAACTTTGGCCAAAATCGTTAACCAGAGCTCTGATACCAAATGTGGCGACCGCCCACAACACCCGCACTAAACAAGAGGAATAATGCGCTGAAAGGTGTGCCAGACAGCTGTGAATGATCATCATGGTATGGTACATACAATCGGAACCTGTCGTAAAACTCACTGCGCAAGGATAAAATATAATAGAACATATATAACAGGTAATAGTAGTGATGCATCATATAGCAAACTTTTTCAAACTTTCACAACATCCTGAAAGATTATCCCAACATCATAGGAAATATCAAGTATGTACATAAGGCCTCACTACAACACTCATAGAGCAACTCAAATAGCTGAAATAGAAATCCTAGATAGTAGTAAAAGTAATACGCCAGCCTCCTGCTCACCATCGCACAGCAGCATCGTCCTCACTAATCACATGTCACCTACCACCTAGTCTGCCCATCCACAACCGGTTGAACAAACCAAGGTAATAAGAGGAAACATAAAACCTTGAGTCAGACTATAGCCTTAATGAGCGATAAACAGCTAACAAACTTCAACAGTAAAGTATATGAAAAAGGGTAGATAAACGTACTAATTTACCCACAACACCAGAGAAGAATTCAACCCTACCTTCTCCACATCAGATAATGATAGCCTTTACAATGAACAATTCAACCATTCATCTATGGAAACAGAACGCCCATTCAATCATGATAAGCACCAATAACATCCAGATTATATATATATATATATATATATCTCATGTAAACCCTCTTAGTTGAATTCAATATCCCTCAACCACAAGCCCCAGAGGCCTAAACCAATATCATACAAGTACACAAGGAACATCTCCTTCAATGTTGGATAACCTACATGAGACGATACAAACAGAACAACTAATCATCCATGACTGACTCTGGCTATCACCGCCAATCCTGCTTTGAAACCATCGTTAATTGTATGACGTCCAACCTTGCCATATGTCAAGGGCTAATGGCAACCCTAGTTCTAGCTAAAGCTCCATATGTGTTTGACGACGAATATTCTATGAATTACAAAACCATCACGAAGTGTAATAAACCCTAAGAGCACGGCGTACAATTGTTAGTACGTGGTGAATATGAGTCGATCCGTAGGAAAAGAAGTAAATTCAATCTTATTCACTCAAATTAAACCAAAATTCGGATTGGATTAAGTATTAAAAAAAAGGAAACTAAAATATCGACTGAAACTATGAGATTATAACCAATTTAGGGGCAACTTCACTTTTCTCTCTTTCAACAACGTTCAACATAAAATAATACGAAGATCTCTCAATAATCTAAGTAAGATTAATTATGTAATTATCATAAGCATAACTTATTTGCGCTATTAATTAACACAAAATAAGTCATCAAGCTATAATACACAATTAATCTAACTTTTTAACTTTCGTGAAACATGACATCGAAATGAAATTAAAATTTAATTTAAGTATGATCTATTTACTATTGATTAATAACATAGATCATCAAATTTCAACTTAAATCCATTTCATTGCCATAATCACATTTTTATATGGAGAGGCAATTTGTTGTTTATGTCATAAACATAGCCTCAATGTTATGAAATGAACAAAAGAGGCTATTAAACACAATATGAAACACAAATACCCAAAACATCCATTTTCATTAAACCCAAAAGAGATCATTCATATGAATTTTATGTTGAACCTACATCAATGAGAGGAAAAGCTTCATCATCCCTAAATTGTAGGGTTTTACTCCTTATTTGTGTTATTATTTCAACATAATTAGATTTCAACATTTGGTGAACAACAAAAATAGAGAATAAATAATGAAAAAAAGAAATTAACTACTAACTAATTGCATAAAATAAAATTAAACTATTTGCAGAAAAGAAAATCTAATGTACTAACATAAAGTAGAGCATAGAAATTAAAAGAAACGTGAGAGAAACATAGAAGAAATAGGCTTGAAAGCCATTTTTGTTTATTTGATCGATTACACTTTCATTTACTAAAAAGAGATCCATAAATACATGAAACAAAGGGGCATATATACATGATCAAAAAACCCTAAAACCCTAATCACGTTCCTTGGGAAATCCCCAAAATGCCCATTCATGTAGCTTCTAATTTCCATTAGCCACTAATGAGTCATGTAGAATGCGTGAGGCCTTTTGTCTCTATCTTTAATATGAAGCTTAAGAGCAAATGGGCTAATTGAAAGGTGTGGGCCTCCACTATCCGTAAAATGAATTAATTCTTTGCCTCCTTTTGTGAAAATGCATGCTTTCCCTCATCTCTTCATGTGTACATATCCTTTTAGCTCCAAAATTCCTATAAGAGATAAACACAAGGAACAAGTAAAAGATTACACAAATTAAAACTTGCACAAGTGACCACTTTTTCCCAAAATAAGTGATGATTTTGAAAATATTTAAAACATGGTTTGATCATATAAAATACTTGAAAATGTTTATTTATTCAACTAAACAAGAATAAATATGTGAATATAAATGTGCATTTTTATGTGCACATCAAATACCCCTACATTTATCTTTTTATTCGTCCTCGAATAAACTGAAAAACTAAGCTAAATCTGTTTTCATAGGGAGCACGATTGCATTGAACATATGCAACAAGCCTTTAAACCTCTGGGTGTCCCCAGTAGGACAAGTGCGGTCTGTGAGGGTTTTCTGTGGATACTACCCACAAAATCCAAAAGTTGAACGCAATAAATATTTACAAAATGCAAGATTAGAAAATATTTACAAGATGAATGCAAGCTTTTAAAGGAATATTTACAAATGGATAATTTACTTTTAAATATTACATGAATGAGTTAACACAAATTTGGGTAGTCACTATGAAATTTGAGTCCGATACTAATCAAAACTTAAAACAAAAGTCAAGTTATCGCCACAAACTCCTCCAGCTTGGCTAGTTATTTTGGTAGAAATTGTGTAAATATGAAATGAATTCTATAATCAATATCAAAAATCATAAAACGGTATCTCAACTTCCTTTTTGTTAACAGGTTAGGTCGAATAAGTGAAGAGTGTGCTTGGATTTCAAGTGCTTACTCTCTCTTTGTTACAAAATATTTACATTATTACTATTTACAATCACCTAACCGAAAAGACCAAGGTATACCACCCGTGAGAGTTTGGGACAGAGCTTGGCGGATTGTGCAGAACGACGCTGACTTTGTCAACAAGATGTCGGTAGTCCTTAGGTGTCCAACTCATAAAATGAGACCAAGATATACCGATGCTGACTTTGTCAACAAGGCGTCGGAAAGAGCTTGGCAGGTTTGCACACCAATGCGAGATATACTAGCGATGTTGGATACCCTTGGATTATTTATATATATACATTCTCTTTTTCTTTTTTTTCTTTTTTTTTACATAAGAGAGAGAGAGAGTTAAGCGAGAATATCTTAGCTTAACTTTACTTAAAAGATCTAAAATGTTATCGCAAGTAGTCAAACTCAACCATTCATTTAATCGGATTACAATTCAGAAAACATTTCATACTCATCACCTATGAATTTCCCAATATACCAGTTACACCAAATTTGCTCATAAATCAAACTTTCCTTTCGTTGTCCGCTAAGAAAAGTAAATTTCCAAACATTTTAATCAAACGACCCGAAACCGTATATTTACTTCATTGTTCCCTTTTAAAAGTAAACTAAAATGTTTTTTTTGACAACAAAAGAAAAGAAACTATGCAAAACCAAAATAAATGAGAGACTCCCCTACACACTTGGTTTTGACTGTGTCCCCACAGTCAATGCATGACACAATGAGTGAACGAAAGAGAAATATTTACATATTTACGAAGGAGGGTTAAACTTAACTTTTTTTTACTTCGCATAACATGGCTCATGAAGAATCATGAGCTCCTCCTCTCGATCAGTGGGCAATTCCAAGAATGGTTTCGGATGTTGACCATTGACTTTGAATATGGATCCATCCCTCGGGTTTTCTATTTAAATAACAGAATGTGGAAAAACAGTTCGAACAACATACGGTCCGGTCCATCACTATTTTAACTTCCCAGGGAATAAATGAAGTCGTGAGTCATACAGTAGAACTTTTTGGTCTGGCAAAAATGTTTTTCTTAGGATTGACTTGTCATGAAAAACTTTGGTTTTTTCCTTGTAAATTTTCACGTTTTCGTAAGCGTCATTCCTAATTTCTTCTAGCTCGTTTAGTTGCAATTTTCGGTTTTCGCCAGCTTGTTCAAGATCAAAGTTTAAGTTCTTTATCGCCCAAAGCGCTTTATGTTCAAGTTCAGCACGTAAATGGTAGACTTTATCGTAAACCAATTGGAAAGGGGATATTCCAATATTAGTTTTAAAAGCAGTACGGTAAGCCCAAAGCGCGTCAGTCAATTTTTGTGAACAATCTTTTCGATTTTTTTTACAGTTTTCTCCAAAATCTGTTTTATTTGACGATTTGATACTTCAACTTGACCACAAGTTTGTGGATGATAAGGAGTGGATAACTTATGGGTTATTAAGTATCTCTTCATTAAGGATTCAAAAGATCGATTACAGAAATGTGTTCCATTGTCGCTTATTATTGTGCGAGGTATGCCGAACCTCGAAAAGTTGTTCTCTTTTAGAAATTTCACAACAATTTATGATCATTTGTTTTACATAGCACGGCTTCAACCTATTTCGAAACGTAGTCGACAGTGAGAAGAATATATAAGTTTCCAATGGAGTTTGGGAAAGGTCCCTTAAAGTCAATAACCCATACATCAAAGATCTCGATCGTAAGAATGGGGTTCAAAGACATCATATTTCGTCGAGAAATCTTTCGAAGCATTTGACAACGATTGCAAGTTTTACAGAATTCGATGGAGTCTTTAAAGAGAGTAGGCGAATAAAAACCACATTGAAGCACCTTTTCAGCGGTTTCCCTAGGACCAAAATGTCCACCGCACGCATGATCATGGCAGAATGAGAGAACGCTCCTAATTTTGCTATCAGGAACGCATCGACGAATGACTTGGTCCGAACAATACTTAAACAAGTATGGATCATCCCAATAGAAGTATTTCACTTGGGAAAGAATTTTGTATTTATCTTGTTTGGACCAAAATGAGGGGGTTTCTTTAGTGACTAGATAGTTCACTATGTCGAGAACCAAGGATCGATTGAAACAGAAAGGAGTTGTTCGTCGGGAAAGTTTTCATTGATTGGCATATACGATGGCGCGTTCGGAAGACGAGACAAGTGATCGGCTATGACATTATCGGATCCTTTTTTGTCTTTGATTGTAAGATCAAATTCTGGAAGCAAAAGGATCCATCGAATTAAGCGTGACTTAGCATACTTTTTAGCAAAAAGGTGCCGAAGAGCAGAATGGTCTGTGTAGACTGTGACATGGGAACCAATCAAGTAAGATCGAAACTTCTCAAGCAAAAAAACAATAACTAAAAGTTCTTTTTTGGTGGTTGTATAATTCAGTTGAGTGTCGTTCAAGGTCATACTTGCGTAGTAAATGACGTGAAGGATTTTGTTGATGCGTTGTCCTAAGACAGCATCAACCATGAAGTTAGAAGCATCACACATGATTTCAAAAGGAAGTTCCTAATTGGGCGAACAGATTATTGGGGCTGAAATGAGTTCATTTTTAAGACGTTCAAAAGAAGCGACACATTCAGAGTTAAATTCGAACGGGATGTCCTTTCCTAGAAGAGTACTCAAAGGACGAGAAATTTTGCTAAAATCCTTCAAAAAGCATCGATAAAAACCAGCATGGCCAAGAAATGAACGAATGTCCTTAATGTATTTTGGAACGGGATGTCCATTATTTGAAATTACATGTCCAAGGACAATGCCTTGTTTGACTATAAAGTGACATTTTTCCTAATTCAACGTTAAGTGTTTTTCTTTACATCGATTTAAAACAATTTCAAGATGATGTAAGCAAGAGGAAAAAGAATCGCCAAAGATCGAAAAATCATCCATAAAGACTTCAAGGAAGCGTTCGATCATATCAGAAAAAATTCCAACCCTACATCGTTGGAAAGTTGCAGCAGCATTACATAGACCGAAAGGCATACGTCGATAAGCAAAATTACCGAATGGACATGTGAAAGTTGTTTTTTCTTGATCCTCGGGACCAATGGGAATTTGGTTATACCCAGAATAACCATCAAGAAAACAGTAGAATTCGTGACCGGCTAAACGTTCGAGCATTTGATCGATGAAGGGAAGAGGAAAGTGGTCTTTACGCGTTGCAACATTCAATTTTCGATAATCGATGCAAACACGCCAACCTGTTGAAGAAGTTTGTTTTGGTCATTTACGACAATGGTGAGTCCAGACTTTTTAGGAACAACATGAATGGGGCTGACCCATAAGCTATCAGAAATAGGGTAAATGATAATGTTGTCAAGAAGTTTAAGAATATCTTCACGAACTACCTCTTTCATCTTAGGGTTAAGTCTACGTTGCGCTTCGCGAGTGGGTTTGGCTTCGTCGATCAAGTGAATATGATGTTGAACGATTGCGGGGCTAATTCCCTTGATGTCAGAAATGGACCAAGCGATTGCATCTTTGTTTTTAGAAAGAGTCGAGAGAAGAGAAATTTCTTGATCACGAGTTAAATTTGAAGAAATTATGACAGGACAAGTTTCGTCATCACCTAAGTATACTTAAGGTGGTCTGGACGAGGTTTAAGATCCAACTTCGGTGATTTCTCAATTAGAGAACGTGGTTAAGATTTGGGCTCAAGTGAAAGCAATTCAAATGGAAGAGTTTGTTCGACTTTGTTAGGAGCATCTTGGAACAATTTTTCGTACTCAGCCTCATGCTCATCATTAAGGTCAATGGATTCGTTTTCAGAGTTTTTGTGGATGGCATTAACTTCCATGGTGTTACATGATTCATTCGAATGACTTTCAAGATTGAAAATGTTAAGATCTAGAGTCATGTTTCCAAAAGAGATTTTCATTGAACCATTGCGACAATTTATTAAAGCATTTGAAGTAGCCAAGAAAGGTCGACCTAAAATCAATGGAATTTGACTCATTGGATTATTGACTGGTTGACTTTCCAAAATAATGAAATCGACAGGGTAGATGAATTGACCAACTTTGATGAGTACGTCCTCAATTTCGCCAACGAGTTTCTTAATTGAACGATTAGCGAATTAAAGAGTTATTTTCGTTGGTTTAAGTTAACCCAAACTAATTTGTTGGTAAACAGAATATGGAATTAAATTAACATTTGCACCCAAATCAACTAGGAATTTGTTAATTGTTTTATCTCCTATCATGCACGAGATTGTAGAGCATCCTGGACCTTTTTATTTGACAGGAATTGATTGGATCAAGACTTCGGTAAGTCCGGTAGCTAAGAAGACTTTTTTGGGTACATGAGTGTGTCGTTTTTGGGTACACAAGTCTTTGAGAAACTTAGCGTGGGTAGGGACTTGTTGAACGATGTCAAGAAGAGGGATATTAACTTTCACTTGATTGAATATTTCCAATATCTTTTCCATTTGGTCGGAATGTTTCTTTTGTCGAAGACGATGAGAAAATGGAATGTGAAACTCAGTAGGTCGGTTTACTTGAGTTGGAACAAAACCAGACTCAGAATTTGGATCGAGATCATTCGTGGTTTTAGAAGAGGCAAGAGAAACACTCTGTAAGTTATTTGGGTTTTCATCTTGATTATCGATTTTCTTACCGGATCGTAAAGTTGTGATAGAATTCAACTGATTTTGATTACTATCCTAGATGACATGAGCTTGGTTTGTATTAGGATTTTGACTCCTAGGGTTTGGAATGGGTTGACTCGGGAAAGTGCCTCTTTCCTGTTCACTTACGGAAGTGGATAACTGACTCATTTGCGTTTCAAGTTTAGCGATCGATTGACTCGTGGTTTGCATGTACGAAGTCAATAAATTTTGCAGATTGCAATTTGATTGGATATTTTTAGTTGTTTCTTTAGTCAGCATTTCGAGACTTTTCTCATGTCACGTCAATCGTTTATCGTCTTGGGGAACAAAAAATTGTTGAGCTTGATTTTGAGAAGGTGGTGCAAGAATTTGGAATTGAGTCTGTTGAAAGGGAGGATTCGAAGGATTATTCGAAATGGTCGAAAAAGGGGTCGAACCATATTCGAATTTGCATTGTTTTGGGTCTAAGAGAAGTTAGGATGATTTCTCCAACCAGGATTGTATGTTGGGGAAAATGGGTCATTTCTAACTTCATTAAATGCGTTGAGTTGTTCTAATGAATGTGGGCATTGATCGACAATGTGGTTATGATCGTTACATTTGTAACATGAGGGCGGAGACGCTTGAGCTTGATTTATTTGGTTTGATGAAAGGACATTATCAAATTTGTTTAACATCGTGTTTATTTTAGCTTCTAAGGACGTTGAAGATACTATCGAATGAGCATTTGATCGGGAATAAATCGATTTCTTGTTAGATCGTTCCCATTGAACTGATTTTTCGACCAAATTTTCAAGAAATTGCCAAGTGGCATCGTGATATTGGGCTAGAAAGTTTCCTTGGCACATCGATTCGAGCATGGTTCGAGAGTTATTTTCGAGTCCATCGTATAAAATTTGACAAAGCTTCCATTTTTTGAAATTGTGATGTGGACATTTGATTAGAAGTTCTTTAAATCTCTCGAAATATTTTGCAAAGGATTCACCTCCAAATTGATGAAAATTAACGATTTCATTTCTAATTTTAGATGTTTTTTCCAAGGGGTAAAATTTCTTTAGAAAAACATTCACAAATTCATTCGAAGTTCCAATCGTATTTGAAGGCAAGCTATACAACCACTTTTTGGCATAATCGGTAAGTGCAAATGGAATTAACCTAAGTTTGATTCCATCATCACTTAGTTGTTGAAATTTCATGGTTGCACAAACTTTTTCAAATTTGGTTAAAAAAAATATATTAATCATCATGTTCAAGATTGCCGAATTTTGGAAGAGTATTTATGTGGTTCGAAAGAATTTCAAAGTGGTTACCCGTTGGGGCGCGCAATATGATGTAAGAAGGAATAGACACTTGATCGGGGAAGTATCTATCCATAAGAGTTCGAGGGGGATTTTCTTCGGCCATAGTTAAAAGAATGTTTGTTCGGACTAAACGATTGGTAGAAGGATCACGGGTCCAACTACGCATGCACTAGCGCAAAGAATAAGAAAAGAAGAGAAAGAACAAATTTGAGAAGAGAAAAGAAGCGAATTTATTTTATATGAATTTCTTTCGTATGTATAAACCTAATGCAACTAAATGAATGCAAGGATTAATTCAAATTTTTTGTCCTTAGTGGCTCCTAACCCAAAATTATATAGTAACACATTTGATTACTTAAAACAAAAAATTTCTTGGCCAGTTTACGGACATGAGTAATCAGTGCACCAGGAATCACCGTAGCAATGCAACCGAAGGTTTAAGTAATTTCATAGTAACAACCGATATAATATTTACGAATCACCGTAATATTATAAAGGGTTATTTCTCTGCCATTGTCTAGACACCAAGAAATAATTTGTTCAAAAGAAATCAACTATCAAAATACAATTAAGCCCTATATGAGCCCGCTACTCCCTTAAGTCCAACGTCTAACCTTTATTATTATTCAAATTCTACAATGAAATGCAGTTTTGTGGGCTAAGGAAAGGGTGATGAAATCCCTCACCTTATGTGAATTGGGTTATTGCACTTAAGAAAAGAAAATAAGATGAGATGAATGCAAAACATAAATTGAACGTGATATTAACAATGCAACTACGAATGAATTTTTATTTTATATTTGGATTTTTTTAAATGCAAATGCAAGCAAACAACAATGCAATAAAATAAAAACAAGAGAGGAGAGAATAATACCAGAGTGTCGGAATTTATTAGCAATTTTAAGCGGTATTTTTTAATTGAGCAAAGCGGTTTATTTGACAAGCACTTTTAGCTAGCGATGCAAAGCAATTTCCGTTGATTTCCCGCAACCTGAAAAGAAATTTGTACAAGGATAAAACAGGACTAAAAATGTTATTTTTTCTTGATGCTATAAAGAAAAATCGAAACAAAACAAAGGGCAAAGTTTTTTTTTCTAAAATTAAAACTAAACAGAAACTACACCAAAATAAAAAAATAAAAAATCAAGTAAAACAAATTAGCTCAGCCTACGATAGCCCATGACCGAGGTATCGCACCCAATTATGTTTAATGTTTCCATAGCTTAAAAGATACTCCGAAGTTCACAAATCACGAATACCCAAACTCGAAATCCACAAATACCCAGACACGTAGAAGGAAACCCGGAAACGCAAGTACCCAAATTAACAATTCCCGGAAACTCAATAAAGGATTTGAATTTTGGTTCGATTTGGTTCTATTCCAGTTGCGGTGACATCATTGAAGTCACGATTGGGGATTATGTGAAAGGCGGGTTTTGTTGAATGGCTTACAGTAAGGAGAAAAATTGGCGGGATGGAAAATTGGGGTTTACGGTTCTTTGTTCCCTGTTGCTGTAATTGAATTGGGCACTGGTGGTTAGGAGGTTAAATTGTGTTTGCAGCGTGGGGTGGTTGAAAAGGGGAAGGGTATATGGATATGCGGTTTGGGGTTTTCAACGTGAGGTGCGGGTTTCAGAGTGAATTTACTGTATAATTGAAGGTTGAGGTTGGCACTTGTTTGGGGGGGGGGGGGGGGGGTTGATTTGTAAGTGACTATTGGAGGTCGTTGTGAGTTGTGTTGAAGCTGTGGCAAGGGGTTGTATCTCAAGGTGAATGAAGGAATGTTTGTGGTATGGTTATGGAGTGTGTGTTACGGTGATTCAGTCAAAGTGGCATTTTGTTGAGGACTAGTGGTGATTATTGTGGGGTGAACTGTCTTGTTAAGTGCGGACGGTGTTGATGGCTGAGTTGAATTGGTGAATTGATCGAGGGTGAAATGTTTGTGATTTGTTTGCTGATGGAAGATTTGGAGGTGAGAAGAGATTGTTGTATTGGTTGCGTGAGGTGGCAGGCTTTGTTGAATAGATCAACACTTGTTTGGGTTGCGGGCTTCTGAAGCCATATGATTGGTTGGAGGCAGAGTTGGTGATTAAGGAGTTGGTAATGAATTGTGGTGGGTTGACGCAGATAAGAGGTGTTCGGTTTGGTCTTGGGATTTCATGAAAGTGTGGATGTGGCACGTTGTGGTAGGGGACTGAAGTGTGACTGAGGGCGGTGCTTGATTTTGAGGAGAACTGGGTGACGGTGGAGATTGAAACAGGAGCGAGAAGCAGAAGATGGTGGAAGAAATATTGGAAAGAATAGAATGTTAAGTGGAGGTTGGTTTATAAAGGATTGTGAATTGTGAATAAAATAAGGCAGAGAAGCTAAGAAAATTACAGAGGGAGGATAAGAAGAAGGAAAGAAATAAACGAGAGAAGGAGAAAGGGAAAGAAGTAAAAAAAAAAAAAAATGGAAAGATATAATTCTAATTAATTACTGGAAAGAAAAAAGGAAGGCAATCAAGAAATAAATGAAAGAAGGGAAAGGAAATTAAAAGGGGAGTAAAAGGAAAGCACTATTTTTTTGCAAGAATTGTAAAAAGGAGAGAAATAAATAATAGAGAGATAAAGGGAAAGAAATAAAGGAATGTGAAAACACAAAAAATGGGAAAGAGATTGAAAACAAAAGGCAATTGCATATATATATATATATATATATATATATATATATATATATATATATATATATTAAATGCAAGACGCAAATATGGCAATGCAAACAAGGATAGGAAAACAGAGAACACAAATTCAAATGCAAGACGCAAATATGGCAAGCACCTCGCACCAAACATCATGATCCAATGAATCCTTGCTTCAATTGACATAGATCTAGCCTCCAATGGTGTAGATCTTCAATTTCCCTCCTTGGATATGGATTTTTAATGGTGGAAAGGTGTTAGAGGAAGAAGAAGCTAAAGACACCAAATGAGAGAATGGAAACCTAAAACCAATTCCCATATCTCTTACCCCCTATTTATAGTTTCCAACAGCCCACTAATGGGCCTCCCCCAAATTAGCCCATTGTGGCTCTCCAAACCTAAACAACCAACTGAAAAACCTTAAAACAACGATTTCTCCCAAACCGTTGAGCCAAATCTTTAATGTAACCACTCTACGGAAAGACAATCATCATTTTATTTTCAATGACACATGACTCACCACCTGATTCGACTTAAGTCAAAAGATGTGCCATGTACAAAACTGACAGGGACAGAATGGTGACAAACAACCTCTCGGCCATAGCTTGCTCTGACTATCGCAACAAAACCGCGTTTCCCTATCCGAACCCAATCCCATTGCTTAAATTTGCTCCATATACTTCCTACAATTCTCCCCTACAGACTCTGTTTTCAGTTATCAATGATCAAAGCATTACTCTCTCTCTCTCTTTAGACATACATACATACATACATACATACATATATATATGTATGTATGTATTATGTCAGTGGTCTTCTTCCTATCAACTTCCACAGAAAACGAGTTCAGGGCACCAAAATGAGCAGGTCAGTGTGTCGAGTGGAGCTATTTATGGCTATAAGGGCAAAGTAGACAAGAACAAAGACAAAAGAAAAAAGGAAAATGTTAAGGCGACATCATCTGTAGGGCTTGACAAAGCTAACGTGATGGCTTTAGCAGGAGCTAAAACGTGGAAAGTGGTGCTAGTCAGAGACTTAGATGTTGGGTCAAGAGTCAAGAAAAGAACTTTCAAATGACTACTGTTCTAATATCGTTTTGTTTAACAGAGGTCTATCCTTCTTGTCATACAACATCTAGAACTTTACAAAAAGGAAAAGGGTTTCCGCTGCTGATTGTGAATTATGATACTTTGGCAATTTGGTTATACATCTCTTTTGCAATACTAAGAAAACTCGTCATGCATTATAAGATTTTTAATAGCTCTTTCTAGTATATTTAATTTCCTTATTGTTATTGCCCTTTTCCGAAAAATTGGATAACTAAACATTTAAATCTACTGGCCGTTTGAAGCCGTGATTTCGTTCAAATACAAACATTATGATCTAAATTTCCTGGAAATAGTATAAACCAAGATACAGGTGATGGATCATGTTCAGTATGTATTTGGTTCACTGTTAATTGTTATTAGTCTCTCAGCTTATTCAAACATCGTTCCTAAGCTAGTAGTTTTGCGGGAATTAGTCCCTTAAAACAACATAACTGTTTGAATCAAATGCGGTGAATCCATATTAGCACACATAGTTTACACCTACTAGAATAAATTATAATGCAGGAAAGAGATATTTAGTTGTCTACTCACATATTTTATATTGTCCTATGAATTTTATTTTCTCAGATTGATGCATCCTCAATTAAAATCTAACTACA
Source organism: Allium sativum (assembly GCA_030737875.1). Lineage (NCBI taxonomy): Eukaryota > Viridiplantae > Streptophyta > Magnoliopsida > Asparagales > Amaryllidaceae > Allium > Allium sativum. The sequence goes on from CM060920.1 coordinate 659,252,495, forward strand.
TATAAATACTTCAAATATTGAATCGAATATGGTGGATACTATATTAACATGCATATGATTTGAACCCAATCAAGATTTATATAAATAGTAAGGAGATTTAGAGAGTTTACTCACATAACTTAGGTTCACTATGAATATATATTCACTACCGCTTACTATTCGATACCCAAATTTTGGTTCTCAGTATATTGGTTTCAAAGATTCAAAACAACACAAATAATCATGTCTATAAGACATTGCATATTCAGTAATAACATTATGCCGACATATGTATGAATATGATTCATATGCAAATCTAAAATAGATTTTTAAGGAAAAGGTTTTGAGTTAACTCACATAACATACTGCTGTGTATATTTTCCACTCTCTGTTCTAGTTCCATGGTTCACATTCTGGTTTTAGATTTGTGCTCTACTTTGCACTTGCTTTCCAGTGAACTCGTTTGTGAATTTGTGTGTTATATGTGTGTATTTATAGATAGAAAACTGTAGGCACACACTGGGTAGGTTTTAACTAATGCAAGGTGCATTGCAGCTGCCTGATCATGATTGAAATGAAATTTGCTAAAGGATTTCTCTATTTAATACTTCCAGGTTATGGCCAGCTACATGTTTGAGGTGCAGATGTGTACAAGCACATGCTACATGTCCTAGAGACTAGGCTTTTTGATGGAAAGGTGTAGACCAACTCTATGGAAAAGTGATGGATGTATGCAGCAGTCTACTAGTGAAATGATGCACGAAATTACAATTCAGATGAATGCTTCTAGCTTAGTTCATAAGTAACATATCTATGATCTTGTTGTAGATATGCACACACATATATAATATGCTGATTTGTACAAATAGGTACGCTTTTATTTATATGTGATGCAACAACCATTTGTTTGTTGTGCCTATCCTACATGAATATGTACTACCTATATACATATAAATCAAACTCAGCAACAAAGGCAATCAATCTATTTATATATGAAGATCTTCCCTTTCTTGTCCTATAAAATGCATGATCTTTATATTTAAAATCTTATTTCTTATATATGCTTACACGTGGAGTAAGATTAAATTTTACTCTATGTATATTAGTTTATTCTAGGTAGCTTCCCATTTACATGAATTAAAAGCAAATTTATCTGCAAACAAAGATGCGAAAACGACAACAATTTGTCATTGTATATATGTTTGCAACAAGTTACTATATAGGTTAATTCAATGAATTTGATCTTATGAACATTATCAACTAAATGAATATCGTGCCTTTACTTTATACCTTCCTTATGATGTGCCAAATTTTGTACAAAACAAAGTATCATCATTAAATGTCTTGATCTATGAAGTAATCAAATTTTACTTGTATAATTCCTTATTCAATTTCAAATAAGAATCCCAAACAATTCAAATTTCCCTATTATTTTTACCAAGGAACATTTATATGTGTATCAGTTTAAAGCAAATTTAAAAATACAAAAAAACATAGATTTCTTGTTTTACACGCACACATACGTTGATTATGGAAAGAAACCATCAACAATATATTTACATAGATTTTTCTTGATATACCGAATATGTAAATCCTGTTTAATTTAATTAAATTGAATTACCGGTATAATATACATATATATTATAAAATTAGTCCAAGTCCTAGGTCGTTACAGTCTTAATCTAACCAACTCTTGCATTAGGACTATTTTTGTCCCTCTTTAGTTGCTCGATCTCTTCTTCCAGTCCAAATTTTCCTATCTCTGCGGAAGCTGAGGCTGTGGCTTTCTGAGATTTAGGTGGAGTTGGTTGTGCTTGTGTATGAGACGACCTTTTTTTGTTATATGGTTTTTAGAAGATGTTTATGACCTCTTAGAAAGCCTTTGTTTGTGAATTCCCACTTGTCAGGATCAACTTTCCGAAAACCATAGATATTCAACTAACGCACAAAACTAGAGAAATTATTGTGTTTAAAATATTGGGCAGGAAATCCCTGGCAAATAGGGATGAAGTTGGTTGGCAACTGAATTCTTATTTTTTATTTTAGTTTTGAAAATATTTGGTAACTTGATTCTTATTCCTTATAGGGATGAAGTTAGTTGGTAACTTAAATTTTTTTTCCCGTGCACAATATTAACTCAATCATGAAAATTACGATCAATATAATTACCATACAACATATTATTTTATGTAGCAAACTTTAATGCCCAATTAATTAGTTTTAACATCATGAGCATTCTCTTAGACTACAACTAAAACTTTACGATATTCTTTTTAAAAAGCATAAGCCCTTTATCTTTTACAAGCTTTGGTGGACACAAACTTCTGTATGCATGACAGCTTAAAAGAAATTACACATGACTTAACACATTTTGTTTTGATTTTAAATTGACGTAAAAAGGGTTTAATTAAAGTTCTTTAATGTAGTACTACTATGGACATTTTAAGGATCAACTGTAGTTGGCTTTATGAGCCTTTTGCAACTTATTCAACCCTTCTGACTAACAAAATGGGATCTAACTCTTTAAAGGTAATAATAGGAAAACTTGGTATCTAATTTAACCAGCAGTAATATTATCAATAAAGGTATTATTTTAGCTATTTGAATAAGAAGAGCTTATCCAAGACAAAAGTAATAAAAGTACAATTCAGGTTTGGAGCTTCACTATCTTTTGCATGTGCATCAGGTACAAAAAAGCAAGTTTAAAATACTATTAATTTGTAAAGGAGTTCCAATTTTTTTTTTTTTGCATAATGAAATACTATATTAATCTAGTTGATCTTAAAAATAAATATTCAAATTAAGATGTATTGAAATTTGGTGATACAATATTTCCAAATATTAATTAGATTTTTTGGAGATATTCTTGGTAATTTTGTTACCTGTTTTGTGCAAGAAATGAATGGAAAGAAATGAAAGGAATATTAATGAATAGGGGATATTGGAAATATTCGTCATTTAATTAGTTGCCATGTTTCATGAAGAAAAGAAACGGAAAGATATTAAATTTGGAAAAGAGATTGAATGATGGAGAAAAGGGAAAATTATCAATCAATCATATGACAATTAATTAATGGGATATTAGTTTTTTTTCCATAAACTGATTTATTTTACATAAATCAATTGTCTCATCCCCAAGTAATCTTTTGTCTATTTAAAGAGAGGCATAGAGGATGTTATTCCTATGAAATGTATGAGAACATTTGTAGTCTTCATTTCTTTTGCTCTACTTTAAAAAAAAAACTCTGTATCTCTTGAATATTAATAAAATCTCTTCCCCATTGAAGTGGACGTACACTATCTCGCAGTAATGGAACCACTATAAATTTGTATGTTCTCTGTTGCCTTTATTTTTTTGTGATCTGAGATCTATATTCATTTCAAGCTGTTTGTTCTATCACATCATTGCAAGATCCTATTGAGGTTTTTCCGCTAAAAGGGATTGATCACCCCTTACAACTGATATCGAAGCTAGATTGGCAAAGAAGGTGTTTGGTAGAATGACATGAGGAGATGAAAACAATACAAATAATACGACAGTGCCAGTAGTTGCTCCATACATCAGAGGCTCCTATGTGGCGTCAGGATCGAAGTTGACGATAGAGAAGTGGAATGGTGTAGGAGATTTTGAAAAGTGACAGTGGATGATGAAAGCAGTTTTGAGAAGAAATCGCGTTCATCGAGTAGTATTTGACACAGAGACATTTCCTGTTGATATTTCATCAGTGGAATTAGAAGATTTAGAAGAATGAGCCTTTACTACACTTCAGCTTGCTATGGGAAAGAATGTAATTTCTGAAATCAGTCAGGAGACAACAGCTAGAGGCATTTGGAAGAAGTTGGAGGACCTCTACATGAAGAAATCTCTAACCAACTGCCTGATCCTATTGAAGACTTTCTTCACTTATAAGATGAAGGAAGGTTCTTCAATTAAGGCACACCTAAGTGTGTTTGATGACCTATTGATGAAGATGAAGTCTGTTGAGTTGAAAATTGACGAAGAACAAAAAACAATATTTCTGTTGTGTTCGCTTCTAGAGCGATACACTGGTTTTACTATCAGCCTTATCTATGGTAGAGACACATTGAAATCAGATGATGTGAAGACAAGTTTGCTCAGTGAAGAGTTGAGAGATCAGATGAAAGAGTTTGGTGTTGGTGATAGTAATGGTGGAAGTAGTAGTTCAGGCTTATTTGTTGAGAGAGGAAGAGAAAAGAAGAAAGTGAAGAATAATAGGGGGCATTCCAATTCTAGGAAGCCTAATTCGCGGAGTAAGTCTAAAAATGGAAAGTGCTATAATCGTAAGAAACCAGGCCATTGGAGAAGAGTCTGTCCAGATTTGGAGAAGAAGACTGATGGTTTTTCATCTATTGCGATGGAGAAAGGCGGTTGCGATTTGTTGACAGCGGTTGTATCAGATGTTACAGACCACTGGATTCTAGATTCTGGAGCATCATTTCACATGACTCCTAATAAGGATTATTTTTCCTCCTTTAATGCCAAAGAAGGAAGTTCTATCCTTATGGGGAATGATGCTACATGCAAGTCTATGGGAGTTGGTTCAGTTCGCATTCGCATGTATGATGGGATTGTTGGCACACTTTCAAATGTTCGCTATGTCCCAGGTCTTCGGAAGTCATTGATATCATTAGGCCAATTGGCATCATTGGGATGCAAGATAACCATTGTTAAAGATGGTTTGAGAGTTTCTAGAGAGCCACTTGTATTAATGAAGGGTGTTATGGTGCGAAATATGTATTTGCTAATGGGTACCACTGTCCATGGAGAATCATGTGTTGGAGTCGATAGTTCTAAAAGTTTGGATGCTACCAAGCTTTGGCATATGAGATAAGGTCATACTTCAGAGAAGAAATTAGAGTTGCTTCATAAGAAGAAAAAGATCAAGGGAGAAATCTTCAACAAGTTGGATTTTTGCAAGGAGTGTGTATTGGCAAAGCAAACCAGAGTTTCTTTTGGTAATGGCGTGCATACTTCTAAGAGGGTACTTGATTATGTGCATTCAGATGTTTGGGGGCCATACTCTACAGCTTCTATTGGTAGAGCATATTATTTTGTTTCCTTCATTGATGACTACTTGCGCAAGGTTTGGGTGTACGTAACGAAAATTAAGTTAGAAGTATTTGAGAAGTTTAAGGTTTGGTTAGCTCTTGTCGAAAACCAAACAGGAAAGAAACTGAATATTCTTAGATCCGACAATGGTGGAGAATATGTCTCCAAAGAGTTCCTCGACTACTGGAGACAGCATGGTATTAGAAGACATTTTACTATACCCGGTGATCCACAATCCAATGGGATTGCTGAGAGAATGAATAGGACTCTACTTGAAATGGCCTGTTGCTTGATATTGACTACGGGTATGTTTGAGGGTTTTTGGGCTGAAGCTATTTCAACTGCATCACATATTATTAATCGGATTCCGTGCTCAACCATTGATGGGAAGATTCTAGAGGAGATATAGAGAGGTAAAAACACTTTATTAAGTTATTTTCATATATTAGGATGTTCAGTTTATGTTCACAATACAGGACATGACAAGTTGGAGCCTAGGGTCTCCAAATGTATTTTTCTTGGTTATACAGATGGCATAAAAGGATATAGAATTTGGAATCCAATTACGAAGAAAGTTATACATTCCAGATAAGTGACTTTTGATGAGTCAGCAATGTTCAAACCTTTGGAAGGTTTATCAGAGGGTTCAGACTCAGCTGATGAGAAACATGAAAAGACCGAGATTCCCAGTTTTCAAACCCAAAGTAGAGCTATCACTATTGATAATAGTGATGGAGCAGTTGATGATACATCACATGATAGTCCACAGATTTCCTCTAGTAGTGATGGTGATGGTCATGAAGCTAGAGATGATTCAGCTCAAGGTGGAGTTGAAGGAGAGTGGGGCGATATAGTCATTCGGGCTAGTCAGAGACCAAAGAGAGCTCCAATTAGATATGGAGATTGGCAGTATGAAAATTTGAGCCTTGATGATCAGTTTGAGTATGCTTTACATGTAATTCATAATGAACCATTGAGCCTTGAAGAAGCCATGAAGTTGAGTGACAACGCGAAGTGGAATTGCGCTATGGAAGAGGAGATACAGTCTTTGCAAAAGAACAAGACTTGGGATTTGGTACCACTACCTCAAGGAAGCCGAGCCATAGGTTGCAAGTGAGTGTTCAAGGTAAAAGATGATGATAGATACAAGGCAAGATTAGTAGCCAAAGGGTTTTCACAAAGAAAGGGGTTAGAGTATGATGAAATATTTTCTTCAGTTGTTAGACAAACTTCAATTCAAATCCTACTTGCAATAGTTGCCGCTTATGATTTGAAGTTAGAACAACTTGATGTGAAGACCGCTTTCTTGCATGGTGACTTGGAGGAAACCATTTACATAAAGCAGCCAGAAAGATTTATTGTAGATGGAAAGAAAGATTGGGTATGCAAGTTGAAGAAATCTCTTTATGGTCTAAAACGATCGCCTAGGCAATGGTACAAAAGGTTTGACTCTTTTATGCTTTCACATGGTTTTAATCGTAGTAATTAAGATGCATGTGTCTATTTTAAGCATTTAAAGAATAATAATTGGGTGTATTTACTTTTATATGTGGATGATATGTTGATTGCTTCCAAGGATAAAGCTGAAATTGATGCGTTGATATTGAAATTAAAAGCGGAATTCGATATGAAAGACCTTGGAGAAGCAAAGAAAATTTTGGGGATAGAAATCCAAAGAGATTGAAAGCTTGGACTTTTGAGACTTCCTCAAAAGGAATATATTCAAAAAGTGCTTCCTCGGTTTAGCATGGATGGTGCAAAGGCTATCAGTACACCCATGCCTTTACATATACAGCTTTCTAAACAGGGCTCTCCGATCTCAGAAAACGACATGACCTACATGAAGAAGGTGCCTTATGCCAGTGCAATAGGTAGCTTGATGTATGCTATGGTGTGCACTAGACCTGACATTGCTCAAGCTGTTGGATTAGTTATTAGATACACGACAAATCCGGGAAAATCGCATTGGGAGGCAATAAAGTACATTTTTAGATATCTTAGAGGAACATCGGATTATGGGCTTGTTTTTTGCGGTAGAAATAAGGATTTCAACTTGGTTGGATTCTGTGATTCAGACTATGCCGGAGACAGAGATAGAAGGAAGTCAACCTCAGGCTATGTGTTCACACTTGGAGGAACAACTATTATTTAGAGAGCGAAGTTGCAGACTATAGTTTCTTTGTCTACTACAGAGGCAGAGTTGATAGCTACAGTTGAGGCAGCTAAGGAGGCACTTTATTTGAAGAAGTTATTGTGTGATTTGGGCTTCATGCAAAATGCTTGTTTGGTGAATTGTGACAGTCAAAGTGCAATTTATTTAGCTGAAAATCTGGCTTTCAGTTCTAGAACAAAGCATATATAGATAAGAGAGTCTTTCCTTATCTCAATGAATGAGGAGATGTTAGTTCGTCTTCAGAAGATTCACACAAATGAAAATGCAGCAGACATGTTTACGAAGGCATTACCTGCTACTAAGTTTGAGCATTGCTCGAACTTGATTCACTTGATGAAGTGCTAGGTGCCACATGGTGGCACAATGGGGAAGAGAATGACTTGGTTGAAGTCAAGAGAAGATGTGGTATTCTTCTTGTATGAAGAGATAGGAGTTGGCTGCACAATGTCTACCTTGTTTTTTTTGAATGCTTCCAACACTTTGTTGGTGGGCGGTGGCCTTGCCGGAGTTCGCTGACAAAGTGCAATGAGGGGTGGCTTTTGTAGGAACTCATTGGGAAGCATTCACATAGGAGACTCTTCGTTGCAAGAGATATTGTATCAAGGTGGAGATTATTGGAATTTGGTGATACAATATTTCCAAATATCAATTAGATTTTTTGGAGATATTCGTGGTAATTTCGTTACCTATTTTGTGCAAGAAATGAATGAAAAGAAATGGAAAGAATATTAATGAATAGGGGATATTGGAAATAGTCGTCATTTAATTAGTTTCATGCTTCATGAAGAAAATAAACGGAAAGAGATTAAATTGGAAAAGGGATTGATTGATGGAGAAAAGGGAAAATTATCAATCAATTATATGACAATTAATTAATGGGATATTAGTTTTTTTCCATAAATTGATTTATTTTACATAAATCAATTGTCTCATCCCCAAGTAATCTTTTCTCTATTTAAAGAGAGGCATAGAGGTTGTTATTCCTATGAAATGTATGAGAACATTTGTATTCTTCATTTCTTTTGCTCTACTTTAAAAAAAAAAACTCTATAATCTCTTGAATATTAATAAAATCTCTTCCCCATTGAAGTGGACGTATACTATCTCGCGATAGTAGAGCCACTATAAATTTGTGTGTTGTCTGTTGCCCTTTTTTTTTTTGGGATCTGAGATTTATATTCATTTCAAGCTGTTTGTTCTATCACGTCATTGCAAGATCCTATTGAGGTTTTTCGCTGAAAGGGATTGATCACCCCTTACAAGATGATTATTTTTAAACAATAAACTTAATATTCAAATTTGTATATGGGTTTATTACACATATTTTTGGCACCTTTCTTTCTTTTACATTTTTTAATGCCAAACTATTATCAAGCCATTATTAAGTCATTGCCAAGAAGAACTAGAATTTATTAATAAAGTATGAATATTGAAATCTCATATAGTAGACACGCTAGCAGTCAAGGAAATACCTGTCACTAAATGTACATTGGAGCTAATTGCTACTTTCAGAAATTTTTATTCAATTTTGTGTATGCATAGCTGAGAGAAATAGCGTTCAACACTCAAATCATGAACTGATTGTTTTCTAAGATCAATTTATGTATGAATAAAACGAAATAGAAAGTAAGTAGTCTAAGAATGCTTTAATGAAATATTCATTTTTCTCACATTAAGTAAAACGAAGCTTATGACTATTCTATTGATTTTACTTTAGTGATCAACAATATGATTTTCTATGGACTGATTTTCAAATGATAGTTAAAAATTTGTTTTAAGCTATTTGGCATTGAAATAGAGATATCGTTTTGTGCTCTTTCTTGTCCAAACAGAAATATGGTTTCTAAGTTTCTTTCATATCCCTTTATAAATCCCCAACCATAAGTTATTACATTACGAATAACTTTCATTATTTTTTACCCTAGCAAAACAGTGAATTAACCCGAATAATACAAATACATTAATTTAAGACATTTTTGACTATTGTCGATATTGATGTGAATTACAATATCAAGCTTCAAAATATGTACTAATCAAAATAAAACAATAAAATTGTGTTGGTTCAAATAATCAGGTTAACATGTCATATTGAATGCTACAACTACTTAGACTATTTCATTTTGGTAGAAATTACTAGTTCTCCTTTAAATGTCACCCATTCACATTTTATTGAATTGCATCTAAGCTTTTGGTTACATACCCTCCAAATTCCTGCTAAATTTCTAATTTGTATATTCTCTTTGTACCATCAATTTCACACGGCAAGCAAATAACATATCTTATAAAATTTTAACTAGGGTTTCTACCATAACCTGGAATAATACGATGTTAGATGTGGGTATTCCATATTCCAATATTTGGGATCTACTTCTGTAAGGCATCAGTCAACAGGAAATTTATGTAGTGAAGTGTAAAAAATATTTTACTAAAATAACAAGAATAATTGTACCACCAAATTTTTTCCATTTTCAACAATATCAATCTTAAAAATCCAGTCCGCCTCCTTCAAGTTACATTAGGCAGTTTAACATAATCATTTTTTTCTCATAACAAAACTTGGTGCTGTAACAACCCGTATTTTTAATAACATGTTATAATGCAAATCAAGGCAGAATTAAATTCTAAAGTCTGAATCAAGGGAAACGGGCTGTGCCATTGCGTTCGTCTCGGAAAAATACGCGAAATAGAGTCCGAGTTTTTGAAAAACGGAGTCCGTATGACCAAGTTATGGCCCAATGAAGTTTTCAGAAAACTCCAAGCCCGAAAACAGTTCAAATTCGAATTCAGATTAGAATTACAACCAAGGCAGAATGGGCGGGAATTTTCTCGCCCCAGGCAGGGTCGACACAGGGGTCGACACCAGTGTCGACCCCCCCCCCAATGGGTCGACACCCATGTCGACCCAGGGGTCGACCCCCCCGGTCGGACCAATTTTTCTGGTGCACCATTTTGACATGTTGGGTCTTGTTCTGGAAGTTTCTGACGGGAGTTGATGGCTCAGATTCGATTTAGGGTTAATCCTATGGTCTAAACTACCCCTAATCTCTATAAAAAGACCCCCAGACCTAGCCTAAACCCTCATTAATCATTCCTACAAATAAATGCTGCCCAAATGTTCACTAATCATGGCCTCCACCTTCTTCATGAGAGCATGAGTGTCTCAAATCAATCTATGTCATAAAGGAGCCATCTTTCTTAAGTAAAAGAGCCATCTTTCTTTGTCTTTGGGGTTATTCCTTCTTGTTCTCAAGTCTTGAAGTGGAGTTTATCATCTTTGGTTGCGGATTTGCTAGTGTGGCTTCGTCTCAATCTTATTTTATATTAATTCTAGTCTTCATAGCATAGTAAGCCCTATACTACTCTTAGATTCTAACTATGAAGTTAAATGTGACATGTTGCAAGTTTGAGTTTGGGCCTAAGTATGATTTGTGCTTTGATCCTATCATGTTATGTATAGATTTACCCTATGCAAGTTTGTAAAGCTATCACCATGACTATGTGCATAGAAAGCTATGACCTTTGATTTGAAATGTTGCATTATGCAACATGAGAACTCTCATAACCTATATGATAACTTGCATATAATGTTGTATGCGAACTTCTAGTCATCATCCTATGTCATTTATGATCATGTTTCACCTATTTGCTTAAGTTGATATTATGCATGTTTTGAGGCCCATGATGTAATATGCAAGCTTATGAACATATTTATGCCTCATATGCCACCATGTTTAACTTGTGGCCAACCTTATTACCTTATGCCCTTTTTCATGCTTTTGCCAAGTTCCCTCTTTTGATCTATGTTATGTTATGCGAAACGTACATGCGATGGGAATGCGTTGGGTTTGGGTAATATTAATGACATGAAAACATGGTTTTAAAATATGACATGAACATTGACTTGTGATTATGTTTGTAAACATAATGATGGACATGACACTTAGAAAATATGAGTGTGGCCAACTCGAGGTTGGGTTGAGTTTGTAGCATAAATCTACCCGGAACCGACCGGCTTAACTAGTGGCTACAAACAATAGGACCCAATGTGAGTAGTTGGTCACGTCGTACTTGAATCCCGAGGTTAGACTAAGTTGTGGTGTAAAGCTACCCGGACCCGCCCGGCTTAACTAGTAACCACAACAAGGTCTAATGTGAGAGGTTGGGTGCATTAAATTAATTAATGCCACATGATAGGGTTAAGTCATGGACTACTTGAATACTTAACCAATTAAACACGATGGATTGGTAGGGTTAAGTCATGGACTACTTGAATACACTTACCCAATTAAACCCGATGTATTGATAGGGTTAAGTCATGAACTGCTTGAATACACTTAACCAACTCAATACATGGTTAGGATAGGGTTAACCACACTTAACCCACTTGAAATCCTAGTTACGTGGCCTTTTTCAGCAGTAACCAACTTCGAAGTATCATGGGTACCCTGGACTAGGCTAGGGTGGGGCACGATTACTGGACTGATTGTAAGAGGCCAAAAGAGACGGCTGAAGGGTGCACCGGTTGTTCAGGCGGACCATGGTCGTGCACATTAAGTCCGGAGTTGAACATGGGCACCAGTTGGTTTAGACTGTGCGTGCTTGAATTGTGTCTGTGGTTTACACCTTAGGGCTGGATACACCCTGGGGTGGACCTAGCACAGTTAACTACATTCCACGATTAAGCCGTATGACACCGATACACGACGAGTTAGGCTTATAGGGAGCCGATCGAATAGACCGAGTAGTTGGACCTCGATTCAGGTCATCTCATGATGTGGGACAGCTTTGGGCTAAGGGATCATTTCTTGATTATACTTGACATGGATTGGAATACTAGTACACACCTGGTGCAACTTAACCTTGTATATGCGATGCCACACTTGATCTATCTTGTTAACTTTTCAACATGCCAGTTATCACCCTACATCTCATCTCTGTTTTACATGTTCAGTTAACTTTATTAGTTTTTATGCTAATAGTAGATAGGACTTACCAGTCTTTTTGACTGACCCGTTTTCTTTCGCCTCTTTTCTTCCTTTTCCCCGCCTCAGGTTTACAGGGTGGGAACACTGGTACTTAGCTTGGATCTCTAGCTGCTTTTCTGGATAGCTCGATTCGGTTTGGACTTGAGCTCGCTATGGCTTTCTTCTACTTTGGGGATAGTTTACTTTATGTTATTTCCTGTTTTCTATTTACGTTTTTCTAGACTTTGTTTTGTGGAAAATAATGACTCAGTACTTTGATGTAACTTGACTATGGTTTTGAAATACTAGTTTTATCCGCTGCTTTACTTACTCTGTTTTACTTATATGTTATGTCTTGTGATATCTGCATGCATGTTTACCTCGTTTAACGCCCCTCCAAAGCTAGTGTGCTTGCAAGAGTGGCACTGGCGGAGGTGGGGTGTTACATTTGGTATCAGAGCATAAGGTTTACAAGATTTGAGCAAAAGTGTTTTTAAAACATACCTTTTGAAAAACTATTTTCAAAACAAATTAAGTATTTTCTAAGAAAAGTCTAGTTATTTTAAAAGGCTATTCCCCAAAAGCCATTAGCACTATCCTTCGTTTCTTCGTTCTGAATCTATCTTTTTCTTTTTCAGTATGGCTGATCTTAACCTTCCCGAGGGAGTGACCATTCCCGGATGGTTCCGGTGGTACTTGGAAGCTAGGGCCAACGATGTGGGCCCAGCAAACACCCCCACCGTAACTGAGGTCCCTCCTCCTCCTCCTCAGAATCCACAAGCAGATTTCGCTAAGGTTTGCAAAGACTTTAAGGCGATGGGTGGCAAGAATTTTATTGGGACGGAGACTTTTGTGGAGGCGAGAAATTGGTTGAAAGAAACTGAGGATCTCTTCGCTATCTTTGATGTGGAAGACCATAGAAAAGTTCTGTTGGCAGCGTGGCTATTGAAAGAAGAAGCTGCTTATTGGTGGGAGGTCACCAATGCTACTAGACCTATAGAGACTTGGGCCGACTTTAGGACGAGGTTTGGGCTTAAGTTTCTATCATCAGCTGAGGCGAATCTGCAATTGGAGAAGTTTATATCTTTGAAGCAAGGGGACATGACAGTGAGGGAGTATGTGAATAAGTTTAACCAGCTCGCTCGATTCGGTTTGGACATGGTTAATACTCCCCAGAAGAAGGCTTTACGCTTTGCACGAGGGTTGAATGAGCCATTACAAGGTTTAGCCCTGTCTCATATACCCATGGGAGCCACTTTTGAAGGCCTAGTAGACATGGCATTGCTTCAAGGAGACGATAAGAATGGCAAGAAAGAAGTCAAGCCTAATGAGACTCAAACCAAGAAGATGGATTCCAAGTGGGGAGGAAATCAGAGCAATCAGAACAACAAGAACAACAAGGGCAACAAGGCCAAGGCAAAGGACCCAAGAAAATGCAACTTCTGTGGGATTGTTGGGCACATAGCCAAGGATTGCAGAAAGAAGAAGAGGAAGTTGGGTGAATGCTTTCACTGTGGAGAGCCTGGACATCTTAGCAAGGATTGCCCCAACAAGCAAGGACAAGGGCAAGGGCAGAATCAGCGTGCAAGACCTTCTGGAGGGCAAGTGCATGCCCTCAACACTGCTCCAGTTCAGGACCGAGGTAGTATTTCTGTAGAAAGCCTTGTTTATATTTCTGATTATCCTGTTCGCACCTTATTTGATTCTGGCACATCGCATAGTTTTATTTCTTCTGACATTGTTGAAAGTTTGCACCTAAGTACTAGTCTAGTTGAGGATCCCGTTAGTGTTTCAAATCCAATTGGGGGTTCCGCCCATCTATCTATGATTTGTGTGGATTTGAGGATTTCTATCTTGACCATAGAATTCACGTGTAATGCTTATGTTCTCGGGTTCATGGGATACGGGTTGATTTTGGGCATGGATTGGTTGTCCAGTTATGGAGCCATCCTCGATTGTGAGCATAGGGTGGTGAGGCTCATGACTCGCCTCGGTAATACCCTAGAAATTTCTTGTAACCCTAGAGGTCCCGTCATGTTATGTTATCTTGAATCTCTTGACTTGTCCATCGATGATCTGCAATCTATAAGGGTGGTTCGAGAATATCCTGATGTCTTTGAAGAAGTTAAGGGGTTACCCCCTAAACGAGAGATAGATTTTCGTATTTATCTTGTTGATAATGCCAAGCCAGTATCATTGCCCGTTAGGCACATGGCCCCACGAGAAAGAAGAGAGCTCAGTAAGCAAATCAAGGAGCTGCTTGAGAAATTTTTTATTAGGCGAAGCATTTCTGAATGGGGTGCTCCGGTGGTATTCGCTACTAAGGTGGATGGTTCGCTTCGTCTATGTGTTGATTATCGAGAGTTGAACAAGCTGACAAAGAAGAATAGGCACCCGTTACCGAGGATTGATGATCTCTTTGTCCAGCTTGTTGGTGCTTCTGTTTTCTCTCAGCTCGATCTAGCCACCGGATTCCATCAGCTTAGAGTAGCTGAGGATAGTATTGATAAGGCTGCGTTTATGACTCCAGATGGATTCTTTGAATGGCTTGTCATGCCATTCGGTTTGACTAATGCACCCGCCTATTTCGTAGACTTGATGAGTAGGGTGTTCAGGGAGTTCCTTAACAAGTTCGTGGTTGTCTTCGTGGATGATATTCTGATCTTCTCAAAGGATGAGGAAAAGCATGCCAGACATCTCAAGGAAGTGATGGATACGCTTAGAGCGCATCAGTTGAAAGCCAAGTTCTCCAAATGCCATTTTTGGAGAAGGGAAGTTCGGTTTCTTGGACATATAGTTTCTAAGCAAGGCATAGCGGTGGATCCCGCGAAAGTGGTTGCAGTTCAAGACTGGAATACTCCTAGGAATGCAACCGAAGTAAGAAGCTTTCTCGGTCTGGCGGGCTACTATAGGAAGTTCATCAGGGACTTCGCTAAGATTTCGGCCCCTCTTACTAAGTTGACGAAGAAGAACTTAGTCTTTGCATGGGACTTAGAATGTGAGCTTGCTTTTCAAAGGCTCAAGAGGGCCCTTACTACAGCTCCAGTTTTGGCATTACCCGATGGCGGTAAGATGTTTACCGTGTACACCGATGCATGTGGCACGGGGTTAGGTGATGTTCTGATGCAGGAAGGAAGAGTGATTTGTTATGGGGGTAGGCAACTTAAAGTTCATGAGAAGAACTATACCACTCATGATTTGGAATTGGCGGCGATCATCTTTGCTCTCAAATCCTGGCGCCACTACCTTCTAGGCGAAAGGTTTGAGTTGTATACTGATCACAAGTCACTCAAGTACCTCTTCTCGCAGAAAGATCTGAATCTAAGGCAGCAAAGGTGGATGGAATTCTTGGCATCATATGACTTCGAAATAGCTTATACCCCTGGCAAGGGTAATGTTGTGGCAGACGCACTAAGCAGAAGTAGGTTGACTTTGAGTCCCTTGTTTATTGAGATGAAGAACTTAGAGTTCTTGGCAACCTTTGATTTCACGATGACTGTTGAGTCGATGACGGGTTCATTAGCATCCCTTGAGCTTAGACCCACACTTCTTGATCAAGTTGGGGCTTCCCAGAAAGGAGACCCGCAGATAATCGACGTCATGGACAAGTTGATTCGTGGTGAGACGTCTAGTCACCTTGCTAGATATACTATTGATGACAAGGGTTGGCTAAGGCGTGATGGAAGGCTATGCGTTCCACAAGTAGGAGACTTGGTGCATAAAGTTCTCGAAGAAGCGCATCACTCGAAGATGACTATACATCCTGGAGGAGATATGATGTATAGAGATATGAAGCGCAATTTCTTTTGGGCTGGGATGAAGAAGGATGTGGCAGAGTATGTTTCAAAGTGCAAGGTGTGCCAACAAGTGAAAGCCGAGTCGAAGAAACCTGGTGGGCTATTACATCCATTGGAGGTCCCGCAATGGAAGTGGGAGAGTATTTATATGGATTTTGTGGATGGATTGCCTAGGTCAAGGAAAGGGAACACGAGCATATGGGTCATAGTTGACAGACTTACGAAGAGTGCTCATTTCATTCCAGTAAAGAGCAAGAGGACCGCATCATGGCTAGCATCTATTTATCTTCGAGAGATAGTGCGGTTGCATGGAGTTCCTTCTAGCATAGTTAGCGATCGTGACCCAATTTTCACTAGCCAGTTCTGGAATAGTTTGCAAGAAGCGATGGGTACGCGATTGGATCTGAGTACAGCCTATCATCCCTAGACGGATGGCCAAACCGAAAGGGTGAATAGAGTGCTAGAAGATCTTTTGAGGCTTTGTTTTCTTGACTTTGGTGGTACTTGGGAAGACCACCTTCCTCTTGTAGAGTTTGCTTATAATAATAGCTATCAAGCCAGCATAGGGATGGCACCATTTAAAGTTTTGTATGGGAGGCCGTGTTGGTCACCATCTTGTTGGTGGGAGACAACAATAGGCTTATACTTGGGCCCGATATGATACGGGACACATCCGAGAAAGTTGAATTGGTGAGAAGACGGATGAAAGCGGCCCAAAATAGACAGAAATCCTATGCTGACAAGCGAAGGGCAGATTTGGAGTTCGAAGTGGGAGACATGGTTTTCGTGAAGGTTTCTCCTTTGCGTAATGTGGTACGTTTTGGAGCAGTTGGGAAACTAGCACCAAGGTTCGTAGGACCCTTCCCTATCATAGAGAGAACTGGAAAGATGGCCTATAAGGTGGAATTGCCCGAGAAGCTAGCCGGAGTACATAATGTCTTTCATGTCTCGCATCTCCGAATGTGCCTACATGAGTCCGCTGAGGTGGTTGAACCAAGCATTCTTGAAGACGTGGAGGTAGAGAAAGAGGCAACCTTGAGGAGAGCTCCGATTCATATCTTGGGAACAGAGATCAAGAAGTTAAGGAATCGAGAAGTCAAATTGGTGAAAGTTCAGTGGAGTGAAGCCGATGAAGATGCAACTTGGGAAATCGAGGAGAAGATGCGTGGGCTTTATCCATTCCTTTTTTAGGGTACATTCTCAATCTCCGTTCTTAATCAGCATATCTTTCTTTTTGATATCCATGTTTATCCTGTTTATCTTGTTATCTCGTTAACCTTGTCATGAGAACCTTAGGTAGAAACCCTTTGGATGAAACATGTATTTGAAACATGTTATGCTTGATGTTTGCAAGTGGTTGCAAGTGTTTGCAAGTGGATACTCGTGGATGCATGATACACATTAGGCACTAAGATCGGCTCACACACTTTCATACCGCATATGCATGAGTGTTTATGCTTATTCATGGATGAAACTTGTATGCTATCACGTGGATGTTGCATATGGATGAATGTTATGTGCACTCATGTAGAGATTATAAATTATGTTAGGAATTTGCATACATATGGACTCATCTCACAAACATACTTTGCATTAAGGAGGTTTACTGAATCAGTAACCGCCTGATTTTTGCATTAGATAAGTACATATACACACACCTTTTGCATATGTCCATACAGCATTTAGAATCCTTTTAAGGACAATGGTTACTTGTGGATGATGTTTTAAGTAGATGGATGATGGATGGTAGGATCCGTTCTTCCTAACTTTGAGATTTCGGGGACGAAGTCCTTTAAGGAGGGGAGAATGTAACAACCCGTATTTTTAATAACATGTTATAATGTAAATCAAGGTAGAATTAAATTCTAAAATTTGAATCAAGGGAAACTGGCTGTGCCATTGCGTTCGTCTCGGAAAAATACGCGAAATAGAGTCTGAGTTTTCGAAAAACGGAGTCCGTATGACCAAGTTATGGCCCAATGAAGTTTTCAGAAAACTCCAAGCCCGGAAACAGTTCAAATTCGAATTCAGATTCGAATTACAACCAAGGCAGAATGGGCGGGAATTTTCCCGCCCCAGGCAGGGTCGACACAGGGGTCGACACCAGTGTCGACCCCCCCAATGGGTCGACACCCATGTCGACCCAGGGGTCGACCCCCCCCCCCCCCCCGGTCGGACCAATTTTTCTGGTGCACCATTTTGACATGTTGGGTCTTGTTCTGGAAGTTGCTGATGGGAGTTGATGGCTCAGATTCGATTCAGGGTTAATCCTATGGTCTAAACTAAGCCTAATCTCTATAAAAAGACCCCTAGACCTAGCCTAAACCCTCATTAATCATTCCTACAACTAAATGTTGCCCAAATGTTCACTAATCATGGCCTCCACCTTCTTCATGAGAGCATGAGTGTCTCAAATCAGTCTATGTCATAAAGGAGCCATCTTTCTTAAGTAAAAGAGCCATCTTTCTTTGTCTTTGGGGTTATTCCTTCTTGTTCTCAAATCTTGAAGTGGAGTTTATCGTTTTTGGTTGCGGATTTGCTAGTGTGGCTTCGTCTCAATCTTATTTTATATTAATTCTAGTCTTCATAGCATAGTAAGCCCTATACTACTCTTAGATTCTAACTATGAAGTTAAATGTGACATGTTGCAAGTTTGAGTTTGGGCCTAAGTATGATTTGTGCTTTGATCCTATCATGTTATGCATAGATTTACCCTTTGCAAGTTTGTAAAGCTATCACCTTGACTATGTGCATAGAAAGCTATGACCTTTGATTTGAAATGTTGCATTATGCAACATGAGAACTCTCATAACCTATATGATAACTTGCATATAATGTTGTATGCGAATTTCTAGTCATCATCCTATGTCATTTATGATCATGTTTCACCTATTTGCTTAAGTTGATATTATGCATGTTTTGAGGCCCATGATGTAATATGCAAGCTTATGAACATATTTATGCCTCATATGCCACCATGTTTAACTTGTGGCCAACCTTATTACCTTATGCCCTTTTGTCATGCTTTTGCCAAGTTCCCTCTTTTGATCTATGTTATGTTATGCGAAACGTACATGCAATGGGAATGCGTTGGGTTTGGGTAATATTAATGACATGAAAACATGGTTTTAAAATATGACATGAACATTGACTTGTGATTATATTTGTAAACATAATGATGGACATGACACTTAGAAAATATGAGTGTGGCCAACTCGAGGTTGGGTTGAGTTTGTAGCACAAATCTACCCGGAACCGACCGGCTTAACTAGTGGCTACAAACAATAGGGCCCAATGTGAGTAGTTGGTCACGTCGTACTTGAATCCCGAGGTTAGACTAAGTTGTGGTGTAAAGCTACCCGGACCCGCCCGGCTTAACTAGTAACCACAACAAGGTCTAATGTGAGAGGTTGGGTGCATTAAATTAATTAATGCCACATGATAGGGTTAAGTCATGGACTACTTGAATACTTAACCAATTAAACACGATGGATTGGTAGGGTTAAGTCATGGACTACTTGAATACACTTAACCAATTAAACCCGATGTATTGATAGGGTTAAGTCATGAACTGCTTGAATACACTTAACCAACTCAATACATGGTTAGGATAGGGTTAACCACACTTAACCCACTTGAAATCCTAGTTACGTGGCCCTTTTCAGCAGTAACCAACTTCGAAGTATCATGGGTACCCTGGACTAGGCTAGGGTGATGCACGATTACTGGACTGATTGTAAGAGGCCAAAAGAGACGGCTGAAGGGTGCACCGGTTGTTCAGGCGGACCATGGTCGTGCACATTAAGTCCGGAGTTGAACATGGGCACCAGTAGGTTTAGACTGTGCGTGCTTGAATTGTGTCTGTGGTTTACACCTTAGGGCTGGATACACCCTGGGGTGGACCTAGCACAGTTAACTACATTCCACGATTAAGCCGTATGACACCGATACACGACGAGTTAGGCTTATAGGGAGCCGATCGACTAGACCGAGTAGTTGGACCTCGATTTAGGTCATCTCATGATGTGGGCCAGCTTTGGGCCAAGGGATCATTTCTTGATTATACTTGACATGGATTGGAATACTAGTACACACCTGGTGCAACTTAACCTTGTATATGCGATGCCACACTTGATCTATCTTGTTAACTTTTCACCATGCCAGTTATCACCCTACATCTCATCTCTGTTTTACATGTTCAGTTAACTTTACTAGTTTTTATACTAATAGTAGATAGGACTTACCAGTCTTTTTGACTGACCCGTTTTCTTTCGCCTCTTTTCTTCCGTTTCCCCCCCCCCCTCAGGTTTACAGGGTGGGAACACTGGTACTTAGCTTGGATCTTTAGCTGCTTTTCTGGATAGCTCGATTCGGTTTGGACTTGAGCTCGCTATGGCTTTCTTCTACTTTGGGGATAGTTTACTTTATGTTATTTCCAGTTTTCAGTTTACGTTTTTCTAGAATTTGTTTTGTGGAAAATAATGACTCAGTACTTTGATGTAACTTGACTATGGTTTTGAAATACTAGTTTTATCCGCTGCTTTACTTACTCTGTTTTACTTATATGTTCTGTCTTGTGATATCTGGATGCATGTTTACCTCGTTTAACGCCCCTCCAAAGCTAGTGTGCTTGCAAGAGTGGCACTGGCGGAGGTGGGGTGTTACAGGTGCATTAGGCAGTTTAACGTAATCATACTTCACCCAGTAAACACCGTATACAAGTCAGAAAAAATGGAAAAAATATTGTATATACAAGAAGAAAATGGGACATAATACACCCGATCATTCGAAGAAAACTCAGATGAAAATATCAATTTTAAACAGCAACCAATCTTTTTTCACCTCAAGTTACAATAATAGCGTAATTCAAAAATACAGTAGCAATCAATACAATCGTCTTTGTAGTAAATGTCAGGTAAGTATGTCCGCAATATTAATACAAAAGCCAAATAAAAATAATCTTTTTAAAAGAAAGAACATAGTTAATTGAAACAGTATTATACTGATTCACAAATTTGTACGCCTTTTTTTACTACATATTTGGGGAGTGAGTGAACTGAAATTATTTTACAAAATTGTTGTAAAAGTATATTCAAGAAACTTCATTAGCGGTAAGTCATGCCAATTTCAAGTTGACACTAAGAAAAGCATAAAATTGGAGATGGCAGATCTTCGATAAAAAAATAGCCACCGATGTTGGAATCCTAATGTCAAGATAAACTAATATTACTTTTATTAAACCATGTTCGTATTATTTAACCTAGATCTAAATATTATCAATCAGTCTAAATCGTGTTAATAGTTCTAAACTGTACAATCTAAATAAATGTTTACCTTGAACAACCTTCCTCTTTTGTTCTTCCCAATAATGAAATAAGATAATGGAAAGGCAACCCAAAACCAACTACAATTCTTGCTCTAGCAGTGCCAATTTCTTTTCCAGTTGCGGCTTGGAGGGCGCCTGTTTCTGCTGCTTCCTATGAATAAAAGGATTGAAATACAGATATCTGTTAGCTATAATCCTCTCAAACACTATTAGGTTATTTGCACAAGAGCAAAATCAATGTGATAGTAACTATTATACCAAAATATTATATAAGGCAAGGTACTACGGAAAAACAAAGTAGCAGCAAAACACACACACACACACACACACACATATTAACATATGTCAGGTGACAATGGTTCCAAATAATATAGATCATCTGACCAATGGCCTATTCACAAATACACAAACCAGCAAGCAATAAGGCTAGCTTATATCAAAACAAACGCTTAAGAACATGGCTGTTTTGTACATGCCATAAACAAATTATATTTAATTGACTTGGGTCAGTGCTAATAGACTGCGTGTCCAAAGATATCCCAATAGAATTACTAGCCAAACACAGACCCACCACTCCAGTATCAATAAAACTAGAAGGACTTTCCAACTCATATAAAACAACAACACTGCCAATGCCAAGATGAGCATCCAAATGACCAAAACACCGAGTATCCGAAAACAGCCTGACCACTGACTTAAGTTTCAATATATCCACATCATGAAATGGATTAAAAACATTGAGAACAGAAGAAAAATTGGGCACAACAGCTCTAGAAACCCAAATATGATTGGGGAAACCAACTGCCAAACTAAAATGCATAGCAGATTAGTTACACATATTGTGCAAGTTGAAAGAAAAGACATGCACAACTTTGTCAATTTGATCTAATATAAGGTTGAATGAATCATCACAATAAAACTAACAAAACTAGTGATAACCGAGTCAACATCTTGATCCCTAAAAATCAAACCGCTGCAATTGAGGGAAACATCTCCAACTTCATTAAAGGCCAAACCAAAACATAAACCCACTTAAAAAGGACCAATATCATCAAAATCCATGACTATATCAAAAAACTGATGCTTAGAATCCAAACTGACATGAGCATTAACACTGTTAAAAGAGAAAACATCACGACATTCACATAGTGAGAAACAACTCAGCTACATTAGGGACCGAACCCAGATAAAAACACTTTAGAAAAATCAACCAAACCATACATTGATAACTAACCATGATGAAACACATGAATTCAGATTGGAGAAAATTTCTCATGAAACTAGCATTTTTGGTCAACTAATATGTTAATTAAGATAAGTTAACGAATTAATTAGCGAATACTATACAATAAAATTAGCAGTATCTCTCATCCTTGTTCAAATTGAAGAGCTGCGAAATCGACTGTTGATTGCAGGAGCGATTATGGCGATTTAGCGGGATATGGATTTTTTGTTCAACGTTGGGATTAGGGATTTTGCGATCTAATTTTGTTCGCCTTCTAGGGCGATGAAGGAATAAAAGAAAACTTGTTTTGTGAAGGGAGGGCCAAATCTTAATTTTAGTTCCCACAAGGATTTTAGTTCTTGCTTTTTCCTTGAATAGCGTTTGAACATGGGATTCATTTTCATAGTTAGCATTGAAAAACATTCGGTTCAAAGTTTTTGGGAAGAATTAGCAGGAACACTATTTAATATTGCTATCAAAACCCAAATCTGTTGTAGTAATTTGAGTTGGAAAAAACTTTTCAGAAGCTTTCTGCAATTAACAATCTTCTCGGCAGAAAAATAGAGGAGGAAAAATGACGGACTTCAAGGAATATATAAAGTAATTCTTAAATATGGCTTGTATGGTCCATTAAAGTTCGATTACCATCCATGTTTCAACCCATCATGTAAGGCCCACACGACCTTCTCAAATGGTGTGTCACCAAACCATCTAAAACAAGTCATTAAATACCCGTTAATATATGATGAAGTGAGCAATGCTAAAGTCATTCATTTTGAAGCTTGTAGTTCTTTTAGAAAACAAAAACTTCAAGTGGAAAATGTTAACACCGTTATGAAAACGTGGTTCAGAAAATAATACATCGAATGTATAATAATGCAATGAGTTGGTTGTAACACAGTCGTGTTGTCCAACATTCAGAATAACAGCTATGAATATTCGAGTCGCAAAAACAAGTCGAGGAAGCTAAGAGCACATAAGTGGGTTGTATGTAAACAGTGACACGTGGTAGTACAAATAATAAAGCACATAATGTATGGTATAAAGCATGAACTATTTTCATGGTTCGCTAGCTATCTAATACACATGGTACAAATGTTTGCAATATGTCACGTAGCATTTGATATACGGGGCACGGACATTCGAAGTGCCGGGAGTGTTGAATATGAGTTGCTAATGAATTGTGTTCACTGTGTAAATAATGTTTGGATCGGTTCATATGGTTCGAGGCCAAAAAAGATGACGTGACTGTTCTTATACCATAGGTCGGTAGCAGCTGAACAATGTTGATCGTAACTGTTCATGTTGCAAAGTTTTTACAAAGTGTATGTGTGACAAAACGAGGACTATACATATGTCCAAATGCATGCAATGTAACTAATAATGATATGAATCGTCATGGGACTGTGGATTGATGAATTCACATGCATGGGTCACTATATAAATTACATATGAGTCGTGCCAATTGAAAAAAGGATGGATCAGTTACATTCTATAGCTGATGGATCAATAATCATTATAACAGGAGCCTAAGCTCTTGTAGAAAAAATCTCTCATTGTTCCCTTCTCTTAATTAAATTCAATGGCTACCCCGCGATCTCAGATACCTCTTTCATCCTCTAATCGTTCTTTATCATCTCAGATCAGAGTGGTGTTATGAGTTCGACCCTTTCTTGATTTTGAAATTGGATCACATGAAGGAAATAACCCATTATCATGTATCTCTGTTCTCGAAATACGAGAATACGACGTCGCTATCCATATAAAAGACCAACTCACAAGCCGCAATGAGTGTGTTAGCTTGTTTAGTCACTACGCCACCCAAAACCTAGACGATCAGGGTTACATATGTTAGAGGTTAAAGCTCTTATACGTTATAAAACCAGACGAATCGGGTCAGATAAATGATACAGAACTAGCAAGGCCTCGGTTTGGATCGGGTAAAGTGCCAGCGACTCGAGCGAAACTAAGGAGGCATCGGTCTAGGAAAAGACAAGGCAGACCCGACCCGCACACAATTTGAAGCTGATTAGTGGGTATCTTCACTTCGGACCGGGTAGGGACCGATCCGATCCGCCATGCCTGCTACCCTAAAACTGCTTCATTAGTTAGTTGAAAACCTATTTTAATGCCTAATAATTCGGACCTGGCTACACCTAACCACATAGAGACCACTTTCCCACGTTCTCCACCACTCAAGAGATCTTCTCTGATGCCTCCACATGGACATTCATCCTAACCGAAATTCTGTCCATAAATACATGATTTTGCATCAATTTTAGGGACTTTTGGCACTTAGTTCTTTCATGGCCGCCATGCCAGTATTCTCCTACAGAGAACTACCTTCTTCTTCAATGAAAATCAATGAATTCGAAGAGAATAATTCATTGTATTCGAGTGATCGTGTGAATGTATTCATTGTAATTGTAATCTATGAATGAAATGAGAATCTATGAAGTGGATGTAGGCTTGTTAACGCCGAACCACTATAAATCTTGTGTGCTGATTGCTTTTCTATGCTTTTAGATCATTATTCTCGATTATTCAATACGAAATCTATCATATTGGGTGTCAGTGCCATTTATTGATCTAACATTTTGGTGCTTTCACAGAGAAATGAAGATTCTCAACGTTTAAGGATCCTCCAATCTACTTATTGGATCGCCAAGTCCGATGAGGAAATCCTGTGAATTATATTGACTTTGCAATTATGAAGATCACCAGATGTGAAGTTACCTCCATTCCATATAGTAGAAATCTCCAAAGATTGGAAACAAAGTCCAGTAAAGCTTCTGATTAAGCCCTCGGATCGGTTGTAGAAGAAGTGTAGGCCAATATACCTGAGGGGTCGGATCGGGTCCTACCCGACCCGAATAAGAACCTCTGACCTGAATAAGAACCTCTGACCTGAATCGGAGAGGAGGCACGAACCATATGGGAGATCCAAACCGACCGCATGCTGTTGATATTCCCTCGACCCGATCCGATGACATCTCCGAACCGCAACTTGAAGGCAAATTCCGATCCGACCCGGTACGGCTACTTTTGGAAAGAAAAAAAAATACTTTTTTCAGGTCGTTTCAGAAAAGGCTCCATCTTCCAAAATCAAAAAAATCGTGCGGTGCCCACATTTTTGACCTAACCGGCTAGGTCAATCGCCGCCGGGACTATGGGGTCCCGAACACCCACCGGCGCTGTGCCGGACCCGCTGACGGCCTCGCCTTCGGCTCTGAGCACGGCTCGCCTTCGGCTCGACATATATTTTGACTAACAGCAGTAACCAAAGCTTTTCAATGAAGATTAGACGGACAGTCTGAGAATGTCACAGCAAGATGGCAATGACTGAGGTTCTTCCTAGAGCCATGACACCTGTTTGCATCAATAACCTAATGTGAGAAGCAATCGATCAGATTCAGTTTGCTATCAATGATAGTATGCAAGACAATGATTGTCTCATGGTAGCTTCCTCTTCCATAGCTCCGATGGTGTATAGATTTCACTGATAAAACTGATGTTGCTCCCTAACGAGTAGTGACCACCTAATTTATGTGACATAAACATGTCCAATCGACAGAGCATCTTGTTAACTAGCTGAAAAGCTTTTTCTAGCATTCCAGCAAACATGATAAGGACACAAACTTTGTTCATCACTGGTAGTTGGATGTTACCTTTGGCATCAGCTTGGTCCAAGACAAAGGAGCTGGTCGGTCTTCTCTCTTCGAGATCTGGTCGGTCTTGGAAGCAAGCTGAGGGTCGGTCCAAGCTACAGATCTGGTCGGTCAAGGGGAGCACCACCTGGTCGGTCGCATCAGCTCATGAGAATCGGTCGCTCCTTCAAGTGTTGGTCGTGTCGAGCAAGCTGGCAAGGTTGAGCATCCACCTGGTCGGTCTGGATCTTCCGCCTGGTCGGTTCCAAGCATCCATGCGGGAGAGATCGAGCAGCTTCTTAATTGAGAGCTCAGGCACTTTGGACGAGCAGGTTTGCACAAAAGAAACCAAAGAAGAGATGGCAATAGTGTAATTAATGTACCCCATTTTGAATAGTGATTGCCCTGCATCTTTTCTGGTCGGTCCGCACTCTTCACTGCTGCTCGCCCCGAATGCTGATCGCTCCACATGACGGACGTTCCAAAGGCTGACCACTCCAACTCCTATTTGATGCCAACCGAGCGCCAACCCATCGCCAACCAAGCGCCAACTATACACCTCAAATTACAAGTGTGCCACTACCCCTTATCTCCAACTATAAATAGCCCCTTTCTCCACACTTTAAAGGGGAGGATTCCAACACCCTGAAGGGCGGCTAAAATCATTTCTCCAAGGCATTCTCAAGCTTCATCCATGGAAATCCATTCAAGCTCCACTTAAGCAACACAAGTCTCCATTGAATTCTCTCTAGAAATTTGGATCTACTATCAAAATGCTATGGAATCGAAGAGATCTACCTCTAAAGTGAAGCATTGAAGGCCTTTCATCCATTTCAATCAATACTTGGGGAGATCTAACCGATCCACTAGCTAATTCAAGTGCGATTCACATCAAAGAGGGAGAAATGAGAGATTCATTGTAAATTGAGGGAGATTTGTATGGCATTGTACTTGGAATCATGAAAGTGATAATGGAAAATGTTTGCATAGTGGACATAGGTCACGTTTGACCGAACCACTCTAAAAATTGTGTGTTCCTCCCTCTTATTGCTTTGTTTTTGCGAATTGCGGTCTCACATTTCTTCATACATGCTTTTTATAGTGTCTCTCCTCTAATTTGGAAACGTGCTTTCTTAGCACCTTGCCACTGAACGGGCGACGCACTCTTTAGAGCATCGTATTTGGTGTTTGATCATTTTTTGATTAAAACATTAGGCGCCCACCGTGGGGCCGCATTCGCACTTCTCCCAAACTCGACAAGGTTAGGAACTTTGCACGTAAGATCTAGGCTTGCTTCAACCATAGATCTTGCAAATCTCAGATCTGGGCCAATCGACGAGCTATCTTCCAAAGTCAAATCCATGTCCGAGATAATGGCAAAGTCCAAGAAAACCGCAAGTAAAACCGTTGGAGAAAACGACAACAACGACGACGTCAACAATGTTGTTAACAACGAAGCTACACCTCTTACTAACCGCTTCGAGGTTGGTCAAAATTCCATAACCGGAGCTGGAGTAACAAGGGCCGAGCTAGATGTCGTTGTCGCTAATCTACACCAACGGATGGAAGCTTCCAGTAAAGCCTTGTTGGATGCTAACAAAACTCTTGTGGATGCTAATCAAACTTTGATGGATAAAGTGAGCGCTCTCCTAAACGCTCAAGCCAATCCCGCTCCTCCTCAAATGGCTCATGTCAACCTTGAGGGAAACACAAGTTCATCAACTTCCGATCATTATTGCAATGATAACATTGAAGGGTTCAACGGAGCCGACATTCATGCTTCCAAGCTGAAAGCCAAAAGTGTTTCCAATCGAGATGCCCGGCGAGTCGCAAGTCCTGAAAGGGGAGCACCTTCCCTTGCTGAAGGAAAAAGACCCATACACTCTAATCGCGATCGAGCATCCGGAAAGGAAATCGAGGTCCGCTCTCCCAAGCGACAGTACTCAAAAGGGGACATCGAGGACGTGGTGAAGCGGATGATGAAAGACGGCCTAACCCGCAAAGATAGCGAAAGGGAATGGGATTTTTCTCCGAGCAGAAACCCATTCACCAGGAGAATTCGCAAAGCTGAGCTTCCGAAGAAGTTCGCACATCCCACCTTGCCTCCATACGATGGGACTGCTGATCCAAATCACTTCCTATACTGATATGAGTGGCACATGAATGTGGCTAAAGCGACGGATGAGATTAAGTGCTTGTGCTTCCCGCTCTATCTAGAAAGCGTCGCATCGCTATGGTTTACAAGGCTCCCGCCCAAATCCATCGATCGCTTTGATGATTTGACTCATAAGTTCAAAGAGCATTTCAGGTTGCAGGCCACAAAAGCTAAGGATGTCATCTCCCTCACATCAATGAAGCAGAATCCTGGAGAGTTAGTTAAAGCTTTCCTCAAGAGGTTCAATACCGCTTTAACTGAAGTAGGGAATCCTGACCCCCGCATGATCTTAGCATCTCTAATTGGCGCTATAGACAAGAATAGCGAATTCGGTCGATGGATCAAAATGAAGGAGCCGAACACGCTGGAAAAGTTCCAGAAGAAAGCCGAGGAGTATATGAGAGTGGGAGATCATCCTGTGCTTCATCAGACTGTTGATCCTCCCAAAAGCGCTGACATCCAGCTTAATCAGCACGATATCCAGGGGCAGAAACGAGCCAATGATGGGAAAAACAACAAGGCAAACAAGAAGTTTCGCTTCTACAACCCATCGGAACTCACTCCTCTGAATGATACCATAGAAAACATTTTCCTTGCCACCAAGGATACCGAGCACTATCCGGAGCCACCAAAGTTCAAGGTTACACAGAAAACTCTGGACTCTGGAAAGTACTGTCGACTCCACAAGCTGCCGGGTCATGATACAAATGAATGCAGAATTCTCCAAAGCATAATTGAGGAAATGATTCAGGATGGCAAACTACAACAGTACATCAAGAATCTACAATCCTCAAACGCCGCTCAGACTCCTCAGGGGCAAGGCTCTCTCTTGGGTCAACCCAATAATAGGCCAATCATCAACTGAGGGCTGATGGGAATCTCATTTCAACAACTCGAAATAAGCGATCATCATCGCCTTTCCTTACTTACTGCTTTGTTACTTGCTTTACTTTACATCTTGCTTTCTGTTACATTCAGAACTTCTTGTAAAAAACTTGTAATATTGCATAAGGATTGTACTGAACAATATCTCTATGGATAAAGTCCTGCATACTTGTGTGAATCTCTTACTTACAAGATCTTCGTTAATTCAAGACTTGCTAAAAGACGATTCTCTATTACAGGTTATAGGGCAAATGCTCGCTTCCTTGAAACCCGATGCACTATGGCGAACTCCACAACACTTATTCAAGCATGGGATGCACAAAATGTCAACACATTTAAGTGCGATCATAAAAACACCATCTTGAAGGGTGGTTAGAAGGGATGGCCAAAGATGAGACGGTGGAGAGGTCAACAAGCATATCTAAAATCAACGCCGCAGGTTGTAAGTTCCAAGGGGCAACTTGCGCTCAATCATGAACACTTGCCATGATCAAGTGTTTCCAGTACAAGGCCAATGTTCGCTCCATGGAATGACGCAAACCCCGCAAATCCCAAAAGAGCACGACTTCTCAATCCGGTTGCAATTGCTTATCACAACTAAGCACATCCAACGCGACTGTTAAAGTCTACCTCATGGGTTCCAAGCTTCCCAAAAAAGGGCAGATCCCTGACAGCTTGATTAAGTCCCTGTCTCCTGATGTGGTGCAATTCACAAGCATGGATCACCCGATACATCCAGAAGGCTCACCAGGTCGAGGACCCATAGCGGAACAGCCGACTTCATAAGTCGCAGCTTCCTTAGCGAGGTCCCGCAAGCGTTGACCACACGATTCATCGAGGTAACTCACTAAGTTGAACAACCCATGAAGGAACAAGCGACTACTTATGGCCCAGATTCCTAAATCGAGATCGTTTGCCATGCCAAAGCATCCAGTAAAGGAACTAGCGTCTGTCCCACGGATTCAAATATAAGACCTCCCATGCGGGGGCATAAAAAAGTCTAGCCTCTATTCATGAGAGCAACGGCGAAAGACCTCCCCATACGGGGGCATAAAAAGTCTAGCCCCTCTTCGTGAGAGCAATGACGAAAGACCTCCCCATGCGGGGGCATAAAAAGTCTATCCCCTCTTCGTGAGAGCAACGACGAAAGACCTCCCCATGCGTTGGCATAAAAAGTCTAGCCCCTCTTCGTGAGAGCAACGACGAAAGACCTCCCCATGCGGGGGCATAAAAAAGTCTAGCCCCTCTTCGTGAGAGCAACGACAAAAGACCTCCCCATGCGGGGCATAAAAAAGTCTAGCCCCTCTTCGTGAGAGCAACGACGAAAGTCCTCCCCATGCGGGGGCATTAAATCCCAAGTCCTTCCTTTAGCGGGGGCATCCAACATAAAGTCCTCCCCTAGCGGGGGCATCAAATCCCAAGTCCTCCCTTAGCGGGGGCATAAAACCCAAAGTCCTCCCCTAGCGAGGGCACCTTACATAAGACCTTCTCAAGCGAAGGCAGAAAGATATAATGACTTCTCCATGTAGAAGTCCAAATTAATCAGTTAAATACGAAATTCTGATCCATCCAATGGCTACAATCGCCTTGGCATCAGAAGCACAAAGAAAAGTATTGATCCGATCAGGTACACGTTTCATAAAACGTAAACCGTCATATGAGATCACGTAATTCATTGCAAAGGTGTAACTTGAAATCTGCAATTCAGAACTCAAGCGCCATTGTGAATTCAAACTCGAATACCATGTCTATGCAAACAGCGTTTGACAAATCATAACTGTTAAATAAAGAAGTTCGGCATAGGTATGACATTCAATTTATTATACATCATTCATTAATGATTAACTAACCTGTTATTGATGTGGACGATCAATAACAACGTATAAGTCCAAACTCGTGCAAGTTCTTGTTTTCATTACAGAATAAGTGCTACGGAACATATAAGTCCAGTCAACAAGTCCAAACTTGGATCGTCTGGAATCAGCGAGTCAAAGCAGGATTTGCCACAGCAGACAAAATGCTACGACTGTATCTCAACATAATACCTGTTCATTTCGAAGCCCGCATTTCTCGCAAGCGAAAAATACAAGCTTCGAGGGGCAAATGTTAACTAGCTGAAAAGCTTTTTCTAGCATTCCAGCAAACATGATAAGGATACAAACTTTGTTCATCACTGGTAGTTGGATGTTACCTTTGGCATCAGCTTGGTCCAAGACAAAGGAGTTGGTCGGTCTTCTCCTCTTCGAGATCTGGTCGGTCTTGGAAGCAAGCTGAGGGTCGGTCCAAGCTACAGATCTGGTCGGTCAAGGGGAGCACCACCTGGTCGGTCGCATCAGCTCATGAGAATCGGTCGCTCCTTCAAGTGTTGGTCGTGTCGAGCAAGCTGGCAAGGTTGAGCATCCACCTAGTCGGTCTGGATCTTCCGCCTGGTCGGTTCCAAGCATCCATAAGGGAGAGATCGAGCAGCTTCTTAATTGAGAGCTCAGGCACATTGGACGAGCAGGTTTGCACAAAAGAAACCAAAGAAGAGATGGCAATAGTGTAATTAATGTACCCCATTTTGAATAGTGATTGCCCTGCATCTTTTCTGGTCGGTCCGCACTCTTCACTGCTGCTCGCCCCGAATGCTGATCGCTCCACATGACGGACGTTCCAAAGGCTGACCACTCCAACTCCTATTTGATGCCAACCGAGCGCCAACCCATCGCCAACCAAGCGCCAACTATACACCTCAAATTACAAGTGTGCCACTACCCCTTATCTCCAACTATAAATAGCCCCTTTCTCCACACTTTAAAGGGGAGGATTCCAACACCCCGAAGGGCTGCTAAAATCATTTCTCCAAGGCATTCTCAAGCTTCATCCATGGAAATCCATTCAAGCTCCACTTAAGTAACACAAGTCTCCATTGAATTCTCTCTAGAAATTTGGATCTACTATCAAAATGCTATGGAATCGAAGAGATCTACCTCTAAAGTGAAGCATTGAAGGCCTTTCATCCATTTCAATCAATACTTGGGGAGATCTAACCGATCCACTAGCTAATTCAAGTGTGATTCACATCAAAGAGGGAGAAATGAGAGATTCATTGTAAATTGAGGGAGATTTGTATGGCATTGTACTTGGAATCATGAAAGTGATAATGGAAAATGTTTGCATAGTGGACGTAGGTCACGTTTGACCGAACCACTCTAAAAATTGTGTGTTCCTCCCTCTTATTGCTTTGTTTTTGCGAATTGCGGTCTCACATTTCTTCATACATGCTTTTTATAGTGTCTCTCCCCTAATTTGGAAACGTGCTTTCTTAGCACCTTGCCACTGAACGGGCGACACACTCTTTAGAGCATCGTATTTGGTGTTTGATCATTTTTTGATTAAAACTCATCTAATGAAGGTTATATGGAATAGTCCGAGCACTTCTCCGAAGATGAATCATAAGATTTTAGTGACCATGATTGTCAATAATGGGATACCAGAAAGCAGCTAAGGATCCCAATATCCCAAAACTACACTTTAATTGTATGATATGATGAATGAAATATGTCATGCGGTTCACCTTTGCAATGGCTATTTGATGCCAACTACATCAAGGAAGACTGATCTCCATTGAATAAGGGTTAGGTCAACATACTTTAATGTCCAGAGTTAGGTACTAGTTGAACCACCACATGCCATGATTGGACCTATGGATCCTTTTCCAGATTATAGCAACTTGACTGCTCACCAGCCACCGTACGACTAGGGTCAAGTGATGAGTGCTCGATATTAAAGCAAATATGAATCAACCATTAGCTCTCTCCTTCTCATTTCCGTTGTGACATAACGCATGAATATTACTTGAAGACTTGTAAGCTATGTTGTCGTGCTTAAGCTTATCTGATCAAGGTCTAGACCGACCGGCTTTAGCAGAATTCAGAGCTTACATTGCACCCTAGTGTCTACTTCTCAGTTCCAACTGAAGCTGGAATGAGAATAATCCGTGACGACCAAGTCACTAGAGGAGCCTTCTACTTGGCTGAATGGAATATGCTAGGCAACAAAGATAGCGTGGAACCCAAAAACGCTTCCCCTCCCGAGGAGGTGTAGTGTAAAGGAGGCATGGGATTAGTAAGCAAGGGAGACATCGCAGAAAGTGTTGCTTGATGATTTTCCCGAAGACATAGATCCCAGAGAGAATGAAGATTTGGGATGCAGGAGGGCAACGTCTAATGAAGCAACTGCCCAAAGATTGAAAAGCTCGTTTACAACTTGTTGATTGCTTCAAGAAAACTCTGCCACTATTTCTAAGTTCATCTGATTGTGATACACACTGGTTAGCCATTACAACAGGTCCTGCAGCGACCTACGATATTCGGATGATTTCTTGAATGGAACATCGGGCTAAACCAGTTGACCTCAATTCCCACTAGAAGAAATCCACACGGGGGCAAGCGTTAGCCGACTTCTTCGCTGAGTTGACTATTCTCGAAGAGGATTTGTTTGATGAAGAAGATGGCCCCTCAAAATGAAAGATGAAAACCAAACTCCCAGAAGTTGTATACATACGGTGCAAAGAATAATCGACAGTCCGACATTGAAGTTGTATTGATTCGAAGTACATTCCAGATGAAGGGACTACGACCCGACTTACCTATAACGAGTAGAAGAGCTACTGGATGGATCAGAACATTACAACATATCTTATATTCCACATACAGAAAATCAACAAGCGGATAATCTGGCCACCTAGCAAGTTTCGATAATTCGGAAGAGATAGAGATGATCCCAATCGAGACATTCGATAGTTGATCCAGTATTGGAGACCGAATTCGGAAGAGAGTCATAGACAACTCCCTTTAGAAACTTCTTGTAGCACAGAGTGTTTCCAGCAAGGAGAAATGAAGGGCGTACCATCGTTCGTTATGCCTCGAGATATGACATGCAAGAAGACATTGTTTATTCTTTTTTAAAGCTTATCCAGAGATAGATATCAACGAGTCTCATTGCTCAATTCACTGCCATAAATGATTTGAAAAAATCACTAATCAGCCTCCCGCTAGATGGGAGATAAGCGTGAATGAAACTTTTGACGAACGACGTTTTGGAGTTAGAAAGTGAAGATTTACAATTTCACTCCCTTCATCGAGGATTAGTCAAGTAATTCGTGCCCCAAATGATGGGGGCAAATGGAAATTTGAATATCGATTACTCGTGATTGCATCATCTAATTCAAAGCTGATACATCGTAGGCTTGCATGATCGACTGCCTCAGCCTTGCCCGAAGATTGGCAAGTTAAAAATTTAGATCACCTAAGCCTAGACGTTGACTGATTATTTGTGCATTAGATCTTATTCCCGACTTGGGATTGAAGGCGTATCTGCGGATGGATGAGATATAAACTATTCCCCTAACAGCCATATCCTATTTCCTAGCATGGAAAGCGCAAAAGTTTTTATAAGCATGAACCCATTATTATCCTGTCAACTACTGTCCTCGCACTAATGTGATGATATGCTACCATTAGCAATACATACATGACTCCCTGACACTCAATCCTTGCCCTTAGCAAGGGGACAAGAAGGCAATTCAAAGGAGATGCGATCTCGCCATTTGCTTACAGTATTTACCTAACTTCCTTTGTCGCTCCAAGTCCCCAGTCAAGGTCTATTCATTCTCGGGACTGCCATCCCACGACGGTTTGAAAAGACGTTCATCACCAGCTAAAGATTTTGGTAGCCATCCCCGGTAGAGATTGTCGAGGCAAAATGGACCTGCAAAGAGCATGCAATGCCATTTTCATATGGAATGATATTCATTCTTTTAACAGGATTACTCTTTAACCATAACTCTTATATTTGCATGCTTTATGAGTTATTGTTGTAATTAACTCAGATGAATTAATATGTGGATGGTGTAGGTACCTAGGATTTGATACCGATCAGACTTCTAACAACCGCATATAGATGTAACACCCCGTGTATTCTATAACAGTGAAATTCACAAATTAAAGTATAACTAATTTCAAATCAAAGAATTAAGGGAAACGGGAAACGGGATACGCCATTGCGTTCATCTCGGAATTCTGCTTGAGATAGAGTCCGAGTTTGCGTAAAACGGACTCCGTATGAAGAAGATATGGCCTCTGGAAGTTTCAGAATTCAGTTTAAAATCCAAACAGACCGAAACAGCTTAGAAACTAAGTTTAAAATTCAAAAATCGGGCCCAATTGGCCAGGGCGGGAAAATTCCCACCCAAGGCACCCAGGTCGACTTGGCAGTCGACCTGGGGCTAGCCAGGTCGACTGGGCAGTCGACCTGGGTCACCCGTGTCGACTGCCAAGTCGACACGGTGTCGACCTGGCCCATGAGCCAGGTCGAACCCAGCCCACCCTGGCTGGCCTAGTCTGTGTTTGGTCGATTTTCTGAGCCTTGCCTTGTCACTAGGGCTAGGTGTCAGCTCCTGGTTGGTCCCTCCTTTGAACGAACGACTATTATTAAACCAAGCTCCATCGACGGTCTAAATCAACTCGCAAACTCTATAAAAAGGACCTAGGACTAAACCTAATTCACACAAACTAAAATGGAGATGAGACCGTCATGCTGCTGAGGAGAGACTAAGGATAGCCGTCAGAAATTGGGAGACAATTAGGAGATAATTCAAAGCTTAAAGCAACGTCAAATCAATCAAAACAACGCCTACAACAAAGGATAGCATCTCCAAATTCAGAATTCAGATTCCTGAATTGAAGATTCGTCATACGTTGTAAGTAGAGTGCTATTCCGATGTGAATAATTAATTGCGTTTGATTTGTGTAAAATGCGAAATGGAATTGTGGCGATAATAATCTATATTTGTATGTTATTTTGATTCTAACGATTTGGGAATGTTATGGTATACGATTGGATATTTGCAAGTATGCGATTTGCGTTGGAAGTTAACAACGAAATGGAATTGTGGCGATAATAATCTATATTTGTATGTTACATTGATTCTAAATGATTTGGAAATGCTATGGTATACGATTGGATTCATACAAGTATATGATTTATGTTGACAACCATATTTTGTGGAATTTTAATTGGAATTCATGCAAGTATATGATTCGTTATTATGCTAATAAGATGTACATACTTTTATGATCACTTTTAGTGTGTAATTGGACTAGGCTAAGTACTATGATTTATATGAATCTATGTTGAAATTGGCAAATCATACTTTTGTGTTAGAAACAAAAGTAAACACCTTTATGAACATGACTAAACTATGTTTGGTATTATGCCTAGTTGAAACATGTTTTAGGCCTAAGTTGTTATCAAAACCATATGGTGATATATGTGACACAATTAAGTTAGATTTACATCCCAATTGCAAGTTTACAATGATTCATGTTTAAGTATTATTTATGCCATGATTACATGAATAGAATGATTCATGTTTAAGTATTATTTATGCCATGATTATATGAATAGAACGATTCATGTTTAAGTATTGTTTAGGCCATAATCATATGAATAGAATGATTCATGTTAAAGTATTGTTTATGCCATGATTATATGAATAGAATGATTCATGTTTAAGTATTGTTTATGCCATAATTATATGCTGTTACAATTGCAAGTTCACATGTGCCTACTTTATGTTAATTGAATCGTTCGTTGCAAGTTCATGCGTTCACACTCCCCTTTTTCATGTTACCTTATAAACACCATGTTATAAGCCTCCCCTTTTCATATGGCTAAATTGGGTTTAAATATTAAATCCAACACACCTTACATTGTAGCGAACGTGTAAAACGGGGGTAATGACGTTTGGGTTAAAATATAGAACATATGTGTTGGCATGTTTAACGCATGCCAACAACCTTGAAAAACAATTAAGTGGCATAAATAAATTTTAATCAATAAAGATGAATTTGAATAATGGGCCGCAAATATTTACATATAAAAAGAAAAGAGACAAAATATGTAAATGTAGAAAATACGATGTGTTTAACCCGAGGTTGGATTGAGTTGTGATGTAAACCTGCCCGGAACCGCCCGGCTGTCCAGTAGTCACAACAATACCTATCCAATGTGGGTGGTTAAACACGGAGCCCAATAAGGACCCGAGGTTAGACTGAGTTGTGGCGTAAGACTGCCCGGACCCAACCGGCAACAGGCAGCCACAACAGTACCTGTCTAATGTGAGAGGTCGAGGCTTTAATAAGACAATTAAGGCTGAGTCGGGATTGATAGGATTAAGTAAATTATATTAATACTTAATCAAAATGGAACATTCTAAACTATACAGGCTGATTGGGGGTTAGGTTTATAAAACACTTAACCAACTTAGCATGTTGGCTAGAAATAGAAAACCTAGTAGCGGGGGACCTTTTCAGCAGTAACCGTACAAGGTGTATTAGGATACCCTGAACTAGGCAGGGTGGGGCACGATTACTGGGCTGACTGTAAGAGGTCAAATCGACGGCGGTGGTGCAGCAGTGTAGGTTCTAACGGGGTGTGGGCGTGCACACACTCCAACACAGAAAAATAAGGCACTGGGCACCAGTAGCATGCCTGTGCATTCTAGAATTGTGTCGGGCCGCCACCATGGGACTTGATACACCCCATGGTGGGACCAGCATAGGTAACTACAACAACGGGGGCCGTAAGACACATGTAACTATGCGAGTAGGAGCCGATCACCAGAAAAAGGATCACTTCACCCTGATTTTGGGGTACCTGTTGGGAACTAGTTTATATGGGTACAGAGATTAATATGGGGTACGATAGTATATTCGACCCTAGACAACTTAACTTAGTTTATGGTGCTTTCCCCTTTCCAGTTTATACTTATCATACCCAGTTCTTTATTCATAGACTGAATAGTCCTAGACTTACTCAGGCTTTATGTCTGACTCTACTTTTCTTTCGCCTTCTTTTCTTTCATTCCCCCCCCCCGGTCCACAGGGAGGGAATACCGCAGCTTGACCAGATTTCACATCCAACTTGACGAGAAAGAATGTATTGCTTGGATCTTTTCCGTTTTGGACTATGGCTTTGGGCAGCAATTATGGGACTTTTGCAGTTTATTTATGTTTTCTTTATGCTTCTTTAATAATGTAATCAAGACAGTTATGAAGATGTTATGTTTTTGGAAGAATTGTAAGACAAGTATGGCATGTTTTTGTGAACACGTATTTTGATGAAATAAAAGATGTTGTTGTTTTTCCGCTGTTCAAAAATATGTGTTCTTATATCTGTCTTGTATATCTATGACTTATACTTATAAACCTCCACCAAAATTAGGGCATTCCCCTTGAGAGTGACCCTAACGGAGGTGGGGTGTTTCACTTGGTATCAGAGCATAGGTTTACCAGATAAGATAAAAAGTTTTGAAAATTTATTTTCAAAAGAAAATTTAAAGAAGCATTTTTAAAAGATAAAATATTATATTTTAAAAGGGCGAAGTCCCCCGAAGCCATAGGTACTATCTCTTATCCTTCGTTTTGAATCTATCCTTTTTGTTTCAGCATGTCCGAAGAACTTAACTTGCCAGAGGGTGTACCAATACCTGGTTGGTTTAGACGGTTCTTAGAAGCAAGGGCCACTCAGCCAGGTCCTACCGTTCCTCCTCCCCTAGCTGCAGGAAATCATCCAGCTGCAGCAGCACCTCTTCCTCCACCTCCTTCGTGGGGAAACACTTTTGCTAAGATATGTAAAGATTTTAAAGCTATGGGAGGAAAAGATTTTC
The DNA here is from genome assembly GCA_030737875.1 of Allium sativum. Lineage (NCBI taxonomy): Eukaryota > Viridiplantae > Streptophyta > Magnoliopsida > Asparagales > Amaryllidaceae > Allium > Allium sativum. The sequence continues at coordinate 659,291,429 of CM060920.1, forward strand.
ATGGAACTGAGTCCTTCGTGGCAGCTAGAAATTGGCTGAAAGAAACCGAGGACTTATTCGTCATCTTTGAGGTAGAAGATAGGCAGAAAGTACAACTGGCAGTATGGCTACTAAAAGGTGAGGCTTCCTACTGGTGGGAAGTCACCAATGCAGAAAGACCAGTGGAAACATGGGAGGACTTTAGGGCAAGGTTTGAGACTAAATTTCTCTCAGACGCGGAAAGGAGTTTGCAGTTGGAAAAATTCTTATTTCTTAAGCAAGGGAACAAGACAGTCAAAGAGTATGTTAATCAGTTCGATGAGCTAGCTAGGTTCGGACTGGACCTAGTCAACACCCCGCACAAGAAGGCTCTCCATTTTGTCAAAGGGTTGAATGAGCCATTACACAGTTTGGCCATGACCCATATACCCATGGGAGCTACATATGAAAGGCTAGTACAGATGGCATTGCTGAACGAAGAGGATAAGGGCAAGAAGGAGACAAAGGCAGAAAGCTCTCAAGGGAAGAAAGAGGGTTTACAGCCTAAGAAGACAGACTTTAAGAAGGGCGCGAAAGACAACAAAGAGAAGAGGAAGTGTAATTTCTATGGCAAAGTGGGGCACTTAGTAAAAGATTGCCGGAAAAAGAAGGCCAAAATGAATGGCAGGTGCTTTTCTTGCGGTGAGACAGGCCACATGGCAAAGGACTGCCCAAAGAAACGAGGACAGGGGCAGAGGGCTGGATCCACCTCATGGGCACAGGTTCATGTTCTAGAAGCGCCACCTCTGCAACAGCGAGGTATAAATACTTCTATAGAAAGTGTAGTTTATCTTTATGATCACCCCGTTCGCACTTTATTTGATTCTGGCGCATCACACTCCTTTATCTCATCTGCTTTAGTAGAATCTCTGCACCTAAAAACTAGTATGGTAGAGGACCCCTTAATTGTTTCAAACCCAATTCGGGGCCTGGCTCATTTGTCTATGATCTGTTTGGGATTGAAAATTTCTATTCTAAGCGTAGAATTTAAATATAGTGCCTTTGTTTTGGGCTTTTCGGGATATGGTTTGATTTTGGGCATGGATTGGCTATCCAGTAATGGGGCCATCCTTGATTGTGAGAAAAGGGTTGTTAGGCTCCTGACCCAGCTCGGTAACACTTTGGAAATTTCTTGTAATCCCTCGTATGCGGTTATGCTTAGTTATCTTGAATCGCTAGATGCCTCTGTTGAAAATTTGCAATCAGTTAGGGTGGTCCGGGAATATCCGGATGTCTTCGAAGAGGTGAAGGGCTTGCCTCCGAAGCGGGAGATAGACTTCCGCATATATCTTGTAGATAATGCAAAGCCCGTTGCATTTCCCATTAGACACATGGCTCCACGGGAAAGGAAAGAGCTCAGTAAACAGATTAAAGAGCTTCTAGAGAAGGGGTTCATTAGGAGGAGCATTTCAGAATGGGGCGCTCCAGTGGTGTTCGCTACAAAGGCAGATGGTTCACTCCGTCTATGTGTTGACTATAGGGAGCTCAACAGGCTAACGAAAAAGAATAGGCACCCTCTCCCCAGAATTGACGATCTGTTTGATCAACTTGTAGGAGCGTCTGTCTTCTCCCAACTCGATTTAGCGACCGGTTTTCATCAGCTAAGGGTGGCTGAAGATAGCATTGATAAAACGACATTCAGAACCCCAGATGGCTTCTTTGAATGGCTTGTCATGGTTTTCGGCTTGACAAACGCACCTGCTTACTTCGTGGACCTAATGAGTAGGGTATTCAGAGATTTCCTCAATAAGTTCGTAGTGGTCTTCGTAGACGATATCCTTATCTTCTCAAAGAGTGAAGAGGAACACGCTCAACACTTGAGGGCAATCATGGAAACTCTGCGAGTCCATCAGCTAAAAGCCAAATTCTCCAAATGCCACTTTTGGAGAGAAGAAGTGAGGTTCCTTGGGCACATAGTATCCAAAGAAGGGTTAGCGGTGGACCCTGCTAAGGTAGTAGCGGTGCAGGATTGGAAGACGCCAAAGAACGCAACAGAAGTCCGAAGCTTTCTCGGGCTAGCAGGCTTCTATCAAAAATTCATCAGAGACTTTGCAAAGATATCAGCTCCGCTCACAAAGTTGACCAAGAAGAATCTAGTGTTCCATTGGGACTTGGATTGCGAGTTTGCTTTCCAGCGACTGAAAAGGGCTCTTACAACAACCCCAGTTTTAACGTTGCCAGATGGAAGCAAGATGTTCACAGTTTATACAGATGCATGTGGGACAGGGCTAGGCGCCGTCTTAATGCAAGAAGGAAGGGTAGTAGCTTATGGCGGGAGACAATTGAAAGTGCACGAAAAGAACTACCCGACCCACGATCTTGAGTTAGCTGCCATCGTCTTTGCACTCAAGTCTTGACGACACTATCTCCTAGGTGAGAAGTTCGAACTTTACACTGACCATAAATCGTTGAAATACCTTTTCTCGCAGAAGGACCTTAACTTGAGGCAACAGAGATGGATGGAGTTTCTTGCCTCGTATGATTTTGAGATCTCCTATACTCCGGGCAAAGGCAACGTAGTGGAAGACGCGTTGAGCCGAAAGAAACTGACCCTAAGCCCGCTGTTTGTTGAAAGACAAAGCCTAGAGTTTATAGCCAGTTTTGACTTTAGGCCCTCCTCCGATTTTGTACCAGGCTTGCTAGCATCTCTCGAAGTACGCCCGAAATTAGTGGACTCAATAGGGATAGCACAACGCGAAGACCCTCAGCTTGTGGAGACGATTGATAGGCTAATTAGGGGTGAGGGTTCAAGTCACCTCAACAGATACTCCATCGACAATAAGGGTTGGCTGAGGCGAGACGGAAGACTATGCGTCCCACAAACAAGGGATTTAGTAAAGAAGGTTCTCGAGGAAGCACATCACTCCAAGATGACGATACATCCGGGCGGAGATAAAATGTACAAGGACATAAAGCGAACTTTCTTTTGGAACGGCATGAAGAAGGACGTGACAGATTTCGTTTCTAAGTGTATGGTGTGCCAACAGGTTAAGGCGGAACATAAAAAGCTTGGCGGTCTGCTACATCCTCTAGAGGTCCCGCAGTGGAAGTGGGATAGCATCTCAATGGACTTCATTGATGGGCTGCCTAGGTCAAGGAGAGGCAACACTAGCATTTGGGTAATAGTGGATAGGCTTACTAAAAGCGCCCACTTTTTACCTGTCAAAAGTAAAAGAACTGCCTCATCTCTAGCATCTCTTTACCTCAAGGAAATTGTTCGAATCCATGGAATACCATCCAGCATTGTTAGTGACCGAGACCCTGTCTTCACAAGTGAGTTTTGGCGGAATCTACAAGAAGCGGTAGGCACACAGTTATGCTTAAACACGGCCTATCATCCCCAAACCGACGGCCAAACAGAAAGAGTGAACAGAGTTTTGGAGGACCTTTTAAGACTGTGCGTCCTTGACTTCGGAGGGACATGAGAAGACCATCTTCCTTTGGTGGAATTTGCCTACAACAACAGCTACCAAGCAACCATCGGAATGGCGCCCTTCGAAGCTTTATATGGAAGACCGTGCCGGTCGCCAACTTGTTGGTGGGAGTCTACTGATAAGCTCATACTTGGACCAGATATGATCCGAGAGACTTCATAGAAAGTAGACTTAATACGAAGAAGGATGAAGACGGCCCAAGACATACAAAAGTCCTACGCCGACAAGAGGAGGACCGACCTTGAATTTGAGGTTGGGGACAGAGTTTTTCTTAAGGTATCCCCGCTAAGGAACGTAGTTCGTTTTGGAACCACTGAAAAGCTAACACCAAGGTTCATAGGGCCATTCCCTATCATCGAGAAAATTGGGAAAATGGCCTATAGATTAGAGCTACCCGAAAGATTGGCCGGAGTTCACAACGTCTTTCACGTTTCACATCTCCGAAAATATCTACATGAGTCTGCTGAAGTGGTAGAGCCAAATATCCTAAAAGAAGCTGAAGTGGAACGCGAAGCAACCGTAAGGAAAGTTCCAATCCGCATATTAAGAACGGAAGTGAAGAAGCTACGCAACCGCGAAGTCAAGCTCGTCAAAGTTCAGTGGAGCGATGCTGAAGAAGATGCAACTTGGGAAACTGAAGCTAGAGTACGCGCAGCCTACCCTTTTCTTTTCGAGGGTACATCTTTGATCTTTCCTTTTTCCTTAAGTTGCGCTTTTATCTATCTTTTTAGGTATATTTCCTCGACCTTATCTTTTAGGAAGAAACCCTTTGGATGAAAACATGTAATTGAAACATGTTATGGATGATGGTTGCAAGTGATTGCTAGTGGTTGCTCGTGGTTGCATATACACACACAATCTAGGTTTTAGATCGGCTCAGTCACTTCATATTGCATATGCATATATGTTTGCATTCGTATATGGTTGAACTTTAATGTGTTGTCATATGGATGTTGCATTTGTATGAATAATTGTGCACTCATGTAGAATCATGAATAGGAAAATTTGCATACATAATGGATTCATGGCACTTACATAATTCGCATTAAGGAGGTCAACTGAATCAGTAGACCGCCTGATTTTGCATTAGATAAGTACATGTACACACACGCACTTCGCATATGATCATGAAGCATTAGAAGTCTTTTAAGGACAATGGATGCTCGTGTTTGATGGATGAGTAGATGGATGTTAGCATATACATTCTTCCTAAGCTTGAAGATTTCGGGGACGAAATCCTTTTAAGTGGGGGAGAATGTAACACCCCGTGTATTCTATAACAGTGAAATTCACAAATTAAAGTATAACTAATTTCAAATCAAAGAATTAAGGGAAAGAGGATATGCCATTGCGTTCGTCTCAGAATTCTGCTTGAGATAGAGTCCGAGTTTGCGTAAAACGGACTCCGTATAAAGAAGATATGGCCTCTGGAAGTTTCAGAATTCAGTTTAAAATCCAAACAGACCGAAACAGCTTAGAAACTAAGTTTAAAATTCAAAAATCGGGCCCAATTGGCCAGGGCGGGAAAATTCCCGCCCAAGGCACCCAGGTCGACTTGGCAGTCGACCTGGGGCTAGCCAGGTCGACTGGGCAGTCGACCTGGGTCACCCATGTCGACCTGGCCCATGAGCCAGGTCGAACCCAGCCCACCCTGGCTGGCCTAGTCTGTGTTTGGTCGATTTTCTGAGCCTTGCCTTGTCACTAGGGCTAGGTGTCAGCTCCTGGTTGGTCCTTCCTTTGAACGAACGCCTATTATTAAACCAAGCTCCATCGACGGTCTAAATCAACTCGCAAACTCTATAAAAAGGACCTAGGACTAAACCTAATTCACACAAACTAAAATGGAGATGAGACCGTCATGCTGCTGAGGAGAGACTAAGGATAGCCGTCAGAAATTGGGAGACAATTAGGAGATAATTCAAAGCTTAAAGCAACGTCAAATCAATCAAAACAACGCCTACAACAAAGGATAGCATCTCCAAATTCAGAATTCAGATTCCTGAATTGAAGATTCGTCATACGTTGTAAGTAGAGTGCTATTCCGATGTGAATAGGTAATTGCGTTTGATTTGTGTAAAATGCGAAATGGAATTGTGGCGATAATAATCTATATTTGTATGTTATTTTGATTCTAACGATTTGGGAATGTTATGGTATACGATTGGATATTTGCAAGTATGCGATTTGCGTTGGAAGTTAACATAGAAATGGAATTATGGTGATAATAATCTATATTTGTATGTTATTTTGATTCTAAACGATTTGGAAATGCTATGGTATACGATTGGATTCATACAAGTATATGATTTATGTTGACAACCATATGTTGTGGAATTTTAATTGGAATTCATGCAAGTATATGATTCGTTATTATGCTAATAAGATGTACATACTTTTATGATCACTTTTAGTGTGTAATTGGACTAGGCTAAGTACTATGATTTATATGAATCTATTTTGAAATTGGCAAATCATACTTTTGTGTTAGAAACAAAAGTAAGCACCTTTATGAACATGACTAAACTATGTTTGGTATTATGCCTAGTTGAAACATGTTTTAGGCCTAAGTTGTTATCAAAACCATATGGTGATATATGTGACATAATTAAGTTAGATTTACATCCCAATTGCGAGTTTACAATGATTCATGTTTAAGTATTATTTATGCCATGATTACATGAATAGAATGATTCATGTTTGAGTATTATTTATGCTATGATTATATGAATAGAACGATTCATGTTTAAGTATTGTTTAGGCCATAATCATATGAATAGAATGATTCATGTTAAAGTATTGTTTATGCCATGATTATATGAATAGAATGATTCATGTTTAAGTATTGTTTATGCTATAATTATATGCTGTTATAATTGCAAGTTCACATGTGCCTACTTTATGTTAATTGAATCGTTCGTTGCAAGTTCATGCGTTCACACTCCCCTTTTTCATGTTACCTTATAAACACCATGTTATAAGCCTCCGCTTTTCATATGGCTAAATTGGGTTTAAATATTAAATCCAACACACCTTACATTGTAGCGAACGTGTAAAACGGGGGTAATGACGTTTGGGTTAAAATATAGAACATATGTGTTGGCATGTTTGACGCATGCCAACAACCTTGAAAAACAATTAAGTGGCATAAATAAATTTTAATCAATAAAGATGAATTTGAATAATGGGCCACAAATATTTACATATAAAAATAAAAGAGACAAAATATGTAAATGTAGAAAATACGATGTGTTTAACCCGATATTGGATTGAGTTGTGATGTAAACCTGCTCGGAACCGCCCGGCTGTCCAGTAGTCACAACAATACCTATCCAATGTGGGTGGTTAAACACGGAGCCCAATAAGGACCCGAGGTTAGACTGAGTTGTGGCGTAAGACTGCCCGGACCCAACCGGCAACAAACAGCCACAACAATACCTGTCTAATGTGAGAGGTCGAGGCTTTAATAAGACAATTAAGGCTGAGTCAGGATTGATAGGATCAAGTAAATTATATTAATACTTAATCAAAATGGAACATGCTAAACTGTACAGGCTGATTGGGGTTTAGGTTTATAAAACACTTAACCAACTTAGCATGTTGGCTAGAAATAGAAAACCTAGTAGCGGGGGACCCTTTTCAGCAGTAACCCTACAAGGTGTATCAGGATACCTTGAACTAGGCAGGGTGGGGCACGATTACTGGGCTGACTGTAAGAGGTCAAATCGACGGCGGTGGTGCAGCAGTGTAGGTTCTAATGGGGTGCGGGCTTGCACACACTCCGGCGCAGAAAAATAAGGCACTGGGCACCAGTAGCATACCTGTGCATTCTAGAATTGTGTCGGGCCGCCACCATGGGACTTGATACACCCCATGGTGGGACCAGCATAGGTAACTACAACAACGGGGGCCGTAAGACACATGTAACTATGCGAGTAGGAGCCGATCACCAGAAAAAGGATCACTTCACCCTGATTTTGGGGTGCCTGTTGGGAACTAGTTTATATGGGTATAGAGATTAATGTGGGGTACGATAGTATATTCGACCCTAGACAACTTAACTTAGTTTATGGTGCTTTCCCCTTTCCAGTTTATACTTATCATACCCAGTTCTTTATTCATAGACTGAATAGTCCTAGACTTACTCAGGCTTTATGTCTGACTCTACTTTTCTTTCGCCTTCTTTTCTTTCATTCCCCCCCCCCCCCAGGTCCACAGGGAGGGAATACCGCAGCTTGACCAGATTTCACATCCAGCTTGAAGAGAAAGAATGTATTGCTTGGATCTTTTCCGTTTTGGACTATGGCTTTGGGCAGCAATTATGGGACTTTTGCAGTTTATTTATGTTTTCTTTATGCTTCTTTAATAATGTAATCAAGACAGTTATGAAGATGTTATGTTTTTGGAAGAATTGTAAGACAAGTATGGCATGTTTTTGTGAACACGTATTTTGATGAAATAAAAGATGTTGTTGTTTTTCCGTTGTTCAAAAATATGTGTTCTTATATCTGTCTTGTATATCTGTGACTTATACTTATAAACCTCCACCAAAATTAGGGCATTCCCCTTGAGAGTGACCCTAACGGAGGTGGGGTGTTTCAATAGAGTTACAGAGCAATATCATGACAAGCTTGACTGAACCGCTCATTTACAAAGCCATGTCATCCGCCTGAAAGAGATTGTATAACTCAAGGTGGATCCGAGATGACCATCCACTCCTTGGATCATACGCGGCAGAGCTAAAGATAATTATGCATTGGCTTTTGCATTTCAAAGTCAGAATTCGATTTTAGATGGATGCAGTTCGACTGTCTACATGGCTCGATCTTATATTTGACGCCACCAGATTACATGAATCCAAATAAAGGAGGCAACTTTGCCCCTTGATGTGCTTACTTTTCAATCATGCAATTTACTTTTACATGCTTCTTGAGTTATTGACATGACTAACTCATGCGATATGAATGATGTAGATACCCGAAGTTCGGCACCAATCACCCCTCCCATAGATTGATCGGAGGAACGGAAAGCTTCTACAAACATTTTCTGACTGTTTTCCCGACTAACTCTAATCCTCAGAGATTGGATAGAAGTACAAACCAAGGATGAGTGTGATGGGCGCGCCATGATTAAAGACCACTTGATTCGTGACTCTAGCTCTCATGATTTGAGAGAACATTTAAAGGACGATATAGCAGCGTCCGACCAAACTCCATCCCACGAGTCGATGGGACGAGAGAAACTTGATTATTGCGAATGAACACCTCTACCCATGAATCGGAGATTAGGAGGTAGCACCTCGGCGAGTGTGACCCGACCACTTGCTCGAATAGCTCCATCTTCCAGAGTGAAGCATGGAGTATGGACTAAAAACCGAGTTCGAGAACGACACTCGAGCCGACAGAATCCCGCTCTTGGGATTAGAGCGTAGAATGAAAGCCGGGGCGAATGACATGACCGTTCGCGTGATTAACTCTAACTCTCATGATTCGAGGGAGTATAAAGGACGGGAAAATGACGTCCTCAAGGCGTGATGGTGCACCACGATTAAAGACCGCCTTGATTACACTCTAACCTGGCATACGTCAGGGGAGTATAAAGGAGCTAGTACCGAAGACAACAGGCTCCTACCCCACTGAAGGAGTGGGGGCAAGATTGAAAGCTGAGCCCGCACTCACCACAGAAAGATTGGGGCCAATCTAATGTCGATCTTAATCAACTCTGAACAAGCCCTGTCTAGGCACCTTATTCAAGATTGACTGGGGGCATACACATCACACCCCCTATTGTCTATTACTTAGTTTAGTAATGATTTTTTATTGCAAAAATTATTGTTTACAGGGATGCTGGACTGAAACCCCATGTTTGATTTGTGATGTGATTTAACTACAAGTATGTGCAAGAAAACGAGATAAAGTGGCGAGAACCACACTCACAACAACAATAAAGGGTTGCATTCGAAGGATTGACGCCAAGGCCTGAAGCTAAACTTTCCTCATGACTCAACGAGGAAACCAAAAGGCATTAGGAGCGGGACGTTCGATAACATATCACACGACCTAAAGCGAAGACCGAAAGGAGGCATTGGGAGTGATATCTCTAGTGCAACGATGAGCACCACTTTGCAAGACGCTAAAGGACCACAGAATGGATACAGAGCGAACATCCATTTTCTAGTGTCAACCGTCTTCTCGATAGAAAGGCTTCGGGCAAGGGGCACGCCAGTACTTCGACTTCTAGCTTGCAAAGAAGCAGATTGCTTGATACTTCGACCCAAGGGTTAAGAAGAGGAAGATAGAACTTTCTTCCATGATGAGGATGTTGGCGCAGAAGGCGCTAGGAACGAAGGAAGTCAAGAGATTTCCTCCTGCGGTGATCCCCCAACACATCAAACTAGATATGAAATGAATGGTCCCTTTGCCAAATTGAGAACCCGGATGGCTCGGAAAGATGAAATTCTTCGAAAATGACGGAAAATGATGGATAATTTATTTACTCGGATAGATGGAAGGCCAAGGAACTATGACTTACTCGCTGGAACGAGCACCATGGAAATTAAAGTGACAATGAACTTGGCTCAAACAGTCCCTGCTCTGTGGTCCAGATCGCATGAGACCTTAGGACAAGTTGGAAACATCGTCTTGAATGAAACAAGGTTAAATCAACCTCCTTCCAGGCATTTGTAGCATGTAACTTCTTACCGTAACATTTTGGATGAAAACTGCAGCAATGCAAGAGCCACTAGAAACTTACATGGAGTCCAACCAACCTCTGCTCTAATTCAGATAAATGCATCAAACCCAACTCAACTTCAACATGAAACTCCCCATTCCTTAATGCAGGGGCAGGTGGAAGAATTTGAGGCAATTATAATGTGATCTTACCACCACCCGGCTCCGATCCTCAGAGCTTGGATGGGAGACCAAAAACTAACATGAGATGGACACTAACAAATTATTCGACATCCAACTCTAACTCACAACTTGACGAGGGCGTACGAATTCAGAGAAGACATGGATTTGATGCTCACCGCTTAGCAAAACACCCATGGATGGTGGGCATGGGATAGGAGCTTCGAGCAACACAATTTGACTATCCGCGGACTTTATGCACATTTACCATCATCGGAGTTCCATAAGATCTCAGATTGTAACCAAAAGAATGACTCCTCAGGACTAAACCGCATACGTTCGAGCAATGGATCACCATCCAAAATTAAAGGACAGAAGCCTGATTGACGACTATTACATATGCGGAACCAAGATGTAAAAGACTGGCTTCCACCCACTTTAAAACTTCATGCTGGGGGCACCAACGCTAAATTGAACAAGAGATGACAACTCCTCAAAGATGGAAGCCGAATTGCCAACGCTAATTGATGCTTCACCAGAGGTGGCACACCTCAACAGCGACATGAGAAACATCAATAAAAACTCTTTCACACGAGACATCAGGGACTTCAGCAATCCCCCGCACTTCAAGCTACCATTTCTGGATCTTGACTTACATTATTGTTATAAAATTTTGGTGGCATGCCTTTGAATCGATCATCTGTTGGAACGCTTTGGACACCGACTTCATTGAGCAGTCAAAGGTCCAGCGAGACCCTGTATGTATTCCTTGAAAGATTCGAAATATCAATGGCATAGGTAAATCGACACGGGGCATTTATGGTGTTAATAGCAGCAGTATCAAATATTTTGGATAACTCAGACTTTAAAGGAACTCTGCAATGAGACCCACCAAGAAGCCTTGGCAGATTCACCTTTGAAACAAACCTCAGTGCCCTTCTACCATGAGATTATCCTAGAAATGTTGTTGAACTCTACCCTGAGATAGATTCCTACAACAAGAAGACACTAATCTTGAGATGGATGACCTCATTGTTTTCATAACAAAGAATGGAGAACCATATGATTCGTGAAATGATAAAGACAAAAAAAGGGCCTCAGAAAACACTGATAGGAATGTACAATTCCGGAAAGAACCAATATCATTGATCGAGCCCGTGATCTTGGTTGTCAAGCTCAATGGAACCAAGCATGAGAGATGACTCAACATGGCTATGATGGATATTTCAGATTATATAAAAAAAATTGAATGAAGGGGCTCGAATAATCCCCTAACGATGTTCGCTCGCTTGCATGATTGTCCACCTTACTTAACTCCATGGCTAATGCGAGGAGAGTATCGAAGTTCGCTAAAACTCGATGAGGTAATCCTTGCTTTCTGACTAAAGAGATGGGATGACACCGACGCAAATGTAATTTGACCATTCACGCATGCAAATCCAACCCTTGATGATTTGAGAAAGAGCACAGAACGACACGGGTTGACTAAGATTGCTGAACCTGCAGCTCCAACCCGATGTAAAGAAAGAAAGATTAGATGCTAGAAGGCCAAATGTCCCACCAACCTAGTCTAGCCCGCAATGATGCTGGGGGCATAAGCACTAACTTTGCTTATCCTCCACTGATGCTGGGAGCATGAGCGTCAACTGACAGACTAACTTTGAGCATGACCCTGACTCGATGCTTGACTCAGAACATATAAACTGTATCTCCGGAATATGATATGATTCATCCTGACCGTTTAAGAAAGCCCACAAATGGATCAAACGTGACTTCAAAGACTTGATTCGAAACTACATCAAATACAGAATGCGGAGAACTCTCCAACTACCTTACGTTTGTGATGATCTTATGGGCACTGGGTTATATGATTTAAATATGTGATCACGAGACTATGGAAGGACCCATAACGGTCGTGGATTTCTTTTACTATGATCTGATTAATATCCTGATGTTAGGATAGTCCCAAGACGAGCGCAAATGGCAGATTCATATACCAGTCCTGATTTGATCTATCCTTGCAGTCTAGAAGCTAGCTTAAAGTTCGGAGACTCCTATACTGCACCATGACTTGGATGGATACTTCATACATTAACTTGCATGTAAAAGAAAGCATGACTCGACAACACGCTTGACCTGTGTAGGAAGGTGACATTTGGCAACGTCCTGTGTGTAAAACCACACATGGGGGCCAACGATCCATCACGACTTAGGGTGAAAGAGTTTGATCTCTTGACTCGACGAGGTTTAAATGGTTACATGATCATTTCGACTACTCCTTCCATAGATTTGTACTAATTAGCACCCATGGAAGTAGTGCCATAATTTGATAAAGCCTTCTCCCGGATGGATGATTTTCCAGAAATACTCAGCTCGACATATTCAAAGCATGTCTCATCTTCGATAAGACATACTTTGGGGGGCAAAATGTTAGCCTGTTTTGTCACCAGGCCACCCAAAACCTAGACGATCAGCATTACATATGTTAGAGGTTAAAGCACTTATACGTTCTAAAACTAAAGCTCTGATCGGATCAGATTGAAGGCACCAGATCGGATCAGTTCAGTGGATCGGGTCGAATAGATGGTACAGAACTAGCAAGGCCTCGGTTTGGATCGAGTAAAGTACCAGCGACTTGAGCGAAACTAAGGAGGCATCGATCCAGGCAAAGACAAGGCAGACCCGACCCACACACAATTTGAAGCTGATTAGTGGGTATCTTCACTTCGGATCGGTAGGGATCGATCCGATCCGCCATGCCTGTTACCCTAAAACTGCTTCATTAGTTAGTCGAAAACATATTCTAATGCCTAATAATTCGGACCTGGCTACACCTAACTACATAGAGACCACTTTCCCATGTTCTCCACAACTCATGAGATCTTCTCTGATGCCTCCACGTGGACATTCATCCCAACCGAAATTCTGCCCATAAATACATGATTTCGCATCAATTTCAGGACTTTTGGCACTTAGTTCTTTCATGGCCGCCATGCCAGTATTCTCCTATAGAGAACAACCTTCTTCTTCAATGAAAATCAATGAATTCGAAGAGAATAATTCATTGTATTCGAGTGATCGTGTGAATGTATTCATTGTTATTGTAATCTACGAATGAAATGAGAATCTATGAAGTTGATGTAGGCTTGTTAACGCCGAACCACTATAAATGTCGTGTGCTGATTACTTTTTTATGCTTTTAGATCATTATTCTCGATTATTCAATACGAAATCTATCATATTGGGTGTTAGTGCTATTTTTTGGTCTAACAGAGTGTTACAAACTTGACTCCTATTTTGGGCAAGAAGACCATGTTGATCAGATCTTCTACAGTGAGGTTCAAAATGGAACTGATGAAGAGCTTGGGTTGATTCCACTATTTGTGTCAATTATATTAAGCTTGGGCCAAAAATGTTATGAAGCAAGGGTAGAGATTGCCTATTATGAAGTTTACCTAGATAGGTGCTATGATTTATTAGTTCCCAAGATGACTGAGATTCTCGCGCTATGGATGATAAGGATGGTCGAGTTCGGTTCAAAGGACTATCTTGGGCGGTGGAACATTTATAAATAGCATGGATCAGGCACTATTTAGCAGACCCATGCATGAGTGAACGTGAAGACTTCAGCAGATAGAGAAGCATGTAGAACTATGCAGAAACATGGATCAACGTCTCTTCAAACGATGGATCGGCTATTATTTTATCACAGTGGCAAACAAGTAAGTAAAATGGATCGGTACATTAATGTCCCAGCATAAAATAATGGATCAGATACTATTTAATAGGCGGTGGCAATGTTGTAATTATGATGGATCGGGCACAAATATAATAACATGGATCGGTTGGTTTTCAATAAGTGATCAGCCACTTTTGTACCATGATCTACACATGCTGCGCATAGGAAAAGATGGGGTTTAGCCATGCGCGAAGTGTGAAAATCCAGGAGTCTTATATGGATTGGGCATTTTCTCTTGTCAATGGATCGGTATTAAATATGTGAACTGCTCATTTAAATATAAAAGAAAATATGGATCCGTCATTTGTATGTGAAGGGTCTATGGAGCACAAGCCAATCCATGTACACTGTGCACCTATTTACAACTTTGCCACTCCTTTCAAACCACGCTTATAAATACTCTGCCATTTCACACATTAGGGGGATCGATTTCTCCGACCATGAAGTGCTACCCAATTCATTTCCCATCGAGTAAAAATCATTCCAACCTCCATCAAAGTTCATCAGAGCTACGATCTACAATCTCAATCAACGTGGAATCGACCAAGGTCATCTAAGTGCAAGATTTTCAAAGATCTACTCCGTTAATCTCCGTAACTCCAGAAATCTAAGGATTTTCATGATGAATTCAAGAGATCAAAGAGATTAAAGAGAAGAGAATAGAAACTTTATTGTAAAAGAGAGAAATGATATATAAAGTTGTAAAAAGCAAATACCTTGTAATCGAGAAGCGAATGAAATCCACCTTTATAGTGGATGTAGGTCGAAACTGAGACCGAACCACTCTAAATCTTTCTGTCTTTTCTTTTTTCTGTGTTTGTGACTACCACTTTTCTAGATTTAAACTATTTGTGAAGTGTTGAATTACAGCTTGGGCGTTAGTGATCAACTTTTGACGTTAACACTCTGCATATATATACGCTTTAAAACCGTAAAAGCGACGACCTACATTAGTATGACTTTTAGAGACAATAACGTTACAATCAACACCGCAATAGCAACGGACAACACAGCCCACCGCACTAGATCTTGATCTATCGGAGTAATTTAATGTTTGGGCTGTGGATGCTAGTACATGTGTGTGTGAAGTATGTATGCCTATATATATATGAGTTAGGATCTGCAGCCCTCTCTTCCAACTTTCTGATTTCCTCCTTATATTTGTATTTAAATAATTGAGTTAGTAGAAAAAGAAAGAAATAATTGAATATTGACAAAAACCATAAGGTTGGTAGTGGATGATATATATATATGGAGCGACTATTTGAACACAAAAATTTGACATAAATTAAGAGACATAAAATCTCAGTCGTTGAATCAATTTATCCATATATAAGGGGTGGAAATCAGGGGGAAATCCAATGGTTGAGATTTGTGTCACCTAATTTGTGTCAAATCTTTGTGTTTAAATAGACTTCCCCATATATATATGTATGTATATGTATTTATGTATGTATGTATGTGTGTGTGTGTGTGTATATATATTTATATGAATATATGTGTATATGTATATGCATATATAAGAATATGTGTATATGTATGTATGTATTTGTGTGTGTGTGTGTGTGTGTGTGTATATATATATATGTATGTATGTATATGAATATATGGTGAGCGTTTAATAGCATCACAAATAATGGTAGCACTCCTTTAGCCTTTTTGTTTTCCGTCTATGTAAGGATGTATGATCCTCTATTCGTGCATCCTTTATATTAATATAATAACTCTCAAACTTATTTGAATTTATTTCAGGTGCCTAACCAATTTAAGGGAGATGGTAATATAAGCTAATTTTAATATCATAATTATACTCAAACCTTAATCCATTAATGTTTTTTTTCATATATTTAAGTAAGCGTCGACATAATGCAGAACCACAAATTGTTAGCACAATTATTAACACAAAAAGTGTAGTTTTTTCTGTAAATTATCTTTAAAAAAAATCCTCCAATCTAATTTTTACGTGTATACATATTTATATAGTACAATATTTCAATATGACTTGGGATAGATTGTCGGTCGGGTCGAGTCCGCTCTACCTTACTTGTATGGATTTTGTGTTTTGAATAAATTTCAAATTTGTAATGGATTTACGATACAAAGATGCTAGAAGGTCCGAAAGAATTTTTGTCAAATGGGTGGATCTACAGTTTAAGGGTTGAAAATAAGGGGGAATCCTATGAATAAGACAGGAATGCAAATCACGCGGTTAGAATATTCTTTCACTGGTCTAATTTCCTGGCCTCTAAGAGCAACTCCAACTAATCCGGAGTGTGGAAATTCGATTTACGATTTTCCACACTCCCGGATTTAGGGAATCACAACAGTTTTAAGTCCATGCGCTTGTTCAACAAGCGCGTGGATTATTTTAAAACTGGCTCCAGTTTAAAAAAAGCGCGCACTTGTTGATGAAACGCGTTTGTTCAACAAGCGCCTAAACATTTAGGCCTATATCAGGTGCAATTTCCGCCATTTTCATTTATAAGCTTCTAAAATTTTCATTTTAAATTTTGTTTTAAATTAATTCAACGACGAAATGCCACCACGCCAAGTTATGTCTGGTAGACACATCTGCCATCCTCCGACAGATCCTAATGCCGGGCCAGCACATATCCCACCAGATGCCACCATGGCTACTACGAGCCTTCGAGTATTTCACGATCTGCCTGCGACATTTACACTTCGAGTGTCTGTTGCTGTTGCTACACCTCAGGTATAATTTTATAACTTTATTAAAAATACCGGCAACTGTTTTACTTTACACGAATGTTGTTTAATATTATATATTTATAACAAATAATTGCATGTTTAGATTCGACATATTGCTATGCAAGGTAAGTTGGTCACGTTGTATGACACATTTTGAGCAGTTACCTCAGCCTATATCAGTTAGACTCCATGATACACCATTTGGCGATTTTTTAGATTTACCTAGGTTTGCTCATGTTAACCGATGCCTTGTAGAGGCTATTAGTGAGCGATGGTGGCCTACTACACACACATTTCACTTCATGGGCTTACTCCTTTAGATTTTTACGTGCTCATGGGCATCGAGGTTGGTCGTCCAGATCGTGTCCCCGTCCCCTTTGATGTATCATTTGAGAAGGTTGATAGTCTTTTAGAGCAGTTACCGGGTTTAGATCCTAAGACCGTTGCTTCAGGTGCCGTTGGCCTACCTACTCTGCAGGCCTATATAGTTGCACATCAAACCACTGAGGCTATAGATACACCCATTATTAGGGCCTTTTTATTATACCTTTTTGGTTCCACCTTTTTTAGCAACAACAGGGGGAATATTAGACTTGGGTTTTTGGCTAGCCTTGTAGACATAGAGCAGCTGTATTCGTTCGATTGGGGTACAGCCGTATTAGGCTATTTGTATGTAGCTTTGGATCTCTACGCCGTACAGCGCTGCAAGCAGCTGTACGGTTTCTGGTATATTCTGCCCTTCTGGTATTACGAGTACATGGCGAATATGCACCCCAACTTATTGATAAGGCCATCACTACACCTTACACATACTTTCCGCGATTACGACGATGGGGTCCTGCTATGCATCTCGCTCGTTCTACACAGGTTGTGCATAACGAGCTTATGGAGGCGCGCACGCAGATTGATTTGAGGAAGCGAGATGGCATTATTCGACATCCATGGCAGACGTACATAGATTTTTTAGCTCCTCAGCAGGACCACCCGCTCATTTTCCAGTCTAGTCTTTCGAGGCGTAGGGTATGCTTTTAGGTGCCTACATGCCCTTTCATTTGGTATTTGGGGGAGCATTGTTGGCTACAGCTATACGGGTTACAGTGCATTCCTTCCGATTCACTCCCATGGGATCAGATGTTCGGGGATATACATGTAGGATCAACATATATTGCGGGTATGAGGGCTGTAGGCTAGGTGGATGGTGAGCCTTCTAGAGTGACCGGGGATTTTGATACCTATTGGGTTTGAGTTGCGCCACACGCTTATGCTTTACCGGACTATATTCGGGGTTTAAACTCCGACCATATTGGACCATCTATAGTATCTGGCAGACTCCCGGTGCATCCCCCTACCTTTGCGCCTATATCGTCTCAGTTCACGCAGAGTGGTGCGTTGGACCCTCCGCCACACACTTTTCGAGCGTATGACGTACAGGGTCAGATTATAGAGATTCCGTTGCAGTATCCACCTGTTGACCCTCCCGGTGTACCATCAACCGGTTTGCATCATTCACAGGTACGTAAGAGTTATACAATAATACTGGTATACGATTTCATTATAAACACTGCATTTGTGTAATACAAGTTGTCATATTATCAGTACTCGCTATATATGGACCATGATAGGCTGATATTGGCTGCTTTTGAGCGTATGGCGTTGGATTACACACAGTTGATGTACCATAGTTTACATACAGCTTTGGCACAACAGAAGTCTCAGTACGAGGCCCAGATTTCTTTCCCATAGTCCCAGATACAACAGCAAGGTCGTGGTGATGGTGATGGATCACCTATGGCCGACGATTTTGATAACGCTCATGATGACAATTCCGATGGGGCAGGTAGCGATGCTATGCCTATTGACTGATGGTTCATGCAGCGACATAGTTGTATGTTTTTGCTACGGCTGGCATTGTTTATATTACATGTGTTGTTGATGATGACATGGTTGTATATTTTTGTTATGACTGACGGTATGTTGATGATGACATTGTTGTATGTTTTTGTATTTTATGTCCTATGACATGGTTTGTATTCTTGTACGTTGTTATGTCTGCCATATTTTTAAGTACACACGTGTTTTGACATTGAAGTATGTTTTTTTATTGCTGTTACGATGATGACGACAATACTGTATCTGTGGTGTTCTGTATTTTCTGGTTTAAACAAACGTTATCGTTTAAATTAACGTACAAATTTAATTTAATTTTAAAACAAGCCTGAAATGACGCGGTAGTTTGAAAATTCGATTTTAGATTTCAATTGAATGTACATGACTCAAAATAATTCGAATTTCAGTCCAATCTGTTTAATTATATCTTTCTAACGAATGCAAGAAATTGAGATTTCACTTTATAATTTGTGAGTTATGTCTAGTTTAAAATTTTAAGTAGTCGCCATGGAATTTACATATATTTTAATATAGTATAAAGCCCTTAAAACTAATTTCGGGAGTCACATACTGGCTCCAAAAATTCCAAAAAAATATATTTCTAGCTCTGTTTTGACGATACGGTCATAACAGTACTAATTTCGTCGAATTTGGAAACCATCTGAAAAATGGCCATTTTCTGGTCGATCCAATTCAACTGAAATTGACAAAACACGTTTTCTTTTGACACGGTCACATACTAATTCCAAAAATTATGAAAATTTGAATCTAGCAATACTTTGACATTCCGGATCCAACAAAGCGGTTTCGTCGAAAACGGAGGTCATTTGCAAAATGGGTATTTTTAAGGGCTTTATATTATTTAAAATATATATAAATTTCATAGCGACTATTTTGAATCTTAAACTGAACATAACTTTCAATTTATATCATGAAATCTGAATTTTTCACAATCGTTAGAAAGATATAATTTAAGAAATTCGTTTTTGGTTTTACTGAAATCCAACTTATATTGAATTCTATATATTCAATTGAAATTTAAAATCGAATTTTCAAACTACCGCGTCATTTCAAGCTCTATTTATAATTAAAATAAATTTATACGTTCTAACTTTGATTAAAATAAATTTTTAATTGGTTCTGATACCATTTTACGTCAATTTTCAAACTCCTTGCATTTTCAAACTGCTTCCATTACAAATAACATATTACATACGGTGCTTACACAAGTCAACTTTTAACCATTCCTACGCTACATAGACAAAATTCAACTTACATACGGTGCTTACATAACTCCTTCTCTTCTTCGCCTCATTATCTCAAATCTCCGAGACCTTGTATACTCGCGTTGCATATCATCCATTTGCGAAATATATGTAAACATGACCGCATCTTCCTCCTTTCGTCGCTTTACCTCAACAAATTGATGAATTGCGTCAATCCTTTCTTGGTGGTGGATGCTTCTGCTCTCGAGTGCGCTCAAATACATATCGTTAGACTCCTTTCATAGTTTTATGATTTTGCCTTCATTTGCTCCTACCACTTGTTTTTTCTTTGCCGCCTTGGATCCTTCGGGTCTAACATATCGGTCATCAGTAAGGTTTACATCTTCTTCTAAACCAATAGTAGCACCGTCCTGCGAATCTCTCGGACTACAACTGTCTCCAAATCTTGGAGCTTTCGAACGACTACTACTTGATTGGACGTCTTGGACTGTTTTTTAAAATGAAGATTTCCATTTCACATGATTAACCAGTAGGTCATACACATGCATGAACTGATAGAAATGAGGTCCTTGTTTACTATCTGGTTTATATATTTGTTTAAATAACTTGTTTGCGGCATGTCTCTGCATTAATAATATGAAACTTTTACTACAGGGCTAAGATGTAAAGTACCAAAAACGTAAACAATTATTACGATATGAGTTTCACTTCCAAATCCGCTTGGCTTACTCTGTTTCAGCTTGAACATCTGCGAATCAAAACATTGAGTTTGACGATTAATTTACAATAAGGACCTTTGATGGAAGCTACACTTCTATTCTGATCCATGTTCTTCCTGTTGTATGCACCAGTGATTCTACCCCCAAAATGTTTCGCCACTTTGATCGGCACCACGGACAGAATCTAGCGAAAATGAGCAGTATATGTAGCTAAGATCATAGTCTTCAGTAGCACGCCAACTTGAAGTAGTTAGCATTCCACTAAACGGTTGGCCTAGGTCTTGTAAATCAAACGTTTCAAAGTTAATTCTTGCGGCATCGACATCAAAATCAGTAGCCATTTTTTTAAAAAAAAATTAAGATGTGATAGAAGAAGAGTTAGTGTGGAAGAAAATAGATAGAGGTGTGGTGTATTTATAAGGTTTGAAAAATACAACCGTTACTAAATTGAGACGTTGAGAATATGACGGTTGGCTCCTCGCGTCTGTTTAACAGACACGCGCATAACAAAGCCGTTGACATTTACGCGCTTGTTTAACAAGCGCTTTACTCTATGCGCTTGTTCAACAAACGCGTATACAATTTGGAGATTCCGGAACTTTGAACCCAGATTTCATAAAAGCGGCCAAAATTTATACTCCGCTGAAGGCGATTTTGGATGTGGATTTCACATTTTCGGATTTCTAAGTAATTGTTGAAGTTGCCCTAAACATTTTTGTTTACCATAAATACCTAACAAAGGTCCCGAAAATTTAAGATGGGCCTCAAACATGAAAAAACCGCTCCATCCCCGTTATATCATTCCTACTTCAAAAAGACCCAAATTTTCATTTCTACGCTCCTCGTTGTCTCCTCCGTTCTATCACTATTTATATCCACCTCTCACCTTCTTCATTGTCAAATCTGCATCAATACAGACGATTACTAATTTCAAACCCAATTTCCAGACGGAAATGGCTGTAATTCTTTGCGTTTTTGGGTAGATGAGCAACGTTCTTCGACCTGTCCTCTCTCGATCTTTTCAATCCATTCCAGTCCCTAACAGGCAGCACTGCATTCAATGATGAAACGTCCTCTTTTGTGAACGCACGCGCGGGTTGGAAGCAGACATCAGAAGTTCACGTGTTCAAAGCAAACTTGCCAGGATTGAAGGAGGAGGGCATGAAAGCGGACGCGGAGGAAGGAAACGTGCTTCAGACAAGGGGAGAGAGGAGCAAGGGGAAGAATGTAAAGTGGCTTAGAACAGAAAGGAGCAGAGGGAAATTTAGGAGGAGGTTCAGGCTGCCTCAGAATGCAAGGATGGATTAGGTGAAGGTAACCATGAAGAATGGGGTTCTAACCGTCACTGCGCCAAAGAACAAGGTTAAGAAGCCAGATGTTAAATCTATCAAAATTGATGGTTATAGTGGTTGCTATCGAGGAAAATTTGATGTTTTTCTTTTGTGCTGTGATCAAGGTGTATTGTGCTGAATGAAACGAGAGGTTGCTAAATTTGTCTTCCAGTTCTTATTTTTAGTTTGGTAAATTCACATTCCATTTTTATTATTTTACAGCAGTTTGATGAAACCAAGAAATTTTTCTATACTTGCAAAAGTTGATGAAGTAAAGAATTATGGGAAAGAATGCAACTTAGGCGAAATTAAACATGAACAAAACGAAACAAGAACAAAACGAAGGAACAACTCATGATTCTCCTTTCCACACTTCTCATTTTCAAAATTGGCAGACATGATGAGTTATACATGCTTTTCATATAAAAAATAATACTCACAAGCATTTTGTAATCATCGCGACATTCCTAGATCTGAATACATTAAAATATGATATCTCTAATTCACGATTGCTCGTATCAGAGGCGTTTTATACAGCTAAAAACATCCATGCTTACAAAGGGATGAAAAACAGGTGAAACCACGTGTATCATAAGAAGTTGTGTAACCCAGATATATCAAACCACCATTGCATACATACAAATTTTGTAAATTTATCTTTTTAAACAGCCCACCGCTCATTTATCATTAAGAAATCTCCTTCAAACACCAAAACAATAACTTAGATGAAAAGATTCTATGTATGTGCAATGTTATAGTTGGAGACGAACATTATACTATGAATGAACTAAACGGTTCGTGAATGCTTTAAATAAACTGCAAGGAAACTAAATTAAAGAAATGCATCAAGCATACATCCATCACATACATTGGCAACATGACAACTAATTTATGTTTCAAGCTTTAGTTGATTTCAGCTTATATAGTTTGAGAAAGAAAAAGAAAAAAAAAAAAAAAAAAAAAAAAAACATATTGCCAATCTTGCTTTAAAAATCTCGGAAAAAATGAATATCATAAAACGCTTCCAACAAAACTGAATAGAAACAAGCTAACTAATATCAGATGAAACTAGTTCAGCAACTTTCAAAAGTGATAGTGTTATTAATATAACTACATGGGAAAACAGTTCAAAAGAGATCAAACTGATAATGCTTAAATAGATAGCATATGTATTAACACATAGAAAGGAAAAGCCAACGGCGGCAAAATGTGAAGTTTCAGACTAGCAAATCCATCAACATAGACAATTCCCATCAATCTTCTTCTAATCTACTAAGCTACTGATTTATTGATTTGATTGTAAACAAGAGACCGATTCTCTAATCTCCCTTACCCATTTCCTTGATTTCCTTGGTAGGAATACATGGCTAAATGGAGATTGTGAGGTCAAGCAAGACTTTAACAAGTTTAGTGCCTGCGTATTATAGCATTTAATTGTTAGCACCAACAAAATAATGCTTAGAAGTACATAGATGTGTGCATGTGTACTGTTTAAGAAAATGTGATAAACTTACTTCTACTTCATCAATGTACATTTCCATCTCTTCTAAAGCACCTATTAATGAAGTGTTGCGCTTTTTGATAGAAAGCCGCAAATTGTGGAGAATGGCTTTATTTCAAGTTGGTCAGAGATTAAAAACTGAACCTCCATTTTTGCATAACTTCCTCCAACTTCCGCTCCTGATGGCAATTTTGGATTCCTCTCAATTACATCAACATTGACATTTTTCTCGCCATGTGTTTGCGTGCAGTAAGATTTGTTTATTAAACAAGTATGACAGGAATGGAAAGATCCAATTATAATGCACTTCTCACCAATGGAAAATACTGTATCGGTGAGACTAAAATGAGCTGCAAGCTTGGGATGCAGCAATAAGTCCTTTGTATCAGCCTTCAAATACATGCAACCAGAGCTCGTGTTTTCCACACTTTTGTATAAGTTGTTTAAACACCAATGCATGACAATTTGTTTTAAAAGCTTGACGATTGTTCCTGGAACAGTAAAGAAGCTAAACAGTAGGTTCACAAAACCTCCTCCTGCTTCCGCATACAATACTTTATTAATAGATTTGCACAGGAGTATTTTCACTTTTACTTTCTTTGGTTCTTTATCGGTCAGTCTATCTTCAATCTTGGGAACTTTCAAAAAAAATTCTGGGTTTTCTATATAGTCCGCCTTTTTAAAGTATATGCTTGACAATGGAAATTTAGAGGTGAGGGGTCTCTTTAGAAGATCACGAAGCTGCAAATAATGTAGTCTTGATTTAGAAGATCATTGTTACCATACAGTAACATGAAGCACTGACTAAAAAACATCTAATAGGAATAAAGATGCTTACCATAATCACATCCATGTCAATGCAAGTCTCTTCGATGTTACCCAGATCTTTAATACAACGCTTGGTAATTAGAGAATGCATGTTCTCTGTGGAAGCAGGCATAACAAGCAGATCGTCACAAATTATGAAATTTACCATTCCTTTAACGAAAACTCCATCATCATTAGGACCCCAATGTTCTTTAATTTCTTCCTCATGTACTTCCTAAAATGCATTACATCGCCGCACCCACATCTTGCTTTTGGTACCTTGCTAAAAAAATATGTAAAATTACAGGCACACTCTTTCTTCTTCAAGTACAGAGAACTCGAGGATTTGAATCATCGATTCTCAAAATCAAATCCTCACAGAGCCTACCACTTGCATTATTAGGTCTAAGCAGCATTTGCTTGCATGCTTCTGTACTGAAATAACAGTCATCCAACTTTTCATTGCTTTCATAGAGTCCATCCACGCACCCAAGCGAGGTTTGCTTGTCAAGAATGCGGATGACAGAACCGAGAGGCATGGTTAGAAAACTGAAAAGAATACCCAAATCTTTATCTGCTTCCGCATATATCACTTTTTGGTTTTGCTTGTGTACGAGAAGCTTGAGTTTCAAATTTTTGGAATCCATCGTCATTAAGCCTTGGGAGCGACTGAAACGCCAGTAGAGTCGGTTTGTTGCAGACTCAAATTAAATTAGTGGCTTATCTTGTCACTCTCTTCTATGCGTTATAATCTTCTGTGAAGGTCACTGTATAACTTCCAAAGCGATTTTACAATTTTCATAAAAGAGATGATAAATTAATTGTTATTAACATGCTAATTGCTAAGTGCAACTACAACCTCTTCTTCTAAAAATATTGCTCGGACGCTGATAGGCAGTAAACCCTGCAGGAGGGCGATCAAATGAACACCGCACTACGAATGCACTAAACAGTTCGTGGGTGCATGTAATAATCGCAAGGAATTAAAAAATGAAAGAGGAAATGCACGATATGTCCATCGATATACCTTACGCATGTCATAATCAATTTATGTTTCAAACTTTATTTGGTTTCAGCTTTGATATAGTTTGATCAAAGCAAAGCATATTGCCAATCTTTCTTTAAAAACCTCGGAAACGAATATCAAACACTTCCAACAAAACTGAGTCAGCACGGTTTTTTTTTTTTTTTTTTTTTTTGGTTAAAAATGAGAAACTATCCAACTAATATCAGATGAAAATAGAACAAATTACAAAATGGATACCATCAACATAACCATAAGGGAAAATAGTTCAAAGAGATCAAACAGATAGCATAATTACTACAAGCCATCAACCACAAAAGATAAAGTTTTAGAAGAGCAAATCCATTGACATGGATAACTCCCATCAATCTTCTGCTAAACTACTGATTTGTCGATAATTTGATTGTGAACAAGAGAGTGATGCTAAGTTCTCCTTTAAACTAATAATTTTTCCTCGGCTTCTTCGGCAGGAATACATTGCTAAATGGAGATTGTGAGGTCAAGCAAGATTTTAGCAAGTTTAACGCCTGCATATATAACATTCGACTGTCAGAACCAACAAAATAACGTCTAAAGTGCATAGATATATGCATATGTTTTTAGAAAGATGGATGATAAGCTTACTTCAAGTTCATCAATGTATATTTCCATCTCTTCTAAAGCAGCTAGTGAAGCGTTGCACTTTTTAATTGTTTGAAGCCCAAACAATGTCGAAAATGGTTTTATCTCCAGCTTGTCAGTTACTAAGAACTTAACATCCATCTTCACATAACTTCCTCCAACTTGAGCACCTGACTGCAGTTTTGGGTTCATTTCATTTGCCACTACATATTTCAGTCCACGCTCGCAACGGCGCTTTTCCTTGTAAGATATGTTCATTAAGCATGTATGACAACCAGGCAATTTTCCAGTACTAACGATCTTCTCTCCAACGGAGAATAATGAGCCGTTATGACCAAAGTGAACGGCAAGCTCAGGATGTAGTAATAAGTTGGTTACATCAGGCTTAAAGTACTTGCATTCAGAACTCATGTTTTCCACGCTTCTGTATAAATTATCTAAACAACCAACAGAGGAGAATTTCTGTAAGAGCTCGACAATAGTTCCCAATGGCAGAGTCAAGATGCTAAACAGTAGGTTCATGAAAACACCTTCTGCTTCTGCGTACAATACCTTATTACTAGACTTGCACAAGAATAATTTTACTTTGACCTCCTTCTGTTCTTTATCAGTCAATCTACCCTCAGCTTTGGGAACTTTCAAAAAAAAATCAGGGTTTTCTACACGGTCAGTCTTCTTAAAGAACATGCTTGACAATGGAAATTTAGAGGTGAGGGATCTCTTAAGAAGATCACGAATCTGCAAAAAATTTAGAAGATTACCACTGAGTAACATGGAGCACTGACTAAAATAACATATCATAGTATTAATAAAACACTGGCAGAATATTACTGTTTACCAACAAATGTTAATGGTTATCTTATAAAATTGGAATGGACAAACTTACCATAATTACATCCATATCAATGCAAGTCTCTTTAATATTATCCAGAACTTTAGTACCATGCTTGTTAATTAGAGAGCGCATGTTCTCTATCGTAGCAGGCATAACAACTAGATCGTCACAAATTATGAAATTTATCATTCCTTTAACGAAAAATCCATCACCATTGGGACCCCTATTTTCTTGTTTTTCCCAATACCAGCAAAAATCCATTACATGACCACATCCACATCTTGCTTTTGGTACCTTGCTAAAAAAATATGTAGAATTACTGAAACACTCTTTCTTCTTGCAAGTAAAGAAAACTCGAGGATTTGAATCATCAATTCTCAAAGTCAAATCCTCACAGTGCTGTCCACTTGCATTATTAGGTCTAAGCAGCATTTGCTTGCATGCTTCAGTACTGAAATAACAGTCATCCAAATTTTCAATGCTTTCGTAGAGTTTATCCACGCACCCAAGTGAAGATTTCTTATTAAGAATGCGGATGACAGAACCGAGAGGCATGGTTAGAAAACTGAAAAGAATATCCACAAAATCTTTATCTGCTTCCGCATATATCACTTTTTTATTTCGCTTGTCAACAAGAAGCTTGAGTTTCAACTTCTTTGAATCCATTTTCACTGACTTAAAGCTTCGGCAGAGAATAAATGCCAGCAGAACCGTACTTATTGTTAAATCTGAAATCACTTAAGCATTAGCAGATATGAACTTCTTATTTAATTCAATACTAACTGCTGCCTTTTATAGCCGTTACATGGAGTGCAGATTATTAACTATACTGATAAAATGCCTAAGAATATGGAAGTAACAAAGATTAATTCAAATATGCTGAAGAATAGGTCATTATTATTTAGACTTGAGATCTTCTTCATATGCTATACTCTCTAAACAGCATAGAATGAGTCCAACAATCCGATTTTAAAATTTTAATGTTAAAATGGAACTTTATTTTAAAATTTAAATCGACAAATTAAAGAATATACGCCTCTCTTCTACATTATTATTTCTCGATCCCCTCTCCAGCATTCCACGCACCCTTTTTGTTCTCCTTAATTTTTTTTACCGATTCTCATTTCAGCCCTCGTTATTGTAATTCATTCGGACCTTTCGGTCTGCCTACTTTTTCTTACACCGATTCTGGAGGCTGGATTTTGGAATACAAGTGTTCTGAAACAACAAATATCACAAACGTGATCCGAAAGCTTGCGTTCTAGAGATTATTAGTGAAATTTCATGGCATCTCAAGACTGATCTTCTACTTCAAAGCTGTATCATGGTTCCTAAATGAGGGTTACAATCATATCTACGGTATTCTGGTCGCTAAATGAGGGTTGAGATTGCCTAGATTTTCCTAGTTAAATACGCGTTTCTAACCTAATCGTTTGGGTTTCTTTATTTCTCAGAACAAATTATAATCTTCATATTGCTAATGTTTTATTGTATTATGCGATAACATATAACTTGCATAACTTTTTTTTAACTCGAATTATTTGGAAACCATTTGAGAAGAGCGGAACATAATTTGCAGATATCCTACAAATTTATTACTTCTCTTTCTATTTTTTTCTATGTTAGCAAAGTTTGGCAGCCTGGAACTACTAGCTTAAATAAAGAAGTTAAGAAATTATGATATTACCAGTAAACAGTGAGAAGAATGTTGATTGATAAATTATAATGGCATTTTCAGATTTTGTTTTCCTTTCATTTGGTATATACTTCATTGTGTATTTATTTATTTAATTTTTGAATGCTAGAGTATAATTTCTGGTCTAAAAAGATGTTTGAGACATTGTTGTCCGTTTTGACAAAACACATGTTGCTTAGTAGTTATTAATTACGTGTACAAGTATTTCGGTAATTGCAGGAGTACAAGTGTTATGGAGGTTGGGTTTTGGATAGGGGTGGGCATAAACTGCACCGCAATGCGGAAACCGCCTAGACCGAACCGTAAAAACGGTACGGAAAACCGCATCGGATTCTCTCTCTAAAGCAAACAACCCAAACCGAACCGACTCACAACGATACAGTTCAGTTATGATTTGAAATTTTACCAAACCATATTAAACCGAACCGAACCGAACCACATAGCTACAACGACAATGCTATAATAAAAAAATTAACAAATTCCTATCTAACTTTTAATTTAACGATATATATTCTATTTTCAACGTATGTTGTAGTTATCTCTACTAATAAAGAAAACCTTTTTGGAATGGTGAAGCTTTTTAGCTGTTCCAAAAAAGCCCCTTCTCTTTAACCCAGCTATATTAATCGATGAGGGGCAAACCTGTCTTTCCTTCGCCACAATTCCCACTACCCACTGCTTGCCGTTACATCTGCTGCTTTTTATTTATTTTTGGGGATTGTTAATGACACCCCGTTTTTGGTTAAGGGGTGTCACGAAAATCACTTTTTAAAATTTTGTTAAGGGGCGTACACTACAGGCTAGACACCCCTTAAGGGCATCTCCAGTGGATTCAGGGCTGAATATTCAGCCCTGAATGGGTGAGTAGGCGCCAGTGGTCTGGCGCCTACAATACAGGCGCCAGATCCTGGCGCCTGTATGACAGGCGCCAGAATCCTGGCGCCTATAAACCCCCCCTCCGCCATTTTTCCCTCATTTTTTCACTCAAGCTTCTTTTTTTAATTTTGTTTTTAATAGAAAATTGAAGTGAGATGCCGCCGCGATCTAATAAAGTTGGAAGAAGAGTTCGACGTAAGCCCTCTGATGAGCAAGCAGGTCCAATACACATACCTCCGGCTCTTGGAGTATCAGCAGATGAGCTTCGTGTCCTACACGATCTTCCAGAGGGTTATCAGCATAGAGCTGATACTGCATTTGACTCGATACCGGTATAACTTTAACGTTAATTATTTATAGTATTGCGCATTTAATATGTTCGTACTAGCCTAATAACTGTTACTAAATTGGAAAACATTCCTTATTTCATTATATATAGGATCATCACATTCATTGTCGAGCTAGTTGGGCGAAGTGCATTCTTAAATTTTATGACAAACTCCCCCCTTCTATTAAAGATAGGTTGCATCGAAGTCCTTTTGGACAGTTTTTATCGATTAGGCCGATTCAGGCGTTGGACAGAACTCTATTACAGGCACTATGCGAGAGGTGGTGGCCGACCACACATACATTTCATTTTTCTGACTTTGAGCTTGGTATCACACCTCTCGATTTCTATATGTTAACTGGTATTGAGATTGGTCATATTGATCGGAGACCGGTTTCTTTTGATGACTTGTACGAGTCGGTTCGGTTGTATTCCGTCTTCTTACCCCATTTGGATGAGTCTCACGTTAGTAGTGGTGCGGTTACTTTGACTTACCTCCAGCAGTACATCACTGCTAATTCCTGTCGACCAGAGCTTGTGGATGGGGTGACTAGGGCATTTCTATTGTACTTGTTTGGTTCGACATTTTTTTCGAACCAAAGAAGTACCATTCGCTTGGGGTATTTAGCTTCACTTACTATGTTAGATCAGCTTGATAAGATAGATTGGGGCACAGCTATACTAGGTAGTCTGTACTCTGCTTTAGATTTGTATGTGTTGGGAGACATTAGAGAGATGCAGGCTTTGTGGTATATTTTGCCCTTTTGGTACTATGAGTATACGGCCAACATGCCTCGACGCATGGTAGAGATGGCGAGTCAAGTTGGTGAGCAGTTCTTTCCGCGGATGAGACGGTGGGAGGCTATTCATTATGTACCTCGTGCTCCAGTGGGTGTACGTCATGAGTTGATGGAGGCTAGGATACAGCTGGACATGCGTAGTCGTGGAAATTTGATACGCACTCCTTGGGCCTCACATTTGGCTCATCTGACAGATGCAGGCATTATTATCGACGCCCACCCGATGACGGTTGCATATACACTATCTATTCGTCGGGTGGTTTTACTTACCCCTACTTTTTTGCCCATGTGGTATTTGGGCGAGAGATGTGCGTATCAGACTAGTAGTGATACGCGTATACCCGGAGATCCTTTACCTTGCGAGGACATGTTTGGTAGATATCGGTTGATTGGATCAGAGTACATACAGGCACTACGGCAGGCTGGTTGGGTTGATATTGGCCCTTTCTTCATTTTTGGGGATTACGATTCCTATTGGCATCGAGTTTCTCCACGTAGACTTCTATGTCCGGATTATGCTCGAGGGATCAACTCCGATCATTTAGGACCTCATATGGGAGCCGGTAGGGTTCAGATACCGCAGGTTTCATTTTACCCTACTCCGTCACAGTTTTCACAGCCTCCGATGCAGATAGAGCCAGATTGTATGTTTAGAGCATACGACATTTCGGGTACCGTTATTGAGCAGCCGATAGTGATTCCAGATGACCCCGATTATCCAGGTGTACCCTCAGCCGGACTATACCCTCCATACCAGGTATGGTTATTACATAGTTAAAGTTACGTACAGTTATTATTAATAGTTCTCTTTAAACGAATTCATACAAGTAATTCACGTCATATATCTCTGTAGTACGCACAGTTGTTGGATCAGTCTAGAGTCACCCTTGCCGTTTACCGTGAGATGACTCTTTCGCATACTCAGATGCTACATCAGCAGTACCGTAGTCATACAGAGATGTTGGAGTCTCAGATCGATGAGTTATCAGAGATGCTTAGGGCTCAGAGGCCGTTTGCACAAGCTGGTCCGAGTTGGTCTTCGACCAGAGATTTTGATGAGGCAACTAATCTTGACGATTTGCCGACCCATTATGCCGATCAGGACGACGATGCGGACGATGACGATGATGCTGATGTTGATGATGACGGTGTTGATGATGAGGATGATGTAGACGACGACGTCGATGACGATGTCGGTGATGATGATAGAGATGACGATGGTAGCGACGATGATGGAGGTGTTGCTTTTTAGTCGTGTAGTGATGCTGATGGAGTTTTTTTATATGATTTCATGTATCTTGTTGATGTACTTATGTAGTGTATTGTAGTATTGCATTGTACTTGTTCTGATGATTAGTTGACTGTTGTAGTGTATTGGAGTTTTTAGTCGTGTAGTGATGATGATGGAGTTTTTTTAGTCGTGTATTGTAGTATTGCATTGTACTTATGTAGTGTATTGTTATATGTTTTACTGATGTTGTATTTGTGGACCTTGGTTTGGTGATGGAGTTTTTTATATGGTTTCTATATCTTCGCTTACTACGGTATTTGTGGACTTTGGTTTAGTGATGGAGTTTGTTATATGGTTTCTATATCTTCGCTTACGTCAGTATTTGTAGTTACCGTTCATCTTCTTGTTAATTACCATCACGAGATAATTATATAACATGTTTTCTTCTTGAACGCAATCACATTACAACAAGCTTAACAGATACAACAAGTTTAACAGATACAATAAGCTTAACAGCTACATTAAGAATACGGATAATTGTACTTGCCTACTAAAACATCAAAGAAACACGTTCAGCCTTATGGGATTCGCATTGCGTTCATTCGCAACTCTTGAACTTGATTTTCGAGACGCCTTATCTCTCGTTCGAGTTCGTTTGCATATACTATTCCCCTAGGGCACAACGGCTCGTCAATCCATTCCGTGTACCTGCATCCATTTGGGTAGGATGGACAAGCCCGCATGCGCCGCCCAATATTGTCGCCTTCTGCTCGAACCAGAAGTTGGACCGCATGACCGCAGTAGCAAAGTACACGATAAGATTCACCTTCATGTTCTTGCGGTGGTACTCGATAGAACTCTACTTCTTGTTGTGGTTGAGCGAGAGCCTGTTGGTTCGACAGTTGAACATGTGGTTCTTGAACTTCTTGTGGACGATTTACATGTGGCAATTGCGCTTCTTGGGGCCTAATTTGCATTAGAAAATCGAATTCATCTTCGAGCTGCTGAAGCCTCATCTGTTCCCACGCCTGCTCATCAGAGTAAGTTTCTGATGGCAAAGAAGGCATTTTGAGTGAGTGATAAAAGGAGGAGGAAGTACTTGAATGAGAACGAAGTGGTTTGAGTGAGATATAATGTGCGTAATTTGAGTAACATATATAGCCACGGGGAGCAGAAAACAGTAAAATAAATAATGATGCTACTGCTCACTGTTTCGCCTGACTTAATACTGTAGAGAATCTGCTTTTCTTACTGTCATGATGTGAAGGGACACTGGTTCTACTTTTCAATAACTTGTTTTCTTCTTGAACGCAATCACATTTCAATAACTTGATACAAACTTAGAGATGGTAGCAACTCTAGCCCAATACAACTCTAGCCCAATACAAACTTAATACAAACACAAGGCAGCCACTTACGTAATACATTACAAACACAAACAACAAACTCAAAATACATTACAATTAATAAGGGAGTTTCCTAATCAGTTCCATAACGGGTTAGCCAATCGTAACGAAGTTTATACGCTTCGTAGCCAACAAAATCCTCACCGTATTCGAACAAATAACGAGAATCATATGTTGCTCGATTTGTTTTAAATAGGTTTTCGTCTTCAATTGTCTCGATAATCTTTGTGTATCGATCACAAGAATCTGCAAAATGATGATTAGCCATTTGTAGTTCAACCGATGTTCGTCTAGTCGGCCGAGAACGATGGTTGTTGTGTAGCCTCGTGATCAATTCCCATCTTTCTTCATATGTTAAACCCCCTCCACTCTGCATTAGTTTCCATTCTCTTTTATCAACCTCAATATAGGCATTGACGAGGGCTAGCAAATCCTTGGATGAAAATGGGGGACGTGTAGATGTCGATGCTTGACCACAATCATGAGGTCGCCTTACTGGAGCTGGACGCATTACTGGAGCTGGACGCGTTTCTGGAGCGGACGCGGAGCTAGAAGCACCCGATGCTGGACCTGCAAAGGAACTTCGTCAATTTGCGTATCAGGAACTAATCCAACTTCATTCTCGTTGACTTGACTTCGTTCATACTCATCAAATAAGCTGTCCATTTGTTCATCACTTATTTCCCAATCGGCCATAGAAAGGAACGTTGTTGTTTGAAGAGATAAAGGTTATAAAGGTATATACATCCAGTCACATATGTATATTCATCCAGTCACATGTGTACAGTGGAGGATATGACCATACACTATAGATGAATACGACCATACCATCCATGGCTTCATTCCCACATGGCTACAGTTCACGAATATGACCATTCACAAGACAGCCATTATTTATGACCATTCATAACATGGCTACAGTCTCACCATGTACACTGTACACTGACACACTAACATGGAGCATACAAACAATTCATCATGGCTACAGTTCACGAATATGACCATTCACAAGACAACCATTATTTATGACCATTCATAACATGGCTACAGTCTCACCATGTACACTGTACACTGACACACTAACATGGAGCATACAAACAATTCATCATGGCTACAGTTCACGAATATGACCATTCACAAGACAGCCATTATTTGACCATTCATAACATGGCTACAGTCTCACCATGTACACTGTACACTGACACACTAACATGGAGCATACAAACAATTCATCATGGCTACAGTTCACGAATATGACCATTCACAAGACAGCCATTATTTATGACCATTCATAACATGGCTACAGTCTCACCATGTACACTGTACACTGACACACTAACATGGAGCATACAAACAATTCATCATGGCTACAGTTCACGAATATGACCATTCACAAGACAGCCATTATTTCTGACCATTCATAACATGGCTACAGTCTCACCATGTACACTGTACACTGACACACTAACATGGAGCATACAAACAATTCATCATGGCTACAGTTCACGAATATGACCATTCACAAGACAGCCATTATTTCTGACCATACATGGCTACAGTCTCACCATGTACACTGTACACTGACACACTAACATGGAGCATACAAACAATTCATCATGGCTACAGTTCACAAATATGACCATTCACAAGACAACCATTATTTCTGACCATTCATAACATGGCTACAGTCTCACCATGTACACTGTACACTGACACACTAATATGGAGCATACAAACAATTCATCATGGCTACAGTCACATGGGATTGGAAAAGTGATTGATTAGTCCAAGCGCTTCCATGGTATACATATACTGGTTGGACAGTAAGGTTCACAACCACATTTCAAACTCTACATTTTGCATTCACAACTTATAACTTTCAAAATAATGTCTGGTCATTTACTGAAAGCAATAATGTTATGCGATAGCGACTCTGAAGACGAAGCGTACGCTTCAGCTCAACGGCAAGAAGAAGAGGAACTAATACAAATCTACCATGAAGCGTACGGATCCACTAGCGGACAACACGGTGGCTCAACAGTGGGTCGAAGATACTTTCACCGGGATCATGCGGCATTTCATAAAACACTAGTAAAAGATTATTTTGCTTCAGATCCAACTTACGGCCCATCCATTTTCCGCAGACGATTTAGAATGAGTCGACCTTTATTTGTAAGAATTCTTAAAAGTATTCAGTTGAATAATAAATACTTCGTTTTTAAGCAGGACGCTGCAAAAAAACAAGGATTGAGTGGGCATCAAAAGATGACCGCAGCTTTGAGGATGTTAGCGTACGGCACGCCCGCCGACGCTCTAGATGACGCTTATCGTATTGCTGAGAGTACCGCATTGGAAATCTAGATCATTTCTGTCAATCAGTGGTGGACATTTACGGGGATGAATACCTCCGTACTCCCAACGAAGCAGACGTTGCTAGATTGCGTGAAATGCACGAAAATCGCGGCTGGCCTGGGATGTTAGGGAGTTTAGATTGTATGCATTGGGAGTGGAAGAACTGTCCTAAAGCTTTCCATGGAGCGTACAATGGTAAAGAAAAAAAACCAACAATCATCTTAGAAGCTGTTGCATCTCATGATCTGTGGATATGGCATGCGTTTTTTGGAATGCCTGGTTCACTTAACGACCTCAATGTTATTGAGCGATCACATTTGTTTAGCGATTTGGCGCAGGGTAAATCAACTCCTGTATCGTTTATAATTGGGCACAACACATACGAGCACAGTTACTATTTAGGAGATGGAATTTATCCTAAATGGAGCACGATTGTGAAGACATTTTCAAATCCATTAACTCCGAAACAGAAAAAGTTTGCTAGTATGCAGGAGGGGCAAAGGAAAGATGTTGAGCGAGCTTTTGGGGTTCTTCAATCGAGATTCGCAATGGTTAGTAATCCTTGTAGGTTATGGAAGCGGTCGAAAATGTCTAAAATTATGTTCTGTTGTATCATTCTGCATAACATGATAATTGAAGATGAACGAGAGATGGTTTACCCAGATTACGAGTACGAAGGATCTAGACAACCCCCTCAGATATTCCGAATTTCCGATGAACCAATTCACGGATAGTACGATATGTTTAACGCCGATAAACATGAAATATATCGTAATGCGGCACTTCACAATCGGCTTCAAAAAGATCTAATGGATCACATTTGGAACTCTTATGGCAATCAGTAGATTAAATTTCATAAGCTTTGTTTTATTAAGTTTATTTGCTTTGTAATCTGTACAATTTATGTTATGTAGTATGTTGAATTGTTTTAATGTGGTACTTATTAGTTGATACATATATACGGACATAAACAAAATAGAATATCACTACTTAATTCATACTATAAAACGCTACTTAATTCGATATAATAAAGGTTGTGCATGACTTCATAAGTCAAATACAGTATAAATGGGAATACACCACTATCTAAACTAAATTACATACGTCTTGATCCGGCCCGACTATCAACAATACGACGTTTGTAATCCATCCAGTACTACTTAGATAGTGGATCCATTCCCGTAACATCCTTTTCCATTACCATACTCTCTTGTTGTTCGCGCTCCAACTCGAACCTACCCCGTTCAATCTCGGTCAACTGTTTTAATATCTCCAGTTTTTCTGAACTATTTCGTAGACGATCTTCATTTTCTTTCGCATGTTTCTCGTACATCTGGGCCAAACGAGAATCAAGCTGGGTTTGAACAGCATTTTTCCTTTTCGCAGCATGTTGACCCATTGGTCTAGCATCTTCATCAATTTGGGGGTTTTCTTCTGCACCCTCGTTAGAATCGTGTTGTGAAGAATCTCCTGGACTTGAAGTATACGAATTTCGGTTTGTCTTTTTCTTCTCTTTACCCTTTGATTGAACATCTCTTAAGCTCTTCGCATTACAAGAACTCCATTTGGGATTACTAACGAGTACGTCATAACAATTAGCAAACTGGTAGTAATGAGGTTTTTTTATACCATTTTCTCTTGGAAATAATTTCAAGAATTGATCGTTCGCCATTCGCTTCTGAAAATGATAACGTAATAACTGTTTGTATACATTCATGCTATAGAAATGGAAAAATTATTTAACCAAATTATGGTTTTCAAGATTATTACCAGTTCGGCTTCGCCTCCCATTCCACTAGGGTTCGCAGTTCGGATTTTGTGAACTTGAGACTCGAAGAATTGGGTTTGTCGATTAATCTTTCCAAATCGACCAGTAAGTGCAGAGATTGATCTCGTCTTGGATACGTGTTTCTTGTTGTACGCAGCCATAACTTTACCCCAGAATATCTCACTGCTTTGGTCATTTCCCTTCGCCGAGTCGTTAGAAAAGTGGCAGTATATATAGCAGAGATCTTTATCTTCGTCTGCAGTCCAAGGAGCAGATGAATGAAACGATATCGGAGGAGCAGAACGAGGGATAAAATCCTCGACTGGTTGAGAATCGATATCCCAAGTATTCGAATTCATCGCTTCGTTGTACGAGTTGAATGGAAATGACATAGCTTGCTGCTTACGATTATGGGTGGAAGTAAATAAATCTGTGTGTCTTTCAAAGTGATATTCATACATGAATATATAGAAGAAATATGACCGTTTATAGCCGTTGTGGTTTAAAATATGACCGTTTATAGCTGTTGCAATTCGAAAAAACGACCGTTGGAGGGGTAAGATGACCGGGGGGAAGGGGGTTGGATCCTGGCGCCTGTTGTATAGGCGCCAGGATCCTGGCGCCTACACTGTAGGCGCCAGCTTCTGGCGCCTACACTGTAGGCGCCAGGATCCGATTCAGGATCCTGAACTGGATCCTGAATCGGGGCCTTCATATTAAGGCGTAATTGCACCACTGGGTGCAATTACCTTAATATTCAGCCCTGAATGGTCACCACTGGAGATGCTCTAACAATTCGCAATAATAAGACCAAAATACCCTTAATCTGAAAATGGTATACTCTTACCGTTTTCGTTGTTTGTTAAAGTTTCTTATAAAGATAGAAAAAATGGTCTAATGAAACCGTTTTTATTAAATAAAAACGGTATAGTCTTACCGTTTTTACAGGGTTATTTTTGTCCTGTAAAAGTTTGCCTGATGTTGCCCCTTAACAAATTTTCCACCGTCGGTTTCCCCTTAACAAAATGACACCCCTTAACCGAATCGGACGTGTCATTAATAATCCCCTTGTTTTTTCCCCACCAATGCTGACTCCGTTCTTTACGTTTTTCATCTTTTCGTCCTATTTTCTTCCCCACTTTACGCCCTAAACTACCAGAAACATTCCTCCTTAATCCACGGCTGCTGGACGCAAACCTCGATTTCTTCTCCCATTACCACTTGCTTCCTTCATCTATTCCGATCTGCTCGAGGCCGCCATACAAATTTCACTTCTCTTCAGATCTGTCACTTCTCCCCACCACCTCGGGCATTGGATGAACCGTTCTTCCGTATCGACGACATATCGGTAAATTGTTCATCTTTTTCGTCGTTGCTTCAGCTTACACGATTAAACGATTCCTGCTTATGGTTACCACTGGATTAAACGATTTCTGCTTTAGATCTGACAATACGTTACTAATATTTTTTTTTTGGCAAATTCTATTCAGACCCAAAAAAATACTGAGTAGCCCCCCTTTTTTATTTTAAAATTTCGCTGGACAAAAATACCCTTCGTTGAATATATTTTTTTTTACACATTTTCATCAACCACGCAGCGCGGGTGTGGGGATTGTGATTCATCCTAGTAGGGGCCCTACGAGGTTGACATCAATACCTCGTAGGGGTCTTACGAGGTTAGCACCATTACCTCGTAGAGTCCCTACGAGGTAAGCAACATAACCTAGTAGTGACTCTACGAGGTAAAGGGTATTATGGTCATTCGAAAGCTTTTAAAAAATTGGGGGGGCTACTCAGCAAATAGATGGGTCTGAATAGAATTTGCCTTTTTTTTCTGTTTCATTTCACTTGCTACTATCTCTTCTCATTTATTCGTTGTTGCGTTCGTATGTTACAGGTTACGACTAATTGCTACTATCTCTTCTGATTTATTCATGTCTATTTTCCGCAAATAAAATAGCAAATATTTATTCGTTGGTGTCATGTTTGACCATTTTTGCAAATATCATTCCTACTAATTATTACGACTTGCTACTAATTCGTATGTTTTATTCCTTGCAGCTGTCGTATGTTTTATTCCTTGCAGTTGTCGTATGTTTTATTCCTTGCTGCTGTTGTATGTTACGAGTTACCACCCTTATTCGCTCCTGCTGTTGTATGTTACGAGTTACCACTCCAACAAAGATTTGTTGTTCAGATCTGAGAATAGGTTAGTAGTTTATTCATCCATATTCTTTTAAACTTATTTAATATTGTATTCTAATGTTGTCATGCTTTCTAGATTACTTATCTTCTTTTTTGCTTCACACATGGCTACTTTATTCCTCGTCTCTGCTTCAGGTATCCCTATTTTGTTCAAAGTAAGAGCCATTACTTTTAACTGCGTGTGTGGTCTTTTAAAATAGATGAAGATTGAACAATTATTCATACAAATTCTCGAGCCATATAAATGGAATTCGTTTATAATCTACAAACTGTTGCGTGTGTGAACTGGAATAATAAATTTGCTTTATGGACTTCTGAGCTTCTAGGTTTAGTACGGGATTATTAACAAGAAATACATTAGAACTGAAATGAACTGATGAGCTTTGTAAAAAAAAAAAAAAAAAAAAAAAAAAAAAAAAAAAAAAACCCACCCCATTGTTACCTAAAACTGTACAAATTTGGAACTATATTCAATAAGTTGCATCTGAAGCTCTTTTTATCCTAGCATTTGAAACTGATGCTTGAATGTTTGTAAGCAATTAAAAACTTAACTTTACCTTATACCTGAAATTCAATATTCTAGCAAAAGATCACTCTATCAACACTGATGAGTTTCATGATAGACTGATAGTATCAACTTTTATTAACATGCTTCTGCCTTCAAATTATTTTCCATTTAAATTATCAACTTATTTCCAGATTTTGATTACTCAAAGTCAAGTATTTTTGAAACTTAATATATATGCATGTGGCATAACTTGGTAGGTCCAAGAATTATATTGACCAAAAGGCTTAGCATAAGGATTGCTCATTCAACTTTTATATGAAAAAGGTAATTATATTTTAAGATTTAGTACGGAACAAAGACTATTTTTGAAATCTTAGCGTACTTTTAATTACATGTATTAAATCCTCGGGTTACACAAAGCATACTCGAAATATTTAGTTTTGTTTGGAAGCTTTTCTAATCAGCGGTGATTAGATATATCAGTATACAATATATTAAATTTGTACTTAATGTGCGGAAAGAGGTCTTCTATTGTAGGAGTTCAATAACATTTAAATTCTTTCTTAAGCACCCACACATCATTTGCAAACACAAACATGTTTTTTGGATGTTAAGATGATCAACTGCACAACCTTGAATCTTTCTTTTTGGTTTTTGCCTGAATTCGGCGAGTAATTTGATCGACAGCAAAGGTTTGGGATTTTTTTTTTTTTTTTTTTTTTTTTTTTTTGTGGTTTTTGCCTGAATTTAGCGAGTAATTTTTCTTGCAACAAACCAAGAAATACGAGATAATTGTTTAATATCATCGAATGCTAATTTTGCTTCACTTTTATTTGACCAAACTTTTGTTCAACCATGTGACTTTTTGCTAATCTTCATCGGTTTTGTTAATAATGCTATAAATTAACTTACGATTGTAATATATTAAATATGATATGTTTTGCTTTAGATGGATAAGAAGACAGAAAAGATGATAAAGAAGCTGCTACATTAGAAGGGAAAATGTTCGCTGTGAACGACTAATGTTTCTAACAAAGATGTTATGCCTGGAGACGATGACAAATTTTTTTTCCGTGTGGCTATCAATAAAGGTACTGATTTAGTTCATAATAACAATCATATATGCGATAATGTTTCTTATTCGTAAAT
The DNA here is from genome assembly GCA_030737875.1 of Allium sativum. Classification (NCBI taxonomy): domain Eukaryota; kingdom Viridiplantae; phylum Streptophyta; class Magnoliopsida; order Asparagales; family Amaryllidaceae; genus Allium; species Allium sativum. Next base: position 659,332,447 of record CM060920.1, read on the forward strand.
TCCAATCAACATGTTATTATTACACCAACGTTACATTTCAATATTAGTTTGTTTCCAGACAAAACCGTAACCAGTTTTGAACAAAGCCATTGTGCTTTGTATTCAAATGGATTTTATTTTTTATCTTTTGGGCCACACATATTATACGTTGCCAAACATAGGCTATGTGCATTGAATTGTTCTCACGACATGAGATGGAAAATTTTGCTTAAACTGTCTCAATGCATGTGGTCTACACTCAAATTTTGCAGCTATGTGATAAAGCAACATATAAAAATGTTAGATAAACAAAGGTGATGTTAAACTTGAAAAGTCTCATACTTACTACTTTGTTGTAAAAGGCTTCTAATTCAATATATTATTTCCAAAATATTTATACCAGCAAAAAGTAAATTCAATTTTCAACCTTTTCATTTCTAAATATGATATTCATTATGTTTCAAAATTGCTATTACATATTGATGTATCTGTAGGCAAAAATTATTCTGAAGACTTAGAGTTTGCTATGATTATTTTTTAGTTAGTTGAGTTTTCAAAATTTGTGTTTAAATACTAAATTATTATGCCAATTTAATTATGAAACCAATCAAATTTCTATACAAATTATGTTATATAGATATACATTTACTTAATTCGAGCAAAATCATTTCATTTTAGAACATAATTTAGCCACTAATTTACTTAAACAAATTTAGTTAAGTGTTTCTGTTATTTGACATTAAAGGTGTTGTTTGCAATTATAAATTCATATTGAAATTTATGACTACGAATTATACATACATACATACATATATATATATATATATATATATATATCATGTTTAAAAAAATAACCATTAGGGAAATTTAGTTATGCAATCAATCAATTTTTTTATACAGATTTACATACATTTTGTTGAAACTTAATTGTTTTAGCTTTGATCTTTTTATCTTAGTTATTTTTTTTGTTCATTCCTAAATTAGATTCTATAAATTTAGCCTCAGATTTTCTCATTTATATGATATAATTTTGATCGTAATTGATTTTCAGAGATTCTTAAATTAGTTTGTACAATTTAATGCTCATTTATTTGGTATACTTATGGATTTTGCAACAAGGAAATAAAGTGAATTCCTTTTTATATTGATTTTTTACATTTCAATAAGCTATGAAATGCAAAATTGTGATTAGTGCAAAATAAAACAGTCACATTTTACTACTACTATAGAATAATATGAATAAATGTGTCCTTTCCCTATTGGATTAACACCAGTATTGCATAATTCTCAGGCTGAGTATATTCAATTTAAATCTTGCAAGTCTGCGTACCATCAAGAGCATATATGTAAGGCTATCAAGTTATTTAGGGAAAGGAACTCCTGTACAGTGCCAGCTTTATATTCAGGAACAAGGGTAAATTCTGTTAAATCCTACTTATGTTACACTTCTACTTTATTTCCTTCACTAACATTGGAGATTTTTAACATTTTTTCCATCTTTTACATGTTTACAGGGTTTATGCATATGACATTTAAGATCTCTCTTGGAAATGTCTTGCACATTTTTGTAACAGTAAGTACATTTTTCATATTACTATGTGTTTATATCACGTCTTTTGTATTACATTTTTTATATCATTTTTTTTCCACGATACCTACTGCATGCAGATATACATACACAAGGCTCTGCATTTAAATGAGTTCATTTGACGTATGAAAGGTCGCACACGATGGTCCATGTTCAAATGCAGTTGATGGTTATTAGATATTGTGTAAGCATGTTTTGTTTGTGTATTGTGTTCATGTATCGATTAGATTGAAATGTTATTGTCAGTGAGTAGTTTTTGTTTTTAGGTTGTACTGGCCAATTGTTATGACCAACACGTTTTTTTTCCTTATTATATGCCTATTTATATTTTGCTTCAATACAACATGAGATCATGCAGTAGCTGTTTTGGTTACCCTGTTCTTGAAATCCCAAAAAAGAATGCAAATATATGCTATTACTGTCCTTTCAAAGTTGTACGTCAGCTTATTAGTGTTACATGTTTTACTTCAGTGTTGCTGTACCATGTTTTACTTCAGCATTGGCATGTACATTGCAGCTACATACCTGTATGTGAACGGAAAATTTAATAGCGCGAAAATATTCCATGCAGAACTTATTTCCACCTTTGGTTACATTTAACTATGCACACGTCCATCGGACGTGCGTATGTACTGATATTAATTAAAGATAACACTGTGTTTTGAACTTCAGGTGACACAACATCATACAATCGTAAATTGTTTGTTGATGGAAGTAATTTTTTTGCTTCATATTTAATACGAGTTCAAACCGGACCGAACCAAAACCTGACCGTATTACATTGAAACCAAACCGAATCGTTTGAACGGTTAGTATAATGATTTTCATTTTTGATCAACCGTTTGATGCGGCGCGGAAGCCGTTTGAGCTTCAAACCGCGCCCACTCCTAGTTTTGGGTATGTATTATGTAATACCATTGTACACTGCTTTAGTAACCTGGAGTCTGTACAATCGAGGTGAATTTTTTTCTTCTCCTTTTTTTTCTTTTGAGCTGTGATAAGTAGTCTAATGGCTATATCATATGTTATGAATTTGAAGGGAAAACAACAAAAGCTTTTGTATGTTGAAGTAACCAGGACAAATATTGTCTATATTTTAAGAAGTTCATTTTAAAACACATGCAATAATTAGGAAGACTATATTTTAATTTTTTTCTTCTCCTGGCAATCTACGTACCTGCTTGTTGCAAGCACTCCTAATATTGAACACTGAACGTATATGAACTCCTTGTCTGTTTATATTTCTGTTGACACATTTTTTGGTTGAAGCGGTCACACGTCAATTATTGGATTAGCGATGCGCTCAAGCATGAAGGACATTGTCGTGGAACACAAAGCGACTCGGTCGAAGTCGCGTCACAAATAAAAGAAGGCCTAAGACTCCTATTAAATGACCTCTTTTAGGCCCGAGAACGCCTTCTCCAAGGCTTCGCAGTATAGCTCTTAAGCGAACCATGCTATGAGCCGAAGGCGAGCCGTCAAGCGGGGCCGGGCGCAGCGCAGATGGGGGTCCGGGGCCCCATAGTCCCGACTGCGATCAACCTAACAGGTTAGGTCGAACAAGTGGGCACCGCCCGATTCATTTGTTTTTCTCGAATCCGGAAGCTCAGATTTCTTTAGTTCGAACTCGTCAAAACTCGGATTCCTTCACTTCGCGTTGAGGAGCTTCGACACACTAAAACCACAAGGTTTCAACATCAACAAGTTCAACCTCCTCCTCATTAATTTCTTACCCCAGGAGGGGTTCGAAATTTCATACCCTTCCAAGGGGTTCGAAATTTCGAATCCCCTAGAGGATTACGAAATTTCGTACCCCTGGTCAAGGGGTACGAATTTTCTGTTGTAGGCTGTTTTCAGGGACTCGAAATTTGCTCTTGTGGGTCCCACTACTCACATACTCCCACCTAACCTTCCTCCTATAAATACCCCAAGCCTTGGCCTTCATTTGGATCCTTTTTCCTTGAAATTTTTGGACCTTGAGAGCTCCAAACACTCATTAATGGATTTCAACACCTTCTCCATGGCCATTGGACATGGCATGAATAGTTGAAAGGTGATGCATACATGTTGCATAGCCTGTTGGACACTAGCAAGCATAGTTACAACGTCTCTACACCTCTTGGACATTAAAGCTTGTTTTGCTCATAGTTGACCAAGTCAACTCATATCAAGGAAGAAGAAGAAGAAGGATAATTTAGTTAAAGTTCATCATACATGCAACTTTGTACACAAATATTTTCATGTCAATTGTATTCAGAAAAGATATGATGAATGAGAATTACAAAGTGGACATAGGCATTAGTGCCTAACCACTATAAGAGCTGTCTCCCCACATTTACATTATTTACTGCATATTTGGATAATTGTTCACACATACATATTGGGTGTTGGCGTGCGACAATTTTGCCCGTCAACAACTACATTTGACATTCACTACACCAAACAGTCCATTTCGTCATAGTTTCCCGGCATCATGTAGTAATAGTTATATCCATTATTAATTAATCATGTTTATTACCGTTATAACCGGTCATAATGGTTATAACCGTTACAACTTTTGATAGTACTGTAAATAAATTCATGTTACGTGGATGAGATAGGATCTTTACTTTATTAACACATTCACACTTTTTTATTTCGCCAATGAACCATTTTAACAAAATTTCACTAAATATTTCGATGCTGCCTGCTAGGGTTCTTCCTCCTCGTTCTACAGACACTGACATTTAATTTGTGATCGGCTCATCCTTGCTCTGTCAGCCTTCTACTCATCTATTCAGTTGCTCAGGTAATTTATATATGGTTAAATCTTTCCTCTGATGGTTTTGTGAATAATTGCAGTAGCCTTTCGAAAATTGGACCTGTTTTTGTGATTTATTTTCAAAAAATGATTATTGGTTATTGTTCTAAGATGAATAGTTTAATGGAGTCGGTTTTGTGAATAATTTCAGTATTCGGTTTTATCAATAATTTCAGTAGCAATTTGATAGCCATAACTTTCAGTTTGTGTGCCTTTGCTTACTCATAATTGTGTTGTACAATTCGTATGTGAAATTTAGATGTGTGCCAACATAAAAGATGAATAATTTAAGTTTGCGAAATATTTCGCTCATGGTTATCTCACATATAAAATGATGTCAGTTCAATAATACAAAAAGTTACTTGGTACATATGATAGTTGTAGCCGGCTAGTTATTCGAATAAGAACAACTGCTTATTACTTAGAAAACTCGTACACTAAACTACCAACACGAACGCTGCTTGATAGGTATACTAAACTTTCATTTCCTGCATTGTTAGAAATGAATCTGACCCTATTGTAGTAGTTTTTGGATAAATACTTTCCCCTTTTAATGAATACCATTTGATAAAGGTTTGAAAATTTGATTGCAGGTGAAATTTATAAGCTAATTTATGATTTTTCCGAATTCTATTAGTGTAGGCTTTGCCTTTTTTATTTGGGTTACTAAGATAGTTGATTTAAAACATGGGCGAAAGTAATTGAAAACCATGTAAAAGTAATTGAATTTGTAAGCATGCATTGTAAGCTAATTAAATTGTTTTTTGAGTTTGGTGAAGTGCCTTAACACGAAGCTTCTTCTTTCTTTATTTTTTTTTTCAATATTTTTCTGATGCCTGAAGTTGGTGCATTTAGTTCGCTGGTCCTGGGGACATTATTTGTACTTATAAATTATGGAAGAAACATATTTTCTGTTGTTTATTGGCTTAGAAAAGGCCGGTTATATATGGTTTTCTATATGTTATGTTATGTTATGTTATGTTATTGTTGTTCAATTGAGTTGAATCTTACTAAAATGTAGTGTTTTAAAGAATTCAGATATTGTTTTTGCCGTGTTTATTTTTTCTAGATTTATATTTTTTGGACATAGTTGTGTATGTTGGCTTTTTCGTTTGGTATTCAGCATGTCTAAATTCTAATGTTATGCTTTGTGTAGATCGGGGGCATGGGTGGGTAGTTTTTTGGTGTTTTGAGTTTTGTGTTGGAACACATTTTGTCATTGTTCACAGTAGTATTTATTGTATGTAATTTACCTCCTATTTTTACATCATTTACACTTTTTATGAGCTGTTTGATTAAATGGGTAAAGCAAGTGCCTCAACTATCTTCAATTTATACTGTCAAATAAACTTTTTGTTTTATAAGCTGAGATTGATAGACTTATTCGTGCTTACATTTTCATGGATATGTATGATACTAATTCATAAATGGGTAACAGGGATACAGTTCCATTTAAGGAATAGATAGCTGGGCGCGTTGGACTTTGGTTTAAAATATGTACTTTTTTTTTTTTTTGCACCTCTGGGAATCAAAGTGGCAACCTCTACCTTAAGATAAAACTATATTTGGAAACTGGAACATATAGAAGAATTTAAAAATAAAAGTTTAGAAACCGGAGCAGAAATTTAAAAACTAGAACACAAAGAAGTGTTTTTTGGAAGTGAATTATTGATGTATTTGTGTATGAAACATGCATAAATTTCAGCATATTTTTAACCTATACCTGGAACCTATAACAAAGAAATTGTCTAAGGGTTCTTTTATACTTTTAATAAACTTGAGATTTTTTTTCCGTTTTTTCCTTTAAGGCCTACTTTAGTTTTGATTTTTTCCCCTAAAGTTTAAAATTTATTTTCCATTTAATTATACGAGAAAAATAATTATATGCCATTTAGGTTGATAATTGTTATAAACACAACATAACCAGTTAACCACGTTAGCGTTCTCTTAGTAGAAAAATTATATCTTCAAAAAAACTCTAGATAATCATGACCCTTGTCCAGAATTTGTTTCTCCTTTAATAGCCACTTATAACATATTACTGGACATATTTCTAAGCAACATTTGATCTGGTCATACATTTCTCATAAATAACTATTGTCTTCTGAAGAACTAAAGCTTCGACTTTGTGATGACATGTTTATTTTTCACGAAGTTAGATGTCTGTTACTTAGGCTTAACGGTGGACAACCTCTCAAGCAGGTTGAAGTTCCACAGCTTGCCATCTCGCGCTCTGAAAAGCTTGATTTTGACTTGCAGGTAGTGTATATGTTGGACTTGATGTTAAAATGCTTATTGATATTTTTGGCAAATCACCTTTTATTCCTAAGCCAGTTGTTTGTTTCATATTGGTTAACTATGATTTCACGTTACCAATTCTTGGCAGATCGTGTTGTTCATCTCAGTGAAGATATTGATCTAATGGACATTTAGGAGTGAGCAAAGTTCCATATATTGTATGCATATGTGAAATATTTACATATAAGGTTTGGGAATTGAAGAAGCTTTCCTAGTTTTATTTTTCTTTATTACTCTGTGGATTCTAGAAGACTACCCGAGTCCCTCATGCAATCATTTTTATGACATCCTAATGATAATATTGATAAAGGCGTTTTCTGTATCTTAGGCTTTCAGCTTCTAAGCTGTGAAAGAGATATTACGACCACTATGAATCATGTGTGTTGATATTATACAAAATTCAGTTCCCTTTCCAATTTCTGCATCCTTTGCAGACCAGAAAAAACCCGTATGGAAAAGGTTAAATCAATGACTGAAGCAACTGGCACGTCTAGTGTCAACATTCTTTGCTTTGTACGTATTTCATTCCAAATTAAATAAAATAAATCAAAAATTTGAAAATTGCAACATCATTTTTTTCAAATCACATTGTCATGACATTACCCTAACAAAGAATACAAAATTGAAACAATAACGAATGAATAAATTCAAGATGGAGGAAAGAAGCAGTTGAGGTTGAATGGAAGGGTGTAAAACTCCTCGTCATGACTATCTCCTTTAAACGTTCCAAGGCGGATCCACCAAGGCGTGCCTCCATCTAATGTTGTGTCCTTCTATTCCAAAGTGTTATCTAGAAACAATGCAACAATAAATGCAATAGTGGCATAAGAAGAGAAGATGGTGTTTATCAAGTCATTGAACCATCCAGCCTTAGTGTGTGCAAGACCATGATGTGCACTTGCAGTATAAATCATAAAGTATTGAGGTATTGAGAGGCCAAGAAAGATGGATACTCCTACGATGAAGGGATTAAGCATGGAGTTCATGTTGGTGAACTGCAAGAATGATAAACCTACTGCAGCAACTAGTCCGAATAGAACACAGTATACAACTGCAAATATTGGAAATGGTATAGAAGCAAATAGCGCACCAAATTTTCCTAACATGGAGAAAAATATCATGATACCTACTGATATTTGTACAACTCTTCTACTCCCAATTCTAGTGATCCGAGAATCCCAATATTCTCTATTAAGACAGTAGATCTAGTGCTTGTGCAAAATAAACCATCCAAAAAAAAGAATACCAATTCCCGACCATCTAATACCGCGACTATGGACATGAGCCGGAGGTGGTATTGCGCTTGCCAACCTTGCCGCAACTTTGTATGATGTTGTTGACTCAATCAGTGATACAATAACAGCAGTCATCATTCTAAATGCATGACTAACATTAAACGCGGGTGCACCCCATTGTAACGGATACGGGATTCTGATCAAAGGAGCAAAGGAGATGAGACCGGATTAGTCGGTTCGACAATGAAACTGAGTCAGATCAGGTCTGCGGTTGTAGGCTCCGCTAAAAGTTAGAATGTGGGCGTAAGCCCATATTACATCAATGGACAAGAGTAGGGCTTATCTCTCTAGTATTGGCACTTGGATTACAGTTATATGTTTCAGATACTGAGAAGCTACAATGAGTAGAATAAGCAAGGGAACACCAATTTCTACGCATCACCCAACTACAGGAAATCCTCGGTTAAATAGACCAAATCTGACTAGTGCGACTACATGGACCATATTCAACGGGGTAAAAAACCAAGAACATATACCCTGTAACTGGATATACCCCGGATAATCTGAATACTTGATGAAACTATAAGTGCTCCTTGTATAGCTTTGATCATTTGAAGAAATCTCTCGTGCGGGTCTTGTAAACTTATTATGGAAGAGTCTCGTGTTATGGTCAATACTGCAACAAGGAAGGCATAAGAACCTCCAATTATTGTAGGTAGGCGAGTCCTAAAAAGAGTTTGCAATAATGTATTGATTCCACATACAAACAATAATTTTTGGATCAGTCTCGCTTTATCATCATAAGTTCCATCAATGCTTGAATCAAAATTGTGGGAATCATCACAGCTGTTCCCAAACATGGTATGTAATGCTGAAAATCTAGAGCAATTGTTTCCCCCAAGGTGGATTAGAATTAATACAATACTCAAAACCTTGAAGCTGATCCACATGGGGATGACTGAATTGAAGTGGATGGAATTAGCTTCGCGTTAGAGAAGACGGTTCGCAAATCGGAGTTCGTAAGAGAAAGTTTTAAAAGAATATGTGCATGGTTCAGCAGGATTCCCTGACAGACGTTTGTCGCAGGCATGACAAACATCTGAGGGTACAGGGTGGAGTTTCCTAAGAGCCGCGACAAACGACTGTCATTGTGGCCAAACTTCTGAGCTGAAACAGGAGCTACAACAGACGTTTGAGGGAAATTGGACAAACATCTGTGAGTGCAAGAAAAGTTTTCCCGAGGCTCTGGACAGATGTCTATCACTTCAGGACAGGTGCCTATAGCGGTATTTCAGCTATTTTGGGCTGAAGATCTTACAGGATGATTTGTGAAGGATTCAGAAGCAATTTGGGAAATTGCTATATATTATTCTCTCCCTATATAAGCTGATCTAAGATCCAAAATTACAAGGACCAGAAAACGGATTAAGATCTAGGTTCATCCTAATTAGGGTTTTGGCAACCCTAATCTTCTTCAATTCCTATCTCCACAAAATCTTCTGGTGAATTTGATCATTATAATCAATTTCTTGTACTCTTCTATTGATATTAATAAAAGTTTCTCTCTCAAAGTGGACATACACTAACAAGACGTCGGTGGAACCACTATAAATCCCTGTGTAATTTATTTATCATTATTGCTCTATTATTTCTCGTTTTTGGTGATTATGATTAGCTTGTGAATTGGTTGAGATTGTTTTGAGATATTAATTGGTTGTTTTTGCACGTTTACCATGATCTCGTCATTCCTTAAGCCGGGGTTTTTGATTTGAGCGGCTTGAGACGAAATTTCTCCACAACATTTTGTATCAAAGCTTTGGTGTTGGTAGATAGTTGTAGAAATGTCATAATCAAATTCAAATAGCGCCTCAATAGTTGGTCTAAGTGGTGTAGCTCCTTATACGAGATTCTCTAATGGCAAAATGCAACGGTATTGTTATGTTCTTTGCCTGACCTTTATACGAGATTCTCTAATAGTCTGATCTATGGCTGGGATACATTGACTCTTAATGATATCAAGATGGGTCTTCTCAGTGAGGAGTAGCGAGATCAGGTGAAATAACTGAGTGATGGAAGTAGTGGTGCATGAAATGGTTTATTTATGGAGTAGGAGAAATCTGAGAAGAGGGGAAACCGAGGGAGTTCTAAGTCTAGAAAGCCCGGTTGGAGAGGAAAATCGAAGGAAAGAAATGACAAGTGCTTTATATGTAAGAAACCTGGTCACTGGAAGAATGATTGTCCAAACAAGGGGAAGAAGGATTTAGCATCTTCATCAGTTGAGGTAGAGAGAGATGTTGGTGAGAGAGACGCGGATTTTTTATTGGCTGTAGCATCAGATGTTTTGGGCAGCGAATGGATGCTTGATTTAAGGGATTCATATCACATGATGCCTAATAGGAATTGTTTTTCTTCTTATGTTGATCGAGAAGGAAATTCAATTATATTGTTATGGTAAATGGTGTAGTTTGCAAGTCGAAGGGCATTAGATCCATGCAAATTTGAATGTTTGATTGAGTGGTTCGTGCTCTCACTAATGTGCGCTATGTTCCAGGACTATGAAAGTCACTTTTCTCTTTGGGACACTAGATTCTTTAGGATGCAAGATCACTATTGAGAGTGATAACTTGAGGGTTTCAAAGGGTGTGCTTGTGGTTATGAAGGGTGCTAGAACTCATGGAATTTATTTGCTTCAAGGAGTGACTGCGTATGCCAAAACTTGTGTTGGTGTTTATAGTTCACGTGGCTTAGATTCGACACAGTTGTAGCATTTGAGATTGGGTCATGTCTCAGAGAAGAGTTTGGATGTTCTTAGTAGAAGGGAGATAACTGATGGAGAGAGTTTCAATGAGTTGGATTTTTGCGAGGAATGTGTCATGAGGAAGCAATATAGAGTATCATTGAACAAAAACATGATTCAAGAGGGATCCTTGAGTATGCGCACATGGATGTTTAGGGACCAACACCTGTAGCTTCTTTGTGAGGAGCAAGATATTATTTTTCTTTCAATGCTGATTTTTCTTGGAAGGTTTGGGTGTATATAGTAAAGGCTAAGTCGGAGGCATTCGTAAGGTTCAAAGAATGGAAGACTCTTATTGAGACTGAGAGTGGAAAGACTTTGAAGGTTCTTAGGTTCGACAATGGCGGTGAGTATGTTTCCGGGGATTTTCTGAAATTTTGCAAGGATCATGGTATTCGTAGGCATTTTACTACAAATTGGGATCCACAATCTAATGGAGTAGCAGAAAGAATGAATCGAACTCTACTTGAGAAAGCTCGATGCTTGAAATTGACATCGTGTTTGTCTAAGGGATTTTAGGCTGAAGCTTTGTCAACCGCGGTGCATATTATTAATCAAATTTCGTGCTCGGCTATTGATAAAATAATTCCGGAGGAAGTATGGAAGGTAAAGAGCATTAACTTAAGTTATCTTCGTGTATTTGGCAGTGCAGTTTATGTGCATGATCCGGGAAGTGATAAGCTTGCGCCTAGAGCTTTCAAGGGGATTTTTCTTGGCTATATGGACAGTGTTAAAGGATATCAGATTTGGATTTCGGAAATGAAGAAGGCTGTGGTATTTCGTCATGTTACTTTTTATGAGTCGGCTATGCTCAAGGTGAATGAAGACTCATTAGATGTTTCGGATTTGGTTCATGGTGAATCAAAGATGGAGGAAGTTATTCCCACTTTCAGGCCTAGAGAGAGTAGAGTTGTTGGAGGTGCTTGCAAGGTGATGTGGTTGATGTTACGTCACATAGTCCACATGGTTCCTCTAGTAGTGTTGTTGATGTACATGAGCTTAGAGAAGATTCAGTTCAAGGTGGAGCTAAAGGAAGACCGGGTGATGGTATTGCTACTAGAGTTGGTCGTCGTGCTATAAGGCCACCCGAAAGATATGGTGATTGGAACTACCTTAGCTTTTGTTAAAATTTGGACTATGCTCTTCATGTAATCCAAGATGAGATGATGGACCTTGATGACATCATGATTTCGAGTTATAGCTCGAGGTGGATTTGTGCAATGGAGGAAGAGATGCAATCGTTGATGAAGAACCAGACGTGGGAGTTGTTTCCACTTCCTCAAGGAAACCGTGCTATTGGGTGCAAATGGATATACAAGGTGAAGGACGATGGAAGATACAAATCTAAGCTAGTGGATGAGGGGTTTGCATAGAGGAAGGGAAAGGAGTATGATGAGATCTGCGGTTGTGAGACATACTTCAATCCGGATATTACTTGCCATAGTTGTTATTCACGACTTGGAATTGGAGCAACTTGATATGAAAACCGCCTTCTTGCATGTTGACTTGGATGAAGACATTTATATGGAGAAACTGGAAGGTTTTGTTGTAAATGTAAGTCAACATTGGTTTGCAAGTTGAAGAAATCACTATACGGTTTGAAGCAATCACCTAGGCAATGATACAAGTGATTTGAGCATTTCATGCTTGAAAGTGGCTTCCACCGAAGCATGAAAATACTCATGTATATTTCAAGAGGTTAGGAAATGATTGTTGGGTGTGTTTACTCTTGTATGTGGACGATATGCTCATTTCTTCCAAGGACAAGGAAGAAATCAACAAGTTGAAATTGAGATTAAAAACGGAATTCAAAATGAAAGACCTTGGAGAAGCAAAGAAGCTTTTAGCATTACACCATATATGCTGATTAGGCTGTGTTTTTAGCCATATCTAAAGCTGTTGGGCACGGTAAATAGCCGTATCAAAAAGTGGCGTGTTAAGTTATTACATACGGCTTTAACCCGTATCTCAATGGATTAACAAACGGCTATTAGCTGTATCTAAAGTGTATGTAGATATGGCTAAAAACCGTATCTTATACACACACTCACACTCTCACACACACACACACACACACACACACACACACACACACACACACACATATATATAAAAGCAGAAGCTGCAGCACATATTATTTGTAACACAAAGCATATATAACACATGATACAGTAGTTCACAATTGTAACAGTAAACGAAGCATTTGTATGAAATATTTCATTACATTACAATATATAATGATACATGCTATTTGATTACATTACAATAAATAAGTACACATTGTTTCATTACACTAAAGAAGATACATAATGTTACATTACAATAAGCTATGATAAATACCCGAATCGGCGTCGTAAGCTTGTTGAATCAATGCTTCCTTCAAGATGAACATCCACCAAAACATTGCATTCTATCCAAGACATGAAGGAACCCTTCAGGAAGATCAACACACTATTTTATCCAAGGCCTGGTAATAAGTTTGCTTGGATAGCATATAGCATGTACACTACAAAGACCTGTAAAAAAGTGCAAACCGCATAGTTTAGGATATGATATATGTCCACATTATTATTTTCATTAGTAGTTGTACAACATTTTTACTTGTTCAGTCGAGACTGAGTCTCGATTAAAGACAGTTGTTATAGCCTAATTAAACAGCAATATAAAGGATATGTCTACATTATTATAATTCTCATTATTGTCACTTGCCTGCAATGTAGATATAAGATTGCATTAGCAAGTTCAACGAGTGGTCGCCCTTAACCAGCCCTATTCGCCCTTAACCAGCCCTATTCAGAGCTTCAAACATGGACTCATACTCTAGTTTTGACCTGATCTAAAATCGCTTCTGGTTATGACTTTGAGGCTAAAAGAATTAATGAATTCCGACTTGATATGAAAGAGTTATGGACACTCAAACATGGACTCAGGCCATGTTTGCAGCAACAAAACGTGCACTTGTAAAATCTTGTGGCTGAACTGATCTCGCCGCAAAGGTTATAGATATCAAACAAAGTATTTTTGCACATAAATTTTCATGTATCTATACCATAACACATAAATTTTCATAGAAAAAGCGAGATATTACCTGAAGTTCAGATCAACAAACTCACATCCATGCTTATTAGCTTCATCCAAATGACGAAGGCAGCATGCTGCACACACATGTTATATTAATAGTCAGCTTCTATTTTTGCACGTAAGTTGACTAATGAAAATGATTTGTTACATGAGCACAAAGCAACTTGGTTCAATGCAGCAAGTCATAAATGGAAAAGCAGTTTTACGCCTTTACTCACACGCATTGTGAGACACATGACACACCAAACAAATTGACTAAATCTCAACCTATAAATGCCATTCTATTTTCATTCATGCATCCATCACCGGCTTTTCTACTCAATCACACAAATTTCCCAATATTAATTACCAGATACATGCAGCTCGGTCAACATAACTAGTATGCTTTAGTTCTCAAATCAAATCATACACATGCACTTCAGATCAGTTATAAGGATCAGTGTACATGGTGCAATAATACACACAAATGAGCAGGGCAACACAATCAAAAGTGTTTGAATTCAAGGTAGAAAAATACAGCACAAGTAAATGATAACAACTACACTGCCGCACTATAATACTGGGGATAATACCCAATTTAAACACAACAGCAGCATATTAAACCTAATTTAAACCCAATTCGAATTCAATTTAAACCCAAATTAAACCCAATTCATATTTAAATTTAACGGTGATCTAGTACTCACCTCCAGAGGCGACGAGAAGGATGGACAGCAGTGGACTGAGGCTTCACCGGTCAGCTGAAGGCATCACGAGATGATGATAACTCATGGACTGCGGTGGATCGATTATTGACAAAGGAAGTCGGTCGAGTACCAAAACTCTAATTTGGGTATTCGGTGGTCTCCATCGCAAAATAAAAAGAGGGATTATTCGGCCGAAAGCTTTGATAAGGCAAAACTCGATCGTGCCTATGTACAGGTACGGGAGGGGGGGATTTGATATGAATTTCATATGGTCCAAAGCCGCATCAAATGAACTAATCCTAGATTTCGTTGGTGGACGGTCATATTAATGGTGTTTGGGGTGGGGCGGATCGCAAAACTTAGTTTGATACAGATTTGAGCACTGCCAAATTTGATACAGCTTATAGCCTAATTTTACGACCGCATCCTGGTGTGCCAAATTGGCTGATATGGTGTAGTGTAGGCATGGAGACTAAAAGGGATCGAAAGTGTTTTGCATTGAAATTGACTCAAAAGGGATATATTAGAAAAGTGCTTTGCCTTTTTAGTATGGAGGATGAAAAGGCGTCAAATACACCTTTACCTTTGCATGTAAAGCTTTCGAGTAAGGGATCACCTATTGTGGAGAAAGACAAGACTTATATGGCAAATGTCACATATGCTAGTGCAGTTGGTAGCTTAATGTATGACATGGTGTGTACAAGAACGATATTGCAAATGCCGTCGGGATGGTTAGTCAGTTTATGGCTAATCCGGAGAAATCGCATTGGGAAGCAGTGAAGCATATCTTTAGATACTTGAAAGGTACAACATATCATGGTCTTGTTTTTAAGGCTAGTGAGGAGAAGAATTTCATGTTGGTTGGTTACTGTGATTCGGACTACGCTGTTGATAAGGATCGAAGAAAATAAACTTTCGAATATGTCTTCACTTTTGGTGGTACAGCCATAAGTTGGAGATCGAGATTGCAAGCCATAGTTGCTTTATCCACTATGGAGGCGGAGTTGATAGCTATGCTTAAGGCAACAAAGGAAGCACTCTATTTGAAGTGATTATTGTGTGACTTGGGTTTTGAACATGACAGTGTTGATGTTAAATGTGATAGCCAAAGTGCTATCCATTTGGCGGGGAATTTGGCATTTAGCTCACGAACTAAGTGTTGTATACAACAATTCTATGATTTTTGTTTGATGATAACAAACATATATATTATTATAATTGTGTTTGCTTTTGTACTATTCTAATACATCAAAAAAAGAATTAAATATTTATATTTAAATAGAATACTATTATTCAACAGTTTAAATATTCAAATAGTATTTTATTTCAACATTTCAATAATACAAATTTATAACTCCACTTGTTGTACATCTCACTGTAATACAATACATTCCATTTCATATTCAATTTCATATACACATTTGTTCCTTTCTACAACTCTCAGTTCACTCTATTACACTTCACTCAATTGTACAAACTCATATACATTTACATTCAAATTCTCTCTCCTCACTGACACATCACTTGTCCTCTGTCAGCTTCACAGTCAGTTTAGTCACCTTCTTAATTGTCATAGAAACACACATAGTAAACTGGAACAAAAATATTTTTAGATTCTAGCAGATATAATTTTATTTTTAAAATTTATTTACCTCAGAATTTTGGTATGTTTCTCATTATATTTCATGACTTGATCTGTTTTGCATATTTCCTCCATTTGTGTCCAAAACTGCTTGTGATGTCCATAGTGTTTCACTGTAAGTACCACAAGGTAGACAGTGTCTCTAGTGCTCACATATATATTGCTTGTACACGTACATGTATACACATGTGTATGTATGTACTCATATTTTTTTATGCACGGACAACACGATCAAATATCAGTAAGTGGGCATGAACCATGAAATTCAGTGCACGCACACACATATACACATACATACACATATGCGCATATATATATATATATATATATATATATATATATATATATACAGGGCACCAACATCAGTGACACTCGAACACATGTCAAACTCAATTCAGAGGTGAATACACAGTGGCAAGTAATAAAGTGTACAAGCATGCATACATGATTCATGCAAAAGACAACATGACTTTCAAGAGAAAGCTCTGAAATAATGATTCAAATGTCAAACCAGTTTGAAACCAAGAACCAAGTGACACATAAGGTCAATACAACATGGTTCGGGTAGAGACAAGTCCACACAAGCAATGACACCAGTTTCAAGAATTCAACAAGGCACACCATGCAAATATAATATACATATATACACACATGTGTATATATATGTATACATATATTTGTGTAGTTAAAGCACTTAGTAGTTCTATAGGGGCGGAGGTGCAAAAAGGTGTAGTTGGGATAAAACGGGGAAATAACAGGGTTATAGCAGAGACACAAAAAAGTTCATTAGATGTTAAATAAAATATTTGAAAATTAAATGATTATCTTTGTCACATTATATGTGTAGAAGAAGCTAATCTTAATCAATCTTATATAATAAATTCATGAAATACAATAGTTATGCGAGATAAATTCAATGAGTTTTATTGATTATTACCATGTATTAGGCACTTATGCCTTAAATTTAGCCATTTACGCTAACTTTACTGATTTTTTTAACAGGCAATAGTCAAATCAAGCTCTGGACGTTAATATTGCTAAAACGAGCGCTAAAAAGCCTTGATTTAGCAGATGTAGCGGAAAATAGCGGGGCTAGAAGCGGATCCACTGTTCATCAGTGCTAAATTGGAATAACGCAGCGACTGAATAACACTATAGGCTATATCGGGGATATTGTGGGGCTTTAGCAAGGCTTTAACTGCGTATATATCCAGTGCCGAATGAAGCAACATATATGGAACAATACATGTCAGCATATCCAAGCTAGTATGGAAGGTTCAAGGAATCATGCAAGTATGATGTAATATGAAGTATACATAGTATGCATATACATGACAATGGTTGAAGCACAAGACCAAGTTTTCATGTGGTCAAGCACAACAATACATGCATGCAACGACAATTGTAAATGGGTGCAACTCATCAAAACAAGTCAAAGCACAATTGCATGTGCACATGGAAGAAGGGGTCGAGAACACGAAGGACAACGCTCAAATGCAAGAATACCAAATGCAAGAAAAACAGTTCAAGTATAACAATGGTTCAGGTACAAGACATCAAAAAAGGCAAGTATTCACAATGCAAAGAAATCAAATGGTTCAGGCCAGAAAGCAGCTTTGAATGTGGTGCTACTCAAGTGTAATTCCAAAATAAATATAATACACATGTTCAAAGAACAAGATCTGCAGTTCTATGTATGGTGTATTAGTATAAATAATACGTGCAGAAGACATAACATGTTCGACTCAGCTAGCAAGAACCAAATATACAACAAGCCAAAACTAGCATGAAGAGCAAACAAACAAAGGGCGTATATATATATATATATATCTGATAGAGTATATATATACATATTTATATATGGAAGCAAAGAGTGAATGAAACCACTGGCCAGCATATATGTACAGCAACAACTAATTTAAGCTGTAACAAGATTACAGAAAAATGTTTGGACAATTATCCATTTGAAATCTTTCCAGGAATTCACAGAGCAACAAAATATGTTTCCAAAAATCAAATGCAATTTTAGATAGAAAGAAAATCATATGATTGTTTCCGTAAATTAGAAACATTTTTAGGTAGAAAAACAATTTGTTTGTTTCCTGGAAAATAACAATTGTTTACAGCATGCACAGGATTTCTAATGTTTCCAGAAATGAGATCAATCTATCAAGAAACAATTTTTGGCAAGTTATTTTAAACATTCCCAATTTGAATTGTGTGGAAATCGACAAACAAATTTTCGGGAAATGTTCTTTCAAACCAAGAGAAGATTACATCAGTGTATTTGGCAAGAATACAACAGAGAAGTCGAAAATAGTATATTTAACAATTTCCAGAAAAGCATATGAATGAGTCACGACATCATTTTTGGGTAAGAAATTTTTTCTTATTTTGTTTCCAGAAAATCACCAAGGGATTCAAGGAAATAAATTAAGCCAACAATCTCAGGTGAATTTGTTTTATGGCAAGAAAACATTTTGACTGTTCCTGAATTCATCAATTCAAACATTCATGAAATCAAGCAAGGGACTCACAGCCAAATGTAAATAGAGAATCAATCACGCAACAGCTCAATTCCGTGGAAAAGTTTTTTTTTTAAAACAAGGCAACAAATTCATGCAGCAATCAAGACAAGCCATTTCAGCGAAATCAGAGTTTCCCAAAGGTTTTTCTATACCTTATTTAACACCAATTCATCATCGGCAAACATTATCGAAAAACCAAGAATCGAAAACAACAAGCCATAATTTTGATAGCTCAAAGAAATCAAATCAGAGAACTTTGTTTTTCGATAGCAAGCATCCCAATTCAATCGACCAAGAACAATCATTCTCAAAGAACATTAGAGCGAATTTCCAGAAGACAAGTTTGAATCGCGTCGTGATTTGGGGCGAAGGGAAAACCCTATTCTTTTATTTTCGGCCTACATTGAAGAAAAAAGAGAAGCAAATGTTTTTAAAAACAAATGGGCCGACCATAGTTTTTATTTAAAGGGGTTTTCAACTTTATTCTTATTGTATTGTTTTATTTACTTTTGTAAATCGTCATTAGTTTTCTAGTGTCTGTAAAACTAGGGTTACTAGTCATAGGGTTTATAACTGGGGTTTAAGAATTACGGGTTTTTAATTTGGGAAAAATCTGATCTTGGGGATAAAGACCAGTCTAGGGTTTTAAGCGTAGGATTAGAGCAGGAGCAGGGTTTGCGAGTTTACTGGGTTTTGTAAGCAGGATCTGTTTTAATACCTACTAGAAATCTTGGGAATGCAGCAGTAGGCAGGGTTTGCCGAAGCTGCATAAAATCTATGTTATTTTATTTCTTCTTTATTTTCTCTACAGAAATTTGTGCTGTGATAATTTTTAATATCTCATTAAAATCCAATAAACCCTATTCACTCCCCTTTAGGGTTAATCTAGATCCAACACTAAGCATATTGAAGTGAGTGAGTCGTTTCTAGTAGTCATGAAGGAAGACAAGCAATTATGCCTTCGGAAAGTGCACACAAAGGATAATGCGGCAGATATGTTCTCTAAGGAATTACCAATTGGGAAGTTTGAGAATTTCTCGAACTTAATTCGCTTCGAGAGGTGTTAGGTGCCACGGGGTGGCACGGTTAAGAGAAAAACTTGAATGTGGAGGAGTATCAGTGAGAGATTAAAGTTCTAGTTTCTTGTTATGACTATATTTTGGTGAGACAAGTCTTGGAGTAGGGTGTTTTCAACATTTCATTGGCAGGTGGGGGGTTTGCCTGAACTCGTTGGTGGAGTGCAATGGGCGTGGCTATGCCGGAGATCATTAGGGAAACATTCAAGCTTGCTTGGCTGAAGGTAGCGGATAGTTTGGTACCATCAGTGTTGGTGTTGGACATAATATCAAGTTGGAGTGTTACTATATGGTAGAATGGAAGTGGGTAGATTCTTGGAGAAGATGGTTCGCAAATCGGAGTTCGTATGTGAAAGTTGCAGAAGAATATGTGCATGGTTTCAACAGGATTCCCCGACATACGTCTGTAGCAGGCATGGCAGACGCCTGAAGGTATATGGTGGAGTTTCCCGAGAGCTACAACAAACATCTATCATTCTGGACAGACGTTTGAGCTGAAGCAGGAGGTACGACAGACGTCTGATGGAAATTGGGCAGATGTATGTGGGTGCAGGAAAAGTTTTTCCGAGGCTTTGGACAGAAGTCTGTCACTTCAGGACAAAAGTCTAAGGTGATACTTCGGCTATTTCAGGCTGAAGATCTTACATGCTTACTTGTTAAGGATCAATGGGCAATTTCGGAAATTGCTATATATTATTTCTCCATATGTAAGCTATTATAAGATCCAAAACTAAGAGGAGCAGAAAAGAGATTAAGATCTAGGTTTATTCATTAGGGTTTTGGCAACCCTAATCTTCTTCAATTCTTATCTCCACAAAATCAATTTTTTTCTGGTGAATTTGATTATTGTAATCAATCTCTTGTACTCTTCTATTGATATTAATAAAAATTTCTCTTTGAAAGTGTATGTACACTGACAAGACATCGGTGGAACCACTATAAATCCCTATGTGATTTATTTATTGTTATTGCTATAATATTTCTCTTGTTTGGTGATTGTGATTGGCTTGTGAATTGGTTTAGATTTTTTTGAGATTTTGATTGGTTGTTTTTGCATGTTTACCCCGATCTCATCTTAAACTGAGTTGGGGGTTTTAATTTGAGCGGTCTTGAGTCGAAATTTCTCCACAACATGAACTTTGTAGAATCAACCTTAGTACCTTCCTTGTCAGTTGCAATTCTTGTCCCTAGAACTATTGGATTACCTACTGGCTTGTTGTTCTCCATGTCAAATCTTCCTAGAATTTCCTGTGACGGCCCATGAGAATTTCGAGCCCGAAAATCGATGTAAAAACATCATGTTTACCACATGCATCGAAAACACAGGAAAGTTATTAAAAAGAAGATAAGAAAGAAAGATATATGTAAGAACCCGTAACTTCCCCATGACGGAAAGCACGGATTGCCTTGAGGACAAGACCAATCAGAACACAAACAGAAGAATATTTCATTGTTTATTACAACAATTCCATCGGAATACAAGAATATACAGAGTATGAATAAATATTACACATTTGATAAATATCAGAGATTTAAATTACATTTGAATACATAGCAGCGGAAAAATAGTACAAAACATAACTGAAAGAAATACGCGGATACAGAGCTTTCCGAATATCATTTCAGCTATAAACCAGGATCCTGTGAATATTAATCTGCAAAACCAAAACTACTAATTGCCCGTGTAGAAAATAAGGGCACCCAGAGTTTAGGTTAAAACAATAAACTCCAGGTCAGTCATGTGACTGGTGTGAGAACTAAAACAGTTATTAATATTTATTTTTAAAGTTAGGTAAATCAAGGGACCACGCCGTATAACACGGAACGGGTTTCCTACCAAGAATACTAGTGCATAAAACAAACAACGCAATGCTAAATAAAGAAAAATGAAGCTATTATAAGACCCAGGTCCCATCACACAATGCAACGCAAGCCGGAGGATAGCGTTTTACCTTATAATAGCCAAAGAATTCTTGATACGTTTTAAAACAGATTATTTTGATATTACTATAAATGTATAGTGTCAAAACAATTTCAATCATAAGTATCAATCATAGGCGGCATAGCTACCATCTACTATGTCGCCATACTAGATTCTACAAATAAAACCGAATTATCACGTATTGGAAATTGGATTCCATCATGAGCCGAGGCAAGGGGCAAGCTCCTCTTCGTTCGAGACACTCTAGCAAATATCTCAGGACCACACACAGTGATCCTTGGATCTTCAGGGCCGGTCCTCTCTTACTTTTGAGGATTGGCAATTCTTGAACACATGTTTCTCGGTCCTATAGGACCTATATAATGGTCTGTACGTCGGCTTACATAGTGCCAGTTATCGACCATATATTCGAGGCACCTCGCATCCAACAACCACACAGGTAAAAAGTATATAAATGTCAGGGCTAGTAGGTCACTGAAATCACCCATAGCTAGAAAGAAACGTCGTGCTCTCCCTGTAGTCACTATCCCATTTTTGACATATACCGAGGTGTGAGGCTCGCGAATTAATGCCATACATAAAGCTGCGCCACATAGGCCGAGCTTTGATCATCTACCACAAGGCTTTTCTTTTCAACAAAAGCCTTGATCATTTGCCACTTAGTTATGCCACACAGGCAATTCACTCCATGCGATTGATGTCCATCGATATACAACCTCTGAGCTCGTACGTCTCAGAGAAGGGTGTTAGGAAAGAGATTAAATTCTCCGCCGCCAAACAGATGTATATTTAATAGAGATCAATCAACACAGAATAAAATCCAATGTCAGACACATAGTCCATTTACAAGTTCGTTCTGGGTCTGAACGAAACCGGAGGCACTTTCCTCGCATATCCATCGATCTCCAAGTACGTCTGGACGATCACCAACTAATTCCCACCTCTTGGGTGTACAGCCCAATCATGATCATCAATAATCATCCAAACGATGTGAAGACTTCCGGCCTTCAACCACCGTCTTCATCTTCGACTTATCGTCGAATCGGTTATTCAGAATGGGTATAAACCCGGCCTTTCCGAATAACCCGCGTATATAATAAACAAATGTTACACAAACCCAACATACGCCCCATTCCAACTCAGAATATTCTTTTATTCAAATATTCACATTCTTAGGGAAAGGTTCCCATTAATTTTATAAAAGATAAATTCTTCTAAATTTATTCTTTAATCTTCCTTTGGATATCATTTTCAAACCATGTTAAGGTTTTCCAAACTAGTCGGGATTAGCGAACCACACCAAAGTAATCATTTATTTTATTTTCCAATCCCAACCTATTCATCCCACGAAGCAAAACTGGTAGTACTCCATACATAACACCACAGTGTTATCGGAAAATATTAATTGCCATTTCACGTTCAAATCTAATTAAAGATTTAACTATCGCTTTGGAGCAAAACTGGTGATACTCCATTCTCGATCACTTTAATCTAATTAAAGATTCATTAAAACTCCACTTAGTTTTAATCTTCCCAAAAACCAATATCCTTTCTTTAACTGGATTAAAGAACCAATGTCATCTAAAACATGGTTCACGATAAACCAAAAATCACATTTCATTGTTAATCGGGTTAAAGAACAGGTGTTATTCAAAACACTACTCAAAATAAACCCAAAAAATATCAATTTAAATTCAATTCCAATTAAATACCAAATTAACTGGACAATTTCACTAAATCTTAATTAAAAGATTTATTCTTTTCTAAACTGGGTCCAAGAACAGTGTTATTAAAGACACCATTCACGACGAACCCAAAATCCCATTTGATATTAAATACAAGGCTCTGAATAGAAAATATATCGGCTTATATTCAATATCAAATTCTGAAACCAACAAATATCGTATTGGAAATAACGATATAAATATATCTTTCAAATCTCCACAACCATATCTGTATAATCACGAAATCCAACATCGAAATATTCCAAAGATAATTTCGATTCAAATCCATTCCAATTCACGTATCAGAAATTCTGATTATTTTCAAAACCATTTCAAATCTAGTTCAAAACTAGTTCATTTCGATAAAAATATATTTTTATCCTTTCAAATGTGGAATTTTTTTCATGCCTGTTCTTTCCAATTCGTATATTATGATTTTACATGAATTATTAATATTTTTAATAATTTTATCAAGGCCCGTACGGTCGGTTTTCAATAACAGCCACCGAACTGCGCTTACAGCGACCTTTTCCCAATTTGATTTGGACATAATTCCAAATCCAACCATTAGATTTCAGATTTCTAATATTCATTGGAAAGTTCTCTTCGATACGAAGCAAATGGTTCCGGTTTCAGAGAATTCGACGGTCGGATCTCCCGCAACATCAATTCGAAGTCAATGGTCGATATTCGCGAACTGCCGCGGCGCGTGCTATTCAGGCCATTTAATATATGTAATATATATATTATATATTTTTGTTGATTTCAATTCAAAACTTTTTTTATAAATCGTTTTAAATTCGTTTTCAAAAAAATTTCAACTTCATATTCAATTTCAAATCAAAATTGAATATTTCATATCATTACTATAAAAATGATAATATTTTCAAAACGTTATATTTTGAAATCACTTCTTTTTCTATATTCATTACAAAAACGAATATAATTGATATAAATATCGTTCGCGTCAAAATGGCGCAAATCTAATCAGCACGACTTTATATATTTCAATAACTTCGTTATTCTATTCACAAATGAATATTTATTCTATTCAACACATGAATCTATATTTCGTTCAACACATGAATATTCTCAACACATAAGTATCGTCAAGACATGACTATTTTTGTTATTTAATATATTTTATAAAATTATGATAAAGATGTAAATTTTATTATTTAAAATATTTTACTCAACACATGAATATTTATCAACACATGAATATATATTTTATTCAACATATGAATATTTTCAACACATGAATATATATTTTATTCAACACATGAATATTTTCAACACATGACTATATATTTTATTCAACATATGAATATTCTTTATTTTTCCAATTGGAATGAGGCCCAATCAATTACCATATAATGTTAATTATATGGATTCCATACAACACATGCATATAATAGCAATGATAAATAATCAACCATCATCCAAAGTGCACCACAAAACTGCATAAGCATTAAATATAACTAATTAACGCTCATACAATCTGTCAATCAAACGATCGACATACAACTAAATAATTGGGATTCGTGTACGCCATATATCATCCCAACACCCGTGTGGGGTTTCAAATCAACAAACACTGAATATTATTTGTGCAGTTGAGCGACGTGTAAAATTTATCGTCCCAATCAATATCCTTCAAATAGGTGTACATAAACAAACCGTCCGGTTTGTAAATGAATATTTATTTATTCACATTCATGTTAAAATTATATATTTTTAACGATGATTAATTTATTTCAACACATGAATATTTTTTTCATTCTACTTCACATAATCAATTTTCACAACAACGTACAATCAAACATACAAGCCATCCATGGTCTGTGGATGACCGGTGTCGGGTGCTGCTAAGCACCGTCTGCATCCTAGTATAAATTTTAACTAGAAAACAAGATTTAAAGTGAGAAGTTCTCACCGACTAGCTAAACCAATACACCGCGACTCTTCATATGTAGAAATATTCTCGTGCTCGCATTTTGTCAATTTCATTGTCCGTAGCCACTAGATATATAAAAATCACATTTTTATATTGTTGCTATGTATATAAAAATCACATTTTTATAATCACTCTATATGGATAAAAATCACATTTTTATACCGCTATTATATAGATAAAAATACTATTTTTATACCGCTACTATATAGATAAAAATTCTATTTTCATACCGCTACTATATAGATAAAAATTCTATTTTTATCTCCCTACTATATAGATAAAAATTCTATTTTTATCTCGCTAGTAATACAATAAAAATTATATTTGTATAACTCTACAAAAATAAAGTCATATTTTTATTCTTCCTATGATATAAAAATCATATTTTTATTCTCTACATCATATAAAGATTGAATTTTTATTTCGCTTCATATATAAAAAATCGTATTTTTACATAGCCAAAGATCGTATTTTTACCTCATTAAAAATCGAATCTTTCCACATAGAAAAATCATATCTTTACTCCTAGAAAAATCAAATCTTTACACATACAAAAATCCTATCTTTATTCAATGCGAATATACATTAAAAGCTGATTTAAACAATGTTTTTAAATTAAATTAAACTAATTATTTAAAATAAAATAAATAAAAACTTACAGCATCTCGGATGGAGGAGGGTTGGGGGGGTGGAGTCGCGGTCGGAGCTGCTGTCGCGGGGGGGGGGGGGGGGGTGGGCGACGGCTAGGCAGGGGTCGGAGGCGGTGGAACTTCGGCGTCAGGTTTCAGGGGTAGGCTTCACGTGGAAATAAGAGGAGGAAGAAGAAAGAAGAGGGAGATCAGAGGCGAGTGGAGGGGGCTGGGGCGCAGCTGCAGTGGCTGAAACACCCCACCTCCGTTAGGGTCACTCTCAAAGGGAATGCCCTAATTTTGGTGGAGGTTTATAAGTATAAGTCACAGATATACAAGACAGATATAAGAACACATATTTGTAAATAGCGGAAAATCAACAAAACTTTTATTTCATGAAAGCAAATACGTGCTACAACAACATCACCATAATTGTCTTACATCTTTTCCAAAAACATAACACTTTCATGAATCTGTCTTGATTACATTATTAAAGAAGCATAAATAAAACATAGGTAAACTGCAAAAGCCCCATAGAGTTTGTCCAAAGCCATAGTTCAAGACGAAAAGGACCAAGCAATACATTTCTCTTCTTCAAGCTGGATGTTAAGGCTGGTCAAGTTGTTGTGTTCCCTCCCTGTGGACCTGGGGGGGGGGGGAACGGAAGAAAAGAAAACGAAAGAAAAGTAGAGTCAGACATAAAGCCTGAGTAAGTCTAGGACTATTCTGTCTATGAATAAAGAACTGGGTATGATAAGTATAAACAAGAAGTGGGAAAGCACTATAAACTTGGTTAAGTTGTCTAGGGTCGAACATGCTATCGTACCCCATGTTAATCTCTGAACCCATATAAACTAGTTCCCAGCTGGCACCCCATAATCAGGGTGAAGTGATCCATTTTATAATGATCGGCTCCTACTCGCATAGTTACATGTGTCTTACGGCCCCCGATGTTGTAGTTACCTATGCTGGTCCCACCATGGGGTGTATCAAGTCCCATGGTGGCGGCCCGACACAATCCTAGAGTGCACAGGTATGCTACTGGTGTCCAGTGCCTTATTTTTCTGCGCTGGAGTGTGTGCACGCCCGCACCCCGTTAGAACCTACACTGCTACACCACCGCCGTCGATTTGACCTCTTACAATCAGCCCAGTAATCGTGCCCCACCCTGCCTAGTTTCAGGGTATCCTGATACACCTTCTAGGGTTACTGCTGAAAAGGGTCCCCCGTTACTAGGTTTTCTATCTCTAGCCAACATGCTAAGTTGGTTAAGTGTTTTTCTAACCTAACCCCCACCAGTCCGTTTAGTTTAGCATGTTCCATTTTGATTAAGTCTTTAGTTCACTTAATCCTAACAATCCTGACTCAGCCTTAATTGTCTTATTAAGGTCCTGACCTCTCACATTAGACAGGTATTGTTGTGGCTGCCTGTTGCCGGTTGGTTCCGGGCAGTCTTACGCCACAACTCAGTCTAACCTCGGGTCCTTATTGGGCTCCATGTTTAACCTCCCACATTGGATAGGTATTGTTGTGACTACTGGACAGCCGGGCGGTTCCGGGCAGGTTTACATCACAACTCAATCCAACCTCGGGTTAAACACATCGTATGTTCTACATTTACATATTTTGTCTTTCTTCCTTATTTTCTTATATGTAAATATTTGCGGCCCATTATTAAGTTAATGGTGTAAAGGTTACACCAACCATGGGCCCAACCCATACTTGAATTTGGGCCCTTCTATTTTATATTTTCATTCATTAGTAATTTTAACCCAACGTTATTTTCCCCCGTTTAACACGTCCGTTTATTATCTATATGTTGGGCTTAGCCTTTTAAAGCCCAACTTAGCCATGCGAAAGGGGAGGCTTGAAGTGTGATTACATACACAAAAAGGGAAATGTGTGCGTATGAACTTGCAAAATAACGTTGGAACTACAAAATAGAACTGGTGTACTTGCATAGTGGTAACATATACTTTGGTCATAAAGCATAGGTGACATGAATCAAAACATGTAAACTTGTAGTTGAGATAAGAATCTAAATGGGATATCATTATTGACACATAGTCATAACTACAACATGAACCTATATTTTTATTTAGGCATAATGTCAAACATAAGCAAATCATGTTCATAAGACTACTACATGTTTACAAAGGTGTCTACTTTTGTGACTAATACAAAAGTATAGTTAAATTTGTCCACCTAACCATGGCATAAATATTTCTAACATGAAATCATGATTTTTACTTTAGTCATGCAAACTTGCAAAAGGGATTTTTGAATCTAACCTAGCTATGTACCACATACGTCATCATATAATTCTTGTAAACAATATAGACTTAACATGGATTTCAATTATGCCAAATATCAATCATAGCCTAGCCATATTCATAAGTTTGCAAATAGGTTTTCTAGTACAAAAGCATGGCTTAATACATGATGCCAAATTTTCAACATAATTTCATATGGATTATGATAATCCAAACTTATTCCAATTACTTCACAAAAATGATGTTTGTATAAAAATAAACATTATGATGGCATAGTAGCAAAACCCCAAACTTGCATGAATTTCAATTAATCAACTACATACATGTAGCTTCAACATGGATTACATAATTTGCGAAATATTCCAAACGTATACTTGCATAGAACTACCGCATGTAGTTCTTTATAACATAATATGAGGATATCCAAACGTATACAATATTCCAAATCGATAAGAATCATAGTAACGCACAAATTATGAATTATTTATCACCACAATCAAGTATACAAACCAACACAGTTATTTGTTCATACCAAAGTAATACTCTACTTACAATGGTGTGGCGAATTCTCAAATTTAGGGATTTGAAGATGCGGTTTGATTTGATTGAGTTGCTTTATGCCTTAGAATTTTGCCTCCTAATCCTCTCTCCAATTGGTGGCTACCCCTAGTCGTTCCTCAGCAACATGGCGGCTTTGTTCTTATTTTTGAATGAATAGATTAGGGTTAGTCTAGGGTTGTTTTTATAGGGGAAATGAACTGATTAGGACCATTGATGTTGCTTGGATTGATCGTAGCCATTCATCCTAAGGAGAGACCAATTAGAGCCTGCCACCTAGCCCTAATGACAAAGCAGACCACAGAAAATCGGCCAACATAGAATAGGCCAGCCAGGTTAGACTGGGTTCGACCTGGGTCTGGACCAGGTCGACATGCCTGTCGACAGCCCTGTCGACAGCCCTGTCGACCTGGTTAGACCAGGTCGACAGCCCAGTCGACCTGGGTGCGTTAGGCGGGTGTTCTTCCGCCCTGGCCCATTGGGCCCCATTTTTAATTTAAATTTGATTTTCTGAGTTATTTTATTCTGTTTGAATTTTAAACTTAATTCAAAAACTTCCGAAGGCCATATCTTCTTCATACGGACTTCGTTTTTCGAAAACTCGGACTCTATTTCGCGTATTTTTCCGAGACGAACGCAATGGCGTATCCAGTTTCCCTTAGTTCTTTGATTTCAATTTAATTATACTTTAATTTGTGGATTTCACAGTTATAGAATTCGCGGGGTGTTACATTCTCCCCCACTTAAAAGGATTTCGTCCCCGAAATCTTCAAGTTAGGAGGAATGTATATCCTAACATCCAATCATCCATCTACTCATCCATCAAACACGAGCATCCATTGTCCTTAAAAGACTTCTAATGCTTCATGATCATATGCGAAGTGTGTGTGTGTATGTACTTATCTAATGCAAAATCAGGCGGTCTACTGATTCAGTTGACCTCCTTAATGCGAATTATGTAAGTGCCATGAATCCATTATGTATGCAAATTTTCCTATTCTTGATTCTACATGAGTGCACAATCATTCAATACAAATGCAGCATCCACATGACAACACATTAAAGTTCAACCACATACGAATGCAAACATATATGCATATGCAATATGAAGTGACTGAGCCGATCTAAAACCTAGATTGTGTGTGTATATGCAACCACGAGCAACCACTAGCAATCACTTGCAACCACTTGCAACCATCATCCATAACATGTTTCAACCACATGTTTCCATCCAAAAAGACTCTACCTAAAAGATAAGGTCGAGGAAATATACCTAAAAAGATAGATAAAAGCGCAACTTAAGGAAAGAGAAAGATCAAGGATGTACCCTCGAACAGAAAAGGGTAGGCTGTACGGATTCTAGCTTCAGTTTCCCAAGTCGCGTCTCCCTCGGCGTCGCTCCACTGGACTTTGACGAGCCTGACTTCGCGGTTGCGTAGCTTCTTCACTTCCGTTCCTAAGATGCGGGTTGGAACTTTTCTTATGGTTGCTTCGCGTTCAACTTCGGCCTCTTCGAGGATATTTGGCTCTACCACCTCGGCTGACTCATGTAGACATTTTCGGAGATGTGAAACGTGAAAAACGTTGTGGACTCCAGCCAACTTCTCGGGTAGCTCTAATCTATAGGCCATTTTCCCAATTTTCTCGATGATAGGGAATGGCCCCACGAACCTTGGTGCTAGCTTTCCTGTGGTTCCAAAACGGACAACGTTTCTTAGTGGTGATACCTTGAGAAAAACTCTGTCTCCAACCTCAAATTCAAGGTCGGTCCTTCTCTTGTCGGCGTAGGACTTCTGTCTGTCTTGGGCCGTCTTCATCCTTCTTCGTATTAAGTCTACTTTCTCTGAAGTCTCTCGGATCACATCTGGTCCAAGTATGAGCTTATCAGTAGACTCCCACCAACAAGTGGGCGATCGGCACGGTCTTCCATATAAAGCTTCGAAGGGCGCCATTCCGATGGTTGCTTGATAGCTGTTGTTGTAGGCAAATTCCACCAAAGGAAGGTGGTCTTCCCATGTCCCTCCGAAGTCAAGGACGCATAGTCTTAAAAGGTCTTCCAAAACTCTGTTCACTCTCTCTGTTTGGCCGTCGGTTTGGGGATGATAGGCTGTGCTCAAGCATAACTGCGTTCCTACTGCTTCTTGCAGACTCCGCCAAAACTCACTGGTGAAGATGGGGTCTCGGTCACTAATAATGCTAGATGGTATTCCATGGAGTCGAACGATTTCCTTGAGGTAAAGTGATGCTAGGGATGAGGCAGTCCTCTTACTTTTGATAGGTAAAAAGTGGGCGCTTTTAGTAAGCCTATCCACTATTACCCAATTGCTAGTGTTGCCTCTCCTAGACCTAGGCAGCCCATCGATGAAGTCCATTGAGATGCTATCCCACTTCCACTGCGGGACCTCCAGAGGATGTAGCAGTCCGCCAGGCTTTTTCTGTTCCGCCTTAACCTGTTGGCACACCATGCACTTAGAAACGAATTCTGCCACGTCCTTTTTCATGCCGTTCCAGAAGAAAGTCCTTTTTATATCTTTGTACATTTTATCTCCGCCTGGGTGTATCGTCATCTTGGAGAGATGTGCTTCCTCGAGAACCTTCTTTATTAAATCTTTTGTCTGTGGGACGCATAGTCTTCCGTCTCGCCTTAGCAAACCCTTATCGTCGATGGAGTATCTGTTGAGGTGACTTGAAGTCTCACCCCTAATTAGCCTATCCATTGTTTCCACAAGCTGAGGGTCTTCGCGTTGTGCTGTCCCTACTGAATCCACTAAAGTTGGGCGCACTTCGAGAGATGCTAGCAAGCCTGGTACGAAATCGGAGGAAGGCCTAAAGTCGAAGCTGGCTATAAACTCTAGGCTTTGTCTTTCAACAAACAACGGGCTTAGGGTCAATTTCTTTCGGCTCAACGCGTCTGCCACTACGTTGCCTTTGCCCGGAGTGTAGGAGATTTCGAAATCGTACGAGGCAAGAAACTCCATCCATCTTTGTTGCCTCAAGTTAAGATCCTTCTGCGAGAAAAGATATTTCAACGATTTATGGTCAGTGTAAAGTTCGAACTTCTCACCTAGGAGATAGTGTCGCCAAGACTTGAGTGCAAAGACGATGGCGGCTAACTCAAGATCGTGGGTTGGGTAGTTCTTTTCGTGCACCTTCAACTGCCTCCCGCCATAAGCTACTACCCTTCCTTCTTGCATTAAGACGGCGCCTAGCCCTGTCCCACATGCATCCGTATAAACAGTGAACATCTTGCTCCCATCTGGCAGCGTCAAAACTGGGGCTGTTATGAGAGCCTTTTTCAGTCGTTGGAAAGCAAACTCGCAATCCAAGTCCCAATTGAACCCTAGATTCTTCTTGGTCAATTTCGTGAGCGGAGCTGAGATTTTCGCAAAATCCCTTATGAATTTTCGATAGAAACCCGCTATTCCTAGAAAGCTTCGGACCTCAGTTGCATTCCTTGGTGTCTTCCAATCCTGTACCGCCACTACCTTAGAAGAGTCCACTGCTAACCCTTGTTTGGATACTATGTGCCCAAGGAACCTCACCTCTTCTCTCCAAAAGTGGCATTTGGAGAATTTGGCTTTTAGTTGATGGACTCGCAAAGTTTCCATGATTGCCCTTAAGTGTTGAGCATGTTCCTCTTCACTCTTTGAGAAGATAAGGATATCATCTACGAAGACCACTACGAATTTGTTGAGGAAATCTCTAAATACCCTACTCATTAGGTCCACGAAGTAAGCAGGTGCATTTGTCAAGCCGAAAGGCATGACAAGCCATTCAAAGAAGCCGTCTGGGGTTCTGAACGCCGTTTTATCGATGCTATCTTCAGCCACCCTTAGCTGATGAAAACCGGTTGCTAAATCGAGTTGGGAGAAAACAGACGCCCCTACAAGCTGGTCAAATAAATCGTCAATTCTAGGGAGAGGGTGCCTATTCTTTTTCGTTAGCTTGTTGAGCTCCCTATAGTCAACACATAGACGGAGTGAACCATCTGCCTTTGTAGCGAACACCACTGGAGCGCCCCATTCTGAAATGCTCCTCCTAATGAACCCCTTTTCTAGAAGCTCTTTAATCTGTTTACTGAGCTCTTTCCTTTCTCGTGGAGCCATGTGTCTAACGGGCAACGCAACGGGCTTTGCATTATCTACAAGATATATGCGGAAGTCTATTTCCCGCTTCGGAGGCAAGCCCTTCACCTCTTCGAAGACATCCAGATATTCCCGGACCACTCTAACTGATTGCAAATTTTCAACAGAGGCATCTAGCGATTCAAGATAACTAAGCATAACCGCATACGAGGGATTACAAGAAATTTCCAAAGTATTACCGAGCTGGGTTAGGAGCCTAACAACCCTTTTCTCACAATCAAGGATGGCCCCATTACTGGATAGCCAATCCATACCCAAAATCAAACCATAACCCGAAAAGCCCAAAACAAAGGCACTACATTGAAATTCTACACTTAGAATAGAAATTTTCAATCCCAAACAGATCATAGACAAATGAGCTGGGCCCCCAATTGGGTTTGAAACAATTAAGGGGTCCTCTACCATACTAGTTTTTAGGTGCAGAGATTCTACTAAAGCAGACGAGATAAAGGAGTGTGATGCGCCAGAATCAAATAAAGTGCGAACGGGGTGATCATAAAGATAAACTACACTTTCTACAGAAGTATTTATACCTCGCTGTTGCAGAGGTGGCGCTTCCAGCACATGAACCTGTGCCCCTGGGGTGGATTCAGCCCTCTGCCCCTGTCCTCGTTTCTTTGGGCAGTCCTTAGCCCTGTGGCCTGTCTCACCGCAAGAAAAGCACCCACCATTCTCCTTGGCCTTCTTTTTCCAGCAGTCCTTAACTAAGTGCCCCACTTTGCCACAGAAATTGCACTTCCTCTTCTCTTTGTTGCCTTTTCCGCCCTTCTTAAAGTCTGTCTTCTTAGGCTGCAAACCCTCTTTCTTCCCTTGAGAGCTTTCTGCCTTTGTCTCCTTCTTGCCCTTATCCTCTTCATTTAGCAATGCCATTTGCACCAATCTTTCATACGTGGCTCCCATGGGTATATGGGTCATGGCCAAACTGTGTAATGGCTCATTCAACCCTTTGACGAAACGGAGAGCCTTCTTGTGCGGGGTGTTGACTAGGTCAAGCCCAAACCTAGCCAGCTCGTCGAACTGATTCACATACTCTCTGACTGTCTTGTCCCCTTGCTTAAGAAATAAGAATTTTTCCAACTGCAAACTTCTTTCCGCATCTGAGAGAAATTTAGTCTCAAACCTTGCCCTAAAGTCCTCCCATGTCTCCACTGGTCTTTCAGCATTAGTGACTTCCCACCAGTAGGAGGCCTCGCCCTTCAATAGCCACACTGCCAATTGTACTTTTTGTCTATCCTCTACCTCAAAGATGATGAATAGGTCCTCGGTTTCTTTCAGCCAATTTCTAGCTGCCACGAAGGACTCAGTTCCATGGAAATCCTTTCCTCCCATAGCTTTAAAATCTTTACATATCTTAGCAAATGTGTTTCCCCGTGGAGGAGGTGGAGGAAAAGGTGCTGCTGCAGCTGGATGATTTCCTGCAGCTGGGGGAGGAGGAACGGTAGGACCTGGCTGAGTGGCTCTTGCTTCTAAGAACCGTCTAAACCAACCAGGTATTGGTACCCCTTCCGGCAAGTTAAGTTCTTGGGACATGCTGAAACAAAAAGGATAGATTCAAAACGAAGGATAAGAGATAATACCTATGGCTTTGGGGGGGGGGGGACTTTGCCTTTTTAAAATAAAATAATATTTTTCTTTTAAAAATGCTTCTTTAAATTTCCTTTTTGAAAATAAATTTTTAGAACTTTTTATCTTATCTGGTAAACCTTGCTCTGATACCAAGTGAAACACCCCACCTCCGTTAGGGTCACTCTCAAAGGGAATGCCCTAATTTTGGTGGAGGTTTATAAGTATAAGTCACAGATATACAAGACAGATATAAGAACACATATTTGTAAACAGCGGAAAATCAACAAAACTTTTATTTCATGAAAGCAAATACGTGCTACAACAACATCACCATAATTGTCTTACATCTTTTCCAAAAACATAACACTTTCATGAATCTGTCTTGATTACATTATTAAAGAAGCATAAATAAAACATAGGTAAACTGCAAAAGCCCCATAGAGTTTGTCCAAAGCCATAGTTCAAGACGAAAAGGACCAAGCAATACATTTCTCTTCTTCAAGCTGGATGTTAAGGCTGGTCAAGCTGCTGTGTTCCCTCCCTGTGGACCTGGGGGGGGGGGGGGGGAAACGGAAGAAAAGAAGACGAAAGAAAAGTAGAGTCAGACATAAAGCCTGAGTAAGTCTAGGACTATTCTGTCTATGAATAAAGAACTGGGTATGATAAGTATAAACAAGAAGTGGGAAAGCACTATAAACTTGGTTAAGTTGTCTAGGGTCGAACATGCTATCGTACCCCATGTTAATCTCTGAACCCATATAAACTAGTTCCCAGCTGGCACCCCATAATCAGGGTGAAGTGATCCATTTTATAATGATCGGCTCCTACTCGCATAGTTACATGTGTCTTACGGCCCCCGATGTTGTAGTTACCTATGCTGGTCCCACCATGGGGTGTATCAAGTCCCATGGTGGCGGCCCGACACAATCCTAGAGTGCACAGGTATGCTACTGGTGTCCAGTGCCTTATTTTTCTGCGCCGGAGTGTGTGCACGCCCGCACCCCGTTAGAACCTACACTGCTACACCACCGCCGTCGATTTGACCTCTTACAATCAGCCCAGTAATCGTGCCCCACCCTGCCTAGTTTCAGGGTATCCTGATACACCTTCTAGGGTTACTGCTGAAAAGGGTCCCCCGTTACTAGGTTTTCTATCTCTAGCCAACATGCTAAGTTGGTTAAGTGTTTTTCTAACCTAACCCCCACCAGTCCGTTTAGTTTAGCATGTTCCATTTTGATTAAGTCTTTAGTTCACTTAATCCTAACAATCCTGACTCAGCCTTAATTGTCTTATTAAGGTCCTGACCTCTCACATTAGACAGGTATTGTTGTGGCTGCCTGTTGCCGGCTGGTTCCGGGCAGTCTTACGCCACAACTCAGTCTAACCTCGGGTCCTTATTGGGCTCCATGTTTAACCTCCCACATTGGATAGGTATTGTTGTGACTACTGGACAGCCGGGCGGTTCCGGGCAGGTTTACACCACAACTCAATCCAACCTCGGGTTAAACACATCGTATGTTCTACATTTACATATTTTGTCTTTCTTCCTTATTTTCTTATATGTAAATATTTGCGGCCCATTATTAAGTTAATGGTGTAAAGGTTACACCAACCATGGGCCCAACCCATACTTGAATTTGGGCCCTTCTATTTTATATTTTCATTCATTAGTAATTTTAACCCAACGTTATTTTCCCCCGTTTAACACGTCCGTTTATTATCTATATGTTGGGCTTAGCCTTTTAAAGCCCAACTTAGCCATGCGAAAGGGGAGGCTTGAAGTGTGATTACATACACAAAAAGGGAAATGTGTGCGTATGAACTTGCAAAATAACGTTGGAACTACAAAATAGAACTGGTGTACTTGCATAGTGGTAACATATACTTTGGTCATAAAGCATAGGTGACATGAATCAAAACATGTAAACTTGTAGTTGAGATAAGAATCTAAATGGGATATCATTATTGACACATAGTCATAACTACAACATGAACCTATATTTTTATTTAGGCATAATGTCAAACATAAGCAAATCATGTTCATAAGACTACTACATGTTTACAAAGGTGTCTACTTTTGTGACTAATACAAAAGTATAGTTAAATTTGTCCACCTAACCATGGCATAAATATTTCTAACATGAAATCATGATTTTTACTTTAGTCATGCAAACTTGCAAAAGGGATTTTTGAATCTAACCTAGCTATGTACCACATACGTCATCATATAATTCTTGTAAACAATATAGACTTAACATGGATTTCAATTATGCCAAATATCAATCATAGCCTAGCCATATTCATAAGTTTGCAAATAGGTTTTCTAGTACAAAAGCATGGCTTAATACATGATGCCAAAATTTCAACATAATTTCATATGGATTATGATAATCCAAACTTATTCCAATTACTTCACAAAAATGATGTTTGTATAAAAATAAACATTATGATGGCATAATAGCAAAACCCCAAACTTGCATGAATTTCAATTAATCAACTACATACATGTAGCTTCAACATGGATTACATAATTTGCGAAATATTCCAAACGTATACTTGCATAGAACTACCGCATGTAGTTCTTTATAACATAATATGAGGATATCCAAACGTATACAATATTCCAAATCGATAAGAATCATAGTAACGCACAAATTATGAATTATTTATCACCACAATCAAGTATACAAACCAACACAGTTATTTGTTCATACCAAAGTAATACTCTACTTACAATGGTGTGGCGAATTCTCAAATTTAGGGATTTGAAGATGCGGTTTGATTTGATTGAGTTGCTTTATGCCTTAGAATTTTGCCTCCTAATCCTCTCTCCAATTGGTGGCTACCCCTAGTCGTTCCTCAGCAACATGGCGGCTTTGTTCTTATTTTTGAATGAATAGATTAGGGTTAGTCTAGGGTTGTTTTTATAGGGGAAATGAACTGATTAGGACCATTGATGTTGCTTGGATTGATCGTAGCCATTCATCCTAAGGAGAGACCAATTAGAGCCTGCCACCTAGCCCTAATGACAAAGCAGACCACAGAAAATCGGTCAACATAGAATAGGCCAGCCAGGTTAGACTGGGTTCGACCTGGGTCTGGACCAGGTCGACATGCCTGTCGACAGCCCTGTCGACCTGGTTAGACCAGGTCGACAGCCCAGTCGACCTGGGTGCGTTAGGCGGGTGTTCTTCCGCCCTGGCCCATTGGGCCCCATTTTTAATTTAAATTTGATTTTCTGAGTTATTTTATTCTGTTTGAATTTTAAACTTAATTCAAAAACTTCCGAAGGCCATATCTTCTTCATACGGACTCCGTTTTTCGAAAACTCGGACTCTATTTCGCGTATTTTTCCGAGACGAACGCAATGGCGTATCCCGTTTCCCTTAGTTCTTTGATTTAAATTTAATTATACTTTAATTTGTGGATTTCACAGTTATAGAATTTGCGGGGTGTTACAGTGGCTGTCGCGTGCGGCGCTATGGCTCCCCCCTTTCTTTTTTTATTTCAATTTAGAAAAAGTAAAAGGGGGGGATGAACGGTGATAAAGGGGGAAAGGGAGAGAGAGTATATTAATATATATATTTATTTAATTTCAAAAAGCAACTTTTAATTTCGAACTCGAAATCGAACCCATCGACTGTCATCCATACTAATTACCCCCATTCCGAACATAATGGGATATGCATCGTAAGCTGATTCGATCGTTTCGATCAGTTTTCGTCAAAATCAAAATATATATCTATATATTGAATTTGAACGCACATTTCAATTTACCGAAGCCACACACGAACTCTAAAAATTCCAGAAAAATATTTTCTAGCTTCGTATTGACGATATGGTCCTAACAAAACTAATTTCGTCAAATTCTGAGACCGTTTGAAAAGTGTCCATTTTCCAGTCGATCGAAATTGACTGAAACTGTTAAAACATGTTTTCCTTCACCACGCTCACATATTAATTCATAAAATTATGAATTTTTAAACCTATCCATAATATGACATCACGGATCCAACAAAAGTGGTTTCGTCGAAAACCTAGGTCGTTTGTAAAATTCCCATTTTTAAGTGCCAGAATTCCATAGCGACTATTCTGAATTTTCAATTGGGCATAACTTTTGATTCCCGCTATGAAATTTCAATTTTTTAGATTCGTTGGAAAGATATTCTCAAATAGATTCTAATATTTTTGGTTTCGCTAAAATCCGGTTTATTTTGAATCCTGTACATTCATTTGAAATTTGAAATCGACTTTTCAAACTACCACGCCATTTTCTATTCCTTTTATATTTAAAAATAAATATTTATATTATAACGATGATTCAAATAAATATATACATTCTAATTCTATTCAAAAATAAATTTCTTATCGTTATTATTTAAAATAATTCATTTTAAATATTCAAAATTCATTAAAATTGCCAAAATAAAATTTTTAAATTGGCTTAGAATTTCCGGGTTGTTACAATCTCCCCCACTTAAAACTTTTCGTCCCCGAAAAGGAACGAAGTCGAAAGTTGTTTTACAAACCAACTAAACTTCCATTATTTCCATTACGGCCTAAGTCCTTCAAACTTTTCAGTTTCCAAGAACTTTTCAAATTTCTCAAAAATTTGGCTAACACCCTAAATTTTCGAAAAATTTCGCCATAACCTCCCCTGCACCGGGGACTTCGGGATATTTCAAATAGCCTCCCACGGCCCTCATCAATCCAAAAAGAAAAAGAAACAGCAAATCAGCTCATAAAATCATCCAAACCCAATAAATTTGTAAACATGTGCCTATTTGTTGGGCAAACAATTTTATTCTTCTGCTCTAGCCTCCTTGCTATGACCTGTTCAATAGATATACATGTATCTGCATGCAATTCCAAACAATTTTCAATACAATTTGATATTAGGTTCAATTTGGCCTAAATGGTTAAAAATATCAAACCAATAACCAAACAACACAACCATCAATCAATTAGTTGATTAGCTTTTCAAATTCATAATTTTGACACATATACAGAAAATCATGTTTTTGATACCAAATCACAACAATAAACATATCTAGTTTTGGTTCTCACACCAGTCTAATGGAAATATATAGAAATCCCACTTTCGAAACTCGAACACAAATACTGATGATGCTGCAATCATCATCAGAATTATCCCCGGGCGACTAGAGTGTGATTCTATATCTATCAAGTATATTAAAACCTCGAATATACATTCATGACGCGTATGTGCAAAATCTTTATATACTCGATTGTCCAAATTCAATACAAATAAAATATTCAAATATGTATAAAACGACTTAAATTTCAAAACAAAATTTGTTTTCGTTTTTATTTTAAAAAATATACTCTTCACACTCGTTCTAGGATACTACTGATCCCATCTCTAACGAGTTATTCTTACTGGATATTTCTAATCCAACCTCTGAAGAATTCTTTCGTTCGATTCTAATGTATCTTGTTCTCGAGCTCTGTAAACCAAAGCTCTGATACCACTGTAAGAACCCGTAATGTAACAACCCACATTCTACGCATCTAGGATCGTAGAATATTTATTTCTTTTTCTTAGTAAGTCGTATGGTCGTGTACTTTTGGGAAACGACTAGTGGGGTCATTTCCTATGTTCATGATTTTTGCCAATTTTTAAATGACCGTTTTGCCCCTAGTTAATCTTGTTTCGTCCGTAACTTTTGACTGGAAAAGGAATTTTGACCTGAAACCACTTCCATTAGCTCCGAATGATGGTTTCTCTTTCCGTAGAGTGGTCGTAATAGCCAAACGGACTTACCGTTTGGGAGATATGGCTGAATTAAGGTTTAAAGGGCTATTTTCAGCTAATTGGGCTTAACCGGGTAATTAGCAGCTAGGCCCAAAGGGGGATTTCGGGATTAGTGGTATTTAAGGGCTGTTAGGGTTATGATTTCGGTTTTTACTTCATTTTCCAGCCGCCTAAGATATTCCTTCATGTATAGCCATGGCCTCCACCTTCTAATTTCACTCCAAATCACCTCTAATCACTTTCTAATCAAAGATTAAGCAAAACTACATCAAACCAAAGGGGATTAGCACCAAATCAGAGAGAGAGTTGTTGTAACACATAGAGATTGGATCTATATCAGAGGAGTTTCAGTTCTGAAAGTTTAATTGTCCCAAATGTGAGTGATTTGCTTAGTTTTTTCACTAATTACGGCTAATTAGGGTAATTAGCGAAGATTAGCGAAATTATGGCTCAGAAAAATCTAGAAAAATTCCTAAAATTCCAAAACATCATTTTATGCCTCTGTTATGAATTTGGGTTAATTTGGACTAATTTTGTTAATCCCGGAATTTAGGGGATTAAGGGGTGATTAGTGTTAATTAGCGAAATTAAGCATGATAAAATTCTGTTAAAATATTCAGAAATTCATAAATATTGTTTTAGACCTCTGTTAGAAAATATGGCTAATTCGGTTAAGTTTTACTAATCCTATCATTAGTTGTTCTTAAACATGCTTAAGGGGAAAATATGGGTTTTTGGGTATGTTTGGTCCGTTTTGACATATCATATTATTGTTTTGCTGTTTGTGGATGTTTATGCATGTTGCTATGACTGTATAGTGTGCTTTGTGATTGTTTAGAAGTGTTAGATTGGTCGAAAACGTCGTCGAATGGCATAAAACAGTCGTTGGACAAAGTGCAGGAATTCGGATCGGATGAGGGATTGAGGGCCGGATCGGATCGCCCTATGGGGTCGTGGAGCCACATCACGAACCAAGCCATCTCCTCCGAACCGAACCGTCTGTGCGAAGTCTACGAGCATCAACTAAGGACTAGAGACTCGTACCTGATCCAAACCACTCGTGCAGGGGAACCCGACACGAACCGTCTAGAAGAACGCGAAGAGATAGCCATGAAGAATCCAAAGCCGGAGCGCCCTACCCGAACTGAACCGCGTCTCCGACCCGACCCGAGTGGTCACTTGCGACCCGAACCGATGCACCATGGAGGAGCTTGAGCGACCGATCCGATCCAGCGAGGAATCTTGAAGGCCGAACCGAGCCACTGAGGGAGCCACTATGCCTGGAGAACGACTGAAGGAGCTTGTCACGAACCGGAGAGGCTCGTCACGACCGAACCGAAAAGCTTTGACTTGAGGCGTAAACAATGAAGCCGAACCGATCCGGATGAAGATGAAGACCATAACCCGAGATGCAAAGGTAGTCCAAAGGAGAAGTTAGAGCTCAGGATCCAGATGGGAACCAATGAGTTCACTTCACGATTTGGGCTTTGCTGCGGGACGTGTGCAAAGGGGTTGTCGGTATTCATAACTTTGGTTCACCACTGAGAGATGGATAGTGGGTTTGTAGTGGTAGTTACATGGGATTGGATTCCGTCATGGCCCAAAGTATTAGGTGACCAAAGTAGTGGATATCGTATGCTTTACGCACTGAGTGAGGGATGTGAGGATGATTGCTATGCTTGATTGTTTGACACCACTATGACATGCACACCCCCACCCCCGTATCTCTTACACAGTATGTTAGTGGCACCTTAGAGTATTGTACGGTATGTAGTGCTAACTCTTTGGTTGCAGTTCCAGGTTCAGGTATGATTGGATTATGCCTGTTATTGTTCTGTTTTGTTTAGTTGCTTATCGCTCACACCAGACTTTTTGTCTGACCAAGAGTTTTGTGTCTCTTCTTATTACTCTGGGTGCTCACACGAGCAGACTAGAGACATGTTAGGTGGATGCACGGGTAGCTGTACTGGAGACGAGCAGGAGGCTTCCATGTATGATATTTATGTATTATCTCCCTGTGTTATCGACGGTCACTGCTTGGGCATTAGTAGTGTACCTTTTCCTTTCTTTTGCTTGAGACAGTATTTTTGAAGTTGTAATAAGGATGTTGGATCATAAGCTGTATTTTGGATTTCCGCTGCCATGTTAGACATGATTTAGTTTTTCAGCTTATGCACTGTCTCGCCTGTTTTATGTCAAAGTTATGTTGTTATTATATTTTATTTTTATGCGCTGTGAGACATTCTACAGGTTCTTTATTGATTCTTCGTCTTCTTTCTTTTCTTTTGACGACCGTCCCGTGCTGACTGGACATGTGTACAGCGCACTTTTGGAGTAAATGTCGGTTGGTGCAGGGCGGACCGTCACATTTGGTATCAGAGCTCTAGGTTGCGTAGTTAACCTAGGGAAAGACACTGGGGAGAGATAGTACGAATACGAGAGCGCGTATTTGTGATTACTTTGGTTTTTAAAAGCTATATATATACTATTGGTAGTGTAAGAATGAAGTTGTACTGCACTAGCACCACTATGGGATTGTTAATCGTTTCCCCTTTTACAGATTAACGATGAGCCGATATTCTAGAGGTGCTGGTAGAGGGACCAACCATGGGAATGCTCCTGACTTGAGGACAATGTTCACTAACTTCATGAGAGACATGCTTAGAGATGTTCAGGGTGCAGTTCCCAATCCCGGAAATGGTGGTGGTCCAGTAGTGCAGGCGCCTAGGGTCAATTTCGCCAAGTTGTGCAAGGATTACACTAACCTTGGTGGGAAGCCGTTCCACGGAACGGAGTCAGCCACAGATGTTCAGGATTGGTTGGATAGTTGTGATCGTATCTTATATGACTTGGGTATTGAGGATGCGGTGAAGAGAAGGCTAGCGTCTCGTCAGCTGCAAGGGCGAGCGATGAATTGGTGGAATGCCATTAGAACAGCTACTCCAGAGGATCAAGTTACTTGGAATCAGTTTAAGACTCGCTTTTGTGATAAGTTTATTCCAGCTGCTCATAAATCAGAACTGTTCAAGAAATTCTTTGAGCTTAAGCAGAATGGTAGGGCAGTCTCGGAGTACATTGCAGAATTCGATACTTTATCGAAATATGGATGGTCCCTTATCGATACAGTCGAAAAGAAGAACGAGAAGTTCATAACTGGCTTGGATGGGTACTTGGGGGAAAGACTTACAAACCATATCGATGAGACGTTCGAGTCTATTGTAGGAAAGGCATTAAGGTCAGAGAGCCTTTTCCCTAAGTCGAAGGCCGAAGTTGCTACGGCATCTGCAGAGGAGCCAAAGCCGTAAGCAGGCGGTGAAGGCAAGAAGAATTCTCAGAACAAGAGGAAGCAGAACCCGACCAAGGATGGTCAGAATAAGAAAAATAAGAAAGATGGCGAATGCTTTAGTTGTGGCAAGAAGGGCCACTATGCCAGAGATTGTCGAGAAAAGCCTAGGGAAAGGAAGTGCTTTAACTGCGGCCAGGCGGGACATCACAAGGATGATTCCCCACAACCTCCTAGGGAGAAGCAGATTGTGAAAGCGTATGCTATCAACGCTGTTCCTTCTTCGTCGAATGCTCCAAGTGCGGCACAGAAGGGAAAGGGTGTCGTTATAAAAGGTATGCTTTCAATTTAAGATGTTTCTGTTCGGGTATTGTTTGACAAACCCGAGATAGTCGATA
Organism: Allium sativum; assembly: GCA_030737875.1. Classification (NCBI taxonomy): domain Eukaryota; kingdom Viridiplantae; phylum Streptophyta; class Magnoliopsida; order Asparagales; family Amaryllidaceae; genus Allium; species Allium sativum. The sequence goes on from CM060920.1 coordinate 659,376,408, forward strand.
GACCTCTAATTGTGATGAACCCGATAGGTGGTTCGACTGATCTTAGTATGATTTGTTGTGGTTGGTCTTATCGAGTCATGGATGTATGTTTCCTTGTGATTGCTTTGTTTTGGGCTTTACTGGGTTTAGCATTATTTTGGGGACTCGATTTACTCTTAAGGAAATAGGGTGGTATTAGGTACCTACCTAGTGATGGCGACAGTAACTGGATTTAAGGAAGCTAAGAGGTTATCGTTGTAATAAGTTCTAGTTGTCTCTGGGAGGCAAATGAGTGCTCCAGTGCTAGATTGTTTTGCTAGTATCACCTCATGCGGATTGTCCGAACTCGGAGGAGATGTTCCTTGGGTGCTTGTCTGATATTGGTTTAGGCCTTTGGGGCTTGTGCTTGGGGAATGTCGATTTCGACTAGGATGGTTTGCGTGAGGGGTAAATAGTTGTTGTGATTTTTCATTGGATGATATCTTGGTTTACTCGAGAAGTGATGGGCAGACGGAACATGATGGGACTGTTCAATGGTATAGACTGCCCAGAGTTAGATTCAATAGGGTTATGAGATTGCTCGAGTGGGACTCGAGAAAGATGCAAAGTAATGGATTGTTTAGGACCCTATGTTGATGTTCTCTATTGGATAGTAGAATTTTGGAAGGAATAGGATGTGTTCGTTGATCATGGAAGATACAACGAAGATTAGGGCGATTCAAGTTGGACTTGAATTCGTAAAAGAAAATGGGTGTTCGTTGATCTTGGAGATGCAACGAATAGGGAGACGACTCACGTTGGACTAGAGTTTGTCACTAATGGATACTCAAGACTGGGTCTGAGTTATAGATTGACTCGAGTTGGACTCGAGAAGGCTGCAAGGAATTGGATTCAGCTCGAGTTGGACTCGAGAGGGCAGCAAGATAATGGATAGACTTGGGTTGGACTCAAGTATTTTAGGAGGACTAAAAGCAGGGGTATCTGGGGACGCCCGTTACCTTGGATCCGTTGGACGTGATCTAGTTATCCTTGGAGGATAAACGTACGTTGGACGTACGGTAGTCCGATTGGAAGCTGGGCTTCCATTAGTTTAATTATCCTTGGAGGATAAACGTACGTTGGACGTACGGTAGTCCGTAGGGAGGCGGGGCTTCCATTGGCCTGGGATTGGTTGGACCAGTCAAGTAGGCATCGGTGTATGTATGGAGCCTGGGCTTCCATTAGTTACTGATGTTGGTTAGACCAGATATACTAGAATCGACATATTGGGATTGGTTAGACCAATCATGTAGGTGTCGATGTGTTTATGAATTTAGCAGGTGATAGGTAGGACTTGTTTGATGGATGTTACGGTTGCTATGTTGTTCCTATTTTTCTTCCCTTGAGTAGACTATCACCTGTAGGGTTCCAGCGATGGGGAACAAAGTGATTGTAGTAGGACTATGAGCCAGTGCAGTAGAGTCGTCATGACTCGAGGGGCAAAGTGGACATAGTAAAAGATTAGTAAGGCTATGAGCCAATGCAGTGGAGTTGTTATGACTTCATGGGGGCAGAGTGGACATAGCAAAGGACTAGTGACTATGGATCAGTGCAGTGGAGTCGCCATGACTCCATGGGGCAGAGTGATCATTGTAAAGGATTTGGGTGCGGTAATAGTTGCATTGAGTAGGAGACATGCCAGTTTAGGGGTTTTGTTTCTAGGATGGAAGCAACTAGAGTATATCACAGGATATGATTTCAGGCCCAAGAGTGAATTGGATTCATAAACACTAGTAAGCTTGACGATTAGATCGATTTTGATTGAGTGGATTGGTTCCAGTTAGAAGGACGATCCTGATCTATTGGAAACCATCTCTAGGGTAGAGATGGGTATCGATGGAAAGAGAATGATCAAATAAGGATTTGATCGAGAAGGGTGGCTTCGAAAGAATAAGGGACTAGTTGTACCCAACGTAGATGAACTGAGAGGTGAAGTGCTTAGAGCATATCATCACTTGAAATTGACTATACATCCCAGTGGTAAAAGTTGTATTGAGACATAGAGCAGATCTACTACTGGGAAGGGATAAAGATAGGCAGAAGGCTTATCTCGGTAAGAAACGAAGAGATTTGGAATTCTTCGTTAACGACTTGGTGTTCGTCGAGATCTCTCCATAGAGAATGTGATTGGGATTGGTTGGAGAGGTAGGTTAGCACAAAGATTTGTTGGCCCATTCCTAGTCCTCGAGCAAGTTGGGAATTTGGCGTATGAAGTAGAGCTACCTGACAAGATGGCGGGAGTTCACAACGTATTTCATGTTTCCCAGTTAAGGAAGTTGTGCAAGACCCTAATGTGGCTATTTCACTAGATCAGTTGAATGATATCGAGGTCGAACCCGAGGCGGTTGAGAACCGCAAGTCTATGCGTATTGTTGGGAACGATACGAAGCAGCTTCGAAGGAAGGCGGTGAAACTAGTCAAAGTCCAGTGGGGTGAGAATGAAAAAGATTGTACTTGGGAAACAGAGGAGGATATAAGGAAGAAGTATCCAGAACTCTTTGCCTAGTAAGGTTTTGGTAGTGATAGTTCCTTCCCTTGTTAGTAAACCGCATGCTAGAATAGACTTGTTTTGCATGTTGATTGTTGTTTTATGGTTGATAGGCATGCAGGACCCATTGTTGTTTCTTAGTTAAGGAATTTCGGGGGCGAAATTTCTTAAGGGGGGGAGAATGTAACAACCCACATTCTATGCATCTAGGATCGTAGAATATTTATTTCTTTTTCTTAGTAAGTCGTATGGTCGTGTACTTTTGGGAAACGACTAGTGGGGTCATTTCCTATGTTCATGATTTTTGCCAATTTTTAAATGACCGTTTTGCCCCTAGTTAATCTTGTTTCGTCCATAACTTTTGACTGGAAAGGAATTTTGATCTAAAACCACTTCCATTAGCTCTGGATGATGGTTTCTCTTTCCGTAGAGTGGTCGTAATAGCCAAACGGACTTACCGTTTGGGAGATATGGCTGAATTAAGGTTTAAAGGGTTATTTTCAGCTAATTGGGCTTAACCGGGTAATTAGCAGCTAGGGCCAAAGGGGGATTTCGGGATTAGTGGTATTTAAGGGCTGCTAGGGTTATGATTTCGGTTTTCATTTCATTTTCCAGCTGCCTAAGATATTCCTTCATGTATAGCCATGGCCTCCACCTTCTAATTTCACTCCAAATCACCTCTAATCACTTTCTAATCAAAGATTAAGCAAAGCTACATCAAACCAAAGGGGATTAGCACCAAATCAGAGAGAGAGAGTTGCTGTAACACATGGAGATTGGATCTATATCAGAGGAGTTTCAGTTCTGAAAGTTTAATTGTGCCAAAAGTGAGTGATTTGCTTAGTTTTTTCACTAATTACGGCTAATTAGGGTAATTAGCGAAGATTAGCGAAATTATGGCTTAGAAAAATCTAGAAAAATTCCTAAAATTCTAAAACATCATTTTATGCCTTTGATATGAATTTGAGTTAATTTGGACTAATTTAGTTAATCCCGGAATTTAGGGGATTAAGGGGTGATTAGTGTTAATTAGCGAAATTAAGCGTGATAAAATTCTGTAAAAATATACAGAAATTCATAAATATTGTTTTAGACCTCTGTTAAAACATTTGGCTAATTCGGTTAAGTTTTACTAATCCTATCATTAGTTGTTCTTAAACATGCTTAAGGGGAAAATATGGGTTTTTGAGTATGTTTGGTCCGTTTTGACATATCATATTATTGTTTTGCTGTTTGTGGATGTTTATGCATGTTGCTATGACTGTATAGTGTGCTTTGTGATTGTTTAGAAGTGTTAGATTGGTCGAAAACGTCGTCGAATGGCGTAAAACAGTCGCTGGACAAAGTGTAGGAATTCAGATCGGATGAGGGATTGAGGGCCGGATCGGATCGCCCTATGGGGTCGTGGAGCCACATCACGAACCAAGCCATCTCCTCCGAACCGAACCGTCTGTGCGAAGTCTACGAGCATCAACTAAGGACCAGAGACTCGTACCCGATCCGAACCACTCGTGCAGGGGAACCCGACCCGAACCGCTTGGAAGAACGCGAAGAGATAGCCATGAAGAATCCAAAGCCGGAGCGCCCTACCCGAATCGAACCGCGTCTCCGACCCGACCCGAGTGGTCACTTGCGACCCGAACCGATGCACCATGGAGGAGCTTGAGCGAACGATCCGATCCAGTGAGGAATGTTGAAGGCCGAACCGAGCCACTGAGGGAGCCACTATGCCTGGAGCATGACCGAAGGAGCTTGTCACGAACCGGAGAGGCTCGTCACGACCGAACCGAAAAGCTTTGACTTGAGGCGTAAACAATGAAGCCGAACCGATCCGGATGAAGATGAAGACCATAACTGTAAAGACCCGCAACTTCCCCGTAAAGGAAAGCGTCGGATAGTTCGAGAACAAGCCACAACAGAACGCATACAGAAGAACATTTCACTATATATAACAACAGTGCATCAGATTACAAGAATATACAGAGTATAAATGAATGAACATTACACAGAAATATCAGAGATTCAAATTACATTTAAATACATAGCAGCGGAAAATAATACAATACACAACTAGAAGGAGATATACGGATACAAAGCTTTCCGGATATCGTTCCAGCTGTAAACCAGGATCCTGTGAATATAAATCTGCAAAACCAAAACTACTAGCTGCCCGTGTCAAAAATAAGGGCACCCAGAGTTTAGGTCAAAACAATAAACTCCAGGTCAGTCATGTGACTGGTGTGAGAACTAAAACAGTTAATCTTTATTCTTAAAGTTAGGTAAATCAAGGGACCACGCCGTATAACGCGGAACGGGTTTCCTCCCAAGAATACCAGTGCATAAAACAAACAGCGCAATGCTAAATAAAGAAAAATGAAGCTGTTATAAGACCCAGGTCCCATCACACAATGCAACGCAGTCGAGGATAGGGTTTTCCCTTATAACAGCCAAAGAATGCTTGATACGTTTAAAAGAAATCATTTGATACTATAATAAGTGCATAGTGTATAAAACAACTTCAAATCATAAGTATCAATCATAGGCGGCATGGGTACCATATATCATGTCGCCATATATAGGATTACAACTAAAACCGCAAGATCACGTATTTGGAAATTGGATTTCCGTCTATGAACCGAGGCAAAAGATAGTCCTCAACCGATTCGAGACAATCTAGCCCATGTCTCAGGATCAGAGCTCGAGTGACCCTTGGAGCGACAGGGCCGGTCCACCGCTGTGGATTAAAATGCCTGAACACTACGTTTCCCCGCCCTTTGGGGCGTAAATGAGCCAACTAAATGACTCCATCGGTTCGAGAACGACCGATCAATCCGAGGCGCCTCGCAACAGCAACAACCACATAAGTCAAACTCGTCAGGGCGTGTAAAACCACTGACGCCACTTTTTATCTAGAAGGAAACGCATGCCCTCCCTGAGGTCCGTCTCCCGTTTTTGGTTCATACCTGGTGTGAAACACGCGAGGTAAACGTTACACAAAGCTACGCCACAAAGGCCGTGCTTTGATCATCACCCCAAGACTTTGCTTTTCAACAGAAGCCTCGATCATTTGCATCTTAGCATGCCACACAGGCAAACCATCCTATGCAACCGATATCAGTCACACAGAATGAAATCCGATGTCAGACACACAGTCCATTTACAAGTCCGTTCTGGGTCTGAACGAAACCGGAGGCACCTAGTACCCCGCATATCCATCGATCTCCAAGTACGTCTGGACGATCACTAACTGTTTCCATCTTCTTGGGTGTACAGCCCAATCAAGATCATCAGTTATCCCCCAAACGACGTGAAGACCTCCGGTCTTCGACCATCGTCTTCATCTTCGACTTATCGTCGCATCAGTTATTCAGAATGGGATAAACCCGGTCTTTCCGAATAACTCGCGTATATTTTAAATAAGTGTTACACAAACACAACATACGCCTCATTCCAATTCATTAGTCACTAACCGTAAATTAATCAAGAGAATAATTCCCCAAATATTAACCCCGAAGGCCGAAACCAACATCAGATCAATACCCAGAAAACCATTCTGCTTGGCCAACCGACAGTTAGTTTCTAAATTTCACATTCATAGGGAAAGGTTCCCATTAATTTTATCCAAGATAAATTCCTTGAATTTATGTTTGAATCTCAATTCGAACTTGTCGGGATTAGCGAACCTTACCGAAGTAATCATTTGTTTTAATTTCCCAATCCCAACCTATTCATCCCATGAAGTAAAACTGGTTATACTTCATATCTAACACCACAGTGTTATCGGTAAATTCAATTACCATTTCACGTTCAAATCTAATTAAAGATTTAACTATCGCCTGGAGCAAAACTGGTAATACTCCATTTTCGATCATTTCACTCTAATTAAAGATTCATTAAAACTCCACTTAGTTTTAATCTTTGACTGGGTTAAAGAATCAGTGTCATTTAAAACACAGTTCACGATAAACCCAAAATCTCATTCCATTAATTATCGAGTTAAAGAACGAGTGTTATTTAAAACACTGTTCACGATAAACCCAAAAATCAATGTCAATTCAATTCCAATTAAATATTATTTAATTGGTACACTTCATTAAATCTAAATAAAAAGATTTAATCATTTCTCAACTGGGTTCAAGAACAGTGTTAATGAAGACACCATTCACGACAAACCCAAATCACATTCATTAATTATCGGGTTAGAGAACAAGTGTTATTTAAAACACTGTTCACGATAAACCCAAAAATCAATATCAATTCAATTCCAATTAAATATCATTTAATTGGTACACTTCATTAAATCTAAATAAAAAAGATTTAATCTTTTTTCAACTGGGTTCAAGAACAGTGTTAATGAAGACACCATTCACGACAAACCCAAATCACATTTGACATTCAATACAAGGCCCTGAATAGAAAATATCCCGGCTTATATTCAATATCCAATTCTACGATTAACAAATGTCGTATTGGAAATAACGATATAAATATCTACATCTTTCAAATTTCCATAACAACATCTGTATAATCCCGAATTCCAACATCGAAATATTCCGAAGACAATTTCGATTCAAATCCACTCCAATGCAATCATTGGAAATTTTGGTTATTTTCAAAACCATTTCAAATTCAATTTATTTATTTAAAAATAAATAGAATTATAATTCTAGTTCAAAACCAGTTCATTTCGATAAAAATCTATTTTTCTCTTTTCAAATATGGAGTTTTTCATTCCAAACTTTCACAAATCATTTCTTATGATTTTACACAAATTATTACTATTTTTAATAATTTTATCAAGGCCCGTACAGTCGATTTCCATTAACGGCCATCGAACTGCACTTACAGCGACCTTTTTCGAATTTGATTTGGACGTATCTCCAAATCCAACCGTTAGATTTCAAATTTCTAACATTCATTAGAAAGCTCTTTTCGATACGAACCCAACGGTTCCGGTTTTAGGAGAATCCGACGGTCGGATCTCCCGTAATGTCCGTTTGAAATAAATGGTCGAAATTCGCGAACTGCCGCGGCGCGGCGCGTTCTATTCAGGCCATTATATTATATATATAATATATATAATATATATTTCGTCGATTTCTATTTAAAACGAATTATATAAATAGTTTTAAATTCGTTTCAAAAGCAATTTCAACTTCCTTTTCAATTCAAATCAAAATTGAATTCTTCTTTATAAATTCGTTTCAAAATTCATTTCTATTCAATTCAAATTTCAATTCAATTTGAATTCATTTCAATTCGTTTTCAATTCAATTCATTTCGAAATCGTTTTCAATTTAATTCAATTCGAAATCGTTTTCAATTCAATTCAATTCGAAATCGTTTTCAATTCAATTCATTTCGAAATCGTTTTCAATTCAATTCAATTCGAAATCGTTTTCAATTCAATTCAATTCGAAATCGTTTTCAATTCAATTCATTTCGAAATCGTTTTCAATTCAATTCAATTCGAAATCGTTTTCAATTCAATTCAAAATATTCGATTTCGAAATCACTTTTCAATATTCATTTTTAAGATGAATAAAATCGATATAAATATCGTTCACGTCAAAATGGCGTCAATCTAATCAACACGGCTTCATAAATTTCTATTTTCAAATATTCTATTTCAAATATTTCTTTTTCAAAATGGTTGTTATTATCAAAATATTTTGTTCAACACATGACCAATCTCAATGAATGAGTACTGTCAACCCATGAACTTTTATTTTATAATATTCTTTATTTTTCAAATTGGAATGAGGCCCAATCAATCACCATATAAAGTTAATTATATGGATTTTCATACAACACATGTATATAATAACATTGAAAATAATCAACCATCAACCAAAGTGCACTACACTGTAAAAGCATCAAATATAGATATTCAACGCTTATAACAGCCTGTCAATCAATCGATCGACATATTTAATCAATCAGGATGAGTGAACTGCAAATTTCATCCCAACACCCGTGTGGGGTTTCAAACAATCAAACAAATATTTTATTCGTGCAGTTGGACGATGTGTAAAATTTATCGTCCCAATCAATGTCATTCAAATAGGTGTACATAAACAAACCGTCTGGTTTGTAAATGAATATTCTATTTTATTCACTTCACGTTAAAAATTATATTTTTAACGATAAAACATTTTATTCCAACATATGAATTTCTATTCAGTTCATTCTTTAAATAAAATGATATTTTTATTTTTCTAACACATTTTAGAAAATTTCGGCGGCATAACGGCACGATACTAGAAACGGGACAAGGCCTAGCCTTATCCCCGGTCTAGTGAAGGCCCACGCCATTCACACATCAATCATATTCAATTCGTTATGCAAACCACAAGATTTTGGAGTAAGAGTCTAACCTAGCCTTACTCCTTCGCCTCATAACGGCGCACGTCTAATCCTAACCAATTTATCGATTCGATTTTTCACACCACAAACCACATTCAAACCAATATCGCAATCAATCACCAAACAGCCAAACAAACAAGTCCATGGTCTGTGGACGATTGTGTCGGGTGCTACTAAACACCGTCTGCATCCTAGTATATATATATAACTAGAAAAGTAAATTGAAAGGTGAGAAATTCTCACTTATAGCTATCCTAGCTCCACGGCTCTTCATTTGCAGAAGTCTTCTTCGTTTCGCCCTTTTTGAACCTCCGTTGTCCGCTTTCACTACCTATGTAAAAATCGAATTTTTTACTTCGCTATTCCATATATAAAAATCGAATTTTTACTTCAAAGTTCAATATATAAAAATCGAATTTTTATTTCTAAGTTCAATATATAAAAATCGAATTTTTATTTCAAAGTTCAATATATAAAAATCGAATTTTTATTTCAAAGTTCAATATATAAAAATCGAATTTTTATTTCAAAGTTCAATATATAAAAATCGAATTTTTATTTCAAAGTTCAATATATAAAAATCGAATTTTTATTTCAAAGTTCAATATATAAAAATCGAATTTTTATTTCAAAGTTCAATATATAAAAATCGAATTTTTATTTCAAAGTTCAATATATAAAAATCGAATTTTTATTTCTAAGTTCAATATATAAAAATCGAATTTTTATTTCAAAGTTCAATATATAAAAATCGAATTTTTATTTCAAAGTTCAATATATAAAAATCGAATTTTTATTTCAAAGTTCAATATATAAAAATCGAATTTTTAATTCTAAGTTCAATATATAAAAATCGAATTTTTAATCGAAGTTCAACATACAAAAATTCTATTTTTAATCGCTTCTTTCATATAAAGAAAATCCATATTTTATTTACTAAAAATCAAATCTTGTTGCTGTTGAAAATCACATCTTTTTCTGTTTTAAAAAATCAATCTTTTTCAGTTTTTTTTAAACTATATAAAAATCAGTTTTTCTTTTGTTAAAAATCAGTTTTAAAATTTTATAAAATCAGTTTTACTTTGTAAATAAATAAAAAAAACAGTTTTACTATGTAAATAAATAAAAAAACAGTTTTAACATACATAATAAAAAATCAGTTTTTTTCAGTTTTTTTTTTTCATTTTTCTTAAACAAAGCAAAATAAAATAAATAAATTAAAAATTACCTGGGGGCGCTTGGGGAATAGGGGTGGCCGGAGGCAGTCGCTGGGGGGGGGGCGGTTGTGGGTTTCGCGGCGCCTGGCGCCTGAAGGGGGGGTCGGGCTTGAGGGTCCGAAGGGAAAGGAGGAGCAGGAAGGAGGGCGGTCAGGCGGAGAGGGGGCGAGGTGGGCGGAGCTCGCCTGATCGGCGGCGGAGCGATGAAGAGGGGGAGGGGCTCCTCGATTCCGATCTGCGGTTTTTTTTTTTTTTTCTTTTGATTTGTGAATCGAATGTAACGGGGGGGGGGCCAGAGATAAAAAGGGGGGGGAAGATATATATTTTATTATTATTTATATTTTTTTTTCAATTTACGTTGACTTTTACATACGAACACCGAACCGGGTCCAACGACTGTCATCCCTAACGTAATACCCCCATTCCGAACACAATGGGATATGTATCGCAGGCTGATTCGACTGTTTGAATCAGTTTCCGTTAAATTTACATTTAAATCACTATATTGAATTTTAAACGTACATTTCAAATTACCGGGGCCACATACTAACTAGAAAAATTCTATAAAAATATTTTCTAGCTTCGTATTGACGATACGGTCCTAACAAAACTAGTTTCGTCGAATTCTGAGACCGTTAGAAAAATGGCCAATTTCCAGTCGATTAAAATCAACTGAAACTGGTCAACGCGTTTTCCTTTGCCGCGCCCACATATTGATTCGAAAAATTATGAAATTTGGAATCTAGCAATAGCTTAACATCACGGACCCAACAAAACTGGTTTCGTCGAAATCCGAGGTCGTTTGCAAAATTGCTATTTTTAAGGGCCTTATATATATAAAAATATATATAAATTCCACAGCGACTATTTCAAATTTTCAACTGGACATATCTTTCAATTTTTAAAGTGAAATCTCAGTTTCTTACATCCGTTAGAAAGATATTATCAATTAGATCCTATTGTTTTTGGTTTCACTAAAATCCGGATTGTTTTGCACCCGGTACATTCAATTGAAGTTTGAAATCGAATTATCGAACTACCGCGCCATTTTCAATTCTATTTATAATTATATATAAATATTTATATTCTAACGACGACGCGTATAATATATACGTTCGAATTATATTCAAAATAAATTTCTCGTCGATATTATTTAAAATAATTCATATTAAATAATCAGAATTCGCTAAAATTGCCAAAATAAAAATTTCAAACTGGCTCGCATTTTACGGGTTGTTACAATCTCCCCCACTTAAAACTTTTCGTCCCCGAAAAGGAACAAAGTCGAAAGTGGTTTGATTATTCAACTCTACGTTCGATCTGGCTTCCATTCTCCAACTCTTTAGTTTCTGAGAATTTTCAAAATTTCAAAAATTTGGCTAACACCCTAAATTTTTGAAAAATTTCGCCATAACCTCCCCTGCACCGGGAGCATCGGGGAATTTCAAATAGCTTCCCCGGTCCTTCAGATCTCAAAAAGAAAAAGAAAAAGCCAAGCGGCTAGCCAATAGGCTCATAAAATCATCATCACCCAAACAAAACAGGAAATTATGTAGTAAACATGTACCTATTTGTCGGGCAAACAAATTTTATTCTCTGCTCTAGCCTCCTTGTTATGACCTGTTCAATGATATATATGCATATGCTAACAAATGCAACCAATTCTCAATATAGTTCAATATTCGGTTCAATTAGGCTAAATGGTTCAAAATTTAGCAAACAAATAAACAAACCACACAAACATCAATCAATTAGTGAATTAGAGTTTCCAATTCATAATTTTGATACATATACAGAAAATCATGTTTTGGTGCCACTTTACAACAATGTGTTCTAACTATATTAGTTTTGGTTCTCACACCAGTCTAATGGAAACATATAGAAATCACACCTTCGAAACACGAAAATAAATACTGGTGATGGCGCGCCATCATCAGAATCATGTCCGGGCGACTAGAGTGTGACTCTATATCTATCCAGTATATTAAAATTTCGAATACACGCGGATCAGACGTATACGTAAAATCTATATATACTGGATTGTCCACATCAATATAAATAGATAATCAACTACGAATAATTGATTTAAATTTTCAAAACAAAATTTGTTTTCATTTCCAAAAATATACTCTTCACACTCGTTCTAGGATACTACTGATCCTATCTCTAACGAGTCATTCTAATTGGATATTACTAATCCAATATCTGATGAATTCTTTCGTATGGTTCTAATGTGCCTTGTTCTCTGCTTTGTAAACCAAAGCTCTGATACCACGTGTAAAGACCCGCAACTTCCCCGTAAAGGAAAGCGTCGGATAGTTCGAGAACAAGCCACAACAGAACGCATACAGAAGAACATTTCACTATATATAACAACAGTGCATCAGATTACAAGAATATACAGAGTATAAATGAATGAACATTACACAGAAATATCAGAGATTCAAATTACATTTAAATACATAGCAGCGGAAAATAATACAATACACAACTAGAAGGAGATATACGGATACAAAGCTTTCCGGATATCGTTCCAGCTGTAAACCAGGATCCTGTGAATATAAATCTGCAAAACCAAAACTACTAGCTGCCCGTGTCAAAAATAAGGGCACCCAGAGTTTAGGTCAAAACAATAAACTCCAGGTCAGTCATGTGACTGGTGTGAGAACTAAAACAGTTAATCTTTATTCTTAAAGTTAGGTAAATCAAGGGACCACGCCGTATAACGCGGAACGGGTTTCCTCCCAAGAATACCAGTGCATAAAACAAACAGCGCAATGCTAAATAAAGAAAAATGAAGCTGTTATAAGACCCAGGTCCCATCACACAATGCAACGCAGTCGAGGATAGGGTTTTCCCTTATAACAGCCAAAGAATGCTTGATACGTTTAAAAGAAATCATTTGATACTATAATAAGTGCATAGTGTATAAAACAACTTCAAATCATAAGTATCAATCATAGGCGGCATGGGTACCATATATCATGTCGCCATATATAGGATTACAACTAAAACCGCAAGATCACGTATTTGGAAATTGGATTTCCGTCTATGAACCGAGGCAAAAGATAGTCCTCAACCGATTCGAGACAATCTAGCCCATGTCTCAGGATCAGAGCTCGAGTGACCCTTGGAGCGACAGGGCCGGTCCACCGCTGTGGATTAAAATGCCTGAACACTACGTTTCCCCGCCCTTTGGGGCGTAAATGAGCCAACTAAATGACTCCATCGGTTCGAGAACGACCGATCAATCCGAGGCGCCTCGCAACAGCAACAACCACATAAGTCAAACTCGTCAGGGCGTGTAAAACCACTGACGCCACTTTTTATCTAGAAGGAAACGCATGCCCTCCCTGAGGTCCGTCTCCCGTTTTTGGTTCATACCTGGTGTGAAACACGCGAGGTAAACGTTACACAAAGCTACGCCACAAAGGCCGTGCTTTGATCATCACCCCAAGACTTTGCTTTTCAACAGAAGCCTCGATCATTTGCATCTTAGCATGCCACACAGGCAAACCATCCTATGCAACCGATATCAGTCACACAGAATGAAATCCGATGTCAGACACACAGTCCATTTACAAGTCCGTTCTGGGTCTGAACGAAACCGGAGGCACCTAGTACCCCGCATATCCATCGATCTCCAAGTACGTCTGGACGATCACTAACTGTTTCCATCTTCTTGGGTGTACAGCCCAATCAAGATCATCAGTTATCCCCCAAACGACGTGAAGACCTCCGGTCTTCGACCATCGTCTTCATCTTCGACTTATCGTCGCATCAGTTATTCAGAATGGGATAAACCCGGTCTTTCCGAATAACTCGCGTATATTTTAAATAAGTGTTACACAAACACAACATACGCCTCATTCCAATTCATTAGTCACTAACCGTAAATTAATCAAGAGAATAATTCCCCAAATATTAACCCCGAAGGCCGAAACCAACATCAGATCAATACCCAGAAAACCATTCTGCTTGGCCAACCGACAGTTAGTTTCTAAATTTCACATTCATAGGGAAAGGTTCCCATTAATTTTATCCAAGATAAATTCCTTGAATTTATGTTTGAATCTCAATTCGAACTTGTCGGGATTAGCGAACCTTACCGAAGTAATCATTTGTTTTAATTTCCCAATCCCAACCTATTCATCCCATGAAGTAAAACTGGTTATACTTCATATCTAACACCACAGTGTTATCGGTAAATTCAATTACCATTTCACGTTCAAATCTAATTAAAGATTTAACTATCGCCTGGAGCAAAACTGGTAATACTCCATTTTCGATCATTTCACTCTAATTAAAGATTCATTAAAACTCCACTTAGTTTTAATCTTTGACTGGGTTAAAGAATCAGTGTCATTTAAAACACAGTTCACGATAAACCCAAAATCTCATTCCATTAATTATCGAGTTAAAGAACGAGTGTTATTTAAAACACTGTTCACGATAAACCCAAAAATCAATGTCAATTCAATTCCAATTAAATATTATTTAATTGGTACACTTCATTAAATCTAAATAAAAAGATTTAATCATTTCTCAACTGGGTTCAAGAACAGTGTTAATGAAGACACCATTCACGACAAACCCAAATCACATTCATTAATTATCGGGTTAGAGAACAAGTGTTATTTAAAACACTGTTCACGATAAACCCAAAAATCAATATCAATTCAATTCCAATTAAATATCATTTAATTGGTACACTTCATTAAATCTAAATAAAAAAGATTTAATCTTTTTTCAACTGGGTTCAAGAACAGTGTTAATGAAGACACCATTCACGACAAACCCAAATCACATTTGACATTCAATACAAGGCCCTGAATAGAAAATATCCCGGCTTATATTCAATATCCAATTCTACGATTAACAAATGTCGTATTGGAAATAACGATATAAATATCTACATCTTTCAAATTTCCATAACAACATCTGTATAATCCCGAATTCCAACATCGAAATATTCCGAAGACAATTTCGATTCAAATCCACTCCAATGCAATCATTGGAAATTTTGGTTATTTTCAAAACCATTTCAAATTCAATTTATTTATTTAAAAATAAATAGAATTATAATTCTAGTTCAAAACCAGTTCATTTCGATAAAAATCTATTTTTCTCTTTTCAAATATGGAGTTTTTCATTCCAAACTTTCACAAATCATTTCTTATGATTTTACACAAATTATTACTATTTTTAATAATTTTATCAAGGCCCGTACAGTCGATTTCCATTAACGGCCATCGAACTGCACTTACAGCGACCTTTTTCGAATTTGATTTGGACGTATCTCCAAATCCAACCGTTAGATTTCAAATTTCTAACATTCATTAGAAAGCTCTTTTCGATACGAACCCAACGGTTCCGGTTTTAGGAGAATCCGACGGTCGGATCTCCCGTAATGTCCGTTTGAAATAAATGGTCGAAATTCGCGAACTGCCGCGGCGCGGCGCGTTCTATTCAGGCCATTATATTATATATATAATATATATAATATATATTTCGTCGATTTCTATTTAAAACGAATTATATAAATAGTTTTAAATTCGTTTCAAAAGCAATTTCAACTTCCTTTTCAATTCAAATCAAAATTGAATTCTTCTTTATAAATTCGTTTCAAAATTCATTTCTATTCAATTCAAATTTCAATTCAATTTGAATTCATTTCAATTCGTTTTCAATTCAATTCATTTCGAAATCGTTTTCAATTTAATTCAATTCGAAATCGTTTTCAATTCAATTCAATTCGAAATCGTTTTCAATTCAATTCATTTCGAAATCGTTTTCAATTCAATTCAATTCGAAATCGTTTTCAATTCAATTCAATTCGAAATCGTTTTCAATTCAATTCATTTCGAAATCGTTTTCAATTCAATTCAATTCGAAATCGTTTTCAATTCAATTCAAAATATTCGATTTCGAAATCACTTTTCAATATTCATTTTTAAGATGAATAAAATCGATATAAATATCGTTCACGTCAAAATGGCGTCAATCTAATCAACACGGCTTCATAAATTTCTATTTTCAAATATTCTATTTCAAATATTTCTTTTTCAAAATGGTTGTTATTATCAAAATATTTTGTTCAACACATGACCAATCTCAATGAATGAGTACTGTCAACCCATGAACTTTTATTTTATAATATTCTTTATTTTTCAAATTGGAATGAGGCCCAATCAATCACCATATAAAGTTAATTATATGGATTTTCATACAACACATGTATATAATAACATTGAAAATAATCAACCATCAACCAAAGTGCACTACACTGTAAAAGCATCAAATATAGATATTCAACGCTTATAACAGCCTGTCAATCAATCGATCGACATATTTAATCAATCAGGATGAGTGAACTGCAAATTTCATCCCAACACCCGTGTGGGGTTTCAAACAATCAAACAAATATTTTATTCGTGCAGTTGGACGATGTGTAAAATTTATCGTCCCAATCAATGTCATTCAAATAGGTGTACATAAACAAACCGTCTGGTTTGTAAATGAATATTCTATTTTATTCACTTCACGTTAAAAATTATATTTTTAACGATAAAACATTTTATTCCAACATATGAATTTCTATTCAGTTCATTCTTTAAATAAAATGATATTTTTATTTTTCTAACACATTTTAGAAAATTTCGGCGGCATAACGGCACGATACTAGAAACGGGACAAGGCCTAGCCTTATCCCCGGTCTAGTGAAGGCCCACGCCATTCACACATCAATCATATTCAATTCGTTATGCAAACCACAAGATTTTGGAGTAAGAGTCTAACCTAGCCTTACTCCTTCGCCTCATAACGGCGCACGTCTAATCCTAACCAATTTATCGATTCGATTTTTCACACCACAAACCACATTCAAACCAATATCGCAATCAATCACCAAACAGCCAAACAAACAAGTCCATGGTCTGTGGACGATTGTGTCGGGTGCTACTAAACACCGTCTGCATCCTAGTATATATATATAACTAGAAAAGTAAATTGAAAGGTGAGAAATTCTCACTTATAGCTATCCTAGCTCCACGGCTCTTCATTTGCAGAAGTCTTCTTCGTTTCGCCCTTTTTGAACCTCCGTTGTCCGCTTTCACTACCTATGTAAAAATCGAATTTTTTACTTCGCTATTCCATATATAAAAATCGAATTTTTACTTCAAAGTTCAATATATAAAAATCGAATTTTTATTTCTAAGTTCAATATATAAAAATCGAATTTTTATTTCAAAGTTCAATATATAAAAATCGAATTTTTATTTCAAAGTTCAATATATAAAAATCGAATTTTTATTTCAAAGTTCAATATATAAAAATCGAATTTTTATTTCAAAGTTCAATATATAAAAATCAAATTTTTATTTCAAAGTTCAATATATAAAAATCGAATTTTTATTTCAAAGTTCAATATATAAAAATCGAATTTTTATTTCAAAGTTCAATATATAAAAATCGAATTTTTATTTCTAAGTTCAATATATAAAAATCGAATTTTTATTTCAAAGTTCAATATATAAAAATCGAATTTTTATTTCAAAGTTCAATATATAAAAATCGAATTTTTATTTCAAAGTTCAATATATAAAAATCGAATTTTTAATTCTAAGTTCAATATATAAAAATCGAATTTTTAATCGAAGTTCAACATACAAAAATTCTATTTTTAATCGCTTCTTTCATATAAAGAAAATCCATATTTTATTTACTAAAAATCAAATCTTGTTGCTGTTGAAAATCACATCTTTTTCTGTTTTAAAAAATCAATCTTTTTCAGTTTTTTTTAAACTATATAAAAATCAGTTTTTCTTTTGTTAAAAATCAGTTTTAAAATTTTATAAAATCAGTTTTACTTTGTAAATAAATAAAAAAAACAGTTTTACTATGTAAATAAATAAAAAAACAGTTTTAACATACATAATAAAAAATCAGTTTTTTTCAGTTTTTTTTTTTTCATTTTTCTTAAACAAAGCAAAATAAAATAAATAAATTAAAAATTACCTGGGGGCGCTTGGGGAATAGGGGTGGCCGGAGGCAGTCGCTGGGGGGGGGGCGGTTGTGGGTTTCGCGGCGCCTGGCGCCTGAAGGGGGGGTCGGGCTTGAGGGTCCGAAGGGAAAGGAGGAGCAGGAAGGAGGGCGGTCAGGCGGAGAGGGGGCGAGGTGGGCGGAGCTCGCCTGATCGGCGGCGGAGCGATGAAGAGGGGGAGGGGCTCCTCGATTCCGATCTGCGGTTTTTTTTTTTTTTTTCTTTTGATTTGTGAATCGAATGTAACGGGGGGGGCCAGAGATAAAAAGGGGGGGGAAGATATATATTTTATTATTATTTATATTTTTTTTTCAATTTACGTTGACTTTTACATACGAACACCGAACCGGGTCCAACGACTGTCATCCCTAACGTAATACCCCCATTCCGAACACAATGGGATATGTATCGCAGGCTGATTCGACTGTTTGAATCAGTTTCCGTTAAATTTACATTTAAATCACTATATTGAATTTTAAACGTACATTTCAAATTACCGGGGCCACATACTAACTAGAAAAATTCTATAAAAATATTTTCTAGCTTCGTATTGACGATACGGTCCTAACAAAACTAGTTTCGTCGAATTCTGAGACCGTTAGAAAAATGGCCAATTTCCAGTCGATTAAAATCAACTGAAACTGGTCAACGCGTTTTCCTTTGCCGCGCCCACATATTGATTCGAAAAATTATGAAATTTGGAATCTAGCAATAGCTTAACATCACGGACCCAACAAAACTGGTTTCGTCGAAATCCGAGGTCGTTTGCAAAATTGCTATTTTTAAGGGCCTTATATATATAAAAATATATATAAATTCCACAGCGACTATTTCAAATTTTCAACTGGACATATCTTTCAATTTTTAAAGTGAAATCTCAGTTTCTTACATCCGTTAGAAAGATATTATCAATTAGATCCTATTGTTTTTGGTTTCACTAAAATCCGGATTGTTTTGCACCCGGTACATTCAATTGAAGTTTGAAATCGAATTATCGAACTACCGCGCCATTTTCAATTCTATTTATAATTATATATAAATATTTATATTCTAACGACGACGCGTATAATATATACGTTCGAATTATATTCAAAATAAATTTCTCGTCGATATTATTTAAAATAATTCATATTAAATAATCAGAATTCGCTAAAATTGCCAAAATAAAAATTTCAAACTGGCTCGCATTTTACGGGTTGTTACAATAACCCGAGATGTAAAGGTAGTCCAAAGGAGAAGTTAGAGCTAAGGATCCAGATGGGAACCAATGAGTTCACTTCACGATTTGGGCTTTGCTGCGGGACGCGTGCAAAGGGGTTGTCGGTATTCATAACTTTGGTTCACCACTGAGAGATGGATAGTGGGTTTGTAGTGATAGTTACACGGGATTGGATTCCGTCATGGCCCAAAGTATTAGGTGACCAAAGTAGTGGATATCGTTTGCTTTACGCACTGAGTGAGGGATGTGAGGATGATTGCTATGCTTGATTGTTTGACACCACTATGACATGCACACCCCCACCCCCGTATCTCTTACACAGTATGTTAGTGGCACCTTAGAGTATTGTACGGTATGTAGTGCTAACTCTTTGGTTGCAGGTCCAGGTTCAGGTATGATTGGATTATACCTGTTATTGTTCTGTTTTGTTTAGCTGCTTATCGCTCACACCAGACTTTTTGTCTGACCCAGAGTTTTATGTCTCTTCTTATTACTCTGGGTGCTCACACGAGCAGACTAGAGACAGGTTAGGTGGATGCACGGGTAGTTGTACTGGAGACGAGCAGGAGGCTTCCACGTATGATATTTATGTATTATCTCCCTGTGTTATCGATGGTCACTGCTTGGGCATTAGTAGTGTACCTTTTCCTTTCTTTTGCTTAGAGACAGTATTTTTGAAGTTGTAATAAGGATGTTGGATCATAAGCTGTATTTTGGATTTCCGCTGCCATGTTAGACATGATTTAGTTTTTCAGCTTATGCACTGTCTCGCCTGTTTTATGTCAAAGTTATGTTATTATTATATTTTATTCCATGCGTTGTGAGACATTCTACAGGTTCTTTATTGATTCTTCGTCTTCTTTCTTTTTTTCTGACGACGTCCCGTGCTGACTGGACATGTGTACAACGCACTTTTGGAGTAAATGTCGGATGTTGCGGGGTGGACAGTCACACGTAACTTCCCCGTGAAGGAAAGCACGGATTGCGTTGAGGACAAGACCAATCCGAACACAAACAGAAGACCATTTCATTGTTTATTACAACAATTCCATCAGAATACAAGAATATACAGATTATGAATAAATATTACACATGTGATAAATATCAGAGATTTAAATTGCATTTGAATACATAGCAGCGGAAAAATAATACAAAGCATAACTGAAAGAAATACGCGAATACAGAGCTTTCCGAATATCATTTCAGCTATAAACCAGGATCCTGTGAATATAAATCTGCAAAACCAAAACTACTAGCTGCCCGTGTAGAAAATAAGGGCACCCAGAGTTTAGGTTAAAACAATAAACTCCAGGTCAGTCATGTGACTGGTGTGAGAACTAAAACAGTTATTAATCTTTATTTTTAAAGTTAGGTAAATCAAGGGACCACGCCGTATAACACGGAACGAGTTTCCTCCCAAGAATACCAGTGCATAAAACAAACAGCGCAATGCTAAATAAAGAAAAATGAAGCTATTATAAGACCCATGTCCCATCAAACAATGCAACGCAAGCCGGAGGATAGAGTTTTACCTTATAATAGCCAAAGAATGCTTGATACGTTTAAAAAACAGATTATTTTGATATTACTATAAATGTATAGTGTCAAAACAATTTCAATCATAAGTATCAATCATAGGTGGCATAACTACCATCTACTATGTCGCCATACTAGGTTCTGTAAATAAAACCGAATTATCACGTATTGGAAATTGGATTCCATAATGAGTCAAGGCAAGGGGCAAGCTCCTCTCCGTTCGAGACACTCTAGCAAATGTCTCAGGACCACACACAGCGATTCTTGGATCTTCAGGGTCAGTCCTCTCATACTTTTGAGGATTGGCAATTCCTGAACACACGTTACCCGGTCCTATAGGACCTATATAATGGTCCGTACGTCAGCTCACATAGAGCCAGTTATTGACCCTATATTCGAGGCGCCTCGCATCCAACAACCACACAGGTAAAAAGTATATAAATTTCAGGGCTGGTAGGTCACTGACATCACCATAGCTAGAAAGAAACATCGTGCTCTCCCTACGGCACTATCCCGTTTTTGACTCATACCGAGGTGTGAGGCTTGCAATTTAACGCCATACACAAAGCTGCGCCAACAGGCCGTGCTTTGATCATCTACCACAAGACTTTTCTTTTCAACAAAAGCCTTAATCATTTGCCCCTTAGGCATGCCACATAGGCAATTCACTCCATGCGACTGATGTCCATCGATATACAATCTCTGAGCTCGTACGTCTCAGAGAAGGGCGTTAAGCAAGAGAATAAATTCTCCGCCGCCAAACATATGTATATTTAATAGAGATCAATCAACACAGAATAAAATCCAATGTCAGACACATAGTCCATTTACAAGTTCGTTCTGGGTCTGAACGAAACCGGAGGCACTTTCCTCGCATATCCATCGATCTCCAAGTACGTCTGGACGATCACCAACTAATTCCCACCTCTTGGGTGTACAGCCCAATCATGATCATCAATAATCATCCAAACGATGTGAAGACTTCCGGTCTTCAACCACCGTCTTCATCTTCGACTTATCGTCGAATCGGTTATTCAGAATGGGTATAAACCCGGCCTTTCCGAATAACCCGCGTATATAATAAACAAATGTTACACAAACCCAACATACGCCCCATTCCAACTCAGAATATTCTTTTATTCAAATATTCACATTCTTAGGGAAAGGTTCCCATTAATTTTATAAAAGATAAATTCTTCTAAATTTATTCTTTAATCTTCCTTTGGATATCATTTTCAAACCATGTTAAGGTTTTCCAAACTAGTCGGGATTAGCGAACCACACCAAAGTAATCATTTATTTTATTTTCCAATCCCAACCTATTCATCCCACGAAGCAAAACTGGTAGTACTCTATACATAACACCACAGTGTTATCGGAAAATATTAATTGCCATTTCACGTTCAAATCTAATTAAAGATTTAACTATCGCTTCGGAGCAAAACTGGTGATACTCCATTCTCGATCACTTTAATCTAATTAATGATTCATTAAAACTTCACTTAGTTTAATCTTCCCAAAAATCAATATCCTGTCTTTAATTGGGTTAAAGAACCAATGCCATCTAAAACACGGTTCACGATAAACCAAAAATCACATTTCATTGTTAATCGGGTTAAAGAATAGGTGTTATTCAAAACACCACTCACAATAAACCTAAAAAAAACCAATTTAAATTCAATTCCAATTAAATACCAAATTAACTGGACAATTTCACTAATTCTTAATTAAAAGATTTATTCTTTTCTAAACTGGGTCCAAGAACAGTGTTATTTAAGACACCATTCACGACGAACCCAAAATCTCATTTGATATTAAATACAAGGCTCTGAATAGAAAATATATCAGCTTATATTCAATATCAAATTCTGAAACCAACAAATATCGTATTGGAAATAACGACATAAATATATCTTTCAAATCTCCATAACCATATCTGTATAATCTCGAAATCCAACATCGAAATATTCCAAAGATAATTTCGATTCAAATTCATTCCAATTCATGTATTGGAAATTCTGATTATTTTCAAAACCATTTCAAATCTAGTTCAAAACTAGTTCATTTCGATAAAAATATATTTTTATCCTTTCAAATGTGGAATTTTTTCATCCCAGTTCTTTCCAATTCATATATTATGATTTTACACGAATTATTAATATTTTTAGTAATTTTATCAAGGCCCGTACGGTCGGTTTTCAATAATAGCCACCGAACTGCACTTACAGCGACCTTTTCCGAATTTGATTTGGACATAATTCCAAATCCAACTATTAGATTTCAGATTTCTAATATTCATTGGAAAGTTCTCTTTGATACGAAGCAAATGGTTCCGGTTTCAGGAGATCCAACGGGCCGATCTCCCGCAACGTCAATTCGAAGTCAATGGTCGAAATTCGCGAACTGCCGCGGCGCAGCGCGTTCTATTCAGGCCATTTAATATATATAATATATATTATACGTTTTTCGTCGATTTCAATTCAAAATGTATTTTATAAATCGTTTTAAATTCGTTTTCAAAACAATTTCAACTTCATATTCAATTTCAAATCAAAATTGAATATTTCATATCATTTCTATATAAATGATAATATTTTCAAAACGTTATATTTTGAAATCGCTTATTTTTCTATATTCATTTTAAAAACGAATATAATCGATATAAATATCGTTCGCGTCAAAATGGCGCAAATCTAATCAACATGGCTTTACATATTTCAATAACTTCGTTATTCTATTCACAAATGAACATTTATTCTATTCAACACATGAATATTCTCAACACATGAGTATCGTCAACACATGATTATTTTTGTTATTTAATATATTTTATAAAATTATGATAAAGATGTAAATTTTATTGTTTAAAATATTTTACTCAACACATGAATATATATTTTATTCAACACATCAATATTTTCAACACATGAATATATATTTTATTCAACACTTGAATATTTTCAACACGTGAATATATATTTTATTCAACGCATGAATATTCTTTATTTTCCCAATTGGAATGAAGCCCAATCAATTACCATATAATGTTAATTATATGGATTCCATACAACACATGCATATAATAGCAACGATAAATAATCAACCATCATCCAAAGTGCACCACACAACTGCATAAGCATTAAATATAACTAATTAACGATCATACATTCTGTCAATCAAACGATCGACATACAACTAAATAATTGGGATTCGTGTATGCCATATATCATCCCAACACCCGTGTGGGGTTTCAAATCAACAAACACTGAATATTATTTGTGCAGTTGGGCGACGTGTAAAATTTATCGTCCCAATCAATATCCTTCAAATAGGTGTACATAAACAAACCGTCCGGTTTGTAAATGAATATTTATTTATTCAATTCACGTTAAAAAAAATATATTTTTAATGATAATTAATTTATTTCAACACATGAATTTTTTTTTTCATTCCACTTCAAGGGGGGGGGGGACGGCTAGGCAGGGGTTGGAGGCGGTGGAACTTCGGCGTCAGGGTTTCAGGGGTAGGCTTCACATGGAAAGAAGACGAGGAAGAAGAGAGAAGAGGGAGATCAGAGGCGAGAGGAGGGGGCTGGGGCGCGGTGCTTGGCGGCAGCGGTGGCTGTCGCACGCGGCGCGATGGCTCTCCCTTTTTTTTCAATTTAGAAAAAGTAAACCAACTGGGGGGGGGGGGGGTTGAATGGTGATAAAGGGGGAAAGGGAGAGAGTATATTAATATATATATAATCATTTAATTTCAAAAAGCAACTTTTAATTTCGAACTCTAAATCGAACCTACCGACTGTCATTCATAGCTAATTACCCCCATTCCGAACACAATGGAATATGTATCGTAAGGTAATTCGATCGTTCGATCAGTTTTCGTCAAAATCAAAATATAAATATGTATATTGAATTTTAACGCACATTTCAATTTACCGGGGCCACACACGGACTCTAAAATTTCTACAAAAATATTTTCTAGCTTTGTATTGACGATATGATCCTAACAAAACTAACTTCGTCAAATTCTGAGACCGTTTGAAAAGTGGTCCTTTTCCAGTCGATCGAAATTGACTAAAACTGTTAAAACACGTTTTCCTTCGCCACGCTCATATATTAATTCAGAAAATTATGAATTTTGAAATCTGGCCATAATATAACATCACGAATCTAACAAAAGTGGTTTCGTCGAAAATCGAGGTCGTTTGCAAAATTCCCATTTTTAAGGGCCAGAATTCCATAGCGACTATTCTGAATTTTCAATTGGGCATAACTTCTGATTCCCGTTATGAAACTTCAATTTTTCAGATTCGTTGGAAAGATATTCTCAAATAGATTCTAATATTTTTGGTTTCGCTAAAATCTGATTTATTTTGAATCCTGTACATTCATTTGAAATTTGAAATCGAATTTTCAAAGTACCGCGCCATTTTCTATTCCTTTTATATTTAAAAATAAATATTTATATTATAACGATGATTCAAATAAATATATACATTCTAATTCTATTCAAAAATAAATTTCTTAGTCATTATTATTTAAAATAATTCATTTTAAATATTCAAAATTCATTAAAATTGCCAAAACAAAAATTTTAAATTGGCTCAGAATTTCCAGGTTGTTACAATATAATACAAGAAAAGAAGAAGAAACACCATAGAATCAGAGTCTCACATCGCAGCTAAACAAAATATAATATAGAAATAAATCTATATTGAGAGCTTAAGAGAAAACTTACAAAAATCAGAGTACATCACACAACTGGGCAGTTATAACAATATGTCCTTATATACAATCACACAGCGGAATAATACTATATAATATCATACGTCTGAACACCTCCAGAACGTCTCTCGATTTCACTACATCCGATAACGTGGACCTGTACAACCCAGGCTAACCCGAGAATTACAAACGCTGGATCAGTCTGGTGAACCAGAGTGAGAAAAACACACTAAGTTTAAAGGTATCACACAACTTGATTTTAAAGTCAAAATCTTTTTGAAAGAAAAGGATAATCGTAAGACCAAATCCATACATAAATATGGATGATTTTTACCTTACGATAACCCAAAACATTTTTTTGAAATCATATCTTTTATGATATTATAGTAACGTCTAAATACAAATAAATAACAATCTAGCGGAACGCTTGCATCTCACACTCCACATACATAGTATACAATCAAAACTACAGGCTCTTATTGGAGAATGGATTCCATGGCAAGGTATGGGACCACCTTTCTGACAATGTACCTTTAGAGATGAATACATTGGAGTTCAATAAGAACATCTTGCAAACCAGGCTAAACATGACCGACCTCTCACTTCTCTTAAGAGTACCGAATATATCATTACGACGGTTGGGGCCAGCCAACCGAACCGGTAGCATACTTACAAAAATAAAAAGGGAGAACCGAAGGAATTTGATTTCTCCAAATCAGGTAATGATATACCCTTTGATGGGTGCGACCCACATAGCCATGTGACCAACCCGATATTGTGCCATTTCCTGATTGATGAGACTTGAGGTTAAGCTTACCCTTAGCACATCTCCATCCACTTTGAATGCCACATCGTCAGATCCGCTGCATATCACCAACCGATGCCCATAAAAATACTCTGGGTGTTTAAGTAAAAGAACGAATTCCTCCACCACCAACAGAAGTAAGTTTGTAGAAATCAATGTACGTGGTCCTTTGGAAATTCTTTGTCAGACCCTCATCCATACAAGTCATCCAAGAATTGGATGAACCGGAGGCACCCTCAACAACATCCTACGTATCACCCTATAGATCAGTAGGGAGTAGTCCTTGCAATCTATAGATTCCAACCATGACAGAACCACAGTATATCTTTGGTTGCAGACAAGTGATTATCAGAAGTTCTTCTATTTTTGAAGATCTACGGTCTTCAATGCTCCATCTCGATCATCTTCTGATATCTTCATGTATTTTTTGGTTGGAAGGGTTTTTGAATATAAATTCGATTCCGGTTTTTCTGTACCAACAATCATATAGGCTAGATTTGATAGTCGGTTAATTAACTATCAAATAAATGATCATGAGAATAAAATAAGCTTACCGATTCAATACTCGGCATCACTTGTCCCTTTTTAATTAAAAATTAATTTACTTCTGGTTAATTAAAACTTCTAAATCTTCCAATATTTTAAAAATATGATATTTGCTTCTCATTTGATATACTGATTCCCTCCAAACCATTTCATTATAATACTTAGAAAAATAACTTATAACCATATTTGATTTCTAGTTAATTCTCCTTTCAAGACATATGCTACATCATCCTTCATTATCTAAAATTGGGAAATCCGATCAACTTATTATTCGTAAAACAACGTTACGAAATATCTTTTGTTTTATTACTTGAAAACAATAACCAATCCTTATTCTTATAACATAAAACTTAACTTTACATTTCCTTTCTTATTCAAAAATATCATTATATTTTCATGCTATCCCTTTTTATTTTTATTTTACTTTGGAATCATCATTATATTTATATATATTTTCACATCTTCCTAATTTTATTTACTTCGGATCTTTTGTTATATATTCTCCAATTTTTCAATAAACATTGCATTGTTATTTCTATAAAGGAAATAATAAATTATTACTAACCTCTTTTACCATTAGCAACTAATATCATCCTCAGATAATCCTGAAGTCGTTCAAGTTGGGGTATTTTATTACCTCTCAGACCTTGATCAACAACGTTCTCATCTTAAGATAGATACGAGTTGTAATCTAAAAAATGATATTTCATTCTAATATTAATACAAATTCCATTTAACTATTTTATTAAAAATACAGTTTCATAAAACCTTCTTACTTTTTTTGAACATTTCTTCCTCGAATACAGCTGTTATTTCTTAATTCAATAAATAAGTAATTTCTTATAAAACACCGCCTTTTAACCTCTACCTCTTTAAAAAAAATTCATTTATAATTCAGATTTGGTTACAAAATTCTATCACTTACTTCTTTTACCAAATTTACATTTACCAATTTCTTTTTCTAATCCGTTCAACCATTCCCTCTTTGAAAATCATATTTCAATTTTTCGCCTTTTACTTAATTCCATTATTAAGTAACATTTATTTAAAATTAACGCTTTACCACCTCACCTCGTTTATATAATTCTAGTTTAATATAAACTTTTTTATCATAATTTCCTTTTACTTAATTCAAATAATTAAGTAACATTTATTTTAAGCTATAGTATTTGCTTAAAATTTCTTTTATAACTTTGTTGTAAAATCTTAGGTTTAAAATAAAACCCTTTCATAAACTCCTTTTACAATCCAGTTAGATTTCATTTCAACTTCGATTACTTTTTAAACGAATCTCAATTAAAAAGTAATTTTCCTATATTATTATTAATCAGAATAATAATTTACATCAATCATTAGCTACTGTTAAAGTAGTTAATTTATTAACTAAAATAAATAGTAAATTCCTTTTTAAAAATATTTTTAAAATTAAAAAGAATATTCGTTAAACTATTTTATTAGTTTAATTCAAAACAAACTAATTTAATAATCAATCCAAATTAAAACGGTTGACTTAGTCAACTCAAAACACGGTTATCTCGTTAATCGATATCAATTAGTTCTCACTTTTAATTAATTAATTAATTTAAATAATTCCATTTAATTATTTCTCAAAACAATTATCGAACTTTTAACCATTAGGTTAATTTCTATTCACTTGTTTATAAATCTGATTAAAATCAAAATTTACTTTATAAAATCAATCAATAATTAATTATAAACTTAAATAATAAATATTTATTTCCTTTTAAATATACTTTTATTCAGAATAGTATATTTAAAAATCTATCTCTAGTTTTAAAATAAATTTTATAACTTTAGTTCCATCGATTCACTTGACTGTAAATTTGTAATGTCCCGTGTTTTTGGTAGTCAAATATTTAATATAATTTATTATTTTAAATATTATATTTGGAATATTAATGGATTTTAATATTGAAATCATTTATAAAAACGAGGTTTGAATGTTATAATTTATGTATAACATAAAACTAGCTCGAAATGGCACGGTAGTTCGTAATATTGAATTTTGAACTTCAATTGAATATACGGAATCCGATATAAATCGAAATTCTATGAAATAAAAAACATTGGGATCTTGTTGATTACAATTTTCATATAGAAGAGAAAAATCTAGGTTTCGTGTTATAGATTGTTAGCTATGTCCATTCAAATTTTAAAATAGTCGCTATGGAAATCGTTATTAAAATATAACGTTTAATTAATATATGCTGGAAATATGTTAGTTGTAATAAAGTAAATGCAGACAATGCTACAAATGTTGGAAATGAAAACTTAAATACGTTTGCAAATTTGGATGCTAGTGTTGAGGTGAATGGGGGAGATAATGAAGCTATGAATGATGATTTAGCTCAAGAAGTAGAAGAAAATGAGGGTGATAATGAAACTATTAATGGAAACCTATTGGAAAGGAAAAAATTGTAGATAAGGAGGGTGATGTTCTAATAGGGAATTTATTTGATGATGGTGAGGAAAATGTGGATTATGTTCATAAGGAATTATTCATCCATTCCTTTTTCTGGTGCGTCTGTTAGTTTAAATGTAGTTACTGCTAGTTCAATTGCAACTGGTAGCTTTGTTTCTGTTCTGAATTCTTCTGCATCTAGTTCATCAACTTCATGCACTATGTCATGCTCGTCTTCATTCAGTAACAGTTCACTTGAAAAGTCTTCTGGTAATGCTTCTTCATCTTTTTCAGGTGCATCTAAGTCATTTTCTTCTTTGTCTAAATCCCCAAATGATAAATTGAAACCCCCTGCTTTCGTAACTCTTCCTCCCCCTGTTACTGGTGCTGGACTAACCTTTTCACTAGTGAATACATCCTCTTTTAAATCTGCTAGTGCTCTCCCCTCCTCTACATCTAAGAGAAAAAAGTTAAAAGGCAAATTTTGGGCTGATGACTTGGATGAGGGGCAAGAATATGATATTGATGATGTATTACAAGTGGGTAGCAATGTATTTTCAATGAAAAGGCACACTAGGAGCAACCCATCCCCTCTGTTTAAACTGAAGTGATTTTGCTCAGCTAATGTCAAAGTTGTTACTTGTAATAACCCGGAAATCTGAGCCAATTTAAAATTTTTATTTTGGTAATTTTAGCGAATTTTGATTATTTAAAATGAATTATTTTAAATAATAACGACGAGAAATTTACTTTGAATAGAATTTGTAACGACCCGGAAAATCTGAACCAATTTAAAAATTTTAAATTGGCTAAAATAGTGGATTATAAATATTTAAATTAAAATTTTTAAATAATAACAATGAAAAGTATGTTTGAATCGACATTTGAAAACGAATATAATTAATTCTAATTATAAACAAGGCCTGAAAAGGTGCTGCAGTTTCAAAAATTGAATTCAAACTTTGTCGGACTGTACCGGGTGCAAAACAAAACGAATTTGAGTGAAACGAAAAATATTTAAATCTGTTAGTGAATACCTTTCTAACAAATCTGAAAAATCGAAGTTTCATAGTGGAAAGCAAAAGTTATAGCGAAATGAATTTTCAGAAAGGTTGCTATGGAATTTATATAGCCCATGAAATTAGCCATTTTGCAAACGACCTCGGAATTCGACGAAACCACTTTTGTTGGATCCGGGATGTGAAGTTATTACTAGGTTTCAAATTTCATAATTTTTGAAGCTAGTATGTGAGCGTGGCAAAGGAAAACGTGTTTTGGTCAATTACAGTTAAATTGGATCAACCAGAAATGAGCCTTTTTGTAAACGGTCTCAGAATTCGACGAAACTAGTTTTGTTGGGACTGTATCGTCAAAACATAGCTAGATTTATTTTTCTGGAATTTTTCGAATCAGTTTGTGGCCCTGGCAAATTGAAATGTACATTCAAATCAAATATTGAACGTTTTATATTTTAATTTGAAGGAAAACTGACTGAAACATTCGAATGGGCCTTCAAAAGATATCTCATTGTGTTCGGAATGGGGGTAGAACGCTAGGGACGACAGTCGTTGGGTTTGGATTGGAAGTCGTGTCAGAAAACCCTTTTTAAAACCCCCCGGCCAATCAAACTATTTCTTTCATAATTTTAAAAATAAAAAAAAAATCAAAAAAACCCTTTTATTCCCCCGCGACCGACGACGCTGCTTGCTCCATACTTCCTGGCCCATTTCCGGCCGCTCCGATCAACAAACCACCCCGCTCTAGTTAAGTTTTTTTTCCGCCTTGCCCTCTTCTTCAGATCAACCTCGGCCTCACCACCTCTCATCACGCCGCCAGTGAGCATCACCTCCGAGAACGTCGAGGGTTTGAGCCGCCGTCGCCGCCTGATCTTGCCGTCGAACTGGGGGAAAGTGCCATCGTCGGAGAGCTCTTTCCAAGCTTGGCAGCGTGGTCAAATCCGATTCCATCATCGTGCAACAGATTTTGTTGAAAATCGAAACCTAGTTTCGAATCAAAAACGAGGTATACGGCTATATTAATTTTCAACAGTTTTAACACCTTTAGACCGTTGCAAACTTTGAAAAATCATATCTTTTTCGTTTCTTGTCGAAATTCAGTGAAACAAGAGACAGTGGACTCGTGTGGACGTCTTCTACATTCTAGAAGAGACCGCATATTTTTCTGAGCCTTCTGCTATTTTTGGTAGAGTGGAACCCAATGTGATATTTCTAATTTATAAACGAAATGGAAAACGATGATGTATAAATTATATAATCGATGTATGAGTTATATAAGCGTTGTACACCTCTTGTATAAGCGTTGCATAAGTTGTACGTTCGATGTATAAGTTGTATATGCATTGTAAAAATTATATATGTGTTGAAATAGAAATGAAATGCTATATATATATATATATATATATATACGCCCCTCGTCCACAAACCATGGACGATATTTATTGGTTGTGATTGGTGTGAAAATTGATTGATAGCGAATGGTTGATTGAAATTGTTTGTGGTTGAAATTGATTGATTGTGGTTGAAAAATACCCGTTTGTGGTTGAGAAATATTTGGTTGAAACCATATAGGATTAGTTTGTGGAAATGAAAAAAATATACATGCCGCCTGCGTGCGAACTAGATGCATGATTCCCCATTGTCAAAAGCTGCGAGGCTTAAAGGTAGAGCGAGGAGCCGTACTTGGGACGGTCCCGGTTTTAACTACCATGCCGTTATGCGGCCGAAATTTTTAATAATATTCATGTGTTAGAATTATTTTCTTGTATTGAAATTATATTCGTCTGTTGAATAGAAAACCTTCATGTGTTGAATAGAAATTCATTCGTTGAATCATATTCATGTGTTGAATGGTATTCGGGGTTTGATTAAATTGTTTTAACATTAAAAATCACATTTTTACTCTATATATACAAACTATAGAAAACCTTCATGTGTTGAATAGAAATTCATTCGTTGAATTGAAATTCATGTGTTGAATGGCATTCGTGTTTTGAATAAATTGTTTTAACAATAAAAATCACATTTTTACTCTATATATACAAACTATAGAAAACCTTCATGTGTAGAATCGATATTCATTCGTTGAATTGAAATTCATGTGTTGAATGGTATTCGTGTTTTAAATATAAAAATCACCTTTTTAACTATATATATAAACTATAGAAAACCTTCATGTGTTGAATCGAAATTCATTCGTTGAATTGGAATTCATGTGTTGAATGGTATTCATATTTTGAAATATATTGTTTTATAATAAAAATCATATTTTTATTACCTATATGAACTGTATAAAATAATCTCGTTTTGAAATAAATTGTTTTATAATAAAAATCATATTTTTATTATCTATATGAACTACATAAAATAATCTCGTTTTGAAATAAATTGTTTTATAATAAAAATCATATTTCTATTACCTATATGAACTATATAAAGTAATCGTGTTTTGAAATAAATTGTTTTACAATAAAAATCACATTTTTACTGTACACAGGAGTTGTTAAAAATAGTGAAGTGTCGAAGTGAATGTTTGTTGGATAAAAATATAATTTTTATCAAATGTATGAAAGGAATATAGCTTTGAAATCGAAGAATCGATATATATATATATATATGTATATATATATATAAATAGAATTAAAATATATCGAATAACGAAGCTGCAGTTCATATTTTGAAACCGTGATTTCAAATGATTAGTGCGGAAGATCCGACCATCGGATTTTCCCGAAACCGCAACCGTTGGGTTCGCTTTGGAAATATCTTTCCAACGGCACCAACTTTGTAAAAATACAACGGTTGGATTGTCTGGAATGTTTAATTCAAATCTAAAGAAAAACAGCGCCTGAATCGATTATATTTATATATATACATATATAAATATAATTATATTAAATCGAATAACGATGCTGTAGTTCGTATTTTGAAATCGAAACTTCAAACGATTATACCGGGAGATCCGACCGTCAGATTTTCCCGAAACTGGAACCATTGGATTCGTTTTGAAAAGATCTTTCTAATGATGAAAATTTTGTGAAGATCCAACGGTTAGATTTTCAGATATGTGTAAATCAAATCTGAAGAAAAACAGCGCCACGGCCGCGTTATGGCCCGAAGCGTCGTTTTGAATAAATTGGCTATTTTAAAATAAATAAAAATAGCGATAAATCGTTATAAAATATTATAAACGATATGAATGTGAAATTTAGAAATTAACCGAAGGTTGGCTAAGTCGAATGGTTTCCTGGGTGTTGATCTAATGTTGGTTTCGACCTTCGGGGTTAATATTTGGGAAATCGTTCTCTTACTGATTGACGGTTAGTGACTAATGAATTGAGATGATGCGTATGTATTTTAGTGTTGCACTTGTTTATTATATACGCGAGTTGCTCAGAAAGACCGGGTTTATCCCATTCTGAATAACTGAATCGACGATAAGAAGTCGAAGATGAAGACCGGGGTTGAAGACCGATCTTCACCTCGTTTGGATGGTCACTGAGGTCCTGATTGGGAGTCATCCCGAAATATGGATAATTAGTGGTGATCGTCCAGACGTACGTGGAAATTGATGGATATGCGAGGTATTTAGTGCCTCCGGTTTCGTTCTGACCCAGAACGGACTTGCAAATGGACTGTGTGTCTGACAATGGAATTTATTCTATGCGATTGATAACCATCAGTTGCATGGTGTGAATTGCCGGTGTGGCATGTTAAGATGCAGTGAACAGGGCTTCTGTTGAAAAGAAAAGTCTTGTGATTGATGATCAAAGCACCGCCTGTGTGGCGTAGCTTTGTGTATAACGTGAATTCGCGAGCCTCACACCCTGGTATGAACCA
Organism: Allium sativum; assembly: GCA_030737875.1. NCBI lineage: Eukaryota > Viridiplantae > Streptophyta > Magnoliopsida > Asparagales > Amaryllidaceae > Allium > Allium sativum. The sequence goes on from CM060920.1 coordinate 659,410,649, forward strand.
GAAACGGGAGAGGACATCAGGGAGGGCCCGCGTTTCCTTCTAGCTAGGATTTGTGTCAGTGTTTTTACACGGCCTGACATTTTACTTATGTGGATGATGGATAGTGAGGCTCCTCGGTTTTATCGGTCGTTCCGGGACCGATGGAGTCATTCGTTGGCTCATTTACGTCCCATAGGGCAGGGAGACATATTGTTCAGGCATAATAATCCACATCGGTGGACCGGCCCTGACGATCCAGGGGGCAGTTGCGGCTGTTCCTGAGACATGGGCTAGATTGTCTCGAATTCGGTAAGGACTATCTTTTGCCTTGGTTCATGACGGAAATCCAATTTCCAAATACGTGACTGTGCGGTTTTGATTGTATACCTATATATGGCGACATAGTGGCATGGGACGCTCATGTCGTCTATGATTGATAGTTATGATTTGAAATTGTTTTTGAAACATATAAACACTTGTAGTAATATCAAATGCTTTTGTTTTATTCGTATCAAGCATATTTTGGCCATTATAAGGTAAAACTCTATCCTCCGGTTTGCGTTGCATTGTGTGATGGGAACCGAGTCTTATAATGGCTTCATTTTTATAAAATGCATTGCTATGTTTAAAAGAAAGATTTGTTTTTTAAGCACTGGCAATCCAATGGAGTAAACCCGTTACACGAAAGTGGCGTGGTCCTGTGATTAGCCATATTATAAATGTGTTGAGTAGATTTCTCATACCAGTCCCATGGCTGACTCGTAGTTTGTTTCACTTTCAAACTCGGGTGCCCCTTTTTATACACGGGCAACCTTGTATTCAGGTTTAGCTGGCTCTTTCTAGATAGGTGGAGCTGAAGATGGATTCTATTATTTATCTCTTTTTATGCTGTTCAGCTCCTATTGTACATTATGTTTGTTTTCCGTTGTAGACATTTATGTATAGCTGAACTGTAACTGTATTAAGTATGATCTTGTATACTGTGTAACTCTGATGATTACGTTTTTTCAGTATATTCTATTGTATATTATCTGGTGTATTTATTTATTTCTGTTCTGCTATTATCTGTTTCTGTGTTATATTCCAAAGGTTACCCTTGCCGCCGTCAGTACGGGGTTTGGGGTCGTCAGAACGTGGTATCAGAGCTTTGGTTAAGCTTAGTTCTAGAATATAACATATTAACGAACTTGTCAGAGGTAGAACCAGTAGTGTTCTAGGACGGGTACCTCAATACAGATAGGATCAGCAATATCCTAGTATGAGTATAGCATAATCAGAATAGCACGTTAGAGATGGGGTCAGAAGTGCCTCAGAACGAGTCGAGAGTTATATGTTTTTAAATAACGTATTTGTGATTATATATAAAGTCTAGTTTTAGAAATATAATTTTTGAATATATAAAAGATATATATTTGAAAAGTTAAAAACAAATTGCTTGTTGTTTGTGTTGTGTGATAGTAAATTAGATTAATTATTGAAACGATAGTTAATTTAATTAATAAGAGAATAATGGTAGAATTTATTCATTTAAATCACACATTGAATTGATTTAAAAATAGATAGAAATATATACATGTGCATTATATATGTTTGAACAGGTAAATGGATAGCTGTTGAGTAAAGATTTTATTTGCGTGCCCGACAAATAGGTAAACCTTAATGAGTTGGATGCGAAATATTATTATATCAACTCCTGTGAATGCCATTGGATGCGAAGTGTTGGTTGTTCTGTGTGAAATAATAAACATCGCCATAGGATAGAAACAATTAATTTTGAACTATACTGCATGGCATACTTCTGAAGATAGGCATACTTCATCATATACCACATAAGCATTTGGAGCTTGTGTGATGAGGTGGAAGATTTACCATACGAGCGAGAGGCTTGTATGGCGATGACTATATTTTACAGGTTGAACTGATGACTGATATGGACTATTTAAATTATAACGATAAAATTGCTAGATTAATAAAAACCCCACACGGGTCTGGAGTTGACAATAATCACGTCTCTCTAGTTATTAGATACGACACATGGACTATTTATTTCCCACACGGGACGAGGTGACGAGGATTTATCCTCTGGAGCAATTAAAATACACACTCCCTCAGGCTTTGACAGGGTGACGAGAATTTATTCTCTGGAGTTATTATCTATACACGCTCCCCTGTAAACACCAGAATATATCACTATAGATATGTGTATGCTTTATAGGATTTATTGGGTACCTAATATGGCCCAATAAATTTTCAAACCTCTCCCCGTACAAAGGAGGTTATGGCGAATTTTTTTCGAAAATTCCGGGTGTTAGCCAAATTTTTGAAGAATTTGAAAATTTTCAGAAACTGAAAAGTTGGAGAATGGAAGCCAGATTGAACGTAGAGTTGTTTAATCAAACCACTTTCGACTTTGTTCCTTTTCGGGGACGAAAAGTTTTAAGTGGGGGAGATTGTAACGACCCGGAAAATCTGAACCAATTAAATTTTTTTAAATTGGCTAAAATAGTGGATTATAAATATTTAAAATAAATATGCTAAATAATAACGATGAAACGTAAGTTTCAATTGACATTTGAAAACAAATATAATTAATTCGAATTATAAACAAGGCCTGAAAAGGCGCTGCAGTTTCAAAAATTGAATTCAAACTTTGTCGGACTGTACCGGGTGCAAAACAAAACGGATTTGAGTGAAACCAAAAATATTTAAATCTGTTAGTGAATACCTTTCTAACGAATCTGAAAAATCGAAGTTTCATAGCGGAAAGCAAAAGTTATGGCCAAATGAATTTTCAGAAAGGTCGCTATGGAATTTATATAGCCCGTGAAATTGGCCATTTTGCAAACGACCTCGGAATTCGACGAAACCACATTTGTTGGATCTGGGATGTGAATTTCTTGCTAGGTTTCAAATTTCGTAATTTTTGAAGCTAGTATGTGAGCGTGGCAAAGGAAAATGTGTTTTGGTCAATTACAGTTAAATTGGATCGACCAGAAATGGGCCTTTTTGCAAACGGTCTCAGAATTCTACGAAACTAGTTTTGTTGGGACCGTATCGTCAAAACATAGCCAGATTTATTTTTCTGGAATTTTTCGAATCAGTTTGTGGCCTTGGCAAATTGAAATGTACGTTCAAATCAAATATTGAACGTTTTATATTTTAATTTGAAGGAAAACTGACTGAAACATTCGAATGGGCCTTCAAAACATATCCCATTGTGTTTGGAATAGGAGTAAAATGCTAGGGACGACAGTCATTGGGTTTGGATTGGAGGTCGTGTCAGAAAACCCTTTTTGAAACCCCCCCGCCAATCAAACTATTTCTTTCATAATTTTAAAAATAAAAAAAATCGAAAAAAACCCTTTTATTCCCCCCGACCTACGGCGCTGCTTGCTCCATACTTCCAGGCCCATTTCGGCCGCTTCGATCAACAAAGCACCCCACTCTAGTTAAGTTTTTTGTTCGCTTTGCCCTCCTCTTTAGATCAACCTCAGCCTCACCACCTCTCGTCGCGCCGCCAGTGAGCATCACCTCCGAGAACGTCGAGGGTTTGAGCAGCCGCTGCCGCCTGATCTTGCCATCGAACTGGGGGAAAGTGCCATCGTCGGAGAGCTCTTTCCATGCTTGGCAGCGTGGTCAAATCCGATTCCATCATCGTGCAACAGATTTTGTTGAAAATCGAAACCTAGTTTCGAATCGAAAACAAGGTATATGGCTATATTAATTTTCAGTAGTTTTAACACATTTAAACCGTTGCAAACTTTGAAAATCATATCTTTTTCGTTTCTTGTCGAAATTCAGTGAAACAAGAGACAGTGGACTCGTGTGGACGTCTTCTACATTCTAGAAGAGACCGCATATTTTTCTGAGCCTTCTGCTATTTTTGGTGGAGTGGAACCCAATGTGAGATTTTTAATTTATAAACGATATGGAAAACGACGATGTATAAATTATATAATCGATGTATGAGTTATATAAGCGTTGTACACCTCTTGTATAAGCGTTGTATAAGTTGTACGTTCGATGTATAAGTTGTATATGCGTTGTAAAAATTATATATATGTTGAAATATAAATGAAATGCTATATATATATACGCCCTCGTCCACAAACCATGGACGATATTTATTGGTTGTGATTGGTGTGAAAATTGATTGATAGCGAATGGTTGATTGAAATTGTTTGTGGTTGAAATTGATCGATTGTGGTTGAAAAATACCCGTTTGTGGTTGAGAAATATTTGGTTGAAACCACATAGGATTAGTTTGTGGAAATGAAAAAAATATACATGCCGCCTGCGTGCGAACTAGATGCATGATTCCCCATTGTCAAAAGCTGCGAGGATTTAAGGTAGAGCGAGGAGCCGTACTAGGGACGGTCCTGGTTTTAACTACCCTGCCGTTATGCTGCCGAAATTTTGAATAATATTCATGTGTTAGAATTATTTTCCTGTGTTGAAATTATATTCGTCTGTTGAATAGAAAACCTTCATGTGTTGAATAGAAATTCATTCGTTGAATCATATTCATGTGTTGAATGGTATTCGGGTTTTGAATAAATTGTTTTAACAATAAAAATCACATTTTTACTCTATATATACAAACTATAGAAAACCTTCATGTGTTGAATAGAAATTCATTCGTTGAATTGAAATTCATGTGTTGAATGGTATTAGTGTTTTGAATAAATTGTTTTAACAATAAAAATCACATTTTTACTCTATATATACAAACTATAGAAAAACTTCATGTGTTGAATCGATATTCATTCGTTGAATCGAAATTCATGTGTTGAATGGTATTCATGTTTTAAATATAAAAATCACCTTTTTAACTATATATATAAACTATAGAAAACATTCATGTGTTGAATCGAAACTCATTCGTTGAATTGAAATTCATGTGTTGAATGGTATTCATATTTTGAAATAAATTGTTTTATAATAAAAATCATATTTTTATTACCTATATGAACTATATAAAATAATCTCGTTTTGAAATAAATTGTTTTATAATAAAAATCATATTTTTATTACCTATATGAACTATATAAAATAATCTCGTTTTGAAATAAATTGTTTTATAATAAAAATCATATTTTTATTAGCTATATGAACTATATAAAATAATCGTGTTTTAAAATGAATTGTTTTACAATAAAAATCACATTTTTACTGTACATAGGAGTTGTTAAAAATAGTGAAGTGTCGAAGTGAATGTTTGTTGGATAAAAATATAATTTTAATCAAATGTATGAAAAGAATATAGCTTTGAAATCGAAGAATCGATATATATATATATATATATATATATATATATATATAAACAGAATTAAAATATATCGAATAACGAAGCTGCAATTCGTATTTTGAAACCGTGATTTCAAACGATTAGTTCGGATGATCCGACCATCGGATTTTCCCGAAACTGCAACCGTTGGGTTCGCTTTGGAAATATGCTTCCAACGGCGCCAACTTTGTAAAAATCCAACGGTTGGATTGTCTGGAATGTTTAATTCAAATCTAAAGAAAAACAGCGCCTGAATCGATTATATTTATATATATACATATATAAATATAATTATATTAAATCGAATAACGACGCTGTAGTTCGTATTTTGAAATCGAAACTTCAAACGATTATACCGGGAGATCCGACCGTCAGATTTTTCCCGAAACTGGAACCTTTGGATTCGTTTTGAAAAGATCTTTCTAATGATGAAAATTTTGTGAAGATCCAATGGTTAGATTTTCAGATATGTGTAAATCAAATATGAAGAAAAACAGCGCCACGGCCGCGTTATGGCCCGAAGCGTCGTTTTGAATAAATTGGCTATTTTAAAATAAATAAAAATAGCAATAAATCGTTATAAAATATTATAAACGATATGAATGTGAAATTTAGAAATTAACCGAAGGTGCTAAGTCGAATGGTTTCCTGGGTGTTGATCTGATGTAGGTTTCGGCCTTCGGGGTTAATATTTGGGAAATCGTTCTCTTACTTATTGACGGTTAGTGACTAATGAATTGAAATGATGCGTATGTATTTTAGTGTTGCACTTGTTTACTATATACGCGAGTTGCTCAGAAAGACCGGGTTTATCCCATTCTGAATAACTAAATCGACGATAAGAAGTCGAAGATGAAGACCGGGGTTGAAGACCGATCTTCACCTCGTTTGGATGGTCACTGAGGTCCTGATTGGGAGGCATCCCGAAATATGGGTAATTAGTGGTGATCGTCTAGACGTACGTGGAAATCGATGGATATGCGAGGTATTTAGTGCCTCCGGTTTCGTTCCGACACAGAACGGACTTGCAAATGGACTGTGTGTCTGACAATGGAATTTATTCTGTGCGATTGATAACCATCAGTTGCATGGTGTGAATTGCCGGTGTGCATGCTAAGATGCAGTGAACAGGGCTTCTATTGAAAAGCAAAGTCTTGTGATTGATGATCAAAGCACCGCCTGTGTGGCGTAGCTTTGTGTATAACGTGAATTCGCGAGCCTCACACCCCGGTATGAACCAGAAACGGGAGAGGACATCAGGGAGGGCCTGCGTTTCTTTCTAGCTAGGAGTTGTGTCAGTGTTTTTACACGGCCTGACATTTTACTTATGTGGATGATGGATAGTGAGGCGCCTGGGTTTTATCGGTCGATCCAAGACCGATGGAGTCATTCGTTGGCTCATTTACGCCCCATAGGGCGGGGAGACGTAGTGTTCAGGCATAATAATCCACATCGGTGGACCGACCCTGACGATCCAGGCGGCAGTTGCGGCTGTTCCTGAGACATGGGCTAGATTATCTCGAATTTGGTAAGGACTATCTTTTGCCTTGGTTCATGACGGAAATCCAATTTCCAAATACGTGATTGTGCGGTTTTGATTGTATACCTATATATGGCGACATAGTGGCATGGGACGCTCATGTCGTCTATGATTGATAGTTATGATTCAAAATTGTTTTTGAAACATATAAACACTAGTAGTAATATCAAATGCTTTTGTTTTATTCGTATCAAGCATATTTTGGACATTATAAGTTAAAACTCTATCCTCCGGTTTGCGTTGCATTGTGTGATGGGAACTGAGTCTTATAATGGCTTATTTTTATAAAAAGCATTGCAATGTTTAAAAGAAAGATTTGTTTTTAAAGCACTGGCAATCCAATGGAGTAAACCCATTCCACGAAAGTGGCGTGGTCCTGTGATTAGCCATATTATAAATGTGTTGAGTAGATTTCTCATACCAGTCCCATGACTGACTCGGTGTTTGTTTCACTTTCAAACTCGGGTGCCCCTTTTTCTACACGGGCAGCCTTGTATTCAGGTTTAGCTGGCTCTTTCTGGATAGCTGGAGTTGAAGATGGATTCTATTATTTATCTCTTTTTATGCTGTTCAGCTCCTATTGTACATTATGTTTGTTTTCCGCTGTAGACATTTATGTATAGCTGAACTGTATCTGTACTAAGTATGATCCTGTATACTGTGTAACTCTGATGATTACGTTTATCCAGTATATTCTATTGTGCATTATCTGGTGTATTTATTTATTTATGTTCTGCTATTATCTGTTTCTGTGTTATATTCCAAAGATTACCCTTGCCGCCGTCAGTACGGGGTTTGGGGTCGTCACAGAATTCGAACGTATATATTTATATAGATTGTTGTTAGAATATAAATAATTATTTATAATTATTAAAGGAATTGAAAATGGCGCGGTAGTTCGATAATTCGATTTAAAAGTACAAATGAATGTACAGGATTCAAAATAAACCGGATTTTAGCGAAACCAAGAATATTTGAATCCATTTGACAATATCTTTTCCACAAATCTGAAAAATTGAAATTTCATAGCGAGGATCAAAAGATACGCCCAGTTGAAAATTCAGAATAGTCGCTATGGAATTATGGCCCTTAAAAATAGAAATTTTGCAAACGACCTCGGTTTTCAACGAAACCACTTTTGTCGGATCCGTGATGTCAAGTTATTTCTAGCTTTCAAAATTCGTAATTTTTCGAATCAATATGTGAGCGTGGCGAAGTAAAACGTGTTTTACCAGTTTAAGTCGATTTTAATCGATTGGAAAATGACCATTTTTCAAACGGTTTCAGAATTTGACGAAATTAGTTTTATTAGGACCGTATCATCAATACGAAGCTAGAAAATATTTTTCGGGAATATCTAAGGTCCGTATGTGGCCCCGGTAAATTGAAATGCGTGTTCAAATTCAATATATAGATTTAAATTTTGATTTGGACGAAAACTGATCGAAATAGTCGAATTAGCCTACATCCATATTCCATTGTGTTCGGAATGGGCGTATTACGCTAAGGGTAACAGTCGTTGGGCCTTGATTGGAGTTCGAATGAGAAGATAACTTTTCAGGAGAATTAATTAAATATTTAAATAAATTAAAAAGTCAAACCCTTTCCCTTATCACCCCCCTTTTTTCTCCCTTCTTTCCACGTCAGTTTCAAATTAGGTTAGAAAGAAAAAATAAAAAACCCGACACTTCCGGAAACCCGTCCCCCCTCGATCATCGATGCGCCACCGGAGCACCCCCATCCCCAACTCGCTGTCGAGCCTCTCCGGCCGTCCCCCCATCTCGCCCAGGCGCCCCCTCCATCTCCATTCGATTTAACCCTGAGCCGACGCCACTCGAGAAGACCCCTCCCCTTCTTCAGCTGCTCTGTCTCCTCCTTCCACTTATCCTTCCACTTAGAAACCCGCGCCTCCACCGCAAAAGACCACCACCGACGACCTCATCTTCCCCCTCCTCCGAAAGCCAAAGTGAGTTTTTATTAATTTTGGTTAACCTAGTTTTTAGATACATATTTTATTGTTTTAAAATCTGAAATATATATAAAAACATTGATTTGAAAATGCTTTTACAAAATATAAAGTTTTGATTTTTAGTTTATAAAATCCTATGATGTTTATGTATAAAAAGAAATGATAAAGATTTGATTTTTTTTTAACATTAGAAAGGCGATATTTTTATGTAAGGAAATGCGATATTTTTATGTAAGGAAAGGCGATATTTTTATGTGAGCAAAGGCGATATTTTTATGTGAGGAAAGGCGATATTTTTACGTGAGGAAAGGCAATATTTTTATGTAAGGACAGATGAGATTTTTATTCGAACAAAGACGAGATTTTTATTCATATAAAGTTAGGATTTTTATTCGGATGGAGTAGTGGTTTTACTCGTATGGAAAGGGGACTTTTATCCATATAAAAATGGGTTTTTTATATGAATAACATAATAAAAATATGATTTTTATTATATGAGAAGTAAAATAAAGTTATGATTTTTATATATATTTCAGCAAAGTAAAAATATAATCTTTACAATGTATAGAGCGATATAAAAATAATTTTTTTATCCATGGAGTGATAATATAAAAATGTGATTTCTATATATGGAGCGAACACGGACGACGAAAGTGACAAAAGGCGAGCACAGCGAGGTGTTCTTGTAATAACCCGGAAAATCCGAGCCAATTTAAAATTTTTATTTTGGCAATTATTGTGAATTTTGATTATTTTAAATGAATTATTTTAAATAACATCGACGAGAAATTTAATTTGAATAGAATATAATGTATATATTTATATACGTCATCGTTAGAATATAAATAATTATATATAATTATAAAAGGAATTGAAAATGGTGCGGTAGTTCGATAATTCGATTTCAAACTTCAATTGAATGTACCGGGTGCAAAATAAACCGGATTTTAGCGAAACCAAAAATATTAGAATCTATTTGATAATATCTTTCCAACGAATCCGAAAAATCGAAATTTCATCGCGGGAATCAAAAGATAAGTCCAGTTGAAAATTCTGAATAGTCGCTATGGAATTCAGGCCCTTAAAAATAGCCATTTTGCAAACGGCCTCGGATTTCGACGAAACCAGTTTTGTTGGATCCGTGATGTCAGATATTGCTAGGTTTCAAATTTCATAATTTTTCGAATCAATATGTGAGCGTGGCAAAGGAAAACGCGTTTAACCAGTTTTAGTTGATTTTAATCGACTGGAAAATGACCATTTTTCTAACGGTCTCAGAATTGGGCGAAATTAGTTTTGTTAGGACCGTATCGTCAATACGAAGCTAGAAAATATTTTTCTGGAATTTTTCTAGTTAGTATGTGACCCCGGTAAATTGAAATGCGCGTTCAAATTCAATATATAGAGTTATATGTTGATTTTGACGAAAACTAATCGAAATGGCCAAATCAGCTTACGATACATATCCCATTGTGTTCGAAATAGGGGTAATTAGCTATGAACGACAGGCGGTGGGTCTCGTTTCGAGTTCGAAAAATAAAGGTTACTTTTTGAAATTAAAAATAAATAATAAATATACATATATATCCCTTATACTCTTCCCCCCTTTCTATTTTCAGATCGAGACTAAAATTTAAAAAAATAAATGGCCGACGTTGACCTCGAGCCCCACCGCAACCCTGTCAGACGCCACTGGAGGACGACCTCCCCAAGCCGCCGCTCTCTCCGACCTCGCGCCTCTCTCCTCTGCTACACGACGATCCCCAAAACCCCCACCCCATCGAGTTGAAAACAGCCGACACCAGAAGGCCGCCCCGCCTAAAACAACTCCGCCGCCGCCCCTGCCGATTCGCCCCATCACCACCTCATCCAGATCCCGACCGCGGCTCAGCACCCCCCTTCCTCCAGGCGCGCAGAAAACCCTCCATCCCCTCTGAAGAAATTAATAGTGAGCTCCCCTTCTTTTTTATTTATTTTTATTTTAAATTCAGTTTGTTTGTTTATTTAAATACATTGTTTAAATTCGTTTTTTACCCTTTATCTATGAATACTTAATAAGAAATGATTTTTAGAAATAAAAAGTTAGGAATTTTTATCGCTAGAAAGGTTGTGATTTTAGCATATAAAAGAATTGATTTTTAGTGAAGAAAAGAAATGATTTTTTTTATAATTTAGAAGACGAGATTTTTATACATGAAAAGGCGATTTTTATATAATAGAGAAAATAAAAATATAACTTTTATAATATAGAAAGGTTAAAAATATAATTTTTATACTAGTGGCATATTAAAAATATGATTTTTATATAGGTAGGAAAGTAAAAATATGATTTTTATTCATGTAGAGTAATAAAGGTATAATCTTTATTAGGAGAAGAGCAATATAAAAACATAATTTTTATAACGAAGTGAAGATAAAAATTTGATTTTTATATATACGAAGTGAAAATAAAAATTCGATTTTTATATATGTAGCGAAACAAAAATATGATTTTTAGTGAAGTAAAAATATGATTTTTTATATTATATAGATAGTAAAGATTTGATCTTTATATTTGAAAAGGCAAAATCTTTATATTTGAAAAGGAGAAATCTTTATATTTGAAAGGACGAAATCTTTATAGTTAAAAAGGGGAAATCTTTATATATAGAATAGCATGATAAAAATTATAATCCTTATTATATGAACACCGTTGTAAAAATAGAATTTTTATCTATATAGTAGCGGTGTAAAAAATAGAATTTTTATCTATATAGTGGCGGTGTAAAAATAGATTTTTTATCTATATAGTAGCGGTGTAAAAATAGAATTTTGTCTATATAGTAGCGGTGTAAAAATATGATTTTTATGTACATAGCAATAATATAAAAATGTGATTTTTATATATGTAGTGACTACGGGCAACGAAAGTGACAAAAGGCGAGAAAAGTGATGATTCCCTACATTTGAAGTGTCGTGGAGTTGGGATAGCTTTGGTGAGAACTTCTCACTTTAAATTTTCTTTTCTAGTTAAAATATATATACTAGGATGCAGACGGTGTTTAGTAGCACCCGACACCCGTCGTCCGCAGACCATGGATGGCTTGTATGCTTGTTTGATTTTGATGTGTAGTTGATTGTGTGATTTGAAATGAAATAAATAAAATATTTTATATGGTTAAAAATATTTTATAGTTAAAAATAGAATTTTTAACGTGTATATAAAATAAATATTTATAAACAAATCGGAGATTTTTTTATATACACTGATTTGATTGATATTGATTGGGACGATAATTTTTACACATCGCCCAACTGCACAAATAAAATCTGTGTTTGATTGTTTGAAACCCCACACGGGTACTGGGATGATATTTGACGTACACTAATCCCAATTATTTAGCTGTATGTCGATCGATTGGTCGACAGACTGTGTAAGCGCTAATTATTTATATTTAATGCTTATGCAGTTGTGTGGTGCAATCTGGGTGATGGTTGATTATTTATCGTTGTTATTTTATACATGTGTTGTAGAAAATCCATATAATTAACATTATATGGTAATTGATTGGGCCTCATTCCAGTTTTGAAAAAGAAATATTTGATATAGAAATATTTGAAATAGAAATATTTGAAATAGAATATTTGAAAATAGAAAAATATGAAGCCGAGTTGACTAGATTGACGCCATTTTGACGCGAACGATATTTATATCGATTTTATTCATTTTTCAATGAATATTGAAAGTGATTTCGAAATTCGAATTAAACTGAATAGAATTGAAATTCGAATTAGATTAAAAAAGAATTGAAATTCCAATTATATTGAAAAGAATTGAAATTCGAATTATATTGAAAAGAATAGAACTTCGAATTATATTGAAAAGAATTGAAATTCGAATTATATTGAAAAGAATTGAAATTCGAATTAAACTGAATAGAATTGAAATTCGAATTAAACTGAATAGAATTGAAATTCGAATTAGATTAAAATAGAATTGAAATCATTTTGAATTGAGTTTGAAACGAATTGAAATTGAATTGAAAATCGATTTGAATTGAAATCAATTTGAAATGAATTAAAAACGAAATTGTAAGGGAAAATTCAATTTTGATTTGAATTTGAAAAAGAAGTTGAAATCTTTCTGAAAACGAATTTAAAACGATTTATAAAATACGTTTTAAAAGGAAATCGATGAAATATAATATATATGTATATATATATATATTATATATAATGGCCTGAATAGAACGCGCCGCACCGCGGCAGTTCGTGAATTTCGACCATTGACTTCGAATTGACGTTACGGGAGATCCGACCGTCGGATTCTCCTGAAACCGGAACCGTTGGGTTCGTATCGAAAATAGCTTTCCAATGAATATTAGAAATTTGAATTCTAATGGTTGGATTTGGAATTACGTCCAAATCAAATTTGGAAAAGGTCGTTGTAAGTGCAGTTCGATGGCCATTGGTGGAAATCGACTGTACGGGCCTTGTTAAAATTATTAAAAATATCAATAATTTGTGTAAAATCATAAGAAATGATTTGGGAAGAACTGGGGTGAAAAACTCCATATTTGAAAAGATAAAAATAGATTTTTATCGAAATGAACTAGTTTTGAACTAGAATTAAAATCAATTTATTTTTGAAATAAATAAATGGAATTTGAAAGTGATTTTAAAAATAATCAGTATTCCCAATACGTGAATTGGACTGGAGTTGAATCGAAATTATCTTTGGAATATTTTGATGTTGGATTTCGTGACTATACAGATATTGTTATGGGAATTTGAAAGATATATTTTATATCGTTATTTCCAATACGATATTTTTTGGTTTTAGGATTTGATATTGAATATAAGCCGGTATATTTTCTATTCAGAGCCTTGTATTTAATATCAAATGTGATTTGGGTTTGTCATGAATGGTGTCTTCATTAACACTGTTCTTAAGCCCAATAGAGAAAAAGATTAAATCTTTCTATTTAGATTTAATGAAGTGTATCAATAAAATAATATTTAATTGGAAATGAATTTGAATTGGTTTTTGGGTTTATCGTGAGCGGTGTTTTGAACAACACCTGTTCTTTAACCTGATTAACAATAGAGTGTGATTTTGGGGTTTATCGTGAATCGTGTTTTAGATGACATTGGTTCTTTAGCCAGTTAAAGACAGGATATTGATTTTTGAAAAGATTAAAACTAAGTGGAGTTTTAATGAATCTTTAATTAGATTGAAATGTGAGTTGATAACTTAAATTATCAAATCTGAAAAGTGATCGAGAATGGAGTACCACCAGTTTTGCTCCAAAGCGATAGATAAATCTTTAATTAGATTTGAACGTGAAATGGTAATTGATTTTACCGATAACACCATGGTGTTAGATATGGAGTATTACCAGTTTTGCTCTAGGGGATGAATAGGTTGGGATTGGGAAATAAAATAAATAATTACTTCGGTGTGGTTCGCTAATCCCGACTAGTTTGGAAAACCATAATATGGTTCGAAATGATATCCATAGGAAGATTAAAGAATAAATTTAAAAGAACTTATCTTTGATAAAATTAATGGGAACCTATTCCCTAATGATGTGAAAATTTGAATAAAAGAATATTCTGAATTGGAATGAGGCATATGTTGAGTTTGTGTAACACGTGTTTATTATATACGCGGGTTATTCGGAAAGGCCAGGTTTCTACCCATTCTGAATAACAGATTCGACGGTATGTCGAAGATGAAGACAGTGGTTGAAGACCGGAAGTCTTCACATCGTTTGGGTGATTACTGATGATCTCGATTGGGCTGTACATCCAAGATGAGGGAAACAGTTAGTGATCGTCCAGACGTACTTGGAGATCGATGGATATGCGAGGAAAGTGCCTCCGGTTTCGTTCAGACCTAGAACGAACTTGTAAATGGATTGTGTGTCTGACATTGGATTTTATTCTGTGTTGATTGATCTCTATTAAATATACATCTATTTGGCGGCGGAGAATTTATTCTCTTGCTTAACGCCCTTCTCGGAGACGTACGAGTTCAGAGGTTGTATATCGATGGACATCAGTCGCATGGAGTGAATTGCCAGTGTGGCACGCGTAAGTGGCAATTGATCAAGGCTTCTGTTGAAAAGCAAAGTCTTGTGGTTGATGATCAAAGCATGGTCTGTGTGACGTAGCTTTGTGTATAATGTGAATTCGCGAGCCTCACACCTCGGTATGAGTCAAAAACGGGATAAGGACCCAAGGAGTGCACGACGTTTCTTTCTAGCTATGGTGGTATCAGTGACCTACCAGCCCTGAAATTTATATATACTTTTCACCTGTGTGGTTGTTGGATGCGAGGCGCCTCGGATATAGGTCCTATAGGACCGGGAAACGTGTGTTCAAGAATAATTAATCCTCAAAAGTAAGAGAGGACCGGCCTTGGAGGTTCCAAAGGATCATTGTGGGGTCCTGAGGCATTAGCAAGAGTGTCTCGAATCGGAGAGGAGCTTGCCCCTTGCCTCGACTCATGACGGAAATCCAATTTCCAATACGTGATATTGTGGTTTTATTTGTAGAACCTAGTATGGCGACATAGTGGTATGGGTCATTAATGCCGTCTATGATTGATATTTATGATTGAAATTGTTTTGACACTATACACTTATAATAGTATCAAATGATTTATTTTTAACATATCAAGCATGCTTTGGCTATTATAAGGTAAAAACCCTATCCTCCGGCTTGTGTTGCATTGTGTGATGGGACCTGGGTCTTATAATAGCTTCATTTTTCTTTATTTAGCATTGCGTTGGTTGTTTTATGCACTGGATTTCTTGGGAGGAAACCCGTTCCGTGTTATACGGCGTGGTCCCTTGATTTACCGAACTTTAAAATAAAGATTAATAACTGTTTTAGTTCTCACACCAATCACATGACTGACCTGGAGTTTATTGTTTTAACCTAAACTCTGGGTGCCCTTATTTTCCGCACGGGCAGCTAGTAGTTTTGGTTTTGCAGATTTATATACACAGGAACCTGGTTTACAGCTGGAACGATATCCGGAAAGCTCTGCATCCGTATATCTCTTTCAGTTGTGTTTTGTATTATTTTCCGCTGCGATGTATTTAAATGTAATTTATTGTAATCTCTGGTATTTGTTGTATAACATTTATTCATACTCTGTATATTCTTGTATTCTGATGGAATTGTTGTAATAAACAATGAAATGTTCTTCTGTCTGCGTTCTATTATGTCTTGTCCTCAACACAATCCGTGCTTTCCTTCACGGGGATGTTCGGGTCGTGTCAGTTCTACATATGAAGAGTCGTGGAATTTGGTTTAGCCAGTCGGTGAGAACTCCTCACTTTATAGTGGAAAATATTATCGACACCCGTCGTCCACAGACCATGGATGACTTGTTTGTTTGATTGCTGTGTTGTAAAATTTGATTGTGTGATGTGGAAGGAAATAAAATATTTTATAGTGGAAAATATTTTATAGTTAAAAATATGATTTTTAACGGGTATATAAAATAAATAGTAATAAACAAATCAGATGATTTGTTTACTTACACTAATTTGACTGATATTGATTGGGACGATAAATTTTACACATCGCCCAACTGCACAAATAAAATCTGTGTTTGTTGATGTGAAACCCCACACGGGTATTGGGATGATATTTGACGTACACTAATCCCGATTGTTTTGTTGTATGTCAATCGATGGGTTGACAGACTGTGTAAGCGTTAATTATTTATATTTAATGATTATGCAGTTGTGTGGTGCACTCTGGATGATGGTTGATGATTTATCTTTGCTGTTATATATATGTGTTGTAGGGAATCCATATAATTAACGTTATATGGTAATTGATTGGGCCTCATTCCAATTTGGAAAATAAGAAATATAAATTCATGTGTTGAATAGAAATATAAATTCATGTGTTGAATAGAAATATATATTCATGTGTTGAATAGAAAAGTATAAATTCATGTGTTGAATAGAAATATAAATGCATGGGTTGAATAGAAATATAAATCCATATGTTGAATAGAAAAATAAATATTCATGTGTTGAATAGAATATAAATTCATGTGTTGAATAAAAATAAATATTCATGTGTTGAATGGAAAAGTATAAATTCATGTGTTGAATAGAAAAATAAAAATTCATGTGTTGAAGAAAATATTATTTTGTTGAATAGAATAACGAAGTTATTGAAATATATATAAAGCCGTGTTGGTCAGATATGCGCCATTTTGACGTGAATGATATTTATATTGATTTTATTCATTTCTATAATGAATATAGAAAAGGAAGTGATTTCAAAATATAACGTTTTGAAAATATTATCATTTGTATATCGATAAGGTGGAATATTCAATTTTGATTAGGAATTGAATAGGAAATTGAAATCGTTTTGAAAACGAATTTAAAACGATTTATAAAATACGTTTCAAAAGGAAATCGATGAAGTATATATTATATATATAATATATGGCTTGAATAGAACGCATCGCGCCGCGTCAGTTCTTGAATTTCGACCATTGACTTCGAATGAGTATTACGGGAGATCCGACCGTCGGATTCTTCTAAAACCGGAACCGTTGGGTTCGTATCGAAAAGAGATTTCTGATGAATATTGGAGATTTGAAATATAACGGTTGGATTTAGAATTATGTCCAAATCAAATTTGGAAAAGGTCCCTGTAAGTGCAGTTCGATGGACGATGATGGAAATCGACTGTACGGGCCTTGATAAAATTATTAAAAACAGTAATAATTTGTGTAAAATCATAAGAAATGATTTGTGAAGAATTGGGATGAAAATTTCCATATTTGAAAAGATAAAAATATATTTTTGTCGAAGTGAACTAGTTTTGAACTAGAATTATAATTCATTTATTTTTGAAATAAATAAAGTGGATTTGAAATGGCTTTGAAAATAACCAAAATTTCCAATATATATATATATATATATATATATATATAAAGAGGAAATGGATTTGAATTGAAATCATCTTCGGAATAGTTTGATGTTGGATTTCGTGATTATACAGATGTTGTTATGGAAATTTGAAGGATATATTTATATCTTTATTTCCAATACGATATTTGTTGGTTTCAGAATTTGATATTGAATACGAGTCGATATATTTTATATTCAGAGCCTTGTGTTTAATATCAAATGGGATTTTGGGTTGCCGTGAACGGTATCTTTAATAATACTGTTCTTAAACCCAAATGGAGTTAAGAAAATTAGGAACTAACTGGGGATCAGTTAAACTGGAGGGTTTCTTGGATATTGACCTGATGTTGGTTTCGGCCTTCGGGATTAATGTTTTAGGGAACTGTCCTCTTACTAATTTACGGTTGGGGACTGATTGAAATGTGATGTAATTTTGGGTTTTATCGTGAACCGTGTTTTAAATGACATTGGTTCTTTAACCCAGTTAAAGATTAAAACTAAGTGGAGTTTTAATGAATCTTTAATTAGATTGAAAAGATCGAGAATGGAGTATCACCAGTTTTGCTCCAGGCGATAGTTAAATCTTTAATTAGATTTGAATGTGAAATGGTAATTGAATTTACCGATAACACCTTGGTGTTAGATATGAAGTATTACCAGTTTTACTTCATGGGATGAATAGGTTGGGATGGGGAAATTAAAACAAATGATTACTTCGGTAAGGTTCGTTAATCCCGGCTAGTTTGGATAAACCATAATTTGGTTTGAATTGTTATTCAAAAGAAGATTAAAGAATAAATTTGAGAAATTTATCTTTGATAAAATTAATGAGAACCTACCCCTAAGAATGTGAAATTTAGCAACTAACTGAAGATTAGTTAAGTTGAATGGTTTCCTGAGTATTGATCTGATGTTGATTTCGGCCTTTGGGGTTAATATTTGGGGAATTGTTCCCTTACTAATTTACGGTTAGTGACCGACGAATTGGAATGAGGCGTATGTTGTGTTTTTGTAACACTTGTTTATTATATACACGAGTTATTCAGAAAGATCGGGTTTATCTCATTCTGAATAACAGATTCGACGATTAGTCGAAGATGAAGACGGTGGTTGAAGACCGGAGGTCTTCACATCATTTGGATAATTACTGATGATCTTGATTGGGCCGTACACCCAAGAGGAGGGAATCAGTTGGTGATCGTCCAGACGTACTTCGAGATCGATGGATATGCGAGGTACAAGGTGCCTCCAGTTTCATTCAGACCCAGAACGAACTTGTAAATGGACTGTGTGTCTGACATTGGATTTTATTCTGTGTGATTGATTTCTATTAAATATATATATGTTTGGCGGCGGAGAATTTGTTCTCTTGCTTAACGCCCTTCTCTGAGACGTACGAGCTCAGGGGTTATATATTGATGGATATCCATCGCATGGAGTGTATTGCCTGTGTGGCATGCCTAAGTGGCAATTGATCAAGGCTTCTGTTGAAAAGAAAAGTCTTGTGGTTGATGATCAAAGCACAGCCTGTGTGGCATAGCTTTGTGTAACGTTGATTCGCGAGCCTCACACCCCAGTTGTGAACCAGAAACGGGAGAGGACATCAGGGAGGGCATGTGTTTCCTTCTAGTTAGAAGTGGCGTCAGTGTTTTGACACGCCCTAATGAGTTTGACTTATGTGGTTGTTGCTGTTGCGAGGCGCCTCGGATATATCGGTGACTATATGGAGCCGATGGAGTCATTCGTTGACTCATTGACTCCCCCAAAGGGCGGGGAAACGCAGTGTTCAGGCATTTTAATCCACATCGGTGGACCGGCCCTGACGATCCAAGGGCCCACCTGAGTCTGGGTCCTAAGAGACGGGCTAGAGCGTCTCGAATCCGTAGAGGACT
Source organism: Allium sativum (assembly GCA_030737875.1). NCBI lineage: Eukaryota > Viridiplantae > Streptophyta > Magnoliopsida > Asparagales > Amaryllidaceae > Allium > Allium sativum. The sequence goes on from CM060920.1 coordinate 659,430,249, forward strand.
ATCTTTTGCCTCGGTTCATAGAAAGAAATCCAATTTCCAAATACGTGACTTTGCGGTTTTGATTGTAGAGCCTAGTATGGCGACATGATATATGTTACCCATGCCGTCTATAATTAATATTTATGATTGAAATTGTTTTGACACTATACACTTATAATAGTATCAAATGATTTGTTTTAAACGTACCAAGCATTCTTTGGCTATTATAAGGTAAAAACCGTATCCTCTGGCTTGCGTTACATTGTGTGATGGGACCTGGGTCTTATAATAGTTTCATTGTTCTTTATTTAGCATTGCACTGTTTGTTTTATGCACTGGTATTCTTGGGAGGAAACCCATTCCATGTTATACGGCGTTGTCCCTCGATTTACCTAACTTTAAAATAAAGATTAATTACTGTTTTAATTCTCACACCAGTCACATGACTGACCTGGAGTTTATTGTTTTAACCTAAACTCTGGGTGCCCTTATTTTCGATACGGGCAGCTAGTAGTTTTAGTTTTGCAGATTTATATTCACAGGAACCTGGTTTACAGCTGGAATGATACTTGGAAAGCTCTGTATCCGTGTATTACTTTCAGTTGTGTATTGTATTATTTTTCCGCTACTATGTAATTTATTGTAATATCTGATATTTATCGAATGTATTTTATTCATTCATACTCTGTATATTCTTGTAATATAATGAATTGTTGTAATTAACAATGAAATGTTCTTTTGTCTGCGTTCTTTTGTGTGTTGTTCTCAAAGTATCTGCTCTTTCCTTCACGGGGAAGTTACGGGTCTTCACAGTTGGTATTAGAGCTCTGGTTTACAGAGCTAGAGGACAAGACACATTAGAACCATACGAAAGAATTCATCAGAGATTGGATTAGTAATATCCAATGAGAATGACTCGTTAGAGATGGGATCAGTAGTATCCTAGAACGAGTGTGTAGAGTATATTTTTAAATTGAAAACGAATTTTGTTTTGAAAATTTAATTCAATTATTCGTATTTGAATATTTATTTGTATTGAATCTGGACAATCCAATATATAGAGATTTTGCATATACGTCTGATCCACGGGTATTCAAAGTTTTAATATACTGGATAGATATAGAATCACACTCTAGTCGTCCAGAGATGATACCGATGATTGATATATCATCATCAGTGTTTATGTTCGAATGACGAAAGTGGGATTTCTATATATTTCCAATTGACTGGTGTGAGAACCAAAATTAGATAGGGCCTATTATTGTGATTTAGTATCAAAAATCTGATTTTTGGACTATGTATCAAAATTATGTGTTTGAATTGATAATCGACAAATTGATTGCTGATTGTGTTGTTTGACTTTTGTTTGGTTAATTAAAATGTAGAACCTTTAGCCAAATTGAACCAAAAAGTGAGTTGTATTGAAAATTGGTCGCATTTGCATACGAATACGTGTACTTACATTGAACAGGTCATAGCAAGGAAGCTAGAGAAGAGGAATAAAATTGTTTGCCCGACAAATAGGTACATGTTTATTGTATTTCTTGGGTTTTTGATGATTTTATGAGCCGATTGGCTGTTTCTTTTTCTCTTTGGATTGGTGAGGGCCATGGGAGGCTATTTGAAATATCCCGAAGTCCCCGGTGCAGGGGAGGTTATGGCGAATTTTTTCGAAAATTTAGGGTGTTAGCCAAATTTTTGAAAAGTTCTTAGAAATTGAAAAGTTGAAGAACTTAAGCCGTAAAGAAAATAATGAAAGTTGAGTTGATTAGTTAAACAACTTTCGGCTTCGTTCCTTTCTGGGGACGAAAAGTTTTAAGTAGGGGAGATTGCAATAACCCGGAAATCTGAGGCAATTTAAAATTTTTATTTTGGCAATTTTAGCGAATTTTGATTATTTAAAATGAATTATTTTAAATAATAACGACAAGAAATTTATTTTGAATAGAATTCGAACGTATATATTTATATAGATTGTCGTTAGAATATAGATAATTATTTATAATTATAAAAGGAATTGAAAATGGCGCTGTAGTTCAATAATTCGATTTCAAAGTTCAAATGAATGTACAGGATTCAAAATAAACTGGATTATAGCGAAACCAAAAATATTTGAATCCATTTGACAATATCTTTCCCACAAATTGAAAAAATTGAAATTTCATAGCGAGGATCAAAAGATACGCCCAGTTGAAAATTCAGAATAGTCGCCATGAAATTTTGGCCCTTAAAAATGGAAATTTTGCAAACGACCTTGGTTTTTGACGAAACCACATTTGTTGGATCCGTGATGTCAAGTTATTGCTAGGTTTCAAAATTCATAATTTGTCGAATCAATATGTGAGCGTGGCGAAGTAAAACGTGTTTTTACTAGTTTCAGTTGATTTTAATCGACGGGAAAATGGCCATTTTTTAACCAGTTTCAGAATTTGACGAAATTAGTTTTGTTAGGACCGTATCGTCAATACGAAGCTAGAAAATATTTTTTGGGAATTTTTAAGGTCCATATATGGCCCCGGTAAATTGAAATGCGTGTTCAAATTCAATATATAGAGTTATATTTTGATTTTGACGAAAACTGATCGAAATAGTCGAATCAGCCTACGATACATATCCCATTGTGTTCGTAATGGGGGTATTACGCTAGGGGTGAGAGTCGTTGGGCCTTGATTGGAGTTCGAATGAGAAGATAACTTTTCGGGAGAATTAATTAAATATTTAAATAAATTAAAAATTCAAACCCTTTCCCTTATCACCCCCTTTTTTCTCCCTTCTTTCCATGTCAGTTTCAAATTAGGTTAGAAAAAAAAAACCGACGCTTCCGGAAACCCGTCCCCCCTTTGATCGTCGATGCGCCACCGGAGCGCCCCCATCCTCAGCTCGCCGTCGAGCCTCTCCAGCCGTCCCTCCTCATCTCGCCCAGGTGCCTCCTCCATCCCCATTCGATTTAACCCCAAGCCGACACCACTTGAGAAGACCCCTCCCCTTCTTCAGTTGCTCTCTCTCCTCCTTCCACTTAGAAACCCGCGCCTCCACCGTAAAAGACCACCGCCGACGACCTCATCTTCCCCCTCCTCCGAAAGCCAAAGTGAGTTTTTATTAATTTTGGTTAACCTAGTTTTTAGATACATATTTTATTGTTTTAAAATATGAAATATATATAAAAACATTGATTTGAAAATGGTTTTACAAAATATAAATTTTTGATTTTTAGTTTATAAAATCCTATGATGTTTGTCTATAAAAAGAAATGATAAAGATTTGATTTTTCTTTAACATTAGAAAGGCGATATTTTTATGTAAGGGAACGCGATATTTTTATGTAAGGAAATGCGATATTTTTATGTAAGGAAAGGCAATATTTTTGTGTGAGGAAAGGCGATATTTTTATGTAAGGAAAGGCGATATTTTTATGTAAGAAAAGACGAGATTTTTATTCGAACAAAGACGAGTTTTTTATTCGTATAAAGTTGGGATTTTTATTCGGATGAAGCTATGGTTTTATTCGTATGGAAAGGGGATTTTTACCCACATAAAAATGGGTTTTTTATATGAATAACATAATAAAAATATGATTTTTATTATATGAGAAGTAAAATAAAGTTATGATTTTTATATATATTTCAGCAAAGTAAAAATGTAATCTTTACAATGTATAGAGCGATATAAAAATATAATTTTTATCCATGGAGTGATAATATAAAAATGTGATTTTTATATATGTAGCGAACACGGACGACGAAAGCGACAAAAGGCGAGAACGGCGAGGTGTTCTACATATGAAGAGTCGTGGCGTTTGGTTTAGCTAGTCGGTGAGAACTCCTCACTTTTATTTCTTGTAGTGACCCGGATTTTCGGCGACTTTGGTTATCGACGTAAGCTCGACGTCGATAACCAAAACATCGAAAAATCCTGGTAATTAATGAAAGAAGACAGAGGGTGAGGATAGATAAGATAGAAACTTAGAATAGAAGAAGAAGAAGAACACAACATCAGAGTAACACGAACCTCATAGCGGAACGAATAACATATAGTAGATAACATAACTTTGAAATATAACAGTTATGTATACAACAACACTTATCAGAGTACAGCACTTACAACACAGCGGAAATAGCTATAGCTATATGATCTTGAAGCCTCCTGCTCCACGCTCTTCCAGTATATCTGTAAATTCCTGACTACTTGACTGCCCGTACAAAATTAGGCACCCAAGAGTTTAGGGAAAACAAAACAAATAAACTCCGGGTCAGTCATGGGACTGGTATGAGTAAAACAGTTTAAACGGGTATATGAACAAGTAAACGATATCTCATAAGACCACGCCGTAGAACGGAACGGGTTTTTCCCTTATGAAAATCCAAAATATCTTTATATCAAAAACCTTTTGATATTATAATAATGTCTATATACAAATAGATATCAACTAGCAGAAACGCTTTCATCTCACGTTCTACATATATAGTATACAATCAAAATCGCAAGCACGTATTGGATAATGGATTTCCAACTATGACAAGGTATGGAACCACCTTCCGATCAGTGTACTCTAGGAACAATACACTGGAGTTCAACAAGAACATCTTGTAACTCAGCCACACATGACCGACCACTCATTTCGCTTGAGTGTATCGAATGTACATCACCAACGGTTGTGATCAGCAACCGTTCCCGTATATATATGGGACAACATTGATAGATTTTAAGAAACAAATGAATATTCACTAGATAGGTGATTTATACACCCTACTTCGGTGCAACCGACTTAGCCATGCTGCCTGCCCGATTTCTGTCATTTACCGGATGTGAGGCTAGAAGCTACGCTTTATCATCACAATAGATTCACTTTGAATGCCACATTGTCAGATCCATCGAAAATCACTAATTGACGTCTACAACAATACATTACGTGTCAGCTAAAAGAAGTTTCCTTCTCCGCTTCCACTCTTGGTACGGTTGAAGAAATCAATGTACGTGACCTTTCTGGAAATACTCTGTCAGACATCCATCTTCATTCACTTAGAATGTCACATCGTCATACCCGCCAAATCACAAATTGACTTATCCAAAAATAACACGGGTATACAGCTAAGAGAAACGAATTCCTCCGCCACCAAACGTGAATACGTTTGAACAGATCAACTTACGCGATCCATTAGATATACTCTGTCAGACCTTCGTCCATACTAGTTGTCCTGGGACTGGACAAACCGAAGGCACTATTCAGTAAATTGGATAGCCCTTGCATTTTACTCCGTCTTCAATTATCTTTGGCATATATGATTCGCGACGCTTATGCCAATACAGAGTGGTTCTATGGATAATAATCCAACCGGTCTCTCCATATTAACAACGTTAAAATGGTCAAAACTTCGATAGTCCGTGAGTTAACTATCAAAGATAAACAAGTGTGCAAACAACGATATTATTCCCAGATGGAAATTATATCGAACAAACATCATTTAACATTAATCTCTTTAGTTCCTTTATTTACTTATCTCCTGTTTCCCTATATTTTAAATTCTTATTTTTCTTTTATCAGAAAACATTTCTGATTCTCGTTTGGAAAACATTTCCAAAACTCTTTTACGATCAAACCTTACCATTTCTTCGTTAAGAAGGAAGTCACTCAAGTTGGGGTATAATTACCTCTCAGACCTTAACTGAACAACGTTATAACTTCGAAATGGTCAAAGTTTATCTTTTAATCTTTAACAACCTCTTTACGCCTTTCTCGGATTCAATTTTACTAATCCACCTCTATATTTAAAACATTGGTTATAACGATAACGTTATAATCTCTACTTTCGAATTATCTAACTTTAATTATAACTTCTATTCTTATTAGTGAATAATTAACCTAACACTTATTTATTTATAAATATATAAATCTCTATTTAAACACAGGAATGTATAAGTACTTTCCCGAATTCGATATAATCGAATTTGCCGATTAACTCTCTTCGAGAAATCTCTATTTGATTAACTCTTCTTCGAATAACCTATATTCAATTAACTCCTTCTTGAATAAACGATATTCGATAATCTCTCTTCGAATAACTAATATTCGATGACTCTTCCTTTTCAAATATCTCATATTTGAAAATCTCACTTCGATTAAACTATAATCGATAACTCCCTTCGATGAAACTAACATCGATAACTCCTTTCGATGAAACTAACATCGATAACTCCTTTCGATGAAACTAACATCGATAACTCCTTTCGATGAAACTAACATCGATAACTCCTTTCGATGAAACTAACATCGATAACTCCTTTCGATGAAACTAACATCGATAACTCCTTTCGATGAAACTAACATCGATTTATTTAACTCGACGAACTTAACTCGACTAACTTAACTTGACTCGACTAACTCGACTTACTTGGTTCGACCAATTCGATTCGATTAACTAGGCTCGACTAACTTGACTAACTTAACTCGATTTACTTGGTTCGACCAATTCGATTCGATTAACTAGGCTCGACTAACTTGACTAACTTAACTCGACTTACTTGGTTCGACCAATTCGATTCGATTAACTAGGCTCGACTAACTTGGTCGAACCACCCGATCAACTCAATTTATTTAACTTAATTTATTTCTCAACTCGATTAACTCCTATCGAATAACTAATATTCGATTAAACTCCATTCGCTTGACTCTAGATCGCAGCGATCACAATGGTTACGCCTGACTCCCTCAGGAAACATCCGACCGCCGTAGGCTATTTACAGCCCTGCGAATTACGCTAGCAGTCGTACAAGATGGCAACTTACCCTGAATACTATGTTTGACTAACTCTGTCTCAAATAACTATATTTGATTAACTCTAGTTCGTTTTAACTCTAATCGATTAACTCTAATCGATTAACTCTAACTAATTAACTCCAACTGGTTAACTCTAACTGATTAACTCTAACTGGTTAACTCTATTTGACTAACTCGACTTGACTAACCCCTTTCGAATAACATATTCGATTAACTAACTTTCGAATACCATATTCGATTAACTAACTTCAAATACCATGTTCGATTAACTAACTTCCGAATACCATATTCAATTTCTCCTTTCGAATAACATATTCGATTTCTCCTTTCGAATACCATATTCGATTTGCTTTATTCACTTTATAAAGATTTCCTTTTTAACAACGTTTTATTCATTGGAAAAGATTTACTTTTAAATAACGGTTCTACCCTTTAAAAATGATTTCCCTTTTTATAAGGTTTCCTTTCCAATTCTATTTGTAAATGGTTTACCAATATTCCCTTTTCAAATTTATTCTTGAAATATTCTAACTCCTTAAATTCCCGAGAAAATTCGCCATAACCTCCTTTGTATCGGAAGCATCAGGAAAATCCCCAAACTCGCCACACAGGCCTTTCCATTCAAAAAGAAATGCTTTGAATTTATTTCCTTTTCAAATATCTCCTATTTATAAATATTTCAATTTATAAACATTTCTTATTTATAAATATTCCACTTTATAAATATCTCTGTTTTCAATATCACTTTGAAAATCTCCTTATCAACATCCCGTATGTTATGGTATTCAATCATATCAAATCACGATGTTCAATATCGTCCATACACACACAATCAACAACAGGTTATAATTCACATCATATATCAAAATATATGAAAAACAATAAGATAACTGTTGAGGAATCCAGTCGAATTCCTCCATCCTGTTTCCCTGCATCACAGATGTTAGACAATATAGATAACATCACTTTCAGTTCCATATGATATATTCTGTTAAACAGAATCAATATAGAAATTTAACTAACTGACTAGCAGTTCAATCTAACAATCAACACACAGTAAATCAGACAATTTCTAACAGTTCTAAAAATACAACATGAAATTATAAACTGTTCAGAGTTAGTGAGTTTTACTCACATTACGCGTTAACCGTTAAATAACGATTTGCGTTATTTGATTCAGTCGGACAATTTATTTCGCCATAAATTGTAACGTGCTCCAATCGACTCGCGGTCAGTCCCATTGGATAGTGTCTGTCCATACGATCCTGACGGATCTTGTTTCGCTGAATTTCTATACATGAACGGATAACTCATCGTTATTATAGTGCTTAACATACATTACACATATTTAATTTTAATTAAACTATTTTAAATGAAAGAAATGGGCCTTAACTTTTTCTCCGAAGCCCATCTTCCCCCTTAACAAGACCAACCCGCTATCTTCCTTACTCCACTCAGCATAACATCAGGAGACAATCCCCTTCTTTGAACACCCGCACACATCTCCAGTGTACAGCTTGTGTCGAAAACCCCTCCACGCACAGCCTTCATCCTCTTGCTTTGGAGACTTCACCTCAACCGTACAACAACACCCTCACTCGAACAGTATTCAGACAACACCCACAGTACTCAGCACCCTCACTCTCAACAATTACAACTCCTCTTCCATGATTCTTTCTCCAACCACATAACCACCCTATAGGACTCCACAGTACACAAGACACAACTGTCTTCCCGTCCATTACCTCCTCTATTCTCAGAACATCAACTTTCTGCAACTCAAATCCTTCAATCTCCCTTTTATTACACCACCGCACCCTTCCAACTTCATAAAAACATGACTCCAGAAAAATCCAACTCCACAAATCATTTTCAAGGCTCCTCCTACACGAATGCTTTTCCATGAACCCAACAAATTCCCAAACGATGACCACGACAGACTTTAAAACTCCACAAACCACTTAATAGTAAATAAATTACCTTTCGTCCACAAATTTGAAATCAACAGACCCGTTAATCACCTTCTCCAATTTATCACCGTCTTCCCAAACTAAAATGGTCGGCTTCAGTATTCTCCCTCGTCCTTTGACCTCGCGTTGACCCCCCTTGCCATCACCTCCGACACCGTATGCTGACTTCGATGTCACCAACCCACGCACCAAGCCAACCTCCTTCCGATTACCAACACCCTGCCCAACTCGATCTCCAAAACTTGCCCAGTTGAACCGCTCTCGAGCACTGTAGCTGACATCGTGATGCCCAATTCAAAACCGATGTCCACCAAAAACCTATTAGGCTGACGGAAATTGCTTCACGAGTGCGAATAGGTGTATAAAATGATTTATGAGATTTTACTTTATTTTTCTTTTGATTTTTGTTTCCGCAGTTTTTGAAGAAGAGAGGAGTAAAAGTGGCGGCTACAGATTTTTCAGGAGAATGTGAGAATGAATTAGGTTTTTAAATGGTGTCAAAGTTATTATATATGAGGGTTAGAGGAATTGTGTGGACCAACATTTTTCCACGTCTTTCCTTATTTGTGGCTGAGATGTGAAGTGCGTGTATCCCATTTTTATTGTGGAATCTAAGGTGGCTACACCGACTATCATTCAACCTTCCTTTGATTCCTAAACTGTTGGCTGTTCATACACTAACCAATATAATGACGAACATCCCTTTGTGTATTCCCATCAAAATTATATACAACCTATCTTGGTATACACTTTGGTTCGACTGAGATAATTTTGATACAAGTGTAGTGGAACTCATCCATCGCCACTTTCCTTAATGATTCAACATTGTTCATCCATAATTTTCCTTGTGAATCATGGTAAATCCTTTCCCATTCAGTAAAGAAAGACTGTCTTCTCATCCGCTTATTTACAAATCACTACTTATATAATTAAATAAATTAATTATAACCCTGGAAAATGCGGGTCATTACATTTCTATTTCTAGTTTGAAATATATGCTAGGATGCAGACGGTGCTTAGCTGCACCCGATATCCGTCGTCCACAGACCATGGATGACTTGTTTGTTTGATTGCTGTGTTGTGAAATTTGATTATGTGATATGGAACGAAATAAAATATATTATAGTGGAAAATATTTTATAGTTAAAAATATGATTTTTTATGTGTGTATAAAATAAATAGTAATAAACAAATCAGACGATTTGTTTATGTACACTGATTTGACTGATATTGATAGGGACGATAAATTTTACACATCGCCCAACTGCACAAATAAAATCTGTGTTTGTTGATGTGAAACCCCACATGGGTATTGGGATGATATTTGATGTACACTAATCCCGATTGTTTAGTTGTATGTCAATCGATGGGTTGACAGAATATGTAAGCGTTAATTATTTATATTTAATGCTTATGCAGTTGTGTGGCGCACTCTGGATGATGGTTGATGATTTATCGTTGCTGTTATATATATATATATATATATATATATATATGTTGTAGGGAATCCATATAATTAACGTTATATGGTAATTGATCGGGCCTCATTCCAATTTGGAAAATAAGAAATATAAATTCATGTGTTGAATAAAAATATAAATTCATGTGTTGAATAGAAATATAAATTCATGTGTTGAATAAAAATATATATTCATATGTTGAATAGAAAAGTATAAATTCATGTGTTGAATAGAAATATAAATTCATGTGTTGAATGGAATTATAAATTCATATGTTGAATAGAAAAATAAATATTCATGTGTTGAATAGAATATAAATTCATGTGTTGAATAAAAATAAATATTCATGTGTTGAATAGAAAAGTATAAATTCATGTGTTGAATAGAAAAATAAAAATTCATGTGTTGAAGAAAATATTCATTTGTTGAATAGAATAACGAAGTTATTGAAATATATATAAAGCCGTGTTGGTTAGATAAGCGCCATTTTGACGTGAACGATATTTATATCGATTTTATTCAATTTTATAATGAATATAGAAAAGGAAGTGATTTCAAAATATAACGTTTTCAAAATATTATCATTTGTATATCGATGAGGTGGAATTCAATTTTGATTAGGAATTGAATAGGAAGTTGAAATCATTTTGAAAATGATTTTAAAACGATTTATAAATACATTTTAAATGGAAATCGATGAAGTATATATTATATATATTATATATATTATATATATATATATTATATAATGGACTGAATAGAACGCGCCGCGCCGCGTCAGTTATCAAATTTCGACCATTGACTTCGAATGGGTATTACGAGAGATCCGACCGTCGGATTCTCCTAAAACTGGAACCGTTGGGTTCGTATCAAAAAGATATTTCTAATGAATATTGGAGATTTGAAATCTAACAGTTGGTTGTGGAATAATTTCCGAATCAAATTTGGAAAAGGTCGCTGTAAGTGCAGTTCGATGGCCGTTGATGGAAATCGACTGTACGGGCCTTGATAAAATTATTAATTTTTTTAACAATTTGTGTAAAATCATAAGAAATGATTTGTGAAGAATTGGGATGAAAATTTCCATATTTGAAAAGATAAAAATAGATTTTTGTCGAAGTGAACTAGTTTTGAACTAGAATTATAATTCATTTATTTTTGAAATAAATAAAGTGGATTTGAAATGGCGTTGAAAATAACCAGAATTTATGATATATAAAGAGGAAATGGATTTGAATCGAAATCAACTTCGGAATAGTTCGATGTTGGGTTTCGTGATTATAAAGATGTTGTCATGGAATTTTGAAAGATATATTTACATCGTTATTTCCAATACGATATTTGTTGGTTTCAGAATTTGATATTGAATATAAGCCGATATATTTTCTATTCAGAGCCTTGTGTTTAATATCAAATGGGATTTTGGGTTGTCGTGAACGGTGTCTTTAATAATACTGTTCTTAAACCCAAATGGATTTAAGAAAATTAGGAATTAACCGGGGATCAGTTAAGTTGGAGGGTTTCTTGGATATTGATCTGATGTTGGTTTCGGCCTTCGGGATTAATATTTTAGGGAACTGTCCTCTTACTAATTTACGGTTAGGGACTGATTGAAATGTGATGTTATTTTGGGGTTTATCGTGAACCTTGTTTTCAATGACATCGGTTCTTTAACCCAGTTAAAGATTAAAACTAAGTGGAGTTTTAATGAATCGTTAATTGGACTGAAAAGATCGAGAATGGAGTATCACCAGTTTTGCTCCAGGCGATAGTTAAATCTTTAATTAGATTTGAACGTGAAATGGTAATTGAATTTACCGGTAACACCGTGGTGTTAGATATGAAGTATTACCAGTTTTACTTCATGCGATGAATAGGTTGGGATGGGGAAATTAAAACAAATGATTACTTCGGTAAGGTTCGTTAATCCCGGCTAGTTTGGATAAACCATAATTTGGTTTGAATTGATATTCAAAAGAAGATTAAAGAATAAATTTAATAAATTTATCTTTGATAAAATTAATGGGAACCTACACCTAAGAATGTGAAATTTAGCAACTAACTGAAGATTAGTTAAGATGAATGGTTTCCTGGGTATTGATCTGATGTTGATTTCGACCTTCGGGGTTAATATTTGGGGAATTGTTCCCTTACTAATTTACGGTTAGTGACTGACGAATTGGATTGAGGTGTATGTTGTGTTTGTGTAACACTTGTTTATTATTTACACGAGTTATTCAGAAAGACCGGGTTTATCTCATTCTGAATAACAGATTCAACGATTAGTCGAAGATGAAGACGGTGGTTGAAGACCGGAGGTCTTCACGTCGTTTGGATAATTACTGATGATCTTGATTGGGCCATACACCCAAGAGGAGGGAATCAGTTGGTGATCGTCCAGACGTACTTCGAGATCGATGGATATGCGAGGTACATGGTGCCTCCGGTTTCGTTCAGACCCAGAACGAACTTGTAAATGGACTGTGTGTCTGACATTGGATTTTATTCTGTGTGATTGATTTCTATTAAATATATATTTGTTTGGCGGCGGAGAATTTGTTCTCTTGCTTAACACCCTTCTCTGAGACGTACGAGCTCAGGGGTTATATATTGATGGATATCCATCGCATGGAGTGAATTGCCTGTGTGGCATGCCTAAGTGGCAATTGATCAAGGCTTCTGTTGAAAAGCAAAGTCTTGTGGTTGATGATCAAAGCACAGCCTGTGTGGCATAGCTTTGTGTAACATTGATTCGCGAGCCTCACACCCCAGTTGTGAACCAGAAACGGGAGAGGACATCAAGGAGGGCATGCGTTTCCTTCTAGTTAGAAGCGGCGTCAGTGGTTTGACATGCCCTGACGAGTTTGACTTATGTGGTTGTTGCTGTTGTGAGGCACCTCAGATATATCGGTGACTATGTGGAGCCGATGGAGTCATTCGTTGACTCACTGACGCCCCAAAGGGCGGGGAAACGCAGTGTTCAGGCATTTTAATCCATATCGGTGGACCGACCTTGACGATCCAAGGGCCCACCTGATTATGGGTCCTGAGACATGGGCTAGAGCGTCTCGAATCGGTAGAGGACTATCTTTTGCCTCGGTTCATAGAAGGAAATCCAATTTCCAAATACGTGACTTTGCGGTTTTGATTGTAGAGCCTAGTATGGCGACATGATATAAGGTACCCATGCCGTCTATGATTGATATTTATGATTGAAATTGTTTTGACACTATGCACTTATAATAGTATCAAATGATTTGTTTTAAACATACCAAGCATTCTTTGGCTATTATAAGGTAAAAATCCTATCCACCGGCTTGCATTGCATTGTGTGATGGGACTGGGTCTTATAATAGCTTCATTGTTCTTTATTTAACATTGCGCTGTTTGTTTTATGCACTGGTATTCTTGGGAGGAAACCCGTTCCGTGTTATACGGCGTGGTCCCTTGATTTACCTAACTTTAAAATAAAGATTAATAAATGTTTTAGCTCTTATACCAGTCACATGACTGACCTGGAGTTTATTGATTTAACCTAAACTCTAGGTGCCCTTATTTTCGACACAGGCAGTTAGTAGTTTTGGTTTTGTAGATTTATATTCACAGGAACCTGCTTTACAGCTGGAACGATACTCGGAAAGCTCTGTATCCGTGTATTACTTTCAGTTGTGTATTGTATTAATTTTCCACTGCTATGTAATTTATTGTAATCTCTGGTATTTATCGAATGTATTTTATTCATTCATACTCTGAACATTCTTGTAATCTGATGAATTGTTGTAATTAACAATGAAATGTTCTTCTGTCTGCATTTTTGTGTGTGTTGTTCTCAAAGTATCCGCTCTTTACTTTACGGGGAAGTTACAGGTCTTCATATTTCTTGGAATTTTCTATGGTGTTTTGCTTTTAAAGAAGCTCCGCAATGGTTGATGGTATGTTTAGATAGTGTAGCACGATTTATTTCTTTTAAAATCTTGAGTGTCTTGTAATTTGTGGTATTGGAAATTTGTAGTGGTTTAAGTCGGTTAGTTGTTAGCTCAGCATTTTGTTTGTGCAATGAGCGTATATATATATATATATATAAATATAAATATATATATATATTGTAAATATCAAGTGATTAACAAAATTTTATGCTAACCTTTCAATAATATATTTAAAAAGGTAATGTAAATCGTTTAACTCAAAATTGTCGATATTGAGTTGTGTAAATTATATTTGGAGTTGTATATATATTCTGTTTGGATATATATGATAAAAATAATTTATTATGATTTGTTTGAATTAATTTGGAATTTATATAATATTTCAATCGATATTATATAAGTGTTAAAAATGGCCATATTTGCGAACGGTTTCAGTTTTCGATGAAATTAGTTTCATTGGAATTTTATCGTTAAATTATTGTAAGAAAATCAAGTTTCGTGGTAAATCGATATCGTATGTGACTTCGGTTGCAAAAAACGTCTCTGTTTCTATTTAATTATTTAGATTATTTAGACAAGGGTAACTTTTAACGAATAAACGACTGGCCAAACAAACTCCAAATTTAACTAAACAAGATTCATTGGATCCATAAGGAAGAGGTTTAGTAAAATGTCAAGGCCTCGGATTTATTGGATTTTTTCTACAATTGTAGAAATTTTAAACGCTTGATTTTTTATCGATAATTATAAAGGACTTTTCACAGACAACCTCGGAATTCGAAGAAACCTGTCCCATCGTGTCCAGAATATTTTTCAATGCTCAGATTAGCATTTACATCAAAAAACAGAAGTCATATGTGGTTACTTTTACGTGTTACTTCACCGTGAAGTATTGTTAATATTATTTTATTCTAACTCTTACCTTATATATACCTCAACTGAAATTATAACCCTAATTTTTGCTCTCTGCTGGTCAAACCAAATGTCACTGCCACCTAAAATGAACCAACCAAAACAATTCAATCTTTACTCTCCTATTTTCTTAAACCTCGTTTTGATTGGCAGAGCTTTCTACTACATTATTTTATAACCCATTGAGATCCACAAAATGAACGGTTATGATGGGTGTTAGGGCAGTAATGTGTTCGAGGTTTGAGCTAGAAGAGCGCTGGAGTTTGCCATTCGTTTAGGCAAACAATGATGTTTGGGCCATCGAAGTCCGGAACGGTGGTCGAACAGGTCAACATGCGGGGGAGGCCAGCATCTAGGCGGAGCTCGGCGTGATGTGGAGGCCTGGAGCATCGCTAGAAGACACAGTTCTTGAAGGAGGTTTGCTGGCAATGGGAAGGGGCAGGACCGTCGAGACTCAGGACGGAGACTACAGGGGGTGCGGCACTTCTCCGGGCAGTTCGATGATGTGTAGGTGGAAGCTAAAGTGGCGCAGTGGAGGTTTCCCCGTGGGTGGTTTCTGAACATATGAAGGAGTGCCATTGGAATGAAGAAATGATCAAAGCAGCATTTGGGTTGAGCTACGTATTGCATTGGTAGGATGATGTAACACCCCGTGTATTCTATAACCGTGAAAGTCATAAATTAAAGTATAATTAATTTGAAATCAAAGAACTAAGGGAAACGGGATACGCCATTGCGTTCGTCTCGGAAAAATACGCGAAATAGAGTCCGAGTTTTCGAAAAACGGAGTCCGTATGAAGAAGATATAGCCTCTGGAAGTTTCTGAATTAAGTTTAAAATTCGAACAGCTCAGAAAAACAAGTTTAAAATTAAAAATCGGGCCCAATTGGCCAGGGCGGGAAAACTCCCGCCTAAGGCACCCAGGTCGACTGGGCTGTCGACCTGGTCTAGCCAGGTCGACAGGGCTGTCGACAGGGCTGTCGACCTGGTCCAGACCCAGGTCGAACCCAGTCCACCCCGGCTGGCCTAGTCTATATTGGTCGATTTTCAGAAGCATGCTTTGTCATTAGGGCTAGGTGGCAGGCTCTAATTGGTCTCTCTTTCGAATGAATGGCTACGATCAATCCAAGCAACATCGATGGTCCTAACCAGTTCATAAACTCTATAAAAATGACCCTAGGCTCTACCTAGGTTTCTTACACAATTCTCTAGCCTCCATTGCTCTCTTCTTCTAATAAAAAAATAAAAATGGCGTCGCTGCTCTGCTGGAATTAAAACTAGAAGATAATCAACATCAGCCTAAACAACTCAATTCAAACTAGAGATTAAAGTTTCTGCAAAGATTCTACAACAAGTTCTCTCTTTAATCCAATCAAGGCAAGTACAGTTATTTTCCGCTATAAACGTTAATTATAATTTTGATATGTTTTTAATTCTGAATCTGAGATTGTATATATATTCTCTTCTGTCAGATTTGTTTTTCTGTGACTGTTCTGTATCCCTTTTCTTCTTTTCTGTTTCTATAGCCAGGCTACCACGAGCCTGTGCCTAATCTCATAAGAGATGAACGTATGAACGCAAATTTTGGGATAAATAATGAATGATGCGAAATTTGACAAGACTGAATTGAATGTATGACTTTAGGTCTGAGGCATAAAATATAATGGACATGTGACTTGGGATTGGATGCATAAATTTGACTATGAACATATAATTTATATATGTTGTATGCATAGTGTATGTTGTAATTTAGATCTGTAATTAATTAGAAAAAGATGAGCATATGTTGTAAACTAGATTTGGATCTATGCATATTCTGTGATAGAAGAAAAGAGGAACCACTGTAAGATTACATATGATTTGAGACTTTGGACAAAATGCATATAAAAGTCAAGATCTGATTTTTAGAAGATATGATTTAAAGATTTATATTGTTGGGTATAGTTTGCATAATGATTCATGACATGAAAAGAAGAAGGATATGGAAAGTTAGGTGTAAAGATTTACATTAATTAGGATATCTATTATTGTGATTACACCTAAATAGGAATTTTTGGATATATGGCATGCATTGTAATTAATGATTATATTTGGTATAATTTACATGTGAATCTGCTGTAAAATGCTAGTTTAACAAAAATTGGAACATATGTTATATGGTAAATTATGTCCATATTCTATGCTATGTAACTTTATGCAAACATGGAGTATATGTTCATCATGAAAATTATGTAGGCATATGAATTTAGGCCTAATTTATGACTAGGCAAGGCATGTAAATAGAACCTTTAGAAATATTAGATTTGCTAAATCTGCTAATTTGCTAAGTTGCCTAAACTGCTAGTTTTGTTATATTGCCTAGACTGCTAATTAGATTGAAATGCCAAATCTGTTAAATTTGTCTGTTGAGATGCCTAATCTGTTACATGCCAAAATCTGCTAAGTGCTAAATCGGTTAAATCTGTTAAGTCACCCAATCTGCTAAAATCTGTTATCTGCTATATCATTGAGTTGATGTGATCATTCTGTTATTGATATAATCTGAATTGGCATATATATTGGGCGTGCGCATAAACGGTAAATAATTAATTAATTGGCCGCAAAGATGAATATGGCTAACTCGAGGTTAGAATGAGTTTGCGACGTAAATCTGCCCGGAACCGCCCGGCACATCCAGTGGCCGCAAACAATAGGTTCTAATGTGAGAAGTTAGTCATAACCTGCTTAAGACACGAGGTTAGGTCTGGCTTGTGGCAGAAGTCTGCCCGGAACCGCCCGGCACATCCAGCGGCCACAAGCTAGCGACCTAATGTGAGAGGTCTGGGCATTAATAATTAATTAATGCAAATCTAAGATAAGAATGACGTCTAAAACGTATTGGGGGAAAATAGGGTTAAACCAACTGGATTAATAGGTGTAGTAAACCCGTCCATGAATCTGTAGGCCCAATACAAAGTTAGACAAATCTGAAAAATCTGTACATCTGATCTGTTAGTCTGAAAACTTGTTAACTTAATCTATGAACTAGTAAATCTGAATTCTGTATGTCTGAACTTGTAAACAAGTCAATCTGAGATCTGTTAGTCTGGGGACACAAGGTTAGGAGGGGAATTACTTGTGTCATCTGTTGTTTGGGACCCATATTAGTCAGTAACCCTTTCTGGTATCAAAACTTTGACCCAACAGTAGGTAGGGTCCGGGCACGCTTACTGAACTAATTATAAGTGGTTCATTCTGATAATGGCGAGGGGTGTTGATGGTGCGTTCCAACCGGGTCATGTGCGTGCATGGATCCCGGTCTGCCTCTGAGGATGTAAGACGCCGTGACATCTGTAAATAGGTCTGTGCCAATTGGTTGTCACTTTAGGGAGTGATACACCCTACTGTGGGGCCGACACAGGATATTTATGTATTAGGGAGCCGATCGCTTGGGGTAGGGTTTTAGGGTACGCTTAGTTCTGTCTGTTTCTGTTGGTACCGTCTGTTTCTGTTGGGTGGTAACACCTGTCTGTTTCTGTGTGGTACCGTCTGTTCGGGTGGTAAAGGCCCATTACTAGTGTACACCTAATTCTACATTCTGTTTCCGTAGAGATAAATCTGTTCCTGCTTCTGTCTGTTTCTGATCGGGTAGAAAAGTCCCATTATTAGCATTCTCTTTCTGTTAAAGTATTCTGTACCCGTTCCTGCTTCAATTTAGACATTAGGGAGACACCTAATTCTGCTATACTAGTATTAGTGCAGAGAAGTGTAAAACAATAGTTTATATCATTCTGTTTTTCTGTTATATCTGCTACACCTGTTATAGTTATCTCACATCCAGTTTTATGTTCATATCATACTATTATTATCTGTTCATATGCTGAAAGTCACTGGACTTGCCAGACTTTTTGTCTGACCCTTGTTGTTTCGCCTCCTTTCTTCCGTTTCCCCCCAGGTTATCCAAGGAGGGAAATACTTTAGCTTGACCCGGATTTCTCTTTGCTTGAAGTGCTTAAAGTATGGCTTGGCTCTGTATAGCTTCCGTTCCATGGGGATTATGATTTTAAACCATGCATTTTGAAGGCTTTTGTACAAGACTGATATTTTGTACTTGAATTCTGAAATTGAAAGGATGTAACCATATTAATTTCTGTTTCCGCTGTAATAAAGTTAAAATTTTTCAAGTACTGTTTTATCTGTCTTGTAAGTTTCTGTTCTGTTTACTAAAATGCTCCACCAAAGTTAAGGCATTCCCTTTGTGAGTGACCTTAACGGAGGTGGGGTGTTACACTTGGTATCAGAGCTGAAGGTTACCAGATTTTATAAAAAGTTTTGAAAATTATTTTCAAAAAAAAAAGGTTTTGAAAGGAAGTATTTTTCAAAAATAAAGCTTATTTTGAAAAACATAATCCCCAAGAGCCATATATCTTTCTTTCAGTCCTTTTTGTATTGAACCTTTCCTTTTTCGTTTCAGCATGTCTGAAGCATCTGAGATACCAGAGGGTGTTCATGTACCCGGTTGGTTTCGTCAATATCTTGAGGCTAGGACCGCCGCTGCAGGTCCAGCAAATGATCCCCCTCCTCCACCCCCTCCTCGTGCAATTGCTTTCTCAAAAATCTGTAGAGATTTTAGGGCCATGGGTGGGAAGGATTTCAAAGGAACTGAATCATTCGTAGAAGCAAGGAATTGGCTCAAAGAAACTGAGGATCTGTTCGTTATCTTCGAGGTGGACGATAGGCCGAAGGTACAGTTGGCAGTATGGCTGCTCAAAGACGAAGCTTCCTACTGGTGGGAAGTCACTAACGCCGAGAGGCCGGTTGAGACATGGATGGATTTCAGAACAAGGTTTGAGACAAAATTCCTCTCGCAAGCTGAACGAAGTTTACAATTGGAAAAGTTCTTGTCTCTTAAGCAAGGAAGTATGACGGTCAAGGAATACGTCAACCAGTTCAACCAACTAGCAAGATTCGGATTGGATTTAGTCAACACTCAGCATAAAAAGGCTCTCCGCTTTGTTAAAGGATTGAATGAGCCACTGCACAGCCTAGCCATGACCCATGTACCCATGGGAGCAACTTACGAGAAATTGGTGGATATGGCACTACTGCACGAGGAAGACAAGGGCCTGAAAGAGACAAAGAAGGAAGAACCACAGAATAAGAAAGCGGGGCCCAAAAAGGAAACACAAAAGAAGGATGAGAAGCCTGAAGATAAGAAGGGGAAAAGTGCTTTACTTGTGGGAGCTCAACTCATCTGAACAAGGATTGCAGAAAAAGGAAGGGAGCTTGCTTCAACTGTGGGGAGATGGGACACTTCACTAGGGACTGCCCGAAGAGATGAGGACAAGGAGGGCAGGCGAACACTCTTGAGGCTAGTGGCTAGGATAGAAATAGGAAAATTTCTATAGTAGGTTTAATTTCTTTACCTGATTATGGAGTTAAGACTTTTTCTGATTCTGGTATTTTGATTTTGTAATCGATACTCTGCACTTTAATACTAGTATTATTTCTGAATTCCGCTATAGACTCAGACCCATAAGGGTTACAGATCATCTGTTTGAGATTGGGGTTTGAGGGATATCTGTGTTAGGCGTCAAGTATGACGCATACATTCTGAGTTTTCGTGGGGTATGATTTTATCATGCTTAGCTTCCTAAGAATCATTAGGGAACCTGATCTGTACCAGTAGTCTGTAAATATCTAAATACTTTTTATAGGATTTCCAGTTTTGACATTGTCTAAAGAAGGTAATCCTCTGGGTGTCAATTTGATGTTGGTTTCGGTCTTTGGGGCCGATACTTAGGACCCATGTCTAATGGGAACCAAATTTTCGTTCTATCTGTACTTGCTTCCATCATTCGACTGTATCCTATCGACCGAATATTTGAACTTTAGGTAGAAACTAATGGGTGTAAACATGTGTTTGAGACATGTTATGTTTGATGGTTGCAAGTGGTTGCTAGTGGTTTCCCGTGGATGCATATACACACACTAGGCACTAGATCGGCTCGAAAACACTCTCATACTGCATATGGATGGGTAAGCATTTTTCAATTCTTGTGGATGCAAAATGGTTGATTCAACACATGGATGTTGCATTTGAGTGAATGATTGTGCACTCATATAGAAATAATATATATCATCAGAATTCTATTGCATACATGTTGGACTCATGGCACTGACATAATTCGCATTAAGGAGGTCAACTGAATCAGTAGACCGCCTGATCTTTGCATTAGATAAGGAACATATACACACACTTTTGCATATGTTCATACAACATTAGAAGTTTTCTAAGGACAATGGATGCTTGTGGATGATGGTTGAGTAGATGGGTGATTGGATGGTAGGACACATTCTTCTTAACTTGAAGATTTCGAGGACGAAATCCTTTTAAGTGGGGGAGAATGTAACACCCCGTGTATTCTATAACCGTGAAAGTCATAAATTAAAGTATAATTAATTTGAAATCAAAGAACTAAGGGAAACGGGATACACCATTGCGTTCGTCTCGGAAAAATACGCGAAATAGAGTCCGAGTTTTCGAAAAACGGAGTCCGTATGAAGAAGATATAGCCTCTGGAAGTTTCTGAATTAAGTTTAAAATTCGAACAGCTCAGAAAAACAAGTTTAAAATTAAAAATCGGGCCCAATTGGCCAGGGCGGGAAAACTCCCGCCTAAGGCACCCAGGTCGACTGGGCTGTCGACCTGGTCTAGCCAGGTCGATAGGGCTGTCGACAGGGCTGTCGACCTGGTCCAGACCCAGGTCGAACCCAGTCCACCCTGGCTGGCCTAGTCTATATTGGTCGATTTTCAGAAGCATGCTTTGTCATTAGGGCTAGGTGGCAGGCTCTAATTGGTCTCTCTTTCGAATGAATGGCTACGATCAATCCAAGCAACATCGATGGTCCTAACCAGTTCATAAACTCTATAAAAATGACCCTAGGCTCTACCTAGGTTTCTTACACAATTCTCTAGCCTCCATTGCTCTCTTCTTCTAATAAAAAAATAAAAATGGCGTCGCTGCTCTGCTGGAATTAAAACTAGAAGATAATCAACATCAGCCTAAGCAACTCAATTCAAACTAGAGATTAAAGTTTCTGCAAAGATTCTACAACAAGTTCTCTCTTTAATCCAATCAAGGCAAGTACAGTTATTTTCCGCTATAAACGTTAATTATAATTTTGATATGTTTTTAATTCTGAATCTGAGATTGTATATATATTCTCTTCTATCCGATTTGTTTTTCTGTGACTGTTCTGTATCCCTTTTCTTCTTTTCTGTTTCTATAGCCAGGCTACCACGAGCCTGTGCCTAATCTCATAAGAGATGAACGTATGAACGCAAATTTTGGGATAAATAATGAATGATGCGAAATTTGACAAGACTGAATTGAATGTATGACTTTAGGTCTGAGGCATAAAATATAATGGACATGTGACTTGGGATTGGATGCATAAATTTGACTATGAACATATAATTTATATATGTTGTATGCATAGTGTATGTTGTAATTTAGATCTGTAATTAATTAGAAAAAGATGAGCATATGTTGTAAACTAGATTTGGATCTATGCATATTCTGTGATAGAAGAAAAGAGGAACCACTGTAAGATTACATATGATTTGAGACTTTGGACAAAATGCATATAAAAGTCAAGATCTGATTTTTAGAAGATATGATTTAAAGATTTATATTGTTGGGTATAGTTTGCATGATGATTCATGACATGAAAAGAAGAAGGATATGGAAAGTTAGGTGTAAAGATTTACATTAATTAGGATATCTATTATTGTGATTACACCTAAAGAGGAATTTTTGGATATATGGCATGCATTGTAATTAATGATTATATTTGGTATAATTTACATGTGAATCTGCTGTAAAATGCTAGTTTAACAAAAATTGGAACATATGTTATATGGTAAATTATGTCCATATTCTGTGCTATGTAACTTTATGCAAACATGGAGTATATGTTCATCATGAAAATTATGTAGGCATATGAATTTAGGCCTAATTTATGACTAGGCAAGGCATGTAAATAGAACCTTTAGAAATATTAGATTTGCTAAATCTGCTAATTTGCTAAGTTGCCTAAACTGCTAGTTTTGTTATATTGCCTAGACTGCTAATTAGATTGAAATGCCAAATCTGTTAAATTTGTCTGTTGAGATGCCTAATCTGTTACATGCCAAAATCTGCTAAGTGCTAAATCGGTTAAATCTGTTAAGTCACCCAATCTGCTAAAATCTGTTATCTGCTATATCATTGAGTTGATGTGATCATTCTGTTATTGATATAATCTGAATTGGCATATATATTGGGCGTGCGCATAAACGGTAAATAATTAATTAATTGGCCGCAAAGATGAATATGGCTAACTCGAGGTTAGAATGAGTTTGCGACGTAAATCTGCCCGGAACCGCCCGGCACATCCAGTGGCCGCAAACAATAGGTTCTAATGTGAGAAGTTAGTCATAACCTGCTTAAGACACGAGGTTAGGTCTGGCTTGTGGCAGAAGTCTGCCCGGAACCGCCCGGCACATCCAGCGGCCACAAGCTAGCGACCTAATGTGAGAGGTCTGGACATTAATAATTAATTAATGCAAATCTAAGATAAGAATGACGTCTAAAATGTATTGGGGGAAAATAGGGTTAAACCAACTGGATTAATAGGTGTAGTAAACCCGTTCATGAATCTGTAGGCCCAATACAAAGTTAGACAAATCTGAAAAATCTGTACATCTGATCTGTTAGTCTGAAAACTTGTTAACTTAATCTATGAACTAGTAAATCTGAATTCTGTATGTCTGAACTTGTAAACAAGTCAATCTGAGATCTGTTAGTCTGGGGACACAAGGTTAGGAGGGGAATTACTTGTGTCATCTGTTGTTTGGGACCCATATTAGTCAGTAACCCTTTCTGGTATCAAAACTTTGACCCAACAGTAGGTAGGGTCCGGGCACGCTTACTGAACTAATTATAAGTGTTTCATTCTGATAATGGCGAGGGGTGTTGATGGTGCGTTCCAACCGGGTCATGTGCGTGCATGGATCCCGGTCTGCCTCTGAGGATGTAAGACGCCGTGACATCTGTAAATAGGTCTGTGCCAATTGGTTGTCACTTTAGGGAGTGATACACCCTACTGTGGGGCCGACACAGGATATTTATGTATTAGGGAGCCGATCGCATGGGGTAGGGTTTTAGGGTACGCTTAGTTCTGTCTGTTTCTGTTGGTACCGTCTGTTTCTGTTGGGTGGTAACACCTGTCTGTTTCTGTGTGGTACCGTCTGTTCGGGTGGTAAAGGCCCATTACTAGTGTACACCTAATTCTACATTCTGTTTCCGTAGAGATAAATCTGTTCCTGCTTCTGTCTGTTTCTGATCGGGTAGTAAAGTCCCATTATTAGCATTCTGTTTCTGTTAAAGTATTCTGTACCCGTTCCTGCTTCAATTTAGACATTAGGGAGACACTTAATTCTGCTATACTAGTATTAGTGCAGAGAAGTGTAAAACAATAGTTTATATCATTCTGTTTTTCTGTTATATCTGCTACACCTGTTATAGTTATCTCACATCCAGTTTTATGTTCATATCATACTATTATTATCTGTTCATATGCTGAAAGTCACTGGACTTGCCAGACTTTTTGTCTGACCCTTGTTGTTTCGCCTCCTTTCTTCCGTTTCCCCCCAGGTTATCCAAGGAGGGAAATACTTTAGCTTGACCCGGATTTCTCTTTGCTTGAAGTGCTTAAAGTATGGCTTGGCTCTGTATAGCTTCCGTTCCATGGGGATTATGATTTTAAACCATGCATTTTGAAGGCTTTTGTACAAGACTGATATTTTGTACTTGAATTCTGAAATTGAAAGGATGTAACCATATTAATTTCTGTTTCCGCTGTAATAAAGTTAAAAATTTTCAAGTACTGTTTTATCTGTCTTGTAAGTTTCTGTTCTGTTTACTAAAATGCTCCACCAAAGTTAAGGCATTCCCTTTGTGAGTGACCTTAACGGAGGTGGGGTGTTATAGATGAAGCAGCACTTGAGGGAACTTTTGGAAACATGGTGAAGTCTAGTGGGATGAACTACATGGGGAAGGCATCACATTGCGTGATGGGTTCTGTTTCTCATGAGGCATTATAACGATATGAACAAACCCGGGAAAATGTTTTTATGGTGAAGAAAATAGAAGATCTTGGCCACGTGTAAAGGTTATCAGGTTTTAGCTAAAATTCATTTGACCAAGGAAATATTGAAGGATATATTGGTTTAATTAATTTTTATTAATTAAGTGTATTTTCCACAGGCTTGTAGGATTGCATCTGAATGAAGTTGGAGTTGGGAGCAAAGAATAGTGATCAACCTTGGTTATACTTTAAACAAAGTAATTAACGTAATCAAATTTAGTAATGAGGAGTTAACTAATTAAATCAAGCATGTATTAACTTAAAATGGTAATTTCTTGCAGACATTAATTTGATGTAGGCTTACAATTTTGGTCCCACTGAGTGAACATCCAGAGAGGAACTGAAGTCTGATTGTATTATTTTATAACTCAAATGTAATTAGTTTTGATTAATTTTAATGAAGAAAAATTAGATTAATTATATCGTTAACTTTAAATATTCATAGCGTGCGCATATATTATCAGAACGCGACAAACCTAGAGATGTTAGAATCCTCTGGACAAGCACTATGCCATGGAACAAAGATGGACACAATTGGAATAAACTGGGTTTTTCATTTAAATTAAATGCCTGTTTAATTTAACTAAAATGAGGCATCTGAATTTCAAAACAAATCAACGTGAGTTAAACTCACTCAGTTTTCCCACTTATAGTTTTTATAAGTTGGGTTTATTTGTTTGTGTGTTATGGATGATTTTTAGTGAATGACTGTTGAATTATATATTCGTATATTGACTGTATAGTTAAGTTAAACGTTCGTTTAACTTAATTAAAATAAAATCATTATTTCTTGCGATTGAATTCAATTGAGGTAACTTACCTCAGTAATTACACTTACAATAATATAAACATTATAAATAAATAGTTGGGTGCTTGAATTTCTTTTATTAGCCCAGTATTGACTATTACAGTTATTATTGACTATTATTATTAAACTGATCGTGTCATCTATTTAAATGGAAAATGAATATTGATTTGCCATATTGAACTGAATGATTTGAATTGAAGTAACCTATTGTTTTGCAGGTAATTGAGAGGTTGGAGGAATCCAACAGGATTCCTCAATAATTTTGATAGTGTTTATCAATATGATTTATTGTGTTCATTTGGATGTGAAATTGATTTATATTTCACGGTTTGGTACTTCAGTGGATATTTCCCTCTTTAGTACCGTCGGTAAAGAAAATATTTTTAAATCGATATTAAGTCGATTTTTAAACATTTTCAAAGTTATATATATATATACTTGAAATACGACGTTTATTTGAAAATAAACATTGACGATTCATTTGTGCTTTTAAAAATATTTTAAATTATTAATTAACAGGAATTCCAAGATATTATTAAATGAATAGTTAAACGATATAAACTTATCATATTTATTATTAAAACAGGTAAAGTGGTATGTAAATGCCTTAAGGGCCACAAGGGAAGTTTAAATTAATTTCAAAATATTGAAATGGAATAATTGTATCACAAATTTACGATAATATGTTAAAGAGATTGAGGAGTGAATATTTTGTAGAAAATGATCATTTTTAACAAACATTATTTTAAAATATACGAAATGTGATTAAATAAAATTTCAAGAATAAGATTAATAATCAACGGAATTAGAAATAATTGTTTACTTGGAAATGGGATTTCAAGTTTTAAAATGAAATAAGAGTTGAAAATATAAATATGGGTTTATAAATAGAATTCGAGTAGAAATGATAAATAGAGATTTTAACTAGATTTAAACCCTATAGCTGGAATAGAATGTTAAATCAAGATTTTTCGAAATATAGTGTAACTTGATATACGAATATGAGTTGACTTATATGTGAGAAAGTGGTGAATAAATTTCAAATATAATAGAATTGGATAAGTATAATTTGAGATGTGGGAAATGATGTAAATTGGCTAAGACGAGTTTTATTCAAAAGTCCGGAATGTGTTCCGAAGTTCGGAATGTTTATTGAGTGGAGGTTCATTCCGAAGTTCGGAATTTGATATTCCAAAGTTTGGAATGTTAATCGAAGATGAGAGTGGGAAATGAAATCGAATTATAAGTCGTTGCGAATGAATTGAAAATGGAATTTGTAAATGAAGTTAAGTTTTGAAAATGGAATTTGTAACATTTGTTACAAACGATAAATTAAATTTTTTGATTAATAAATTAAAGATCTTATTAAAGAATCGTTATATGATTTTAGACAAGAAATAAGTTGTTGGGAATGAAATGTCAGCATTTGATAAATGGCAGTAAAAGATTTGGAACTATAATAAGTTAAGATAATTTATTTGATTATTAAAATAGAAGATCGCAAATTAAGATATGGAAAGTGTTCATATAAGATTTTGAAGATATTTGTCGAAGATTTGTAAAGGATATATATATATATATATAATTTTAATCAATAAATGCTTATTACATCGAATGTTGGTAAATATATTATAAAGAGATATTGCAGAAATTTATAAAGAATCCAAATTATAATTGAATCGAGACTTGTGTATTATACAGTAAAGGAGTTTTTAAGAAATGAAGAAAATTATAAATAAGAGATTACTTAATCAATTAAGTAAACATGCTGAGATTTTAAATAGATTTTTAAAAGGAAAAAAATGTTGTTGATATGAATGTTGTTAATCAAGGTCTGGGAAGTAAATAGAATACCCCAACTTGAACGACTTCATGATTATCCAAGGATGGTATCAGTTTATAAACGAGAGGAGTTGAGGGAAATATAAGTTATGATTTCCTTGAATGATTTTATAAATTGTATTAGAGAAGTTTATAAGTTGAATGAATGGGTTTAAGAATATTCTTATTTGATAATAAGTTGTAAAAGCTATATTCCATATGTTGGAAGATTTATAAGAATTTAATTAACAGACGGTTAATTAAAGAGGCTAAATGACGCTGGGTACTGAATCAGTGAATTCATTTTATTTAAATGGATGAATGGTTGTTTATTTAAGTTTATTTTATAGTTAAATTAGTGACTATCGAATCTGGGATATAAGCTTGTTAGACGGAAAGACCGAGATCGAATTTATATTCGAAAACCAATCCACAAATACGTGAAAGATGCTAATTGAAGACGGAGCAATTGAAGACCATTGATCTTCATGAGTGGAAGAGTTGCTTGTTGAATTTCTCTAGTCTGGTTCACCACAATTATAACGACTTGTGATTCTGTCTTAATTGAAATCTTCGGTTGTAAGGACTTCTTGCTGTAGATCCATGGGGTGATTCCTATATTGGATGTGGTAGGAGGGTACCTTCGCTTGATCCTGTACCTGGATGACTTGTACGGACGAATGCCTGACAGGGTATTTCCTAAAAACCACGTACATTGATTTTTACAAATATACCGAGTTAGTGGCGAAGAGGGGCACTTCATTTATACCCAGAGTATATTTGTGGACGTCAATTAGTGATTTGATGGATCTGACAATGTGGCATTCAAAGTGAATGGTGGCCAGATGTTCAAAAATAAAAATAAGAATAAACAAAATTAATTAATAAATAAATAAATTAACTAATAAATTTATGACCTCAAGCCTCATCAACCAGGAAATGGCACAAAATCGGGTAGGTCGCATGACTATGTGGGTCGCACCCATCAAAAGGGTATATCGTTACCTGATATGGTGAAATCAAATGCCTTTGGTTATCCCTGTTTATATCTGTATGTATGATATCGGTTCGTTTCGCTAGCCCCCAACCGTGGTTATAATATATTCGGTACTCTCAGAGTATAATGAAGGGTCGGTCATCTTTAGTCTGGGTTGCAAGATGTTCTTGTTGAACCCCAATGTATTCATCTCCAAAGGTACATTGTCAGGAAGGTGGTCCCATACTTTTCCAGGAAATTTATTCTCCAATAAGCACCCGTGGTTTTGAATGTATACTATATATATAGGGCATGAAATGCAAGCGTTCTGCTAGATTGATATTTATTTGTATTTAGACACTATCATAATATCAGAATAATATTGTTTTCAAACATGTTTTGGGTTATCATAAGGTAAAAACCGTCCATATTTATGTGTGGATTTGGGCTTATGATTATCCTTTTCTTTCAGAAAGATTTTGACGTTAAAATCAAGTTGTGTGATGCCTTTAAACTTAATGTGTTTTTCTCACTCTGGTTCACCAGACTGACCTGGTATTTGTAATGCTCGGGTTAGACCGAGCTGTACAAATTCAGGTTATCGGATACTATGAAGAGACGAGCTAGAAGAGTTCCAACGTATGATATTACATATTCCGTTATGTGTTTGTATATGAGGACAGATTATTATAACTATCAAGATATGTGATGTACTCTGATTATTGTAAGTTTTTATTTCAAGCTTTCAGTAAACGATTTATTTTTATATTATATTTTGTTTCGCTGCGATGTGAGACTCTATGTTGTGCTGGTTCTCCTTCTTTTTCTACTATCCTAATACTTCTTACAATCTTATCTCACCTCATAATATTTTTTCTAATAACAATCTGGTGAGTGTTCGATACTTGAGTTTTGGCAAGTAATACTGGTTTATGTATTATTGTCAGAATTTGGGCATTGAATTATTTTTGCTGGGTCGTTACAGTGGTATCAGAGATATTGGTTTAGTAATAACCTTGGCTCTGTGGTATAACTCGATAGAGATAAGGTTCGTAATACCCTAGATTGAGTTTGAGTGTATATATATAAGAGAGTGTATTTGTAGAATTATTATATACAAATATTTTGTATTGTATTGTTTAATCGGTTCAAAGTGTTGAGAAGCATTTGAACTGGCAATGGATGCCATATTGTTTTCTAAAGAGGGTAAATGAAATAATTTTACCCAAATATATTTTTCTAAAAACAAAGAAATTATTTTACAAAATTATTGAGATATGATGTGTTTGGTTGATTTGATTGGAATAAAAATTGAATTAAGAATAACACTGAGATTGAAATATATTCGGAATTTGATAATTGATTGAATATATAATTAAATAGAAATCGATCAGATAATAATCGGTTGATAACCAAAGTGAAGATAACCAAGTAAATATTAATATTGAATGTAAATTCAATTGGTTTGATTAAATTGGTTAAGTTGATTATGTGTTGTTTGTTTATTAGATTAATTGATTAAAATTCATCCATGATAAGAGTTGAATAACTGAAAACTGAATTCCAGTATAATAAATTGGAATGAAACTTCATATGAATTAAAACTGGACGATTAAACCATGTATTTGCATATACCTGTTAAAATGTAGTGATGCTACCCGTTGATTTTGGAAATTTGTGTACGTATACTTGTAAATCAATGTAGTGTTAATTAGAATTTCATGTATTGGATTATTTATATGTTGAATTGAGTTAAGTATAGGTGTCAGAAGGCCATGAGGATAGATTTTGGTTGCATAAATCAAAATAAATTGAGCAAGTACGCTCAATAGCGCTCGTTAAAGGTACGCCTACGAGAAAATATAAATTTTATTTTTTGATTTTTGTTTTCCGACTGTGTGGGTCGATGTATATATATTATTTGTACTTGAGATATCGCAGATGTCACTCCGTACAGGGGAGACTCTGCCAAATTTTTCCGGGAATTTAATGTGTTAGAAAATTTTCGATATTTTTGAAATTTTTTATTTACTATAATGAATTGGCCTTTGATTTAATATAAATTTGATTTTTAATTTAATGGGCTTATAACATTTTTCTTACCTTAGTGATTTCGGGGACGAAATTCTATTAAGGGGGGAAGAATGTAATGTCCCGTATATTTGATAGTCAAATATTTAATTTAATTTACTATTTTAAATATTGTATTTGGAATATTAATGGATTTTATTATTGAAATCATTTATAAAAACGAGGTATGAATGTTATAATTTATATATAATATAAAACGAGCTCGAAATGGCACGGTGGTTCATAATATTGAATTTTGAAATTCAATTGAATATACGGAATCATATATAAATCAAAATTCTGTGAAACAAGAAACGTTGGGATCTTGTTGATTATAATTTTCATATGGAAGAGAAAAATATAGATTTCGTATTATAGATTTTTAGTTATGTCCAATTCAAATTTTAAAATAGTCGCTATGGAAATCATTATTAAAATATAACGTTTAATTAATATATTGAAAAAGGAAATTTAAATCGTTTAACTCAAAATTGATGATATTGAGTTGTGTAAATTATATTTGGAGTTGTATATATATTCTGTTTGGATATATATGATAAAAATAATTTATTATGATTTGTTTGAATTAATTTGGAATTTATATAATATTTTAATCAATATTATATAAGCATTAAAAATAGCCATTTTTGTGAATGGTCTCAATTTTCGATGAAATTAGTTTCATTGGAACCGTATCGTTAAATTATTATAAGAAAATCAAGTTTCGTGGCAAACCGATGTCGTATGTGACTTCGATGGCAAAAAAGGTCTCTATTTATATTTAATTATTTAAATTATTTAGACATGGGTAACTGTTAATGAATAAACAACTAGCCAAACAAACTCCAAATTTAACGAAATAAGGTTCATTGGATCCGTAAGGAAGAAGTTTAGTAGAATGTCAAGGCCTCGGGTTTATTGAATTTTTTCTATAATTATAAGAATTTTAAACGCTTGATTTTTTATCAATGATTACAAAGGACTTTTCACAGACGACCTTGGAATTCGAGGAAACCTGTCCCATCGTGTCCAGAACATTTTTCTATGCTAGGATTAGCATTTATATCGAAAAACAGAACTCGTATGTGGTTACTTTTATGCGTTACTTCACCGTGAAGTATTGTTAATATTATTTTATTCTAACTCTTACCTTATATATACCCTAACTGAAAATATAACCCTAATTTTTGCTCTCTGCTTGTCAAACCAAATGCTGCCACCACCTGAAATGAACCAACCAAAACAATTCAATCTTTACTCTCCTATTTTCTTCAACCTCGTTTCGATTGGCAAAGCTTTCTACTACAATATTTTAGAACCCACTGAGATCCACGAAATGAATGGTTACGATGGGTGTTGGGTTAGTAATGTGTTCGAGGTGTGAGCTAGAAGAGTGCTGGAGTTTGCCATTCGTTGAGGCAAACGATGATGTTTGGGCCATCGAAGTCCGGAGCGGTGGTCGAACAGGTTAAGGTGCAGGGGAAGCCAGCATCTGGGCGGAGCTTGCGTGATGTGGAGGCCTGGAGCATCGCTAGAAGACGTAGATCTTGAAGGAGGTTTATTGGCAACGGGAAGGGGAAGGACCGCCAAGACTCAGGACGGAGACTGCATGGGGTGCGGCACTTCCCCGGGCGGTTCGATGATGCGTAGGCAGTAGCTAAAGTGGCGCGGTGGAGGTTTTCCCATGGATGGCTTCTGAATAGATAAAGGAGTGCTATCGGAAAGAAGAAACGATGGAAGAAATATTTGGGTTGAGCTGCGTATCGTGTTGGTAGGATAGAGCACCACTTGAGGGTAGTTTTGGCAACATGGTGAAGTCTGGTGGGATGAACGGGGAAGGCATCACATTGCGTGATGAGTTCTATTTCTCGTGAGGCATTATAACGGTAAGAACAAACATGGGAAAATGTTTGTATGGTGAAGAAAATAGAAGGTCTCGGCCACGTGTAAAGGTTATCAGATTTTAACTAAAATTCATTTGACCAAGGAAATATTGGTTTAGTTAATTTGTATTAATTAAGTGTATTTGCCATAGGCGTGTAGGATCGCATCTGAATGAAGTTGGAGTTGGGAGGAAAGAAGAGTGATCGGCCCTGGTTATACTTTAAACAAAGTAATTAATGTAATCATATTTAGTAATGAGGAGATAACTAATTAAATCAAGCATGTATTAACTTAAAATGTAAATTTCTTGCAGACATTAATTTGATGCAGGCTTACAGTTTTGGTCCCGCTGTGTTAACATCTAGAGAGGAAACTGAAGTCTGATTATATTATTTTATAACTCAAATGTAATTAGTTTTAATTAATTTTAATGAAGGAAAATTAGATTAATTAAATCATTAATTTTAAATATTCATAACATGTGCATGTATTATCAGAATGTGTCAAACCAAGACACGTTGGAATCCTCTGGACGAGCACTATGCCATGGAACAGAGATGGACGCAATTGAAATAAACTGGATTTTTTAGTTAAATTAAATTCCTATTTAATTTAACTGAAATGAGGCGTCTGAATAGCGAATCAAATCAAGGTGAGTTAAACTCACTCAGTTTTCCCACTTATTTTTTTATATAAATTGGGTTTATTTATTTATGTGTTATGGATGATTTTTAGTGAATGATTGTTGAATTATATATTCATATATTGATTGAACAGTTAATTTAAACCTTCGTTTAACATAACTAAAATAAAATATTTATTTCTAGCAATTGAATTCAACTGAGGTAACTTACCTCAGTAGTTACGTTTATATTAATATGAACGTTATAAATAAATAGTTGGGTGCTTGAATTTCTGTTATTAGCCCAGTTTGACTATTACAGTTTTTATTAAACTGGGTCATCTATTTAAATGGAAAACGAATATTGATTGTTGAACTGAATGATTTGAATTGAAGTAACCCATTGTTTTGCAGGTAATTGACAGGTTGAGGAATCCAACAGGATACCACAATAATATTGATAGTCTTTATCAATATGATTTGTTGTGTTCATTTCGATGTGAAATTAATTTATATTTCACGGTTTGGTACTTTAGTGGATATTTGCCTCTTTAGTATCGTCAGTAAAGAAAAGATTTTTAAATCGATTTTTAAACATTTTCAAATTTATATATTTACTTGAAATACTACGTTTATTTGAAAATAAACATTGACGATTTATTTGTGCTTTTAAAACTATTTTAAATTATTAAGTAACGGGAATTCCAAGATATTATTAAATGAATAGCTAAACGATATAAACTTATCGTATTTATTATTAAAACATGTAAAGTGGTATGTAAAGGCCTTAATGGCAACAAAGGAAGTTTAAATTGTAAAGTGTTATGTAAAGGCCTTAACGGCTACAAAGGAAGTTTAAATTAATTTCAAAATATTGAAATGGAATAATTGTATCGTGAATTTACGAGAATATATTAAAGAGATTAAGGAGTGAATATTTTGTAATAAATGACTGGTTTTGGCAAACGTTGTTTTAAAATGTATGAAATGTGATTAATAAATTGAAGATCTTATTAAAGAATCGTTATACGATTTTAGACAACAAATAAGTTTTCTGGAATGAAACGACAACGTTTGATAAATGGCAGTAAAAGATTCGGAACTATAATCTGTAACGTTTGATACAGAATGTAAGATAACTTATTTGATTATTAAAACAGAAGATCGCAAATTAAGAGTTGAAAGTGTTCGTGTAATATTTTGAAGATATTTATCGAAGATTTGTAAGGGATATATATATACAATTTTAATCAATAAATGCTTATTATGAAAAATGTTGGTAAACATATTATAAAGAGATACTACATAAATTTATAAATAATCTGAATTATAATTGGATCGAGACTTATGTATTATACTGTAAAGGAGTTTTTAAGAAATGAAGAGAATTATAAATAAGAGTTTACTTAATCAATTAAGTAAACGTGTTGAGATTTTAAATAGAGTTTTTAAAAGTAAAATAGATGTGTTAATAAACTTATATCTATTCTGAAGATATGAATGCTGTTGATCAAGGTTTAGTAACCCGTAACTACCCTGGTAAGGAAAGCACGAATTGTTTTGAGGACAAGACACATAAGGATGCAAAGAGAAGAACATTTAATTGCTTATTACAACAATTCCATCAGAATACAAGAATATACAGAGTATGAATAAATATTACACATTTGACAAATATCAGAGATTTAAATTACATTTGAATACATAGCAGCGGAAAAATAATACAAAACACAACCGAAGGAGATATACGGATACAGAGCTTTCTGAGTATCGTTCCAGCTGTAAACCAGGTTCCTATGAATATAAATCCGCAAAACCAAAACTACTAGCTGCTCGTGCGGAAAATAAGGGCACCCAGAGTTTAGGTTAAAACAATAAACTCTAGGTCAGTCATGTGACTGGTGTGAGAACTAAAACAGTTAGTTAAAACTTTACTTTAAAAGAGAGTAATTCCAGGGACCACGCCGTATAACACGGAACGGGTTTCCTCCCAAGAATACCAGTGCATAGAATAAACAACGCAATGCTTTTTCGAAAAATGAAGCTATTATAAGACCCAGGTCCCATCACACAATGCAACGCAAGGCGGAGGATAGGGAGTGAGAACTAAAACAGTTAGTTAAAACTTTACTTTAAAAGAGAGTAATTCCAGGGACAACGTCGTATAACACGGAACGGGTTTCCTCCCAAGAATACCAGTGCATAGAATAAACAACACAATGCTTTTTCGAAAAATTAAGCTATTATAAGACCCAGGTCCCATCACACAATGCAACGCAAGGTGGAGGATAGGGTTTTCCCTTATAATAGCCAAACATGTTTGGTACGTTTAAAAAAAATCATTTGATACTATTATAAGTGTACAGTGTCAAAACTATTTCAATCATAAATATCAATCATGGACGACATTAATGACCCATACCACTGTGTCTCCATACTAGATTCTACAAATAAAACCGAAATATCTCGTATTGGAAATTGGATTTCCGTCATGAGTCGAGGCAAGGGGCAAGCTCCTCTCCGCTTCGAGACAATCTAGCAAATGCCTCAGGACTACACACTCTGGGTAACCCTTGGATGCTTTAGGGCCGGTCCACACTTAGGTTAATTGATTAGTATTCCTGAACACACGTTTCCCGGTCCTATTAGACCTAAAATCAAGGCGCCTCATTCCAACAACCACATAAGTAAAAATATATATAAATGTCAGCCAGTTTAAGCACTGACACCACCCATAGCTAGAAAGAAACGTCGTTCTCTCCCTGCAGTCCTTATCCCATTTTTGACTCATATCGAGCTGTGAGGCTCGTGAATCCACGCTATACAAAAAGATGTGCCACTTAGGCCGTGCTTTGATCATCAACCACAAGACTTTGCTTTTCAACAGAAGCCTTGATCATCTGCCACTTAGGCATGCCACACAGGCAATTCACTCCATGCGAATGATGTCTATCGATATACAACCTTTGAGCTCATACGTCTCAGAGAAGGGTGTTAAGCAAGAGAATAAATTCTCCGCCGCCAAACAGATGTTTATTTAATAGAGATCAATCAACATAGAATTAAATCCAATGTCAGACACACAGTCCATTTACAAGTTCGTGCTAGGTCTAAACGAAACTGGAGGCACTTTCCTCGCATATCCATCGATCTCCA
The DNA here is from genome assembly GCA_030737875.1 of Allium sativum. NCBI lineage: Eukaryota > Viridiplantae > Streptophyta > Magnoliopsida > Asparagales > Amaryllidaceae > Allium > Allium sativum. Next base: position 659,466,781 of record CM060920.1, read on the forward strand.
AGTACTATGGATGATCACCAACCGATTCCCTCCTCTTGGGTGTACAACCCAATCAAGATTATCAGTAATCACCCAAACGATGTGAAGACTTCCGGTCTTTAACCACCGTCTTCATCTTCGACTTATCGTCGAATCGGTTATTCAGAATGGGTATACACCCGGCCTTTCTGAATAACCCGCGTATATAATAAACACGTGTTACACAAATACAACATACGCCTCATTCTAATTCAGAATATTCTTTTATTCAAAATTTCACATTCTTAGGGAAAGGTTCCCATTAATTTTGTCAAAGATAAATTCTTCTAAATTTATTCTTTAATCTTCCTTTGGATATCATTTCAAACCATATTATGGTTTTCCAAACTAGTCGGGATTAGCGAACCATACCGAAGTAATTATTTATTTTATTTCCCAATCCCAACCTATTCATCCCATGAAGCAAAACTGGTAATACTCCAAATCTAACACCTCGGTGTTATAGGTAAAATTAATTACCATTTCACATTCAAATCTAATTAAAGATTTAATTATCGCTTTGGAGCAAAACTGGTGATACTCCATGCTCGATCACTTTCCAAATTTGATAATTTAAATTATCAATTCACATTTCAATCTAGTTACAGATTCCTTAAAACTCCCCTTAGTTTTAATCTTCTCAAAAATCAATATCATGTCTTTAACTGGGTTAAAGAACCAATGTCACGTAATACACGTTTCACGATAAACCCAAAATCACTTTCAAATTCAATTCCAATTAAATATTATTTAATTGGTACACTTCATTAAATCTAAATAGAAAGATTTAATCTTTTCTCAACTGGGTTTAAGAACAGTGTTAATGAAGACACCATTCACGACAAACCCAAATCACATTTGATATTAAATACAAGGCTCTGAATAGAAAATATATGGGCTTATATTCAATATCAAATTCTATGACCAACAAATATCGTATTGGACATAACGATATAAATATATCTTTCAAATTTCCACAACCATATCTGTATAATCACGAAATCCAACATCGAAATATTCCGAAGAAAATTTTGATTCAAATCCATTCCAATTCGTATATTGGAAATTCTGATTATTTTCAAAACCACTTCAGATCCACTTTGTTTATTTATTTAAAAATAATTGGATTTTAATTATAGTTTAAAACTAGTTCATTTTGATAAAATCTATTTTTATCTTTACAAATGTGGAATTTTTCATCCCAGTTCTTCCCAATTCATATATTATGATTTTTCACAAATTATAAACATTTTTAATAATTTTATCAAGGCCCGTACAGTCGATTTCCATCAACGACCATCGAAGTGCACTTACAGCGACCTTTTCCAAATTTGTTTTGGACATAATTCCAAATCCAACCGTTAGATTTTAAATTTATAATATTCAGTGGAAAGCTCTTTTCGATACGACCCCAACGGTTCCAGTTTTAGGAGAATCCGACGGTCGGATCTCCCGTAATGTCCATTCGAAGTCAATGGTCGAAATTCGCGAACTGCCGCAGCGCGGCGCGTTCTATTCAGGCCATTATATATATATATATATATATATATATATTTCGTCGATTTCCTTTTAAAACGTATTTTATAAATCGTTTTAAATTCGTTTTCAAAACCATTTCAACTTCATATTCAATTTCGAATCAAAATTGAATATTCCACATCATCGATATACAAATGACAATATTTTCAAAACGTTATATTTTGAAATCACTTCCTTTTCTATAATCATTATAAAAACGAATATAATCGATATAAATATCGTTCGCGTCAGAATAGAGCATCTCTAATCAACACGGCTTATATTTTTCAATAACTTCGTTATTCTATTCAACAAATGAATATTTATTCTATTCAACACATGAATCTATATTTCTTTTAACACGTGACTATTCTCAACACAAGAGTACCGTCAACACATGACTATTTTTGTTATTTAATATATTTTATAAAATTATGATTTCTATCGTTTAATTCTTAATCAGACGCCAGCCTTAAATTAGTAAGAGAACGATTCCCTAAGTATTAACCCCGAAGGCCGAAACCAACATCAGATCAATACCCAAGAAACCACTCATCTTAACTAGTTTCCAGTTAGTTTCTAATTTCATATATGATAAAGATGTAAATTTTATTGTTAAAATATTTTACTCAACACATGAATATTTTCAACCATGAATCTATATTTTATAATATTCTTTATTTTCCCAGTTTGAATGAGGCCCAATCAATTACCATATAATGTTAATTATATGGATTCCATACAAGACATGTATATAATAGCAACAATAAATAATCAACCATCATCCAAAGCGCACCACACAACTGCATAAGCATCAAATATACATAATTAACGCTCATACAGTCTATCAATCCAACGATTGACATACCACTAAACAACTGGGATTAGTGTACGTCAAATATCATCCCAACACCCGTGTAGGGTTTCAATCCACAAACACTGAATATTATTTATGTAGTTGAGCGACATGTAAAATTTATCGTCCCAATCAATGTCCTTCAAATAGGTGTACATAAACAAACCGCGCGGTTTGTAAATGAATATTCATTTATTCACATTCACGTTAAAAATTATATTTTTAACAATAATTAATTTATTTCACATATGTATGTTTTATTATCCATTTCACATCAACATCACAAACAAACTTCACCACACATCAAACAAGCATACAAGTCGTCCATGGTATGTGGACGACGGGTGTCGGGTGCTGCTAAGTACCGTCTGCATCCTAGTATATATTTTTAACTAAAAAACAAGATTTAAAGTGAGTAGTTCTCACCGACTAGCTAAACCAACACCACGACTCTTCATATGTAGGAAATCTTCATCGTGCTCGCCTTTTGTCACTTTCGTTGCCCGTATTCACTACATATATAAAAATCACAATTTCATATTGTTGCTATCTATATAAAAATTACATTTTTATAATCACTCTATATGGATAAAAATCATTAATTTTACACCGCTACTATATAGATAAAAACTCTATTTTTATACCGCTACTATATAGATTAAAAATTTATTTTTATACCGCTATTATATAGATAAAAATTATATTTTTGTAACAGTGTTCATAGAATAAAGATCATATTTTTATCACGCTAACTTCATAATAAAAATTATATTTTTATCACTTCATTTCAATAAATAAAAATCATATTTTTATTTCTACTTCATTTGCATTTACAACGCTTCTTTCTCTATAAAAATTATATTTTATAATTACTACTATATCAAAATCATATCTTTATTATTTCTACTATATAAAAATCATATTTTTATTATCTTTACTATATAAAAATCATATTTTTATTTAAACCCCAAGCATAAAAATTCCATTTGATATTTCTAAATGTCTCCTCCATATATGTTTTTAAAAATCAAACTTCTCTTGTTTGAAAAATGAAAGCTTTTCTTTTTTGAAAAATCAAAGCTTTTCATACAAATAAAGATCAAACTTCTCTTGTTTTAAAAACCATAAAAATCCTACTCTAACCCGCTTAAAAATCACATTTTTATGGTGTTAAAAACTGAAAAATTAAATAATAAAATAAAAAGACTCACTCGCAAGAAGAGGAAGAAGGACTGTGCGTTGGAGGTAGTCGGAGGGTCTGAAAAGGGAGAGCGGTTTCGCGGTTTCTAACTGAGCAGGGAAGGGGGTTTTTGGGTGCGACGGTGGCCAGAGGGGGCGAGGTGGAGCGCGGCGGAAGTGGATGGTGGCGCAGCGGGTGTGGGTGAGTGGGGTCGCGAATTCCAGAGTTGGGGGAGGGGGTTTCGAGATGGAGGAAGGAGGGAGAGGATCGGGAGGAGAAGAGGGGAGGTTAGGTGGTGGTCGGCACCACCTGGGGAGGGGGGCGATGGGGTTGATAGCGGCTATCCCCCCCACCCGTCGCTCCTTCATTCTTCCCCCCCTTTTTGATTTGTTTTCTGTGAAGAGAGAGAAGAGGGAAATGGACATATATATTTTTAATTTGTTATTTATTATTTTCTTCTTTTTAAAAGTTGAATTTTCGTCCGACCACCAAATGAGACCCAACGACTGTCGTTCCTAGCTAATTACCGCCATTCCGAACACAATGGGATATGTTTCGTAAGCCAGTTCAGCCGTTTCGACCAGTTTTCGTCAAAATCAAAATATAACTCTATATATTGAATTTAAATGCACATTTCAATTTACTGGGGTCACATACTAACTAGAAAAATTCCCAAAAAATATATTTTCTAGCTTCCTATTGACGATACGGTCCTAACAAAACTAATTTCGTCAAATTCCGAGATCGTTTGAAAAATGACCATTTTCCAGTCGATTAAAATCAACTGAAACTGTCAAAACACGTTTTCCTTTGCCACGCTCACATATTGATTCAAAAAATTACGAATTTTGAAACCTAGCAATAACATGACATCGCGGATCCAACAAAAGTGGTTTCATCGAAAACCGAGGTCGTTTGCAAAATTTCCATTTTTAAGTGCCAGAATTCCATAACGACTATCCGGAATTTTCAACTGGGCATAACTTTTTATCCCCGCTATGAAATTTTAATTTTTCGGTTTCGTTGGAAAGATATTCTCAAATAGATTCTAATACTTTTGGTTTCACCAAAATCCGGTTTATTTTGAATCCTGTACACTGACTTTGAAATCGAATTTTCAAACTACCGCGCCATTTTCAATTCTTTTTATAATTAAAATAAAATATTTATATTCTAACGTCGATCTATATAAATATCTACGTTCGAATTCTATTCAAAATAAATTTTTCGTCATTATTATTTAAAATAATTCATTTTAAATATTCAAAATTCATTAAAATTGCCAAAATAAAAATTTTAAATTGGCTCAGAATTTTCGGGTTGTTACACAAGGTCTGAGAGGTAAATAAAATACCCCAACTTGAACGACTTCATGATTACCCAAGGATGGTATCAGTTTATAAACGAGTGGAGTTGAGGGAAATATAAGTTATGATTTTCGAATGATTTTATAAACTGTATTAGAGAAGTTTATAAGTTGAATGAATGGGTTTAAGAATATTCTTATTTGTAAATAAGTAGTAAAAGCTATATTCCATATATTGGAAGATTTATAAGAATTTAATTAACAGACGGTTAATTAAAGAGGCTAAATGATGTTGGGTACTGAATCAGTGAATTCTTTTTATTTAAATGGATGAATGGTTGTTTATTTAAGTTTATTTGATAGTTAAATAACTGACTATCAAATCTGGCATATACGCTTGTTAGTACGGAAAAACCGGGATTGAACTTATATTCGAAAACCAGAGTATTAATGAGAGGAAGAGTTACTTGTTGAATTTCTCTGATCTGGTCCACCAGAGTATTAATGACTTGTGATTCTATCATAATTGAAATCTTCGGATTGCAAGGACTTCTCGCTACTGATCGATGGGGTGATTCCTATATTGGATGTTGTAGGTGGGTACCTTTAGTTCATCCTGTTCCTGGATGACTTGTATGGACGAATGTATGACAGAGTATTTCCTAAAAACCATGTACATTGATTTTTACAAATATACTGAGTTGGTGGTGAAGAGGGGCACTTCTTTTATACCCAATGTATATTTGTGGACGTCAATTAGTGATTTGACGGATCTGACAATGTGGCATTCAAAGTGAATGGTTGCCAGATGTTCAAAAATAAAAATATGAATGAATAAAATTAATTAATTAACTAATAAATTTATGACATCAAGCCTCATCAACCAGGAAATGGCATAAAATCGGGTCGGTCGCATGGCTATGTGGTCACACCCATCAAAAGGGTATATCATTACCTGATCTAGTGAAATCAAATTCCTTTGGTTGTCCCTGTTTAATTCTGTATGTATGTTATTGGTTCGGTTGGCTAGCCCCCAACCGTGATAATGATATATTTGGTAATCTCAAACTATAGTGAGGGGCCGGTCATGTTTAGCCTGGCTTGCAAGATGTTCTTGTTGAACCCCAATGTATTCATCTCCGGACGTACATTGTTAGGAAGGTGGTCCCATGCCTTGCCAGGAAATCCATTCTCCAATAATCACCCGCGGTTTTGATTGTATACTATATATGTGGAGCATGAGATGTGAGCGTTCTGCTAGATTGATATTTATTTGTATTTAGACACTATCATAATATCAGAATAATATTGTTTCAAAAATGTTTTGGGTTATCGTTAGGTAAAACCCATCCGTATTTATGTGTGGATTTGGGCTTATGATTATCCTTTTCTTTTGAAATTTTTTGTCATTAAAATCAAGTTGTGTGATGCATTTAAACTTAGTGTGTTTTTGTCACTCTGGTTCGCCACACTGACCCGGTATTTGTAATGCTCGGGTTAGACCAAGCTGTACAGATTCAGGTTATTGGATACTATAAAGAGACGAGCTGGAAGAGTTCCAACGTATGATATTATTTATTCCGCTGTGTGTATGTATATGAGGACAGATTATTATAACTATCCAGATATGTGTTGTACTCTGATGATTGTAAGTTATTATTTCAAGCTCTCAGTAAAGGATTTATTTTTATGATATATTTTGTTCCGCTATAATGAGAGACTCTGTGTTGTGTTGGTTCTCCTTCTTCTACTTCGATTCTAATACTTCTTACTTTCTTATCTCGCCCTTTAATTTTCTTTCTAATAACTATCCGATGAGTGTTTGATACTTGAATTTTGGCAAGTAATACTGCTTTATGTATTATTTTTAGAATTCGGGGGTCGAATTCTTTTTGCCGGGCCATTACAAAATTAATATAAACAAAACAATTTATTCTTGGGCTATTTATTACCGGTTACTCTACCAATATTGCCCATTAGTTAAACAAAACAAAGGTTTAATTTCCAGTCAAATATCAATAATCAAATCTATCACCCAATCAGGACAGTTCATATATTGATAATATGAAAAAAAATGTCTGATATAATTGAGAAATCCAGTTGGATCCCTCCAACCTATTCTTCCTTGTATCCAAATCGGTTATCGCAATCAGATCATTCAATTCCATTTAATCGATAATTTCTATAACAGTAAATAACGACTATTTAACATCAACCAATTAACAAAACAATTCAAATAATTAAACACGTTTATTTTATAAACGTGACCAACATGGTAAGTTACCTTCATTTGGTCCAATTATTAAAATAATGATTTGGTTTTCCATTGAAATTAAATAACGTTTAATTTCATTGGCTCAATCAATATATGGATATATAATTAACAAAGAGACAACCAATAGCAATCATAGCACATAATCATAAAACCCGACTTAATAAAATATAAGTGGGAAGAATTGAGTGAGTTTGACACACCTCGATCTGATTCGCTATTTAAACAGCTCGTTTCCGTTGGTTCCAATTCCGTCCAATTCTGTTTCACGATGTAGATCTCATCAAGGCGATTGTAAAGCAACTTGAATCGTTCGATTCTGTTAATATAACAGCAAGTTATTAATATTTAAAGTTTATATAACTTAATTAACCTAACAAATTTCCTTAATCACATTTTAAATAAATTAATTATAGTTAAAATAAAACGGGCTCAAAACCCTTTATTTTCATTCCTAGTTGTTTCACCTTGCTGTAGATAAAACGGTTTCAGATAAACTAATTAAATTCTTAATCAGGGTTTAAAACAACTTAATTACGTTTTAAAATTATTATGTTGTCGACCCTTTTGCATTTCAAATACTGACCAACCGGTCTTATCCCATTTCTTCCCTTAATTCAGTTTTTAAAACAAACTAATCATTTTATTAAATTAAATATTCTTAATTATTAGCTAACATACACTAGTTACTTAATTAGTTTAATTATTATGGTTTACATACGAACAATTTCATACCGTAATTCCTTTACCGCTTTGTTTACACGCTTCGTCTTCTTTGTTTCTGTCATGCTCTTCTATTCCACGTGCTTTTTATTGCCTCAACTTCCTTTAGGGTTCGACCTAGTCACCTACACGCCGTGCTAGAATAGCATCAGGCATCGCCACCCCGAAGGCCGAGCCACCCACTTCCTTCGCCCAAAGTACGGCTCAACTTGAGCTCGTCGTTGATACCTAAAAATGCTACGAACCCTGCGCCTTACTGCTGCAAAACCGATCTCTAGAAAACCCCAATGCCGGTCATTGCCAGTCATACTATAGATCTCGAAGAGCTTGTTGCTTTTCCTGTAGAAACTTTTGAAGAAAATTTTTGGATTATAAAATATATCGAAGAGAAGGAGGATGTTTCTCATTCATTGGCTTACTGATGAGGCGGCTCCAAATATCATTGACCACACACATATAAGATTAAGGGTTTTGACTTTATTATGGTTATATATAAGGGAGGGTTATAATATTTTAATATAAACCAAAACTTCACTGTGAAGTAATTCGTTAAAACAACCTCAAACAACCTCCAAATGAAATGGAAATCCCAATACTAGCATAGAAAAATATTCCGGACATGATGAAACATGTTTTATCGAATTCCGAGGTCATCTGTGAAAAGTCCTTTATAATTTATAGGTGAGAAATCAAGCGTTTAAATTTCCTACAATCACAAAATAAATCCAATCAACTTGAAACTTTGAAATTCTACTAGATCTTTTCCTCACGGATCCAATGAATTTTTTTCCGTTAAAATCGAAGTTCATTTGTCCAGTCATTTATTCCTTTCAAGTACGTGTCTAAATTGGCCAAATAATATGAATGATTAAGCCGTTTATCGTTACCATGATCAAACGTTAAGTCGGATTGACACAAAAATCGAAATCCTACAATAAAACTAATACAAATCCAAGGCACAAGTTTCCTCGCATTCCGAGACTGTTTCCCTATATGATAATTTTGTACGCTAAACAATGCTATTTTAGACACCAAAATACCTGATGTCCAAAAAGAACAAACTACCTGCCTATTTTGACTTTAAATATCGATACGAACTCAACGGTTGGTTTGGTGGCTTAATTTGATCGTATGCTCAAGTTAAGCACAAATACCCCTCTATTAAATTAATTTAATTATGCGCTAATGAAAATAACTGGGCATTTACACCTGTTGTTGTCACATACGACATCGGTTTTCCATGAAATTTGGTTTCATGCAATAACTTAACGTTACTATTCCAATGAAACCAGTTTCATCAAAAATCGAGGCCGTTTGCAAAACTGCCATTTTAAAGGCCTATATATAATATTGATTAAAATGTTATAAAAATCCAAAATAATCATATAAAATAATAAAAAATTATTATTATCGTAAATGTGATGACCCCAAACCCCGTGCCATGGAAGCAAGGATAATCATTGGAATATAACATATAAAAAATAACAATTGAATCGAAATATAGAATTACATCAGGCAATGTACATCAAATTACACTGGAACAAATATAATCATCAGAGTTACACATCATAACATGATCATACTTAGTACAAAATATAGTTTCAGCTTTATATAAAATGTCAACAGCGGAATCAAACATAATATACGTAACAAAGTCTGAACAACATAATAGAAATGATATAATCCATCTTCAGCTCCATAGCTATACAGAATGAGCCCGCTAAAACCTGAATACATGACTGCCCATGTAGAAATAAGGGGCATCCGAGTTTGCAAAGTGAAACAAACTACATGTCAGTCGTGGGACCGGTATGAGAAATCTACTTAACTTATTTGGTAATAAGGCTAATCACAGGACCACGCCGCTAACGCGGAACGAGTTTACCCCATTGGATTGCCAGTGCATAAAACAAGTAAATCGTTTAAACAACGCAATGCTTTTTGAAAATTGAAGCCAATATAAAACTCAGGTCCCATCACAAAATGCAACGCAAGACGGAGGATAGAATTTTACCTTATAATGGCCAAATTTATGCTTGATACGTATAAATCAAAATCATTTGATATTATTACTAGTGCATATATGTTTCAAAAACAATTTCAATCATAATGTATCAATCATAGACGATGTGAGCGTCCCATGCCACTATGCCGCCACATATATAGGTTTACAATCAAATCCGCACAATGTCGTAGTGGAAGTTGGATTTCCATCATGAACCAAGGCAAGGGATCATCCTTACCGAATTTGAGACAATCTAGCCTACCATGTCTCAGGCTACAGTCCCAACTGCGCCTGGAGCGTAAGGGTCGGCCCACATTTTAAGTGGTTTAATAATCCCTGAACAATACGTTTCCCCACCCTATGGAGCGTAATGGTCAATATGTTGACCATATCATCATCGACCACGTAGTGACCGATATAACCAAGGCGCCTTGCTTTCCATCATCCACATAAGTAAAAATGTCTGGGCTCCATACCATGGCACCACTCCTAGCTAGAAAGAAATGCATGTCCTACCTGAGGTCCTCTCCTGTTTCTGGTTCATACCCGAGGTATGAGGCTCGCAAATTAACGCTATACACAAAGCTATGCTATAATAAAGCCGTGCTTTGATCATTAACCACAAGACTCTGCTTTTCAACAAAAGCCTTGATCACCGCATCTCAGCATGCCACATTGATATTCCACGCCATGCGACTGATGTTTATCGATATATAACCTATAAGCTCGTATGTCTTAGAGAAGGGTATTAAGCAAGAGAATAAATTCTCCGCCACCAAACAGATACATATTTAATAAAAATCAATCAACATAGAATGAAATCCAATGTCAGACATACATCCATTTACTAGTTCGTTCTGGGTTTGAACGAAACTGGAGGCACCTTATTCCTGGTCCCATATGTCCAGTACAGGAGAGAGGCCCTCGCACATCTGAACAATCAACAAATACGTCCGGACCACTACCACTGTAACCCCTCCTAGGAGCTAACCGATCCTGGGCATGAGTAGCAATCCATTCGATGTGAAGATTACCGGTCTTGCACCATCTTCATATCTTGGACTTTTAATTGTCGATCAGTTATTTGAAATGAGAATTAACCCGGCCTTTTCGAATAATTCACGTATACATAGAATTCAAATCAATTCTTTTCCATAGTTAAATTATTCGACATTCACTTTTCAATTCAATATATTAATTTCATATCAAATACATCTAGCCATCAGAATATCCAATAAACTAAGTAAAACCGGTTTACTTCCATTCCATATCGCTTATAATACTTTATAACGATTTTTCACTATTTTTTTATATATAAAAATAGTACATTTTCATCGAATGACGTTTTAGGTCATTCGATGGCACTGGCGCTGCTCTCATCCAAATTTGAATTAAACATTTCACAAAATCTAACCATTGGATCTTAACGAATTTTATATCATTGGAAAGGTCTTTCCAAAGAGAATCCAACGGTTCCAGTTTCGGGAAAATCCGACGGTCGGATCCCCCATAATTATCGTTTAAAATTACGATTTCAAAACGCAAACTGCCGCATTGTTATTCATTTTATTCTAATATATATATATATATATATATATATATATATAACTCATTCGGCGATTTCTGAACCAATTTCACTTCAAAAATTTAGCTAACGCCTTTAAATTTTGAAAAATTTCGCCATAATCTCCTTTGTACGGAGAGGGGTTTGGAAATTTATTGGGCCGTATTCGACACCCAATAAATCCAGTATAAGCACACACAATTTTTCGTGAACTATTCTATGCCCGAGGGAGTGTGTAAAATTACTCCAGAGATAAATCTCTTCACCTCGTCCAGTATTGGAAAATAAATAATCCATGTGCTGTATCTAATAACTAGAGAGACGTGATTATTGTCAACTCCAAAACCGTGTGGTTTTTTTATTAAATCTAGCAATTTATCAGTATGTTTTATTTAGTCCATATCAGTCCTTAGTTCGACCTGCAATTCAATCATCGCCATACGAGCGTCTTGCCCATATGGTGATCTCAACCTCATCATACAAGCTGCAAATGCTTATATGGAATATGATATGCTATGAAATCAATAGTTCGTCTTCGGTTCAACCTGAAATGCGGTCATCTCCATACAAGCGTCTTGCTTTTATGGAAATTCCAACCTCGTCACTAAGCTCCAAATGCTGATGTGGTATATGATAAAGTATGCCATCTTCACGAAGTATGCCATGCAGTGTAGTTCAAAGTTAATTGTTGCTATTCTATAGTGTTGTTTATAATCTTACATAGAACAACCAACACACCGCATCCAATGGCATTCACAGGAGTTTATATAATAAATAAAATTGCGCAGCCAACTCATTAAGGCTTACCTATTTGTCGGGCATGCAAATAAATTTTTACTCAACAGCAAATCCATTTTCCTGTTCAGCATATGTATATATATGCATATCTACACTAAAAATAATATTTTTAGCGAACAAATAATTATTTCCATGATGATTTTTAACACTTCATATACTTGTTAAAAATATTGTTTTCAATCAACAAATATTTATTTCAACCTATGGTTATTTCTAACACTTCATATACGTGTTAAAAATATTATTTTTAATCAAAAAATATTTATTTCAACCTATGGTTATTTTTAACACTTTATATACATGTTAAAAATATTATTTTAAATCAACAATTATTTATTTCAACCTATGGTTATTTTTTAACTCTTTATATACTGTTAAAAATATTATTTTCAATCAACAAATATTTATTTCAACCTTTGGTTATTTTTAACAGTTCATACATACAATAAAAATGTGATTTTTATTGTTAAAACATTTTATTTAAAACATGAATATTTTATGTACTCCATACATACAATAAATATGTGAGTTTTATTGTTAAAACATTTTATTTTAAACATGAATATTTTTAGTGATTCATATATACAATAAAATGTAATTTTTATTGTTCAAACAATTTATTTCAAACATGAATATTTTATATACCTCATAAGTACAATAAAAATGTGATTTTTATTTTTAAAACATTTTATTTCAAACATAAATATTTTATATACTTTATACATACAATAAAAATGTGATTTTAATTGTTAAATAATTTTATTTCAAATATGAATATTCTACAACACATGAATATTTCAGAAAATTTTGGCACTATAACGGTAGGGTAATTAAAACTGGCACCGTCCCTAGTACAGCTCCTCTGCTATCCTAAGCCTCGCGGCGCTACAAGGGGTTTCATTTCAATGGTTTCCACAATATCATTTATTTTCACAACACAATGAATATACCACAAACACAACCAATTTTGTTGTAACCACAATCAATCATTCACAATCACAATCCAAACAATTTATATCATCCATGGTCTGTGGACGAGGGAGTTATATATGTATATAAATATATTTCATTTCCATTTCAATTTCATAGCAATTCCATTCAATGAATATATGATTTTTACAACGCATGTATAATTTATATGTAACGACCGAAAAGTTCTGATCCTGAATATCGAAACTAATACATATCCTGTAGTACATATCGACCAATCAACCATCAGAAATCACCAGATCGTTAATAGAAAGAATTTAGAGGATGAGAAATGGGAAGAAAGAAAGTTAGAATAGAAGAAAAAGAACTGAACACCATAGAATTAGAGTATGAAAAATCTCACAGCCGAACTGAATAAAATATATTATATAACATCTTGAAATGCAAAAAAATATTTTACATACACACATCATCAGAGTATAACTCATATACAACACAGCGGAAATAAAGTTTATATAACTAATGTTGATTTTTTATGCTCCAAACTCGTTCAAGGGAATCTGAAAAATCCTGAAACCACTTGATTGCCTGTACAAATTTGGGCACCCAAGAGTTTAGGGAAACACAAAAAAATAAACTCTGGGTCAGTCATGGGACAGGTGTGAGTAAACGATTTAAAACAGATTAATTTAACATTCAAAAATCCTTTTGAATGCAATGATAATCGTATGACCGATCCACACATAAACACAGATGGTTTTTACCTTACGATAACCCAAATCATTTTTGAAACCATATCTATTGGTTATATTATAATAGTGTAAATACAAACAAATATCAATCTAGCGGAACGCTTGCATCTCACGCTCCACATATATAGTATACGAACAAAACCGTGGGCGCTTATTGGAGATTGGATTCCGACTATGACAAGGTATGGAACCACTTGCCGATAGTGTATCTCTAGAGGGGAATACACTGGTTCAACAAGAACGTCTTGCAACCCGGCCCATACATGACCGACCACTCATTTCGCTTGAGTGTATCGAATGTACATCACGAATGGTTGGGTTCAAACCACCGTTTCCCAAAAAGGGACAGCATCGAAATAGATTAAAGAAGGAAAATGATTTTCTCTAGATAGCTGATTATACACCCTAATGGGAGCGACCCACATAGCCTTGTTGCCTGCCCGATTTTTGTCATTTTCCAGTTGTGAGGCTTGAGGTTTGAATTCATCTTTAGAACATCTGGCCATCATTAACTGTGAATGTCACATTGTCAGATCCGTCAAATCACTAATTGATGTCCACAAATATACTTTGGATGTAAAAGAAGGGCCATTCTTTGCCATCGACTTGGTATATTTGTAAAAATCAACGTACGTAGTTTTTACGAAATACTCTATCAGACATTTGCCCATACAAGTCATCCAGGAACAGGATGAAACAAGGCATTCTCCTACTGCATCCAATATAGGTATCACCCCATGGATCAGTAGCGAGAAGTCCTTGGAATCCAAAGATTTCAATTACGACCAAATCACTATCAAAATATCTTCAGGAGCGACCCAGAGAAATTTATCAAGGGGTTCTTCCGCTCATGATTATCTAAGGTCTTCGCTCTCACCCTTTTTATACGTATACCTGCAAGTTAGTTTACGAACGTAAACCCAGTTCAAAGTGGTTTTGGGTCCAGTTCCCATCCCGGTCTCTTCGAACTAACCTGTAAAGGATACTTATTTGATAGTCGGTGTTTTAACTATCAACTTAAATAGTGTAGACAAGTTAACTATTTATACAAATTATTTAATATTTAATATAATTTCCACGACATGTCTATTCAGATTAATTTAACTTATACAATCTTATTTCTAATTTCAAATAAGTAATTAGCACATGATGATTAAAATAAATAGAACATGTCAACATTTTATTTTAACTAATTTAGATTTGTTTGGTCATTTCATATCATAACAGATAATTAACAATAATCATTCATCGAAATAATAACAATCAATAATGCCTGATGTTTTAATTTCAAACCTAATAATAGTTTGAAATATGTGCACTTGAGTAACAATTAATTTCACCTAATATTATTCACAAATTCTTCGGAAATAAATTAATTCCTTTTATTCTGATTTCCAATAGACTTATACATAATACAAACGCTAGAGATTTCAAACTTAATTTATACGATGGCGCCTACTTTGGTAACCATAAAATAATTTGACGGCTTCCCGGTCCTTTCTTCGTGCTTCATTTCTTATTTACTTCTTACTGAAAACACATTTTTTTAATATCCATTTAGTTAAACAATATGGATAAGGTCTAATGTTTCATGCTTATATCTTAAGTTATTATATGTATACTTGAAGAACCGTCAAAATGAATTCAACAGTTATATATGTAATCAATGAACCCCAAGATAAGAACGTTTTAATCATTTTTTTATTGTTTCCCGAATTAAATACTGTCCTAGTCACTTAGTTTAACTCGGAACCTAAAGTTCAATAACGACGTGTAGACAATGGGGCATTACTTGTTCAAGACAAATACACAAGAGCTGTTTGATCTTGGCATTCTTCTTTTGTCGTATTCACACATTACAACCACCTACGCCCTTTTGTTATTTGCTCATGTGGCTGCGAATCCAAATCAGCTCCTATTCATGTACCTCACAAAACCAAGTCGGTCAACAACATAAAAGCTCGTTTATTGCTATACCTGAACTTAAATTTGCTTTTAAACGTTGAAGAAATAACATGCAAGTCAGGTTTTTCAAAGATTCTTTAATTCATATTGTTTAGTGGTATAAAAATTTGACTTGCGACGCTAAACACTAAAAGTTGCATTAGAATATGATTCCAAGATGACCATGTCTTCAAAGTAAATGAGTAAAGTATTCTGGGTTTCGAACATGCGAAGATTTATCGGTTTCACTTGTAGAGAAGGAATTCTTAGATCAATTAGCGAGGAACACCAGGTCATTGTTTCAGTATACAAAAGCTAATTCCAATCTCATGCACTATTTATATCATGTTTAAGAATGTTATATGGTTCTTGCATTATTGACAGATGTGAAACTAGTTCAATTCTGTGTAGTAGTAAGCATCTATTACTTTAATTAGGTAGCCTTTTCTTTGTCATGTAACACATGTTGATTTCTAAATTATCTGGCAAGATTTTTAACTTGCAATGATATTAATACAAATTCAGTATCAGTAAGTAGTCGTTTGTTAGAATTTCACGCATGAAGAACTATCTACTTTATTCCTACTTATTAGCAGAACCATGGATAGTTTGACAAAGGCATAAGAGACAACACAGTAAAAGAATCCACCTAGCAAGTTAGTTAATGGTCATGCTAAAAAATCAAGCAATTTTCTTAGTGCTGACGCCGACATTTGATCGCTAACTACTTCATGTTCATTGTTGATACCATTATTATTGTTGCTTAGATCGTAAACACCACTACCACTCCCATCATTGTTGTTGTTAGCACCAACATAAGCATTGTACAGCTAGTATTATAATTAAATGTTTGTTCCTCTTGTGGATTTGGCACCAACACAGCAGCGATAACTGTTTGGTTATACCAAAATTTTGATTTGAGGAGCTTAACAAGAAACTGAGTATTAACCCGAGCTTATATGCAAAGTTTATTCTTATTATATGATATTATTAAAAATGCTATATTCATATATATATATATATTTGTGTTTTTATATTTATATATATATACATAAGAACAATTTCACTATCATCATATAGTAGAGCAAAATGTTAATTCTAAGCGTCGGTGATCCTGACATCAGACCCGAATAAACATATTATTTAGGCCAAACTAGGCGTATACTTTCTAACATATTAGAAGAGATTCAGAAGGGTTTATTAAGATATCAGTAGTCCAATCAAAGGCATGCGTATGACAGTTCCACTTGGGATCAAAAACATTTATTTTATTTTATTGATAACTCTTCTATTATGGCAATTCTTTTCTATGTTTCATTACTTCAGTGCACGCGTGCACTATGCACATGCACAAACCTCTTCATAACCTCCTCGCCTCCGCTGCCATCACCACAAATGCCCTCAACTTTATTGAATCCAACCATGTCATCAGAAAACTGCAACTCCTACTATATCAAAATCCAAGGCTCCATTGAAGCTTTTAAAACAACTTGTCTCTACAAAAATGTCTCGCGTTGCCTCCACACAACCTCAGCTTCGACTAAATTCTAGCCATATACTCGTGACAGTCCCCTCTGATGTTTCCCTCTGGTGCACATGCCCAGAGTTTACCATTAGCAGTGCAGTTTGATGCCAACAGAGTCCACAAGCACCCTTACTCAAATACCCTATGTAAATCGAATCAACGCAAAACATTCGTTGAAAAAAGAAACATTTCTGTATTTCTCCCAGATTCTTGGACTTCTCAAGCTTCTCTAACCCCGACGCCTTGGCCTCCCATCGCTCCGTCCGACTAGAATCGACCAAACTTCCCTTCCCATTCATGTCAGGGATTTTTATTACCCATATCTCTAAAAATCGTGCAAACACTACTAAAATTTACGATTTGAAGTGACTAACCCAATTATGTATCTAAATCCCAAAATGGCAGTGACTGAAATTTTGAGTTCTCTTTGAACTCTTTAATGTAAATAAGTATATTTCTTATTTTAAGATGCTATTCAAATTGAACTAAATTTTAAGATACACTTGAGACTTAAATCCGTATTTTCCACTTTGGATGCAGAGGCTAAAATAATTTATAAATAGGGATATGACATTTTGAATTTGACAGACTTGAGTTTTATATTTCTGTTTTCAACATACAAGCGCATATTCATGTATTACAGTGGCTCATATCCTCAAACATTAGTACATCTAAGCAATCTATACTAATTTATAAGTGCTAGTGTATGTTTGATGAATGCAACAGATAATATTATACTAACAAGGGTTGTTAGGGATTTAGTTTACTCACAAATACATGGGTTTACAGTCTTTGCATTTTCCCTGTCCTATTTTCAACTTCCAGGTTATGATGCTTCAAGGTTCGGCCATTATCTTTTCCCATTTTTAAGAGACTTGTGTGTGTGTATTTTTTTTGTTTTTCATCAATATTTATAGACAAAAACTGTGGTAGGCTTAAGCTAGGTAGGTTCTAAGGTGGGGAGGCACATACATGCAACAGTATTAGGGAACAGTGATGTGTGATTGAAATGAGGTTGTGTATGGTCCTTAGCTTCTAAACAATTTAGCTACAAAGTGCACAACTATGTTCTTAGACTCATGTAGATGGGTACCTAATGGTGTACAAGTCAAATTCTAAAAGATAGGCTGTTATATAGTTCAGTGACGATGGGTGTGTAAGCAGTAGCTAAAAATGAAAGTGTGATGTTTGCAGACATACAAGTGAGGTGATGGTTAGATTGTATAAGTCGAATACAAGTCTCCAAGCTTGGTCCTGAAGTAATAGACTAAGATATTGTTGTACAAATAACACATGTGCCATTTAAGTGTGATGTAAACTACCATGTGCTAGCTGCAAAAAATTTGCCCCTGCATGTGTACTTATATACTTACCAATCAAGCTTAACAACAATGGCAATCAACCTATTTAGATGAGAAGATCTACCCCTTTCTTGTCCTATATAATGCAGGATCTTTATGTATCTATCAGCTAGGATTTTTATATTTAAAAATCATACCTCTTATATATATACTTGCATGTGAAGTAAGATTATAGATTTTACTTTATCTATATTCATTACTTTATATAACTCTATGTTTACATGACTTATTCAAGTAAATTTTAAATGTAAACAACATGAAGAACCACAAGTACTTATCAATATATATATATATATACACAAGACAAGTTAATATATACACAAACATGATTTCATAAAATAATAATTATTTGAATTTGATTATAACCATTATCAGATTTCAACTGAATATTTTCTTTTGCTTTCCTTTCTTATGAAGAAATCACATTTTACATAAGTAAACTCTTATTTTAACTCTCAATAAAAATCCAAATTTATGCATGTGGAGAAATCTACCATTTTACCTAAACAATTTTATATACACATACACATAAGTTCAAAAAAAAAAAAAAAAAAAAATAAGCCATCAACAAATTTATGGAATTTTCCATCTTATTTCCCAAATATATAAATCCTATTTATTTTAAGTTTAATTTAATTATCAGTATAATCTATACATTATAGGTTATAAAATTAGTCTGAAATCTGGTTCGGTACAATCTACCCCCCTTAAAATAATTTTGTCCTCGAAATTGACGAGTAACGAGGTGATTCTAGTTATAATTATCATTATAGACTTATATTAATACATATATGGACCATCCACTAACAATCACAATAACCAGACATCTAGAACACCCAGGCTACCTACCCAAGTATTTTATTGCAATTAAAATATTCAATATACCAACAATTAACTATCTACCGCAGTCATTTCTATAACTAGAAATATTGGTTATTACCATTGGAAAATATTTTCATTTCATATTCACACACTACTATTCTTCTAAACTTATTAGTTCCTGACCGTAAATTGGTAAGAAAATAATCCACTAAGTATTAACCCCGAAGACCGAAATCAACATTAGATCAATATTCAGAAAATCATTTACCATAACCGATCTCCAGTTAGGTTTAATTTCTTAACTCTGTATCTCAATTCCTTATCAACCCATGTTACCTCATTTTCCATTTAGAAATTTCCTTGATTACATTGAAAATAATCTCCAAATCTTATCCACTCTATTACATTGAATCCAACATGTTTAACCAAATTTATCTGCTTCAAATTCTTATTTTAAATTCCAATTTAATCCTTATTCAACTTAATTATACTATTACAATCATGTTCTAGTTGAATTTCCCAATTCTCGAATCGTAACTCCTAGTTTTATTTCAAAACGGTTTGAAATCACATATCTCTACCCCATTTCATATTCAAAACCTTTGAATTTTATTCTTCCCCGAACATTTTGTTATCCTCAACACGTCTCTAGTATGTCTTATTTGTATATTTCAGTCTTTATACAAATTCCATCTTGTTTCCAATATAACCATTTCAATTTTATAATCTGATACCAGATTATAATAGCAACCAACACAACTAATAATAATTTCAGAAAATTATTATTTTTATATCAAAATATAATGTTGAGTAAAATTATTTCATTTACCCAACCTTTAAAAATAATACTGTGTCGAATTACTCTATTCAAGAGTTTAGAAACACTTATCAGTACAATTTTGACCACTGTATCAATTAGAATTCATAAATCACTCGACAAACTAACCAATACAATATAAAATAGTTTTATATAAATTAACAAATACGCGCTCATATATATATATATACACACACACACACACTCTAAAACTCAATCTAGGTATTACTAACCCCATCTCTATCGAGTTACGCAACAAAGCCAAGGTTATTACTTAAACATTGCTCTGATACCAACTATAACGACCGAAAAGTTCTGATCCTGATTATCGACACTAATACATATCCTGTAGTACATATCGACCAATAAACCATCAGAAATCACCAGATCGTTAATAGAAAGAAGTTAGAGGATGAGAAATGGGAAGAAAGAAAGTTTAGAATAAAATAAAAAGAAGAACTGAACACCACAGAATTAGAGTATAACTAATCTCACAGCGGAACTGAATAAAATATATTATATAACATCTTGAAATGCAAAACTATATTTTACATACACACATCATCAGAGTACAACTCATATACAACACAGCGGAAATAAAGTTTACATAACTAATGTTGACATTTTCTGCTCCAAGCTCCTTCAAGGGAATCTGTAAAATCCTAAAACCACCTGACTGCCCGTACAAATTTGGGCACCGAAGAGTTTAGGGAAACACAGAAAAATAAACTATGGGTCAGTCATGGGACTGGTGTGAGTAAACGATTTAAAACAGATTAATTTAATGTTCGAAAATCCTTTTGAAAGAAATGATAATTGTAAGACCGATCCACACATAAAAACGGATGGTTTTTACCTTACAATAACCTAAATCATTTTTGAAATCATATCTATTGGTGATATTATAATAGTGTCGAAATACAAATAAATATTAATCTAGCGGAACGCTTGCATCTCACGCTCCACATATATAGTATACGCACAAAACCGTGGGCGCTTATTGGAGATTGGATTCCGACTATGACAAGGTATGGAACCACTTGCCGATAGTGTATCTCCAGAGGGGAATACACTGGGTTCAACAAGAACGTCTTGCAACCCGGCCCACACATGACCGACCACTCATTTCGCTTGAGTGTATCGAATGTACATCACCAACGGTTGGGCTCAAACCACCGTTTCCCGGAATGGGACAGCATCTAAAGAGATTAAATAAGGAAAAGGATTTTCTCTAGATAGGTGATTATACACCCTAATGGGAGCGACCCACATAGCCATGCTGCCTGCCCGATTTTTGCCATTTTCCAGTTGTGAGGCTTGAGGTTTGAATTCACCTTTAGAACATCTGGCCATCATTAACTTTGAATGCCACATTGTCAGATTCGTCAAATCACTAATTGACGTCCACAAATATACTCTGGATGTAAAAGAAGGGCCATTCTTTGCCATCGACTTGGTATATTTGTAAAAATCAACGTACCTGGTTTTTAGGAAATACACTATTAGACTTTCGTCCATACAAGTCATCTAGGAACAGGATGAACCAAAGGCACTATCCTACTGCATCCAACATAGGTGTCACCCCATGGATCAGTAGCGAGAAGTCCTTGCAATCCAAAGATTTCAATTACGATCGAATCACTATCAAAATATCTTCAGGAGCGACCCAAAGAAATTTATCAAGTGGTTCTTCCGCTCATGGATATCTACGGTCTTCGCTCTCACCCTTTTTATGAGTATACCTGCAAGTTAGTTTATGATCGTAATGCCAATTCAAAGTGGTTTTGGGTCCAGTTCCCATCCCGGTCTCTTCGAACTAACCCATAGGGATACTTATTTGATAGTCGGTGCTTTAACTATCAACTTAAACAGTGTAGACAAGTTAAATATTTATACAAATTATTTAATATTTAATATAATTTCCATGACATGTCTATTCAGATTAATTTAACTTATACAATCTTATTTCTAATTTCAAATTGGTAATTAGCACATGATGATTAAAATAAATATAACATGTCAACATTTTATTTTAACTAATTTAGATTCGTTTGGTCATTTCATGTCATAACAGATAATTAACAATAATGATTCATCGTAATAATAACAATCAACAATGCCTGATGTCTTAATTTCAAACCTGATAACAGTTTGAAATATGTGCACTTGAGTAACAATTAATTTCACCTTATATTATTCACAAATTCTTTGAAAATAAATTAATTCTTTTTATTTCTTTTATTCTGATTTCCAGTAGACTTATACATAATACAAACGCTAGAGATTTCGAACTTAATTCGTACGATGGTGCCTACTTCGGTAACCACAAAATAATTTGACGGCTTCCAGGTCCTTTCTTCGCGCTTCATTTCTTATTTACTTCTTACTAAAAACACATTTTTTTAATATCCATTTAGTTAAACAATATGGATAAGGTCTAATGTTTCATGCTTATATCTTAAGTTATTATATGAATATTTGAAGAACCGTCAAAATGAATTCAATGGTTATATATGTAATCAAAGATCCCCAAGATAAGAACATTTTAATCAATTTTTTTTATTGTTTCCCAAATTAAATAGTAGCCTAGTCACTAAGTTTAACTCGGAACCTAAAGTTCAATAGCGACGTGAAGACAATGGGGCATTACTTGTTCAAGACAAATACACAAAAGCCGTTTGATCTTGGCATTCTTCTTTTGTTGTATTCCCACATTACAACCATCTACGCACCTTTTGTTATTTGCTCCTGTGGCTGCGAATCCAAATATTTCAACTCCTATTCATGTACCTCACAAAACCAAGTCGGTCAATAACATAAAAGCTCGTTTATTACTATACTTGAACTTAAATTTTGTAACACCCCGTATTTTGAACATAAAAATTCACAAATTAAAGTATACTTAATTAAGTGAAATGGGTTGCGCAGAGAAATATATATATATATATATATATATTGATATATGTATATATATATATATATAATTGAAAAATAAATAAATAAATATGCAAAAATGTTCAAAACAGCGAATTGGGAGAGGGGAATAACCGAACCGGCCGATTTTTGAGGTCGACCCAAGCTCGCTGGGTCGACTAGGGGTTAATCCAGGGTGTTTGGCTGTCAACCCGTGGGCCAATTCGCTCAAATGCAGATTTTGCATTTGAATGGTTCTCATGGTTCAGCTTTAATCTAAAGGCCCTAGATGGTTCCTACACTTGACTTCTTCCCCAAGACATGCTTTGATGGCTTGGATTGAATTTAGGGTTAATCCTATGGCTAATACTATCCTAATCCTCTATAAAAAGACCCCGAAACCTAGCCTAAATCACCATTATTAAATCCTACAACTAAACTATGTCAAATTTGTTCCTCTCATGGCCTCCACTCTCATGCTAAAATTCCTACGCCTATTTATATGAGAGATTGTGAGTTCATACAAGTGCTTTCAAGCTTGTATGAGTGTTCTTAGTTTGCATTCAAGTCAAGTTGCAACATTTCTATTTCAAAGCAAGGGTTTTTATTGATTTGGCTCAAGGGTTTTCATTGGAGCATTCATATTTGGGTCTTTTTGGTGATTGCATAAGGGCTTCGTCTCAATCTTTATAATAAATATTCATTTGTGTCTTCATAGCATTGTAAGCCCTTTTCTACTTTCTTTCTTTGAACTCTAAAGTTAAATGAATGATGCAAGTTTGGGGTTGATCATTATGATATGCAAGTTTGGTTGAACATTATATGCAAGTTTGGTTGATCATTATATGCAAGTTTGGTTGATCATTATATGCAAGTTTGGATGATCATTATGCAAGTTGGTTTAACCATTATGTATGACACATGTTGCTATGTTATGCAAGTTTGGGTTGATCATGTTATCATGTTATGCAAGTTAAACTTGATGTTGTGAGCATAAAGATCTAAGCTTTATATTAAAGGTTGCATTTTGGCAACATGAAAGTTATCATACCCCTTATGATAACTTGCATGTGACGCTAAATGCAAACTTCTAGTAACTTCTACATGTCATTTATCACCATGTATCACTCATACGCTAAGTTTGGTTTTGTGCATGCTTTTGAAGCCTAACGATGCAATATGCAAGTATATGAACATATGTACATCTCATATGCCACCATGATAAACTTGTGGCTTCAACACCTTTTTGTCATGATTATGCCAAGTTCCCTATTTTACCCTTTATGCGTTGTTGCGATTATGTAAACGATGGGATTACGTTGGGGTTGGGCAACATTATGACAAAAACATGGTTTTTATAACATAACGTGATATGTTAACTTGAAATTATGTTTTGGAAACATAATGGACATGACACTTAGAAAATATGTGTGTGGCCAACTCGAGGTTGGGTTGAGTTTGTAGCATAAATCTACCCGGACCCGCCCGGCTTAACTAGTGGCTACAAGCAATAGGACCCAATGTGAGAAGTTGGTCATGTTGTGCTCGAACCGGAGGTTAGACCAAGTTGTGGTGTAAAGCTACCCGGACCCGCCCGACTTAACTAGTAACCACAACAAGGTCTAATGTGAGAGGTTAAAGCACATTAAGTTAATTAATGCCTCCTGATTAGGGTTAAGTCGTGGTCCACTTAATACTTAATCAATTTGGGTTGGATGGGTTAATCGGGGTTATGTCATGAACCTTGGATACACTTAACCAATTTAATCCACGTTTGGATCGGGTTAACCACATTTAACCCGTTAAGGAAACCCTAGTTGCGTGGTCCTTTGCAGCAGTAACCCTCTTGATAGTATCATAAGACCCTAGGACTAGGCTAGGGTGGGGCACGATTACTGGGCTGACATGTAAGCGACCAAAACGACGGCTGTGTAGGTACGCCGGTGTAGGTCCAGGCGGACTATGATCGTGCACATAGTCCGGAGTTGGAGAATCAGGCACGGGTACCAGTAGATCTAGGCTGTGCATACTTGATTGGTGTCCGAGGTCTACACCCTAGGACTTGATACACCCTGGGGTGGACCTAGCACAGTTAGCTACATTTCATGTTTGGGCCGTATGACACCGACACTTGACGAGTTAGGCTTATAGGGAGCCGATCAACTAGACCGTGTAGTTGGACCTTGATTTAGGTCACCTCATGATATTGGGCCAAGCTTGGGCCAAGGGATCAATTCTTGTTTCTACTTGACATGATAGAATGCTAGTACACTCGTGGTGCAAAAACTTAACCTTGATTATGCGATGTCACCTTTATCTATCTTGTTAGTTAATCATAATGCCAGTATGTTGTTATCCTTATGTTCATCTCAGCTTCTCATGCCAGTTAACTTTACTAGTTCATAGACAGATAGTAGTAGGGCTTACCAGTCTTTTTGACTGACCTATTTTCTTTCGCCTCTTTTCTTCCGTTCCCCCCCTCAGGTTCTCAGGGTGGGAACATTCGAGCTTAGCTTGGATCTTTACAGCTTGCTTACTGGATTTGCTCATGTACGGTTTTGGACATTGAGCTAGCTATGGTTTATCACTTCATTTTGGGGATAGTACTTTATGTATTTCAGTTTTTCAGTTTATGCTTTTATCTAGACTTTGTTGTTGGAAAATAATGACCAAGTACTTTGTTGTAACATGACTATGGTTTTGAAATGCTAAGTTTTATCCGCTGCTTTACTACTCTGTTTTACTTATATGTTCTGTCTTGTGATATCTGCATGCATGTTTACCTTGTTTAACGCCCCTCCAAAGCTAATGTCCTTGCAAGAGTGGCATTGGCGGAGGTGGGGTGTTACATTTGGTATCAGAGCATAAGGTTTACAAGATTTGAGCAAAAGTGTTTTTGAAACTTACCTTTTGAAAAACTATTTTCAAAACCAATTAAGTATTTTCCAAGAAAAGTCTAGTTATTTTAAAAAGGCTATTCCCCAAAAGCCATAGCACTATCCTTCATTTCTTCGTTCTGAATCTATCTTTTTCCTTTTTCAGTATGGCCGATCTTAACCTTCCCGAGGGAGTGACCATTCCCGGATGGTTCCGGAGATACTTGGAAGCTAGGGCCAACGATGTGGGCCCAACAAATACCCCCAATATAACTGAGGTTCCTCCTCCTCCTCCTCAGAACCCGCAAGCAGATTTCACTAAGATTTGCAAAGACTTTAAGGCGATGGGTGGCAAGAACTTTATTGGGACGGAGACTTTTGTGGAGGCAAGAAATTGGTTGAAAGAAACTGAAGATCTCTTCGCCATCTTTGATGTGCAAGATCATAGAAGGGTTCTATTGGCAGCATGGTTATTGAAAGAAGAAGCTGCTTATTGGTGGGAGGTCACCAATGCTAGAGGCCTATAGAGACTTGGGCCGACTTTAGGACAAGATTTGGGCTTAAGTTTCTATCATCAGCTGAGGCGAATTTGCAATTGGAGAAGTTTATATCTTTGAAGCAAGGAGACATGAAAGTGAGGGAGTACGTGAATAAGTTTAACAAGCTCGCCTGATTTGGTTTGGACATGATTAATACTCCCCAGAAGAAGGCTTTGCGCTTTGCATGAGGGTTGAATGAGCCACTACAAGGTTTAGCCCTATCTCATATACCTATGAGGGCCACTTTCGAAGGTCTAGTAGACATGGCATTGCTTCAAGGAGACGATAAGAATGGCAAGAAGGAAGTGAAGGCTAATGAGACCCAAGCCAAGAAGACAGACTCCAAGTGGGGAGGAAATCAGAGCAATCAAAACAACAAAAACAACAAGAACAACAAGGGCAACAAGGCCAAGGCAAAGGACCCAAGAAAATGCCACTACTGTGGGAATGTAGGGCACATAGCTAAAGACTGTAAGAAAAGAAAGAGGAAGTCGGGCGAATGCTTTCATTGTGGAGAGACCGGACATTTTAGCAAGGATTGCCCCAAGAAGCAAGGGCAGAATCAGCGTGCAGGACCTTCTGGAGGGCAAGTGCATGCTCTCAACGCCGCTCCAGTTCAGGATCGAGGTAGCATTTCTGTAGAAAGTCTTGTTTATATTTCTGATTATCCTGTTCGCACCTTATTTGATTCTGGCGCATCGCATAGTTTTATTTCTTCTGACATTGTTGAAAGTATGCACCTAAGTACTAGCTTAGTAGAGGATCCCGTTTGTGTTTCAAATCCAATTGGGGGTTCCGCCCATCTATCTATGATTTGTGTGGATTTGAAGATTTCTATCTTGACTGTAGAATTCGCGTGTAATGCTTATGTTCTCGGATTCACGGGATATGGGTTAATCTTGGGCATGGATTGGTTGTCCAGTTATGGAGCCATTCTCGATTGTGAACATAGGGTGGTGAGGCTCATGACCCGCCTCGGTAATACCCTAGAAATTTCTTGTAACCCTAGAGGTCCCGTCATGTTATGCTATCTTGAATCTCCCGACTCGTCCATCGATGATCTGCAATCTGTAAGGGTGGTCCGAGACTATCCTGATGTCTTTGAAGAAGTTAAGGGGTTACCCCCTAAACGAGAGATAGATTTCCGCATTTCTCTAGTCGATAATGCCAAGCCAGTATCATTGCCCGTTAGGCACATGGCCCCTCGTGAGAGAAGGGAGCTCAGTAAGCAAATCAAGGAGTTGCTTGAGAAGGGTTTTATTAGACGAAGCATTTCTGAATGGGGTGCTCCGGTGGTATTCACTACTAAGGTGGATGGTTCGCTTCGTCTATGTGTTGATTATCGAGAGTTGAACAAGCTGACAAAGAAGAATAGGCACCCGTTACCGAGGATTGATGATCTCTTTGACCAGCTTGTAGGTGCTTCTGTTTTCTCTCAGCTCGATCTAGTCACCGGATTCCACCAGCTTAGAGTAGCTGAGGATAGCATTGATAAAACTGCGTTTAGGACTCCGGATGGATTCTTTGAATGGCTTGTCATGCCATTCGGATTGACTAATGCACCCGCCTACTTCGTAGACTTGATGAGTAGGGTGTTCAGGGAGTTCCTCAACAAGTTTGTTGTTGTCTTCGTGGATGATATTCTGATCTTCTCAAAGGACGAGGAAGAACATGCCAGACATCTCAAGGAAGTGATGGACACGCTTAGAGCGCATCAGTTGAAAGCCAAGTTCTCCAAATGTGTAACACCCCGAATTTTAGTTAATACTAAAATTCACTAATTACAGGATAAATAATCTCAGATGTGGGAATTGGGGGTAACGGGCTGCGTTATTGCGTTCGTCTCGGAAAAATACGCGAAATAGAGTCCGAGTTTTCGAGAATCGGAGTCCGTATGGCCCGGTTATGGCACAAAGAATTTTGCAGAAAATTTAAAAATTAAAAACAGATTTAGAAATGCAAATTCGGATTTCAAAGTAGAACCAGCGGGGCCAGGCGGGAAAATTCCCGCCCTAACCATGTCGACAGGGCTGTCGACAGGCCTGTCGACAGGGGTGTCGACTTGCCTGTCGACTTGCCTGTCGACACGGCGTGTCGAACCAGGGGGCTTGGGTGCACCAGATCTGGTTTTCTGGCTAGGGCTGGGCTGGGTTCTAGAGATTTCCTAAATCTAACGGGCCTAATCTAATCTAGGGTTAATCTAAGGGCCTAAAACACTCACCTAATCTATAAATACACCCTAAACCTACCCTAATCCATACTAAAAATAGAAATGATGGCCTCATGCCGCCAAATTAAATCTTAGAAGGAGCCTCCACTAATTTATGAAGGAAGTTGCAAGCTAATCCCTCTCTAATCAATCTCTAATCATCACCATCTTCATATTTAGAGCCTAATTCCACTTCATAAGTTGGCTAATCTTGGGTTTGGTGAGTTTCTATCACTTTAACATCAATTGTTAAAGTAAGTAGATTGGGTGTAATGAGACTTATGGTCTTAAATGCGGATTAGTGAGTTTGAATCATTTGTAATGATATGTTACTCTATGTTTTCCTATGTTTATGCATAATTAGTAAGTGGGTTTATGCATGTTTGATAAGTTGGTTTATGCATGCTTAATAAGTTGGTTTATGCATGTTTAACAAGTGGGTTTATGCATATTTAATAAGTGGATTTATGCATGTTTAACAAAGTGAGTTATGCAAGTTCATATGCAAGTTATGTATATGTTTAAATGCAAGTTTAACATGATATGCAAGTTATGCATGCTTATGCAAGTATATGAATGCTTATGCAAGATATGTATATGCTTAAATGACATGATATGAAAGTTATGCATGCTTATGCAAGTATGTGAATGCTTATGCAAGTATGTGAATGCTTATGCAAGTATGTGAATGCTTATGCAAGTATGAGAATGCTTATGCAAGTATGTGAATGCTTATGCAAGTGTGTGAATGCTTATGCAAGTTATGTGTATGCTTAAATGCATGTTTAACATGTTATGCAAGTTATGGGAATGCTTATATGCAAGTTCAACATGTTATGCAAGATATGTGTATGATAATATGCAAGTTTGGGTTAAATATAGTTGGGTTAATATATGCTCATATATGCAAGTTGACATCCTCTTAACCCATGATAAAGTTCTATGCTAAACCCATGATATTTGTGATGGATCTTCCCCTTTATTATGTCATGAAATGAGAACGATTTACGTGGGGAACGATGGGGTTGGTAAATATGTTAATGAAAGTATGATTGGGTATGATTAAGCATACCATAAAAATAAATTAACATAAGTGGGAATTTACCTATTGAGTTAGGTCTACCCCATGGGAATTTACCTATTGAGTTAGGTCTACCCATGTTATGAAGAACTTGATATTAATTAGGGATAATTAATATGGGGGTGATTAATTAGGTGTAATTAATCGACTAAGACACGAGGTTGGACTCATTTGTAGTGTAAAACTGCCCGGACCCGACCGGCTTAACCAGTTGCTACAAATGTTAGCCCAATGTGGGAGGTCTTAGCCATAAATTAAATATGTGATTAAAGTAAAGACACGAGGTTAGACTCTGTTATGACGTAAGACTGCCCGGACCCTACCGGCTTAACCAGGCGGTCATAACAGCCAGTCTAATGTGGGAGGTCTTTATGGGAGATCACGGTATTAATTAATTAAGAAACACTTAACCATATTAGCATGTAGTGGGACATGAGGGGTTAAGTGGGTGTCTTGGGTGGCATGTGGAAATTTAGTGGTTGCCTTGGGTGGCATGTGGAATCTAGTGGGTTACCTTGGGTGGCAATAGAAAATACGATTAGAATACTTAACCAAGTGGAAACATGTAATTAAACATGATTAAAGGGTTAAGTGGGATACACTAGATATGTGACAAGCTTAGGTGGGTAGCTTGTGGGGGCCCATTTCAACCAATATCCCAAACGTATCTTTGTGGGCTCAACCCATGTCGAGTGACGGGACACGCATATTGGGCTTGACTATAAGAGGCCAAAACGGGTTAGCGGTGGCAACGCAAGTCCAACGGGTTTCATATGCGTGTGTGGGCCCGGGCTGGTAGATAAGCCGTTGTTGCATCGGGTAGATATAAAGCCGTGCACCGTTGATATTATCAGGTGGCCACTTTGGGGAATGATACACCCCATTGTGGGACTAGCACGGGTATCTACGGTAGGGAGCCGATCGATGGGGAGTAGTGGGTACACCTAATAAAGATAGGGGCAGACGGCACCTGTGTAGGGGTACACGAAACTACTGGGTAAAATTACTAAGTACACCTAGTGGAGATAGGGGCAGACGACACCTATGTAGTGGGCTAGGAGTACACGAAACTACTGGGGAAATTTTCTAGGTCCTTGGGAGGGATCAACCTTTAAGTAGGAATGACTGGTGTGGTGCAGTTAGTAATTATCCTTGGGTGGGTGGATGCGTCTTTACGGTTATCTTAGTTTATCCTAAGTCTACCAAGCTGCTTAGTGTAGCCATTCATCCCCAGATATTACCGTAGGTCAAGTTTATGTCTTCTCTGGTTACTTTAATGATTGTATTGTTAAAGTTATAGGACTCGTTCAGACTTATGTCTGACCCCGTTGTTTTTATCTTTTTCCCAACCCTCAGGTCCTACGGTGGATCCTAGCAGTAGTGGAGCTTGATCGGATTGCTGTTCCAGTTTTTAGGAGCTTGGATAGATGTAAAGCTCCAGTTATCCAGTTATCTTTTCTTTTGTTCTGGCTATTGCATAAGAGAGTGGGATTATGTACTTCTTTATTTTGATGGATATTGTACTTGACTTTTATCATGGTTTTATGATGTAACCAGACATGTTTATTTCCGCTGTTATGAGATGATGTTTTAAATTTCAAGTACTATTTATATCTGTCTTGTTGTAATTTTTCTGTTCTATATTCACTAAAATACTCCACCGATGCTATGGCATTCCCTTAGTGAGTGACCATAGCGGCCGTGTGGTGTTACAAAATGTCATTTCTGGAGAAGGGAAGTTCGGTTTCTTGGACATATAGTTTCTAAGTAAGGCATAGCGGTGGATCCCGTGAAAGTGGTTGTGGTTCAAGATTGGAAGACTCCTAGGAATGCGACCGAAGTAAGAAGCTTTCTCGGTTTGGTGGGCTACTATAGGAAGTTCATCAGAGACTTCGCTAAGATTTCGGCCCCTCTCACTAAGTTGACGAAGAAGAACTTAGTCTTTGCATGGGACTTGGAGTGTGAGCTTGCTTTTCAAAAGCTCAAAAGAGCCCTTACCTCAGCTCCAGTTTTGGCATTACCCGATAGTGGTAAGATGTTTACCGTGTACACAGATGCATGTGGCACGGGGTTAGGAGCTGTTCTGATGCAAGAGGGAAGAGTGATATGTTATGGGGGTAGGCAACTTAAAGTTCATGAGAAGAACTATCCCACTCATGATTTGGAGTTAGCGGCGATCGTCTTTGCACTCAAACCCTGGCGCCACTATCTTCTAGGCAAAAGGTTTGAGTTGTATACTGATCACAAGTCACTCAATTACCTCTTCTCGCAAAAAGATTTGAATCTAAGGCAGCAGAGGTGGATGGAATTTTTGGCATCTTATGACTTCGAGATAGCTTATACCCCTGGCAAGGGTAATGTTGTGGCGGATGCACTAAGCAGAAGGAGATTGACTTTAAGCCCCTTGTTCATTGAGATGAAGAACTTGGAATTCTTGGCAACCTTTGATTTCACGACGGCTGTTGAGTTGATGACGGGTTCATTAGCATCCCTTGAGCTTAGACCCACACTTCTTGATCAAGTTGGGGCTTCGCAAAGGGAAGATCCACAGATAGTCGAAGTTATGGACAAGTTGATTCGGGGTGAGACGTCTAGTCACCTTGCCAGATATACTATTGATGATAAAGGATGGCTAAGGCGTGATGGGAGATTATGTGTTCCTCGAGTGGGAGATTTGGTCCATAGAGTTCTTGGAGAAGTGCATCACTCGAAGATGACTATACATCCGGGAGGAGATAAGATGTATAGAGATATGAAGCGCAGTTTCTTTTGGGATGGAATGAAGAAAGATGTGGCAGAGTATGTTTCAAGGTGCATGGTGTACCAACAAGTGAAGGCCGAGTCAAAGAAACCAGGTGGGCTATTACATCCATTGGAGGTCCCACAATGGAAGTGGGAGAGTATTTCTATGGATTTTGTGGAGGATTGCCTAGGTCAAGGAGAGGGAACACAAGCATATGGGTCATAGTTGACAGACTTACGAAGAGTGATCACTTCATCCCAGTAAAGAGCAAGAGGACCGCATCAGGGTTGGCGTCTATTTATCTCCGAGAAATAGTGCGGTTGCATGGAGTTCCTTCTAGCATAGTTAGCGATCGTGACCCGATTTTCACTAGCCAGTTCTGGAACAGTTTGCAAGAAGCGATGGGTACGCGATTGAATTTGAGTACAGCCTATCACCCCCAGACGGATGGCCAAACCGAAAGGGTGAATAGAGTGCTAGAAGATCTCTTGAGGCTTTGTGTTCTCTACTTCGGTGGTACTTGGGAAGACCACCTTCCTCTTGTAGAATTTGCTTATAATAATAGCTATCAAGCCAGCATAAGGATGGCACCATTTGAAGCTTTATATGGGAGGCCGTGTTGGTCACCATCTTGTTGGTGGGAGACAACAGATAGACTTATACTTGGGCCCGATATGATACGAGACACATCCGAGAAAGTTGAATTAGTAAGAAGGATGAAAGCGGCCCAAGATAGACAGAAATCCTATGCTGACAAGTGAAGGGCAGATTTGGAATTCGAAGTGGGAGACATGGTTTTCGTGAATGTTTCTCCTTTGCGAAATGTGGTACGTTTTGGAGCAGTTGGGAAGCTGGCACCAAGGTTCGTAGGACCCTTCCCTATCATAGAGAGAATTGGAAAGATGGCCTATAAGGTGGGATTGCCCGAGAAGCTAGCCGGAGTGCATAATGTCTTTCATGTCTCGCATCTCCGAAAGTGCCTTCATGAGTCCGCTGAGGTGGTTGAACCAAGCATTCTTGAAGACATTGAGGTAGAGAAAGAAGCAACCTTGAGAAAAGCTCCGATTCGTATCTTGGGAACAGAGATCAAGAAACTGAGGAATCGAGAAGTCAAATTGGTGAATGTTCAGTGGGGTGAAGCCGACGAAGATGCAACTTGGGAAACCGAGGAGAAGATGCGTGGGCTTTATCCATTCCTTTTTGAGGGTACATTCTCGACCTCTTTCCTAATTAGCATATCTTTCTGTTTATCCGCGTTTATCTTGTTTCGTAGATCTTGTCATGAGAACCTTAGGTAGAAACCCTTGGTTGAAACATGTATTTGAAACATGTTATGCTTGATGGTTGCAAGTGGTTGCAAGTGTTTGCACATGGATACTCGTGGATGCATGATACACATTAGGCAATAAGATCGGCTCACACACTTTCATGTTGCATATGCATGAGTGCTTATAATTATTCATGGATGAAAATTGTTATGCTATCACGTGGATGTTGCATATGGATGAACGTTATGTGCACTCATGTAGAGATTATAAATTATGTTAGGAATTTGCATACATACGGACTCATTTCACTAACATGCTTTGCATTAAGGAGGTTTACTGTATCAGTAACCGCCTGATTTTTGCATTAGATAAGTACATATACACACACCTTTGCATATGATCATACAAACATTTAGAATCCTTTAAGGACAATGACTGCACGTGGATGATGTTTTGAGTAGATGGATGATGGATAGTAGGATACGTTCTTCCTAACTTGGAGATTTCGGGGACGAAATCCTTTAAGGAGGGGAGAATGTAACACCCCGTAATTTGAACATAAAAATTCACAAATTAAAGTATACTTAATTAAGTGAAATGGGTTGCACAGAGAAATACATATATATTGATATATATATATATATATAATTGAAAAATAAATAAATAAATATGCAAAAATGTTCAAAACAACGAATTGGGAGAGGGGAATAACCGAACCGGCCGATTTTTGAGGTCGACCCAAGCTCGCTGGGTCGACTAGGGGTTAATCCAGGGTGTTTGGCTGTCAACCCGTGGGCCGATTTGCTCAAATGCAGATTTTGCATTTGAATGGTTCTCATGGTTCAGCTTTAATCTAAAGGCCCTAGATGGTTCCTACACTTGACTTCTTCCCCAAGACATGCTTTGATGGCTTGGATTGAATCTAGGGTTAATCCTATGGCTAATACTATCCTAATCCTCTATAAAAAGACCCCTAAACCTAGCCTAAATCACCATTATTCAATCCTACAACTAAACTATGTCAAATTTGTTCCTCTCATGCTAAAATTCCTAAGCCTATTTCTATGAGAGATTGTGAGTTCATACAAGTGCTTTCAAGCTTGTATGAGTGTTCTTAGTTTGCATTCAAGTCAAGTTGCAACATTTCTATTTCAAAGCAAGGGTTTTATTGATTTGGCTCAAGGGTTTTCATTGGAGCATTCATATTTGGGTCTTTTTGGTGATTGCATAAGGGCTTCGTCTCAATCTTTATAATAAATATTCATTTGTGTCTTCATAGCATTGTAAGCCCTTTTCTACTTTCTTTCTTTGAACTCTAAAGTTAAATGAATGATGCAAGTTTGGGGTTGATCATTATGATATGCAAGTTTGGTTGAACAGTATATGCAAGTTTGGTTGATCATTATATGCAAGTTTGGTTGATCATTATATGCAAGTTTGGATGATCATTATGCAAGTTGGTTTAACCATTATGTATGACACGTGTTGCTATGTTATGCAAGTTTGGGTTGATCATGTTATGCAAGTTAAACTTGATGTTCTGAGCATAAAGATCTAAGCTTTATATTAAAGGTTGCATTTTGGCAACATGAAAGTTATCATACCACTTATGATAACTTGCATGTGACGCTAAATGCGAACTTCTAGCAACTTCTACATGTCATTTATCACCATGTATCACTCGTATGCTAAGTTTGGTTTTATGCATGCTTTTGAAGCCTAATGATGCAATATGCAAGTATAATAACATATGTACATCTCATATGCCACCATGATAAACTTGTGGCTTCAACACCTTTTTGTCATGATTATGCCAAGTTCCCTATTTTACCCTTTATGCGTTGTTGCGATTATGTAAACGATGTAACACCCCGTATGTTGAATACCTTGTTATAATAGAAATCAGGGCAGAATTAAATTTAATAATTTGAATCAGGGGAAACGGGCTATGCCATTGCGTTCGTCTCGGAAAAATACGCGAAATAGAGTTCGAAATTTTGTAAATTGGAGTCCGTATGACCCAGTTATGGCCCAAAGAAGTTTTCAGAAAATTCAAAGTTAAAAACAGATTTAAAATTCAGTTCTAAAACAAGTTTGGAGCCAAAAGCGGAACGGGCGGGAAGGTTCCCGCCTGGCCCCGTGTCGACAGGCATGTCGACAGGGGTGTTGACAGCCCTGTCGACAGGGGTGTCGACACAGGGTGTCGGCCCTATTGATCTGGGTGCACCAGATCTGGTTTTTGGGTTAGTCTTGGGCTGTGTTCTAGAGATTTCCGAAATCTAAGGGTCCTAATCTAATCTAGGGTTAATCTAAGGGCCTAAAACACTCACCTAATCTATAAATACACCCTAAATCTACCCTAATCCATACTAAAAATAGAATTGAGGGCTACATGCCGCCAAATTAAATCTTAGAAGGAGCCTCCACTAATTTAGGAAGAGGGTTGCAAGCTAATCACTCTCTAATCAACCTCTAATCCATTCTAAGCATCTTAATCTTCTTCATTTGGAGTGCAAATTTGCTAGTGGTGAGTTTCTATCACTTTAACATCAATTGCTAAAGTAAGTAGATTAGGTGTAATGAGACTTATGGTCTTGAATGCGGATTAGTGAGTTTGAATCATTTGTAATGATATGCTACTCTATGTTTTCCTATGTTTATGCATATTTAATAAGTGGGTTTAGGCATGTTTAATAAGTTGGTTTATGCATGTTTAACAAGTGGGTTTATGCATGTTTAATAAGTGGGTTTATGCATGTTTAATAAGTTGGTATATGCATGTTTAACAAGTGGGTTTATGCATGTTTAATAAGTGGGTTTATGCATGTTTAATAAGTGGGTTTATGCATGTTTAATAAGTGGGTTTATGCATGTTTAACAAGTGGGTTATGCAAGTTCATATGCAAGTTATGTGTATGATGTTATGTAAGTTATGTGTATGATGTTGTGTAAGTTATGTGTAGGTTGTTATGCAAGTTCATATGCAAGTTATGTATATGCTTAAATGCAAGTTTAACATGATATGCAAGTTATGCATGCTTATGCAAGTATGTGAATGCTTATGCAAGAATGTGAATGCTTATGCAAGTTATGTGTATGCTTAAATGCATGTTTAACATGTTATGCAAGTTATGAGAATGCTTATATGCAAGTTCAACATGTTATGCAAGATATGTGTATGATAATATGCAAGTTCATATGCAACATGTTATGCAAGATATGTGTATGATAATATGCAAGTTCATATGCAACATGTTATGCAAGTCATATGTATGATAATATGCAAGTTCATATGCAACATGTTATGCAAGTCATGTGTATGATAATATGCAAGTTTGGGTTAAATGTAGTTTTGTTAATATATGCTCATATATGCAAGTTGACATCCTCTTAACCCATGACAAAGTTATATGCTAAGATTTGGTTAAACCCATGATATTTGTGATGGATCTTCCCTTTATTATGTCATGAAATGAGAACGATTTACGTGGGGAATGATGGGGTTAATAAATATGTTAATAAAAGTATGATTGGGTATGATTAAGCATACCATAAAAATAAATTAACATAAGTGGGAATTTACCTATTGAGTTAGGTCTACCCCATGGGAATTTACCTATTGAGTTAGGTCTACCCATGTTATGAAAAACTTGATATTAATTAGGGATAATTAATATGGGGGTGATTAATTAGGTGTAATTAATCGACTAAGACACGAGGTTGGACTCATTTGTAGTGTAAAACTGCCCGGACCCTACCGGCTTAACCAGTTGCTACAAATGTCAGCCCAATGTGAGAGGTCTTAGCCATAAATTAAATACGTGATTAAAGTAAAGACACGAGGTTAGACTCTGTTATGACGTAAGACTGCCCGGACCCTACCGGCTTAACCAGGCGGTCATAACAGCCAGTCTAATGTGGGAGGTCTTTATGGGAGATCACGGTCTTAATTAATTAAGAAACACTTAACCATATTAGCATGTAGTGGGACATGAGGGGTTAAGTGAGTGCCTTGGGTGGCATGTGGAAATTTAGTGGTTGCCTTGGGTGGCAATAGAAAATACGATTAGAATACTTAACCAAAGTGGAACATGTAACTAAAACATGATTAAAGGGTTAAGTGGGTGCCTTGGGTGGCATGAGGAAACCTAATGGGTGCCTTGGGTGGCATGTGGAAATCTAGTGGGTGCCTTGGATGGCAATTGAAATATAATTAAATGACTTAACCAAACTTTAAACATGTAAGTGAACATGATTATTAAAAGGGTTAAGTGGGTTACACTAGATGAATGACAAGCTTAGGTGGGTAGCTTGTGGGGACCCATTATAGGGTTACATTTGATGAATGACAAGCTTAGGTGGGTAGCTTGTGGGGACCCATTATTGGGTTATACTAAATGAATGACAAGCTTAGGTGGGTAGCTTGTGGGGGCCCATTACAACCGGTATCCCATACGTATCTTTGTGAGCTCGGCCCAAGCCGAGGACGGGACACGCATACTGGGTTTGTCTATAAGTGGCCAAAACGGGGTAGCGGTGGCAACGCAAGTCCAACGGGCTTCATATGCGTGTGTAGGCCCGGGCTGGTAGATAAGCCGTTGTTGCATCGTGTAGGTATAACCCGTGCACCAGTGTTGCTTTTAGGTTGCCACTTTGGGGAATGATACACCCCACTGTGGGGCCAGCACGGATATCTACGTTAGGGAGCCGATCGCTTGGGAGTAGTGGGGTACACCTAGTGGAGGTAGGGGCAGACGACACCTACGTGGTCAGCTAGAAGTACAAGAAACTACTAGTTATATTTTCTAAGTCTTTGGGTGGGATCAACCTTTAAGTAGAAATGACTGGTGTGGTGCAGTGTTGTAATTACCCTTGGGTGGGTATATGCGTCTTTACCGATATCTTAAGTACAGAGTTGTAATTACCCTTGGGTGGGTAGATGTGTCTTTACGGTTATCTTAGTTTATCCTAAGTCTACCAAGCTGCTTAGTGTAGCCATTCATCCCCAGTCGTTACCGTATGTCAACTTATGTCTTCTTTGGTTACTTTAATGATTGTATTGTTAAAGTTATAGAGCTCGCTCAGACTTATGTCTGACTCTGTTGTTTTTATCTTTTTCCCCAACCCCCAGGTTCTCAGAGTGGGCCTAGTGCCAGTGGGCTTTGATTGGATTGCTGTATCTATCTTTTGGAGCTTGGACCTTTGGAGTAAAGCCCAGTTTATCTTTTCTTTTATGGCTATTAGTTGTGTAGTGGGATTATGTACTTTTATTTTATCAAGATGGATATTATGTACTTGACTCTTGTTATGGTTTTGTGATGTAACCAAACATGTATTACTTTCCGCTGCAATGAAATGAAATGATGTTTTAAAATTTTCAAGTATTACTTATATCTGTCTTGTTGTAATTTTTCTGTTCTATATTCACTTAAAATACTCCACCGATGTTATGGCATTCCCTTAGCGAGTGACCATAGCGGGTGTAGGGTGTTACACGTGGTATCAGAGCTTAAGGTTACCAGAACAGATAAATTTTTTAGAAAAACTATTTTCTAAGAATATTTTTGAAAGGAGTATTTTCAAAAACATGTCTTTTAAGAGAAAAGTTTTTGAAAGAAAAGCATAATCCCCAATAGCCATATCTATATCTTTCGAATTCTCCGTTTTGAATCTCTTCCTCTCTCGTTTTGAGTTTCCCCTCCGCGTATAGATGACCTTTCTAAGATAGATAATAACGGAAAACCACTTTAAGGGACTTAGACGTTAGTCAGATTAGAAGTTGGTTCAAGGAGGAGGAGGACTGGTAGGTATCTATTGGATAGACGAGGGGAGGAAGGCTCAAATAGTTGTTTGGTTAATGAAGGATGAAACCTCATTGGTGGGAGGTTACG
The DNA here is from genome assembly GCA_030737875.1 of Allium sativum. NCBI lineage: Eukaryota > Viridiplantae > Streptophyta > Magnoliopsida > Asparagales > Amaryllidaceae > Allium > Allium sativum. The sequence goes on from CM060920.1 coordinate 659,506,692, forward strand.
AGTGGAGAATGGGATGAAGAAGGCAAGTAGTTATCCTTTTGGAGGAATGGGACACCGTATTAGGATTGTCCAAAGGGGCATGGGCAAGGTATGGAATCTCCTGGAGGGTAGTTGTATTCCCCCGCGGCTAGTGTACCAGATGGGGATAGGACCGTCTAGGTTGGAATTAGGATTTCTTTATTTTACGGTTCAAACTTTATTTAATTCTGACACATCGAGTTCGTTTATCTCATCATTGTTAGTTGAGTCACTGCACTTAGACACCAGTTAGTAGATGATCCCTTAGTTGTTTCAAACCCAAATGGGGGCTCCGTGAAGTGTTTGGGTTTGAAAGTTGCTATACTTAGCGTTGAGAGTAGATGTGATGCTTTTTGGGCTTCACGAGCTATGGGTTAGTTTGGGCATGGACTGGTTATCCAGTAGGGGTGCCGTTCTTGATTTTGAAGAGAGAGTTGTTAGGCTTATGACCCGCTTGGGTAACACTCTCGAGATCTCTTGTAATCCCATGGAATCTGTTATGCTAAGTTATCTAGAATCGCTTGACACGTCGGTCGAGAGTTTGCGATCTGTTACAATGGTCCGGGAATACTCGGATGTGTTTGAGGAGGTGAAGGGCTTACCTCCGGAGCGGGAGATTGACTTCCGAATATATCTGGTAGACAATGCTAAACCTGTATCTTTACCGGTGCGCCACATAGCTCCTCGCGAGAGGAGGGAACTCCATAAGCAAGTAGGGGAGTTGCTTGAGAAGGGGTCCATAAGACAAAGTATATCGGAGTGGGGTGCTCCAGTAGTTTTTGCTACGAAGGCGGATGGGTCCCTCAGACTTTGTGTAGGCTAAAGAGAACTAAATAAACTCATAAAGAAGAATAGACACCCATGGCCGAAGATGGATGATCTCTTTGATCAGTTGGTTGGCGCCTCAGTATTTTCGCAAGTTGGACTCAGCCACGGGGTTTCGTCAGTCGAAGGTGGCTGAGGATAGTATAGAGAAGATTGCCTTTAGTACTCCGGATGGTTTTATGAGTAGCTGGCGATGCCATTTGGTTAGACGAACGCCTCCGCATACTTTGTTGATTTGATGAGAAGGGTGTTCAGGGAGTACCTAAATAAGTTCGTGATGATCTTGGTGGATGACATCTTGGTCTTTTCTAGGGGCGAAATAAGTTTTCGTATGTGCTCAATAGGTTGAGCAAAGCCCGTTATGGGATAAACGGTGGTTTTGGAGCGAGACTGGCAAGGACATCCAGAGTTGGACAAGGGCTTAATTATTTAGCCGTTTTTACTAGTATCATCTCACGTAGGTCGTCTGAATTCGAAGGAGGTATCCCTTGGGTGTTTGTCTGATATTGGTTTAGGCCTTTGGGGCTTGCATTTAGGGGATGTCGAGCTCGACTAGGGTGGTCTACGTGAGAGATGGATAGTTGTGACGATTTTGCATGGGAGAATATCCTGATTTTCTCTAGAAGTGGAGAAAAGCATGCCCTACATCTTAGGGAAGTGTTGGAGGCTCTTTGAGCGCATTGTCTTAAGACAACAAAGGTGGATGGAATTCTTAGCATCCTATGAGTTTGAGATAGCGTATACCCCTGGCAAGGGTAACGTGGTGGCAGACGCCTTAAGCAGAAAAAGGCTGTCTTTGAGTCCATTGTTCGTGGGATGACAAAGCTTGGAGTTTAATTCTATGATTGACTTTAGACCTTCCGTTGACTTTGTACCCGGTTTGCTAGCCTCCTTGGAGGTTAGGCCTACTCTTTTGGGGGCGGATTGGCGAGGCACGGCGAGACGACCCACAGTTGGTTGAGTTAGTAGAGAAGCTCATAAGGGGGGAGTCGTCCGGCCATTTGAGTAGGTACACCCTAGATGGTAAGGGGTGGTTGCATAGAGACGGTAGACTTTGTGTACCGCAAGACGAGGGCTTGAGGAAGGTTATACTTGGTGATGCACATCGTTCGAGGATGACCATATATCCCGGTAGGGACAAGATGTACCAAGACATGAAGAGAGTTTTCTTCTGGGCCGGTATGGAGAAAGATGTGGCCGAGTATGTCGCTAGATGCTTGGTGTGCTAGCAAATGAAAGAAGAGCAGAAGAAACCCGATGGGTTGCTTCACCCATTTGGTGGAAGTTCTGCTATGGAAGTGGGATAGTGTCTCGATGGATTACCGAGATCGAGGAAGGGCAATACGGGAATTTGGGTTGTGGTAGACAGACTTACCAAGAGTGACCATTTTATACCCGTGAAGAGTAAGAGGACCGCTCCATGGCTTGCTTCAGTCTATGTTAGAAAGATTGTTAGATTGCATGGCGTACCATCCAGCATTGTGAGTGATCGAGATCCTATCTTCACTAGTGAGTTTTGGAGAAGTTTGCAAAAGGCGGTAGGGACTCAGTTGTGTGTGAGCACCGCATATCATCCTCAGACGGACGGTCAGACCGAGAGGGTGAACCGTATCTTAGAAGATCTCTTGAGGCTTTGTATCTTGGATTTTGGAGGTACATGGGAAGAACATCTTCCTTTGGTGGAGTTCGCATACAATAACAGCTTTCAGTCTAGTATGGGCATGGCTCCTTTTGAAGCTCTTTATGGAAGGCCTTATCGATCTCCTACATGTTGGTGGGAATCTACGGATAAGATCTTGCTTGGGTCGGATATGGTTAGAGAGACTTCAGAGAAGATTGGTTTGATTCGAAGAAGGATGAAGGCAGCGCAAGATAGACAGAAATCTTATGCGGATCAGAGAAGGACGGATCTTGAGTTTGAGGTTGGGGACATGGTTTTTGTCAAAGTATCTCCGTTGAGAAATGTTGTTCGCTTTGGGTCCGTTGGGAAGTTAACACCGAGGTTTGTTGGGCCGTTTCCTATTAAGGAAAGGATTGGACGGATGGCATATAGTGTGGAGTTGCCCGACAGACTTAGTGGTATTCATGATGTATTCCATGTATCACATTTGAGGAAGTGCTTACATGAGACCGCAGAGGTCGTAGAGCCAAGCTTGCTCAGAGATGTAAAGGTAGAGCGTGATGCGACGATTCGACGAGCTCCTACTCGCATCTTTGGGTCAGAAACTAGGAAGTTGAGGAACAGAGAAGTTCAACTAGTTAAAGTGCAATGGGGAGAAGACGAGGGCAATGCTACTTGGGAGACGGAAGCGAAGATGCGTTCTTTGGACCCATTTCTTTTTGAGAGTATGTCTTTTAACTTCTCCTTTATCGCTTGTCTAGTACTTATCTTATCTTTAGTATATCCTCTCGCTAGTACCTATGACCTTTAGATAGGGTAAATCTATGGTTGAAACATGTGTTTGAGACATGTTATGTTTGATGGATGCATGTGGATGCAAGTGGTTGCCAGTGGTTGCTCGTGGATGCATGTATATACACATATTAGGCACTAGATCGGCTCAATCACTTCATATTGCATATTGCATAAAATTGTGTGTAGGAAGCTATATTTATGGATGTATAATGATTGTGTTATCATATGGATGATGCATTTTGGTGAATGATTGTGCACTCATGTAGATATTGTATGTGTCGATAGGGTTCTCTCGCATACATAATGGATGCATGGAACTATCATGGTTTGCATATGTTCATACATTAGATAGGGAACATATACACACACTTTTTGCATATGCTCATACATCATTAGAAACTGTTTTAAGGACAATGGATGCCCGTGTTTGATGGATTGAGTAGATGGTTGTTTGGATGGTAGGATATGCATTTTCCTTAGCTTAGAGATTTCGGGGATGAAATCCTTTAAGGAGGGGAGAATGTAACACCCCGTATGTTGAATACCTTGTTATAATAGAAATCAGGGCAGAATTAAATTTAATAATTTGAATCAGGGGAAACGGGCTATGCCATTGCGTTCGTCTCGGAAAAATACGCGAAATAGAGTCCGAAATTTTGTAAATTGGAGTCCGTATGACCCAGTTATGGCCCAAAGAAGTTTTCAGAAAATTCAAAGTTAAAAACAGATTTAAAATTCAGTTCTAAAACAAGTTTGGAGCCAAAAGCGGAAAGGGCGGGAAGGTTCCCGCCTGGCCCCGTATCGACAGGCATGTCGACAGTGGTGTCGACAGCCCTGTCGACAGGGGTGTCGACACAGGGTGTCGGCCCTATTGATCTGGGTGCACCAGATCTGGTTTTTGGGTTAGTCTTGGGCTGTGTTCTAGAGATTTCCGAAATCTAAGGGTCCTAATCTAATCTAGGGTTAATCTAAGGGCCTAAAACACTCACCTAATCTATAAATACACCCTAAACCTACCCTAATCCATACTAAAAATAGAATTGAGGGCTACATGCCGCCAAATTAAATCTTAGAAGGAGCCTCCACTAATTTAGGAAGAGGATTGCAAGCTAATCACTCTCTAATCAACCTCTAATCCATTCTAAGCATCTTAATCTTCTTCATTTGGAGTGCAAATTTGCTAGTGGTGAGTTTCTATCACTTTAACATCAATTGCTAAAGTAAGTAGATTAGGTGTAATGAGACTTATGGTCTTGAATGCGGATTAGTGAGTTTGAATCATTTGTAATGATATGCTACTCTATGTTTTCCTATGTTTATGCATATTTAATAAGTGGGTTTAGGCATGTTTAATAAGTTGGTTTATGCATGTTTAACAAGTGGGTTTATGCATGTTTAATAAGTGGGTTTATGCATGTTTAATAAGTTGGTTTATGCATGTTTAACAAGTGGGTTTATGCATGTTTAATAAGTGGGTTTATGCATGTTTAATAAGTGGGTTTATGCATGTTTAATAAGTGGGTTTATGCATGTTTAACAAGTGGGTTATGCAAGTTCATATGCAAGTTATGTGTATGATGTTATGTAAGTTATGTGTATGATGTTGTGTAAGTTATGTGTAGGTTGTTACGCAAGTTCATATGCAAGTTATGTATATGCTTAAATGCAAGTTTAACATGATATGCAAGTTATGCATGCTTATGCAAGTATGTGAATGCTTATGCAAGAATGTGAATGCTTATGCAAGTTATGTGTATGCTTAAATGCATGTTTAACATGTTATGCAAGTTATGAGAATGCTTATATGCAAGTTCAACATGTTATGCAAGATATGTGTATGATAATATGCAAGTTCATATGCAACATGTTATGCAAGATATGTGTATGATAATATGCAAGTTCATATGCAACATGTTATGCAAGTCATATGTATGATAATATGCAAGTTCATATGCAACATGTTATGCAAGTCATGTGTATGATAATATGCAAGTTTGGGTTAAATGTAGTTGGGTTAATATATGCTCATATATGCAAGTTGACATCCTCTTAACCCATGACAAAGTTATATGCTAAGATTTGGTTAAACCCATGATATTTGTGATGGATCTTCCCTTTATTATGTCATGAAATGAGAACGATTTACGTGGGGAACGATGGGGTTAATAAATATGTTAATAAAAGTATGATTGGGTATGATTAAGCATACCATAAAAATAAATTAACATAAGTGGGAATTTACCTATTGAGTTAGGTCTACCCCATGGGAATTTACCTATTGAGTTAGGTCTACCCATGTTATGAAAAACTTGATATTAATTAGGGATAATTAATATGGGGGTGATTAATTAGGTGTAATTAATCGACTAAGACACGAGGTTGGACTCATTTGTAGTGTAAGACTGCCCGGACCCTACCGGCTTAACCAGTTGCTACAAATGTTAGCCCAATGTGAGAGGTCTTAGCCATAAATTAAATACGTGATTAAAGTAAAGACACGAGGTTAGACTCTGTTATGACGTAAGACTGCCCGGACCCTACCGGCTTAACCAGGCGGTCATAACAGCCAGTCTAATGTGGGAGGTCTTTATGGGAGATCACGGTCTTAATTAATTAAGAAACACTTAACCATATTAGCATGTAGTGGGACATGAGGGGTTAAGTGAGTGCCTTGGGTGGCATGTGGAAATTTAGTGGTTGCCTTGGGTGGCAATAGAAAATACGATTAGAATACTTAACCAAAGTGGAACATGTAACTAAAACATGATTAAAGGGTTAAGTGGGTGCCTTGGGTGGCATGAGGAAACCTAATGGGTGCCTTGGGTGGCATGTGGAAATCTAGTGGGTGCCTTGGGTGGCAATTGAAATATAATTAAATGACTTAACCAAACTTTAAACATGTAAGTGAACATGATTATTAAAAGGGTTAAGTGGGTTACACTAGATGAATGACAAGCTTAGGTGGGTAGCTTGTGGGGACCCATTATAGGGTTACATTTGATGAATGACAAGCTTAGGTGCGTAGCTTGTGGGGACCCATTATTGGGTTATACTAAATGAATGACAAGCTTAGGTGGGTAGCTTGTGGGGGCCCATTACAACCGGTATCCCATACGTATCTTTGTGAGCTCGGCCCAAGCCGAGGACGGGACACGCATACTGGGTTTGTCTATAAGTGGCCAAAACGGGGTAACGGTGGCAACGCAAGTCCAACGGGCTTCATATGCGTGTGTGGGCCCGGGCTGGTAGATAAGCCGTTGTTGCATCGTGTAGGTATAACCCGTGCACTAGTGTTGCTTTTAGGTTGCCACTTTGGGGAATGATACACCCCACTGTGGGGCCAGCACGGATATCTACGTTAGGGAGCCGATCGCTTGGGAGTAGTGGGGTACACCTAGTGGAGGTAGGGGCAGACGACACCTACGTGGTCAGCTAGAAGTACAAGAAACTACTAGTTATATTTTCTAAGTCTTTGGGTGGGATCAACCTTTAAGTAGAAATGACTGGTGTGGTGCAGTGTTGTAATTACCCTTGGGTGGGTATATGCGTCTTTACCGATATCTTAAGTACAGAGTTGTAATTACCCTTGGGTGGGTAGATGTGTCTTTACGGTTATCTTAGTTTATCCTAAGTCTACCAAGCTGCTTAGTGTAGCCATTCATCCCCAGTCGTTACCGTATGTCAACTTATGTCTTCTCTGGTTACTTTAATGATTGTATTGTTAAAGTTATAGAGCTCGCTCAGACTTATGTCTGACCCCATTGTTTTTATCTTTTTCCCCAACCCCCAGGTTCTCAGAGTGGGCCTAGTGCCAGTGGGCTTTGATTGGATTGCTGTATCTATCTTTTGGAGCTTGGACCGTTGGAGTAAAGCCCAGTTTATCTTTTCTTTTATGGCTATTAGTTGTGTAGTGGTATTATGTACTTTTATTTTATCAAGATGGATATTATGTACTTGACTCTTGTTATGGTTTTGTGATGTAACCAAACATGTATTACTTTCCACTGCAATGAAATGAAATGATGTTTTAAAATTTTCAAGTATTACTTATATCTGTCTTTTTGTAATTTTTCTGTTCTATATTCACTTAAAATACTCCACCGATGTTATGGCATTCCCTTAGCGAGTGACCATAGCGGGTGTGGGGTGTTACAAATGATGGGATTACGTTGGGGTTGGGCAACATTATGACAAAAACATGGTTTTTATAACATAACGTGATATGTTAACTTGAAATTATGTTTTGGAAACATAATGGACATGACACATAGAAAATATGTGTGTGGCCAACTCAAGGTTGGGTTGAGTTTGTAGCATAAATCTACCCGGACCCGCCCGGCTTAACTAGTGGCTACAAACAATAGGACCCAATGTGAGAAGTTGGTCATGTTGTGCTCGAACCGGAGGTTAGACCAAGTTGTGGTGTAAAGCTACCCGGACCCGCCCGACTTAACTAGTAACCACAACAAGGTCTAATGTGAGAGGTTAAAGCACATTAAGTTAATTAATGCCTCCTGATTAGGGTTAAGTCATGGTCCACTTAATACTTAATCAATTTGGGTTGGATGGGTTAATCGGGGTTATGTCATGAACCTTGGATACACTTAACCAATTTAATCCACGTTTGGATCGGGTTAACCACATTTAACCCGTTAAGGAAACCCTAGTTGCGTGGTCCTTTGCAGCAGTAACCCTCTTGATAGTATCATAAGACCCTAGGACTAGGCTAGGGTGGGGCACGATTACTGGGCTGACATGTAAGCGACCAAAACGACGGCTGTGTAGGTACGCCGGTGTAGGTCCAAGCGGACTATGATCGTGCACATAGTCCGGAGTTGGAGAATCAGGCACGGGTACCAGTAGATCTAGGCTGTGCATACTTGATTGGTGTCCGAGGTCTACACCCTAGGACTTGATACACCCTGGGGTGGACCTAGCACAGTTAGCTACATTTCATGTTTGGGCCGTATGACACCGACACTTGACGAGTTAGGCTTATAGGGAGCCGATCAACTAGACCGTGTAGTTGGACCTTGATTTAGGTCACCTCATGATATTGGGCCAAGCTTGGGCCAAGGGATCAATTCTTGTTTCTACTTGACATGATAGAATGCTAGTACACCCGTGTGCAAAAACTTAACCTTGATTATGCGATGTCACCTTTATCTATCTTGTTAGTTAATCATAATGCCAGTATGTTGTTATCCTTATGTTCATCTCAGCTTCTCATGCCAGTTAACTTTACTAGTTCATAGACAGATAGTAGTAGGGCTTACCAGTCTTTTTGACTGACCTATTTTCTTTTGCCTCTTTTCTTCCGTTCACCCCCCCCCCCTCAGGTTCTCAGAGTGGGAACATTGGAGCTTAGCTTGGATCTTTACAGCTTGCTTACTGGATTTGCTCATGTACGGTTTTGGACATTGAGCTAGCTATGGTTTATCACTTCATTTTGGGGATAGTACTTTATGTATTTCAGTTTTTCAGTTTATGCTTTTATCTAGACTTTATTGTTGGAAAATAATGACCAAATACTTTGTTGTAACATGACTATGGTTTTGAAATGCTAAGTTTTATCCGTTGCTTTACTACTCTGTTTTACTTATATGTTCTGTCTTGTGATATCTGCATGCATGTTTACCTTGTTTAACGCCCCTCCAAAGCTAATGTCCTTGCAAGAGTGGCATTGGCGGAGGTGGGGTGTTACAAATTTGCTTTTAAACGTTGATGAAATAACATGCAAGTCATGTTTTTCAAAGATTCTTTACTTTATATTGTTTAATGGACCTGTGACGCTAAACACTAAAAGATGCATCAGAATATGATTACAAGATAACCATGTCTTCAAAGTAAAGGAGTAAAGTATTCTGGGTTTCGAACATGCGAAGATTTATCAGTTTCACTGGTAGAGAAGGAATTCTTAGATCAATTAGCGAGGAACACCGTGTCATTGTTTCAGTATACAAAAGCTGATTCCAATCTCATGCACTATTTATATCATGTTTAAGAATGTTATATGGTTCTTGCATTTTTGACAGATGTGAAACTAGTTCAATTCTGTGTAGTAGTAAGCATCTATTACTTTAATTAGGTAGCCTTTTCTTTGTTATGTAACGCATGTTGATTTCTAAATTATCTGGCAAGATATTTAACTTGCAATGATAGTAATACAAATTCAGTATCACTAAGTAGTCATTTGTTAGAATTTCACGCATGAAGAACTATCTACTCTATTCCTAGTTATTAGCGGAACCATGGATAGTTTGACAAAGGCTTAAGAGACAACGCAATAAAACAATCCACCTAGCAAGTTAGTTAATGGTCGTGCTAAAAAAGCAAGCAATTTTCTTAGCGCTGACGCCGACATTTCATCGCTAATCACTTCATGCTCATTGTTGAAACCATTATTATTGTTGCTTAAATCGTAACCACCACTACCACTCCCATCATTGTTGATGTTAGCACCAACATAAGCATTGTACAGCTAGTATTATAATTAAATGTTTGTTCCTCTTGTGGCTTTGGCACCAACACAGCAGCGGTAGCTGTTTGATTAAACCAAATTTTTGATTTGAGGAGCTTAACAAGAAACCGAGTATTAACCCGAGCTTATATGCAAAGTTTATTCTTGTTATATGATATATTATTAAAAATGCTATATTCATATATGTATATATATATATATATATTTGTGTTTTTATATTTATATATATACATAAGAGCAGTTTCACTACCATCATATAGTAGAGCAAAATGTTAATTCTAAGCGCCGGTGATCGTGACATCAGTCCCGAATAAACATATTATTTATGCCAAACTAAGCGTATACTTTCTAACATATTAGAAGAGCTTTAGAAGGGTTTATTAAGATATCAGTAGTCCAAACAAAGGCATGCGTATGACAGTTCCACTTGGGATCAAAAACATTATTTTATTTTATTTTATTTTATTGATAACTCTTCTATTATGGCAATTCTTTTCTGTGTTTCATTACTTCAGTGCACGCGTGCACTATGCACATGCACAAACCCATTCTTAACCTCCTCGCCTCCACTGCCATCACCACAAATTCCCTCAACTTTATTGAATCCAACCATGTCATCAGAAAACTGCAACGCCTACTCTATCAAAATCAAAGGCTCCACTGAAGCTTTTAGAACAACTCGTCTCCACAAAAATGTCTCGTGTTGCCTCCACACAACCTCAGCTTCGACCAAACTATAGCCATATACTCGTGACAGTCCCCTCTGATGTTTCCCTCTGGTGCGCGTGCCCGGAGTTTGCCATTGATGGTGCAGTTTGATGCCAACAGAGTCCACAAGCACCCTTACTCAAATACCCTATGTAAATTGAATCCATGCAAAACATTCGTTGAAAAAAAAACATTTATGTATTTCTCCCAGATTCTTGGACTTCTCAAGCTTCTCCAACCCCGACGCCTTGGCCTCCCATCGCTCCATCCGACTAGAATCGACCAAACTTCCCTTCCCGTTCATGTCAGGGATCCTCATTACCCATATCTCTAAAAATCATGCAATCACTACTAAAATTTACGATTTGAAGTGACTAACCCAATTGTATATCTAAATCCCAAAATGGCGGTGACTGAAATTTTGAGTTCTCTTTGAACTCTTTACAGTAAATATGTTTATTTCTTATTTTAAGATGTTATTCAAATTGAACTAAATTTTAAGATACACTTGAGACTTAAATCCGTATTTTCCACACTGGATGCAGAGGCTAAAATAATTTATAAATAGGGATATGACATTTTCAATTTGACAGACTTGAGTTTTATATTTCTATTTTCAACATACAGGCGCATAATCATGTATTGCAGTGGCTCATATCCTCAAACATTAGTACAAGTAAGCAATCTATACTAATTTATAAGTGTTAGTGTATGTTTGATGAAAGCCACAGATAATATTATACTAAAAAGGATTGTTAGGGATTTAGTTTACTCACAAATACATGGGTTTACAGTCTTTGCATTTGCCCTGTCTTGTTTTCAACTTCCAGGTTATGATGCTTCAAGGTTCGGCTATTATCCTTTCCCATTTTTAAGAGACTTGTGTGTGTATTTGTTTGTTTTTCATTAGTATTTATAGACAAAAACTATGGTAGGCTTAAGCCAGGTAGGTTCTAAGGTGGGGAAGCGCATACGTGCACCAGTATTAGGGAACAATGATGTGTGATTGAAATGAGGTTGTGTATGGTCCTTAGCATCTAAATAATTCAGCTACAAAGTGCACAACTATGTTCTTAGACTTATGTAGATGGGTACCTAATGGTGTACAAGTCAAATTCTAAAAGCTAGGCTGTTCTACAGTTCAGTGACGATGGACGTGTATGCAGTAGCTAAAAATGAAAGTGTGATGTTTGCAAACATACAAGTGATGTGATGGTTAGATTCTATAATTCAAATACAAGTTTCCAGGCTTGGTCCTGAAGTAATAGACTAAGATGTTGTTGTACAAATAACACATGTGCCATTTATGTGTGATGTAAACTACCATGTGCTAGCTACCAAAAATTTGCCCCTGTATGTGTACTTATATACTTACCAATCAAGCTTAACAACAAGGGCAATCAACCTATTTAGATGTGAAGATCTGCCCCTTTCTTATCCTATATAAATGCAAGATTTTTATGTATCTATCATTCAAGATTTTTATATTTAAAAATCATACCTCTTATATATATACTTGCATGTGAAGTAAGATTATAGATTTTACTTTATCTATATTCATTACTTTATATAACTCTATGTTTACATGACTTATTCAAGTAAATTTTAAATGTAAACAACATGAAGAACAACAAGTACTTATCAATGTGTGTGTGTGTGTATATATATATATATATATATATATATATATATATATATATATATATATATATACAAGACAAGTTAATATATACACAAACATGATTTCATAAAATAATAATTATCTGAATCTGATTATCAATGTGTGTGTATATATGCATGTTGAGAAATCTACCATTTTACTTAAACAATTTTATATACACATACACATTGGTTCAAAAAAAAAGCCATCAACAAATATATGGAATTTTCCATATTATTTCCCAAATATATCAATCCTATTTATTTTAAGTTTAATTTAATTATCAGTATAATCTATACATTATAGATTACAAAATTATTCTGAAATCCGGGTCGGTACATTATACATCGCTTATATAATTTATACAACGCCCATATATGAGATATACAACGCATATATAATTTATACATCAGTTATATAATTTATACAACGCGTATACATTCCAATTTGAATTTAGAAATCTCACATTGGGTTCCACTCCTTCTAAAATTGTAGAAAGCGCCAAATACGTTCTAGTCTCTTCTAGAATGTGGTGCACGATGCCACGGTCCCAATGTCTCTTGTTTCACTGGATTTGGACAACCATGAAAAAGATATGATTTTTATTCTTTAATCGAACTTTGCAACATGTTAAAGTGTTATAACCTTTTATAATTATAAAGGCCGTACCTTTCAGTTATTGATTCAAACTGGGTTTTGGATTTATCTTCCAATCCGTTGCACGAGGGAACGATCGGGTTGTTGTATGTTGTCGGCCTTGGAGAGGGCTTCCCGACGCTGGTGGTTAAGCCCAGTTCGACGGTGGCTAGAAGGCCTAGTGGTAGCTCGAACGCGTTGAGTTTGGAGGCTCATATCTTCACCAATACGCAATGATAAAACATGAACCCTACATGGATTTGAAGAGGAGGACGAGCTCTATGAAATTCTCAACATGAGCGTTCGATTTTATTGAATGGATTCAGAGTTAAGGAGGAGAGATGTTTTGAAGAGGGTGCCGCCGTTCGTTTTGGGGCTATCGGTTTTTTCTGGAGCGAGATACAGTGAGGGTGAATTCGTATTGGTTATTATATTTATTTAATTATTTTATTCTTTTTTATTCCCAAAAATATCCCTAAGTCAATACAAACTCCAAATCAAACCCAGTGACTATCGCCCTTAGCTAAATACCTCCATTCCGGACACAACAGAATATGTTTCGTAAGCCCGTTCGATTGTTTCAGTCAGTTATTCTTAAAATTAAAATATAAAACATTCAAATTTGGATTTGAACATACATTTTAATTTGCCGAGGCCACATACTCAGTCAAAAAATTCATGAAAAATAAATCTAGCTATTTAGGGACGATATGGTCCAAACATAATTAATTTCATCGAATTTGGAGACCGTTTGGAAAATGGCCATTTTTCTGGTCAACCCAATTCAAATTGAAATTATCGAACGCGTTTTCCTTTGCAACGCTCACATATTAATTCCAAAATTTATGGAAATTGGAATCTAGCAACAATTTGACATTCCATATCCAAACAAAGTGGTTTCGTCAAAAACGAAGGTCGTTTGCAAAAATGTCTATTTTTAAGGGCTATATTTATATTAAATTCCATAATGACTATTCTGAATATTTAACTGGCTATAAATTTTTATTCCCGCTATGAAATTTCAATTTTCCAGATCCGTTAGAAAGATATAACAAAACAGATTTAAATATTTTTGGTTTTACTGGAATCCGATTTATTTTGAACCATGTACATTTAGTCAAAGTTCAAAATCAAAATTTCAAACTGCCGCGTCATTTCAGGCTCGTTATATAATTAAAATAAATTTATTCGTTCTAACGTCATTTAAAATAAATTTTTATTCGTTATTATTTAAAATAAATAATTTATAATATTCTAAACTCATTAAAATAGCCAAAATACAAATTTTAAATTGGTTCTGATTTTCCGGGTTATTCCAGTAAATATCCAAATGAAATTATCATATAGCTTCAAATATAAACATTATGGATTTTACAACTCAAAATCATCAATTTTGATTTAAGACGATATCCAAATTATATTAAAACCGTGTTATATTAATTAATATACGTTATATTTCAATAATGATTTCCATAGCGATTATTTTAAAATTTAATTTGGATAGAACTAACAATCTATTACATGAAATCTGGATTTTTCTCTTTCATACGGAAATTATAATCAAGTAGATTCCAGTATTTCTTGTTTCAAAGAATTTCAACTTATATTGGATCATGTATATTCAATTGAAGTTCCAAACTGAATATTACGAACTACCGCGCCATTTCGTGCTCGTTTTAAATTATATATAAATTTAACATTCAAACTTCGTTTCAATAAACGAATTCAATATTAAAATCCATTAATATTCCAAATATAATATTTAAAATTAATAAAATTAATAAAATATTTGACTAACAAAAACACGAGACATTATTTTCTTTCCCCCTTAATAGAATTTCGTCCCTGAAATTATTAAGGTGAGAAAACTGCTACAAATCCCATTAATTTCCAAATCCAATTTATTTAAATCAAAAATAAATTCAATACCATCAATAAATATTTATCAAAATATCGAAAATTTTCTAACACTTTAAATTCCTGGAAAAATTGGGCAGAGTCTCCTTTGTACGGAGTGACATCTGCGATATCGCAGGAATAAATAATATATATACATCGACCGACATAGTCGAAAACAAAATTCAAAATCCAAAATTTTTATATTTACATAGGTATACCTTTTTCGAGTGCTATTAAGCATACTTGCTCAATTTACGTGCAATCTACGTGACCATAATCAATTCTCAAGTATACTATAGAAACCATTACATGAAATTTTAATTAATACTTCAGAAATTAACAAGTATACTACGCAGATTCTAAGAACTAAACATGAACACCATTCATTTGCAAGTACAAGGATAAATTATTATTTTTAAATCATATATGATTCCATCCCAATTTATAATACTGAATTTCAGTTCATTCAATCCTATTTTAAAATGTTGATGAATTATATTCAACCAATCTAATAAATAATCAACAATCAATTTACAACCAACTCAACGAATTAATCAACTTTTATTAACTATTAGTATTCAATAATAATATTTATTTTAGTTCCACATATTCGAACAAAAATTGGTTAATATTCAATTGATTTATATTTTATTATTATTAATTCATTTAGTTTCAAATTTCCAAACCTGTTTTATTTAATTTCGATATCATTCTTAATTTAATTACACTTAACCAAGTTAAGTTTCAATTCAAATTTTCAGTCTAATTTGAATATCATTCACATTAATCAAACACACAAACCAATATTTCAATAATTTGATAAAATTATTTATTTTCTATACAAAAATATAATTTGGGTAAAGTTATTTCATTTGCCCTCTTTAAAAAATTATATTGTGTCTATTGCCAATTCCATGCTTCTCAACATTTGAACCGATCAAACAACATAATACAAAACATTTGCATACAAAATCTACAAATACGCTCTCATATATAAACACTCAACTCAATCTAGGGTATTACTAACCTATCTTTATCGAGTTACGCCACATAGCCAAGATTATTACTAAATCAATAGCTCTGATACCATTGTAACGACCCATGAGATTTTCGACCTCGGAAATCAATACAAAAACATCATTTTGACCATTCAAGCATCGAAAATACAGGAACATTATTAGAAAGAAATTAGAGGGTGATATAAGAAAGAAAGATAGAATAAAAGAAAAGAAGTAGAAACACCACAAAATCAGAGTCACGTATCCCAACGGAATAAAATATAATATAGAAATAAATCTTTATTAAGAGCTTAAAATAAAACTTACAATCACTATAGTACATCACACATCTGGGAAGTTATAACAATCTGTCCTCATATACAAACACATAGCAGAATAATACTATATAATATCATACGTCTGAACACCTCCAGCTCATCTCTGGATTTCGCAGCATTCGATAACTTGGACATGTACAACCCAGTCTAACCCGAGCATTACAAATGTCGGATCAGTCTGGTGAACCAGAGTGAGAAAAACACACTAAGTTTAAAGGTATCACAGAACTTGATTTTAAAGTCAAAATCTTTTTGAAAGAAAATGATAATCGTAAGACCAAATCCACACATAAATACAGACGCCTTTTACTTTACGATAACCCAAAACATTTTTTTGAAATCATATCTTTTATGATATTATAGTAACGTCTAAATACAAATAAATAGCAATCTAGTGGAATTCTTGCATCTCACGCTCTGCATACATAGTATACAATCAAAACTACAGGCTCTTATTGGAGAATGGATTTCCTAGCAAGGTATGGGACCACCTTTTTGAAAATGTACCTCTGGAGATAAATACATTGGGGTTCAACAAGAACATCTTTCAACTGAGGCTAAACATGACCGACCCCTCACTTCTCTTGAGAGTAACGAATATATTATTACCGCAGTTGAATGCCAGCCAACCGAACCAATAGCATACATACAAAAATAAAAAGGGACAACCTAAGGCATTTGATTTCTCCAGATTAGGTAATGATATACCTTCGATTGGTGCGACCCACATAGCCATGCGACCTACCTGATTTTATGCCATTTCTCGATTGATGAGGCTTGAGGTTAAGCTTACCCTTAGCACATGTCCATCCACTTTGAATGCCACATCGTCGGATCCACTGGATATCACAAATTGACACCTACAATAATAATCTGGGTGTTTAAGCAAGAAGAACGAATTCCTCTACCACCAACAGAAGTACGTTTGTAGAAATCAATGTACGTAGTCCTTTGGAAATACTTTGTCATACACTCATCCATACAAGTCATCCAGGAACAAGATGAACAGAAGGAACCCTCCTACAACATCCTAGGTATCACCCTATAAATCAGTAGAGAGTAGTCCTTGTAATTCGTAGATTCCACCACAATAGAACCACAATATATTTTTGGCTGCAGACCAGAGATTATTAGCAGTTTTTCTGTTTATGAAGATCTACGGTGTTCAATGCTCCATCTCGATCATCTTTTGATATCTTCACATATCTATTGGTCGGAATGGATTTCGAATATAAATTCGATCCCGGTCTTTCCGTACTAACAATCGAATAAGCTAAATTTGATAGTCGACTATTTAACTGTCAAATAAATAATCATGAGAATAAGATGAGCTTACTGATTCAGTGCTCGACATCACTTGGCCCTTTTTAATTAAAAACTAATTTACTTTTGCTTAATTAAAACTTCTAAATCTTTCAATATTTTAAAAATAAGATATTTACTTCTTATTTAATATAAAAATGCCTTCCAAACCATTTCATTATAATACTTAGAAAAATAACTTATAACCATATTCAATTTCCCCTTAATTCTCCTTTCAAGGCATTTGCTACATCATTCTTCATTATCTAAAATAGGGAAATCAATTCAACTTGTTATTCATAAAACAACGTTACGAAATATCTTTTGTTTCATTACTTGAAAACAATAACCAATGCTTATTCTTATGGAACAAAACTTAGCTTTACATCTCCTTTCTAATTCAAAAATATCGTTATATTTTCACGAATCCCTTTTATTTTTATTTTACTTTGGAATCATCGTTATATAAATAAACACATCTTCCTAATTTCCTTTACTCTGGATCTCTTGTTATTTACTCTCCAAATTTTCACAAATGTTCAATTATTATTTTTCTAATGGAAATAATAAATTATTACTAATTGCTTTTACCATTACCAACTAATACCATCCTCAGATAGTCCTGCAGTCATTCAAGTTGGGGTATTATCAATACAAATTCCAAAAACGATATTATCTTAAGATAGATACGAATTGTAATCCAAAAACTGATATTTCATTCTAATATCAATATAAATTCCATTTAACTATTTTATTAAAAATATGGTTGCATAAAACCTTCTTACTTTTTTTCTGAAAATCTCTTCCTCGAGTATTGTGACGACCCCAAATCCCGTACTGACGGAGACAAGGGTAATCTTTGGAATATAACACAGAAACAGATAATAGCAGAACATAATTAAATAAATACACCAGATAATGAACAATAGAATATACTGGATAAATGCAATCATCAGAGTTACACAGTATACAGGATCATACTTAGTACAAATACAGTTCAGCTATACATAAATGTCTACAGCGGAAACAAACAAAATATGTACAGTAGGAGATGAACAACATAAAAAGAGATAAATGATAGAATCCATCTTCAGCTCCAGCTATCCAGAAAGAACCAGCTAAACCTGAATACAAGGCTGCCTGTGTAGAAAAAGGGGCACCCGCGTTTGAAAGTGAAACAAACTACGAGTCAGTCATGGGACTGGTATGAGAAATCTACTCAACACATTTATAATTTGGCTAATCACAGGACCACGCCACTTTCGTGGAACGGGTTTACTTCATCGGATCACCAGTGCTTTAAAACAAATCATTCTTTGAAACAACGCTATGCTTTTTATAAAAATGAAGCCATTATAAGACTCAGTTCCCATCACACAATGCAACGCAAACCGGAGGATAGAGTTTTTACCTTATAACGGCCAAAATATGCTTGATACGAATAAAACAAAGGCATTTGATATTATTGCTAGTGTTTATAAGTTTCAAAAACCATTTCAAATCATAACTATCAATCATTGACGACATGAGTGTCCCATGCCACTATGTCGCCAAATATATATATACAATCGAAACCACACAGTCACGTATTTGGAAATTGAATTTCCATCATGAACCAAGGCAAAAGATAGTCCTTACGACTTCGAGAGGCTCTAACCCGCCCCTCAAGATCAGAGCTCGAGTGACCCTTGGATCGTCAGGGTCGGTCCACCGATGTGGATTAAAATTCCTGAACACTGCGTTTCCCCGCCCTATGGGGTGTAGGTGAGCCAACGAATGGCTCCATCGGACCCGGATCGTCCGATCTAACCGAGGCGCCCCGCAACAGCAACAACCACATAAGTCAAACACATCAGGGCATGTAAAACCACTGACGCCACTTCTAGCTAGAAGGAAATTCATGCCCTCCCTGATGTCCTCTCCCGTTTCTGGTTCATTCCGGGGTGTGAGGCTCGCGAAGTCACGTTATACACAAAGCTATGCCACATAAGCGGTGCTTTGATCATCACCACAAGACTTTGCTTTTCAACAGAAGCCCTGATCATTTTCCACTTAGGCATGCCACACTAGCAATTCATGCCATGCGACTGATGTCCATCGATATACAACCTCTGAGCTCGTGCGTTTCAGAGAAGGGCGTTAAGCAAAAGAATAAATTCTCCGCCGCCAAACAGATGTATATTTAACAGAGATCAATCAACACGGAATAAAATCCAATGTCAGACACACAATCCATTTACAAGTCCGTCCTAGGTCTGAAAGAAACCGGAGGCACTAAATACCTCGCAAACCCATCGATAACCACGTACGTCTGGACGATCACCACTCATTATCCATATTTCGGGATGCCTCCCAATCGGGACCTCGGTTACCACCCAAACGAGGTGAAGGTCTCCGGTCTTCGACCACCATCTTCATCTTTGACTTTCAATCGTCGGTCAATTATTTGAAATGAGAATTAACTCGGCCTTTTCAAATTATTCACGTATATGTAGAATTTCAAATCAATTTATTTCAATGGTTAAATCATTCGACAACACCAATTTGTTCTTTAATGTACTTTTCACACCAAACACATTCAACCATCAAAAACCACATAAATCGAGCAAATTCAGTTTATTTCCATTCCATATCGTTTATGATATTTTATAACAATTCATTGCTATTTTTATTTATTTTAAAATAGCCAATTTATTCAAAACGACGCTTCGGACCATAACGCGGCCGTGGCGCTGTTTTTCTTCAGATTTGATTTACACATATCTGAAAATCTAACCGTTGGATCTTCACAAAATTTACATCATTAGAAAGATCTTTTCAAAACGAATCCAACGGTTCCAGTTTTGGGAAATTCTGACGGTAGGATCTCCCGGTACAATCGTTTGAAGTTTCAATTTCGGAATACGAACTGCAGCGTCGTTATTCGATTAAATATAATTATATATATAAATATAATCGATTCTGGCGTTTTTTTTCTTCAGATTTGAATTAAACATTCCAGACAATCCAACCGTTGGATTTTTACAAAGTTGGTGCTGTTGGAAAGATATTTCCAAGGCGAACCCAACGGTTGCGGTTTCAGGAAAATCCGATGGTTGGATCTCCCGTACTAATCGTTTGAAATCACGGTTTCAAAATACGAACTACAACGTCGTTTTTCGATATATTTCAATTCTACTTAAATATATATCGATTCTTCGATTTCAAACCCATATGAATTTCACACTTTTGATAAAAATGATATTTTCATCTAACTGCCTTCTATTTCAACATTTCACAATTTTTAACAATTCATTTATATAATAAAAATGTGATTTTTATTGTAAAACAATTCATTTCAAAACACTGTTATTTTATATAGTTCATATAGATGATAAAAATGTGAATTTTATTATAAAACAATTAATTTCAAAACACTGTAATTTTATATAGTTCGTATAGATGATAAAAATGTAAATTTTATTATAAAACAATTTATTTCAAAATATGAACACCATTCAACACATGAATTTAAACTCAACAACGTTTCCACACATGGAAGTTTTCTATTCAACGAATAAATATAGTTTCAACAAATGAAAATAATTCAAACACATGAATATTATTCAAAATTTCGGCAGCATAACGGCAGGGTAGTTAAAACTGGGACCGTCCCTAGTACGGCTCCTTGCTCTACCTTAAAACCTCGCGGTTTTTGACAATGGTGAATCATGCATCTATTTCGCACGCAGGCGGCATGTATATATTTATTTCATTTCCACAAACTAATCCTATGTGGTTTCTACCAAGTATTTCTCAACCACAATCGGGTATTTTCCAACCACAATCAACCAGTATCAACCACAAACAATCACAATCAACCATTCGCTATCGATCAATTTTCACACCAATCACAACCAATAAATATCGTCCATGGTTTGTGGACGAGGGGCGTATAAATATATATTTATATATAGCAATTCACTTCTATTTCAACACATATATAATTCTTACAACGCATATATAACTTATACATCGAACGCACAATTTATACAACGCTTATACATGAGGTGTACAACGCTTATATAACTCACACATCGACTATATAATTTATACATCATTGTTTTCCATATCGTTTATAAAATAGAAATCTCACATTGGGTTCCACTCCACCAAAAATAGCAGAAGGCTCAGAAAAATATGCGGTCTCTTCTAGCATGTAAAAGACGTCCACACGAGTCCACTGTCTCTTGTTTCACTGAATTTCATCAAGAAACGAAAAAGATATGATTTTTACAAGGTTTGCAACGGTTTAAAGGTGTTAAAATCATTTCAGAAAATTAAACCCGTACCTTCCTATGTTCGTTCGAAACTAGGTCTTGATTTTTCTCGACAACCGTTGCACTATAGGACAATCGGCCACTGCCACCTGGAAGAGGAAGGAGAGGCACGCAGAACCGTGGGTCCCACGTCGAACTCGGTGGTCAGAGCTGGGTTCGGCGGTGGCACAAAGTCGTCGACTTCGGGGCTCCAAATCTCGAAGGATACTCATTGAAAAAAATCCAAACTTGCTATGGATTTGAAGATCCTGACTAGTTCTACAAAATCCTCAACAGAATGGAGGTCTAATTTTGAGCAGATTGAGAGTAATCGAGGAGAGAAGGGGTTGAAGAGGTTCCGGCGCGCGATCTGGAGTGTCGGGGAGAGAGAGGAAGATATGGGCCAATCATATTTTTTTTCTTTTATTTATATATTTTTAAAATTTCGAAAATAACCCTTATCTCATACGAACTCTAATCCAAACCCAACGACTGTTGTCCCTAGCGTTTTACCCCCATTCCAAACACAATGGGATATGTTTCGTAGGCCCATTCGACTGTTTCAGTCAGTTTCAATTCAATTTAAAATATATAACATTCAATATTCGATTTGAACGTACATTTCAATTTGCCAGGGCCACAAATTAATTCGAAAAATTCCAGAAAAATAAATCTAGCTATGTTTTGACGATACGGTCCCAACAAAATTAGTTTCGTTGAATTCTGAGACCGTTTGCAAAAAGGCCCATTTCTGGTCGATCCAATTTAACTATAATTGACCAAAACACATTTTCCTTTGCCACGCTCACATACTAGCTTCAAAAATTATGAAATATGAAACCTAGCAATAACTTCACATCCTGGATCCAACAAAAGTGGTTTCGTCGAATTCCGAGGTCGTATGCAAAATGGCCAATTCCACGGGCTATATAAATTCCATAGCGACCTTTCTAAAAATTCATTTGGCCATAACTTTTGCTTTCCGTGATGAAAGTTCGATTTTTCAGATTCGTTAGAAAGGTATTCACTAACATATTTAAATATATTTGGTTTCACTCAAATCCGTTTTGTTTTGCTCCCGGTACAGTCCGACAAAGTTTGAATTCAAATTTTGAAACTGCAGCGCCTTTTCAGGCCTTGTTAATTATTAGAATTAATCATATTCATTTTCAACCGTCGATTTAAACTCACTTTTCATTGCTATTATTTAAAATATTTATTTTAAATATTTAAAATCCATTATTTTAGCCAATTTAAAATTTTTAAATTGGTTCAGATTTTCTGGGTCGTTACAATCTCCCCCACTCAAAACTTTTCGTCCCCGAAAAGGAACAAAGCCGAAAGTGGTTTTATTATTCAACTCCACGTTCAATCTAGCTTCAATTCTTCAACTTTTTAGTTTCTGAGAATTTTCAAATTCTTCAAAAATTTGGCTAACACCCGGAATTTTCGAAAAATTTCGCCTTAACCTCCTTTGTACGGGGAGGGGTTTGGAAATTTATTTGGCCGTATTAGGTACCCAATAAATCCTAATAAGCATACACATATTTATAGTGATATATTCTGGTGTTTACAGGGGAGCGTGTATTGATAATAACTCCAGAGAATAAATTCTCGTCACCCTGTCAAAGCCTGAGGGAGTGTGTATTTTAAATGCTCCAGAGGATAAATCCTCGTCACCTCGTCCCGTGTGGGAAATAAATAGTCCATGTGCCGTATCTAATAACTAGAGAGACGTCATTATTGTCAACTCCAGACCCGTGTGGGGTTTTTATTAATCTGGTAATTTTATCGTTACAATTTAAATAGTCCATATCAGTCATCAGTCCTGTAAAATATAGTCATCGCCATACAAGCCTCTCGCTCGTATAGTAAATCTTCCACCTCGTCACACAAGCTCCAAATGCTTATGTGGTATATGATGAAGTATGCCTATCTTCTGAAATATGCCATGTAATGTAGTTCAAAATTAATTGTTACTATCCTATGGCGTCGTTTATTATTTACACACAGAATAACCAGCACTCCGCATCCAATGGCATTCACAGGAGTTGATATAATAATATTTCGCATCCAACTCATTAAGGTTTACCTATTTGTCGGGCACGCAAATAAAATCTTTACTCAATAGCTAATCCATTTACCTGTTCAAACATATATAATACACATGTATATATATTTCTATTTATTTTCTAATCAGTTCAATGTTTGATTTAATCGAATAAATTCTACCATTATTCTATTGTTGATTAAATTAACTATCGTTTCAAATAATTTAATTAATCAAATCTACAATCACACAACAAAACCAATAATCAAATTGTTTTAACTTTCCAAAACCATACAAATTAATTCCTATTCTCCTTTAAAATCATTCAGACTATAGAGTTAAAAGTGCACATCCATGGAAAGAAAATAACAACATAATAGAGACTAATTAGTAATGCAAAGTATGGTAAATGTACCTTGCACCGGAGTCAAACAGAGATATCCACTCGGCATCTAGGATAAGCTTTCTAAAAGCTCTCCTCAGTTTCCCAAGTACAATCTCGCGGATCTCCACTCCATTGCACTTTGACTAAGTGAACCTTCTTGTTCCTCAGTTCTTTGGTTTCTTTGCCGATGATTTTTAGCGGCTCTCTTCTCACAGCTAATTCTGGAGTAATTTCAATATCCTGCTGAGCTGCTTCTTCCACGATCAAGTCTGGATCATGAACGTGCTTTCGAAGTTGGGATATTTGAAATACATCATGAACTCCAGGCAACCAATCCGGCAATTTAACCCTATAAGTGAGAGTTCCGACCCGTTCCAGAATAGGAAACGGACCAATGAATTTGGGTGCCAACTTTCCAGTTTTACCGAACCGGATAACTCCTCTCATCTGCGATACTTTCAAATATACATAATCGCCAACATCAAAGGATATATCTCTTCCTCTCCTATCGGCATAGCTCTTTTGTCGGCTTTGAGCGGCGAGTAATCGCTTCTTAATAAAGTCGACTTTGTCGGCAGCTTCTCGAATCATATCTAGTCCCAACACAAGTCTATTACCGAATTCGACCCAACAAGCAGGAGATCGGCACGGTCTACCATACAATGCTTCGAATGGCGACATTGTCAGGCTCGCCTGGTAGCTGTTATTGTATGAGAATTCAGCCAAATGTAGGTGGTCTTCCCATGATCCACCGAAATCTTGAACACAAGCCCGAATAGATCTTCTAAAATACGATTCACCCTCTCAGTCTGACCATCTGTCTGAGGATGATAGGCGGTGCTCAAGTTCAACTTCGTTCCCAGCTCGACTTGAAACGCCTCCTAGAATTTGCTAGTGAATATTGTGTCTCTATCACTGACTATACTGAGCGGCACTCCATGTAGTCTAACTATTTCCTTGAAATATATCTACGCCAGACTCTGAGCAGTTCTGTTTGATCTGACAGGTATGAAATGGGCGGTCTTCGTGAAGCGATCTACGATCACCCAAATACTGTCATTCCCTTTTCTGGTTCTGGGCAGACCATCAATGAAATCCACAGAAATATGTTCCCACTTCCAACCAGGATCGTCTAGCGGTTGTAACAATCCAGCCAGTTTCTGTTGGTCGCTTTTGACTAGCTGGCAAGTAGGGCATCGACTAACATATATCGAGATGTCTCTTTTTAACGACTTCCACCAGAATGTTCGTTTGATGTCGTTGTACATTTTACTCACACCCGGATGGATACTGAGCTTAGATTTGTGGCATTCATCAAGCACATCTCTTCTGAGTTCAGGAATTTCTGGAACACAAATTCGTCCTTCTAACCTCAGAATCCCTTCGTCGTCGAGCTGGAAATCTGAAGCATTGCCTTCACTATTTCGCTGACTCATTCCTTTAATAAATTGGTTACCTTTTTGGAGAGCCGATATCTTGTCAATCAACGAAGTCGCAATGATAAAACTGGCGATCATTTCATTCTTTCGGCTTAACGCATCGGCCACGACATTGACTTTCCCTGGAGTGTATAGAATCTCAAAACATATGCTGCAAGGAATTCTAGTCAACGTTGCTGCCTTAGATTCAGGTCTTTCTAAGTGAACAGATACTTTAACGACTGATGATCTGTAAACAGTTCAAATCTCTCACCCAGAAGATAGTGTCTCCAGACTTTCAAAGAGAATACGATGGCCAACAACTCAAGATCAAGAGTTACATAGTTTTTCTCGTGCGGCTTCAGTTGACGGCTAGCATAAGCAATCACTTGGCCCCTTTGCATTAACACCGTGCTAAGGCCTTCTCTAGAAGCATCAGTCCAGACTTTCAAATCCTGATTACCATCGATAATGGTTAACACTGGAGCAGTAGTTAATCTTAACTTTAGCTCTTCAAAAGCCTCCTCACTTTCTGGAGTCCATTCGAATTTAGAGTGCTTCTTCGTACGCTTCATTAAGTGACCAGATATCTTCGAAAAGTTTTTAACGAACTTTCGGTAATAACTAGCCAATCCGAGAAAACTGCGGACTTCAGTAGGGGTACTGGGCTATTTCCAGTTTTGAATAGTTGTGATTTTACTTGGATCCACAGCAATTCCTTCTTTTGATACGACATGACCCAGAAATTTCACTTCATTCTGCCAGAATATACATTTGGATAGTTTGGCTTTTAATACATTCCTTATGAGGATTTCCGGAACCTGTTCCAAATGCTCTTCATGTTCGGCCTTCGATTTAGAGAAGATTAGAATATCGTCAATAAAAACCAAAACAAATTTATTCAAAACTCCTCTGAACACTCTATTCATCAGATCGACAAAGTATGCTGGAGCGTTACATAAGCCGAACGGCATTACTAACCACTCGTAGAATAAGTCGGGACCTCTGAATGCTGTCATTGGAACACACTCTTCGGCAATTCGATGTTGATGGAAACCTGTAGCTAGGTCCATCCTTGAGAATACTTGTGCTCCATTCAGACGATCCAATAAATCATCGATCCGCGGCAATGGATATTTGTTCTTTATCGTCTGCTTGTTCGGATCACGATAATCCACACATAGCCGTAGAGTACCGTCTGATTTTGGGACAAACACCGCTGCTGCACCCCAATAAGAGAAACTAGGCCTAATTAGACCCTTCCATACTAGCTGTCGTGTTTGATTATCTAATTCCTCTTTCTCTTTCAAGGACATTCTTCGAATAGCATGAACTAACGGCCTTGCATTCGGAATTAAAGCAATTTTGAAATCAATTTCTCTCTGCGGAGGTAAGCGAACAACTTCTTTAAACACGTCCGCATAATTTTTGATGATAGGAATGTCTCTGATGAGGTCAGGAATATTCTTTGTGACTTCAGGGATATTTTCTATTTGGGCTGGAGAAACATCGAGAGCTTCCCAGAAGTCCTTTCTATTAGATTTCTGACCTTCACACGGTATGTTTATATACTCCCTGATTTAATCTTAGCTCTAACAACTCTCTCGGCGCATCTAACCTCTGCTTCATATTTGGTTAGCCAATCCAATCCCAGAATAAGATCGAATTCATTAAAATTCATGACGACAGAGATAGTAGGGAATTTATAGCAGGAAAAAGAGACAGGCACCCTACAAACCCAACTGAGACCGATGGAACCCCCAACTGGATTTTGGACAGTCATTGGTTCTTTGAGCTTCTTCAATTTCAAATCCAACTTCTTGACTGCACTCTTTGCGATAAAGCTTCGTGACGTGCCAGTATCAAACAGTACTTTAACTGGGATGTTGTTGACATTGAGCATGCCTTCTAAAACATTAGACCTTTCCTGAGCAGACGAAGATGCAGGCACTTCTGCCGCTTCATTTACATGTAAGTTTCAGGTTTTCTGAATAGCGGGCAGGACTTGGAAAGATGAACAGCTTGATGGCATTGACTGCACTTTCTATTCTCTTGAAACCCCTTCCTGGGTTTGAACTTATTCTTTCTTTGTTGGTTCCAAGATTTGCAACTTATCGCCAAATGACCTTGTCTATTGCAGCTTGAGCACGTGGCGTTCGTTACAGGTTTGTTCCCAGATTCAGCCCTTTTTCTCTTGGCACTGGGCTTCTTACCGACCTCAGATCTCGTACTGGCTTCAGGAATGTCAGTTTCCAACTCTGCTTTGTCACTAGAACAAACTTCTTCTTCTTCGCGCAACATTCCTTTCTTATGGAGATCTTCGTACTGATAAGCCATATAAATCATTTCAGAGAAAGGAAGCTTCACACTCCTCATTACACTATTCTGATATCTCCTTTGTAGGCCATGAATAAATCTCAGATTTTTCCTCTTTGGATCTTGAATCAAATAAGGAGCAAAGTGAGCAAGTTCGTTGAATTTCTTATGATATTCTGGGATGGTCATATCACCTTGTATCAGATAAGAGAATTCATCGCATAATCGCTCAATCACTTCAGGAGGAGTAAATCTTCCTAGGAAAATCTCTTTGAATCTATCCCAGGTGATATCACCTCCTGGATTATCTTTGATGATTGTTTCCCACCATATTAAAGCTTCTCCATTGAGCGCCCAAGATGCTACTAATCTATTCTGGTCGCCTCTCAGCTGGAAACGCTCAAATATTCTTTCTGCAGAGCTCACCCAAGCTTGAGTTTGAATAATAGATTGTGCTCCACCCAAATTTCAATATCTCTTAAATAGAGCCTCTAGATCTTGTTCTGCATTTCTCCTGTTTCTGACACTCATTTTCCTAGTACTTCTGCAAACAGCAGATCAAGTGTCAAGTCACAGAAAAGATATTTTAAGATATAGAAACACATACTTCGAATGTAAATGTGTCTATCGAGGTGTAATTTTCATTCTTCTTTACTCATACTAGAATATTACTGATCCTATCTGTAATAAGTTACCCATCCTAGAACACTACTGGTTCTATTTCTGACGAGTTCGTTAATATGTTATATTCCAGAACTAAGCTTAACCAAAGCTTTGATACCACATTGTGACGACCCCAAATCCCATACTAACGGAGACAAGGGTAATCTTTGGAATATAACACAGAAACAGATAATAGCAGAACAGAATTAAATAAATACACCAGATAATGAACAATAGAATATACTGGATAAACGCAATCATCAGAGTTACATAGTATACAGGATCATACTTAGTACAAATACAGTTCAGCTATACATAAATGTCCACAGCGGAAACAAACAAAATATGTACAATAGGAGGTGAACAACATAAAAAGAGATAAATGATAGAATCCATCTTCAGCTCCAGCTATCCAGAAAGAACCAGCTAAACCTGAATACAAGGCTGCCCGTGTAGAAATAGGGGCACCTGAGTTTGAAAGTGAAACAAACTACGAGTCAGTCATGGGACTGGTATGAGAAACCTACTCAACACATTTATAATTTGGTTAATCACAGGACCACGCCACTTTCGTGGAACGGGTTTACTCCATCGGATCACCAGTGCTTTAAGACAAATCATTCTTTGAAACAATGCTATGCTTTTTATAAAAATGAAGCCATTATAGGACTCAGTTCCCATCACAAAATGCAACGCAAACCGGAGGATAGAGTTTTTATCTTATAACGACCAAAATATGCTTGATACGAATAAAACAAAGGCATTTGATATTATTGCTAGTGTTTATAAGTTTCAAAACCCATTTCAAATCATAACTATCAATCATAGACGACATAAGCGTCCCATGCCACTATGTCGCCAAATATATATATACAATAGAAACCGCACAGTCATGTATTTGGAAATTGAATTTCCGTCATGAACCAAGGCAAAAGATAGTCCTTACCGACTTCGAGACGCTCTAGCCTGCCCCTCAGGATCAGAGTTCGAGTGACCCTTAGATCGTCGGGGCCGGTCCACCGATGTGGATTAAAATTCCTGAACACTGCGTTTCCCCGCCCTATGGGGCGTAGGTGAGCTAACGAATGGCTCCATCGGACCCGGATCGTCCGATCTAATCGGGGCGCCCCGCAACAGCAACAACCACATAAGTCAAACTCGTCAGGGCGTGTAAAACCACTGACGCCACTTCTAGCTAGAAGGAAACGCATGCCCTCCCTGATGTCCTCTCCCGTTTCTGGTTCATACCGGGGTGTGAGGCTCGCAAACTCACGTTATACACAAAGCTATGCCACACAGGCGGTGCTTTGATCATCACCACAAGACTTTGCTTTTCAACAGAAGCCCTGATCATTTTCCACTTAGGCATGCCACACTAGCAATTCATGCCATGCGACTGATGTCCATCGATATACAACCTCTGAGCTCGTGCGTTTCAGAGAAGGGCGTTAAGCAAAAGAATAAATTCTCCGCCGCCAAACAGATGTATATTTAACAGAGATCAATCAACACAAAATAAAATCCAATGTCAGACACACAGTCCATTTACAAGTCCATCCTGGGTCTGAACGAAACCGGAGGCACTAAATACCTCGCATACCCATCGATCACCACCTACGTCTGGGCGATCACCACTCATTATCCATATTTCGGGATGCCTCCCAATCAGGACCTCGGTTACCACCCAAACGAGGTGAAGATCTCCAGTCTTCGACCACCGTCTTCATCTTCGACTTTCAATCGTCGGTCAATTATTTGAAATGAGAATTAACTCGGCCTTTTCAAATAATTCACGTATATTTAGAATTTCAAATCAATTTATTTCAATGGTTAAATCATTCAAAAACACCAATTTGTTCTTTAATGTACTTTTCACACCAAACACATTCAACCATCAAAAACCACATAAATCGAGCAAATTCAGTTTATTTCCGTTCCATATCGTTTATGATATTTTATAACAATTCAACGCTATTTTTATTTATTTTAAAATAGCCAATTTCTTCAAAACGATGCTTCGGGCCATAACGCGGCCGTGGCGCTGTTTTTCTTCAGATTTGATTTACACATATCTGAAAATCTAACTGTTGGATCTTCACAAAATTTACATCATTAGAAAGATCTTTTCAAAACGAATCCAACGGTTCCAGTTTCGGGAAATTCTAACGGTCGGATCTCCCGGTACAATTGTTTGAAGTTTCGATTTCGAAATACGAACTGCAGTGTCGTTATTCGATTATATATATATAATCGATTCTGGCGCTGTTTTTCTTCAGATTTATAATAAACATTCTAGACAATCCAGCCATTGGATTTTTACAAAGTTGGTGCCGATGGAAAGATATTTCCAAGGCGAACCCAACGGTTGCGGTTTTTGGAAAATCCGATGGTCGGATCTCCCATACTAATCGTTTGAAATCACAGTTTCAAAATACGAACTGCAGCGTCGTTTTTTATATATTTCAATTCTACTTAAATATATATATCGATTCTTCGATTTCAAACCCATATGAATTTCACACTTTTGATAAAAATGTTATTTTCATCTAACTGCCTTCTATTTCAACACTTCACTATTTTTAACAATTCATTTATATAATAAAAATGTGATTTTTATTGTAAAACAATTCATTTCAAAACACTGTTATTTTATATAGTTCGTATAGATGATAAAAATGTGAATTTTATTATAAAACAATTTATTTCAAAACACTGTTATTTTATATAGTTCGTATAGATGATAAAAATGTGAATTTTATTATAAAACAATTTATTTCAAAATATGAACACCATTCAACACATGAATTTCAACTCAACAACGTTTCCACACATGGAGGTTTTCTATTCAATGAATAAATATAGTTTCAACAAATGAAAATAATTCAAACACATGAATATTATTCAAAATTTCGGCAGCATAATGGCAGGGTAGTTAAAACCGGGACCATCCCTAGTACGGCTCCTCGCTCTACCTTAAAACCTCGCGATTTTTGACAATGGGGAATCATCCCAAGTATTTCTCAACCACAATCGGGTATTTTCCAACCAATATCAACCACAAACAATCACAATCAACCATTCGCTATCAATCAATTTTCACACCAATCACAACCAATAAATATCGTCCATGGTTTGTGGACGAGGGGCGTATATATATATATTTATATATAGCAATTCACTTCTATTTCAACACATATATAATTCTTACAACGCATATATAACTTATACATCGAACGTACATCTTATACAACGCATATACATGAGGTGTACAACGCTTGTATACCTCATACATCGACTATATAATTTATACATCGTCGATTTCCATATAGTTTATAAATTAGAAATCTCAAATTGGGTTCCACTCCACCAAAAATAGTAGAAGGCTCAGAAAAATATGCTGTCGCTTCTAGCATGTAGAAGACGTCCACACGAGTCCATTGTCTCTTGTTTCACTGAATTTCGTCAAGAAACGAAAAAGATATGATTTTTACAAGGTTTGCAACGGTTTAAAGGTGTTAAAATCATTTCAGAAAATAAAACCCGTACCTTCCTATATTCGTTCGAAACTAGGTCTTGATTTTTCTCGACAACGGTTGCACTATAGGACAATTGGCCACTGCCACCTGGAAGAAGAAGGAGAGGCGCGCAGAACCGTTGGTCCCACGTCGAACTCGGTGGTCGGAGCTGGGTTTGGCGGCGGCACAAAGTCGCCGACTTCGGGGCTCCAAATCTCGAAGGATACTCAATGAAAAAATCAAAACTTGCTATGGATTTGATGATCTTCACTAGCTCTACAAAATCCTCAACAGGATGGAGGTTTAATTTTGAGTGGATTGAGAGCGATCGAGGAGAGAATGGGTTGAAGAGGTTCCGCCGCGCGATCTGGAGTGTTAGGGAGAGAGAAGAAGATATGGGCCAATCATATTTTTTCTTTTATTTATATATTTTTAAAATTTCGAAATTACCCCTTATCTCATACGAACTCTAATCCAAATCCAACGATTGTCGTCCCTAGCGTTCTACCCCCATTCCGAACACAATGGGATATGTTTCGTAGGCCCATTCGACTGTTTCAGTCAGTTTCCATTCAATTTAAAATATATAACATTCAATATTCGATTTGAACGTACATTTCAATTTGCCAGGGCCACATATTAATTCAAAAAATTCCAGAAAAATAAATCTAGCTATGTTTTGACGATATGGTCCCAACAAAACCAGTTTCGTCGAATTCTGAGGCCGTTTGCAAAAAGCCCAATTTCTGGTCGATCCAATTTAACTATAATTGACCAAAACACATTTTCCTTTGCCACGCTCACATACTAGCTTCAAAAATTATGAAATTTGAAACCTAGCAATATCTTCACATCCCGGATCCAACAAAAGTGGTTTCGTCGAATTCCGAGGTCGTATGCAAAATGGCCAATTCCACGGGCTATATAAATTCCATAGCGACCTTTCTGAAAATTCATTTGGCCATAACTTTTGCTTTCCATTATGAAAGTTCGATTTTTCAGATTCGTTAGAAAGGTATTCACTAACAAATTTAAATATATTTGGTTTCACTCAAATCCGTTTTGTTTTGCACCCGGTACAGTCCGACAAAGTTTGAATTCAATTTTTGAAACTACAGCGCCATTTCAGGCCTTGTTAATAATTAGAATTAATTATATTCATTTTCAATCGTCGATTCAAACTCACTTTTCATTGCTATTATTTCAAATATTTATTTTAAATATTTAAAATCCATTATTTTAGCTAATTTAAAATTTTTAAATCGGTTCAGATTTTCTGGGTCGTTACAAGTATAACCATTATTTCTTAATTCAATAATTAAGCAATTTCTTATAAAACACCACCTTTTAACCTCTACCTCTTCAAAACAAATTCATTTTATAATTCGGATTTGGTTAATAAATTCTATGACTCACTTTTTTTTACAAAATTTACTTTTACTAATTCCTTTTTCTAATCCATTCAACCATTCCTACTTTGAAAATCTTATTTCAAAATTTCCCCTTTTACTTTATTCCATTATTAAGTAACATTAATTTAAAATTAACACTTTACCACCTCACCTCTTTTTATAAACCTCATTTATATAATTCCGGTTTAATATAATTTTTTTAATCTTAATTTCCTTTTACTTAATTCAAATAATTAAGTAACATTTATTTTAAGCTATCGTATTCGCTTAAAATTTCTTTTATAACTTTGTTATAAAATCTCACGATTAAAATAAAACCCGTTCATAAACTCCTTTCACAATTCAATTAGATTTCATTTCAACTTCGATTACTTTTTAATTGAATTTCAATTAAAAAGTAATTTTCCTAAAGTATTATTAATCAGAATAATAATTTACGTTAATCATTAACTACAGTAAAAGTAGTTAATTTCTTTACTAACTAAAATAAATAGTAAATTCCTTTTTAAAATTTAAAAAATATTCTTTAAACTATTTTATTAGTTTAATTCATAACAAACTATTTTAATAATCAATCCCAATTAAAATGGTCGATTTAGTCAACTCAAAACACGATTATCTCTTTAATTGATTCCAATTAGTTCTCACTTTAAATTAATTATTAATATAATTAATTTAAATAATTCCATTTAATAGTTTCTTAGAATAATTATCCAACTTTTAACCGTTAGGTTAGTTTCTATTCACTTGCTTATAAATCTGATTAACATTAAAATTTACCTTATAAAATCAGTCAATAATTAATTATTAACTTAAGTAATAAATATTTATTTCCTTTAAAATAAATTTTTATGCAGAATTATATATTTTAACTATCTATCTCTAATCATACAATAAACTTTATAACTTCAGTCCATCAATTCACCTGACGGTAAATTAATATAAACAAAACAATTTATTCTTGGGCCATTTACTGTCGGTTACTCAACCTATATTGCCCATTGGTTAAACAAAACAAAGGTTGAATTTCTAGTCAAATATCAATAATCAAATCAATCACGCAATTAGGATAGTTCATACATTGATAATATGAAATAAATAACGTCAAATATATTTGAGGAATCCAGCTGGTTCCCTCCAACCTGTGCTTCCTTGTATCCAAATCGGTTATCTCAATCAGATCATTCAATCCCATTTAGCTGATAATTTCTATAATAGTAAATAATGATTACTTAACATCAATTAATTAACAAAACAATCCAAATAATTCAAACAGTTAAACACGTTTATTTTATAAATGTAACCAATAAGGTAAGTTACCTTTATTGGGTCCAATTGTTAAAATAACAATTTGGTTTTCCAATGAAATTAAACAACGTTTAATTTCATTGGTTCAACAAATATATGGATATATATAATTAACAAACAGGCAACCATTAGAACCATAACACACAATTATAAAACCCGACTTATATAAAATATAAGTAGGAAGAACTAAGTGAGTTTAACTCACCTCGGTCTGATTCGCTATTTAAACAGGACGTTTCTGTTGGTTCCAATTCTCTTTCATGATGTAGATCTCGTCAAGGCGATTGTAAAGAAACTTGAATCATTCGATTCTATTAATATAAGAGAAAATTATTAATATTTAAAGTTTATACAATTTAATTAACCTGACCAATTTCCTTAATCACATTTTAAATAAATTAATTACAGTTGAATTAAAACGGGCTCAAAACCCTTTATTTTTGTTCCTAGTAGTTCTAACTTGCGCTACCTAACAAGGTTTCAAATAAATTAATTAAATTCCTAATCAGGTTTTAACAGAATTTAATTACGTTTTAAAATTATTAAGTTGCAGACCCTTTTGCATTTCAAATACTGGCCAACCTGTCTTATCCCATCTCTTTCCTTAATTTAGTTTTTAAAACAAACTAATCATTTTATTAAATTAAATATTCTTAATTATTAGCTAACATACATTGGTTACTTAATTAGTGGTTTACACTGAATAGTTTCAGGCCGCAACTCCTTTGCCTTTTTTTTTACATTTTCCAGCCTCTTTGTTTCCATCATGCTCTTCTGTTCCATGTGCTTTCTATTTCCTTCACTTCCTCTAGGTTTTGACCTAGCCACCTCATTGTCGTGCCAGAACAACATTAGGTATCACCATCCTGAAGGACGATCCCCCCACTTCCTATGCCCACAGTACGACTCAACTCGAGCTCATCGTCGATCCCTAAAACTGCTTCAAACCCTACACCTTACTGCTGCAAAACCGATCGCCAAAAAACCCCATGTCAATCATCGTCGGTCATACTATAGATCTCAAAGAGCTCCTTGCTTTTCCAGTTGAAAGCTTTTGAAGAAAATTATGGATTATAAAATATTTCTAAGAAAAGGAGGATGTTTCTCGTTCGTTGGTATACATATGAGGCGACTCCAAATATCATTAGCCACACACAGATAAGAGTGAGGGTTTTGACTTTATTATGGTTATATATAAGGGAGGGTTATAATATTTTAGTATAAACCAAAACTTCACCATGAAATAATTCGTTTAAACCTAAAACGATCTCCAAATGAAATTAAAATCCTAATCCTAGCATAGAAAAATATTCCGGACATGATGGGGCAGGTTTCGTCGAATTCCGAGGTCGTTTGTGAAAAGTCCTTTATAATTCACATGTGAAAAATCAAGCATTTAAATTTCCTACGATCACAAAATAAATCCAATCAACTTGAAACTTTGAAATGGTACTAGACCTTTTCCTTACGAATCCAATGAAATTTGTTTCGTTAAAATCGGAATTCATTTGTCTAGCCGTTTATTCCTTTAAACTTATCCTTGTCTAAGTTGGCCAAAATAATATAAATGATTAAGGCATTTATCATTACCATGATCAAACTATAAGTCCAATTGATACGATAATTGAAATCTTACAATAACTAACTAATACAAATCCCACAGCACAAGTTTCGTCGCATTCTGAGACTATTACCGGTACGCTAATTTTATACGCCAAACAAAGCTATTTTGGACAACAAACTACCCAATGTCCAAAAAGAATAAACTACTAGCCTATTCTGACTTTAAATGTCAATACGAAATGAACAGAACTGGATTCGTTGTTTAATTCGACCGTCTGCTCAAGTTATACACAAATGCCTCTCTATTAAATTAAATTAATTTAATTACGCGCTAAAGAAAACGACTGGGCATTTATAATTGGCGTTGTCACATACGACATCAGTTTTCCACAAAAATTGATTTCATGCAATAACTTAACATTACGGTTCCAACGAAGCTAATTTCATCAAAAACCATGGCCGTTTGCAAAACTGTTATTTTAAAGGCCTATATATAATATCGATTAAAATGTTATAAAAAACCAAAATAATCAAATAAAATAATAATAAAGTATTATTATTGTAAATATCCAAATAAAATTATCATATAGCTTCAAATATAAAAAATACGGATTTTGCAACTCAAAATCATCAATTTCGGCTGAAGACGGTATCCAAATTATACTAAACCCCTACTATATTAATCAATAAACGTTATATTTTAATAACGATTTCCATAGTTACTATTTTAAAATTTGATTTGGACATAACCAACAATCTATAACACGAAATTTAGATTTCTCTCTTTCATATAAAAATTGTAATCAACTTTATTCCAACGTTTCTTGTTTTAAAGAATTCCGACTTGTATCGGTTCCTGTATATTCATTTGAAGTTCAAAACTCAATATTACGAACTGCTGCACCATTTTGAGCTTGTTTTAAATTACATATAAATTTAGCGTTCGAACTTCGTTTTAATAAACGAATTCAATTCTAAATCCATTAATATTCCAAATATAATATTTAAAAATAATAAATTAAATAGTATATTTGACTGCCAAAAATACCGGCCATTACATTTCCTTTGCTTACCTCCTTTGGCATACAAAAATTCCTTTGATGTTCTGTGAGACGTCCATTCCTAGAAAATATATCATCTTTCCAATATCAGACATGTCAAACTCTGTCATCATGGAACTTCTAAATACATCACACAGCCTTCTGTTGTTTCCTATATATATATATATATATATATATATATATATATATATATATATATATATATATCAAATAATCTACATAAAGACTTATTATAAATAATGTACCTACCTCCTCTTTTGTAAATAGTATGTTTTCACTAGTGCATATTTTGAATACTTCTTTAATGAAATAATACTCTATCTGAGTGTACCAAGCTCTTGGGGCCTGTTTCAGGCCATAAAGTGCTTTATGCAACCTATATACCTTATCCTCTGCTCCTTTTACTTCAAAACCATCTAACTGCTGAACAAAAACTTCTTCTAGCTTTCCTTACAAAAACGCGCCATTTGAAAGACTTCCCAATTTCTTCGAGTTGCGGTTGCTAGAATAGCTCGAATAGTGTCAAGTCTAGCCACCGTGCGAAAATCTCTGTATAGCCAATCCCATATTGTTGCGAATTCCCTTTAGCTACGAGTCTTGCTTTGTGTTTTTCAATTTCACCAATCTGATTTAACTTTTTCTTGAAGATCCATTTAGTGCCTACAACCTTGCATTCTTTTGGTAAGTTTGTGAGTTGCCAAGTCTTGTTTCTTTATATCAACTCTATCTCTTTCACCATTGCTTCTCTCCATTTATGATATTTCACAGCTTCATTGTAAGTCATAGGATCTTAAAACCATACTAACATAGCTGCATCTTCTTCCCTAAATGGTCCACCAGGCGAATGTAATACAATAGCCATGTAGGAGCCCTTCTAACTCTAGTACTGGGAGAACTTGGAGCAATATTATTTGGTGTATTTGATGATGAGCTGCCTCCATGTAACGGCTCGGATTTTGCCCGGACCTAATCGATTGCAAAATCGACTAAGACTGTTCAAAACACGAATACGTTAACTCTAGGAATACAACAACATCAGAACAATAATAGCAGACTTTTATAGAACATCATAATAATGTTACATCAAAGTACAGAACATATCAGAGTACATTGAATAAAATTACGGTGGAAGATAAATTTCAATAAATTAAATACAATAAACAACGGAAGACTTCTATGCTTTGGACACAACTTTAGGCTTCGATTCAGAATCCTGCTCAAGAGTTAAATATCTGCAAAAAGCTACTCGGCTGCTCGTGTGCAAAAGAGGGCACCCGAGTTTGAAAAGTGAAACAAACTACGAGTCAGTCATGGGACTGGTGTGAGAATTCTTGACTAATATAACTAATAGCAATAAGGCAAATCCAAGGACCACACCGCTAATGCGGAACGGGCTTTATTCCAATGGATTGTCGGTGAATAAATTAAAGTAAATCGTTAAACAACGCAATGCTTTTTAGAGAAATGGAATCATCATAAGACTCAAGTCCCATCACACAATGCAATGCAAACAAAAGGATAGAGTTCTTGTTAGTAAATTTAGGGTTTCAAAAGAGGATTTTGCAGCGGATTACAAAAAAAACCCTAAACAGATCTATTACGAGAAACAATAAATCAAGAACCGAATTATACCTAGGGTTTTAAGTTTCCAGATTCATAGACGAATCTGTGTTGAATCGAACCACATAGCACAACGATTTACCGCGCCTCTATATGTGTCCACTTGAATGTTTACTTCTTCGATCTGAATTGAAGAAGAAAGAAGGAGATGCGTCGCCAGCCGCCATGAGTGATTTTCTAGGGTTAAGGAATAATATCTGATATATATATATTTTTGGTCGGTCCATCTTTCTTTTGATCCCTATATCCTTATATATGGTATTGCCTAGCGATAAGAATTAAAAGGGAAATCAAAATATCCCCTTTAAATCTAGGCTTTGACCAAAGAATATGAATAATCCAAATACCGATTCAAACTCCAAATAAAATATCAACAAATTGATGTTTTATTTATCTAGAAAATAGTTTTTCCTTCGTAACATTCAATTGTGTGACCCTATAGGTTATTACAACGTTGGCAATGGTTTTTAAATCATATTTATAAACCATAAACAGTGATTGGCATCTAGCAATGCAACGCTGCTACCCAAGTTATAATAAAATTATCGATTCGATACAACCTTTCCGTGACTAGTGTATCAATGCAATATAATCCTTTTAACCGATATATCCAGGATTAAACCAGAGGCATTGATCATATCATGCTCGTTATAATTTAATCCGTATTTCTTGATCGATGAGTAAACTATTTAAAACAAATCAATATTTGAGCACCGCCATGCATTTCACAGTCTCACTCAATCAAGAGGCCCATGGATATCACTACGAATATATCGTAGGGTTAAATTCCATCTAGATCATTCATAATTTTCATTCGATTCGAGATATATCCAATAATCACCGTTATCACTACTCTGTTATGAAATAACTTTAGATGATATCAAAACACAAATATCCTCGAATAAAATTATAATGATTTCAGGTCTAAGGACCATTACATCACTGTCACTATGAGAACAACCTATGATACTGTTGATTATATTCCATGTAGTTATCTCATGGTGGGTCAGCCCAATACGCTATTCTCCAATACGTATTTATATCTTGACTTTAATATCACGTATATTAATGATCAATGAGATCTAATCATCAGTCAATCAATATACTAGCCTCAACGCTTTATTGTTGTCCTATATAAACAATAAAACTCGACTAGGGACATTTAAGAATTATAATACTTATCACATTATATAGTCTCAAGTTCAGTCTTACTCGAACTATATAATTCGGTATTATTATTCTAAGGACTTCTATTAAATTATTATTTATATTACGCAGTAAATATAATATAACAGAATATTTTTATTCCAAGTAAAACAATAACGTTATTAATCACATCAAATGGTTTGCCTCTAGGGCATAAACTCTAACAATCTCCCACTTGCACTAGAGTCAATCATTCATGTATCATATACCCATGAAACTAGTGTGACTATTAAACTTCTGCTGCGACGGTGTTTAATTCAGTAGGTCTGCAACATTACAGCTTTTGTAACTTTGCAGATATGTTCATATCCTCTGTGAATAATTTCACATAAGAATCATATTTCATAAATATACGTTTGTATTGATTACGAGTTTAACGTTTTAGGCCTGAGTAATAGCCACATTGTTATCTCAATATAAATCATTGGATCAACAATGAATTAAGTTCAACTTATGAACTTTTAATCCAAACATTTTCTTTCTTAGAATCAGTATTTATTTCTTGTTTTGAAACTAACATTATTTACAATAATCAATGTGTTATCAAATGACATTAGAATTATTATCTCACTCCCACTGAACTTGTTGTCTATACAAGATTTAATGGCATTTTGTGGTTTTCCGAGACATTTCGAATTTTATTTCATTCCCATCAGTATCTTAGAGACTGACTCTCCTTTAAATGAATTCCAATTCGAGCAATAAACATTTTATTCTTAGAGGATTTATAAAATTAATATCCATTTGTTTATTGTGGATATTACACAAAATAGTTATCTGATTTGGGTCTGATCTTATCAGAGGAAGAACGTTTAACAAACGCCTTACATCCCAAATCATAGTATTAGACACACTGGGGCATTTCCTAGTCCATATCTTATATGGCGTCTTTAAATCGTTTTAGTGGGATTAAATGAAATTGTTCTATTTCAATTTATTAGAAGATTTATATGACTTATCATTAATCGTACTATATCTTATAAGGTGTGATTTCTCCTTTCAGATACACCATTCCAATATGGTGTTCTAGATGAAGTGAATTATGAAACAATTTCAAACTCATATGGACAGTCATTAAATAGTTGGCTAAAATATTCTTTTCGATCTATTCGAAAAGTATTTATTTTCTATTAAAATTGGTCTCTATCTCCACTTTGAATTCTTTGAACTTTTCAAAGGATTCTGATATGTGTTTCATAAGATACACATATTTGTATCTACTGATATCATCAGTAAACATAATGAAGTAACAAAACTTGCCTCTAGCTTGTGGATTCATTGCTCCATATACATCATTATGTATGAGACCCAATACTTATCACTCATTCGCTGTGTTAAGTGAATGGCAATTCAGCTATTTTGCCTAATAAACAAGATTTGCATTTTCATATGATTCAAAATCAAATGATTTTTAAAATTCCATCATTATGGATTTTAATATACTTTCTTATTTATATATTCTAACTGGTAACGCTAAAGGTATGCTGGATTCAAATCATAAAATTTAATCCACTCTTTAATTATGTCAAGTACATTATAGTTAACGATTTATAAAATTCATTAACTATTCGCGAAATTCCATTAATTATTTCATTTAAATAAAATGAATAACAATTGTTCTTTTATTATAAATGAAATTCAAACTTGTCTGAACAAGATTCATAATAACATTTATTTTACATGGAAATTCATAATAACAATTATTTCATTTAATTAAGCCAGTATATATTGAACAAGAATCAACTTCCTATGGATAATCCAACAACATTTGCTTTATTTCCAGTCGTAAGTCCACTTGTTCCTTTTTATTAAATTTCTACTTATTTTGAAATTTCTATAAATCAACATACATTTATGTGATTTATATCTAGTATCTAATACTAGAAACGTACAAGTAGATTATTATAACATTTATATTTTATTCAGTTGAAGTCACACTTTAACTTTTACTTTAGATCCTCTATATTTGTTAGAACAATTACACTTTCAATTTGGCTTGAGGACAATCCTCAAATTTCAATGTTAGTCAAGAAATTTGATTTAATTAAATATATCCTTCTTGAGGATTAATTTAAATTATCGGAGTTATTTATTATTTAATATCTACAGTAGATAATAATAACTGATTCTATAATATTTATTTAATACAAATTTCGACAATCAAAATTTATATTAACATAAATGTATAATTTTTAAACTAAAATA
Source organism: Allium sativum (assembly GCA_030737875.1). Taxonomy (NCBI): domain Eukaryota; kingdom Viridiplantae; phylum Streptophyta; class Magnoliopsida; order Asparagales; family Amaryllidaceae; genus Allium; species Allium sativum. Next base: position 659,548,993 of record CM060920.1, read on the forward strand.
CGCTCCCACTCAAATTAACATCCCTCTGTTTATATATGTAAATCATTATATACATATAATGGTGTTCCAAGATCCATATCTAGTCATGCCTTGACCCAGCTTTGGCTAAACTAAAAACACAACCTTTTAGGTAGACATCTTATGTCAATTATATTTTCTATATATAACTCTTGGATCGCATGTTGAACATTTTGTTCAATATTATTCATTTGCTCAAAATGTAGAATAATTCATGCTTTTGTCTTTAAGGCCATAATCGTATTATGCTGCCTAGTTAAGTTAGACCCAAATAAAAGGTGCACAACGCTTTGGCGTTTGTTACATCCAGTGATTTTGGACAGTGATGAGTATATTATTGGAAGACATCACCATGATTTAATATAACAAAATTTGCTTTTAGAGGGAATTTATAACTCGTAATGGAAACCTATATTAGAGTTATTCACATATATCAAAATATATGTATTTTATATTCATAATATAAATTGGATTTAAATAAAATATGAATTATATATATATATTTATATTTATTTAAATTCAATAATATATAGATATTATACCTACATATTTTCTTTCGAACATTTCAAAACCCCTTTAATTTTTTTTTACAATCAGAGACTACATTCAAACTTAATCTAAAATTAATTAACCAATACTCATTCCATAAATATGTTCTCAAATCATACAATGCTTCCGATTTGTGCGTTCAGAACTAAATATATATACTCAGATTAATATATATATATACTCAGGGACTTGTATCTATACATGCAGCTCTTAGTAAACATGGTCATATGTACATGTTTGTATCATGAATCATAATATGAATTCAAAACTAAATGAGCATACATTTGGCAGGCAATAAAATATAGGGATTGAATTACAACATTACAGATTGATGCATTACAAATAGAACATATTCTGGACTTGTATACGGTCAGACCATATTTCAAATGCAGATAAATAATGTTTGTTACAACTACAGGCATTTTAATATACTGACATCTCAGTAATACATATGCATATAAGCAATACAAAATAGATCAGTATCCAGTTATCCAGATAAACGTGCAAACAGTATATACAGTATGCATACATGTACAATCATTCAAATTCATCAAAACATGTATACACAATTTTATTACTATAAAATGCTGTCAAACTGCTAAGATTCAAAACTATACATGCTTCAGGAAGTCATTGTTATATTGCATCAGTGTGTCCACCCATTTGCTTACAGGTTCAGTCTCACTGAGCCCAGCATCAAAGGTTGGATCTGCAATATTCAAACATATATATCAAATTTATATGTATGTGAGTAATGATACAAACAGATTTGTATTGTTGTGGACAATTAATGTTTCCTGTCTGGTGTATGTTCATTCAGGAATCAATATTCCCCTTTTATTGTATTCATGCTGTATCTAATTGGATGCTATAATCTATTAAGGTGATATTTATACATGAAAACCAGATCTGGTGAGTGACTAAACTATCCAGATCATATCATAATATCTATCCATTTTATAACATAACAATTATTTAAAATGATGTGGACTTTTGAACATGTGAAGGTGCGAATTTATCTACATATATCTATATGCATATATATATATATATAATGTAGAGTGAAACAAACTAGACTTCTCTACTATTTGAATAAGAGGCCACATATATATATATTAATCATTGCATCTTATGCAAATGTAATCAAACTTGATCAAAATTCAAGTTACAGTAATAATCTTATATGAACAAACTACTACTTATATAAGATTAATATTGTTTAAAGATAGTCAAAAATAACTAATTATTCAAACATGTATTTGTAAGTAATCAGTTTCTAACAAGAACAATTACTTTCTTTAAACTAATCGAGAATTGTGTTGGATCATATGCACATATGACTTTACATGATTTCACCAAAACATGTTTTAGCTAAGGTATTAATGATACAACCAAATGTTCAAGAGACTTATCTTTCAGATATACACCATTTTGATGAATCATATTCATCAATAAATCATATTTAACATAATACGAGGATTGACTTCAATTTATATACATATATATATATCTATCATTATGTATATAAGCTGGAAAAAAATCTGTATATACGTATATCTCAAAATATATACATATAAATGGTCTGCAGTTTTATCTAAGACATGCAACCAAAAGAAAAATAACCATTGGTATCACAAATCATATTTGTGATCAGTTATATAATAGAGGATTGAATTATTTACACCAGTATTATAATGTTGAAAATGAATAGGGAATCGCATTTCCTATAATATTAGAATCCTGAATATATCATAAAATTTATCATTATAAATCATATATATATATATATATATATATATATATTCAGTATATTAAGCCTAAAAGGCTGTTTTAGATAACAGGTTAATAACATCTGTGTCAATACACATATGCCCCATATATATGTAGTCAGATAAAAAAACATATCAGATATGTTACTGATTCTACAAATCATGTTATATATGTTAGTATAAAATCATGGGGAATACATATGAATTTCAAACACCAAAATACTTTAAGCAAATAGACTTATATGTGGCCAATCCTCGACAGTTTTAACAAAACTGATCAATATGAAATCTGAATTTTAAATATAACATTGCTTAAACTAGCATAACATAAGATGTACTGATAAAAGCAATTGAAATGATTCATGAGTCAATTCATTTATAACAGCATCACCATCATGAAGCATAAATTGATCAGTATCAATTTAAAAGAGAAAGGATGTTTACGGAAATTCAATTGTTGCTTGAATTTCCATAATGATCTTAACTGTTACACATTAACAATATGACCTTTTTCATGATGTAAAATACTTTAAACAATCAGTTTATCAATATAAACTTCGGTAATAAAACCAAAATGAATTCATATATTGACTCAGCTTATTAACCAAGGTCAAGTTTAATATAAATATGAACTAACACATTTAGTCACCATGGATGTTCAATCCTAAAGATCTATTTAATGGATTAAATAGGACCAGGCATATCTTAATGATTGTACGTAATAAAAGGATTCAACCTTTTAAAAAAATACCATTCTAATCTGTATAATCAATCCTAAATAACAATTTGACAAAATTGAACTCATTGATATCTGAACTACAACATGAACTGTTACGATTGCCTTCAACATGAGTTTCGATTCGGAAGCAAACCCAGAATTTCATTCTTATCATTATAATTAATCCATTTGATTGGATTAACAGAATGCAAATTAGAGTCAACATTGATATCTAATATTAAATTTTAAATTGCTTTCTAATTTAAATCAAACACAAAGATCTTGTTCTGTTTGAAACAATTTACATCAGAACAAAATATGTTTTCAAATCTTTAATTGATAGTATCAGTGTTCTCAACACATAGTCCTTCATAAAACATAATTAAGTAAAGCAACTAAATCATTGTTCCAGATCTAAGTTCAAATATATTTACCAATCAAACATTTTGATTACGAATTCAATACTGTTTATCATATAAACGGATTAATACAGAGTTTTATATCAAATCCAGGTATTCAAGATTCAATAATCTGAAATCCAGTATTCTTCGAATAGAATTAATATCTGATATTGATTCAGATTTGAATGAAATCCTTTTATTTCATAAATAATTTCATCCGTCTGAATTAATCAAACATCAAAGAATCGAATTCACAAATGTTATATGCAATACAATCGATTAATCAGGTATTCAAACAAGTACAAACCAAAATCAGAATTTGAAAGTCCAATGAATATGCACAGAATCACAAAATAAATCTGTAGTCAATACTTAGATTTTGGTTTAAATCGAAAATCCTAAATCACTAATCCAGATTCAATAATCAAGTGATTCACCCATAATTCCAATTAAACTCAATCTATTAATCTCGTAAATCCTCTGCTCTGATACCATTGTTAGTAAATTTAGGGTTTCAAAAGAGGATTTTGCAGCGGATTACAAAAAAAACCCTAAACGGATCTATTACGAGAAACAACAAATCAAGAACCGAATCATACCTAGGGTTTTAAGCTTCCAGATTCATAGACGAATCTGTGTTGAATCGAACCACATAGCACAACAATTTGCCGCGCCTCTATATGTATCCACTTGAATGTTTACTTCTTCAATATGAATTGAAGAAGAAAGAAGGAGATGCGTCGCCAGCCGCCATGAGTGATTTTCTAGGATTAAGGAATAATATCTGATTTTTTTTTGGTCGGTCCATCTTTCTTTTGATCCCCATATCCTTATATATGGTATTGCCTAGTGATAAGAATTAAAAGGGAAATCAAAATATCCCCTTTAAATCTAGGCTTTGACCAAAGAATATGAATCATCCAAATACCGATTCAAACTCCAAATAATATATCAACAAATTGATGTTTTATTTATCTATAAAATAGATTCTCCTTCGTAACATTCAATTGTGTGACCCTATAGGTTATTACAACGTTGGCAATGGTTTTTAAATCGTATTTAAAAACCATAAACAGTGATTGGCATCTAGCAATGCGTCGCTGCTACCCAAGTTATAATAAAATTATCGATTCGATACAACCTTTCCGTGACTAGTGTATCAATGCAATATAATCCTTTTAACCGATATTCCCAGGATTAAACCAGAGGCATGGATCATATCATCCTCATTATAATTTAATCCGTATTTCTTGATCGATGAGTAAACTGTTTAAAACAAATCAATATTTGAGCACCGCCATGCATTTCACAGTCTCACTCAATCAAGAGGCCCATGGATATCACTACGAATATATCGTAGGGTTAAATTCCATCTAGATCATTCATAATTTTCATTCGATTCGAGATATATCCAATAATCACTGTTATCATTACTCTGTTACGAAATAACTTTAGATGATATCAAAACACAAATATCCTCGAATAAAATTATAATGATTTCAGGTCTAAGGACCATTACATCACTGCACTACGAGAACAACTTATGATACTGTTGATTATATTCCATGTAGTTATCTCACGGTGGGTCATCCCAATACGCTATTCTCCAATACGTATTTATATCTTGACTTTAATATCACGTATATTAATGATCAATGAGATTTGATCATCAGTCAATCAATATACTAGTCTCAACGCTTTATTGTTGTCCTATATAAACAATAAAACTCGACTAGGGACATTTAAGAATTATAATACTTATCACATTATATAATCTCAAGTTCAGTCTTACTCGAACTATATAATTCGGTATTATTATTCTAAGGACTTCTATTAAATTATTATTTATATTACGCAGTAAATATAATATAACAGAATATTTTGTTTCCAAATAAAACAATAACGTTATTAATCACATCAAATGGATTGCCTCTAGGGCATAAACTCTAACAGTTCTACCTTATGATAAATAAACATGCTTGGTACAATAAAAACGAATTTGATATTATTATTAGTGTATATACGTTTCAAAAACATTTCAAAGTAAATGTATCAATCCTAGGAAGCATAGCTACTATATACTATACCTCCATACTAGTAATACAATCAAGTCCGTAGGGTCGTATTGGGAATTGGGTTTCCATCATGAGTCAAGGCTTGGAACGATCTCCTTACCGATTCGAGACACTCTAGCTAATGTCTCGGGATCAGAGCTCGAGTGACCCTTGGATAGCTGCAGGGCCAGTCCACACTTGCGGTTTGTGTATTAGTTATCTGAACACATGTTTCCCGGTCCTATAGGACCTAACATCCTAGGCGCCTCATTCCATCATCCACATAAGTAAAATGTCGGGCCATGTAAAACCCAAACACCACTTAAGCTAGGAAGAAACATGCTACTCTCCCTGCCTTCCCTTGCTCCGTTTTAGACTCAACCGGTGTGACGGCAAAGAATTTCGCTCGGTCCGAACCAGTCGCTAAACCGACCCAGACCGTTCGAAAACACCCTATCGTTTGAGAACAGGACAAAACAGAACGCGTACAGAAGAACATTTCATTGTATATCACAACAATGCATCAGATTACAAGAATATACAGAGTATAAAAGAATAAATATTACACAGAAATATCAGAGATTTAAATTACATTTAAATACATAGCAGCGGAAAATAATACAATACACGGCTAGAAGTAGATATACGGATACAAAGCTTTCCGGATATCGTTCCAGCTGTAAACCAGGATCCTGTGAATATAAATCTGCAAAACCAAAACTACTAGCTGCCCGTGTCAAAATAAGGGCACCCAGAGTTTAGGTTAAAACAATAAACTCCAGGTCAGTCATGTGACTGGTGTGAGAACTAAAACAGTTATTAATCTTTATTTTCAAAGCTAGGTAAATCAAGGGACCACGCCGTATAACACGGAACGGGTTTCCTCCCAAGAATACCAGTGCATAGAACAAACAGCGCAATGCTAAATAAAGAAAAATGAAGCTGTTATAAGACCCAGGTCCCATCACACAATGCAACGCAGTCGAGGATAGGGTTTTCCCTTATAACAGCCAAAGAATGCTTGATACGTTTTAAAACAAATCATTTGATACTATTATAAGTGCATAGTGTATAAAACAACTTCAAATCATAAGTATCAATCATAGGCGGCATGAATGCCCCATCCCACTATGTCACCATACTAGGTTCTACAATTAAAACCGCAAATGTCACGTATTTGGAAATTGGATTTCCGTCTATGAACCGAGGCAAAAGATAGTCCTCAACCGATTCGAGACGCTCTAGCCCGTGTCTCAGGAACAGAACGCATCGTCCCTTGGAGCGACAGGGCCGGTCCACCGATGTGGATTAAACTTAAACCCTGAACACTACGTCTCCCCACCCTATGGGGTGTAAGTCTGGTCCGTCAGCCGACCAGAATGCATCGGCCGAAACCGATATAACCGAGGCGCCTCGCAACAGCAACAACCACATAAGTCAAACTCGTCAGGGCGTGTAAAACCACTGACGCCACTTCTAGCTAGAAAGAAACGCATGCCCTCCCTGAGGTCCGTCTCCCGTTTTGGTTCACAACCGGGGTGCGAGGCTCGCGAATTCACGTTACACAAAGCTGTGCCACACAGGCTGTGCTTTGATCATCACCACAAGACTTTGCTTTTCAACAGAAGCCTCGATCAATTTCCACTTAGGCATGCCACACAGGCAATTCACTCCATGCGTTTGATATCCATCAATATATAACCCCTGAGCTCGTACGTCTCAGCGAAGGGCGTTAAGCAAGAGAATAAATTCTCCGCCGCCAAACAGATATATATTTAATAGAAATCAACCACACAGACTAAAATCCAATGTCAGACACACAGTCCATTTACAAGTCCGTTCTGGGTCTGAACGAAACCGGAGGCACCTAGTACCCCGCATATCCATCGATCTCCAAGTACGTCTGGACGATCACTAACTGTTTCCATCTTCTTGGGTGTACAGCCCAATCAAGATCATCAGTTATCACCCAAACGACGTGAAGACTTCCGGTCTTCGACCACCGTCTTCATCTTCGACACCACGTCGAATCAGTTATTCAGAATGGGATAAACCCGGTCTTTCTGAATAACTCGCGTATATATTATAAAAGTGTTACACAAACACAACATACGCCTCATTCCAATTCAGAATATTCTTTTATTCAAATATTCCTATACTTTGGGAAAAGTTCCCATTAATTTTATCCAAGATAAATTCTTTAAATTTATTCTTTAATCACCTTTGAATATCAATTCCAACTAGTCGGGATTAGCGAACCACACCGAAGTAATCATTTATTTTATTTCCCAATCCCAACCTATTCATCCCATGAAGTAAAACTGGTAGTACTTCATATCTAACACCACAGTGTTATCGGTAATTCAATTACCATTTCACGTTCAAATCTAATTAAAGATTTAACTATCGCCTGGAGTAAAACTGGTGATACTCCATTCTCGATCTTTTCAATCTATTTAAAGATTCATTAAAACTCCACTTAGTTTTAATCGTTAACTGGGTTAAAGAATCAGTGTCTTTTAAAACACAGTTCACGATAAACCCAAAATCACATTCATTAATTATCGGGTTAAAGAACGAGTGTTATTTAAAACACTGTTCACGATAAACCCAAAAATCAATCTCAATTCAATTCCAATTAAATATCATTTAATTGGTACACTTCATTAAATCTATATAAAAAGATTTAATCTTTTCTCAACTGGGTTCAAGAACAGTGTTAGTGAAGACACCATTCACGACAAACCCAAATCACATTCGATATTCAATACAAGGCTCTGAATAGAAAATATATCGGCTTATATTCAATATCAAATCCTACGACTAACAAATGTCGTATTGGAAATAACGATATAAATATATATCTTTCAAATTTCCATAACAACATCTGTATAATCACGAATTTCAACATCGAAATATTCCGAAGACAATTTCGATTCAAATCCACTCCAATGCAATCATTGGAAATTTTGGTTATTTTCAAAACCCTTTTCAAATTCAATTTATTTATTTAAAAATAAATAGAATTATAATTCTAGTTCAAAACTAGTTCATTTCGATAAAAATCTATTTTTATCTTTTCAAATATGGAGTTTTTCATCCCAAATCTTCACAAATCATTTCTTATGATTTTACACAAATTATTACTATTTTTAATAATTTTATCAAGGCCCATACAGTCGATTTCCATCAACGGCCATCGAACTGCACTTACAGCGACCTTTTTCAAATTTGATTTGGACATAATTCCAAATCCAACCGTTAGATTTCAAATTTCTAACATTCGCTAGAAAGCTCTTTTCGATACGAACCCAACGGTTCCGGTTTTAGGAGAATCCGACGGTCGGATCTCCCGTAACGTCCATTTGAAATCAATGGTCGAAATTCGCGAACTGCCGCAGCGCGGCGCGTTCTATTCAGGCCATTATATTATATATATAATATATATAATATATACTTCGTCGATTTCTATTTAAAACGAATTATATAAATAGTTTTAAAATTCGTTTCAAAATCTATTTCAACTTCCATCTCAATTCAAAGCAAAATTGAATTCTTCTCTATAATTTCGTTTTAAAATTCATTTCTATTCAATTCAAATTTCAATTCAATTTGAATTCATTTCAATTTGCTTTCAATTCATTTTGAATTCGTTTTCAATTCAATTCATTTCGAAATCGTTTTCAATTCAATTCACTTTGAATTCGTTTTCAATTCAATTCATTTCGAAATCACTTTCAATTCAATTCACTTTGAATTCGTTTTCAATTCAATTCATTTCGAAATCACTTTCAATTCAATTCACTTTGAATTCGTTTTCAATTCAATTCATTTCGAAATCACTTTCAATTCAATTCACTTTGAATTCGTTTTCAATCCAATTCATTTCGAAATCACTTTCAATTCAATTCACTTTGAATTCGTTTTTAATTCAATTCATTTCGAAATCACTTTCAAATTGATATAAATATCGTTCACGTCAAAATGGCGTCAATCTAATCAACACGGCTTCATAAATTTCTATTTTCAAATATTCTATTTCAAATATTTCTTTTTCAAAACTGGAATGAGACCCAATCAATTACCATATAAAATTAATTATATGGATTTGCATACAACACATGTATATAATAGCATTGAAAATAATCAACCATCAACCAAAGTGCACTACACTGTATAAGCATCAAATATAGATATTCAACGCTTATAACAGCCTGTCAATCAATCGATCGACATATTTAATCAATCAGGATGAGTGAACTTCAAATTTCATCCCAACACCCGTGTGGGGTTTCAAACAATCAAACAACTATTTTATTCGTGCAGTTGGGCGATGTGTAAAATTTATCGTCCCAATCAATGTCATTCAAATAAGTGTACATAAACAAACCATCTGGTTTGTAAATGAATATTTATTTATTCACTTCACTATTTTCATATTCACGTTAAAAATTATATTTTTAACGATAAAACATTTTATTTCAACCTATGAATTTCTATTCAATTCATTTATTCAATAAAATGATATTTTTATTTTTCTAACATGTTTTAGAAAATTTCGGCGGCATAACGGCACGATACCAGAAACGGGACAAGGCCTAGCCTTATCCCCGGTCTAGTGAAGGCCCACGCCATTCACACCTCAATCAAATCAATTTCATTTTGCAAACCACAAAACTTGGAGTAAGGGTCTAACCTAGCCTTACTCCTTCGCCTTATAACGGCGCACGTCTAATCCTAACCAATTTATCGATTCGATTTTTCACACCACAAATCACATTCAAACCAATATCGCAATCAATCACCAAACAGTCAAACAAACAAGTCCATGGTCTGTGGACGGGTGTCGGGTGCTACTAAACACCGTCTGCATCCTAGTATATATATATATATATAACTAGAAATAAAATTGAAGAGTGAGAAATTCTCACATATAGCTATCCTAGCTCCACGGCACTCCTTTGCAGAAGTCTTCGTCGTTTCGCCTTTTTTTTGTCACCTTCGTTGCCCAAGGCCACTATATATATGAAAATCGAATTTTTATTTCAAAGTTCAATATATAAAAATCGAATTTTTATTTCAAAGTTCCATATATAAAAATCGAATTTTTATTTCGCTATTCAATATATAAAATCATATTTTTCTTTCGATGTTCTATATATAAAAATCATATTTTTCTTTCGATGTTCTATATATAAAAATCATATTTTTCTTTCGATGTTCTATATATAAAAATCATATTTTTATATCGAAGTTCTATATATAAAAATTCTATTTTTCTATCGAAGTTATATAAAAATTCTATTTTTCTATCGAAGTTCTATATATAAAAATTCTATTTTAAAAATATAGACTTCGCCTTTTCTAATAAAAAGTTTTCCTTTTTTCTAACAAAGATCAAATCTTTTTCCTTTTAAAGTTAAAACCTTTTCCTATTTTAAAGTTAAAACCTTTTCCTATTTTAAAGTTAAAACCTTAAAATAAAATTCAGTCTTATACTAAAATAAAATTCAGTTTTATACTAAAATAAAATTCAGTTTTAACATTTTAAAAAAATTCAGTTTTCACCTTTTTAAAAAAATTCAGTTTTAACATTTTATAAAAAAACAGTTTTAACATTTTATAAAAAAACAGTTTTAACATTTTATAAAAAAAAACAGTTTTAACAGTAAAATAAGAAAACAGTTTTAACAGTAAAATAAGAAAACAGTTTTAACAGTAAAATAAGAAAACAGTTTTAAAGTAAAATAAGATAAAAAAAAATAAAAAAGGAAATCGGTTTTACTTACAGAGGGGGGGGCGGCTCGATGTCTCGGTGGTGCCACAAGACGGCGGCGGAGGTTGTGGTCGCGAGAAGGAAAGGGGAAAGAGGAGAAGAGGGGCGGCGCGAGAAGGGGGTTTGGACGGAGGGCGCTTGTCGGTGGAGGTCGGCGAGGCTGAGGCGGAGCTGGGGAGGGCCTGGCGGGTGGGCGACGCCACGCCTGAGGCGGCGGTGGTCAATCGACCAACTAGGGCGACGGGTTTTCTTTGAGCCTCTTTTTTTTTTTTTTTTTTTTTTTTTTTTTTTTCTGTTTCGATCTGAAATGAAAGTATAGGGGGGGGGGGGGGCAGAACGAAGATAAAGGAGGGAAGGGAATTAAATTTTTTTTTTTTTTTTATTTAATTATTCAAAAAGTTGACTTTTACACATAACCTCTAAACGAGGCCCACCGCCTGCCGTCCATAGCGTTTTACCCCTATTCTGAACACAATGGGATATGAATCGCAAGCTGATTTGATTCCTACAATCAGTTTCCTTTTGAATTTTCATTTAAATCTTTATATTGAATTTTAAACGTACATTTCAAATTACCGGGGTCACATACTAACTAGAAAAATTCCAGAAAAATATTTTCTAGCTTCGTATTGACGATACGGTCCTAACAAAACTAGTTTCGCCGAATTCTGAGATCGTTAGAAAAATGGCCAATTTCCAGTCGATTAAAATCAACTGAAACTGGTCAAACGCGTTTTCCTTTGCCACGCTCACATATTGATTCGAAAAATTATGGAATTTGGAATCTAGCAATAATTTGACACTGCGGATCCAACAAAACTGGTTTCGTCGAAATCCGAGGTCATTTGCAAAATTGCTATTTTTAAGGGCCTGAATTCCATAGCGACTATTCAGAATCTTCAACTGGACATATCTTTTGATTCCTGATATGAAATCTTGATTTTCCGGATTCGTTGGAAAGATATTATCAATCAGATCCTAATGTTTTTGGTTTCACTAAAATCCGGATTGTTTTGCACCCGGTACATTCAATTGAAGTTTGAAATCGAATTATCGAACTACCGCGCCATTTTCAATTCTATTTATAATTATATATAAATATTTATATTCTAACGACGACGCGTATAATATATACGTTCGAATTATATTCAAAATAAATTTCACGTTGATATTATTTAAAATAATTCATTTTAAATAATCAAAATTCGCTAAAATAGCAAAAATAAAAATTTCAAACTGGCTCGCATTTTACGGGTTGTTACAATCTCCCCCACTTAAAACTTTTCGTCCCCGAAAAGGAACAAAGTCGAAAGTGGTTTGATTATTCAGCTCTACGATCGGTCAGGCTTCCATTCTCCAACTCTTTAGTTTCTGAGAATTTTCTAAAATTTCAAAAATTTGGCTAACACCTTAAATTTTCGAAAAATTTCGCCATAACCTCCCCTGCACCGGGAGCATCGGGGAATTTCAAATAGCTTCCCCGGTCCTTCAGATCTCAAAAAGAAAAAGAAAAAGCCAAGCGGCTAGCCAATAGGCTCACAAAATCATCATCACCCAAACAAAACAGGAAATTATGTAGTAAACATGTACCTATTTGTCGGGCAAACAAATTTTATTCTCGGCTCTAGCCTCCTTGCTATGACCTGTTCAATGATATATATGTATATGCAAGCAAACGCGACCAATTTTCAATACAGTTCAATATTTGATGCTATTAGGCTAATTGGTTAAAAATTAGCAAACAAATAAACAAACAACACAAACATCAATCAATTAGTGAATTAGATTATCAAATTCATAATTTTGATACATATACTGAAAATCTTGTTTTTGATGCCAATTCACAACAAGGTGTTCTAACTATATAAGTTTTGGTTCTCACACCAGTCTAATGGAAATATATAGAAATCACACCTTCGAAACTCGAGCATAAATGTTGATGATGCGATCGCTATCATCAATATCATCTTCGGGCGACTAGAGTGTGATTCTATATCTATCCAATATATTAAAATTTCAAATACACGCGGATCAGACGTATACGCAAAATCTATATATACTGGATTGTCCACATCAATATAATTAAATAATCAAATACGAATAAGTGATTTAAATTTTCAAAACAAAAATTTTGTTTTCATTTTCAAAAATATACTCTTCACACTCGTTCTAGGATACTACTGATCCTATCTCTAACGAGTCATCCCATTGGATATTACTAATCCAATTATCTGATGAATTCTTTCGTATGGTTCTAATGTGCCTTGTTCTCTGAGCTTTGTAAACCAAAGCTCTGATACCAAATGTGACGGCAAAGAATTTCGCTCGGTCCGAACCAGTCGCTAAACCGACCCAGACCGTTCGAAAACACCCTATCGTTTGAGAACAGGACAAAACAGAACGCGTACAGAAGAACATTTCATTGTATATCACAACAATGCATCAGATTACAAGAATATACAGAGTATAAAAGAATAAATATTACACAGAAATATCAGAGATTTAAATTACATTTAAATACATAGCAGCGGAAAATAATACAATACACGGCTAGAAGTAGATATACGGATACAAAGCTTTCCGGATATCGTTCCAGCTGTAAACCAGGATCCTGTGAATATAAATCTGCAAAACCAAAACTACTAGCTGCCCGTGTCAAAATAAGGGCACCCAGAGTTTAGGTTAAAACAATAAACTCCAGGTCAGTCATGTGACTGGTGTGAGAACTAAAACAGTTATTAATCTTTATTTTCAAAGCTAGGTAAATCAAGGGACCACGCCGTATAACACGGAACGGGTTTCCTCCCAAGAATACCAGTGCATAGAACAAACAGCGCAATGCTAAATAAAGAAAAATGAAGCTGTTATAAGACCCAGGTCCCATCACACAATGCAACGCAGTCGAGGATAGGGTTTTCCCTTATAACAGCCAAAGAATGCTTGATACGTTTTAAAACAAATCATTTGATACTATTATAAGTGCATAGTGTATAAAACAACTTCAAATCATAAGTATCAATCATAGGCGGCATGAATGCCCCATCCCACTATGTCACCATACTAGGTTCTACAATTAAAACCGCAAATGTCACGTATTTGGAAATTGGATTTCCGTCTATGAACCGAGGCAAAAGATAGTCCTCAACCGATTCGAGACGCTCTAGCCCGTGTCTCAGGAACAGAACGCATCGTCCCTTGGAGCGACAGGGCCGGTCCACCGATGTGGATTAAACTTAAACCCTGAACACTACGTCTCCCCACCCTATGGGGTGTAAGTCTGGTCCGTCAGCCGACCAGAATGCATCGGCCGAAACCGATATAACCGAGGCGCCTCGCAACAGCAACAACCACATAAGTCAAACTCGTCAGGGCGTGTAAAACCACTGACGCCACTTCTAGCTAGAAAGAAACGCATGCCCTCCCTGAGGTCCGTCTCCCGTTTTGGTTCACAACCGGGGTGCGAGGCTCGCGAATTCACGTTACACAAAGCTGTGCCACACAGGCTGTGCTTTGATCATCACCACAAGACTTTGCTTTTCAACAGAAGCCTCGATCAATTTCCACTTAGGCATGCCACACAGGCAATTCACTCCATGCGTTTGATATCCATCAATATATAACCCCTGAGCTCGTACGTCTCAGCGAAGGGCGTTAAGCAAGAGAATAAATTCTCCGCCGCCAAACAGATATATATTTAATAGAAATCAACCACACAGACTAAAATCCAATGTCAGACACACAGTCCATTTACAAGTCCGTTCTGGGTCTGAACGAAACCGGAGGCACCTAGTACCCCGCATATCCATCGATCTCCAAGTACGTCTGGACGATCACTAACTGTTTCCATCTTCTTGGGTGTACAGCCCAATCAAGATCATCAGTTATCACCCAAACGACGTGAAGACTTCCGGTCTTCGACCACCGTCTTCATCTTCGACACCACGTCGAATCAGTTATTCAGAATGGGATAAACCCGGTCTTTCTGAATAACTCGCGTATATATTATAAAAGTGTTACACAAACACAACATACGCCTCATTCCAATTCAGAATATTCTTTTATTCAAATATTCCTATACTTTGGGAAAAGTTCCCATTAATTTTATCCAAGATAAATTCTTTAAATTTATTCTTTAATCACCTTTGAATATCAATTCCAACTAGTCGGGATTAGCGAACCACACCGAAGTAATCATTTATTTTATTTCCCAATCCCAACCTATTCATCCCATGAAGTAAAACTGGTAGTACTTCATATCTAACACCACAGTGTTATCGGTAATTCAATTACCATTTCACGTTCAAATCTAATTAAAGATTTAACTATCGCCTGGAGTAAAACTGGTGATACTCCATTCTCGATCTTTTCAATCTATTTAAAGATTCATTAAAACTCCACTTAGTTTTAATCGTTAACTGGGTTAAAGAATCAGTGTCTTTTAAAACACAGTTCACGATAAACCCAAAATCACATTCATTAATTATCGGGTTAAAGAACGAGTGTTATTTAAAACACTGTTCACGATAAACCCAAAAATCAATCTCAATTCAATTCCAATTAAATATCATTTAATTGGTACACTTCATTAAATCTATATAAAAAGATTTAATCTTTTCTCAACTGGGTTCAAGAACAGTGTTAGTGAAGACACCATTCACGACAAACCCAAATCACATTCGATATTCAATACAAGGCTCTGAATAGAAAATATATCGGCTTATATTCAATATCAAATCCTACGACTAACAAATGTCGTATTGGAAATAACGATATAAATATATATCTTTCAAATTTCCATAACAACATCTGTATAATCACGAATTTCAACATCGAAATATTCCGAAGACAATTTCGATTCAAATCCACTCCAATGCAATCATTGGAAATTTTGGTTATTTTCAAAACCCTTTTCAAATTCAATTTATTTATTTAAAAATAAATAGAATTATAATTCTAGTTCAAAACTAGTTCATTTCGATAAAAATCTATTTTTATCTTTTCAAATATGGAGTTTTTCATCCCAAATCTTCACAAATCATTTCTTATGATTTTACACAAATTATTACTATTTTTAATAATTTTATCAAGGCCCATACAGTCGATTTCCATCAACGGCCATCGAACTGCACTTACAGCGACCTTTTTCAAATTTGATTTGGACATAATTCCAAATCCAACCGTTAGATTTCAAATTTCTAACATTCGCTAGAAAGCTCTTTTCGATACGAACCCAACGGTTCCGGTTTTAGGAGAATCCGACGGTCGGATCTCCCGTAACGTCCATTTGAAATCAATGGTCGAAATTCGCGAACTGCCGCAGCGCGGCGCGTTCTATTCAGGCCATTATATTATATATATAATATATATAATATATACTTCGTCGATTTCTATTTAAAACGAATTATATAAATAGTTTTAAAATTCGTTTCAAAATCTATTTCAACTTCCATCTCAATTCAAAGCAAAATTGAATTCTTCTCTATAATTTCGTTTTAAAATTCATTTCTATTCAATTCAAATTTCAATTCAATTTGAATTCATTTCAATTTGCTTTCAATTCATTTTGAATTCGTTTTCAATTCAATTCATTTCGAAATCGTTTTCAATTCAATTCACTTTGAATTCGTTTTCAATTCAATTCATTTCGAAATCACTTTCAATTCAATTCACTTTGAATTCGTTTTCAATTCAATTCATTTCGAAATCACTTTCAATTCAATTCACTTTGAATTCGTTTTCAATTCAATTCATTTCGAAATCACTTTCAATTCAATTCACTTTGAATTCGTTTTCAATCCAATTCATTTCGAAATCACTTTCAATTCAATTCACTTTGAATTCGTTTTTAATTCAATTCATTTCGAAATCACTTTCAAATTGATATAAATATCGTTCACGTCAAAATGGCGTCAATCTAATCAACACGGCTTCATAAATTTCTATTTTCAAATATTCTATTTCAAATATTTCTTTTTCAAAACTGGAATGAGACCCAATCAATTACCATATAAAATTAATTATATGGATTTGCATACAACACATGTATATAATAGCATTGAAAATAATCAACCATCAACCAAAGTGCACTACACTGTATAAGCATCAAATATAGATATTCAACGCTTATAACAGCCTGTCAATCAATCGATCGACATATTTAATCAATCAGGATGAGTGAACTTCAAATTTCATCCCAACACCCGTGTGGGGTTTCAAACAATCAAACAACTATTTTATTCGTGCAGTTGGGCGATGTGTAAAATTTATCGTCCCAATCAATGTCATTCAAATAAGTGTACATAAACAAACCATCTGGTTTGTAAATGAATATTTATTTATTCACTTCACTATTTTCATATTCACGTTAAAAATTATATTTTTAACGATAAAACATTTTATTTCAACCTATGAATTTCTATTCAATTCATTTATTCAATAAAATGATATTTTTATTTTTCTAACATGTTTTAGAAAATTTCGGCGGCATAACGGCACGATACCAGAAACGGGACAAGGCCTAGCCTTATCCCCGGTCTAGTGAAGGCCCACGCCATTCACACCTCAATCAAATCAATTTCATTTTGCAAACCACAAAACTTGGAGTAAGGGTCTAACCTAGCCTTACTCCTTCGCCTTATAACGGCGCACGTCTAATCCTAACCAATTTATCGATTCGATTTTTCACACCACAAATCACATTCAAACCAATATCGCAATCAATCACCAAACAGTCAAACAAACAAGTCCATGGTCTGTGGACGGGTGTCGGGTGCTACTAAACACCGTCTGCATCCTAGTATATATATATATATATAACTAGAAATAAAATTGAAGAGTGAGAAATTCTCACATATAGCTATCCTAGCTCCACGGCACTCCTTTGCAGAAGTCTTCGTCGTTTCGCCTTTTTTTTGTCACCTTCGTTGCCCAAGGCCACTATATATATGAAAATCGAATTTTTATTTCAAAGTTCAATATATAAAAATCGAATTTTTATTTCAAAGTTCCATATATAAAAATCGAATTTTTATTTCGCTATTCAATATATAAAATCATATTTTTCTTTCGATGTTCTATATATAAAAATCATATTTTTCTTTCGATGTTCTATATATAAAAATCATATTTTTCTTTCGATGTTCTATATATAAAAATCATATTTTTATATCGAAGTTCTATATATAAAAATTCTATTTTTCTATCGAAGTTATATAAAAATTCTATTTTTCTATCGAAGTTCTATATATAAAAATTCTATTTTAAAAATATAGACTTCGCCTTTTCTAATAAAAAGTTTTCCTTTTTTCTAACAAAGATCAAATCTTTTTCCTTTTAAAGTTAAAACCTTTTCCTATTTTAAAGTTAAAACCTTTTCCTATTTTAAAGTTAAAACCTTAAAATAAAATTCAGTCTTATACTAAAATAAAATTCAGTTTTATACTAAAATAAAATTCAGTTTTAACATTTTAAAAAAATTCAGTTTTCACCTTTTTAAAAAAATTCAGTTTTAACATTTTATAAAAAAACAGTTTTAACATTTTATAAAAAAACAGTTTTAACATTTTATAAAAAAAAACAGTTTTAACAGTAAAATAAGAAAACAGTTTTAACAGTAAAATAAGAAAACAGTTTTAACAGTAAAATAAGAAAACAGTTTTAAAGTAAAATAAGATAAAAAAAAATAAAAAAGGAAATCGGTTTTACTTACAGAGGGGGGGGCGGCTCGATGTCTCGGTGGTGCCACAAGACGGCGGCGGAGGTTGTGGTCGCGAGAAGGAAAGGGGAAAGAGGAGAAGAGGGGCGGCGCGAGAAGGGGGTTTGGACGGAGGGCGCTTGTCGGTGGAGGTCGGCGAGGCTGAGGCGGAGCTGGGGAGGGCCTGGCGGGTGGGCGACGCCACGCCTGAGGCGGCGGTGGTCAATCGACCAACTAGGGCGACGGGTTTTCTTTGAGCCTCTTTTTTTTTTTTTTTTTTTTTTTTTTTCTGTTTCGATCTGAAATGAAAGTATAGGGGGGGGGGGCCAGAACGAAGATAAAGGAGGGAAGGGAATTAAATTTTTTTTTTTTTTTTATTTAATTATTCAAAAAGTTGACTTTTACACATAACCTCTAAACGAGGCCCACCGCCTGCCGTCCATAGCGTTTTACCCCTATTCTGAACACAATGGGATATGAATCGCAAGCTGATTTGATTCCTACAATCAGTTTCCTTTTGAATTTTCATTTAAATCTTTATATTGAATTTTAAACGTACATTTCAAATTACCGGGGTCACATACTAACTAGAAAAATTCCAGAAAAATATTTTCTAGCTTCGTATTGACGATACGGTCCTAACAAAACTAGTTTCGCCGAATTCTGAGATCGTTAGAAAAATGGCCAATTTCCAGTCGATTAAAATCAACTGAAACTGGTCAAACGCGTTTTCCTTTGCCACGCTCACATATTGATTCGAAAAATTATGGAATTTGGAATCTAGCAATAATTTGACACTGCGGATCCAACAAAACTGGTTTCGTCGAAATCCGAGGTCATTTGCAAAATTGCTATTTTTAAGGGCCTGAATTCCATAGCGACTATTCAGAATCTTCAACTGGACATATCTTTTGATTCCTGATATGAAATCTTGATTTTCCGGATTCGTTGGAAAGATATTATCAATCAGATCCTAATGTTTTTGGTTTCACTAAAATCCGGATTGTTTTGCACCCGGTACATTCAATTGAAGTTTGAAATCGAATTATCGAACTACCGCGCCATTTTCAATTCTATTTATAATTATATATAAATATTTATATTCTAACGACGACGCGTATAATATATACGTTCGAATTATATTCAAAATAAATTTCACGTTGATATTATTTAAAATAATTCATTTTAAATAATCAAAATTCGCTAAAATAGCAAAAATAAAAATTTCAAACTGGCTCGCATTTTACGGGTTGTTACAACCGGGGTGTGAGGCTCGTGAAGCTACCTTATGCTTTTCAAGCTGTGCTTTGATCATCATCCACAAGGCCTGCTGTAACGACCCACCATTCTGATCGTGCCGAATCGACAAAACATGTTAACTCGGAACGTCCAAAACAACAGATTGTTATTATCTTCTGAGGTAAATAGAATAAATCACAGAATCACAGATCACAGACACAGATACAGAGAAATATGATATCTCGCAGCGGAAAAATAATTAATACAGTAGTAGTTCATGAAGCTACTAAATAAAATTTTACATCAGAGTTTCATAAATAATACAGCGCAAGTCTAATACAGTAAATGAAAGATAACTACATAAACATAAATGACAAGAATAGCTAGAACTGGATCATCTGAACAGGTGAAAATAGGTGAGCAAAATCCAATATAAGCTCCAAACTCCAAAGATAAATCTCGAACTGGAATACCCGATTTGACCCGAGCAATAATGCAAAACAAAACAACTCGAATCAGGACTAACATTCTCATGGATGTAAATCAACTCAAATGAAATGTTCGATGAAATGCAATCAGTAACTTAAAGGATGTTTGGGATCACCATCCGCTAAGGATCCGTCAAACTAATACTATAGTATAATACGCTATATACAATAGTGTCTATTAGTAAAGTAAAATACCAAAATAGCGTAAGCGGGATTACCATGATTACCCTTACACCGTTTATATAATCCCATAGTATATACAGTACCGTAATTCCTCCGTAAACTGGAGGTTGATCAGAGGGCCCTCCATATAAAACAGTACAAATCAAAGTCGTAGTGGGCTCGTATAAGGCACGTGACAAGGCACACAAGGAATGCCAGGGTGGATTCACCGTTTGCAGAGCCGGACTGGTGGTAACGCATAGCCGCAACTACCGCCCACCTCGAGATACACTCCCATATCAAAAGGGCCCAAATCGAATCTCAACAGTAATAGAATAATATCGAAGAAGTGTGCTCGATAAGAGGTATGACCTCACTTGGTCCGTGCGTAGCTCCTGTTTTAGCCACATCAAGAAGACTCAAGGTAGTCAGGGTCTCTGGAAGGAAATAAGGTAGAGTTGTCCCATCACCGGTTGGAGTCGGTATGCAGGCGGGCGTTGGAAGCAGGGAACGGGTTTTTCGGGTGCTAATGGGTTTGAGCGTTTGGGCGGAGTTCGTCTCGGATGAAGCTGCAGAAGGACGTGGATTGGGGTGAGGCGCCATGCGGTGGGCTTGCAATGAAGCAGGTGATGGAGTTGAGAAAATGGGCGCTGTCTCGAGAAGAAGAAATAATGGGAAGCAATTTCTTTTTCTTTGTTTTGTTTTTCTTTAGTTTATTAAGCGGAACATTGGCATAAACGTTCATTGGAAAGGTGTCTATTTCTTTCTTTTTATATCCAAAAGGTGGTTTTGTGTGAAGAAATAAAGAGAATGGCAATGTTCCCTTTGTTTGATATACGTACAGAATGCAAAAGACGTCCGCCTTGGAAACCAAAAGGAAACAAAAGGTTAAGTAATGCATGCACTGAAAAAAAACAAATGGTTGGCACAAACCAACGTTATAACTTGGAGCATATTCAAAAAGGCATGGGAAAAGAAAAGAAACGCTTGACTTCAGAATGTTTTTTTTATTAAAGGCTTGCGCTAGTATCAAAGAGAAAGAAAAGAAAAAGCAAGCTGTCCACAATTAGAGTCGCATGCAAAAGTGAATGAAAAAGGTCCATGCATTATATTATGCATGTATGGCATTGTAAAAGAGGTGCATGTCTTGGAAATATGTAAAAGAAACAAATGGGTAGTCTTGTGAAAACACACGGCAAGTATGGGTGCATGGAAACGCACCATAAGGCATGCATGAAAAGTTTGAATGTAAGAAGTAAATGTGTCCATTAGAAAAATAAAAAAAAAAATTGAGTGGTTTAGTAAAATAAACGGATGAGTTTTGCAGACCCAAAATGACTAGAAAAATATGCAGGATCGAAATAGGGACAAGTCAAACTCAAATGGCGTTGTTTCAAAAATGAACTGCGCAAGCCTTTTCGCTATTTCAGCGCGAACCGATCACCGAAACTGACAAACAAATATATTTTGGTAATCAGCTCGACGAGACTGACACAATGGTATATAATTTGCAGTGTCAGGATGCTCCATTCAAAAACGCGTTACGGGCCCCTTTGACGTAAAAATGCGGACGGAAAACGGATGTCAAAACGTCCGATTTTCGCGAAACGAATTTCGCCGTCGGATTCGTGACAACGAATAGAATATTTTTCATGTTTGTCCGAACTGGTTTTGGAGAAATTTTAAAATCGTTAAAATTTGAACTGATATGCGCAGCTTTGCACTAAAAATTGCGCGACCGACAACAGTCAAATTTTCCGATGAAATTTTTACAGTTGCTACATCTCACTGTACGTATTACAAATTTCGAATTCCCGTTATGAAAAACCATAGAATAATTTCAAAATAAAATTTTGATTTAAATCGGATTTTAAATCGTTAAAGATTACTGGTTGTTACACCTGCTTTTCAACAAAAACCTTGATCCATGCATCTTAGCATGCCACATTGTCAATCCATACCATTGATTCCTACCAATATATAACCTCTAAGCTCATATGTCTCAGAGAAGGATGTTAAACACCAAACAGATATATATTTAGCAGAGATCAACGAATACCGTATAAAGGAATACAACATCAGACATACAATCCATTTTCAAGTCCGTTCTGGGTCTGAACGAAACCGGAGGCACCTTATTCCTCGCATATCCGAACAAATCAACAACTAGTCTGGACGACCACCATTGTAGCCCCTTCAAGGTAGCTACTCCAATCATGGGCGTCAATGGTAACTCATCCATTCAACGTGAAGATCGTCGGTCTTCAATTACCATCTTCAACTCTTCGACTTAGATCGACGAATAATCATTTGAAATGAGATTGAACTCGGACCTTTCAAATGATTCTCACGTATATATCATTTCAAATCATTTTTTATTGTTAATATTAATTTATAACGATTAATCTCTATCTTTATTTATATAAAAATAATTGAATTTTATTTAACAACACTTCATGTCAATAGGCGACCTTGGCGCTGTTTTCACCCAGATTTGTTTTACAAATTTCTCTAAATCTAACCGTTGAATTTTAACACAATTCATATCGTTCGAAAGACCTTCCCAAGGCGAACCTAACGGTTCCAGTTTAGGGAAAATCCGATGGTCGGACATTTCGGTATAATCAATTAAAAGTACAATTCCAAGGCGCGAACTACCACGCTCGATTCGTTTGCTTTTAATTTATTTATATGTATGTATGTATATATATATATAATTCCTTCGTCCATTTCGTTATCGTGAATAACACAACAAGTAAAGAACGTTATATTTCTGTAACCTATTTACATTTTTATAATACATAGTGAAATATATTTTATTTTACTATATTTTGCTAACGACAAGAATTATTATCTAAATATAATATCATGGCACATAAGAATGTTGATCTTTATTTCGACTTGCATTCACATCCTATATACAAAAAGGTATATTTTTCAATCATCTTTCAAACTACACACAATTGTATATTTCATGTATCGTTACAATTACAACAAAAATAGGCATTTTTGTGTTTCATTTTCATTACAACAAACATGAATATTTTTGGTGTGTCATTTATAATTTAACAAAAATGAGTATTTTTGTGTCATTTCAATTTCTAACAAAAATGCAATATATTTTGGTGTCAACGTCAATTCTACAAAAATAATAACTTTGTTAATCGTTCATTACAAACAAAATAATAATTTTGTGTGTTAATCTATCTACATAAAAATGTAAATTTCTATCTTTGTCTTTTTAATGAAAATCCAATACATTAAAATGTAACTTTCATCGTATAATCTTTACTGAAAATCTTTTTATATAAATACGTAAATTTCATACCGTTGTCCTTTTTAATGAAAATTCAAATCATTAAAATGTAAATTTCCTTCCTTAAGTTTCATTTACATGAAAATGTAAATTTTCTTCTTTAAATTCCATTTACATGAAAATGTAATTTTTCTTCTTTAAATTCTATTTACATGAAAAATGTAAATTTTCTTCTTTAAATTCTATTTACATGAAAAATGTAAATTTTCTTCTTCAAACTCTATTTACATGAAAATGTAACTTTTCTTCTTTATATTCTATTTACATGAAAATGAAAATTTTCTTCTTTAAATTTTGTTTACATGAAAATGTAAATTTTCTTCTTTGAATTCTATTTACATGAAAATGTAACTTTTCATCTTTAAATTCTATTTACATGAAAATGTAAATTTTCTTCTTCAAATTCTATTTACATGAAAATGTAAATTTTCTTCTTTAAATTCTACTTACATGAAAATGTAAATTTTCTTCTTCAAATTCTATTTACATGAAAATGTAAATTTTCTCCTTTAAATTCTATTTACATGAAAATGTAACTTTTCTTCTTTGAATTCTATTTACATGAAAATGTAACTTTCTTCCTTAAATTCTATAAAAATGTAAATTTTCTTCTTTAAATTCTATTTACGTGAAAATGTAAATTTTCTTCTTTAAATTCTATTTACATGAAAATGTAAATTTTCACTTTTAATCTTTTTACATGAAGAATGTAATTTTCACTTTTAAATCTTTTTACATAAAAATGTAATTTTCACCTTAAATCTTTTTAACATAAAAATGTAATTTTGATATATTTAATCTTTTTAATGAAAAATCTAATTCATTAAAATATAAATTTTCGTTGTTATAATTTTCATTGAACACTATTTACACAAAAAGGTAAATTTCATATCCTTATCCTTTTCAATGAAAATCCAATTACATAAAAGTGTAATTTTCTTCTTAATTCTTTTAATGAAAATCTATTTACATAAAAAATGTAAATTTCACTTACTTCTAATTAGCCTATTATTTATAACATTAAATTAACTAATTACCCAATTAAGGCCCGATTAGCAACTTTGTCAGATTTCAGCCCAACGACTGTCGTTCTTAACTACTAACCCCTATCCCGGACTCATCTGGCTATGTCCCGCAGGCCCAAACGGCTGTTTTGACACGGTTTTCTTTAATTTAAAATATTTACTTTTATTTTTAATTCAACCATACAAATAAATTCACCGGGGCCACAAAACTCCAAAAATTCCCGAAAAATATATTTAGTTATGTTTTGACGCTGCGGACCTAGGAAAATTAATTTCATTCAATTCTAAGCCTATTTGAAAAATGGCCTTTTTCAAGTCGATTAAAATTGACTGAAATTGACAAAACATATTTTCTTTTGCCACGGTCACAAATAGATTCTAAAAATTCTGGAATATTAAAATTAGAATTAATTTGACATTCCGAATCCAAAAAAAGCGGTTTCATTGAAAACGGAGGTCATTTGCAAAATGACTATTTTCAAGGCGTATGTATTAAAAATACATTTTTAAACAAATAATTTCGGAAACTCGAAATATATAAGTGTTTATACTTTTAAAATGCAGAAACATCATTCTAAACTCAATGGAAGTGGTTTCGAGTCCAAATTCCTTCATATGCAAAAAGTAGCACTTTTGACCTTTATATATTATATATATATAAATTTCATAGCGACCTTTCTAAATTTTAATTTTGACATAACTTACAAATTACAAACTAAAATCTAAATTCCTTAAATTCATTATAATGATACCATCAATACGGTTCTAGCGTTTCTTGTTTCATCTAATTTTGACTTATAATGAATTTTATATATTTTTCCAAAGTTGAAAAACGAATTTTGAAATTACCATGCCTTTTCGAGCTCAGAATAGAATTAATATAAATTTTAAAGTCTTACTTCAAATAAAATAAATTTTTAACCGTTATTATTTAAAATAAATTATTTTAAATATCAAAAACTCATTAAAATAACTTAAAAAAAAATTAAATTGGCCCCAAAATTCATGGTTGTTACAGTCTCCCCCACTTAAAAACTTTTAATCCTCGAAAAGGATTAAAGATAAAAAGTTGTTTAATTAACTAACTAAATTTTCATTCTTTGATTGATTTCAATAATATTATTTGTTGATTAACTTTTCAAAAATCATCTTTTCTAAGATCGGATTATGCAAATACGTTAATTATAAACTTTTCACTCTAAACTCGTTCTAGGGAATTTCTAACCCTATCTCTAACGAGTTTTCTTATTCTAGGATGCTACTGATCCTATCTCTAATGAGTATTCTTATTGGATATCACTAATCCCATCTCTGTTGAGTCTTTTGTTCAGTTCTAACGAGTTGTACCCCAAAGATTTTGAGCTAACCAGAGCTCTGATACCAACTGTAACGGCTCGGATTTTTCCCGGACCTAATCGATCGCAAAATCGACTAAGACCGTTCAAAACCCGAATACGTTAACTCCGAGAATACAACAACATCAGAACAATAACAACAAACTTTTATAAAACATCATAATAATGTTACATCAGAGTACATAACATATCAGAGTACATTGAATAAAATTATAGCGGAAGATAAATTTCAATAAATTAAATACAATAAACAGTGGAAGACTTCTGTGCTCTGGACACAGCTTTAGGCTTCGATCCAGAATCCTGCTCAAGAGATAAATATCTGCAAAAAGCTACTCGGCTGCCCGTGTGGAAAAGAGGGCACCCGAGTTTGCAAAGTGAAACAAACTACGAGTCAGTCATGGGACTAGTGTGAGAATTCTTATATAATATAACTAATAGCAATAAGGCAAATCGAAGGACCACGCCGCTAAACCGGAACGGGTTTTATTCCAATGGATTGCCGGTGCATAAATTAAAGTAATCGTTAAACAACGCAATGCTTTTTTAGAAAAATGGAATCATCATAAGATTCAAGTCTCATCATACAATGCAACGCAAACCAGAGGATAGAGTTTTACCATAGGATGATTAAACATGCTTGGTACGATAAAAACGAATTTGATATTATTATTAGTGTATATACACGTTTCAAAAGCATTTCAAAATAAATGTATCAATTCTTGGAAGCATAGCTACCATATACTATGCTTCCATACTAGTAATACAATCAAGTCCGTAGGGTCGTATTGGGAATTGGGTTTCCATCATGAGTCAAGGCTAGGAACGATCTCCTTACCGATCTGAGACACTCTAGCAAATGTCTCAGGTTCAGAGCTCGAGTGACCCTTGGATAGCTGCAGGGCCGGTCCACACTTACGGTTTGTGGATTAGTTATTCCTGAACACACGTTTCCTGGTCATATAGGACCTAACATCCGAGGCGCCTCATTCCATCATCCACATAAGTAAAATGTCGGGCCGTGTAAAACCCAAACACCACT
The DNA here is from genome assembly GCA_030737875.1 of Allium sativum. Taxonomy (NCBI): domain Eukaryota; kingdom Viridiplantae; phylum Streptophyta; class Magnoliopsida; order Asparagales; family Amaryllidaceae; genus Allium; species Allium sativum. The sequence continues at coordinate 659,576,598 of CM060920.1, forward strand.
TCTAGCTAGAAAGAAACGTGCTACTCTCCCTGCGTTCCCTTGCTCCGTTTTAGACTCAACCGGGCTGTGAGGCTCGTGAAGCTACGTAATATACAAAGCTATCCTTTTCAAGCTGTGCTTTGATCATCATTCACAAGGCCTGCTTTTCAACAAAAACCTTGATCCATGCATCTTAGCATGCCACATTGTCAATCCAAACCATACCATTGATTCCTACCAATATATAACCTCTAAGCTCGTAGGTCTCAGATGAGGGTGTTAAACACCAAACAGATATATATTTAGCAGTTATCAACGAATACCGTATAAAGGAATACAACGTCGGACATACAATCCAATTTCAAGTCTGCTCTAGGTCTGAACGAAACCGGAGGCACCTTATTCCTCGCATATCCAAACAAATCAACAAGTAGTCTGGACGGCCACCATTGTAGCCCCTTTAAGGTAGCTACTCCAATCATGGGCGTCAATGATAACTCATCCATTCGACGTGAAGATCGTCGGTCTTCAATCACCGTCTTCAACTTTTCGACTTAGATCGACGAATAATCATTTGAAATGAGATTGAACTCGGACCTTTCAAATTATTCTCGCGTATATATCATTTCAAATCATTTCTTATCGTTAATATTAATTTATAACGATTAATCTCTATTCTTATTTATATAAAAATAATTGAATTTTATTTAACAACACTTCATGTCAATAGGCGACCTTGGCGTTGTTTTCACCCAGATTTGTTTTACAAATTTCTCTAAATCTAACCATTGAATTTTAACAAATTCATATCGTTGGAAAGACCTTCCCAAGACGAACCTAACGGTTCCAGTTTTGGGAAAACCCGACGGTCGGATATCTCGGTGTAATCAATTAAATGTACAATTCCAAGGGGCGAACTACCACGCTCGATTCATTTGCTTTTAATTTATATATATATATATATAAATATAATTCCTTCGTCCATTTCGTTATCTTGAATAACACAACAAGTAAAGAACGTTATATTTCTATAACCTATTTACATTTTTATAATACATAGTTAAATGTATATTATTTTACTGTATTTTGCTAACGACAAGAATTATTATCTAAATATAATATCATGGCACATAAGAATGTTGATCTTTATTTCGACTTGCATTCACATCCTATATACAAAAAGGTATATTTTTTAATCATCTTTTAAACTACACAAAATTGTTTATTTCATGTATCATTACAATTACAACAAAAATAGGTATTTTTGTGTTTCATTTCCATTACAACAAACATGAATATTTTTGATGTGTCATTTATAATTTAACAAAAATGAGTATTTTTGTGTCATTTCAATTTCTAACAAAAATGCAATATATTTTGGTGTCAACTTCAATTCTACAAAAATAATAACTTTGTTAATCTTTCATTACAAACAAAATAATAATTTTGTGTGTTAATCTATCTATATAAAAATGTAAATTTCTATCTTTATCTTTTAATGAAAATCCAATTCAATTAAATATAACTTTCATCGTATAATCTTTACTGAAAATCATTTTATATAAATATGTAAATTCCATACCATTGTCCTTTTAAAATTCCATTCATTAAAATGTAAATTTCCTTCCTTAAGTTCCATTTACATGAAAATGTAATTTTTCTTCTTTAAATTCTATTTACATGAAAATGTAAATTTTCTTCTTTAAATTCTATTTACATGAAAAATGTAAATTTTCTTCTTTAAATTCTGTTTACATGAAAAATGTAAATTTTCTTCTTCAAACTCTATTTACAAGAAAATGTAAATTTTCTTCTTTAAATTATATTTACATGAAAATGTAAATTTTCTTAATGTAAATTTTATTCTTTAAATTCTATTTACGTGAAAATGTAAATTTTCTTCGTCAAATTCTATTTACATGAAAATATAAATTTCTTTTTTAAGTTCTACTTACAGGAAAATGTAAATTGTGATAACCCGGAAATTCTGAGCCAATTTAAATTTTTATTTTGGAAATTTTAGCGAGTTTTGAATGTTTAAAATGAATTATTTTAAATAATAACGCCGAGAAATTTATTTTGAATAGAATTTGAACGTATAGATTTATTTGCATCGTCGTTAGAATATAAATATTTTATTTTAATTTTAAAAGGAATTGAAAATGACGCGATAGTTTGTAATTTCGATTTCGAATTTCAAATGAATGTACCGGGTGCAAAATAAACCGGATTTTAGCAAAACCAAAAATATTAGAATCTATTTGAGAATATCTTTCCAAAGAATCCGAAAAATCCAAATTTCATAGTAGGAATCAAAAGATACGTCCAGTTGAAAATTCAGAATAGTCGCTATGGAATTCTGGCCCTTAAAAATGGGAATTTAGCAAACGACCTCGGTTTTCTACGAAACCACTTTTGTTGGATCCGTGATGTCAAGTTATTGCTAGGCTTCAAAATTCGTAATTTTTCGAATCAATATGTGAGCATGGCAAAGGAAAACGCGTTTGACCAGTTTCAGTTGGTTTTAATCGACTGGAAAATAGCCATTTTTCAAACGGTTTCAGAATTCGACGAAATTAATTTTGTTAGGACCGTATCGTCAATACGAAGCTAGAAATATTTTTCTGGAATTTTCAGAGCCCGTATGTGGCCCCGGTAAATTGAAATTTGCGTTCAAATTCAATATATAGAGTTATATTTTGATTTTGACGAAACTGATCGAAATAGTCGAATTAGCCTGCGATACCTATCCCATTGTGTCCGAAATGGGGGTAATTAGCTATAGACGATAGGCGGTGGGTCTCGTTTCGAGGTCAGAATAAAAAGCACCTTTTTGAAATAATTAAATAATTAAATAATATATATTATAACACCTCACCCCTCTTTCCTTTCTCTCAGCCCCCCCTTTCATTTCCAATTCAAAGAAAAAAAAGAAAAAAAAGGGGAAGGGCGTCGTGCCCTAGCCCTAACATCGCGCTGCTAGGGGGCCACCACCGCCGCCGGAGTAGGCGTGCCCACCCCCTCCTCCACCGACGTGAACCCCCTTCCTCCACTTCTCTCTTCCCCTTCCTCGATTGAAAAAGCACACCCCTTCACCCTACACCTCCGCCGCGGCTATCACCGCCCCCCTCGACTCATGCGCCACGTCAGCCCCTCCACCGAGCCCTCTCCGCCACCAAACAACCACAAGTAATTTTTATTTATTTTGTTTTTAAAATCTGAGCTTATTTAAGTTAAAAACATATTTTAAAAATCATTTTATATATGTATTTAACGTTAAATTAAAAATAGGATTTTTATATGTGATATTAGCAAAGAAAGGTTGGATTTTTAATGAAGTATTTGATTATTTTTTTTGCGAAGTAAAAATATAATCTTTATTAGAAGAAGAGCGATATAAAAATATAATTTTTACTGTGAAGTTAGTGCAATAAAAATATAATTTTTATTATGAATAGCAAGTTAAAAATATGATTTTTATATTACAGAGATATTAAAAACACGATTTTTATATGATGTGAAGAATAAAAATATAATTTTTATATAAAATAGAGTAATAAAAATATAATTTTTATTATATAGAAGCAAGATAATAATAGAATTTTTATCTATATAATAGTAGTCTAAAAATGTGATTTTTATATACATAGCAAAAATATAAAAATGTGATTTTTATATTTGTAGTGGCTACGGACAATGAAAGTGACAAAAGGCGAGCACGACGAAGATTTTCTACATATGAAGAGTCGTGGCGTTTAGTTTAGCTAGTCTATGAGAACTTCTCACTTTAAATCTTATTTTCTAGTTAAATTATATACTAGGATGCAGACGGTGCGTAGCAGCACCCGACACCTGTCATCCACGGACCATGGACGACTTGTATGCTTGTTTGATGTGTTGTGAAGTTTGTTTGGGATGTTGATGTGAAATGGATAATAAAACGTTCATGTGCTGAAATAAATATTATCGTTAAAAATATAATTTTTTAACGGGAATGTGAATAAATAAATATTCATTTACAAACCGGACGGTTTGTTTATGTACACCTATTTGAAGGATATTGATTGGGACGATAAATTTTACACGTTGCCCAACTGCACAAATAATATTCAGTGTTTGTTGATTTGAAACCCCACACGGGTGTTGGGATGATATATCGCATACACGAATCCCAATTATTTAGTTGTATGTCGATCGTTTGATTGACAGACTGCATGAGCGTTAATTAGTAATATTTAATGCTTATGCAGTTGTGTGGTGCACTTTGGAAGATGGTTGATTGTTTATCGTTGCTATTATATACATGTGTTATATGGAATTCATATAATTAACATTGTATGGTAATTGATTTGGCCTCATTCCAATTGGGAAAATAAAGAATATTCATGTGTTGAATAAAATATATATATTCATGTGTTGAATAAAATATATATTCATGTGTTGAATAAAATATATATTCATGTGTTGATAAATATTCATGTGTTGAGTAAAATATTTTAAACAATAAAATTTACATCTTTATCATAATTTTATAAAATATATTAAATAACAATAATAGTCATGTGTTGACGATGCTCATGTGTTGAAAGAAATATAGATTCATGTGTTGAATAGAATAAATATTCATTTGTTGAATATAATAACGAAGTTATTGAAATATATAAAGCCGTGTCGATTAGAGATGCGCCATTTTGACGCGAACAATATTTATATCGATTATATTCGTTTTTATAATGAATATAGAAAAAGAAGTGATTTCAAAATATAACGTTTTGTAAATATTATCATTTGTATATCAATGATGTGGAATATTCGATTTCGATTCGAAATTGAATAAGAAGTTGAAATCGTTTCGAAAACGAATTTAAAATGATTTATAAAATACGTTTTAAAAGGAAATCGACAATATATATATATATATATATTATATTATATATAATGGCCTGAATAGAACGCGCCGCGCCGTAGCAGTTCGCTAATTTCGACCATTGACTTCAAATTGACATTGCGGGAGATTCGACCGTCGGATTCTCCTAATACCGGAACCATTGGGTTCGTATCGAAAAGAGCATTTCAATGAATATTAGAAATTTGAAATCTAACGGTCGGATTTGGGATTATGTCCAAATCAAATTTGGAAAAATGGCTGTAAGTGTAGTTCGACGACCGTTATTGGAAATCCACTGTACGGGCCTTGATAAAATTATTAAAAATAGTAATAATTTGTGTAAAATCATAATATGTGAATTGGAAAGAACTAAGATGAAAAATTCCACATTTGAAAGGATAAAAATGTATTTTTATCGAAATGAACTAGTTTTGAAGTAGATTTGAAATGGTTTTGAAATAATCAGAATTTCAAATATACGAATTGGAATGGATTTGAATCAAAATTATCTTCGGAATATTTCGATGATGGATTTCGTGATTATACATATAACGATATCGTTGTGGAAATTTGAAAGATATATTTGATATCGTTATTTCCAATACGATATTTATTGGTTTCAGAATTTGATATTGAATATAAGCCGGTATATATCCTATTCAGAGTCTTGTATTTAATATCAAATGGGATTTTGGGTTCGTCGTGAATTGTAACAACCCGCATTCTACGCATAGGAGGATCGTAGAATATTTATTTCTTTTCCATATGAAGTCGTATGGTCATGTAACTTTGGGAAACATCTACTAGAGTCATTTCCCATGTTCATAATTTTTGTCGATTTTTAAATGACCGTTTTGCCCCTAGATGATCTTGATTTGGCCATAACTTTTGATTGGAAAGAAATTTTGACCTGAAACGACTTCTGTTAGATTCGTTTGATGGTTTACCTTTCCGAAGAGTGGTCATAATAGCCAAACGGACTTACCGTTTGGGAGATATGGCTGAAATAAGGTTTGGAAGGTGAAAAACTGCTTAACCGGGCCAAATAGGATGATTAGTGAATAGGCCCATAACCCATTTCAGGATTAGGGTTATGGGGAGGCTGAAATGAGTTAGAGAATCATTCCATTTCAGTTTTCTAGCCTCCACTTATCTCCAAGAAACCCTAAAAATGGCCTCCAACCTCTAAATCACCTCCAAATCATCTTTTGATCAAGGATTAAGCTTAGCAACATCAAATCAAGAGAGATCTACACCAAATCAACATTGGAGCTGCTGTTTAGCATTGGGATTTGCATCAAATCAGAGATTTATTCCAGATCTTAGTTTATTTGTGGCTAAGGTGAGTGATTTGCATAGTTCCTCACTAATTATGGCTAATTAAGGGTAATTAGTGTTAATCGGCGAATTTAAACATGATAAAATTCTGGAAAAATGTTCATAAATTCTTAAATGATGTTTTAGACCTATGATATAAATTTGGGTTAATTTGGTTAAGTTTTGCTAATCCTATCATTAGTTTCACCTAAACATGCTTAAGGGAGAAAATGTGGTTTTGGGTATGTTTGATCCATTTTAACCTATCATATTGACGTTTAGATGTTTGTGGTTGATTATGCATGTTGCTATGACTGTATGATATGCTTTGTGATTGATTTCAATAGTTAGAATGGTAGAAAACGTCGTCGAATGGCGTAAAACACTTGCTGGAAAAGTTTCAGGAAACGGTGCAGGATCGGATCGGATCGGATATGGGGGGCTCGGATCGGGTAAGTTGAACTGGGCAAGGAATTCGATCGGATCGGAACTTGACACTTGAGAAACCTGGCAAAAAGGAAGGCTATGCTAATTGAAGTGGATCGGATCGGCTAAACGAGGAGGATCAGAGTAAATGAAGAACGAGGGAGCTGATCGGAGCGGGAGCACGAACTGGATGTGACATAGCAACCCGACCTGACCCGAAGTGGGACACCCGACCCGAACCGACGCAATGTAGTGAACCCGAACCGAACCGTACCAGAGGAGGACCATGAACCGACGCAACGTAGTGAACCCGACCCGAACCGATGGCTTGAAGGGAATCCGAGCCGACCCAGTATTGACCAGTAACCCGAGATGCAAAGGTAGTCCAATATGGGAAGTTAGAGCTCAGGATCCAGTTGAGAATCGATGAGTTCACTTCATGGTTGGGCTTTGCTGCGGGATGTGTGCTAAGGAGTTGGCGGCGTTCATAACTTTGATTCACCACTGAAGATGGATGATGGGCTACTTATCAGTGCAGTACAGTCATTATGACTCGAGGGGCAAGGTGATGTTAGCAAGACTACGTTATCAGTGCAGTAGAGTCATTATGACTTGAGGGGCAAAGTGATGCGTAGTAAGACTATGAGCCAGCGCAGATGGGGTGAATAACTCCATGGGGCAAGTGGACATAGTAAAGGATTGGTAAGGCTATGAGCCAGTGCAGATGGGGTGAATAACTCCATGGGGCAAGTGGACATAGCGAAGGATTATTGGCTACGTTATCAGTGCAGTGAAGCCATTTATGACTTCATGGGGCAAAGTGATCGTAGCAAGGTATGTTGGGTGATCGAAGTGGTGAATATCGTATGCTTTACGCACTGAGTGAGAGATGTGAGGATGGTTGCTATGCTTGATTGTTTTCCATCACTATGACATGCACACCCCCACCTCCGTATATTTACACCGTTTGATATGACACCTTAGAGTGTTGTACAGTATGTAGTGCTAACTCTTTGGTTGCAGGTCAAGGTTCAGCTATGTTTTAGTCTACCTGTTATTGTTCTGTTAGATGCTTATCGCTCATACCAAGCTTTATGTCTAACCCAGAGTTTTATGTCTCCTCTTATTACTCTGGGTGCTCACAGGAGCAGACCAGAGACAGGTTAGCTGGTGATGCGCGAGTAGCTGATTCGGAGGCGGGCAGGAGGCTTCCACGTATGATATATAGATATTCCCCCTGTGTCGTTGGTGGTCGCTACTTGGGCATTAGTAGTGTACCTCCTTTATCTTGCTTTTGCTTTGAGACAGTTTGAAAAGTTGTAATAATGTTTAACTTTGGATCATAAGCTGCACTTGGATTTTCCGCTGCTATGTTAGTTGTTTCAGCTTATGCACTGTCTCGCCTATTTTATGTCAAGTATGTTATTATTATATTTTATTCTATGCGCTGTGAAACATTCTACAGGTTCTTTGTTAGTTCATTTCCTTCTTCACTTTTTCCTTCCGACGACCCGTTCCGTGCTAACTGGGCATGTGTACAACGAACCTTTGGAGTAAATGTCGGTTGGTGCGGGGCGGGCCGTCACACTTGGTATCAGAGCTCTAGGTTGCGTAGTTAACCTCGGGAAAGACACTAGGGAGAGATAGTACGTATATGAGAGCACGTATTTGTGATTACTTTGGTTTTCAAAAGCTATATATATACTATTAGTAGTATAAGAATGAAGCCGTACTGCACTAGCACCACTATGGGGTCGTTAATCGTTTCCCTTTTACAGATTGACGATGAGCCGATATGCTAGAGGTGCTGGTAGAGGAGCCAATAATGGGAATGCTGCTGACACGAGGGCAATGTTTACTAACCTCATAAGAGACATGCTTAGAGAAGTGCAAGGGGCAGTGACCAATCCCCAAATTGGTGGTGGTCCAGTAGTGCAGGCGCCTAGGGTCGATTTCGCCAAGTTGTGCTAGGATTACACTAACCTTGGTGGGAAGCCGTTCCACGGGACGGAGTCGGCCACAGATGTTCAAGATTGGATGGATAGCTGTGATTGTATCTTCGATGACTTGGGTCTTGAGGATGCGATGAAGAGAAGGCTAGCGTCTCGTCATCTGCAAGTGCGAGCGATGAATTGGTGGAATGCCATTAAAACAACTACTCCAGAAGATCAGGTTACTTGTGATCAGTTCAAAGCTCGCTTTAGCGAGAAGTTCATTCCAGCTGCCCAGAAATCAGTGTTGTTTAAGAGATTCGTGGAACTCAAGCAGAATGGTAGGGCAGTCTCGGACTATATTGCTGAGTTCGAAACTTTGTCGAAGTATGGACTATCTCTTATCGATACTCCTGAGAAGAAGAATGAGAAGTTCATTACTGGTTTGGATGGATACTTGGGGGAAAGGCTTATCAACCACATCGATGAGACTTTTGAATCGATTGTGGGGAAAGCTTTGAGATCAGAGAGTCTTTACCCCAAGTCAAAGACTGAGGCTGCATCTGCAGAAGGGCTGAAGCCGCAAGCAGGCGGTGGAGGCAAGAATAACTCTCAGAATAAGAGGAAGCAGGACCAATCTAAGGGTGGTCAGAAAAAGAACAAGAAAGATGTTGAGTGCTTCAGCTGTGGTAAGAAGGGCCATTACGCTAACGATTGTCGGGCCAAAACAGCGGATAAGAAGTGCTTCAACTGTGGTCAAGTGGGACATTTCAAGGATAAGTGTCCACAACCTCTTAAGGAGAAATAGATTGTGAAAGCATATGCTATTGATGCTGTTCCTTCTTCGTCGAATGCCCCAACTGCGGCGCAGAAAGGAAAGAATGTTGTTATTCAAGGTATGCTTTCTATTTATGATGTACACGTTCGAGTTTTTTTGATACTGGGGCTTCCCGTTCCTTCATATCTAGTGACCTGGTAGATAGGTTGGGACTGGAACCTGAGATAGTCGATAGAGCATTGGTTGTGACGAACCCGATTGGTGGTTCGACTAGCCTTAGTATGATTTGCAGGAATTTGGTCTTATCGAGTCATGGATGTATGTTTGTTTGTGATTGCTTTGTTTTGGGCTTTACTGGGTATGGCATTATATTGGGAGTCGATTGGCTCCAAAGATACGGGGTGGTGGTAGACTGTGAGGGCTTTTTGGTGACAGTTAGGGCGGATGATGGGCGGAGGGTAGTGTTTGGTAGTCTACCTAGTGATGGGGTTATGGCTAGTTTTGTAAATTCCCTCGACATCCCGCAGGATGAGCTGTCAGATGTGCCCGTGGTTGGCCAGTATCGGACGTCTTCGAGGAGGTGACCGGGCTTCCACCACACCGAGAGATTGAGTTCCGTATTGATTTAGTGAAAGATGCCAGACCTATAGTGATGCCACTTCATCGTATGGCACCAAGGGAGCAGCGAGAGCTCGGGGTGCAAGTCAGCAATCTTTTGAAGAAGGGATTTATTAGAAGAAGTGTCCCCGAGTGGGGAGCACCAGTTGTGTTTGCCACTAAGGCAGATGGTTCCCTTCGTTTGTGTGTGGACTATCGCCAGTTGAATAAGGTAACGAGGAAGAATAAGTATCCTCTACTGCGGATAGATGATTTGTTTGATCAACTGGAAGGAGCAGGAGTGTTCTCCCAGTTGGACCTCGCGACAGGATTTCATCAGCTTCGAGTAGCAGATGAGAGTGTTCCGAAAACGGCATTTAGGACGCCGTCTGGATTCTATGAGTGGTTGGCCATGCCATTTGGGTTGACCAATGCACCAGCATACTTTGTGGATATTTTGAATCGAGTATTTAGAGATCAGTTGAATAAGTTTGTTCTTGTGTTCGTAGACGATATCCTTGTTTACTCAAGGACAGAGGAGGAACACAAGGGACACTTGAGGATAGTGATGGAGGTGTTGAGGAAACACCAATTGAAAGTGAAATTCTCTATGTGTCATTTTTGGAGAAGAGATGTGAGATTCTTGGGTCATGTTGTTTCCGAGAATGGTATTGCCGTGGACCCTGCGAAGGTGGCTACGGTACAGGATTGGCCTACGCCTAAGAATGTAACAGATGCAAGAAGTTTCTTGGGATTAGCTGGATATTATCGTAAGTTTATCCAGGACTTCTCCAAGATAGCAGCACCGTTGACTCAGTTGACCAAGAAGAATCAGTCCTTCGTCTGGGACGGAGTGTGTGAGAATGCATTCAAGAGTCTAAAAGAAAGGTTGACGCGTGTACCAGTGTTAGTCGTTCCTAAAGGGAATGAAGAGATGACGGTATACACGGACGCTTGTGGTACTGGACTAGGTGTCGTATTGATGCAATGAGGTAGGGTTGTAGCTTATGCTAGTCGGCAACTAAAGCCGCATGAGAAGAAGTATCCTACTCATGATTTGGAATTAGCAGCGATCGTGTTTGCGCTGAAGATGTGGAGACACTATCTCTTGGGAGAAAGATTTGAGTTGTTTACCGATCATAAATCGTTAAAGTATCTCTTCTCCCAGAAGGATCTGAATCTCCGTCAGCTGAGATGGTTAGAGTTCTTGGCTTCGTATGATTTTGATATCGCATACACACCTAGGAAAGGTAATGCGGTAGCCGATGCCTTATGTAGGAGACATGCCAGCTTAGGGGCTATGTTTCTTGAATGGAAGCAACTGGAGTATATCGCGGAGTTTGATTTCAGACCAAAGTGCGAATTGGATCCAGTCATGCTAGCTAGTTTGGCGATCAGACCCACTTTGATAGAGCAGATTGGTTTCAGCCAGAGGGACGATCCTAATCTATTGGAAATCATCTCCAAGTTAGAGATGGACATCGACGGTGAGGAGATGAATGTGTATGGGCATGATCGAGATGGATGGCTTCGAAAGAATGGAAGGCTAGTTGTACCCGACGTGAATGGTTTGAGAGATGAAGTGCTTAGAGAATGTCATCACTCAAAACTGACTATATGTCCCGGTGGTAATATGATGTATCGAGACATGAGACAGACTTACTACTGGGAAAGGATGAAAAGAGACGTTGGAAAGTTTATATCCAAATGCATGAATTGCCAGCTAGTTAAAGCCGAGCAAAAGAAGCCTAGTGGTTGTTGCAACCATTAGAAATTCCCGAATGGAAATGGGAGTAATTCTCGATGGATTTCATCGATGGTTTACCAAGGACTAGATCAGGATATGATAGCATTTGGGTAATTGTGGATCGATTGACTAAGAGTGCAAGATTTATATCAGTCAAATCGACCAGAATGGCAGCCAAGTTGGCAGAATTGTATATGAAGTGGGTAGTGAGATTTCATGGAATACCTAAAAGCATTGTGAGTGACCGAGACCCTTTGATCACTAGTGGGTTTTGGAAGAGCTTACAAGAGGCTCTAGGGTCAGGATTACATCTCAGTACCGCATATCATCCTCAGACCGACGGTTAGAGGGAGAGAGTGAATCGTATATTGGAAGATCACTTGAGAGCTTGTATATTGGATTTTGGTGGATCATGGGATGACCATTTGCATCTAATAGAGTTTGCATATAATAATAGCTACCAATCCAGTATCGGTATGGCTCCATATGAAGCTTTGTACGGAAGACTGTGCAACTCACCATAATGTTGGATAGAGATTAGCGAGAAGTTTATGCTTGGACCAGATGTGGTGAGGGAAACTTCAGATAAGATCAAGATCATTCAACAACGAATGAAAGCTGCCCAAGATAGGCAGAAGAGTTATGCTGATAAGAGGAGAAGAGATTTAAAATTCTCCGTTGGTGACTTGGTGTTTGTCAAGATTTCTCCGTTTAAGAGCGTGATACGGTTTGGCAAGAGAGGCAAGTTGGCACCAAGATTTGTTGGCCCATTCCCTGTTCTTGAATTAGTCGGGAATTTGGTATATAGATTTGGCTTACCAGAGAAGATGGCGGGAGTTTACAATGTATTTCATGTTTCCCAACTAAGGAAGTTCGTTCACGACCCAGATATGACTATTTCACCTGATCAGTTAGAGGACTTCGAAGTAGAACCCGAGGCGGTTGGGAACCGCAAGCCGATTCGTATTGTGGGGCACGATACGAAGCAACTTCGAAGGAATGCGGTGAAGCTAGTCAAGGTTCAGTGGGGCGAGAACGAGAATGATTGTACTTGGGAGACAGAGGAGAGCATTAGAAAGACGTATCCTTAACTCTTTGCCTGGTAAGACTTACTTCGTAATTTAGTTATTTCTCATGCTAGGATAGACTTGTTTTGCTTGTTTTGCATGTTTGATTGTTGTTTTATGGTTGATAGGCATGCGGGAACCTTTGTGTGTTTTGGTTAGGGAATTTCGGGGGCGAAATTTCTTAAGGGGGAGGGGGGAGAATGTAACAACCCGCATTCTACGCATCGGAGGATCGTAGAATATTTATTTCTTTCCCATATGAAGTCGTATGGTCATGTAACTTTGGGAAACATCTATTAGAGTCATTTCCCATGTTCATAATTTTTGTCAATTTTTAAATAACCGTTTTGCCCCTAACTGATCTTGTTTTTTCCATAACTTTTGATTGGAAAGGAATTTTGACCTGAAACCACTTCCATTAGATTCGTTTGATGGTTTACCTTTCCGTAGAGTGGTCATAATAGCCAAACGGACTTACCGTTTGGGAGATATGGCTGAAATAAGGTTTGGAAGGTGAAAAACTGCTTAACCGGGCCAAATAGGGTGATTAGTGAACAGGCCCATAACCCATTTCGGGATTAGGGTTATGGGGAGGCTGAAATGAGTTAGAGAATCATTCAATATCAGTTTTCTAGCCTCCACTTATCTCCAAGAAACCCTAAAAATGGCCTCCAACCTCTAAATCACCTCCAAATCATCTTTTGATCAAGGATTAAGCTTAGCAACATCAAATCAAGAGAGATCTACACCAAATCTACATTGGAGCTGCTGTTTAGCATTGGGATTTGCATCAAATCAGAGATTTATTTCAGATCTTAGTTTATTTGTGGCTAAGGTGAGTGATTTGCATAGTTCCTCACTAATTATGGCTAATTAAGGGTAATTAGTGTTAATTAGCGAATTTAAACATAATAAAATTCTGGAAAAATGTTCATAAATTCTTAAATGATGTTTTAGACCTCTGATATGAATTTGGGCTAATTTGGTTAAGTTTTGCTAATCCTATCATTAGTTTCACCTAAACATGCTTAACGGGAAAAATGGGGTTTTGGGTATGTTTGATCCATTTTAACCTATCATATTGACGTTTTGATGTTTGTGGTTGATTATGCATATTGCTATGACTGTATGATATGCTTTGTGATTGATTTCAATAGTTAGAATGGTCGAAAACATCGTCGAATGGCATAAAACACTTGCTGGAAAAGTTTCAGGAAACAGTGCAGGATCGGATCGGATCGGATATGGGGGGCTCGGATCGGATAAGTTGAACTGGGCAAGGAATTCGATCGGATCGGAACTTGACACTTGAGAAACCTGGAAAAAGGAAGGCCATGCTAATTGAACATGGATCGGATCGGCTAAAGGAGGAGGATCGGATCGGAGTAAATGAAGAACGAGGGAGCTGATCGGAGCGGGAGCACGAACTGGATGGGATATGGCAACCCGACCCGACCCGAAGTGGGACACCCGACCCGAACCGATGCAATGTAGTGAACCTGAACCGAACCGTACCAGAGGAGGACCATGAACCGACGCAACGTAGTGAACCCGACCCGAACCGATGGCTTGAAGGGAATCCGACCCGACCCAGTATTGACCAGTAACCCGAGATGCAAAGGTAGTCCAATATGGGAAGTTAGAGCTCAGGATCTAGTTGGGAACCGATGAGTTCACTTCATGGTTGGGCTTTGCTGCGGGACGTTGCTAAGGAGTAGTCGACGTTCATAACTTCGATTCACCACTGAAGATGGATGATGGGCTACTTATCAGTGCAGTACAGTCATTATGACTCGAGGGGCAAGGTGATGGTAGCAAGACTACGTTATCAGTGCAGTAGAGTCATTATGACTTGAGGGGCAAAGTGATGTGTAGTAAGACTATGAGCCAACGCAGATGGGGTGAATAACTCCATGGGGCAAGTGGACATAGTAAAGGATGGGTAAGGCTATGAGCCAGCGCAGATGGGGTGAATAACTCCATGGGGCAAGTGGACATAGCAAAGGATTAGTGGCTATGTTATCTGTGCAGTGAAGCCATTTATGACTTCATGGGACAAAGTGATCATAGTAAGGTATGTTGGGTGATCGAAGTGGTGAATATCGTATGCTTTACGCACTGAGTGAGAGATGTGAGAATGGTTGCTATGCTTGATTGTTTGCCATCAGTATGACATGCACACCCCCACCTCCGTATCTTTACACCGTTTGATATGGCACCTTAGAGTGTTGTACAGTATGTAGTGCTAACTCTTTGGTTCCAGGTCCAGGTTCAGGTATGTTTTAGTCTACCTGTTACTGTTCTGTTAGATGCTTATCGCTCATACCAAGCTTTATGTCTGACCCAGAGTTTTATGTCTCCTCTTATTACTCTAGGTGCTCACACGAGCAGACTAGAGACAGGTTAGCTGGTGATGCGCGAGTAGCTGATTCGGAGGCGGGCAGGAGGCTTCCACGTATGATATATAGATATTCCCCCTGTTTCATTTGTGGTCGCTACTTGGGCATTAGTAGTGTACCTCCTTTATCTTGCTTCTGCTTTGAGACAGTTTGAAAATTTGTAATAATGTTTAACTTTGGATCATAAGCTGCACTTGGATTTTCCCCTGCTATGTTAGTTGTTTCAGCTTATGCACTGTCTCGCCTGTTTTATGTCAAGTATGTTATTATTATATTTTATTCTATGCGCTGTGAGACATTCTACAGGTTCTTTGTTAGTTCATTTCATTCTTCCCTTTTTCCTTCCGACGACCCGTTCCGTGCTAACTGGGCATGTGTACAGCGCACCTTTGGAGTAAATGTCGGTTGGTGCGGGGCGGGCCGTCTCATGAATGGTGTCTTAAATAACACTGTTCTTGAACCCAGTTTAAAAAAGAATAAATCTTTTAATTAAGATTTAGTGAAATTGTCTAGTTAATTAGTATTTAATTGGAATTGAATTTGAATTGGTTTTTGAGGTTTATCATGAGCGGTGTTTTGAATAACACCTGTTCTTTAACCCGATTAACAATAGAAAGTGATTTTGGGTTCGTCGTGAATGGTGTCTTAAATAACACTATTCTTGAACCCAGTTTAGAAAAGAATAAATCTTTTATTTAAGATTTAGTAAAATTGTCCAGTTAATTAGTATTTAATTGGATTTGAATTTGAATTGGTTTTTGGGGTTTATCGTGAGCGGTGTTTTGAGTAACACCTATTCTTTAACCCGATTAACAATAGAAAGTGATTTTGGGTTTATCGTGAATTGTGTTTTAGATGACATTGGTTCTTTAACCCAGTTAAAGACATGATACTGATTTTTGGGAAGATTAAAACATTGTGGGGTTTTAATGAATCTTTAATTAGATTGAAATGACCAAGAATGGAGTATCACTAGTTTTGCTCCAAAGCGTTAGTTAAATCTTTAATTAGATTTGAACGTGAAATGGTAATTAATACTTACCGATAACACCATGGTGTTAAATACGGAGTATTAACAGTTTTGCTTCATGGGATGAATAGGTTAGGATTGGGAAATAAAATAAATAATTACTTCGGTGTGGTTCGCTAATCCTGACTAGTTTGGAAAACCTTAACATGGTTTGAAATGATATCCAAAGGAAGATTAAAGAATAAATTTAGAAGAATTTATCTTTGATAAAATTAATGGGAACTTTTCCCTAAGAATGTGAAATTTTGAATAAAAGAATATTCTGAATCGGAATAAGGCATATGTTGTGTTTGTGTAACACTTGTTTACTATATACGCGGGTTATTCGAAAAGGCCGGGTTTAACCCATTCTGAATAACTAATTCGATGATAAGTCGAAGATGAAGACGGTGGTTGAAGATCGGAAGTCTTCACCTCGTTTGGATTATTATTGATGATCTTGATTGGGCTGTACACCCAAGAGGAGGGAATCAGTTGGTGATCGTCCAGACGTACTTGGAGATCGATGGATATGCGAGGAAAGTGCCTCCGGTTTCGTTCAGACCTAGAACGAACTTATAAATGGCCTATGTGTCTGACATTTGATTTTATTCAGTATTGATTGATCTCTATTAAATATACATCTGTTTGGCGGCGGAGAATTTATTCTCTTGCTTAACGCCCTTCTCTGAGACGTACGAGCTCAGAGGTTGTATATCGATGGAATCAGTCGCATGGAGTGAATTTCCTGTGTGGCATGCCTAAGTGGCAAATGATCAAGGCTTCTGTTGGAAAGCAAATTCTTGTGGTTGATGATCAAAGCATGACCTGTGTGGCATAGCTTTGTGTATAACGTGAATTCGCGAGCCTCACACCTCGGTATGAGTCAAAAACAGGATACGGACCGTTGGGAGAACACGACATTTCTTTCTAGCTATGGGTGATGTCAGTGACCTACCAGCCCTGACATTTATATACTTTTTACCTGTGTGGTTGTTGGAATGCAAGGCGCCTCGAATATATGGTCGATAACTGTCACTATTTGAGCCGACATACAGACCATTATATAGGTCCTATAGGATCAGGAAACGTGTGTTCAGGAATAACTAATCCTCAAACGAAAGACAGGACCGGCCCAACCGATTCCAAGGATCGCTGTGTGTGGTCCTGAGACATTTGCTAGAGTGTCTCGAACGGAGAGGAGCTTGCCCCTTGCCTCGACTCATGATGGAATCCAATTTCCAAACGTGACATTGCGGTCTTATTTTTAGAGCCTAGTATGGCGACATGATATATGGTGCCCATGCCGTCTATGATTAATATTTATGATTGAAAGTGTTTTGACACTATACATTTATAATAGTATCCAATGATTTGTTTTAAACGTACCAAGCATGCTTGGCTATTATAAGGGGAAAAACTATCCTCCGGCTTGCGTTGAATTGTGTTATGGGACCTGGGTCTTATAATAGTTTCATTTTTCCAAAAAATATTACGCTGTTTTGTTATATACACTGTTATTCTTGGGAGGAAACCCGTTCCGTGTTATAGGTGTGGTCCCTTGAATTACTCTCTTTTAAAGTAAAGTTTTAAATAACTGTTTTAGTTCTCACATTAGTCACATGACTGGCCTGGAGTTTATTGTTTTAACCTAAACTCTGGGTGCCCCTATTTTCGACACGGGCAACTAGTAATTGGGTTTGCATATTTATATTCACAGGATCCTAATTTACAGCTGGAACGATACTCGGAAAGCTCTGTATCCAAGTATTACTTTTAGTTGTGCTTTATATTATTTTTCCGCTGCTATGTATTTAAGTGTAATTCAAATCTCTGATATTTGTGAAATGTGTAATATTTATTCATACACTGTATATTCTTGTATTCTGATGGAATTGTTGTAGTAAACAATGAAATGTTCGTCTGCTTGTGTTCCGATGTGTGTTGTTCTCAAAGCAATCCGTTCTTTCCTTACTGGGGAAGTTACGGGTTATCACAATTTTCTTCTTCAAATTCTATTTACATGAAAATGTAAATTTTCTCCTTTAAATTCTATTTACATGAAAATCTAACTTTTCTTCTTTAAATTCTATTTACATGAAAATGTAAATTTTCTTCTTTAAATTGTATTTACATGAAAATGTAAATTTTCTTCTTTAAATTCTATTTACATGAAAATGTAATTTTTCTTCTTTAAATTCTATTTACATGAAAATGTAAATTTTCACTTTTAATCTTTTTACATGAAGAATGTAATTTTCACTTTTAAATCTTTTTACATAAAAACGTAATTTTCACCTTAAATCTTTTTTACTTAAAAATGTAATTTTCATATCTTTAATATTTTTAATGAAAAAACTAATTCATTAAAATATAAATTTTCATCGTTATAATTTTCATTGAACACTATTTACACAAAAAGGTAAATTTCGTATCCTTATCCTTTTCAATGAAAATCCAATTACATAAAAATGTAATTTTCTTCTTAATTCTTTTAATGAAAATCTATTTACATAAAAAATGTAAATTTCACTTACTTTAAATCTAATTGACAATGAAATCAATGTCCTATTTTTGATTTCTATCTAATTTACAAAGTAAGTAATGTAGATTTCATTTCTAACAAATTGGCAAAGTAAATAATGTCAATTTCATATTTAACGAATGGTGGTGAAAATAATGTCCTTTTTCATATTCAACAAATGATTGTGTAAATAATGTCGATTTCATATCTAACCAATGACGATGTAAATGATGTCCATTTTCTATTTAACAAATGACGGTGTAAATAATGATCATTTCATTTCTAACGTAAATGATGTCCATTTTCTATTTAACAAATGATGGTGTAATTAAGGATCATTTCCTATTTAACACATGACGGTGTAATATGACACTTATATTCTAACGTAAATAATAATGGAATTTGTCCCTTTTTATTATTTCAACGAAAGTGAAATAAATGTCCCTTTTATATATCAAACAAAAATAATGTTTTTGGTTTCCTTTTTGGCAAAATAATAATAATATAACATGTGTTTTTTATTTATAACAAAATAAACATTAAAAATGTCCCTTTTTAACTTTCACTCAAAAATGATACTTTTGTACTTTGTTTCATTACACATAAAAATAAAAGTGACATTCTTTTTAATGACAAAATAAAAAGGGAATTCGTTTTATTTAAAATCCAAAGGTGAAATCTTTTTAAATATAAACAAAAGTTAAATCTTTTTAATTTGACAAAAACGATGATAAACAATATGACTTTTCATTTTAACAATTCACATTAAAAATCTAAATAATCTTTTTAAACAATTTACATTAAAAATGTAACTTTTCTTTTTTAAACAATTCACATTAAAAATGTAACTAATGTTCATTTCAAATTTGACACTTAACGGTGCAAAATAATGTTTCACTTCTAATTTGTATTTATAATGTATATATATATATATATATATATATATATATATATAAACAGTTCCAATGATTGTATCTAATGCATTAACATGCCACTTAAATAAATATTCATTCCTAATGCATTTACTTTGCACATAAAATAATAATAATTATTTTTCATATGAATTAACATGACATTGAAATATAATTATATTTCATATGCATTCACATGACATTAAAATGTGATTCTATTTCATATACGTAAACAAAAGTGATGTCTTTTTATTTACAACAAAAATGATTTCTTTTTGTTTTCAAACAAAAATGATTTTTTTAAATTACAAACAAAAATGATTTCTTTTTGTTTACAAACAAAAATGATTTCTTTTTGTTTACAAACAAAGATGATTTCTTTTTGTTTCACCAATAAAGTTGAATCTTTTAATTTCACAAACAAAGTTGAATCTTTTATACACTGATTCAAAAATAGAATTCAGATCTACAACTAATTACAATCACCACATACAATCAATTTTAATTTTTAATCTATGAACCAAAAGGGAATCACATACAGTCAGTCACCAACAACAACAAATAAATCTGAATTACAACAATCACAGAAACTATTATATAAACATGTATATATGAGATTCAAAAAACCAGGAATAAAATATAATTTTTAAAATAGAAATCTCACATAGTTATTGAGTTCTGCGCTGTCCAGATCCAAAATTTGTCAAAATTTCAACTTTCTCAGAATCAGACCTAGTCAGTTTCATCGCGTAGATCTCAGTCTCACGATCGTGGCGCACCTGAAATCGTTCGAATCCGAGTCCGTACGAGCAAGATATGGTTTAATTAAGATCTGTCAAAATTTAAATTAATTAATTTGTAAAGTCAAAGCATTGAAAAGTCAACTCACCCTCCATCTTCCTCCCTAACGTTCAAAACCCAAAATGAACCCATAACCTTTAAAACTAGGTTTCCATTTATCTCGGAATTGGTGAAGCTTGAAGACGATCGGAAGGTGGCACATCGGAGAGGGAGGAGAGGGCTACGTGCGCCGGGAGCATGGGTGGCCACGGTTGGGCCATGGTGGTGTGGTGGGGGCTGTTTGGCCGCGGGTTATGGTGTATTTTCTGGCCAAATTACTTATCTAAATCCGATCATCACCTTATGGAATCAAAGCTTGTGTAAATCTCTACAATAAGTTCAAAAGAATCATTCGATTTCATTAAGAGGATTGGGAAAAATTGAGGAGAGAAATTTCGTGCATTCTAGGCCATGGAAAGAGGAGATGGCGGCTGGTGCAATTAGATTAGGGTTAGGGATTTTCTAATTAGCCTATTATTTATAACATTAAATTAACTAATTACCCAATTAAGGCCCGATTAGCAACTTTGTCAGATTTCAGCCTAACGACAGTCGTTCTTAACTACTAGCCCCTATCCCGGAATCATCTGGCTGTGTCCTGCAGGCCCAAACGACTGTTTTGACCCGGTTTTCTTTAATTTAAAATATTTACTTTTATTATTAATTCAACCATACAAATAAATTCACCGGGGATACAAATTAAATCCAAAAATTCCCGAAAAATATATTTAGTTATGTTATGACGCTGCAGACTTAGGAAAATTAATTTCGTTGAATTCTGAGCCTATTTGAAAAATGACCTTTTTCAAGTCGATTAAAATTGATCGAAATTAACAAAACACATTTTCTTTTGCCACGGTCACAAAAAAATTCTAAAAATTCTGGAAAATTAAACTTAGCTATAATTTGACATTCCGAATCCAACAAAAGTGGTTTCGTCAAAAATGGAGGTCGTTTGCAAAATGACTATTTTCAAGGCGTATATATTAAATATTAAGAATACATTTTTAAACAAATAATTTCCAAAACTCGAAATGTATAAGTGTTTATACTTTTTAAACGCAAAAACATCATTCTGAACTCAATGAAAGTGGTTTCGAGTCCAAATTTCTTTGTATGCAAAAAGTAGCATTTTTGACCTTTATATATATATATATATATATATATATATATATATATATATATTTCATAGCGACCTTCCTTGTAACGACCCGGAAAAATGCGATCTTGGTTATCCGATATACAACACATATCGAACATCCAAGGATCGAAAATAACCGAATAGTTAATGAAAGAAATTAGAAGGTGAGAATAGATAAGATAGAAACTTAGAATAGAAGAAGAAGAAGAACACAACATCAGAGTAACACGAACCTCACAGCGGAACGAATAACATATAATAGATAACATAACTTTGAAATATAACAGTTATGTATACAACAGCACTTATCAGAGTACAATACTTACAACACAGCGGAAATAACTATAGCTATATGATTCTGAAGCCTCCTGCTCCCGCTCTTCAAAGGTGTAACACCCCACCTCCGCCAGGGTGACTCTTGCAAGCACTCTGACTTTGGAGGGGCGTTTGAATCAGGTAAACATGCATAATGATATATCAAGGCAGAACAAGAACATATGTATATATGTAAACAAAGTAAATAACATAGATAAAACATCGGAAGATTTCAAACCATTTCAAAACAAGTCTGGTACAACATAATGTCAATTTTCCAAATACACAAGTCTAGATAAAAACAACATTACTGAAAAACTGAAATACATAAGAACTATCCCCAAAATAAATGATAACCATAGCTAGCTTCATGTCAAGACCGTACATGAGCTAAAATCCTACAAGCAAGCGATCAGAAATCCAAGCTAAGCTCCAATATTCCCTCCCTGAGAACCGGGGGGGGGGGGGGACGGAAGAAAAGAGGCGAAAGAAAACAGGTCAGTCAAAAAGACTGAGTAAGCCCTACTACAATCAATGTAAACTAATAAAGTTAACTGGCATGAGAAGCAGGGATGAACATAAGGATAACAACATACTAGCATGATGATTAACTAACAAGGTAGATAAAGGTGTCATCGCATAATCAGGATTAAGGTTTTGCACCACAGGTGTACTAGTAAACTAACATGACTTGAATAAACAAGTATTGATCCCTTGGCCCAAGCCTTGGCCCAGTAACATGAAATGATGCTAATACAAGGTCTAACCAAACGGTCTAGTCGATCGGCTCCCTGTAAGCCTAACTCGTCACGTGTTGGTGTCCATACGGCCCAAACATGATTGTAGTCAGACTGTGCCGGGTCTCCCGTCGGGTGTATCAAGCCCTAGGGTGGCAACCCCTGGACACCATAAAAATGCGTGCACAGTCTCGATCTACTGGTACCCGTGCATGTTTTCCCCGGCTTCGGACTATGTGCACGACCATAAGTCCGCCCGGAACTACACCGGCGTACCACTCTGCCGTCGTTTTTGGTCGCTTACCTCAAGTTCAGTAATTCGTGCCCCACACCCTAGCCTAGACCCTAGGGCCATGATGATACAAACTTGGGATTACTGCTGGAGTGGACCCCCATTGCTAGGATTTTCTAGTGGGTTAAGTACGGTTTAACCCTCTTGCTAATCATGGATTAACTTGGTTAAGTGTAACGATGAGTTCACGACTTAACCCTGATTAATCTACCAAGCCAAAATTGGTTAAGTATTAAGTGGACCATGACTTAACCCTAATCACGAGGCATTAATTAATTTAATGCGCCTTAACCTCTCACATTAGACCTTGTTGTGGTTACTAGTTAAGCCGGGCGGGTCCGGGTAGCTTTACACCACAACTTGGTCTAACCTCGGGTTTAAGGTACAACATGGCCAACTTCTCACATTGGGTCCTATTGTTTGTAGCAACTAGTTAAGCCGGTCGGTTCCGGGTAGGTTTACGCTACAAACTCAACCCAACCTCGAGTTGGTCACACTTATCTTTTCTAAGTGTCATGTCCATCACGATTCCAAAACATGTTACAAGTTTTCAAGCATTTGGGTAGACCTAACTTAATAGGTAAATTCCCAAAGGGTAGACCTAACTTAATAGGTAAATTCCCAAGCTTATGTTTTTATGTCTTTTAAGTTTACCCAACCCCAAACGCAATCCCATCGCTTACATATCGCAATAGCGCATAAAGGATAGAAAGAGGGAACTTGGCATAATCATGACATAAAGGTGTTGAAGCCACAAGTTCAACATGGTGGCATATGAAATGTACATGTGTTCATATACTGGCATATTACATTTTTAGGCCTCAAAAGCATGCATAAAACCAAACTTAGCATATTGGTGATACATGGTGATAAATGACATGTAGAAATGGCCATAAGTTCGCATTTAGCCTCTCATGCAAGTTATCATAAGGGATATGATAACTTACATGTTGCCAAAATGCAACCTTTAGCATAAAGCTTGAAGCTTTATGTTCATATACTTAAGATAAGCTTGCACAACTTGATAACATGAACAAAATGATCACCCCAAACTTGCATAACCTAACATGGCAAACTTGCATATAAACTTGCATATTATAACATGATAAACTTGCATATCATAACATGGCAAACTTGCATATAAACTTGCATATTATAACATGATAAACTTGCATAGCATAACATGGCATACTTGCATAACAAAACTTGCATAGCATAACATGGCATACTTGCATAACAAAACTTGCATATCAAACTTGCATAACATAACTTGCATATCAAACTTGCATAACATAACTTGCATATCAAACTTGCATAACATAACTTGATGAACTTGCATAACACATCATAGTAAACTTGCATATCATGGCAAACTTGCATATCATACATTTAACTTTAGAGTTTAAGTATGAAAGTAGAATAGGGCTTACAATGCTTAAGAAGTCACAAAAATATGACAAAGCCCTTATGAAATCAATTAAACCCAAAATGCAAGCTCTAATAGAAAATCCCTTGAGCCAAAATGATCAAAACTCTTTCTTTATGATGCAAATATAGAAACTTGACTTGAATGCAAGCTAATGATGCTCATACAAGTTTGAAAACACTTGTATGCATGGAAAATCACTTAGAAATTTATTTCGGAATTGTATGAAGAGAGTGGAGGCCATGAGAGGATTGATTTTGCCATAGTTTAGTTGTAGGATTGATTAATGATGATTTAGGGTTAGGTTAGGGCCTTATTTATAGAGATTAGGACTAGTTTCAACCCTTGGATTAAACCCTAGTTCCAATCTCAGCCCTCAAAACCGAATCTGGCCCCCAGGCTCAACACAATCTCTAAATGGTGCACCAGGCTAAACAGCCCGGCTGGACCAAGTCGACAGCCAATTCGACAGGGCTGTCGACTTGGGTCCAACCAAGTCGACTCCCAAGTCGACAGGGCTGTCGACTTGGGTGCTCTGCCGGGAATTTTCCCGCCTGGCCCAAACTGGCCCAAATTTTCAAATTCAAACTTGAATTTGAAATCTGTTTTTACTTTGAATTTTTCTGAAAACTTCGTTGGGCCTTAATCGGGTCATACGGACTCCAATTTTCGAAAACTCGGACTCTATTTCGCGTATTTTTCCGAGACGAACGCAAGCCCATTTCCCTTGATTCAGATTTTAGAATTAAATTCTGCCTCGATTTATGTTATAACTGGTTATTGAAAATACGGGTTGTTACATTCTCCCCTCCTTAAAGGATTTCGTCCCCGAAATCTTCAAGTTGGGAAGAACGTATCCTACCAACCAATCATCCATCTACTCAAAACATCACCCACGAGCAATCATTGTCCTTACAAGATTCTAAATGTTGTATGAACATATGCAAAGGTGTGTGTATATGTACTTATCTAATGCAAATATCATCAATGCAAATTATGTTAGTGAAATGAATCCATATGTATGCAATTCCTAACACAATGTATAACATCTATATGTTTGCACATAACATCCATATGCAACATCCATGTGATAACACAAAAATTTCCATCCATGAATAAGCGTAAACACTCATGCATATGCAATATGAGGAGTGTGTGAGCCGATCTAGTGCCTAATGTGTATAATGCATCCACGAGTAACCACTTGCAAACACTTGCAACCACTTGCAACCATCAAGCATAACATGCTTCAAACACATGTTTCATCCAAAGGGTTTCTACCTAAGGTTCTCATGACAAGATTAACACGATATACTAGATAATCAAGACAAACATGGATAGCAAAAGATATGCTACAAAGAGATCGGGAAGATAAGCAAGATATACTCCTTTTCGGATTACAAGAAATCCCTTCCTAACCCAATCCATATTCTATAAAAGCCCAAAAGGTTTAGTCAACCTAACGGACCCCTTCAAACCCTGACATGTATTACTAGCCGATGAGTCATACCCCCTTATGGAGTTTACAACAGAAATGGGATCGAGAACGGGACCGAGAGGATATATGTAAAAGATAACATGCGAGTAAGTTCCACAGGAAAACAAGGATCAAGGATATGCTCTTAAAAAGAGATATGATGCGCGTATCTAGCCTTCAATCTTCTAAGTCACGTTTCCTTGAGCTTAACTCCACTGTGCTTTGACCGTCTTTTACCTCATGATTTCTTAGCTTCTTAACTCCTATTTCCCAATATGAGTTGGAACCCATTTCATTATCGCCTCTCGTCTTGCTTTTTCACTTACTCTTCTATCATTCTTGGCTTAAACATAACTATGACCCCATGGTTTCACGCAAGCTCTCCAAAATTCACTAGTGAATCCTGGATCTCGTTTTCTTACTATAAAGAATTCCACGTAGCAGAAATTTTCTTGGACATACCAATCCACGTTGCCAATTGCTCTTACCAACATGATTTTCTATAACTCATGCTTGAACGAAATGAATCATCCGCCTGCGAATGATAGGCCGTACTTAGATTCAGTTGCTTGCCCATGACTTCCCGTAGACTATCTCAAAACTGACCGGTGAAGATTGAGTCATGGTTACTAACTATACTTTAGGGAACCACGTGCAACCGCTTTATTTCTTGAAAGTAATCCGTTGCTAGCCATGATGCCGTCCTTTCGTTCTTTACCGGAGTGAAATGAGCACTCTTCGTGAGTCTACTTGTTATGACCCACATGCTTGTACTCCCTTTCTTGATCTAGGCAGTCCACCCACGAAATCCTTCGTGACGTTTTACTACTTCCATTGCGGGGACCTCCAATGGATATAATAGCCCACCGGGCTTCTATGACTCGGCCTTAATCTGTTGGCACAACATGCACCTTGGGACAAATTCGGCCACCTCCTCGAGTGATGTGCCTCTTCAAGAGCCTTCTTTCTCTCATCGCGTCTTAACCATCCCTTGCCATCTATAGCGAGGTGACTTATCATCTCGCCTCGAGTCAACTTGTCCATGATCTCGACTAACTGTGGGTCTTCTTTCTGTGAAGTCCCTACTTGATCCAGAAGGGTAGGTCTAAACTCAAGGGACGCTAACTAACTAATTAAACTGAGAGAACTTCTTACTTCGGTTGCATTCCTTGGAGTCTTCCAATCCTGAACTGCAACTACCTTAGCGGGATCCACCGCTAAGCCTTGCTTAGACACTATATGCCCAAGGAATCTAACTTCCCTTCTCCCAAAAGTGACACTTGGAGAACTTGGCCTTCAACTGATGCGCTCTAAGCGTATCCATCACCTCCACGAGATGCCTTGCATGCTCTTCCTCATCCTTAGAGAAGATTAGAATATCATCTACGAAGACCACGACAAACTTGTTCAAGAACTCCCTGAACACCCTACTCATCAAGTCCACGAAGTAGGCGGGTGCATTAGTCAAACCGAATGGCATGACCAGCCATTCTAAGAATCCATCTGGAGTTCTGAACGCAGTTTCGCCTATACTATCTTCAGCTATTCTGAGCTGATGGAACAGATGTTCCTACAAGCTGATCAAACAAGTCATCGATCCTTGGCAATGGTTGTCTATTCTCTTTAACTCACGATAATCAACACAAAGTCGAAGAGAACCATCTGCCTTGATAGTAAATACTACAGGCGCTCCCCATTCAGATATACTTCATCTAATGAAGTTCTTCTCAAGCAACTCCTTGACTTGCTTTCTTAACTCTCATCTTGCGGGGCCATGTGCCTTACCGGCCACGAAACTTTCTTGGCATTATCAACCAGATAAATGCGGAAATCTATCTCTCGTTTAGGGGTAACCCCCTTCACTTCACCCAAGATATCAGGATATTCTCGGACCACCCTCACCGATTACAAACTATCGATAGACGAGTTGAGGGATTCAAGATAACACAACATGACGAGACTCATAGGGTTACTAGAAATTTTTAGGGTATTACCGAGGCGAGTCATGAGCCTCACAACCCTATGCTCAAAAATCAAGAATGGCTCCAAAACTGGACAACCAATCCATACCCAAAATCAACCCATACCCCATGAAACCGAGAATATAAACATCACGCGAGAATTCAAATCCACCTAGATAATAGACAAATGGGCGGAACCCCCAATTGGATTTGAAGCACACACGGGATCATTAACTAGACTAGTACTTAGGTGCAAACTATCAACTAAACCAGATGAAATAAAGCTATGCGATGCACCAGAATCAAACAAGGTACGAACTGAAAAATCAGAAATATATACAAGACTTCCAACAGAAACACTACCTCGATCATGAGCTGAAAGAACGATGTTGAGGGGACGAACTCGCCCTCCAGCTGGTCTTGCACACTAAGTCTGACCCTGGCCTTGCCCTTGCTTCTTCGGGCAATCCTTACTGAAATGTCCAGTCTCACCGCAGAAAATGCATTCACCATTCTCCCTTTTCCTCTTCTTACAATCCTTAATAAGATGCCCAACTGAACCGCAATAATGGCACTTACTCTTGTCATTATTGCCCTTGCTATTGTTCCCCTTGTTGCCTTGACTCTTGTTCTTGTTCTTGTTCTGATTGCCTTGACTGCTCTGACCACTTGGATTACCCTGATTTCCTTTCCACTGGGAATCAGTCTTCTTGGCTTGAGTATCATTCATCTTGATCTCCTTCTTGTCACTCCTATTCTCTTCATTGAGTAGGGCCATATTCACCAAACTCTCGAAAGTTGCCCCCAAGGGTATATGAGTCATGGCTAAACCATGTAATGGCTCGTTTAATTCTAGAGAAAAGTATAGGGCCTTCTTCTGAGCTGTGTTAACCAAGTCTAAACCGACCCGAGCCAGTTGATTAAACTTATCTATGTATTCCCTAATAGTCATGTCCCCTTGCTTCAGTGATAGGAACCTTAGTCCAAACTTTCCTCGAAAGTCATCCCAAGTCTCAATTGGCCTAGTAGCGGTGGTGACCACCCACCAACGTGCAGCTTCTTCCTTTAGCAACCACACTGCTAATAAAACCTTCCTACGGTCACCTATATCAAAGAAGGCAAAAAGACCTTCGGTTTCTTTCAACCAATTCCTTGCCTCTACATAAGTCTTGGTTCCAAAGAAATTCTTGCAACCCATCGCCTTAAAATCTTGGCAAATCTTTGCGAAGTCAGTTTGAGGATGCTGAGGGGAAGGAGGAAGAGGAACCTCAGCGACAGGAGGAGGAGGAACATTAACTACCGGAGGAGGAGAAGGAGGAACATTAACTACTGGAGGAGGAGGAGGAGGAGGAACATTAACTACTGGAGGAGGAGGAGGAACATTAACTACCGGAGGAGGAGGAGGAGGAACATTAACTACTGGAGGAGGAGGAGGAGGGGCATCTGCGGGGCCGGCTTCGGTCGCCCTAGCCTCCAAAAGTCTCCTATACCAAACAGGTACGTGCACTCCCTCCGGAATAGCAAAGTTATCGGCCATACTGAAAACGAAGAAAAAGACAAATTCAGAATGGAGAAAAACGAAGGAATTTTGCTAATGGCTTTTTGGGGAATAGCCTTTAAAATAAACTAGACTTTTCTTTGGAAAATACTTTATACTTGGTTTTAAAAATAGTTTTCCAAAAGTTTTCTAAAAACCTTTTTGTTCCTTCTCGTAAACCATATGCCCTGATACCAAATGTAACACCCCACCTCCGCCAGGGTGACTCTTGCAAGCACTCTGACTTTGGAGGGGCGTTTGAATCAGGTAAACATGCATAATGATATATCAAGGCAGAACAAGAACATATGTATATATGTAAACAAAGTAAATAACATAGATAAAACAACGGAAGATTTCAAACCATTTCAAAACAAGTCTGGTACAACATAATGTCAATTTTCCAAGTACACAAGTCTAGATAAAAACAACATTACTGAAAAACTGAAATACATAAGAACTATCCCCAAAATAAGTGATAACCATAGCTAGCTTCATGTCAAGACCGTACATGAGCTAAAATCCCACAAGCAAGCGATCAGAAATCCAAGCTAAGCTCCAATATTCCCTCCCTGAGAACCTGGGGGGGGGGAACGGAAGAAAAGAGGCGAAAGAAAACAGGTCAGTCAAAAAGACTGAGTAAGCCCTACTACAATCAATGTAAACTAATAAAGTTAACTGGCATGAGAAGCAGGGATGAACATAAGGATAACAACATACTAGCATGATGATTAACTAACAAGGTAGATAAAGGTGTCATCGCATAATCAGGATTAAGGTTTTGCACCACAGGTGTACTAGTAAACTAACATGACTTGAATAAACAAGTATTGATCCCTTGGCCCAAGCCTTAGCCCAATAACATGAAATGACCCTAATACAAGGTCTAACCAAACGGTCTAGTCGATTGGCTCCCTATAAGCCTAACTCGTCACGTGTTGGTGTCCATACGGCCAAAACATGATTGTAGTCAGACTGTGCCGGGTCTCCCGTCGGGTGTATCAAGCCCTAGGGTGGCAACCCCTGGACACCATAAACATGCGTGCACAGTCTCGATCTACTGGTACCCGTGCATGTTTTCCCCGACTTCGGACTATGTGCACGACCATAAGTCCGCCCGGAACTACACCGGCGTACCACTCTGCCGTCGTTTTTGGTCGCTTACCTCAAGTTCAGTAATTCGTGCCCCATACCCTAGCCTAGACCCTAGGGCCATGATGATACAAACTTGGGATTACTGCTGGAGTGGACCCCCATTGCTAGGATTTTCTAGTGGGTTAAGTACGGTTTAACCCTCTTGCTAATCATGGATTAACTTGGTTAAGTGTAACGATGAGTTCACGACTTAACCCTGATTAATCTACCAAGCCAAAATTGGTTAAGTATTATGTGGACCATGACTTAACCCTAATCACGAGGCATTAATTAATTTAATGCGCCTTAACCTCTCACATTAGACCTTGTTGTGGTTACTAGTTAAGCCGGGCGGGTCCGGTTAGCTTTACACCACAACTTGGTCTAACCTCGGGTTCAAGGTACAACATGGCCAACTTCTCACATTGGGTCCTATTGTTTGTAGCAACTAGTTAAGCCGGTCTGTTCCGGTAGGTTTACGCTACAAACTCAACCCAACCTCGAGTTGGTCACACTTATCTTTTCTAAGTGTCATGTCCATCACGATTCCAAAACATGTTACAAGTTTTCAAGCATTTGGGTAGACCTAACTTAATAGGTAAATTCCCAAAGGGTAGACCTAACTTAATAGGTAAATTCCCAAGCTTATGTTTTTATGTCTTTTAAGTTTACCCAACAACAAACGCAAACCCATTGCTTACATATCGCAATAGCGCATAAAGGATAGAAAGAGGGAACTTGGCATAATCATGACATAAAGGTGTTGAAGCCACAAGTTCAACATGGTGGCATATGAAATGTACATGTGTTCATATACTTGCATATTACATTTTTAGGCCTCAAAAGCATGCATAAAACCAAACTTAGCATATTGGTGATACATGGTGATAAATGACATGTAGAAATGGCCATAAGTTCGCATTTAGCCTCTCATGCAAGTTATCATAAGGGATATGATAACTTACATGTTGCCAAAATGCAACCTTTAGCATAAAGCTTGAAGCTTTATGTTCATATACTTAAGATAAGCTTGCACAACATGATAACATGAACAAAATGATCACCCCAAACTTGCATAACCTAACATGGCAAACTTGCATATAAACTTGCATATTATAACATGATAAACTTGCATATCATAACATGGAAAACTTGCATATAAACTTGCATATTATAACATGATAAACTTGCATAGCATAACATGGCATACTTGAATAACAAAACTTGCATATCAAACTTGCATAACATAACTTGCATATCAAACTTGCATAACATAACTTGCATATCAAACTTGCATAACATAACTTGATGAACTTGCATCACACATCATAGTAAACTTGCATATCATGGCAAACTTGCATATCATACATTTAACTTTAGAGTTTAAGTATGAAAGTAGAATAGGGCTTACAATGCTTAAGAAGTCACAAAAATATGACAAAGCCCTTATGAAATCAATTAAACCCAAAATGCAAGCTCTAATAGAAAATCCCTTGAGCCAAAATGATCAAAACTCTTTCTTTATGATGCAAATATAGAAACCTGACTTGAATGCAAGCTAATGATGCTCATACAAGTTTGAAAACACTTGTATGCATGGAAAATCACTTAGAAATTTATTTAGGAATTGTATGAAGAGAGTGAAGGCCATGACAGGATTGATTTTGCCATTGTTTAGTTGTAGGATTAATTAATGATGATTTAGGGTTAGGTTAGGGCCTTATTTATAGAGATTAGGACTAGTTTCAACCCTTGGATTAAACCCTAGTTCCAATCTCAGCCCTCAAAACCGAATCTGGCCCCCAAGCTCAACACAATCTCTAAATGGTGCACCAGGCTAAACAGCCCGACTGGACCAAGTCGACAGCCAAGTCGACAGGGCTGTCGACTTGGGTCCAACCAAGTTGACTCCCAAGTCGACAGGGCTGTCGACTTGGGTGCTCTGGCGGGAATTTTCCCGCCTAGCCCAAACTGGCCCAAATTTTCAAATTCAAACTTGAATTTGAAATCTGTTTTTACTTTGAATTTTTCTGAAAACTTCGTTGGGCCTTAATCGGGTCATATGGACTCCGATTTTCGAAAACACGGACTCTATTTCGCGTATTTTTCCGAGACGAACGCAATGGCATAGCCCGTTTCCCTTGATTCAGATTTTAGAATTAAATTCTGCCTCAATTTATGTTATACTGGTTATTGAAAATACGGGTTGTTACAAAAGGTATCTGCAAATCCCGACTACTTGACTGCCCGTACAAATTTAGGCACCCAAGAGTTTAGGGAAAACAACAAAGTAAACTCCGGGTCAGTCATGGGACTGGTATGAGTAAAACAATTTAAACAAGTATATAAACAAGTAAACGATATCTCATAAGACCACGCTGCAAAACAGAACGGGTTTTTCCCGTATGAGAATCCAAAATATTTTTGCAAAGCAATATCATTCTGATATTATAATAATGTCCAAGTACAAATAAATATCAGTCTAGTAGAAACGCTTGCATCTCACGTTCTACATATATAGTATACAATCAAAACCGCAAGCACGTATTGGGTAATGGATTTCCAACTATGACAAGGTATGGAATCACCTTCCGATCAGTGTACTCTAGGAACGATACACTGGAGTTCAACAAGAACATCTTGCAACTCAGCCACACAAGACCGACCACTCATTTCGCTTGAGTGTATCGAATGTACATCACCAACGGTTGGGATCAGCATCCGTTCCCGTATATATATGGGACAACATTGATAGATTTAAGAAACAAATGAATATTCACTAGATAGGTAATTATACACCCTACTTCGGTGCGACCGACTTAGCCATGCTGCCTGCCCGATTTCTGTCATTTACCGGTTGATGAGGCTAGAAGTTACGCTTTATCATCACATCAGATTCACTTCGAATGCCACATTGTCAGATCCATCAAAAATCACTAATTGACGTCTACAACAATACATTACATATCAGCTAAAAGAAGTTTCCTTCTCCGCTTCCACTCTTGGTACGGTTGAAGAAATCAATGTACGTGACCTTTCTGGAAATACTATGTCAGACATCCATCTTCATTCACTTAGAAATGTCACATCGTCATACCGCCAAATCACAAATTGACTTATCCAAAAATAACACGGGTATACAGCTAAGAGAAACGAATTCCTCCGCCACCAAACGTGAATACGTTTGAACAGACCAACTTACGCGATCCATTGGATATACTCTGTCAGACCTTCGTCCATACAAGTTGTCCTAGGACTGGACAAACCGATGGCACTATTCTGTAAACAGGATAGCCCTTGCATTTTACTCCGTCTTCAATTATCTTTGGCATATATGATTCGCGACGCTTATGCCAATACAGAGTGGTTCTATGGATAATAATCGAACCGGTCTCTCCATATTAACAACGTTAAAATGGTCAAAACTTCGATAGTCTGTTAGTTAACTATCAAAAAAAACAAGTGTGCAAACAACGATATTATTCCCAGATGGAAATTATATCAAACAAACATCTTTTAACGTTAATCTCTTTAGTTCATTTATTTACTTATCTCTTGTTTCCCTATATTCTAAATTCTTACTTTCTTTTATCAGAAAACATTTCTGATTCTCGTTTGGAAAACATTTCCAAAACTCCTTTACGATCAAACCTTACCATTTCTTAGTTAAGAAGGAAGTCACTCAAGTTGGGGTATAATTACCTCTCAGACCTTAACTGAACAACGTTATAACTTCGAAATGGTCAAAGTTTATCTTTTAATCTTTAACAACTTCTTTACGCCTTTCTCGGATCCAATTTTACTAATCCACTTCTATATTTAAAACATTGGTTATAACGATAACGTTATAATCCCTACTTTCGAATTATCTAACTTTAATTTTAACTTCTATTCTTATTAGTGAATGGTTAACCTAACACTTATTTATAAATAAATAAATCTCTATTTAGACACTGGAAAGTATAAGTACTTTCCCGAATTCGATATAATCGAATTTGCCGATTAACTCTCTTCGAGAAATCTCTATTTGATTAACTCTCCTTCGAATAACCTATATTCGACTAACTCCTTCTCGAATAAACGATATTCGATAATCTCTCTTCGAATAACTAATATTCGATAACTCTTCCTTTCAAATATCTCATATTAGAAAATCTCACTTCGATTAAAGTATAATCGATAACTCCTTCTCGAATAAACGATATTCGATAATCTCTCTTCGAATAACTAATATTCGATAACTCTTCCTTTCAAATATCTCATATTTGAAAATCTCACTTCGATTAAACTATAATCGATAACTCCTTCTCGAATAAACGATATTCGATAATCTCTCTTCGAATAACTAATATTCGATAACTCTTCCTTTCAAATATCTCATATTTGAAAATATCACTTCGATTAAACTATAATCGATAACTCCTTTCGATCAAACTAACATTGATTATTTAACTCGACTAACTTAACTTTATTCGACTAACTCGACTTACTTGGTTCGACCAATTCGATTCGATTAACTAGGCTCGACTAACTTGACTAACTTAACTCGACTTACTTGGTTCGACCAATTCGATTCGATTAACTAGGCTCGACTAACTTGACTAACTTAACTCGACTTACTTGGTTCGACCAATTCGATTCGATTAACTAGGCTCGACTAACTTGGTCGAACCACCCGATCAACTCAACTTATTTAACTTAACTTATTTCTCAACTCGATCAACTATATTAACTCCTATCGAATAACTAATATTCGAATAAACTCCATTCGCTTGACTCTAGATCGCAGCGATCACAATGGTTATGCCTTACTCCCTCAGGAAACATCCGACCGCCGTAGGCTATTTACAGCCCTGCGAATTACGTTAGCAGTCGTACAAGATGGTAACTTACCCTGAATACTATGTTTGACTAACTCTGTCTCACTTAACTATATTTGATTAACTCTAGTTCGTTTTAACTCTGATCGATTAATTCTAACTGATTAACTCTAACTGGTTAACTCTACCTAGTTAACTCTAACAGGTTAACTCTATTTGACTAACTCGACTTGACTAACCCCTTTCGAATAACATATTCAATTAACTAACTTTCGAATACCATATTCAATTAACTAACTTCGAATACCATATTCGATTAACTCCTTTCGAATGTCTATATTTGATTCACTATCTTCGAATACCATATTCAATTAACTAACTTCAAATACCATATTCGATTAACTAACTTCGAATACCATATTCGATTAACTAACTTCGAATACCATATTCGATTTCTCCTTTCGAATACCATATTCGATTTCTCCTTTCGAATACCATATTCGATTTCTCCTTTCGAATACCATATTCGATTTCTCCTTTCGAATACCATATTCGATTAACTAACTTCGAATACCATATTCGATTAACTATTCACTTAATAAAGATTTCCTTTTCAACAACGTTTTATTCATTTGAAAAGATTTACTTTTAAATAACGGTTCTACACTTTAAAAAATGATTTCCTTTTTATAATGTTCCCTTTCCAATTCTATTTGTAAATGGTTTACAAATATTTCCTTTTCAAAATTTATTCTTGAAATATTCTAACTCCTTAAATTCCTGGGAAAATTCGCCATAACCTCCTTTGTATCGGGAGCATCGGGAAAATCCCCAAACTCGCCACACAGGCCTTTCCATTCAAAAAGAAATGTTTTGAATTTATTTCCTTTTCAAAAATCTCCTATTTATAAATATTCCAATTTATAAATATTCCTTATTTATAAATATTCCACTTTATAAATATCTCTTATTTTTCAATATCACTTTGAAAAATCTCCTTTATCTACATTCCGGTATTTCTTATGGTATTCAACACACCATATAACAACAATAACTATCGTCCAAAGCACACATAATCAACGTCAGATTATTTATCACATTATATATCACAATATATAAATCACAGTAAAATAACTGTTGAGGACTCCAGTTGGATTCCTCCAACCTGTTTCCCTGCATCAAAGATGTTAAACAATATAAATAACATCACTTTCAGTTCCATATGATATATTCTGTTAAACAGAATCAATATAGAAATTCAACTAACTGACTAGCAGTTCAATCAAACAGTCAACATACAGTCAATCAACCAATATCTAACAGTTCTAAAAATACAACATGAAATTATAAACTGTTCAGAGTTAGTGAGATTTACTCACAGTTGCGCGTTAACCAAAAAATATCGGTTTGCGTTCGTTGTTTGAGACGGGCAATTTATTTCGCCATAAATTGTAACGAGCTCCGATGGACTTCCAGTCAGCTTCATTGTGAAGCTCTCGTCCATACGATCCCGACGGATCTTGTTTCGCTGAGTTCGATACCATAGGGAAAAGTTATACACTTCAGAAGTTGTACGTAAATTTAAATTAAATTAAAACTTGGAATTTTATTTAAATAGGCTCAACCTTTTTGTACCAGGCCCATGACCCTCTTCAAACTCAACCCGCCTACGTTCTTCTTCCCAGAATCGAATTCCCAAATGAGCTCCTCTTTCAGTAAAATACACACACCACTTTCCCACTTGACTGCTCCTCCACCTCTTCCTTTAAATTCAATTAAAAACCACCAAAAATCATCTCATCATCTACTCTTCCTTCTCACGCCGGTTCAGACCAACTCGACCTATCCTCTCTGTTGCGTCATCAGCAGTTCGCTCCTCCCATCAGTGTCGACATCGACACTCACCACTACCGATCAACCCCAGAGTTTGCCGAACCCTGCTAACCGACATGCTAAGACCAGTATCGAACTCGAAATCGTGGATTTCTGCATTGGTTCCCCTAGCCGATGAACCCTAGATTCACTGTAAAAACCCAAGAACCCAAACTCAACGTCGAACCTACCATACTGTATACCAACATGAAGAGAATCCCTCACTGATTTCAATAGTGTTCGAGTTACGATTTATAGAAATTTTATTGTTTTGTTCTTTGATTTTTCCTTGGATTTTGTTTCCTACGATATTGGGTTTTATGCTGTATTTATGCGTGTTTGGGGTTTGGTAGAGTATGTGGCCGAAAATATATGATGTGTGGCCTGCTGTTGAACCATGAAAAGGGTTTGGATATTTTTCCCTTTTATTTTATTATTTTATTTTAATGAATATATATTCGTTTTTGGTCTTTAAAAATCCTGGCGATCACATACGATACCTAAGAATCACCAAACTGGACATGCACCTTCAGCTCGGCATTACGGTCCCAACGAAACTGGTTTCGTCGAATTCCGACTCCGTTTGCAAAAGTGGCTATTTTTCAAGCGCTAAACTAACCTTTTAAATATATAAATATATATAAATATTATTAAATTAAATATTAATAAATTAATATTATCGTATATCTCCACATATGATATCGTACAGCTCCAGAATATCATATCAGAATTTACATTTTGATATTTCAGATTCCAGATTATCTCGATATTCAATTTATATCGAAAATCCTTTTATAACGTATATAAAGCGTCGCAAATTATAAAGGAATTCCACAACGACTTTTCTGAAATTTGATTTGGACATACCTCAATATCGACACAAAGAAACCCCGATTTTTCTCTTCCACTAGAAAGATATACTCCACCAGCTCCACGCGTTTCTTGTTTCACAGAAATCCGACTTCAAACGGTCCCTGTACATTCAGTTGAAGTTCAAATCGCCAAATAGCGAACTGCCGCGCCATTTCGAGCTCGTTTATAAATATATTATAAACCATACGTTCAACTATCGTCGATTCAATAAAATCGTTATTATATTTCGAATCGAAACTGCACCAAATCTCGTATGCTATTCAATTCACATGATATTGTGAATTTCACTATTTCCGACTATTTCGACATTATAATATATTATTATATTATAATTATTTATTAAATATTCAATATTATTTAATTAAACGATCATTAACTTCTCTAAATCACCAATTATATAATTAAATAAATTAATTATATATCGTAGAAAATGCGGGTCATTACATTCTTCCCCACTTAAAATAATTTCGTCCTCGAAATTGCTAAGCAAGAAAAATGTTATTAACTCTACCAACTAGATTCAAATATCTTCTGGTTTACTTCAACTTTAACTTCAACTGAACCATTTTAATTTCAATTAAATTATTAATTCTTTCCGACTAACCAAATTTTTCAGAAATCATGAAAATTTTCTAATGCCTTAAATTTTCGGAAAATTTCGCCAGCGTTTCCTTTGTACGGGGTTACCGAAAAAATTCAAACCTTGCCACACAGGTCCTCTCCAATCCAAAAGAAAATCAAACAGCCAAGCGGCTTGCCAATTCGGCTCATAAAACTCCAAACTCATGTATAAATATAAACTTGTACCTTTTTGTCGGGCATATCATTATATCCCTTTTCATCTGTTACTCAACTCAACATATATAAATGTCATTCCAATCAAACTCCTGTCAGTTGGTTCTCAACCAAATCATTCGCTTATACTTAAGTCGAATTCCATTCAAACTCTAATATCAAATTTCAACTCTTAAGTTATCGACTTAATCCTATTTCAGATTATTCTATAATCCAATCCAATTTCATTTAACTTAGTTCAAGTTAAATTCAAATTTATTTATTCACTTTTTCCATTTTAATCCATTTAACTTCATTAGTTAAATTTTAATTCCAGAACTTAAATTCCTGAGTTCATTTCAAATCAATTTGAAATCATAACACCAATTCAAAACATTTGAATTTCTAAACACTTGTTTTCTCAAAACAATTCAAAAACAAAACCTTTGGTAGTAATCCGTCACTTTGGAACTCGAAAATGAATACTGATGATGTGGCCACACTCATCAGAATCTATTTTCCAGTAATCGAAGTGAGTTCAATACTATTTCACTTTCAAAAAAATCATTTCTAAACACATCCATTTTGAAAACAGTTCAAAATCTCCCAGGAACTTAAAATTTACTTATTTTAATTCCAATTATGATTTAACTTCAGATTCAATTCGTCTTACTTCATATACTTTACTGATATGAATTCTGATTAGTTATTTATAACCATTTCATCTTTTTATAATCTCATTCGATTATACTAACAACCAACACAACTAATATACTATATTAATTTCAAAACATATCATGTCGGTTCATCGTATTCAAGTGTTTATAAAACTCCTACCGATATAGTGGATGAAACTGATCGTCCAGAATTCATAAGCCACTCAATCAATAAATCTCCACAATATAAAACCATTTTATATTCAATAACATATACGCTCTCTTGTATATATATACACTCTACTCAATCTAGGATATTACTAATCCCATCTCTACTGAGTTACGCCACAGAGTTATGTCCGATCACTAAAACATAAGCTCTGATACCAACTGTAACGACCCGGAAAAATGCGATCTTGGTTATCCGATATACAACACATATCGAACATCCAAGGATCGAAAATAACCGAATAGTTAATGAAAGAAATTAGAAGGTGAGAATAGATAAGATAGAAACTTAGAATAGAAGAAGAAGAAGAACACAACATCAGAGTAACACGAACCTCACAGCGGAACGAATAACATATAATAGATAACATAACTTTGAAATATAACAGTTATGTATACAATAGCACTTATCAGAGTACAATACTTACAACACAGCGGAAATAACTATAGCTATATGATTCTGGAGCCTCCTGCTCCCGCTCTTCAAAGGTATCTGCAAATCCCGACTACTTGACTGCCCGTACAAATTTAGGCACCCAAGAGTTTAGGGAAAACAAAAAAGTAAACTCCGGGTCAGTCATGGGACTGGTATGAGTAAAACAATTTAAACAAGTATATAAACAAGTAAATGATATCTCATAAGACCACACCGTAGAATGGAACGGGTTTTTCCCGTATGAGAATCCAAAATATTTTTGCAAAGCAATATCATTCTGATATTATAATAATGTCTAAGTACAAATAAATATCAGTCTAGTAGAAACGCTTGCATCTCACGTTCTACATATATAGTATACAATCAAAACCGCAAGCACGTATTGGGTAATGGATTTCCAACTATGACAAGGTATGGAATCACCTTCCGATCATTGTACTCTAGGAACGATACACTGGAGTTCAACAAGAACATCTTGCAACTCAGCCACACATGACCGACCACTCATTTCGCTTGAGTGTATCGAATGTACATCACCAACGGTTGGGATCAGCAACCGTTCCCGTATATATATGGGACAGCATTGATAGATTTAAGAAACAAATGAATATTCACTAGATAGGTGATTATACACCCTACTTCGGTGCGACCGACTTAGCCATGCTGCCTGCCCGATTTCCGTCATTTACCGGTTGATGAGGCTAGAAGTTACGCTTTATCATCACATCAGATTCACTTCGAATGCCACATTGTCAGATCCATCAAAAATCACTAATTGACATCTACAACAATACATTACGTGTCAGCTAAAAGAAGTTTCCTTCTCCGCTTCCACTCTTGGTACGGTTGAAGAAATCAATGTACGTGACCTTTCTGGAAATACTATGTCAGACATCCATCTTCATTCACTTAGAAATGTCACATCGTCATACCGCCAAATCACAAATTGACTTATCCAAAAATAACACGGGTATACAGCTAAGAGAAACGAATTCCTCCGCCACCAAACGTGAATACGTTTGAACGGATCAACTTACGCGATCCATTGGATATACTCTGTCAGACCTTCATCCATACAAGTTGTCCTGGGACTGGACAAACCGAAGGCACTATTCTGTAAACAGGATAGCCCTTGCATTTTACTCCGTCTTCAATTATCTTTGGCATATATGATTCGCGACGCTTATGCTAATATAGAGTGGTTCTATGGATAATAATCCAACCGGTCTCTCCATATTAACAACGTTAAAATGGTCAAAACTTCGATAGTCTGTGAGTTAACTATCAAAAAAAAAACAAGTGTGCAAACAACGATATTATTCCCAGATGGAAATTTTATCAAACAAACATCTTTTAACGTTAATCTCTTTAGTTCATTTATTTACTTATCTCCTGTTTCCCTATATTCTAAATTCTTACTTTCTTTTATCAGAAAACATTTCTGGTTCTCGTTTGGAAAACATTTCCAAAACTCCTTTACGATCAAACCTTACCATTTCTCAGTTAAGAAGGAAGTCACTCAAGTTGGGGTATAATTACCTCTCAGACCTTAACTGAACAACGTTATAACTTCGAAATGGTCAAAGTTTATCTTTTAATCTTTAACAACTTCTTTACGCCTTTCTCGGATCCAATTTTACTAATCCACTTCTATATTTAAAACATTGGTTATAACGATAACGTTATAATCCCTACTTTCGAATTATCTAACTTTAATTTTAACTTCTATTCTTATTAGTGAATGGTTAACCTAACACTTATTTATTTATAAATAAATAAATCTCTATTTAGACACTGGAAAGTATAAGTACTTTCCCGAATTCGATATAATCGAATTTGCCGATTAACTCTCTTCGAGAAATCTCTATTTGATTAACTCTCCTTCGAATAACCTATATTCGACTAACTCCTTCTCGAATAAACGATATTCGATAATCTCTCTTCGAATAACTAATATTCGATAACTCTTCCTTTCAAATATCTCATATTTGAAAATCTCACTTCGATTAAACTATAATCGATAACTCCTTCTCGAATAAACGATATTCGATAATCTCTCTTCGAATAACTAATATTCGATAAGTCTTCCTTTCAAATATCTCATATTTGAAAATCTCACTTCGATTAAACTATAATCGATAACTCCTTCTCGAATAAACGATATTCGATAATCTCTCTTCGAATAACTAATATTCGATAACTCTTCCTTTCAAATATCTCATATTTGAAAATCTCACTTCGATTAAACTATAATCGATAACTCCTTTCAATGAAACTAACATTGATTATTTAACTCGACGAACTTAACTCGACTAACTTAACTTGATTCGACTTACTTGGTTCGACCAATTCGATTCGATTAACTAGGCTCGACTAACTTGACTAACTTAACTCGACTTACTTGGTTCGACCAATTCGATTCGATTAACTAGGCTCAACTAACTTGGTCGAACCACCCGATCAACTCAACTTATTTAACTTAACTTATTTCTCAACTTGATCAACTATATTAACTCCTATCGAATAACTAATATTCGATTAAACTCCATTCGCTTGACTCTAGATCGCAGCGATCACAATGGTTACGCTTGACTCCCTCAGGAAACATCCAACTGCCGTAGGCTATTTACAGCCCTGCGAATTACGCTAGCAGTCGTACAAGATGGTAACTTACCCTGAATACTATGTTTGACTAACTTTGTCTCACTTAACTATATTTGATTAACTCTACTTCGTTTTAACTCTAATCGATTAATTCTAACTGATTAACTCTAACTGGTTAACTCTACCTAGTTAACTCTAACAGGTTAACTCTATTTGACTAACTCGACTTGACTAACCACTTTCGAATAACATATTCGATTAACTAACTTTCAAATACCATATTCAATTAACTAACTTCGAATACCATATTCGATTAACTCCTTTCGAATGTCTATATTCGATTAACTATCTTCGAATACCATATTCGATTAACTAACTTCGAATACCATATTCGATTAACTAACTTCGAATACCATATTCGATTTCTCCTTTCGAATACCATATTCGATTTCTCCTTTCGAATACCATATTCGATTTCTCCTTTCGAATACCATATTCGATTAACTAACTTCGAATACCATATTCGATTAACTATTCACTTTATAAAGATTTCCTTTTTAACAACGTTTTATTCATTTGAAAAGATTTACTTTTAAATAACGGTTCTACACTTTAAAAAATGATTTCCTTTTTATAATGTTCCCTTTCCAATTCTATTTGTAAATGGTTTACAAATATTTCCTTTTCAAAATTAATTCTTGAAATATTCTAACTCCTTAAATTCCCGGGAAAATTCGCCATAACCTCCTTTGTATCAGGAGCATCAGGAAAATCCCCAAACTCGCCACACATGCCTTTCCATTCAAAAAGAAATGTTTTGAATTTATTCCCTTTTCAAAAATCTCCTATTTATAAATATTCCAATTTATAAATATTCCTTATTTATAAATATTCCACTTTATAAATATCTCTTATTTTTCAATATCACTTTGAAAAATCTCCTTTATCTACATTCCGGTATTTCTTATGGTATTTAACACACCATATAACAACGATAACTATCGTCCAAAGCACACATAATCAACGTC
Source organism: Allium sativum (assembly GCA_030737875.1). Lineage (NCBI taxonomy): Eukaryota > Viridiplantae > Streptophyta > Magnoliopsida > Asparagales > Amaryllidaceae > Allium > Allium sativum. Next base: position 659,620,322 of record CM060920.1, read on the forward strand.
AGATTATTTATCACATTATATATCACAATATATAAATCATAGTAAAATAACTGTTGAGGACTCCAGTTGGATTCCTCCAACCTGTTTCCCTGCATCACAGATGTTAAACAATATAAATAACATCACTTTCAGTTCCATATGATATATTCTGTTAAACAGAATCAATATAGAAATTCAACTAACTGACTAGCAGTTCAATCAAACAGTCAACATACAACCAATCAACCAATATCTAACAGTTCTAAAAATACAACATGAAATTATAAACTGTTCAGAGTTAGTGAGATTTACTCATAGTTGCGCGTTAACCAAAAAATATCGGTTTGCGTTCGTTGTTTGAGACGGGCAATTTATTTCGCCATAAATTGTAACGAGCTCCGATGGACTTCCAGTCAGCTTCATTGTGAAGCTCTCATCCATACGATCCCGACGGATCTTGTTTCGCTGAGTTACGATACCGTAGGGAAAAGTTATACACTTCAGAAGTTGTACGTAAATTTAAATTAAATTAAAACTTGGAATTTTATTTAAACGGGCTCAACCTTTTTGTACCAGGCCCATGACCCTCTTCAAACTCAACCCGCCTACGTTCTTCTTCCTAGAATCGAATTCCCAAATGAGCTCCTCTTTCAGTAAAATACACGCACCACTTTCCTCCTTGACTGCTCCTCCACCTCTTCCTTTAAATTCAATTAAAAACCACCAAAAATCATCTCATCATCTACTCTTCCTTCTCACGCCGGTTCAGACCAACTCGACCTATCCTCTCTGTTGCGTCATCAGCAGTTCGCTCCTCCCATCAGTGTCGACATCGACACTCACCACTACCGATGAAACCCAGAGTTTGCCGAACCCTGCTAACCGACATGCTAAGACCAGTATCGAACTCGAAATCGTGGATTTCTGCATTGGTTCCCCTAGCCGATGAACCCTAGATTCACTGTAAAAACCCAACAACCCAAACTCAACGTCGAACCTACCATACTGTATACCAACATGAAGAGAATCCCTCACTGATTTCAACAGTGTTCGAGTTACGATTTATAGAAATTTTATTGTTTTGTTCTTTGATTTTTCCTTGGATTTTGTTTCCTGCGATATTGGGTTTTATGCTGTATTTATGCGTGTTTGGGGTTTGGTAGAGTATGTGGCCGAAAATATATGATGTGTGGCCTGCTGTTGAACCATGAAAAGGGTTTGGATATTTTTCCCTTTTATTTTATTATTTTATTTTAATGAATATATATTCGTTTTTGGTCTTTAAAAATCCTGGCGATCACATATGATACCCAAGAATCACCAAACTGGACATGCACCTTCAGCTCGGCATTACGGTCCCAACGAAACTGGTTTCGTCGAATTCCGACTCCGTTTGCAAAAGTGGCTATTTTTCAAGCGCTAAACTGACCTTTTAAATATATAAATATATTTAAATATTATTAAATTAAATATTAATAAATTAATATTATCGTATATCTCCACATATGATATTGTATAGCTCCAGAATATCATATCAGAATTTACATTTTGATATTTCAGATTCCAGATTATCTCGATATTCAATTTATATCGAAAATCCTTTTATAACGTATATAAAGCGTCGCAAATTTTAAAGGAATTCCACAGCGACTTTTCTGAAATTTGATTTGGACTTACCTCAATATCTACACAACGAAACCCCGATTTTTCTCTTCCACTAGAAAGATATACTCCACCAGCTCCACGCGTTTCTTGTTTCACAGAAATCCGACTTCAAACGGTCCCTGTACATTCAGTTGAAGTTCAAATCGCCAAATAGAGAACTGCCGCGCCATTTCGAGCTCGTTTATAAATATATTATAAACCATACGTTCAGCTGTCGTCGATTCAATAAAATCGTTATTATATTTCGAATCGAAACTCCACCAAATCTCGTTTGCTATTCAATTCACATGATATTGTGAATTTCACTATTTCCGACTATTTCAACATTATAATATATTATTATATTATAATTATTTATTAAATATTCAATATTATTTAATTAAACGATCATTAACTTCTCTAAATCACCAATTATATAATTAAATAAATTAATTATATATCGCAAAAAATGCGGGTCATTACATTCCTAAATTTTAATTTTGACATAACTTACAAATTACAAACTGAAATATAAATTTCCTAAATTCATTATAAAGATATCATCAATACGGTTCTAGGTTTCTTGTTTCGTCTAATTTTTACTTATAATGAATTGTATATATTTTTCCAAAGTTGAAAAACGAATTTTGAAATTACCATGCCTTTTCGGGCTCGGAATAGAATTTATATAAATTTCAAAGTATTACTTCAAATAAAATAAATTATTTTTAATACTAAAAATTCATTAAAATAACTTAAAATAAAAATTTTAAATTGGCCCCAAAATTCAGGGTTGTTACAGTCTCCCCCACTTAAAAACTTTTCGTCCTCGAAAAGGAAAGAAGCTAAAAAGTTGTTTAATTAACTAACTAAATTTTCATTCTTTGATTGATTTCAATAATTTTATTTGTTAATTAACTTTTCAAAAATCATCTTTTCTAAGATCGGATTACACAAATACGTTAATTATAAACTTTTCACTCTGAACTCGTTCTAGGGCATTTCTAACCCTATCTATAACGAGTTTTCTCATTCTAGGATACTACTAATCCTATCTCTAATGAGTATTCTTATTGGATATTACTAATCCAATCTCTGATGAGTCTTTTGTTCAGTTCTAACGAGTTGTACCCCAAAGATTTTGAGCTAACCAGAGCTCTGATACCAACTGTAACGGCTCGGATTTTGCCCAGACCTAATCGATCGCAAAATCGAGTAAGACCGTTCAAAACCCGAATACGTTAACTCTGGGAATACAGCAACATCAAAACAATAACAACAGATTTTATAAAACATCATAATAATGTTATATCAGAGTACAGAACATATCAGAGTACATTGAATAAAATTACAGCGGAAGATAAATTTCAATAAATTAAATACAATAAATAGCGGAAGACTTCTATGATTTGGACACAGCTTTAGGCTTCGATCCAGAATCCTGCTCAAGAGATAAATATCTGCAAAAAGCTCCATTATAGGGAAAATCCGACGGTCGGATATTTCGGTATAATCAATTAAAAGTACAATTCCAAGGCGTGAACTACCACGCTCAATTCGTTTGCCTTTAATATATATATATATATATATATATATATATAATTATATATAAATATAATTCCTTCATCCATTTCGTTTTCGTGAATAACACAACAAGTAAAGAATGTTATATTTCTGTAACCTATTTACATTTTTATAATACACAGTGAAATGTATTTTATTTTACTATATTTTGCTAACGACAAGAATTATTATCTAAATATAATATCATGGCACATAAGAATGTTGATCTTTATTTCGACTTGCATTCACATCCTATATACAAAAAGGTATATTTTTCAATTATTTTTCAAACTACACAAAATTGTATATTTCATGTATCATTAGAATTACAACAAAAATAGGTATTTTTGTGTTTCATTTCCATTACAACAAACATGAATATTTTTGATGTGTCATTTATAATTTAACAAAAGTGAGTATTTTTGTGTCATTTCAATTTCTAACAAAAATGCAATATATTTTGGTATCAACTTTAATTCTACAAAAATAATAACTTTGTTAATCTTTCATTATAAACAAAATAATAATTTTGTGTGTTAATCTATCTACATAAAAATGTAAATTTCTATCTTTATGTTTTTAATGAAAATCCAATTCATTAAAATGTAACTCTCATCGTATAATCTTTACTGAAAAACATTTTATATAAATATGTAAATTTCATACCATTGTCCTTTTTAATGAAAATTCCATTCATTAAAATGTAAATTTCCTTCCTTAAGTTCCATTTACATGAAAATGTAATTTTTCTTCTTTAAATTCCATTTACATGAAAATGTAAATTTTCTTCTTTAAATTCTGTTTACATGAAAAATGTAATTTTTCTTCTTTAATTTCTATTTACATGAAAAATGTAAAATTTCTTTTTCAAACACTATTTACATGAAAATGTAACTTTTCTTCTTTGAAAATGTAAATTTTCTTCTTTAAATTCTATTTACATGAAAATGTAAATTTTCTTCTTTAAATTCTATTTACCAGAAAATGTAAATTTTCTTCTTCAAATTCTATTTAAATGAAAATGTAAATTTTCTTTTTCAAATTCTATTTACATGAAAATGTAAATTTTCTTCTTTAAATTCTACTTACATGAAAATGTAAATTTTCTTCTTCAAATTCTATTTACATGAAAATGTAAATTTTCTCCTTTAAATTCTATTTACAAGAAAATGTAACTTTTCTTCTTTAAATTCTATTTAGATGAAAATGTAAATTTTCCTCTTTAAATTCTGTTTACATGAAAATATAAGTTTTCTTCTTCAAATTCTATTTACATGAAAATGTAAATTTTCTTCTTTAAATTCTATTTACATGAAAATAATAATTTTCACTTTTAATCTTTTTACATGAAGAATGTAATTTTCATTTTTAAATCTTTTTACATAAAAATGTAATTTTCACCTAAAATCTTTTTTACATAAAAATGTGATTTTCATATCTTTAATCTTTTTAATGAAAAATCTAATTCATTAAAATATAAATTTTCATCGTTATAATTTTCAATGAACACTATTTACACAAAAAGGTAAATTTCATATCCTTATCCTTTTCAATGAAAATCCAATTACATAAAAATGTAATTTTCTTCTTAATTCTTTTAATGAAAATCTATTTACATAAAAAAATGTAAATTTCACTTACTTTGAATCTAATTGACAATGAAATCAATGTCCTATTTTTCATTTCTAACTAATTTACAAAGTAAATAACGTCGATTTCATTTCTAACAAATTGGCAAAGTAAATAATGTCAATTTCATATTTAACGAATGGTAGTGAAAATAATGTCCTTTTTCATATTCAACAAATGATGTTGTAAATAATGTCAATTTCATATCTAACCAATGTCGGTGTAAATGATGTCCATTTTCTATTTAACAAATGATGGTGTAAATAATGATCATTTCATTTCTAACCAATGACGATGTAAACGATGTCCATTTTCTATTTAACAAATGACGGTGTAAATAATGATCATTTCCTATTTAACACATGATGGCGTAATATGACACTTATATTCTAACATAAGTAATAAAGGAATTTGTCCCTTTTTATTATTTCAATGAAAGTGAAATCAATGTCCCTTTTATATATCAAACAAAAATAATGTCTTTGGTTTTCTTTTTGACAAAAAATAATAAAATAACATGTGTTTTTTATTTCTAACAAAATAAAAATTAAAAATGTCCCTTTTTAACTTACACTCAAAAATGATACTTTTGTACTTTGTTTCATTACACATAAAAATAAAAGTGACATTCTTTTTAATGACAAAATAAAAAGGGAATTCGTTTTATTTAAAATCCAAAGGTGAAATCTTTTTAGGTATAAACAAAAGTTAAATCTTTTTAATTTGACAATAAACGATGATAAATAATATGACTTTTCATTTTAACAATTCACATTAAAAATGTAAATAATATTTTTAAACAATTTACATTAAAAATGTAACTTTTATTTTTTAACCAATTCACATTAAAAATGTAACTTGTAACACCCCGTAATTTGAACATAAAAATTCACAAATTTAATTATACTTAATTAAGTGAAATGGGTTGCGCAGAGAAATATATGTATATTGATATATATATATATATATATATATATAATTGAAAATTAAATAAATAAATATGCAAAAAAGTTCAAAACAACGAATTGGGAGAGGGGAATAACCGAACCGGCCGATTTTTGAGGTCGACCCAAGCTCGCTGGGTCGACTAGGGGTTAATTCAGGGTGTTTGGCTGTCAACCCGTGGGCCGATTCGCTCAAATGCAGATTTTGCATTTGAATGGTTCTCATGGTTCAGCTTTAATCTAAAGGCCATAGATGGTTCCTACACTTGACTTCTTCCCCAAGACATGCTCTGATGGCTAGGATCTAAACTAAGGTTTATCCTATGACTAAAACTATCATAGTCTTCTATAAAAAGACCCCTAACCTAAACCTAAATGCTCATTATTCAATCCTATAGCTAAACTATGCCAAAATGTTCTCTTATGGCCTCCACCCTCATCCTCTTGTCATAATCTCCATCTCTAATCATATGAGAGAGTTTCTAAAGAAGTATAAGAGTTCCTAAGCTTGCTTAAGTGTTTCTAAGTTTGATTCAAGGCTTTTCTTCATCAAAGCTAGGATCTTTATTATTGATTTGGCTCAAGGGTTTTCATTTGGAGCATTCTTATTTGGAGTTTTTGAGTTGATAGCTTAGTGGCTTCGTCTCAATCTTTTAATATATTCATAAGAAGGCTAATCAACAAGTTGTGAGTTTTCTATAGCCTTAATGACCAATTATTAAAGTGATTATGATAGGATATGATGAGGTTATGTGTAACACCCCGCCTCCGCTAGGGTCACTCGCAAAGGAATGCACTAGCTTTAGAGGGGCATTATTGGTAAACATGCACAGAAATATCACAAGACAGAACATATAGAATAGCGGAAGTAAAATCAAACTTTCATAACATGAGTAAATAAGGTCTAAAGCCTTTTACATCAGAGTACATCAAAACCTGTCTTGCAATAGTAAAGAAGCATAAAGACATTTTCATAAATTATTCCCCAAGTAAAAACAGTAAAGTAGCCATAGCCAAGAAAAGTCCAAGCCATCCATGATGACCTTCAAGCAGAAGAAGTCCGAACTAAACAACATTGTTTCCTCCCTGTAACCTGGAGGGGGGGGAACGGAAGAAAAGAGGCGAAACAAAACGGGTCAGTCAAAAAGACTGAGTAAGTCCTATCTACTTCCAGTATAAAAACAGGTAAAGGTAACATGACATGCATAAACTGAAAGTAAACATAAGGATAACTACAAGATAGATAAACCAGGGTAGCCGGTTGAACTACTGTGGCCAAGTAAACTAAGGTATCATGATAAACTACGGTGTCATGATAAGTCAAGGTATCACATCGTCAGATTTCTATCGAGTACATTATCCCAAGGTATCCACCCCGTCTAACATCCCACGGTATCTATTATGTATATTCTTCTTAGTCCTAACATGTATATTTGCTCTGCACCTCTCGTACTAGTACCCCTACCCGCGTCATGTGTTAACCATGAATGTCCCTTGCTCAAAGTCGTGTAATGGTCCATGTCAACCTAGTATATCGCATATATAGGTTACTCAAATCATATGTTTCTTTCCGTGTATATAAGTTCAGTCCTTTGCCGTACCTCGTACGGGCTTCCTCATGTCGTATTATCCTTGAATTCGTTTGGACTGTCACCCTTGTTCTAGCTAGGCTCTTCCATATGAATCATCGTTTGAACTACTAGGACTTACGCCACCTAGCACCACTAGGGATTACGCTTACCTATTGCATGCTTTCGTATTTCGGTTTGGGTTAAACCACCTAGGCCACTAGGGATTACGCTAACCCTCAACCGCGCCCTTTTTCCCACGCATTCATCGTGAATCGTTTTTCTATAACTGTATGCACATGTATCACATCGTGCCATCCGAGTCCTGTCACAGGGCAAACCAAGAAATACAGGACTCGGTCGGGAGCTTTAGATTTATCTGCCGATGCAGATACTAAGGTCTGCTTTTCTACACGTGGCTATGGTCCCACGAGACCCCTCCCTCAACTAGTGAAAGGCAACACAAGAGAAAATCTTGCATGAGAACTACACTCCGGCCATCCCACATCCTACGGCCTACCTCACCCATAATTAGATAGCAATTATGGTCTGTTGGGTGTTCCCTGCCTTTCTGTACGTACACGCTTGACTCAAGATGGTAGATGATCGACGAACTTGCTATCTCGGGCACCTTATGTATTCGTCGACTCACTGCTATCCACCCCAGTCTTTAGGTCGCTCGCATAGCAACCAAGGCATATTCTTGGTTCTTCTACCGCAGACCTCAACCTCTCGTGAGCCTAGTATAATGACCTGGCAGCTCACAGAGGGATCCCAAGAATATCCTCACGTTCCCCGAAGCCGCTGCTTCGTTACCCAGTTCGTTGGAGCCTTTATCTAAATCAGATAGCCTGCTCCTACACGCATACTTAAACGTTGACCTAACGTATCGGGTTACTAATCTATCTAAGAAATGGTCCAAATTTCCTTGACTAAGAATTATTACTTAGTTTCCCTTAACTAAGGTTTACCACTTAGCCTTATTTCCATAATCCTTGTTAATTATGGTTATTTACCTAACCCTCCGAATTAGGGTTTATCTAATGGGTTAAGTGTCACTTAAGTTCATAACTTAGCCCGTCTACAAACCATGTCAAAATTGGCTAAGTATACAAGTCCAAGACTTAACCCTACAAACCATGTGTCAAGTTGGTTAAGTATATCAAGGAATCCATGACTTAACCTCGTCTAATTATCATTTTAGATTGGTTAATTATATAATTTAACTTGACCTTGTCATCAAATCGGTCAAGCGTATTCAAGTGATTCGTGACTTAGCCTTATCATGTTTTCACGTTAGATTGGTTAAGTATAGATTAACTTAACCTCATCAAATTAACGAGTTAGATTGGTTAAGTATAGGTCACTTAACCTCATCAAATCATCGTGTTAAATTAGTTAAGTGTTTAACTTAACCCCATTAAATTACCAAGTTGGATTAATTAAGTCTAGGCTAACTTAACCCCATCCGATTACCATGTTTAGATTAGTTAAGCCTAATCTTAACCCCATCCATTAACTGTATTATACGGTTAAGTGTCATTAAGAAAATTTACTTAACCTTATCACGTTATCGTGTTGGATTGATTAAGTGTTGGTTAACTTAATCCCATCCACTAGTCGTATAAAAATGGTCAAGTGTCATTAGGCAAATCAAGTTACTTAACCTACCCAAGCTTATCATGTTTTGTTAAGTATCATTAGCCTAATCAAATTACTTAACCCATTTGTCCATATCATATTTGGTTAAGCCTCATTAATCAAATTAACTTAACCCTATTATGTGGCATTAATTTAATTAATGCACCCTCAACCTCTCACATTAGACCTTGTTGTGGTTACTAGTTAAGCCGGGCGGGTCCGGGTAGATTTACACCACAACCTAGTCTAACCTCGGGTCTTAAGCGCGACATGACCAACTTCTCACATTGGGTCCTATTGTTTGCAACTACTAGTTAGGCCGGTCGGTTCCGGGTAGTTTTACGTTGCAAACTCAACCCAACCTCGAGTTGGCCATACTTACATTATCTAAGTTCATCATGTTTCCAAAACATGTTACAAGTTTTCAAGCATTTGGGTAGACCTAACTTAATAGGTAAATTCCCAAAGGGTAGACTTAACTTAATAGGTAAATTCCCAAGCTCATGTTTTTATGCATACTTACATGCAAACCTCCATGTTATCTTTCAAGTCATATTTTCAAGTATAAACACATGTCATATTCAAGTTAAGATTTTGCGACATGTTCATGTTTATCTAACTACCCAAAATCGTGTTTTCCCAACGCAAGCAAAGCGAGTCAACATAGTAAGGATACTATGTCACATATTGGTCTCAAAACATGCATGATGCCAAAAAGGGCTTGGCTTCCACATGCATAACATCATAAAGGGATTGGCCATAAACATGCATAGTGTCATAAGGTAATTTGGCCACAAACATGCATATTATCAAAAAGGGTTTGGCCATAAACATGCACAACTTAAAAGAGGGGATTGGCCACGAGCATGCATAATCTCATAAAGGATTTGGCCACAAACTTGCATGTTAGCATAAGGGGTTTGGGTTCATAAACATGCATAAGCCCCAAAATCTTGTCTTAGCCAATGTTTCACAAGTAAAGTGGTTCCTAAAGGTTCATGCTAGCATTTCATGCATAAAGATCCAAACTTGCAAGATAAACTAGGTTATGCATAGCATGAGAGGCATGATTAAGTCACTCACATGGCCTAAAATCATAAACATGAACACAAGAGGCAAGGTAAGGTTCATATAGGTTCGCATAATCATGTTTAGCCTCATTTTATCCCATGTCATTATCAAAACTACCGTTTCCATCTAAAAGTAGCTAGAACTTACATAGTTAGGCCTAGGGAAAGAAGCATGAATCATCTTGGCTAAGAAAGGTGCCTCCTTTGTTGAAGAATCGTCATGGAACTCGCATAGCAACGTTGATTTTGCCTCTCTTTGGTGTAGCAAGCTTGCATCTTTTGATTTGAACCCGATTTGAATGCATAGGCTCTAGGGATTTGAGATGGAGGCCATGAGAGTAGAAATTTGGCCATAGTTTAGTTACATGAGTGAATAATGAGGGTTTAGGATAGGTTAGGGTCTTATTTATAGATTAGGCAAGTGTTTTAGGCCATAGGATTAAACCTAGATTCAATCCAAGCCATCAAAGCATGTCTTGGGGAAGAAGTCAAGTGTAGGAACCATCTAGGGCCTTTAGATTAAAGATGAACCATGAGAACCATCCAAATGCAAAATCTGCATTTGAGCGAATCGGCCCACGGGTTGACAGCCAAACACCCTGGATTAACCCCTAGTCGACCCAGCGAGCTCGGGTCGACCTCAAAAATGGGCCGGTTCGGTTATTCCCCTCTCCCAATTCGCTGTTTTGAACATTTTTGCATATTTATTTATTTAATTTTCAATTATATATATATATATCAATATATATATATATTTCTCTGCGCAACCCATTTCACTTAATTAAGTATACTTTAATTTGGGAATTTTTCGTGAAACTTCGCGAGGCCATATCTTGGTCATACGGACTCCGATTCTCGAAAACTCATACTCTATTTCGCGTATTTTTCCGAGACGAACGCAATGGCATAGCCCGTTTTACTTGATACAGAATTTAAAATTAAATTCTGCCTTGATTCTCGTCTTAACACGTTATCGAAAAATACGGGTTGTTACATTCTCCCCACCTTTTAGGATTTCGTCCCCGAAATCTCCAAGTTAGGAAGAACATATCCTACCATCCATCATCCATCTACTCAAAACATCATCCACAAGCAACCATTGTCCTTAGATGATTTCTAATGCTGTATGAATATATGCAAAACGTGTGTGTACATGTTCCTTAGCTAATGCTAATGATCAGGCCTGAATAATCTTTCTAATGCAAAATATGTATAGTGCCATGAATCCAACATGTATGCAAATAGTCCTAGTCATATAGATACTATATGCGTGCACAATCATTCATTCATATGCAACAACCGCATGATAATACATTCGATTTCATCCATAAACAAGTATAAATACTCGTGCATATGCAATATGAAATGTGACCGAGTCGAGCTAGTATCTAATGTGTATTCGCGCATCCATGAGCAACCACTTGCAACCACTTGCAACCATATCAATCATAACATGTTTCAAATACATGTTTACATCCATAGGGTTCTACCTAGAATTCCCTGAAACAGGGCCGAGAAGATAAACAAGACTAACTCCTTACGGGGTTTGTAACAGAAAGTAGGACCGAGAGGATGTCCACAAAAGATAACCTACAAGTAAGCTCTACGGAAACAGGGATCAAGGATATACTCCCAAAAAGAGATATCATGCGCGTATCTAGTCTTTGACCATCAAAGTCGTATTTCCTCGGGCTTACTTCCATTGTGCCTTGACCGCCCTTTAACTTCGCGATTTCGTAGCTTCTTATTTCCTGCTTCCATAACATGAGCTGAAACTCATTTCTTCGTCGCCTCTCGTTCCACTTGCACTTATCCTTTTTCTAGAATACTTGGCGCAAACATGACTGCGTACTCATGATCTCATGCAAGCTTTCCAAAATTCACTAGTGAATCTTGGATCTCGTTTATATACTATAAGGCATTCCATGTAGAAGAACTTTCTCTTGAAAGTAAACAGATGTCAATCAGGTTATCATGCGCACTTACTAGGGTGATCTCTATAACTCATGCATAAATGAAGTAAACCATCCGTCTTATTGGCGAACACCACTCGATCGGGCTTCAAATTTCCAATAAAGGCATCAAGGGATTCTAAGTAACTAGTCATGACAGAACCTCAAAAAGGTTACCCGATACTTCGAGGGCATTACCAAGGCTAGTCAAAAGGTCTAACTACCCTCCTATCAAAACCGAGAGTGGCACCCCCTACTGGATAACCACTTCATCCCTAGAATCCATCCACAGCTTATAAGCATTATTTCCAAACTCAACACTTGGCATAGACATTCCCAAATCCAAACAAGTCATGTATAAATGGACTGATTCTCCAATAGGACTTTGAGACAAAAATGGGATTCTCTATTACGTTAGTACTTAAGGTGCAGAGACTCAACTACCGAAGCGGACTTAAATGATGCGGGGATCAAAACAAAGTCTTGGCGGGATGATAGAAAAGAATAACTAGATCTTCAACAAGGATGTTATCCCCCTACTCAGGTACTCTAGTGAGGGTATACAACGATGATCTTGTCCTTGTCCCACAATACTTAACTATCCGTCCCGTTTCACCATACCAAAGATACTTTCTCGTCATGGGTTTCATTGTTCATCCTTCTCTCTCGTCCTGGGCTGAGCCATACCAACAAGTTGCTCATCCTTAAGCTCGTATCCTTTATCCTCTTCCTCACCATCCTTTCTTATAACGCGGCCACTGGTCTCTCGAGAACCACCTCCATCGTAAGGAAAACACTTTCGTAGATAGAAAAGACTAGTCGCAGTTAAAACCACTGTGACTACAGATGGAGGAAAGAAAGGAGAAGAGATTCAATTAAGGAAACAAGGATAGTGCAAATGGCCTTTGGGGAATAGCCTTTTTCTTTTAAAAGAAAATTTTCTTGAAAAATGCTTCTTTATAAACGATTTTCAAATAGTTTTCAGAAGGTCTTTAAAAACTTTTGCCCAGTCTGGTAACCTTCTGCTCTGATACCAAATGTAACACCCCGCCTCCGCTAGGGTCACTCGCAAAGGAATGCACTAGCTTTAGAGGGGCATTATTGGTAAACATGCACAGAAATATCACAAGACAGAACATATAGAATAGCGGAAGTAAAATCAAACTTTCATAACATGAGTAAATAAGGTCTAAAGCCTTTTACATCAGAGTACATCAAAACCTGTCTTGCAATAGTAAAGAAGCATAAAGACATTTTCATAAATTATTCCCCAAGTAAAAACAGTAAAGTAGCCATAGCCAAGAAAAGTCTAAGCCATCCATGATGACCTTCAAGCAGAAGAAGTCCGAACTAAACAGCATTGTTTCCTCCCTGTAACCTGGAGGGGGGGGGGAAACGGAAGAAAAGAGGCAAAACAAAACGGGTCAGTCAAAAAGACTGAGTAAGTCCTATCTACTTCCAGTATAAAAACAGGTAAAGTTAACATGACATGCATAAACTGAAAGTAAACATAAGGATAACTACAAGATAGATAAACCAGGGTAGCCGGTTGAACTACTGTGGCCAAGTAAACTAAGGTATCATGATAAACTACGGTGTCATGATAAGTCAAGGTATCACATCGTCAGATTTCTATCGAGTACATTATCCCAAGGTATCCACCCCGTCTAACATCCCACGGTATCTATTATGTATATTCTTCTTAGTCCTAACATGTATATTTGCTCTGCACCTCTCGTACTAGTACCCCTACCCGCGTCATGTGTTAACCATGAATGTCCCTTGCTCAAAGTCGTGTAATGGTCCATGTCAACCTAGTATATCGCATATATAGGTTACTCAAATCATATGTTTCTTTCCGTGTATATAAGTTCAGTCCTTTGCCGTACCTCGTACGGGCTTCCTCATGTCGTATTATCCTTGAATTCGTTTGGACTGTCACCCTTGTTCTAGCTAGGCTCTTCCATATGAATCATCATTTGAACTACTAGGACTTACGCCACCTAGCACCACTAGGGATTACGCTTACCTATTGCATGCTTTCGTATTTCGGTTTGGGTTAAACCACCTAGGCCACTAGGGATTACGCTAACCCTCAACCGCGCCCTTTTTCCCACGCATTCATCGTGAATCGTTTTTCTATAACTGTATGCACATGTATCACATCGTGCCATCCGAGTCCTGTCACAGGGAAAACCAAGAAATACAGGACTCGGTCGGGAGCTTTAGATTTATCTGCCGATGCAGATACTAAGGTCTGCTTTTCTACACGTGGCTATGGTCCCACGAGACCCCTCCCTCAACTAGTGAAAGGCAACACAAGAGAAAATCTTGCATGAGAACTACACTCCGGCCATCCCACATCCTACGGCCTACCTCATCCATAATTAGATAGCAATTATGGTCTGTTGGGTGTTCCCTGCCTTTCCATACGTACACGCTTGACTCAAGATGGTAGATGATCGACGAACTTGCTATCTCGGGCACCTTATGTATTCGTCGACTCACTGCTATCCACCCCAGTCTTTAGGTCGCTCGCATAGCAACCAAGGCATATTCTTGGTTCTTCTACCGCAGACCTCAACCTCTCGTGAGCCTAGTATAATGACCTGGCAGCTCACAGAGGGATCCCAAGAATATCCTCACGTTCCCCGAAGCCGCTGCTTCGTTACCCAGTTCGTTGGAGCCTTTATCTAAATCAGATAGCCTGCTCCTACACGCATACTTAAACGTTGACCTAACGTATCGGGTTACTAATCTATCTAAGAAATGGTCCAAATTTCCTTGACTAAGAATTATTACTTAGTTTCCCTTAACTAAGGTTTACCACTTAGCCTTATTTCCATAATCCTTGTTAATTATGGTTATTTACCTAACCCTCCGAATTAGGGTTTATCTAATGGGTTAAGTGTCACTTAAGTTCATAACTTAGCCCGTCTACAAACCATGTCAAAATTGGCTAAGTATACAAGTCCAAGACTTAACCCTACAAACCATGTGTCAAGTTGGTTAAGTATATCAAGGAATCCATGACTTAACCTCGTCTAATTATCATTTTAGATTGGTTAATTATATAATTTAACTTGACCTTGTCATCAAATCGGTCAAGCGTATTCAAGTGATTCGTGACTTAGCCTTATCATGTTTTCACGTTAGATTGGTTAAGTATAGATTAACTTAACCTCATCAAATTAACGAGTTAGATTGGTTAAGTATAGGTCACTTAACCTCATCAAATCATCGTGTTAAATTAGTTAAGTGTTTAACTTAACCCCATTAAATTACCAAGTTGGATTAATTAAGTCTAGGCTAACTTAACCCCATCCGATTACCATGTTTAGATTAGTTAAGCCTAATCTTAACCCCATCCATTAACTGTATTATACGGTTAAGTGTCATTAAGAAAATTTACTTAACCTTATCACGTTATCGTGTTGGATTGATTAAGTGTTGGTTAACTTAATCCCATCCACTAGTCGTATAAAAATGGTCAAGTGTCATTAGGCAAATCAAGTTACTTAACCTACCCAAGCTTATCATGTTTTGTTAAGTATCATTAGCCTAATCAAATTACTTAACCCATTTGTCCATATCATATTTGGTTAAGCCTCATTAATCAAATTAACTTAACCCTATTATGTGGCATTAATTTAATTAATGCACCCTCAACCTCTCACATTAGACCTTGTTGTGGTTACTAGTTAAGCCGGGCGGGTCCGGGTAGATTTACACCACAACCTAGTCTAACCTCGGGTCTTAAGCGCGACATGACCAACTTCTCACATTGGGTCCTATTGTTTGCAACTACTAGTTAGGCCGGTCGGTTCTGGGTAGTTTTACGTTGCAAACACAACCCAACCTCGAGTTGGCCATACTTACATTATCTAAGTTCATCATGTTTCCAAAACATGTTACAAGTTTTCAAGCATTTGGGTAGACCTAACTTAATAGGTAAATTCCCAAAGGGTAGACCTAACTTAATAGGTAAATTCCCAAGCTCATGTTTTTATGCATACTTACATGCCAACCTCCATGTTATCTTTCAAGTCATATTTTCAAGTATAAACACATGTCATATTCAAGTTAAGATTTTGCGACATGTTCATGTTTATCTAACTACCCAAAATCGTGTTTTCCCAACGCAAGCAAAGCGAGTCAACATAGTAAGGATACTATGTCACATATTGGTCTCAAAACATGCATGATGCCAAAAAGGGCTTGGCTTCCACATGCATAACATCATAAAGGGATTGGCCATAAACATGCATAGTGTCATAAGGTAATTTGGCCACAAACATGCATATTATCAAAAAGGGTTTGGCCATAAACATGCACAACTTAAAAGAGGGGATTGGCCACGAGCATGCATAATCTCATAAAGGATTTGGCCACAAACTTGCATGTTAGCATAAGGGGTTTGGGTTCATAAACATGCATAAGCCCCAAAATCTTGTCTTAGCCAATGTTTCACAAGTAAAGTGGTTCCTAAAGGTTCATGCTAGCATTTCATGCATAAAGATCCAAACTTGCAAGATAAACTAGGTTATGCATAGCATGAGAGGCATGATTAAGTCACTCACATGGCCTAAAATCATAAACATGAACACAAGAGGCAAGGTAAGGTTCATATAGGTTCGCATAATCATGTTTAGCCTCATTTTATCCCATGTCATTATCAAAACTACCGTTTCCATCTAAAAGTAGCTAGAACTTACATAGTTAGGCCTAGGGAAAGAAGCATGAATCATCTTGGCTAAGAAAGGTGCCTCCTTTGTTGAAGAATCGTCATGGAACTCGCATAGCAACGTTGATTTTGCCTCTCTTTGGTGTAGCAAGCTTGCATCTTTTGATTTGAACCCGATTTGAATGCATAGGCTCTAGGGATTTGAGATGGAGGCCATGAGAGTAGAAATTTGGCCATAGTTTAGTTACATGAGTGAATAATGAGGGTTTAGGATAGGTTAGGGTCTTATTTATAGATTAGGCAAGTGTTTTAGGCCATAGGATTAAACCTAGATTCAATCCAAGCCATCAAAGCATGTCTTGGGGAAGAAGTCAAGTGTAGGAACCATCTAGGGCCTTTAGATTAAAGATGAACCATGAGAACCATCCAAATGCAAAATCTGCATTTGAGCGAATCGGCCCACGGGTTGACAGCCAAACACCCTGGATTAACCCCTAGTCGACCCAGCGAGCTCGGGTCGACCTCAAAAATGGGCCGGTTCGGTTATTCCCCTCTCCCAATTCGCTGTTTTGAACATTTTTGCATATTTATTTATTTAATTTTCAATTATATATATATATATATATATATATATATATATATATATATCAATATATATATATTTCTCTGCGCAACCCATTTCACTTAATTAAGTATACTTTAATTTGGGAATTTTTCGTGAAACTTCGCGAGGCCATATCTTGGTCATACGGACTCCGATTCTCGAAAACTCATACTCTATTTCGCGTATTTTTCCGAGACGAACGCAATGGCATAGCCCGTTTTACTTGATTCAGAATTTAAAATTAAATTCTGCCTTGATTCTCGTCTTAACACGTTATCGAAAAATACGGGTTGTTACATTATGGCTATGAATGTGGATCAATGCATGTTATGCAAGTTATATGCTATGTGTTAATGATGTTATGCATGTTATGCAAGTTATGTTCTATATGTTCATGAAGTTATGCAAGTTATGCAAGTCATATGATGCATGTTCATGATGTTACGCAAGTTATGCAAGTCATATGCTATGTGTTTGAGGTATTATGCAAGTTATGCAAGTCATATGATATATGTTCATGAAGTTATGCAAGTTATGCAAGTCATATGATACATGTTCATGATGTTATACAAGTTATGCACGTCATATGCTAGGTGTTTATGATGTTATGCAAGATATGCAAGTCATATGAGAAACATTGATCCATTATGACACCATGATATGCAAGTTTGGTGTATGAGTATATGCTAGTTCATACATGATATGTTATGTAAGTTTGGTGTATGATTATATGCTAGTTCATACATGATATGTTATGCAAGTTTGGTGTATGATTATATGCAAGTTCATCTATGATATGTATGCAAGTTTGGTGTATGATTATATGCAAGTTCACATATGACATGTTATGCAAGTTTGGTGTTTGAAGATATGCAAGTAACATGTGCAAGTTTACACCTTAGTATGATATGCATACATATGCAAGTTAACCCCTTTTTATGTCATACATACATATGCAAGTTTACCCCTTTGAATGATATAAGACACTTATGCAAGTTAACCTCTTTATGACATATGTGATTCATGCAAGTTTGGGTTGATTATTTATGCTAGTTGGGTTGATGCTATATACATGTTGACACCTTTAAACCCATGTTGATGCTAATGTTATGCAAGTTGAACCCATTGTATTTGTGATGAATCTTCCCTTTTATGTCATGTTGGCGAATTACGTGGGGAACGATGGGGTTAATAAACATGTTAATGAAATGGTGTGAAGTTGGTATGATTATGCATACCATAAAGTAGATGGACATAATTGAGTCAATTATGTACATCGTTAAATTTGTAATTAATTAGGGATAATTAATACAAATTATGGGGGTGATTAATTAGGTGTAATTAATTGACTAAGACACGAGGTTGGACCCTTTTATAGCATAAGACTGCCCGGAACCGACCGACATATCCAGCGGCTACAAATGATTGGCCCAATGTGAGAGGTCTTAGGCACAAACTATATACGTGACAAGTGTAAAGACACGAGGTTAGACTCGGTTATGGCGTAAGGCTGCCCGGACCCGACCGACAAATCCAGCTGCCATGAGAGATAGTCTAATGTGAGAGGTCTCTACAATGGTTACGTTCTTAATCAATTAAGAAACACTTAACCATATTAGCATGTAGAGGACATGGGGGGGGGGGTTAAGTGGGTGCCTTGGGTGGCATGTGGAAAAATCTAGTAGTTGCCTTGGGTGGCAATAGAAAATACGATTAGAATACTTAACCGAAGTGGAACATGTAATTAAACATGATTAAAGGGTTAAGTAAGTGCCTTGGGTGGCATGGGAAAATATAGTGGTTGCCTTGGGTGGCAATAGAAGATAATATTAGAATACTTAACCAAAGGGGAACATGTAACTAAACATGATTAAAGGGTTAAGTGGGTGCCTTGGGTGGCATGTAGAAATCTAGTGGGTGCCTTGAGTGGTAATTAAAATATGATTAGATGACTTAACCAAACCTTAACATGTAGGTGGGCATGATTATGAAAAAGGGGTTAAGTGGGATGCACTAGATTAAATGACAAGCTTAAGTAGTAGCTTGTGGGGGCCTTGAGTGGCAATTGAAATAAGATTAAATGACAAGCTTAAGTAGTAGCTTGTGGGGGCCTTGAGTGGCAATTGAAATAAGATTAAATGACAAGCTTAAGTAGTAGCTTGTGGGGGCCTTGAGTGGCAATTATAATATGATTAGATGACTTAACCAAACCTTAACATGTAAGTGGGCATGATTATAAAAAGGGGTTAAGTGAAATACACTAGATAAAACGACAAGCTTAAGTAGTAGCTTGTGGGGGCCCATTTCAACCAGTAACCCATATGTATCTTATTGGGCTCGACCCAAGTCGAGGACGGGACACGCGTACTGGGCTTGACTGTAAGAGGCCAAAATGGGGTAGCGGTGGCAACGCGAGTCCAACGGGTTTCATATGCGTGTGTGGACCCGGGCTGGTAGGTAAGACGTTGTTGCATCGTGTAGGTATAAGCCGTGCACCATTGATTATCGGGTTGCCACTTTGGGGAGTGATACACCCCACTGTGGGGCCAGCACGGGTATCTACGTTAGGGAGCCGATTGCTTGGGGAGTAGTGGGTACACCTAGTGGAGATAGGGGCAGACGGCACCTATGTAGTCAGCTAGGGGTACAAGAAACTACTGGGTAAAATTACTAAGTACACTTAGTGGGATCAACCTTTAAGTAGGAATTACCCTTGGTGGGTAGAACTGGTGTGGTGCAGTGTAGGATTTACCCTTGGGTGGGTAAATCTGGGGTGGTGCAGTGTAGTATTTATCCTTGGGTGGGTAGGCGCGTCTTTACCGTTATCTTAGTTTATCCTAAGTCTAGTTGGCTACTTAGTGTAGTCATTTATTCCCACTCATCCCGTACCAAGTTTATATCATACCCTAATTACTTTGATAATTGTGTAGTTAAAGTTATAGGGCTCACTCAGACTTATGTCTGACCCCGTTGTTTTTATCCTTTTCCCCCTCAGGTCCTCAGGTTGGGCCTAGCATGTAGTGGGCTTTGATCAGACTTCTTTATCTATCTTCTGGAGCTTGGACCGTGATGTAAAGCCCATCTTATCTTTTCTTTTATGGCTATTGTTTATGTAGTGGGATTATGTACTTATGTTTTTATCAGGATGGATATTTAGTACTTGACTCTTTATGGTGTTGTAACTAAACATGTTTACCTTCTGCTGCTATGAAATGATGTTTTAGAATTTTCAAGTATTTATATTTGTCTTGTGAAATTTTTCTGTTCTATATTCACTTAAAATGCTCCACCGAAGCTAAGGCATTCCCAAAGTGAGTGACCTTAGCGGGTGTGAGGTGTTACATAACTAATATTCATTTCAAATTTGACACTTAACAGTGTAAAATAATGTTTCACTTCTAATTTGTATTTATAATATATATATAAACCGTTCCAATGATTGTTTCTAATGCATTAACATGCCAGTTAAATAAATATTCATTCCTAATGCATTTACTTAGCACATAAAAAAAATCATATGAATTAACATGACATTGAAATGTAATTATATTTCATATGCATTTACATGACAATAAAATGTGATTCTATTTCATATGCACAAACAAAAGTGATTTCTTTTTATTTACAACAAAACTGATTTCTTTTTGTTTACAAACAAAAATGATTTTTTTTAATTACAAAAAAATGATTTCTTTTTGTTTACAAACAAAAATGAATTCTTTTTGTTTACAAACAAAAATGATTTGTTTTTGTTTCACCAAAAAAGTTGAATCTTTTAATTTCACAAACAAAGTTGAATCTTTTATCACTGATTCAAAAATAGAATTCAAATCTACAACTTTAATTACAATCACCACATACAATCAATTTTAATTTTTAATCTTTGAGCCAAAAGGGAATCACATACAGTCAGTCACCAACAACAAATAAATCTGAATTACAACAATCACAAAAACGATTATATAAACATGTATATATGAGATTCAAACAACCAGGAATAAAATATAATTTTTAAAATAGAAATCTCACATCGTTATTGAGTTCTGCGCTGTTCAAATCGTTATTAAGTTCTGCGCTGTTCAGATCCAAAAGTTGTCAAAAATTCAACATGCTCACAATCAGGCCTAGTTTATTTCATCGCGTAGATCTCGGTCTCACGATCGTGGAGCACCTGAAATCGTTCGAATCCGAGTCCGTACGAGCAAGATATGGTTTAATTAAGATCGGTCAAATTTTAAATTAATTAATTTGTAAAGTCAAAGCTTTGAAAAGTCAACTCACCCTCCATCTTCCTCCGTAACGTTCAAAACCCAAAATGAATCCATAACCTTCAAAACTAGGTTTCCATTTTCTCGAAATTGGTGAAGCTTGAAGACGATCGGAAGGTGGCACATTGGAGAGGGAGGAGAGGGCTACGTGCGCCGGGAGCATGGGTGGCCATGGTGGTGCGGTGGGGGCTGTTTGACCATGGTTTACGGTGTATTTTCTGGCCAAATTACTTATCTAAATCCGATCATCACCTTATGGAATCAAAGCTTGTGTAAATCTCTATAATAAGTTCAAAAGAATCATTCGATTTCATTGAGACGATTGGGAGAAATTGAGGAGAGAAATTTCATGCATTCTAGGCCATGGAAAGAGGAGATGGCGGCTGGTGCAATTAGATTACGGATTTTCTAATTAGCCTATTATTTATAACATTAAATTAACTAATTACCCAATTAAGGCCGATTAGCAACTTTCTCAGATTTCAGCCCAACGACTGTCGTTCTTAACTATTAACCCCTATTCCGGACTCATCTAGCTATGTCCCGCAGGCCCAAACGACTGTTTTGACCTGGTTTTCTTTAATTTAAATTATTTACTTTTATTTTTAATTCAACCTTACAAATAAATTCACCGGGGCCACAAATTAACTCCAAAAATTCCCGAAAAATATATTTAGTTATGTTTTGATGCTGCGACCTAGGAAAATAAATTTCGTTCAATTCTGAGCCTATTTGAAAAATGACCTTCTTCAAGTCGATTAAAATTGACCGAAATTGACAAAACACATTTTCTTTTGCCACAGGCACAAATAAATTCTAAAAATTATGGAAAATTAAAGCTAGCAATAATTTGACATTTCGAATCCAACAAAAGTGGTTTCATCAAAATGGAGGTCGTTTGCAAAATGACTATTTTCAAGGCGTATATATTAAATATTAAAAATACATTTTTAAACAAATAATTTCCGAAACTCAAAATATATAAGTGTTTATAGTTTTTAAATCAAGAAACATCATTCTGACGTCAATGGAAGTGGTTTCGAGTCTAAATTCCTTCGTATACAAAAAGTACCATTTTTTACCTTTATATATTATATATATAAATTTCATAGCGACCTTTCTAAATTTAGTTTTGACATAACTTACAAATTACGAACTGAAATCTAAATTTCTTAAATTCATTATAATGAATTTTATATATTTTTCCAAAGTTGAAAAACGAATTTTGAAATTACCGTTCCTTTTCGGGCTCGGAATAGAATTAATATAAATTTTAAAGTCTTACTTCAAATAAAATAAATTTTTAATTTTTATTATTTAAAATAAATTATTTTAAATATCAAAAACTCATTAAAATAACTTTAAATAAAAATTTTAAATTGGCCCCAAAATTCAGGTTTGTTACACTCCATTAGTGTGAGTAGACTCTGAAAAATTTGAGTTACTTGCACTTGAAGTTTCTGCTTCCTTTTCTTCTTCGCATTATTCAGGTTCATTATCTGGCCACTCGAGCGCAACTGCTTCATTTCCTTTCTTCGTCTTTTCCAAATTCCAACCATTATTCTCATTATACTTCACATCTTGACTTACAGTAATCTTCTTAGTGACAGGATCAACCAACCTGCCTTCTTTGGACTTTTTGTTTACACCAAGAAACACATGAACTTTGCTTTTTCATCAAGCATGCATTTGTTCTTATCGAGAACATGAACATATGACAGATATCCAATTACTCTTAAATGATCTACTCTTGGCTTTGTACCCAACCAAGCCTCTGTAATAACCCGGAAATGCGAGCCAATTTAAAAAATTTATTTTGACAATTTTAGCGAATTTTGAATATTTAAAATGAATTATTTTAAATAATATCGATGAGGAATTTATTTTGAATAGATTAGAACGTATATGTTTATATACGTCATCATTAGAATATAAATATTAATTTTAATTATAAAAGGAATTGAAAATGGCGCGGTAGTACGATAATTCGATTTCAAAGTTCAAATGAATGTACCGGATGCAAATAAACCGGATTTTAGCGAAACCAAAAATATTAGAATCTAATTGAGAATATCTTTCAACGAATCCGAAAAATTGAAATTTCATAGCAGAAATAAAAAGATGCGTCCAGTTGAAATTTCAGAATAGTCGCTATGGAATTCTGGCCCTTAAAAATGGAACTTTTGCAAACGACCTTAAATTTCGACGAAACCACTTTTGTTGGATCCAGGATGTCAAGTTATTGTTAGGTTCCAAAATTTGTAATTTTTCAATTTAATATGTGAGCGTGGCAAAGGAAAACGCGTTTGACCAGTTTAAGTTGATTTTAATCGACTTGAAATTGGCCATTTTTCAAACGGCCTCAGAATTTGACGAAATTAGTTTTGTTAGGACCGTATCGTCAATAAGAAGCTAGAAAATATTTTTCGGGAATTTTTAGAGACCGCATGTGGCCCCGGTAAATTGAAATGCGCATTCAAATTTAATATATAGAGTTATATTTTGATTGTGATGAAAACCGGTCGAAACGATTGAATCAGCTTACGATACATATCCCATTGTGTTCGGAATGGGGGTAATTAGTTGTGGACGACGGTCGGTGGGTTCAATTTCGAGTTCAAAAATAAAAGTTGCTTTTTGGAGATAAATAAAATAATAAATTAATTAAATTATATCTCATATACCCCCCCGTTCTTTCCCATTTCAGTTCGAAAAAAAAGAAGAGAGAGGAATCCCGTTGCCGCCCCCCTCTCGAAATCGATCACCGCCGCTCCCTCCTGGGGGATGGCCAGCGCCGCCGCCGCGTATGGCGACCCTCCCCAGGCGGGGCAGCACCCCCTCAGACCTCACTCTCGCGTTTCTCTCTCCTCCTCTAACCAAATCCATGAAACTGCCCCTCCTCTGCTTCTACAATACCTCGAGCCACCTCAAAAGCCGTCGTGGCTGCGCTTCGATCATCAACAGCCAGCCTCCGACCTGTAGTGCGCTAGAGTGCGAGCCCCTTTTTCTTCCTTAGTTTGACCAGCGCCGGAAAACCACCAACTCAGACAATGAGCGACTGCGATATCCCCCCCCCCCTCTCGCTGTAATTTTTCCTTCATTGATTTTGATTTTTATATATAAAAAGGGAAATGATTTTAGGTAGTAAATAGAAAAGGAAAGATATGATTTTTTTATATATATATATATTTTAAAAGATTCGATTTTTCTTTAATGATAAGATTAGATCTTTCTTTAGAGAAAAGTTAAGGTTTTGAAATTAAATAAAGAGATGAGATTTTTTTTATTCGCTTGAAGATTTGATTTTTAGTTAATCAAATAGATGATTTTTCATAGTTGAAAGTTTTGATTTTCATCATCAAAAAGATTTGATTTTTATAAATAAAAAGGGACGATTTTTATAATGTAGTAACTGGGTAAAGTTTATATTTAATGAGGTGTACCAATTAAATAATATTTAATTGGAATTGAATTTGAATGTGATTTTGGGTTTATCGTGAACCGTGTTTTAGATGACATTTGTAACAACCCGTATTTTTATAACATGTTAAAACTATAAATCAAGGCAGAATTAAATTTTAAAATAATAATCTAGGGAAACGGGCTGCGCCATTGCGTTCGTCTCGAAATTTTACATGAAATAGAGTCCGAGTTTTCGAAAATCGTAGTCCGTATGAGGGAGATATGACCATCTGAAGTTTCAGGAATTTTCAGAATAAAAAACAGCTCGAAATTCGAATTCGAAATTCAAATTCAAACATCCCCGGAACAGGCTGGGCAGGAAAATTCCCGCCCAGGGACCAGGTCGACCTGGGGGTCGACCACAGACCAGGGGGCCGACCATAGTGTCGACCTCCCAGGGACCAGGTCGACCACAGTGTCGACCTGGGGGTCGACCTGCCTCCTGAACCACTTTTCTGAACCAGATGCATCCTGACGTATTTAGACTCGTTTTCTGACCAGATTCATCTACCCAACCCTATATAAACAACCTCCCTAGTCTCATTTTCTCCACACCATTTCTTTCTACCCTTATGCTGCTTCTAAGATAATCAAAATAAAAAGATAAGAAGGAAGAAAAAGGACTGCTCCTTCTCCATCAAGACTACACTTAGGGATTTGCAAATTGGGGGGATTTCGATTAGAACACGATCGATCAAATAGAGATTCAACAGTCAAATTTTGCTTTCTAATTCTCGATCCACGCACTGTAAGTTCAAGTTACTTTTAGATAAAAGCTGTAAATTTAATATCCATGTTGTAAATTGGAACTGGATCTATGTATTGTAATCGATTCGTATCTATTCTTATCCGTCTTAGATCTTGACCTTCGTGAATATGCCTATGACTAATAAGACTATGCCTATGCCTATGACGGTGAACAGACTGTTGCCTAAGACTATGACAAGGACAATTGTGGTTAATCACCTATGACTCTTGACAATGAGGATTATTACCTATGATTATGAACATAAGACCATTATCTATGACCATGACTATGAAACTATTACTGTTAATTGTCCATGACTATTTTCCTAGACCTATTTTTGATAATTATCCATGATTATTGTGATGAGTCGCTTATGATTCATAGCTATGAGATTTGTACCTATGACTGTTGGGGTTAATTGCCTAAGACTGTTATATTTGATTGTTCATGCCCATGACACCATAGTTGAAAACCATGTTGTGCACCAAATTGTCATTTTGTTGAATAATATACCTAGGGTGTGACTTGCTTAGTTTATTCGCAATTATGTACACCAAAACCACTAGATCCATTATTCTTGTATTTGGCTTGCTTTTGCACGCCTATTCTTTTATGTCGGTGTTTATCATGACCATCGCCTTATCCTGCTAGATTTGGAATCCTATATGCCAGTGATGTGGTAACCAATTATCTCAAGTTATGTCATGCTAGTCTTGTAACCCCCTTTTTATCGCTTTATGCTCGTCTCTTTTGTCTATCATAGTTTTGATGCTATTCCCTCTATTTCGAGATTTGGATTTGTTTGTAGTATAGAACGATTCACGTTCACGTGCGATGGGAATACTATTTGGGTAGAATAGACTAAAACATGAATTGGTTATGAACATGAATTATGAACTCGATAATAGGCAAAACTTGAAACATGAACGCTGTTATAACTTGAACCTGGATATGGACACGAACCTGACATCGACTTGATATGAAACTTGCCTTGAGAACTTGACACGATTTGACATGAACATGACATGAAAACTCGACATGAATTTTGACATGAAAACTTGAATGCGGGCATGACAATTAGAAAAACTTGAAAATGGCCAACTCGAGGTTGGGTTGAGTTTGCAGTGTAAATCTGCCCGGAACCGCCCGGCAAATCCAGTGGTTGCAAACAATAGGATCCAATGTGGGTAGTTGATCATATTGCACGTAAAACCCGAGGTTAGACTATGTTGTGGTGTAAATCTGCCCGGAACCGCCTGGCAAATCCAGTAACCACAACAGTTAGTCTAATGTGAGAGGTTGAAGTGCATTAATGAATTAGTGCCACATGATAGGGTTAAGTCATGATCCACTTGAATATAGTTAACCAATTTAACACGATGATTTGATAGGGTTAAGTCCTGAACCACTTGAATATACTTAACCAATTTGATACGATGACTTGATAGGGTTAAGTCCTGAACTGCTTGAATATACTTAACCAATTTAACATGATGATTTGATAGGGTTAAGTCATGAACCGCTTGAATATACTTAACCAATTTGACACGATGACTTGATAGGGTTAAGTCCTGAACCGCTTGAATATACTTAACCAATTTAACACGATGATTTGATAGGGTTAAGTCGTGAGCCACTTGAATATACTTAACCAACATGACACATGATTCGTAGGGCTAAGTCATGAACTTAAACGACAACACTTAGCCAATTTGACATGACACGTAGACGGGTTAAGTTACGAACTTGAATGACAACACTTAACCAACTTGACATGCTAGACCGATGGGGTTAAGTCTCGAATTTAAATGACAACACTTAACCTACTAGACGGAAACCCTAGTTATGCGGTACATTTCAGCAGTAACCCACTAGATGTATCATGGTACCCTGGAACTAGGCAGGGTGGGGCACGATTACTGGGCTGATTATAAGCGACCAGAACGGCGGCTGAGTAGGTGCGCCATTGTAGGTTCAGGCGGGCTATGGTCGTGCACATAGTCCGGAGTTGAAAAGGCAGGCATTGGGCACCCGTAGATTTACACTGTGCGTGCTTGATTCATGTCGATGGTTGGCACCATAGGACTTGATACACCCTATGGTGGACCTAGCACATGTAACTACATTTCTGGATAGGGCCATTTGACGTAGACAAATGAACGAGTTAGGACCTGTAGGGAGCCGATCGATTAATAGATCGTTACGTGGAATTCGTTAGGTAGCATAATCCCTAGTGGTCCTAGGTGTCATAAATCCTAATCGAATCTAGAAAACGTTCAATAGGTAGCATAATCCCTAGTGGCCCTAGGTGGCACAAATCCTAGTTGAACACGCGATAGTTCATGATAAGGAAACCTAGACAGAACAAGCGTGGTAGTCCAAACGATATCAAAAATGGTGGCACTACGTTGAAGTGGTAATACGTGATGAAACCCATATGATACGCGGCAAGAGACTGTACATATACATGGAAAGGATGATACGGGTTGG
The DNA here is from genome assembly GCA_030737875.1 of Allium sativum. Lineage (NCBI taxonomy): Eukaryota > Viridiplantae > Streptophyta > Magnoliopsida > Asparagales > Amaryllidaceae > Allium > Allium sativum. The sequence goes on from CM060920.1 coordinate 659,648,568, forward strand.
GATACTAGTACAGTTGGTGCAGAGAATTTAGGAAATAAGAGCAAATAGATATCGTTTTAATGGTGAAGCAGAGAAATCTTGCGATGCTTGATAGAAATCGTGCGAAACTATACTTAGTTCATCCTGAACGGGAACCTTGCAATGTTATACATGATAGAAATCCTATGATGTTATTCTTAGTTATCGCGCCTGTAGCTTATCTTGTCACCATGCTTATGTTTACTTTCAGTTTATTCATGCCATGTTATCTTTACCTGTTTTTATGCTGAAAGTCACTAGGACTTACTCAGTCTTTATGCCTGACCCAGTTTGTTTCGCCTCTTTTCCTTCCGTTCCCCCCCTAGGTTCATAGGGTGGGAACACAGCTTAGTTAGGTTCTTACCATGCTCCAAGGCTATTTCATGAAGGCTTGGATTGCTCTTGGCTATGGCTTGCTTTGCGGGAATGATTTATAACTACGGTCTTATGCTTCTTTACAATTGCAAGACAAATTTCGATGTAATGGATTTTAATAGCATTTTGATGTAAAAGGTTTCAGACCTTTCTAGATTTTTTTTAAAGAAATAAAATTTGGTTCTTCTTCCGCTGTTTTATATGTTCTGCCTTGTAATATTTCTGTGTATGTTTACCTAGATAATGCTCCACCAAAGCTACTGCATTCCCTTTGCGAGTGACCCTAGCGGAGGTAGGGTGTTACATTTGGTATCAGAGCAGAAGGTTACCAGACTGAGCAAAAGTTTTTAAAACCTTTTGAAATTATTTTCAAAACCATTCACAAAGAAGCATTTTTCGAGAAAAGTTTTGTTTTATGAAAGCACATTCCCCAAAGCCATATGCACTATCTTTTGATTCTCTCCTTGAGTCTCTTCTCTCTTTCTTTTTTCACCATAGTTTGTAGGCATGCGACACATGTCGGAGGGCAAAGTAGTGTCCAACTTCCATCTGTAACCGCAGTAGTTTTACTTGCGACTAATCTTATTTCAAGCTTTTTAGGGTTTCCGTGCGATGGAAGTTGCTTTCGAGAAACTTGTCAACAAGCTATGCAAGGATAGTAAGAACAAGGATAAAGAACACAAGCCTAAGGATGAGAAACTTGTTGATAAGGCGTAATCCACAAAGGAGGAAAAGGTGAAAGGAAAGAGGTCAAAATAAAAGAATAATAAGAAAGAACATCGTTGGTATGTTAAAAAGGGACATGTAGTTAAGTATCATAGGACAAGGACAAAGGCAAAGAACAAGGTCGTTGAGAGGGAAATTGTATGCTCTCACTACTAGCATACCTAAGAAAGGTGGTAACATTTTTGTTAAAAGTTTAGCTTTTCTTTTCTACTATACCGTGGGAACTTTGTCTTTGGTACATCGCATCCCTTTTAACTCTGCTTCGATAGTTGAGTCTCTGCACCTTAGTACTAGCATAGTAAAGGATCCCATTTTTATCTCAAATCCTGGTGGGGAATCAACTCGTTTATTCAAGACTTGTTTGGATTTGAGGATGTCTATGCTAAGTGTTGAGTTTATAAGTAAAGCTTATGTTTTTGGGCTATGGGTTGATTCTAGGGATGGAGTGGTTGTCCAGAAATGATACCATTCTCGAGTATGAAAAGAGGGTAGTTAGACTCTTGACTTGCCCCGGTAATGCCCTCGAAGTCTAGTATAGGGTTCTGCCATGTTTAGTTACCTAGAATCTCTTGATACATTTATCAATCTGTTCATGATACATTTATCAATCCGCTCGAGTAGTGTTCGCCACTAAGGCAAATGGTTCATTTCGCTTATGCATGAGTCATAGAAAATCACCTTAGTAAGTACACTTGGCAACATGGCTGGCATTTGTTTATTTTCAAGAGATAATTCATTTACGTGGAATACCTTCTAGTAAGTGAATGAGATCCAAGATTCACTAGTGAATTTTTGAGAGCTTGCATGAAACCATGAGTACGCAGTTATGTTTGAATCGGGTATACTAGAAAGAGAATAAGCAAAAATGGGACGAGAGACAAAAGTGAAATGAGTTCCAACTCATATTTTGGAAACAAGAATTAAGAAATTATGAAGTTAAAGACAAACAAAGCACAATGGAGTTAAGCTCAAGGAAATGCGACTTAGAAGATTGAAGACTAGACACGCGCATCATATCTCTTTTTAAGAGTATATCCTTGATCCCTCTTTTCCTGTAGAGCTTACTTGTATGCTATCTTTCAAGTATAACCTCTTGGTCCTATTCTCAATCCTATTTCTGCTGCAAACCCCATAGGGAGTATGACTTATCTGTTAGTAATACATGTTGGGGCTTGAGGGTGTCCGTTGGGTTGACTAAACTTTTGGGTTCTATAGGATTAGGGCTGGTGCTGAGGGGGTTCTTCTCCTATTTAGTATATATGTGACATAGATTTTCAGCTTTGACATTGCCTAATGGGCACAAAGTTTTACTTGCTTCTATGGTTCGACTATATCTTTAGATAGGAATAATTGGGTGTAAACATGTGTTTGAGACATGTTATGATTGATGGTTGCAAGTGGTTGCAAGTGGCTGCTAGTGGTTGCTCGTGGTTGCATAACACACATTAGGCACTAGATCGACTCAGACACATTTTCATATTGCATATGCATGAGTGTTTATACTTGTACATGGATGAAATTGAATATATTATCATGTGGATGTTGCATATGGATGAATGTTTGTGCACACATATAGTGTTTATATGTCTAGGACTATTTGCATACATGTTGGACTCATGGCACCAAACATATTTTGCGTTAAGAAGATCAATCAGGCCTGATCATTTGCATTAGATAAGGAACATATACACACACTTTCTGCATATGTTCATACAGCATTAGAAATCTCTTAAGGACAATGGATGCCTGTGATTGATGATTGGATGGTAGGACACATTCTTCTTAACTTGAAGATTCGTGGACGAAATCCTTTAAGGAGGGGAGAATGTAACAACCCATATTTTTATAACATGTTGAAACTAGAAATCAATGCAGAATTAAATTTTAAAATAAGAATCAAAGGAAACGGGCAGCTCCATTGCATTCGTCTTGAAATTTTACATGAAATAGAGTCTGAGTTTTCGAAAATCGCAGTCCGTATAAGGGAGATATGACCCTCCGAAGTTTCAGGAATTTTCAGAATAAAAAACAGCTTGAAATTCGAATTCGAAATTCAAATTCAAACCCCGGAACATGCTGGGCGGGAAAATTCCCGCCCAGGGACCAGGTCGACCTGGGGGTCGACCATAGTGTCGACCTCCCAGGGATCAGGTCGACCTGGGGGTCGACCTACCTCCCGAACCACTTTTCTGAACCAGATGCATCCTGACGTATTTAGACTCATTTTCTGACCAGATTCGTCTACCCAACCCTATATAAACAGCCCCCCTAGTCTCATTTTCTCCACACCATTTCTTTCTACCCTTATGCTGCTTCTAAGATAATCAAAATAAAAGGATAAGAAGGAAGAAAACGGACTGCTCCTTCTCCACCAAGACTACGCTTAGGGATTTGCAAATTGGGGGGATTTCGATTAGAACACGATCGATCAAATAGAGATTCAACAGTAAAATTTTGCTTTCTAATTCTCGATCCACGCACTATAAGTTCAAGTTACTTTTTGATAAAAGCTGTAAATTTAATATCCATGTTGTAAATTGGAACTGGATCAATGTATTGTAATTGATTCGTATCTATTCTTGTCTGTCTTGGATCTTGACCTTCGTGAATATTTCTTTGGACCTATTCATGTTGTAAATCAAACTCCCTCGTATCTATAACCTTAATATGCCTATGACGTTGAAACTATTGGACAAGGACTATGATTGAGAACATAAGACTGCCTATGACTAATATGACTATGCCTATGACTATGACGGTGAATATAAGACCGCCTATGACTAATAAGACTATGCCTATGCCTATGACGGTGAACGTAATACTGTTGCCTATGACTATGACATGGACAGTTGTGGTTAATCACCTATGACTCTTGACTATGAGGATTATTACCTATGATTATGAACATAAGACCATTATCTATGAGCATGACTATGAAACTATTACTGTTAATTGTCCATGACTATTTTCCTAGAACTATTTTTTATAATTATCCATGATCATTATGATGAGTCGCTTATGATTCATAGCTATGAGATTTGTACCTATGACTATTGGGGTTAATTGCCTAAGACTATTATAGTTGATTGTTCATGCCCATAGTTGAAAACCATGTTGTGCACCGAATTGACATTTTGTTGAATCATATACCTAGGGTGTGACTTGCTTAGTTTATTCGCAATTATGTACACCAAAACCACTGGATCCATTATTCTTGTATTTGGCTTGCTTTTGCACGCCTATTCTTTTATGTCGGTGTTTATCATGACCATCGCCTTATCTTGCTAGATTTGGAATCTTATATGCCAGTGATGTGGTAACCAATTATCTCAAGTTATGTCATTCTAGTCTTGTAACCCCCTTTTTATCGCTTTATGCTCGTCTCTTTTGTCTATCATAGTTTTGATGCTATTCCCTCTATTTCGAGATTTGGATTTGTTTGTAGTATAGAATGATTCACGTTCACGTGCGATGAGAATACGATTTGGGTAGAATCGGCAAAAACATGAATTGGTTATGAACATGAATTATGAACTCGATAATAGGCAAAACTTGAAACATGAACGCTGTTATAACATGAACCTAGATATGGACACGAACCTGACATCGACTTGATATGAAACTTGCCTTGAGAACTTGACACGATTTGACATGAAACATGACATGAAAACTCGACCTGAATTTTTATATGAAAACTTCAATGTGGGCATGACAATTAGAAAAACTTGAAAATGGCCAACTCGAGGTTGGGTTGAGTTTGCAGTGTAAATCTACCCGGAACCGCCCGGGAAATCCAGTGGCTGCAAACAATAGGATCCAATGTGGGTAGTTGATCATATCGCACGTAAAACCCGAGGTTAGACTATGTTGTGGTGTAAATCTGCCCGGAACTGCCCGGCAAATCCAGTAACCACAACAGTTAGTCTAATGTGAGAGGTTGAAGTGCATTAATGAATTAATGCCACATGATAGGGTTAAGTCATGAACCACTTGAATATACTTAACCAATTTAACATGCTGATTTGATAGGGTTAAGTCCTGAACCACTTAAATATACTTAACCAATTTGACACGTGACTTGATAGGGTTAAGTCCTGAACCGCTTGAATATACTTAACCAATTTAACACGATGATTTTATAGGGTTAAGTCATGAACCGCTTGAATATACTTAACCAATTTGACACGATGACTTGATAGGGTTAAGTCCTGAACCGCTTGAATATACTTAACCAATTTAACACGATGATTTGATAGGGTTAAGTCGTGAACCGCTTGAATATACTTAACCAACACGACACATGATTCGTAGGGCTAAGTCATGAACTTAAACGACAACACTTAGCCAATTTGACATGACACGTAGACGGGTTAAGTCACGAACGTGAATGACAACACTTAACCAACTTGACATGCTAGACCGATGGGGTTAAGTCTCGAATTTAAATGACAACACTTAACCTACTAGACGGAAACCCTAGTTACGCTGTCCGTTTCAGCAGTAACCCACTAGATGTATCATGGTACCCTGGAACTAGGAAGGGTAGGGCACGATTACTTGGCTGATTGTAAGCGACCAGAACGACGGCTGAGTAGGTGCACCATTGTAGGTTCAGGCGGGCTATGGTCGTGCACATAGTCCGGAGTTGAAAAAGCAGGCATTGGGCACCCGTAGATTTACATTGTGCGTGCTTGATTCGTGTCAGTGGTTGGCACCATAGGACTTGATACACCCTATGGTGGACCTAGCACATGTAACTACATTTCTAGATAGGGCCGTATGACATAGACAAATGAACGAGTTAGGACTTGTAGGGAGCCGATCGATTAATAGATCGTTACGTGGAATTCGTTAGGTAGCATAATCCCTAGTGGTCCTAGGTAGCATAAATCCTAATCGAATCTAGAAAACGTTCAATAGGTAGCATAATCCCTAGTGGCCCTAGGTGGCACAAATCCTAGTTGAACACGCGATAGTTCATGATAAGGAAACCTAAACAGAACAAGTGTGGCAGTCCAAACGATTTCTAGAATGGTGGCACTACGTTGAAGTAGTAATCCGTGATGAAACCTGTATGATACGCGGCAAGGGACTGTACATATACATGGAAAGGATGATACAGGTTGGGATACTAGTAGAGTTGGTGCAGAGAATTTAGGAAATCAGAGCAAATAGATAACGTTTTAATGGTGAAGCAAAGAAATATTGCGATGCTTGATAGAAATCGTGCGAAACTATATTTAGTTCATCCTGAACGGGAACCTTGCAATGTTATAATTGTTAAAAATCATATGATGTTATTCTTAGTTATCTCGCCTGTAGCTTATCTTGTCACCATGCTTATGTTTACTTTCAGTTTATTCATGCCATGTTATATTTACCTGTTTTTATGCTGAAAGTCACTAGGACTTACTCAGTCTTTATGACTGACCCAGTTTGTTTTGCCTCTTTTTCTTCCGTTTCCCCCCCCCCCCAGGTTCACAGGGTTGGAACACATCTTAGTTCAGATCTTACCAAGCTCCAAGGCTATTTCATGAAGGCTTGGATTTCTCTTGGCTATGGCTTGCTTCGCTGCTTTATTGGGGAATGATTTATAACTATGGTCTTATGCTTCTTTACAATTGCAAGAAAGATTTCGATGTAATGGATTTTAATAGCATTTTGATGTAAAAGGTTTCAGACCTTTCTAGATTTTTTTAAAGAAATAAAATTTGGTTCTTCTTCCGCTGTTTTATATATTCTCTCTTGTAATATTTCTGTGTATGTTTAGCAAGATAATGCTCCACAAAAGCTAGTGCATTCCCTTTGCGAGTGACCCTAGCGGAGGTAGGGTGTTACAACATTGGTTCTTTAATCCAGTTAAGGACAGGATATTGATATTTGGGAAAATTAAAACTAAGTGGATTTTTAATGAATCTTTAATTAGATTGAAATGTGAATTGATAATTTAAATTATAAAATCTGAAAAGTGATCGAGGATGGAGTACCACCAGTTTTGCTCCAAAGCGATAGTACAATCTTTAATTAATTTGAACGCGAAATGGTAATTAATTTTACCGAAAACACAGTGGTGTTAGATATGGAGTATTACCTGTTTTGCTCCATGGGATGAATAAGTTGGGATTGGGAAATAAAATAAATAATTACTTCGGTGTGATTCGCTAATCCCGACTAGTTTGGAAAACCATGACATGGTTTGAAATGATATCCAAAGGAAGATTAAAGAATAAATTTAGAAGAATTTATCTTTGATAAAATTAATGGGAACCTTTCCCTAAGAATGTGAATTTTTGAATAAAAGAATATTCTGAGTTGGAATGAGGCGTATGTTGTGTTTGTGTAACATTTTTTTATTATATACGCGGGTTATTCGGAAAGGCCGGGTTTACACCCATTCTGAATAACCGATTCGACGATATGTCGAAGATGAAGACGGTGGTTGAAGATCGGAAGTCTTCACATCGTTTGGGTGATTACTGATGATCTTGATTGGGTTGTACACCCAAGATGAGAGAATCAGTTGGTGATCGTCCAGACGAACTTGGAGATCGATGGATATGCGAGGAAAGTGCCTCCGGTTTCGTTCAGACCCAGAACGAACTTGTAAATGGACTGTGTGTCTGACATTGGATTTTATTCTGTGTCGATTGATCTTTATTAAATATACATCTGTTTGGCGGCGGAGAATTTATTCTCTTGCTTAACGCCCTTCTCTGAGACGTACGAGCTCAGAGGTTGTATATCGATGGCCATCAGTCGCATGGAGTGAATTGCCTGTGTAGCACGCCTAAGTGGCAAATGATCAAGGCTTCTGTTGAAAAGCAAAGTCTTGTGGTTGATGACCAAAGCACGGCCTGTGTGGCGCAGCTTTGTGTATGGTGTGAATTCGCGAGCTTCACACCTCGGTATGAATCAAAAACGAGATAAGGACCCAAGGAGTGCATGACGTTTCTTTCTAGCTAGTGGTGGTGTCAGTGCTTAAACTGGCTGACATTTATATATACTTTTCACCTGTGTGCTTGTTGGATGTGAGGCGCCTCGAATATATGGTCGATATTTGGCACTATGTGAGCCGACGTACAGACCATTATATATAGGTCCTATAGGACCGGGAGACTTGTGTTCAGGAATTGCCAATCCTCGAAATTAAGAGAGGACCGACCTTGGAGGTTCCAAGGGATCGTTGTGTGTTGTCCTGAGACATTTGCTAGAGTGTCTCGAATCGGAGAGAAGCTTGCCCCTTGCCTCGACTCATGATGGAATCCAATTTCCAATATGTGACATTGCGGTTTTATTTGTAGAGCCTAGTATGGCGACATGATATATGGTACCCATGCCATCTATGATTGATATTTATGATTGAAATTGTTTTGAAACTATACAGCTATAATAGTATCAAGTGATTTGTTTTAAACATATCAAGCATGTTTGGCTATTATAAGGGACAACCCTATCCTCCGGCTTGTGTTGCATTGTGTGATGGGACCTGGGTCTTATAATAGCTCCATTTATCCATAGAGCATTGCGCTGTTTTGTTATGCACTAGTGTTCTTGGGAGGAAACCCTTTCCATGTTATACGGCGTGGTCCCTTGAATTACTTTCTTTTAAAGTAAAGTTTTAAATAACTGTTTTAGTTCTCACATAAGTCACATGACTGACCTGGAGTTTATTGTTTTAACCTAAACTCTGGGTGCCCTTATTTTCAACACGAGCAGCTAGTAGTTTTGGTTTTGCAGATTTATGTTCACAGGATCCTGGTTTACAGCTGGAACGTTACTCGGAAAGCTCTGTATCCGTGTATTTCTTTCATTTGTGTGTTGAATTATTTTTCCGCTGCTATGTATTTAAATGTAATTTAAATGTCTGATATTTGTCAAATGTGTAATATTTATTAATACTCTGTGATATTCTTGTATTCTGTTGGAATTGTTGTAATATACAATGAAATGTTCTTCTGTTTGTGCTCTGATTGGTCGTGTTCTCAAGATAATCTGGGCTTTCCTCACCGGGGAAGTTACGGGTTATCTCAGTTGGTATCAGAGCTTTGGTTTACAGAGCTCGAGAACAAGACACATTAGAACCAAACGAAAGAATTCATCAGACATTGGATTAGTAATATCCAATTAGAATGACTCGTTAGAGATGGGATCAGTAGTATCCTAGAACGAGTGTGAAGAGTATATTTTTAAAATGAAAACAATTTTTGTTTTGAAAATTTAAATAATTTTTTACGTATTTGAATATTTATTTGTATTAATTTGGACAATCCAATATATAAAGATTTTGCATATACGCGTCATGAACGTATATTCGAAGTTTTAACATACTGGATAGATATAGAATCACGCTCTAGTCACCCGGACATGGTCCTGATGATGAAGTATACCATCACCAGTATTTATTTTCGAGTGGAGAAGGTTTGATATCTATATATTTCCATCAGACTGGTGTGAGAACCAAAACTTACATAGGATTATTTGTTGTGATTTGGCATCAAAAATATGATTTTTTTATATACATCAAAATTATGAATTTGAAACGATAATTCACTAATTGATTGATGGTTGTGTAGTTTGTTTATTTGTTTGATAATTTTGAACCATTATGCCAAATTGAATCAAATATTGAGCTGTATTGAAAATTGGTTGAAATTGCATGCATATACATGTACTTACATTGAATAGGTCATAGCAAGGAGGCTAGAGAAGAGGAATAAAATTGTTTGCCCGACAAATAGGTGCAGGTTTACCATAATTTACTGTTTTGTTTGGGTTTGGATGATTTTATGAGCCGCTTGGCTTTTTCTTTTTCTTTTGGATTGAAGAAGGCTATGGGAGGCTATATGAAATATCCCGAAGTCCCCGGTGCAGGGGAGGTTATGGCGAATTTTTTCAGAAATTTAGGGTGTTAGCCAAATTTTTGAAAAAAATTTGAAAAGTTCTTAGAAACTGAAAAGTTGAAGAACTTAAGCCGTAAACAAAAAAATTGGAAGTTGAGTTGATTAGTTAAACAACTTCCGGCTTCATTCCTTTTCGAGGATGAAAAGTTTTAAGTGGGGCAGATTGTAATAACCCAGAAATGCAAGCCAATTTAAAAATTTTATTTTGGCAATTTTAGCGAATTTTGAATATTTAAAATGAATAATTTTAAATAATATCGATGAGGAATTTAGTTTGAATAGATTAGAACGTATATATTTATATACGCCGTCGTTAGTATATAATATTTATTTTAATTATAAAAGGAATTGAAAATGGCGTGGTAGTTCGATAATACGATTTCAAAGTTCAAATGAATGTACCGGGTGCAAAATAAACCGGATTTTAGCAAAACCAAAAATATTAAAATCCAATTGAGAATATCTTTCCAACGAATCCGAAAAATTGAAATTTCATAGAGGGAATAAAAAGACGCGGAATTCTGGCCCTTAAAAATGGAAATTTTGCAAACGACCTCGGATTTCGACGAAACCTCTTTTGTTGGATCTGGGATGTCAAGTTATTGCTAGGTTCCAAAATTCGTAATTTTTTGATTCAATATGTGAGCGTGGCAAAGGAAAACGCGTTTGACCAGTTTTAGTTGATATTAATCGACTGGAAATTGGTCATTTTTCAAACGGTCTTAGAATTTGACGACATTAGTCTTGTTAGGTCCGTATCGTCAATACGAAGCTAGAAAATATTTTTCGGGAATTTTTAGAGTCTGCATGTAGCCCCAGTAAATTGAAATGCGCGTTCAAATTCAATATATAGAGTTATATTTTGATTTTGACGAAAACTGGTCGAAATGATCGAATCATCTTACGATACATATCCCATTGTGTTCGAAATGGGGGTAATTAGCTATGGATGACAGTCGGTGGGTTCGCTTTCGAGTTTGAAAATAAAAGTTGCTTTTTGGAGATAAATAAAATAATTAAATAATTAAATTATATCTCCTATACCCCCCCCCCCGTTCTTTCCCATTTCAGATCGAAAAAAGAGAGAGAGGAATCGCGTTGCCGCCCCCCCCCTCTCGAAATTGATCGCCGCCGCTCCCTCCTGGGGGATGGCCAGCGCCGCCGCCTATGGCGAGCCTCCCCAGGCGGGGCAGCACCCCCGCCGACCTCCGTCTCGCATTTCTCTCTCCTCCTCTAACCAAATCCATGAAACTGCCCCCTCCTCTGCTTCCATAACACCTCGAGCCACCTCAGAAGCCGTCGTGGCCGCGCTCCGTTCATCAACGACCAGCCTCCGACCTGTAGTGCGCTAGAGTGCGAGCCCCTTTTTCTTCCTTAGTTCGACCAGTGCCGGAAACCCACCAACTCAGACAGTGAGCGACTGCGATATCCCCCCCTCTGCTGTAAGTTTGCCTTCGTTGACTTTGATTTTTATATATAAAAAGGGAAATGATTTTTGGTAGTAAATAGAAAAGCAAAGATATGATTTTTTTTATATATATATATATATATATATATATATATTTTAAAAGATTCGATTTTTCTTTAATGATAAGATTAGATCTTTCTTTAGAGAAAAGTTAAGGTTTTGAAATTAAATAAAGAGATGAGATTTTTTTATTCGCTTAAAGATTTGATTTTTAGTTAATCAAATAGATGATTTTTCATAGTTGAAAGGTTTGATTTTCGTCATCAAAAAGATTTGATTTTTATAAATAAAAAGGGACGATTTTTATAATGTAGTAAATGGATAAAGTTTAGAGTTTTATCGTTCAAAGATATGATTTTTTTATTCAACAAAGCTATGATTTTGTAAGCGAAAAGATTAGATTTTTGTTAGCAAAAAGATGTGGTTTTTAAAATATTAAAAATATGATTTTTATATAATAGAGAATATAAAAATATTATCTTTATATATGTAGCAAAATAAAAATCTGATTTTTATTATATATATATTAATATAAAAATGTGATTTTTATAACGATAATATAAAAATATAATTTTTATATAGAGAATAGCATGATAAAAATATAATGTTTATTATATGTACACCGTTGTAAAAATAGAATTTTTATCTATATAGTAGCGATGTAAAAATAGAATTTTTATATATATAGTAGCGGTGTAAAAATAAAATTTTTATCTATATAGTAGCGTTATAAAAATGTGATTTTTATCTGTGTAGAGTGATTATAAAAATGCGATTTTTATATACATAGCAACATTATAAAAATGTGATTTTTATGTATGTAGTGGCTATGGACAATGAAATAGACAAAAGGCGAGCATGACGAAGATTTCTACCTGTGAAGAGTCGTGGTGAATTGGTTTAGCTAGTCGGTGAGAACTTCTCACTTTAAATTTTTTTTCTTCTAGTTATAATATATACTAGGATGCAGATGGTGTTTAGTAGCACCTGACACCCATCGTCCACAGACCATGGATGGCTTGTATGTTTGATTGTTTGTTGTGATGAAAATTAATTGTGTGATGTGAAATGAAATAAAATATTTTATAATTAAAAAAAAATCGTTAAAAATATAATTTTTAACGTGAATGTGAATAAATAAATATGCATTTACAAACCCGACGATTTGTTTATGTACACCTATTTGAAGGATATTGATTGGGATGATAAATTTTACACGTCGCCCAACTGCACAAATAATATTATGTGTTTGTTGATTTGAAACCCCACACGGGTATTGGGATGATATATGACATACACTAATCCCAATAATTAGTATTATGTCGATCGATTGATTGACAGGCTGTGTAAGAGTTAAATATTCATATTTAATGCTTATGCAGTTGTGTAGTGCACTTTGATTGATGGTTGATTATTTGGCAGTGCTATTATATACATGTGTTGTATGGAATCCATATAATTAACATTATATGGTAATTGATTGGGCCTCATTCCAATTGGAAAATTAAAGGATATTATAAAAGAAAATTCATGTGTTGAATAGAACAAATAGTCATTTGTTGACGATGCTCATGTGTTGAGAATTCATGTGTTGAAAGTGTATTCATGTGTTAAATAAAATATTTATACAATAAAATTCACCCTTTTATTGTAAGTAAGAATTAATAAATATTCATGTGTTGAAAGAAATATATATTCATGTGTTGAAGGGAATAATCATTTATTGAATAGAATAATGAAGTTATTGAAATATATAAAGCCGTGTTGATTAGAGATGCGCCATTTTTACACGAACGATATTTATATCAATTTTATTCATTTTTATAACGAATATAGAAAAAGAAGTGATTTCAAAATATAACATTTTTAAAATATTATCATTTGTATATCGATGATGTGGAATATTCAATTTTGATTCGAAATTGAATATGAAGTTGAAATCGTTTCGAAAACGAATTTAAAACGATTTATAAAATACGTTTTAAAAGGAAATCGACGAAATATACATAATATATATATATTATATATAATGGCCTGAATAGAACTCGCCGCGCTGCGGTAGTTCGTGAATTTCGACCATTGACTTCGAATGGACATTACAGGAGATCAGACCGTCGGATTCTCCTGAAACCAGAACCGTTGGGTTCGTATCAAAAAAAGCTTTCTAACGAATATTAGAAATTTGAAATCTAATGGTCGGATTTGGAATTATGTCCAAATCAAATTTGGAAAAGGTTGTTGTAAGTGCAGTTCGATGGCCGTTGATGGAAATCGACTGTACGGGCCTTGATAAAATTAATAAAAATATTAATAATTTGTGTAAAATCATAATATGTGAATTGGAAAGAACTGGGATGAAAAATTCCACATTTGAAAGGATAAAAATATATTTTCATCGAAATAAACTAGTTTTGAACTAGAATTAAAATCAATTTATTTTTAAAATAAATAAATTGAATTTGAAAGTGGTTTTGAAAATAATCAGAATTTCCAATATACGAATTGGAATGGATTTGAATCGAGATTATCTATGGAATATTTCGATGTTGGATTTCGTGATTATACAGATATGGTTGTGGAAATTTGAAAGATATACTTTATATCGTTATTTCCAATACGATACTTGTTGGTTTCAGAATTTGATATTGAATATAAGCCGATATATTTTCTATTCAGAGCCTTTTATTTAATATCAAATGGGATTTTGGATTTGTCGTGAATGTTGTCTTAAATAACACTGTTCTTGGACCCAGTGTAGAAAAGATTAAATCTTTCTATTTAGATTTAATGAGGTGTACCAATTAAATAATATTTAATTGGAATTGAATTTGAATGTGATTTTGGGTTTATTGTGAACCGTGTTTTAGATGACATTGGTTCTTTAACCCAATTAAAGACAATATATTAATTTTTGGGAAAATTAAAACTAAGTGGAGTTTTAATGAATCTTTAATTAGATTGAAATGTGAATTGATAATTTAAGTTATAAAATCTGAAAAGTGATCGAAGATGGAGTATCACTAATTTTGCTCCAAAGCGATAGTACAATCTTTAATTAGATTTGAACGCGAAATGGTAATTAATTTTACCGATAACACAGTGGTGTTAGACATGGAGCATTACCAGTTTTGCTCCATGGGATGAATAGGTTGGGATTGGGAAATAAAATAAATAATTACTTTGGTGCGATTCGCTAATCGCGACTAGTTTGGAAAACCATGACATGGTTTGAAATGATATCCAAAGGAAGATTAAAGAATAAATTTAGAAGAATTTATCTTTGATAAAATTAATGGGAACCTTTCCCTAAGAATGTGATTTTTTGAATAAAAGAATATTCTGAGTTGGAATGAGGCATATGTTGTGCTTGTGTAACATTTGTTTATTATATACGCGGGTTATTCGGAAAGGCCGGGTTTACACCCATTCTGAATAACCGATTCGACGATATGTCGAAGATGAAGACGGTGGTTGAAGATCGGAAGTCTTCACATCGTTTGGGTGATTACTGATGATCTTGATTGGGCTGTACACCCAAGATGAGAGAATCAGTTGGTGATCGTCCAGATGTACTTGAAGATCGATGGATATGCGAGGAAAGTGCCTCCGGTTCGTTCAGACCCAGAACGAACTTGTAAATGGACTATGTGTCTAACATTTGATTTTATTCTGTGTTGATTGATCTCTATTAAATATACATCTGTTTGGTGGCGGAGAATTTATTCTCTTGCTTAACGCCCTTCTCTGAGACGTACGAGCTCAGAGGTTGTATATCGATGGACATCAGTCGCGTGGAGTGAATTGCCTGTGTGGCACGCCTAAGTTGCAAATAATCAAGGCTTCTATTGAAAAGCAAAGTCTTGTGGTTGAGGATCAAAGAACAGCCTGTGCGGTGCAGCTTTATGTATGGCGTGAATTCGCGAGCCTCACACCTCGGTATGAGTCAAAAATGGGATAAGGACCCAAGGAGTGCACGACGTTTCTTTCTAGCTAGTGTTGGTGTCAGCGCTTAAACTGGCTGACATTTATATATACTTTTCACCTGTGTGGTTGTTGGATGCGAGGTGCCTCGAATATATGGTCGATAACTGTCACTATGTGAGCCGACGTACAGACCATTATATATAGGTCCTATAGTACCGGGAGACGTGTGTTCAGGAATTGCCAATCCTCAAAAGTAAGATAGGACCGGCCTTGGAGGTTCCAAGGGATCGCTGTGTCTGGTCCTGATACATTTGCTAGAGTGTCTTGAATCGGAGAGGAGTTTTCCCCTTGCCTCGACTCATGATGGAATCCAATTTCCAATACGTGACATTGCGGTTTTATTTGTAGAGCCTAGAATGGCGACATGATATATGGTACCCATGCCGTCTATGATTGATATTTATGATTGAAATTGTTTTGAAACTACACATCTATAATAGTATCAAGTGATTTGTTTTAAACGTATCAAGCATGTTTGGCTATTATAAGGGAAAACCCTATCCTCCGGCTTGTGTTGCATTTTGTGATGGGATCTGGGTCTTATAATAGCTCCATTTTTCCAAAGAGCTTTGCACTGTTTTGTTATGCACTAGTGTTCTTGGGAGGAAACCCGTTTCGTGTTATACGGCATGGTCCCTTGAATTACTCTCTTTTAAAGTAAAGTTTTAAATAACCGTTTTAGTTCTCACACCAGTCACATGACTGACCTGGAGTTTATTGTTTTAACCTAAACTCTGGTTGCCCTTATTTTCGACATGGGCAACTAGTAGTTTTGGTTTTGTAGATTTATATTCATAGGATCCTGGTTTACAGCTGGAACAATACTCGGAAAGCTCAGTATCCATGTATTTCTTTCAGTTGTGTGTTGTATTATTTTTCCGCTGCTTTGTATTTAAATGTAATTTAAATGTATGATATTTGTCAAATGTGTAATATTTATTAATACTCTGTAATATTCTTGTATTCTGATGGAATTGTTGTAATATACAATGAAATGTTCTTCTGTTTGTGTTCTGATTGGTCGTGTTCTCAAGATAATCTGGGCTTTCCTCATCAGGGAAGTTACGGGTTGTCTCAGCCTTTTAAGGGGTCATGCTTTCCAATGGCGACATTGGACATCTATTGAGAATATGCACCGACCAGTTAGCTGCTTTTGCACAGAATTCATTGGAATCTGCTTCTCATCCTACATAGAACGAGTCATGTTCATAATCGTCCTATTTTTACATTCAGCTACAATGTTTTGTTGTGGTGTATATGCTGTTGTAAGTTGTCGATTAATTCTATGCTCGTTACAAAACTCGTTGAATTCGTTTGAGTTGACTTCTCCGCCCCTTATATGTCCTTAAGCATTTGATGCTAGTGTCTACTTCTTTCTCAATCAAAGTCTTGAATTTACTTAGTGTTTCCGGTTTCTCATTCAACAAATAATTCCAAGTCATTCGAGAAAAAAAATCTATAAAACTCAGAATATACCTCTTGTCACTGTTGGAGATAGGACTTATAGGACCACATATGTCTGAGCGTATGAGTTGCAATTTTTGCGTTAGTCTTAGGAGACTTCTTTGGAATGAAATCACGTTTCTGTTTACCAGCTAGACAATAAGCAAATAAATCCCGTGGAGTTTTTACCACTAGCAATGATTCAACCATTCCATTATAAGCTAGTGTTTCTGAGGCCTTTGTAGTGTAGGTAACCGAATAGAGAGTGCCACAATTGTGACTCATCTTCTATTTGAGTCTGATAACACTTATATGTCTTGGCTGCCACAACTACTTTAAAGTAGAACATCCAGTTCCCACTCATTTCAGACTACATAATTAATCCCCTACTTGGATGAAAAACTTTACACATGTTGTGTTGAATTAAAATAGCCAGTCCTTTCTCTTGTAGCTGGCCTACACCGGGTAGATTAGTTTTATTTCAGGAATATAATACATATTTTTGATTATATGTGCAACACCATTGACCTCCATGCACACACTTCCTTTTCCAGTCACATCAATTCGATTGTCATTTCCTCACTTTACAGCGTGTTTGAAGTTCTCATTCAATTCTGTGAACCATTCTTTATTACCACTAATGTGATTACTACATCCTGAATCAAAGAACCACACCTATTCAACTGAAGCCCCATACTTTCAATGTATTCCATAAGCAGAAGCTCCACATCTTCATCCATTTTTGCATAGTAGACACACTAATATTGAAAATGCCCTAGTTTGTGACAATTATATCACTCTATATTATCATTTCCTAGTGAGGATCCCCCTCTTCCTCGACCCCAACTTCTACTTCTTCCACTTGTATTTCTACCTCGGCCTCTCCCTGATCCTTTTTCTTTTGTTACCTTCGGTGCCTGCTCTTCTTATTTAAGCTTCCTCATAATTTTTTTCTCATGAATTACCAACGAACTCTGAAGCTAATCAACAGAAATGTTATTAATGTCTTTAGATTCCTCCATGGACGCAACGATGTACACGCTACAATTTCGATCTACTAAGCCTCTCAATTCGTGACTAATTTGACCATCTATCCTATCTATCCCATACTTACAAAAACTGAAACATGGTATATCTATATTCTTTTCTTTAATTTTTGGAGAATAAATATTGAATTACTATTGTTTCTTTCCTTAGCTTATATGATAACATATAATAAAAACATGCCCTTAGATACCAAATAAGTTTTGCTGGGATCAAAATTTAGGGTTTCCAATTTAATGCAATCAAATAGGCCATGGAAAAAAGCATCTAGTCTTCGACTATAATATGCTTTTTATGGAATGGTATTTAATTTCAAATCAAATACTTTTTTTTCTTTTGATATTTAATAAGGTACTATATCAAATAATTATCAATTCTTCTTCAAATTAGATGTCTTATTTCCCGCTAGTATAAAATTTAATTACTTTGAGTAGTATCATGTATGTTCGAATAAGTGGGTATGAAACTGTGTTTACTCGTTGATTAATTCAACTATTCCAACTATGATTATTCCTCCCTTAATTACAAGGTTATAATCTATTGAGACAAGAGCTTAATTATTTGTGTGTATTACAAACAAGGAAAACTACTCCAATTTAATATAGGCATTGATCTATTTTCTTTTACTTTCACTGAAACAACCTAGACTTCCCCGATCCCCGAGGAGACGGAGGAACCCAGATTGCTTTGAGAACACGATGCATCAGAAGACAACAATATAACATTTCATTGCTATTACAACAATTTACATCAGAGTACAAGAATATAACAGAGTTCAAATAACATACAGCAAAAAAATATCTGAGATTTAAATTACAAAACAGTGGAAAATATATACATAAATACAATGTGCACCAGAAAACATCAACTACCACAACTGAATGAAATACACAGATACAAAGATTTCCGAATATAGCTCCAGTTGTAGTCCAGGATCCTATGAAACAAAAATCTACAAATACCAAAACTACTAGCCGCCCGTGTGGAAAATATGGCACCTAGAGTTTAGGTAGAAACATTAAACTTCGAGTCAGTCATGGCACTGGTGTGAGAACTAAAACAGTTATTAAAAATTTTATTTTGAAATAAAGTAAATCACGGGACCACGCCACATGTCATGGAACGGGTTTACTCCCATGAATACCCTGAAATAAAATAGTTTATAAACAACGCAATGCTATTTGAAAAATGAAACTATTATAAGATCCACGTCCCATCAAATAGTGCAATGCAAGACGGAGGATAGAGTTTTACCTTATAATAGCCAAACATGCTTGATACGCTTTAAAACAAATCATTTTGATATAACTATAAGTGCATAGTGTCAGAACAACTTCAGATATGAATTTATCTGTAACGACCAGAAGATTTTTGGCCCTAAAAAAGTCGACATAAATACCTTAACCGTATCTCATGCCGACCTTCCAAACACCAGAACGTTTATCGAAAGAAATTAGAGGGTGAGATAAGAAATAAAGAAACATAAGAACAGAAGAAGAGGAATCAACACAACATAGAGTCAGAGCCTCACATCGCAGCGAAACAAAATATAATATAGATATAAATCTTTATTGAGGACTTTAAATAAAACTTACAATATAAGAGTACATTAACACGTCTGGACAGTTATAACAGTTTGTCCTCATATACAGTCACACAACAGAATAAATACTATATATCATACGTCCAAACGACTCCAGCTCGTCTGTGGACATCCCAATATCCGATAACCTGGGCTTGTATAATAAGATCTAACCCGAGCATTACAAATACCTGGTCAGTTTGGTGAACCAGAGTGAGAAAAACACACTAAGTTTAAGAGGAATCATCCAACTTGATTTTAAAGTTCAAAACCTTTTTGAAAGAAAAGGATAATCATAAGACCAAATCCATACATAAATACAGACAGCTTTTACCTTATGATAACCCAAAACATTTTTGAAATCGATAATTTTTCTGATATTATAATAGTGTCTAAACACAAAAAATATCAATCTAGCGGAACACTTGCATCTCACGCTCCACATATATAGTATACAATCAAATCTGCAGATCTTATTGGAGAGAGGATTCCGATTATGACAAGGTATGGAACCACCTGCCGATAGTGTATCTCTAGAGGCGAATACACTGGGTTCAACAAGAACGTCTTGCAACTCGGCCCACGCATGACTGACCACTCATTTCGCTTGAGTGTATCGAATGTATATCACCAACGGTTAGGATCAGTAACCATTTCCCGAAAAAGGGACAACATCGAAATAGATTTAAGAAGGAAATGGAATTTCTCTAGATAGGTGATTATACACCCTATTGGGAGCGACCCACATAGCCATGCCGCCTATTTGATTTTTGTCATTTCCCGGTTGATGAGGCTTGAGGTTTGAATTTACCTTTAGAACATCTGGCCACCATTTACATTAAATGCCACATAGTCAGATCCGCTAGATATCACTAATTGACGTCCACAAAAATACCCTAGTTAGGAGCTACCCAACTATGACACATTTGAAGAAATCAACGCACGTGACTCTATAACACCCTGTATTTTTGGTGATTTTTTTAACCAGTTAAAGAACACTTGATTTTAAAAGTAAGAATTAAGGGAAACAGGTTATGCCATTACGTTCATCTTAGAATTCTTCTTGACATAGAGTCCGAGTTTGCATGAATCGGACTCCGTATGAAGAAGTTATGGAGTTCAGAAGATTTCATGTTAAATCAGAATTAAATATAAATAATAATTAAATCAAAAAAGCAGTTCAGATTTCAAATTTAGGCAAAAGAGGCAGAGCGGGAAAATTCCCGCTCAGGGGGTCGACCCCCCCATCGGGGGAATCGACATAGGTGTCGTCCATCCCCCTATAGGGGTCGACTCCTGTATTCTGATCCGAACAGTGAAGGATTCTGACTCGTTGCTGAGTCACTAGGGCATAGGTGGTGGCTTCTGGATAACTCTTTTTGGTCTAGATGGCTCTGATTTCTTCTAGGTTAATCTAACGGCTTGCATTAATTCAAACTTCTATATAAACAACCCCAACCCTTAACCCTAAACCACACAATTTCATTCCAAGGAGCCGTCATGCTGTCCATGGCCAAACTAGAGTAGCCGCCAATCTTCTCCAACTAGAAAGTAAGCTAAGAAGCGAGTTAGAAGGCTCAAACCAAATTAAAATTAGAGAACCAATATTCTACATCAAAGGATAACTTTTTAGTTCCAGAAAACAAGATTGTTCTTTCGTTTGTAGTTAGTTATTCTTTAGATGTGAACAAATAAAATTCATGATTTGTAATAAAGTGAAACTAGAACGGTGCCTATTTGTAAGATGATCATATTATGATTTATGTTTTCTAAAATTTCCTATGCCTACGAGACTATTGGAATTGATACAATTCATCATGATGTATAGTAATTTGGTGATGAATCTATCATGTTGTATAGTAATTTGGTGATGAACCTATCGTATTGTACAGTAATTTGGGAATGAACCTATCATGTTGTATATAAGTTTGATGATTCTTTCATGTTATGTTACATGCTAGTTTTTAGGCTAAGTCATATATGCCCATATGTTTAGATCTACATTCTCATATGTTTAGATCTATGTTAATTTGATCCAACTCAAATGCAAGTTCACAATTACATGCCTAATTGGATTTGTGTAATTCTATGCAAGTTCCTGGTCATATGCTTAAGATTCATGTTAATTGGATCTAAAATGCAAGTTCATTGTTCTATCACTACACCATATCAACCAATTTGACACACAACGTTGCCGGGATAAAATATGGTTTATGGCTGTATCATATTTGATAGGTCTTAGAGCCGTAGCAAACTACATTTTCCGATCCGCACCACCCTAAACACCATAAATCTGACTGTCCATCGGGGATGCTCTGGATCGGTTCATTTGACACGGCCTTTGGCCAAATCTAATTCGTATCATATTGTGCATCCCTTCAGGCACTCCAAACACAAATTTTGGCCGCTCGCTTTTCCTTTTGTTTTAGTTTAATGGTGACCAAAAACCCAAATTAGGGTTTTCGATCGGTGACCAAATCGTGCCTCCACCTTTCTCTAGAATCTCCTCCTCCGACAGAGATGATTCGATTTGTGTGTCTCCAGCTTTGCACTGGTTAGATCACTGGCATCACTGGCACCAATGATCGACCAGCGCAAAGCTAGAGACCCCAAATTTGGGTAATTTGAAGACTGTGGACTTTGGGTAATTCCGATGTGCTAATCAACTTATTCTTAATTTGTATCGTTACATTCAGGTAATTCTTTTTACTTGTTCATATTATCTTAATGTCACTCTCAAGGACGGACCCGGGATTTTAATTTCCGCCAGGCTAAGTAAAAGATTAATTAAAAAAGGAGCGATCTTGATTATAATAACATCATTCACAGAGTAGATTTGGGGATAAGAATAAACATTTGTACTTGTAGGCAAATGAAATTTAGATAACCACATTTACTTGGTTCTTCACAGAGTAGATTTGGGGATGTAGTTGGGTCGGAAGTTTTATGTGCTTTGTTAAAAACATAGAAGATTGAAACATGATCTCCTATCTTGAAATGTAAGAAAACCATGCAGGTAGCCAAGTTGCATTGTTTCTATTCTATGTGTAATAATAGATAGATGGATTTCAAGGTGTAAAACCCTTCATGTAATACGAGAAGTTGTTAGTGTTTTGAACAGTATAATAGGTTGTAACTATGCAGTAGAACCTTAACTGTGTAGGGTCTGCTAGATTGGGATTTCTGTCATGGTACTTAGCAGGAAAAATCAGAGCATTTTTGATATAAACTTCAAGTAATATCTCGCTTTTTTCCATCCTTTCATCTCAGATACACTACATTATCTTGATTAGGTTGATATAATAGAAAGGGCAAGGCTATAGCAATGTTATATCTACAATATTGCAGCCAAGTGACAAGGAGAATTATAATGAGTTTGTGGTTTAATACTTTTAGAGCGAATTAGTGAGTCATTACGTGAAAATCAAGTTTGCAAAGATTTTGGAGAATGAAAAATAAACTGGTTCAAATCAAAATAATTGTTTTGGAGAATGAAATCATGTCATGTAGCATTACATAAACATATTATACATATAATTGACAAATATGCACACACAAATACAAAGACACGATATGCCCTTCACTGTTATCAGTACGAACACAAAGACACGATATTTAGTGTGCAATCAGGCATAAAATTACTTCTTTTTTCCTATAGATTTTGGGCGCTTTTGTGTTGCTGGAACTCAGGCGCTGGCTATCGCGATTTAGTTTTACTACCAATCATCAGGTTGCCCTTTCAAGTTTTTGTTTTAAACTGTGTACATAGTAACATATATAAATATTTATGCTGTTATATATAAAACTTTATAATCAACATCATGAGCTAGCTTATTCTCATAGTAGTGCTGCTTTGATTTACAACAAACACATGGATTTCGTTGGCATATTGATCGGCAAGTACGCTCAATCTTCCCGGCCTCGACTGGAGTTATATATATCAGACTGATCATATGTTTTTACCTTTTTTTGTTATTTCGTACTGTTATGAAAATCTTTGACAGTTTCCTTTATATATGCTAGTATGTTATACATTGTGTTCGTGTTATGAAAAATCTTGTAAATTCTTTAAGTATATATATAAAATATAAATTTTGTTATTCTTGTGTATAAATTGTGCTATATATGCTATGTTATGTGAAAAATATGTGCTATATTTTCTATATATATATGCATATATATAAATATGTGCACATATAGATATAATTCGATACGGTGAAAGGCTGTGTATGGATACTACTTAGATACGGCTATAAGCCGTATGTTATTACTTATCAGGTATGATTTGTAGCCGTATCTAAAAATTTAACACACCGTTTTTTGATTCCGCTATTGGCTGTGTTTAAAAGCCTTAGACACAGTTAAAAACAATAAACGATCCATATTATTCTATGCTATTGGAATGTTATATGTTCCTTTCTTTTTCCCTTTTGTTTACGAGTTAGGCTAAGTTGCGAGCCTAACGTTCTATGTGAATTATGTGAACATATAACGGGGGTAACGTTGGAAAAAACATTAAACTACATATTATTGGCATAGTTTGGCTCATAATCATGTAAATGATTAGTAACATGATATGGTATAATTTATATACCTAAAAATTACGAATATGATTTAGAGGGTAAATGGGGCATGACTTGAATGACAACAATTGTTGATAATTTACATATAAACATGAAGGGTAAATATGTAAATTAAGTAAAAGACGAATATGCCTAACCCGAGGTTAGATTGAGTTACGGTGCAAGACTGCCCGGAACCGCCCGTAACCGCCCGACACATCCAGCAACCGTAACAATATAGATCTAATGTGAGATGTTAGCGCATTAAACCCAAAAGAACCCGAGGTTAGATTGAGTTGCGGTGTAAGACTGCCCAGAACCGACCGACACATCCAGTAGCCGCAACAATATAGAACTAATGTGAGAGGTTGGTGCTTTAATGAATGAATTAAAGCTAAGAAACAGGCAGGCTAAGAAGGTAGGGTTAAGTTAATTAAGGCAATACTTAACCAATACAACATGTTAACTAAACTGATGTGTGGGGTTATGTTAATTTGAGAACACTTAACCATTTTAACATGTTGATTACGAAACCCTAGTAACGGGGACCCATTTCTGTAGTAACCCGCATAGATGTATCATGGTACCCTGAACTAGGCAGGGTGGGGCACGATTACTGGGATGATTATAACCAATCAAAACAATGGCGGGTGGTGCATCAGTGTAGGTTCCGATGCAGTACAGGCCTGCACGTACTCTGAAGTGGAAAAAATAGGCACTGGGCATCAGTAGTTATACATTATGCATCTTGAATTATGTCGGGTTGCCACCATAGGATTTGATACACCCCATGGTGGGACCAGCACAGGTATCTATAATCAAGCTGGGCCGAATGACACAAGTAGTAAACGTATACGAGTAGGAGCCGATCGATAAAGGGGATCACTTTGTTATGAACACGTGAGGCTTGTTGAAACAATAGTTAGTAGTTGTAGAGAAATAGAAACGGGTGCGATAGTATATTCGGTTTATCTTGCCTTATCTTGTCTTATGTTATCTTGTTATTCTGGTATTGTCCTATTTTAAGTTTATTTATGTCATGAATCTTTTTCTTCTTCTCATGCTGAAAAGTCACTGGACTTACCAGACTTATGTCTGACCCATTTTTCTTTCGTCTTCTTTTCTTCCGTTCCCCCCCCCGGTCCGTAGGGAGGGAATGCTTCAGCTTAGTTCAGACCATTTCCAGCATGAAGAGAGTAGATGTATTGCTTGTATTCTCTTTTCTTGGGCTATGGCTTTGGATACACTCTTATTGGGGATTTTATGCTGCCTTATTGTTATTTTATGCTTATTTATGTTTTAATCAAGACAGAGATTTTGTTGTAATGATTTGGAAGTTGGTTTGAGACAATTGTTGTAATGTTTTGACTAAACCACGTGCTTATGAAATAAATTTAGTTTTTCTGCTATTTATGTGTCTCTCTTGTAAATTATCTATATCTTTTACCTAAAACGCTCCACCGAAGTTAAGGCATTCCCTTTGTGAGTAACCTTAACGGAGGAGGGGTGTTTCACTTAGTATCAGAGCAAAGGTTTACCAAATCAGATAAAAGTTTTTGAAAACCATTTTTCAAAAAGAAGTTTAAAGAAGTATTTTCAAGAGAAGTGTTGTTTTATTTTAAAGGCATAATCCCCAAATTCGTACGCATTATCTTTCTATCCTTTGTTTTGAATCTTTTCTTTTTCATTTCAGCATGTCTGGGGATCTTAATCTTCCAGAGGGCGTACCGGTACCTGGCTGGTTCAGAAGGTACCTAGAGGCTAGGGATAATGATGCAGGTCCAACAGACGTTCCTCCTCCCCAAGTTGCAGCCGTTCCTCCTCCTCCTCCACGTGCAAATGCTTTCTCAAAGATATGTAGAGACTTTCGAGCCATGGGTGGAAGGAACTTTAATGGAACTGAGTCATTCGTGAAGCAAGAAACTGGCTCAAAGAAACCGAGGATTTGTTTGTTATCTTCGAAGTGGATGACAGGCAGAAGATACAGTTGGCTGTATGGTTGCTTAAAGACGAAGCCTCTTATTGGTGGGAAGTTACTAATGCTGAGAGACCAGTTGAAACTTGGGAGGATTATAGAATGAGGTTTGAAAGCAAATTCCTCTCACAAGTTGAACGAAGCCTACAGATAGAGAAGTTCTTAGCTCTCAAACAGGGAAGTATGTCAGTCAAGGAATACGTCAACCAGTTCAATTAGGTGGCTAGATTCGGACTGGAGTTAGTGAACACTCCACATAAGAAGGCTCTCCGTTTTGTTAAAGAGTTGAACGAGCCACTTCACAATCTAGCTATGTCCCATATACCTATGGGTGTGACTTACGAGAGATTGGTGGACATGGCATTGTTATAGGGGGAAGACAAGGATAGCAAGAAAGAGGAAAAGGTAGAAAGTGCCTCAAGATAAGAAAGTGGAGGGATCGCAAAATAAGAAGATGAATTCCAAGAAGGGCGGGAAGAATAACAAACCCTATGACAAGAGGAAGTGTAATTTTTGTGGCATTCCTAGACATCTAATTAAGGACTACAGAAAGAAGAAGAGGAAGATGGGTGGTTGTTTTCAGTGCGACGAGACAAGACACATGGCTAAGGACTGCCCAAGAAAGCAAGGGCAAGGGCAGAGGACTGGATCTACTTCTGGAGGGCATGTTCACGCTCTCATAACACCTCTGCAAGAACGAGGTAGAAATATTTTTGTTGAGAGTTTAGTTTATCTTTTCGATCATCCTATTCGTACACTCTTTGATTCTGGCACGTCGCACTCTTTTACATCTACAGCTTTAGTTGAATCTCTGCACCTAGACACCAATATAGTAGAGGATCCGTTGGTTGTTTCAAATCCAATTAGGGCTCGGCTTGTTTATCAATGATTTGTTTGGATTTGGAAATTTCTATACTAAGCGTTGGGTTTAGATGTAATGCCTATGTTTTGGGCTTCACGGGCTATGGGTTGATTCTAGGTATGGATTGGTTATCCAGTAATGGTGCCATCCTCAATTGTGAAAAGAGAGTGGTTAGACTTATGACTCACCTCGGTAACACTCTCGATATCTCTTGTAATCCCATGAATTCTGTTATGCTTAGCTACCTAGAATCACTTGATGCGTCTGTTGAAAACTTGCAGTCCGTTAGAGTAGTCCGTGAATAGTCGGATGTCTTTGAAGAGGTGAAGGGCTTACCTCCGAAGCGGGAGATAGACTTCTGTATATACCTTGTTGATAATGCAAAACCCGTTGCTTTACCCGTTAGACACATGGCTCCAAGGGAGAGGAAAGAGCTCAACAAGCAAGTTAAAGAGTTTCTTGAAAAGGGGTTTATAAGGCAGAGTATTTTTGAATGGGGTGCTCCAGTGGTGTTTGCAACTAAAGCATATGGTTCACTTCGCCTATGCGTTGACTATAGGGAGCAAAACAAGCTGACCAAGAAGAATACGCACCCACTTCCAAGAGTGGACGACTTATTTGATCAGATTGTAGGTGCATCTGTTTTCTCCCAGCTAGATTTGGCTACCGGGTTTCATCGGCTAAGAGTGGCTGAAGACAACATTGATAAGACTGCGTTCAGGATCCCGGATGGTTTCTTTGAATGGCTTGTCATGCATTTCGGCTTGACAAACGCACCCACTTATTTCGTTGACTTGATGAGCAAGGTGTTCAGGGAGTTCCTTAATAAGTTTGTAGTGGTCTTCGTGGACAACATTTGATTTTCTCGAAGAGTGAGGAAGAGCATGCTTTGCATTTAAGGGAAGCCATGAATACTCTTCGTGCACATCAGCTAAAGGCAAAATTCTCCAAATGCCATTTCTAGAGAGAAGAAGTATGGTTTCTTGGACATGTGGTGTCCAAAGAGGGGATAGCTGTAGACCCCACAAAAGTAGTTGCGGTGCAATATTGGAAGGTTCCACGGAATGCAACCGAAGTCCGAAGCTTCCTCGGGCTAGCGGGCTTTTACCGAAATTTCATTAAACACTTTGCAAAAATCTCATCTCCACTTACAAGGTTGATGAAGAAGAACCTAACTTTTGCTTAGGATTTGGGTTGCGATGTTGCTTTCCAACGATTGAAAAGGGCTCTAACAACAGCCCTAATTCTGACATTGCCTGATGGGAGCAAAACACTTACCGTGTACACAGACGCATGAGGTACAGGATTAGGCACTGTCTTGATGCAAGAAGGCAAGGTAGTTTGTTATGGGGGAAGGCAATTGAAGGTACATAAGAAGAACTACCCAACTCATGATTTGGAGCTAGCTGCCATTGTTTTCACTCTTAAGTCATGGCATTACCAACTAGGAGAAAGGTTTGAATTGTTTACTGACCATAAATCATTAAAGTACCTTTTATCACAGAAAGATCTTAACCTATGACAACAAAGGTGGATAGAGTTCCTTGCCTCATACGATTTTTAGATTTCCTATACCCCTGGCAAGGGCAATGTGGCAGCAGATTCCTTGAGCAGAAGGAAGCTGACCTTAAGTCCTCTCTTTGTAGAAAGGCAAAGCTTGGAGTACATAACAAACTTTGACTTTAGACCCTCCTCTGAATTTGTACCTGGCTTGTTAGCCTCGCTAGAGGTGCGGCCTACTCTTTTGGACTCAATAGGAACCGCGCAACTTGAAGACCCTTAGCAAGTTGATATGATGGATAAGCTAATTAGGGGTGAGACTTCTAGTCACCTTAATAGAGAATCCATCGATGACAAGGGTTGGTTGAGACGGGATGGAAGACTATGTGTCCCACAAGCAAGGGATTTGGTGAAGACGGTTCTCTAAGAAGCACACCATTCTAAGTTAACCATACACCCAGGTGGAGACAAAATGTATAAAGACATAAAAAGGGTTTTCTTTTGGAATGGCATGAAGTGGGATGTAGCTGAGTTCGTCTCTAAGTGCTTGATATGCCAGCTAGTCAAGGCAGAGCAGAAGAAGCCTGGTGGTTTGCTTCATCCTCTAGAGGTCCCACCGTGGAAATGGGATAGCATTTCGATGGACTTTATTGATGGGTTGCCTAGGTCAAGAAGGGGCAATACCAGTATTTGGGTAATAGTGGACAGGCTCACAAAAAGCACTCAATTTATATTAGTTAAGAGTAGGAGGACTGCCCCATCGTTAGCATCCATTTATCTTAAAGAAGTAGTGTGACTGCATGGGATACCCTCTAGCATAGTGAGTGATCGAGATCCTATCTTTACGAGCGAGTCTTGGAGGAGTTTGCAAGAGGCTGTAGGCATACAGCTATGCTTAAGCACGACCTATCACCCCCAAACAGATGGTCAGACGGAAAGGGTGAACAAAGTAACAGAAGACCTCTTGAGATTGTTTGTTATTGATTTTGGAGGGACATGGGGGGCTCATCTTCCTTTGGTGGAGTTCTCCTACAACAACAGCTACCAAGCCACCATAGGCATGGCACCCTCCGAAGCTTTATATGGAAGACCAAGTCCATCACCAACTTATTAGTGGGAGTCTACAGACTTGGGCCAGACATGATTAGAGAAACTTTAGAGAAAGTAGACTTGATACGAAGATGAATGAAGACTGCCCAAGATAGACAGAAGTCCTACGCAGACAAAAGAAGGACCGATCTTGAGTTTGAGGTTGGAGACAGGTTGTTCCTTAAAGTATCTCCTTTGAGGAATGTTAATCACTTTGGGTCTGTAGGAAAGTTGGCACCAAGATTTGTAGGACCGTTTCCTATCATTTAAAGGATTGGGATGATTGCTTACAGAGTAGAGCTACCCGAAAGTCTGGCGGGAGTTCATAATGTTTTTCATGTTACTCAACTACGAAAGTGCTTACATGAGTCTGCGAAAGTTGTGGAGCCAAGCATACAAAAGGAAGTAGAAATGGAATGAGAAGCGACTATGAGAAGAGTTCCAACGCATATTTTGGGGATAGAAGTCAAAAAGCTACGCAACCTTGAAGTCAAGCTTGTTAAAGTTCAATGGAGTGACGCTGAGGAAGCCGCGACTTGAGAGACTGAGGACAAGATACGCGCAGACTGCCCTTTTCTTTTTGAGGGTACGTCCTTGATCTCTTTTTCCATAAGTTAATACATGCTTGTATCTACCTTTTTATGTATATCTCCTCGGTCCTATTCCTTATCCTTAGGTAGAAACCAATGGATGTAAACATGTATTTGAAACATGTTATGATTGATGGTTGCAAGTGGTTGCTCATGGATGCATATACACACACATTAGGTGTTAGGTTGGCTCAGTCACTTTCATATTGCTTATGCATATACGTATTTGTATATGGATTGAAACTTGATGTGTTATCATATGGACGTTGCATTTGTATGAATGATTGTGCACTCACATAGAAAGTATGATTAGGAATAATTGCATACATTATGGACTCATGGCACTGACATAATTTGCATTAAGGAGGTCAACTGAATCAGTAGACTTCCTGATTTTGCATTAGACAAACACAATATACGCACTATGCATACATTCATGAAAGCATTAGAAATCCTTTTTAAGGACAATGGATGCCTGTGTTTGATGGTTGAGTAGATGGACGATTGGATGGTAGGATATACATTCTTCTTGACTTGAAGATTTCGGGGACGAAATCCTTTAAGGAGAGGAGAATGTAACACCCTGTATTTTCGGTGATTTTTTTAACAAGTTAAAGAATACTTAATTTTAAAAGTAAGAATTAAGGGAAACGGGTTACGCCATTGCGTTCGTCTCAGAATTCTTCTTGAGATAGAGTCCGAGTTTGCGTATGAAGAAGTTATGGAGTTCAGAAGATTTCATGTTAAATCAGAATTAAATATAAATAATAATTAAATGGAAAAATAGTTCGAATTTTAAATTTAGGCAAAAGAGGCTAAGCAGGAAAATTCCCGCTCAGGGGGTCAACCCCCAGGGTAAGTCGACATAGGTGTCGACCCCCTGTAGGGGTCGACTCCTATATTTTGATCCGAACATTGACGAATTCTGACTCGTTGCTGAGACACTAGGGCATATGTGGCGGTTTCTAGATAACTCTTTTTGGTCTGGATGGCTTTGATTTCTTTCAGGTTAATCTAACGGCTTACATTAATTTAAACTTCTATATAAACAACACCAACCCTCAACCCTGAACCACATAATTTCATTCCAAGGAGCCGTCATGCTGTCCATGGCCAAACTAGTGTAGCCGCCATTCTTCTCCAACTAGAAAGCAAGTTAGGAAGCGAGTTAGAAGCCTCAAACCAAACTAAAATTAGAGAACCAATAGTCTACATCAAAAGATAGCTTTTTAGTTTCAGAAAACATATCCCTGAAAATAAGATTGTTCTTTTGTTTATAAGTTCAGTTATTCTTTAGATGTAAACAAATAAAAGTCATGATTTGTAATAAAGTGAAACTAGAATGGTGCCTATTTGTAAGATGATCATATTCTGATTCATGTTTTCTGAAATTTCCTATGCCTACGAGACTACTGGAATTGATACAATTCATCATTTTGTATAGTAACTTGGTGATGAATCTACCATGTTGTATAGTAATTTGGTGATGAACCAGCCATGTTGTATAGTAATTTGGGAATGAACCTATCATGTTGTATGTAAGTTTGGTGAATCTTTCATGTTATGTTACATGCAAGTTTTTAGGCTAAGTCATATATGCCTATATGTTTAGATCTACGTTCTCATATGTTTATATCTATGTTAATTTGATCCAACTCAAATGCAAGTTCACAATTACATGCCTAATTGGATTTGTGTAATTCTATGTAAGTTCACGTTCATATGCTTAAGATTCATGTTAATTGGACCTAAAATGCAAGTTCATTGTTCTATGCCAAATTTATATGCACATGTTTAGTTCGATCCATATTATTCTATGTTGTTGGAATGTTACATGTTCCTTTCTTTTTCCCTTTTGTTTATGAGTTAGGCTAAGTTGCGAGCCTAACATTCTATGTAAATTATGCGAACGTATAACGGAGGTAACGTTGGGAAAAACATTAAATTACATATTATTGGCATAGTATGGCTCATAATCATGTAAATGATTAGCAGCATGAAATGGTATAATTTATATACCTAAAAATTTCGAACATGATTTAGAGGGTAAATGGGGTATGAATTGAATGACAACAATTGTTGATAATTTACATATAAACATGAAGGGTAAATATGTAAATTAAGTAAAAGACGAATATGCCTAACCCGAGGTTAGATTGAGTTATGGTGTAAGACTACCCGAAACCGCCCGGCACATCTAGCAACCGTAGCAATATAGATCTAATGTGAGAGGTTAGTGCATTAAGCCCAAAAGAACCCGAGGTTAGATTGAGTTGCGGTGTAAGACTGCCCGGAACCGACCGGCACATCCAGTGACCGCAACAATATAGATCTAATGTGAGGGGTTGATGCTTCAATGGACGAATTAAAGCTAAGGAACAGGCAGGCTAAGAACGTAGGGTTAAGTTAATTAAGGCAACACTTAACCAATACAACATGTTAACTAAACTGATGGGTGGCGTTAGGTTAATTTGAGAACACTTAACCATTTTAACATGTTGATAAAGAAACCCTAGTAATGGGGACCCATTTCAGCAGTAACCCACATAGATGTATCATGGTACCCCGAACTAGGCAGGTTGGGGCACGATTACTAGGCTGATTATAAGCGGTCAAAACAACGGTGAGTGGTGCGTCAGTGCAGGTTCCGATGGAGTACGGGCGTGCACGTACTCCAGAGTGGAAAAACCATGCACTGGGCATCAGTAGTTATACACTGTGCATCTTGAATTGTGTCGGGTTGCCACCATAGGATTCGATACACCCCATGGTGGGACCAATACAGGTATCTACAATCAAGCGGGGCCGAATGACACATGTAGTAAACATATACGAGTAGGAGATGATCGATAAAGGGGATCACTTTGTTATGAACACGTGAGGCTGGTTGAAATAATAGTCAGTAGGTGAAGAGAAATAGAAATGGGTGCGATAGTTTATTCAGTTTATCTTGCCTTAAATTGTCTTATGTTATCTTGTTATTCTGGTATTGTCCTATTTTCAATTTATTCATGTCATGATCCTTTTTCTTGTTGTCATGCTGAAAAATCACTGGACTTACCAGACTTATATCTGACCCATTTTTCTTTCATCTTCTTTTCTTTTGTTGCCCTCCCAAGGTCCGCATGGAGGGAATACTTCAGCTTAATTTATACCATTTCCAGCTTGAAGAGAGTAGATGTATTTCTTGGATTCTCTTTTCTTGGGCTATGGCTTTGGATACACTCTTATTGGGGATTTTATGTTGCCTTATTGTTATTTTATGCTTCTTTATGTTTTAATCAAGACAGATATTTTGTTGTAATGATTTGGAAGTTGGTTTGAGACAGTTGTTGTAATGTTTTGACTGAACCATGTGCTTATGAAATAAATTTAGTTTTTCCGCTGTTTATATGTCTGTCTTGTAAATTATCTGTATCTTTTACCTAAAACGCTCCACCAAAGTTAAGGCATTCCCTTTGTGAGTGACCTTAACAGAGGAGGGGTGTTTCAGACCCTGTTGGAAATACTCTGTCAGACATTCATCCATACAAGTCATCCAGGAACAGGATGAACTGAACGCACCCTCCTACTACATTCTAGGAATCACCCTATAGATTAGTAGCGTAAAGTCCTTGCAATATGTAGATTCCAATCACGACAGAATCTTTAACAACCTGAAAATCAGAGGCAATTTAAAATTTTTATTTTGGCAATTTTAATGAATTTTGAATATTTAAATGATTTATTTTAAATAATAATGACAAGAAATTTATTTTGAATAGAATTAGAATGTATATATTTATTTGAATCGAAGTTAGAATATAAATATTTATTTTAATTATAAAAGGAATTGAAAATGGTGCGATAGTTTGAAAATTCAATTTGAAATTCCAAATGAATGTACAGGATTCAAAATAAACCGGATTTTGGCGAAACCAAAAATATTTGAATCTATTTGAAAATATCTTTCCAACGAATCTGAAAAATTGAAATTTCATAGCGGGATCCAGTTGAAAATTCAGAATAGTCGCTATAGAAATATAGTCCTTAAAAATAGCAATTTTGCTAACGACCTCTGTTTTCGAGGAAACCACTTTTGTTGGATCCGGGATGTCAAATTATTACTAGATTTAAAAATTCATAATTTTTGGGATAAATCTGTGAGTGTGGAGAAGGAAAACATGTTTTGAAAATTTCATTCAATTTGGATCGACCAGAAATTGGCCATTTTTCAAATGGCCTTCAAATTTGACGAAATTAGTTTTGTAGGACCGCGTCGTCAATATGAAGCTAGAAATAATTTTTCTGGAATTTTCAAAGTCAGTAAGTGACCCGGGTAATTTAAAATGTATGTATACATTGAATATATATTGATTTACATTTTAATTTAGAAAAACTGATCGTAACAACTGAATTGGCTTACGAAACATATCTCATTGTGTTTGGAACGGGGGTAGCTAGCTAGGGGCGACGATCGTTAGGCTTGATTTGGGGATCGAATGTATAAACAAGGATATTTGGAAATTAAAATAATAAAATAAATAAATATAAACATCTCCAAACCTAGTCAAACCCCCCACGGTCAAACCATTTCAAACCCGTGCCTCCCTCAAGAATACGCGACGGAAACAACTCGATTTTTCCTCCTCGATTTTCGCCCAATCGGTGAAGAAGTAGCTCTGCCCCCTGAATCATAAATCAAAGCCCTCCCTTCAAGCTTTACATCCATGCCCCTTTCATCCATTATCTTGCCTCTGTTCGGCCGAAATTGCCACCCAATTGCGCATTGTTCGAGGCCATTTCTTGTGCTTCAGGGACCGTCGATCTGGAAGGGAGAGGTGGCGGTGGTGCGCGATGCAAAGCTCGATAACGTGGTGGGTCCAGATCTGGTGTAAGCGG
Source organism: Allium sativum (assembly GCA_030737875.1). Taxonomy (NCBI): domain Eukaryota; kingdom Viridiplantae; phylum Streptophyta; class Magnoliopsida; order Asparagales; family Amaryllidaceae; genus Allium; species Allium sativum. The sequence continues at coordinate 659,683,567 of CM060920.1, forward strand.
CGTGTAAGATGTAACACCCCTATATTTTCCGTTAATGCTGTAGTAACGAATTAAACAATATTTAATTTAAAATGCGAGAATTAAGGGAAACGAGTTACGAATTGTGTTCGTCTCAGAATTCTGGTTGAGATAGAGTCCGAGTTTGCGTAAATTGGACTTCGTATGAAGACGTTATGACTGTCGGAAGTTTCCAGAAAATTCAAATAAATCCAAACAGCTCGAAAACAAATTCAAATTCAAAACAGAAGTCAGAAGCGGGCTGGGCGGGAAAATTCCCACCCATGACCCAGGTTGACCAGGGGGTCAATCCTAGTGTCGACCTCCCCGTACAGGTCGACCTAGGGGTCGACCTGCCCCCCTCGGGCAGATCTGAAAGGCGACAACTTTGTGACTCAGTAATGAGTCACTAGGGCTGAGGTGTCACCCTATCTTGATTGGATGGTTGTGGTTAACCCTAGGATCATCCGACGGCTCAAATTGAATCGAAAATCTATATAAACAACCCAATGGTCAAACCTAAAAATCACACAAAAATAATCCTAGAACTATCATGTTGTCAATGGAAAACTTGGAGTAGACATCACCAATCCAAAGACAAGATAAGAACCTAAATCAAAAATCAAATTAAAAGTTATCAAATTCAACGATCTACATCAAAGGCGAGCTTACCAATGTCAGAATTCAGATTTCAGAACGCAAGAATTCCTTTTTAGTTTGTAAGTTGGTTATTACGCGGATTTAAACGTTCTTTTAAATGAATCATGACATGTTGTAACTTGAATATAGAATGATGCTTATGTATAAGATTTGATTCTCGTTTATCTTAAAGTATCGTTGTAATTAATCATGTCTATATGCTTGTGGTAATGAAAATATTGTATACTAATCATGTCTATATGCTTGTGGTGATAAACATATTGTATGTTATTGGAATCTATTATGATTGGGTAATGGATTTATTTTGCCAATTAAATGGTGAAACATGTCATGTTATAAATTGGTGGTTATTTGCAAGTTTATGATCTAAAACATATGCTTATATGTTAGACCAACACTCATGTATATTCATTTTAGGTTGAATCTAATTATGTTGTAAAATTTGGAATTGTAGTCCTCTTATGTTTTAACACATAAATCATCATGCTAAGTTGTGATTCGAATATGTTGATAATAGTTCTCTTATGTTTAACACACATAAGTTAATATACGAATTTGCGATTTAAAAATGATTATAGTAGCTTTCTTATGTTTTCACATACATAAGTTAATATGCTAAGTTGTAGGCTGAAACTGTGATTATATGTTAAACCTCATGCTAGACCTTTGTCAAGTTTACATGACAATTAGACCCAACTTAGTCACAAGTTCACCTTTACCCATTTAATTAAAGTTAATGATACTTCTATGCCAAGTTGAAATGTATGCTACTTTATGTTTATTTCATGTCCCTTGTTTATTACCCTTTTTGTTTATGGGTTTGGGCTAATTTACTAGCCCAACATTTTATGTGATTCATGCGTACGTTCCACGGGGGTAGCGATGGGAAAATATGAAAAATTCATGGCATAGATTTATTCATAAAATGTTATATTTGATATACCATTTATGGTAAGCATAATCAAAAGATAATTATGGCATGATTAAATTAAATTAAATTTACATAAAGAAATTAGACATATATAGAAAAATGTGAATTTGGAAAAAGACGAATATGCCTAACCCGAGGTTAGACCGAGTTGTGTTGTAAATCTACCCGGAACCGACCGGCATATCCAGTGACCACAACAAGACCTGTCTAATGTGGGTGGTTAGTGCATCAAGCCCAAAAAGAACCCGAGGTTAGACTGAGTTGTGGTGTAAATCTGCCCGGAACCGACTGGCACATTCAGTGACCACAACAAGACCTGTCTAATGTGAGTGGTTGGAGCTTTAATAAATTAAAGCTAATTCAGGATTGGTAGGGTTAAGTGAATTAGGGAACACTTAACTGATTCAACATGTTAACTAAACGAATGGTGGTATTAGGTAAACTTGGACACTTAACCAAATAAACATGTTGACTAGAAAACCGTACTAACGAGGACCCATTTCAGCAGTAACTCACATAGATGTATCATGGTATCCTGAAACTAGGCAGGGTGGGGCACGATTACTGGGCTGAGTATAAGCGGTCAAAACGTCGGCGGTTGATGGGCCAGTGTAGGTTCCGATGGAGTATGGGCATGCACGTACACCGAAGTGGAAAAATCTGGCACTGGCCGTCAGTAGTATACACTGTGCATCTTGAATCGTGTCGGGTTGCCACCAGAGGGACTGATGCACCCCATGGTGGGACCAGCACAGGTATCTACAGTCAAGCGGGGCCGAATGATACAGGATATGAATGCAAACGAGTAGGAGCAGATCATTAAGGGGATCGTTTGTTATGAACACGTAGTGCTGGTTGAAACAATGGTTAAGTAGGTGCAAAGACTATAATAATGGGTGCGATCACATGTTCCTTTTATCTTATATTAGGGTATTGTCCTATGTTCTGTTATTACTGTCATGATCCCTTCCCTTGTTTAAATGCTAGTAATTACCGAACTTACCAGACTTATTGTCTGACCCGTTTTCTTACGTCCTCTTTTCTTCCATTCCCCCAGGTCCACAGGGAGGGAATACTGCAGTTTAGTCAGACTCTTTGCAAGCTTCAAGAAAGTAGATGTATGATTTGGACTCTCTCTTACCTTGGCTATGGCTCTTGGACATTATCCTTGGGGATTTATCCAGTTTTATTTATGGTTTATGCTTCTTTGTTAAATAATCAAGATAGAAATCATATTGTAATGAAAAGGAAGTTATTTTGAGACAATTTGAGGTAATGATTTTTTATTGAACCCCGTATGAAATAAATAATTGAATTTCGCTGCTTATATTTATCTATCTTGTAAAGTTTTCTGTGTTTTGTACCTATAACCCTCCACCAATGTTAAGGCATTCCCTTGTGAGTGACCTTAGCAGAGGTGGGGTGTTTCACTTGGTATCATAGCAAAGGTTTACCATATTAGATAAGAGTTTTTGAAAATTATTTTCAAAACGAAATATAAAGAAGCATTTTACAAGAAAAAGTGTTGTTTTAAATTTAAAAAGGCATAATCCCCCAAGCCATATGCACTATCTTTCTATCCTTCATTTCGAATCTTTTCTTTTTTTCGTTTCAGCATGTCTGGAAATCTTAACCTTCCAGATGGTGTACCGACACCTGGTTGGTTCAGGAGGTACTTAGAGGCTAGGGCCAACGATGTAGGCCCAACAGATATTCCTCCTTCTCCAGCTGCAGCAGTTCCTCCCCCTCCTCATGCAAATGCTTTCTCAAAGATTTGTAGAGACTTTAGGGCCATGAGTGGAAAGGATTTCAAGGGAACTGAATCATTCGTAGAAGCAAGGAACTGGCTCAAAGAAACTGAGGATCTGTTCATTATCTTCGAGGTGGACGATAGGCAGAAGATACAGTTGGCTGTATGGTTGCTGAAAGACGAAGCTTCCTATTGGTGGGAAGTCACTAATGCTGAAAGACCCGTTGACACATGGATGGATTTCAGAATAAGGTTTGAGATGAAATTCCTGTCACAGGCTGAACGAAGTTTACAGCTGGAAAATTTCCTATCTCTTAAGCAAGGAAGTATGACGGTCAAGGAGTATGTCAATTATTTCAATCAGCTGGCCCGATTTGGACTGGACTTAGTGAATACTACTCATAAGAAGGCTCTCCGTTTTGTCAAGGGATTGAATGAGCCACTTCACAGCTTGTCTATGACCCATATACTTATGGGGGCTACTTACGAGAGGTTAGTGGACATTGCACTCTTACATGAGGAAGACAAGGACAAGAAAAAGGCAAATGCGGAAGTGCCTCAAGATAAGAAGGGAGAGGGGTCGCAGAACAAGAAGGCTGATTCAAAGAAAGGCGGGAAGAACAACAAACCCCGTGACAAGAGAAAGTGTAATTTCTGTGGCATTCCCGGACATCTGATCAAAGACTGCAAGAAGAAGTAAAGGAAAATGGGTGGTTATTTCCATTGTGGTGAGACAAGACACATGGCTAGGGCCTGCCCAAGGAAGCAAGGGCAGGGAGCTGGACCTTCTTCTAGAGGACAAGTTTACGCTCTCACGGCACCTCCGCAAGGACGAGGTAGAAATATTTCTGTCAAAAGTTTAGTCTATCTTTTTGATCATCCTGTTTGTACACTATTTGATTCTGGCGCATCGCACTCTTTTATATCTACTGCCTTAGTGGAATCTCTGCACCTAGACACGAGTATATTAGAGGATCCCTTGGTTGTTTCAAATCCTATTGGGGGCTCAGCTTATTTATCAATGGTTTGTTTGGATTTGAAAATATCTATACTAAGCGTTGGGTTTAGACGTAATGCCTTTGTTTTGGGCTTCAAGGGCTATGGGTTGATTCTAAGCATGGACTGGCTATCCAGTAATGGTGCCGTCCTCGATTGTGAAAAGAGAGTGGTTAGACTCATGAATCGCCTCGGTAACACTCTCGAAATTTCTTGTAATCCCATGAACTCCGTTATGCTTAGTTATCTAGAATCCCTTGATGCGTCCATTGAGAACTTGCAGTCTATAAGGGTAATCCATGAATAATCAGATGTGTTCGAAGAGGTAAAAGGCTTACCGCCGAAGCGGAAGATAGACTTCCGCATATACCTCGTGGACAACGCAAAACCCATTGCTTTACCCGTTAGACACATAGCTCTGAGGGAGAGGAAAGAACTCAGCAAGCAAGTTTAAGAATTGCTTGAGAAGGGGTTTATAAGGAGGAGTATTTCTGAATGGGGTGCTCCAGTAGTGTTCACAAATAAAGCGGATTGTTCGCTTTGCCTGTGAGTTGAATATAGGGAGCTAAACAAGCTGACCAAGAGGAATAGGCACCTACTCCCGAGAATAGATGATTTGTTCGATCAGCTTGCAGGTGCATCGGTTTTCTCCCAATTAGATTTGGCTACCGGGTTTCATCATCTAAGGGTGGCTGAAGACAGCATTGATAAGACCGCGTTCAGAACTCCAGATGGTTTCTTTGAGTGGCTTGGCATGCCTTTCGGCTTGACAAATGCACCCGCTTACTTCGTTGATTTAATGAGCAGGGTGTTCTGAGAGTTCCTCACTAAGTTTGCGGTGGTCTTCGTAGACGATATTTTGATCTTCTCAAAGAATGAGGAAGAGCATGCTCAACATCTAAAAGAAGTTTTGGATACTCTCCACGCACACCAGTTGAAAGCGAAATTCTCCAAATGCCATTTCTGGAGGGAAGAAGTTAGGATCCTTGGACACGTGGTGTCCAAAGAGGGGATAGCTGTGGACCCCGCGAAAGTGGTTGCTGTGCAAGATTGGAAAGTTCCTCGAAACGCAACCAAAGTCCAAAGCTTTCTCGGGCTAGCAGGCTTTTATCGAAAATTTATCAAAGATTTTGCAAAAATCTCAGCTCCATTGACAAGTGTAATGACCCGGGTTTTTGTCGACTTTGGTTATCGCCATAAACTCAATGATGACTAACCAAACATCGAAAAATATCGGATGATTAATGAAAGAAATTAGAGGGTGAGGAAAGATAAAATAGAAACTTAGAATATAAGAAGAAGAACACAACATCAGAGTAACACGAACCTCACAGCGGAATGAATAACATATAATAGATAACATATCCTTGAAATAAAATCAGTATATGTATATAATAACATTATCAGAGTACAACACTTACAACACAGCAGAAATAAACTATAGCTATATGATCCTGAAGCCTCCTGCTCCAGCTCTTCAAGTATCTGTAAATCCCGACTACTTGACTGCCCATACAAAATTGGGCATCCAAGAGTTTAGGGAAAACAAAACAAAATAAACTCCGTGTCAGTCATGAGACAGGCATGAGTAAAATAGTTTAAAATAGTTTAAACAAGTAAATGATATCTCATAAGACCACGACGTATAACGGAACGGGTTTTTCCCTTATGAGAATCCAAAACATCTTTATATCAAAAACCTTTTGATATTATAATAATGTCTATCAACCACAATATAATAATCATCTAGTAGAAATGCTTTCATCTCACGTTCTACATATATAGCATATAATCAAAACCGCAAGCACGTATGTGGAAATGGATTTCCAACTATGACAAGGTATGGAACCACCTTTCGCTAGTGTACCTTTAGAAAGGAATATACTGGGTTCAACAAGAACATCTTGCAACCCGGCCACACATGACCGACCACTCATTTCGCCTGAGTGTATCGAATGTACATCACCAACGTTTGGGATCAGCAACCGTTTCCCTAATGGGACAGCATCAACAATAGATTTTTAGAAGTAAATGAAACTCTAGATCAGGTGATTATACACCCTACTTCGGAGCGACCGACTTAGCCATGCTGAATGCCCGATTTCTGTCATTTACCAGTTGATGAGGCTTGAAGTTACGCTTCATCATCACATCAGATTCACTTCGAGTGCCACATTGTCAGATCCCTTGAAAATCACTAATTGATGTCTACAACAGTACATTACGTGTTATCTAAAGAAGTTTCCTTCTCCGCTTCCACTCTTGGTACGGTTGAAGAAATCAATGTACGTGACCTTTCTAGAAATACCCTGTCAGACATTCATCCATACAAGTCATTTAGGAACAGGATGAACCGAAGGCACTATTCAGTACATCCATCTTAGGCACTGTTATCTAAGACTTATACAATAGCCCTTGCACTTTACTCCGTCTTCAATTATCTTTGGCATATATGATTCGCAACGTTTATGCCAATACAGAGTGGTTCTTTGGATAATAATCCAACCGGTCTTTCCATATTAACAACGTTAAAATGGTCAAAACTTTGATAGTCGGTGAGTTAACTATCAAATGAAAACATGTATGCAAACAACGATACTATTTCCAAATGGAAATACTATCAATCAATCATCAATCATATATATCTATATATACATATTTATGTATATATATTCACATTTCCTTATTTTCTATGTTTTAGAAAATATACGTTATTAACACTGGAAAACATTTCCATTGTTATTTACATATCACTATCATTTCACAACTATTAGTCCCTGACTGTAAACTAGTAGGAGAACAAATTCTCTAAGTATAAACCCCGAAGGCCGAAACCAACATCAGATCGATACTCAAAAAACTATTCAACTTAACTAATCTCTAGTCAGTTTCTAATTTTGCTTAACTCTATTTGATTTACTATATTCGATTAACTCTATTTGATTGCCTCTAATTCGAATAACTAATATTCGGTTTAACTACATTCGGTTAACTCTATTTGATAAACCTAACTAGTTTACTCTAACTGATTAACTCTTTTAACTCTATTTGAATAACTAATATTCGAATAACTCCTTTTAACTCTATTTATTTAACAAATAAATATCTCCTTTTAATTCTATTTATTTATACAAATAAATAATCCATTATCTTATCTTATTTATTTAACAAATAAATAATTCACTTTATAAATATTCCATTTATAAAGATTTCCCGTCCTAATATTTCTACTTAAACATATTTCCTATTTATAAATATCCCATTTAAAAAATCTTATTTATGAATATTCTATTTATAAATATTCTCTTTATAAATATTCTCTTTTATAAAATCCTTGAATTTTATTAATATTCTCTTTTCAATATTTCGGTATGTTATGGTGTTTAACATATCAAAACACGATGATCAATATCGTCCAAACACATATAATTGACAGCATATTATATATCACATCATATATCACAATATATGAAAAACAGTAAAATAAATGTTGAGGAATCCAGTCGGATTCCTCCAACCTGTTTCCCTGCATCCACAAATGTTACACAACATGATTATTATTACTTTCAGTTCGATATGAACTATTCTGATAAACAGAATCAATATAGAAATTCAACTAACTGACTAGCAGTTCAATCAAACAATCAACACACAGTCAATCAGCCAATATTTAACAGTTCTACAAATACAACATGAAATTATAAACTGTTCGGAATTAGTGAGATTTACTCACATTGGACTGTTATCGTTAAGAACGATTAACTATCGTTGATTCAGACGGACAAATTATTTTGCAATAAATTGTAACGAGCTTCAATTCACTCCCCGTCAGTTCCATTAGTAGTGTCCGTCCATACGATCCCAACGGATCTTGTTTTTCTAAATTCTGATATCGTATGGATAAGATACGATTTAATAAAGTTAATACACATTTTTAATTAAAATAAAACTTGAATTAAAATTGCAATGGGCTTTAACCTTTTCTACACAGGCCCATCCATCAATTCAAAATCCTACCACGTGGACTCTTCACCCCCCCCCCCACAACACAATTCCTCCAGTATTTTCACGAAACCAAAATGGCCATCACCTTTTTCATTCGAGACTCCGCCTTCACCAATACTTAACAAATTAACAAACTCCTATCACCATTTATCACCCTTCCGTCTGCACTTCCTTCTCCATCGAGTAAGGCCGAACTCGAGCTCTTCATGTTGAGTGCGCAACCACGAAGGCTGTCATCAGGTCTGAATTTTCCTGGCATGATAATCCCTAAAATTATGCAACTAAGTGCTCCTTCCACCTACAAACACAGATACACAAATCATTTTACCAATTGATGCACCAATCCTTCGAATCCACTAACCCTAGACTCATGGTTTTGAAACCAGCATACGACAGTTGATGTCGAGCTCGGAAATACTGATATTGGCTTGAAAAGCAGCCTTGTACGAGTTCATATTTTTTTTTTGTAATATATAGATTTTTGTTTGATTTTAGTATGATTTTAGAAGGGATCGAAATAATTTTTCTGAAGAAAAATGTTATGGCGGATTTTCTGTTTGACTAATGGAAAATGAAAACTTAGGTTTAGAAATTTTGTTGTGGCTATTTATAGGATTTTTTTAATTAATTTTATATTGATTTTTATTGGACCTTTAACTTCGTTTGTCCTTTAAAAATTCCTATGACCACACACGATACCCAAAAATCACGAAAATTGACATGTAGCTAAAGTTCGACATTACGGTCACAAGGAAATTGGTTTCGTCGAATTCCGACTCCGTATGCTCACACAACGCATTTTTAACCGTCGAAATACTGACTATTTCTCACTCTAAAAATCCGTACGACCATACAGTGACTCTAAAAATCACGAATCTGGAAATATAACAACTATTTGACATTGCGGATCCAACAAAATTAGTTTCGTCGAATTCCGACTTCGTTTGGAAAACCGGCTATTTTTAAAGCTCTGAATGACCCATTTAAATATATAAATATATTTAAATATAATTAAATTAAATATTTAAAAATAAATATTATCGTATATATTCACCTTGGATACATCTCTATTGGGATTTATAACTCGATATTTCAAATCCCGATTAAATCAATATTCGATTTAAAATGAAATTCCTTTTTAAAATATAAATAATTCCTTTATAAATTATAAAGGAATTCCACAGCGATTTTTCTAAAATTTGATTTGGACATAAATCAAAATCTACCCAACGAAATCCAGATTTTTCTCTTCCACTAGAAAGATATACTCCACCAGCTCCACACATTTCTTGTTTCATAGAAATCTGGCTTAAAACGAACCTTGTACATCCAGTTGAAGTTCAAATCGCCAATTTACGAACTACAGTGCCATTTCAAGCTCGATTTTAATTATATTATAATTCTACGTTCAAACTGTCGTTTATATAATATATTCGTTATTCAAATTCAATTCCAAACCGAATTAAATATCAAAGAAGATCCAGTTTACACCATATCGCCATTTCAGCCAATTCTGATTATTTCAGAATTAAATACATTATCTAATTTATTATTTTAATTAAATATTCACCATTATTTATTTCCACGACCATTTAATTCACTATATCACTATTTATATAAATAAATTATAATACCTCTGCAAATGCGGGTCATTACATTCTTCCCCACTTAAAATAATTTTGTCCTCGAAATTGCTAAGGTAGAGAACGACCCTATCGACTGGTCAGAACACATTTGTTCACTTCTTAACTTCAGTTTCAACTGAACCAATTTAGTTTCAATTAAATTGTTAATTAATTCTTATCAACGAAAATTTTCAAAAATCTGGAAAATTTTCTAACACCTTAACTTTTTAAAAAATTTCGCCAGCACCTCCTTTGTACTGGTCAAATTGGTCAAACTCCAACTCACCTCTCTGGGCCTTCTCCAACCCAAAAGAAAATCAAACAGCCAAGCGGCTTGCCAATTCGGCTCATAAATCTAATATCCAATAGAAATATAAACTTGTACCTTTTGTCGGCATGTCATGATATCCTTTCCAACTGCTATCAATTCAGCAGATAAAAGGCTCATCCCAATCAAATTACAATCTGCTTTTATCCACAAATCCAACCATTCGCTTATATCTAAGCCAAATATTATTTCAAACTCGAGTTTCATTCTAGATTCCACCCTTAACTTGATTATCACATTACACTTTAAATTCGAATCTCACAATCCAATTTGTCTTGATATCATTCTAATTCAATCCCAGTTACCACTTTACTGGCTTTACTTTATTTCAAATTTGCTTTCACAAATTTTTGTTAAATTTTTTTTTAATTCAAATAGTCTTTCCTTGGGAGTTTTTTTAAACGGTTTATTCTTTCCAAAAATCAAATTTTCCTTTTTGAAATTCAACACAACTTGTCTTCCCCAAAAAAAATTCAAAATTGTATCTCTGGTGGTAATTCATCACTTACAACTCATAAATGAATACTGATGGTGCAGTGTCATCATCATAATCAATTTTCCAGCGATCGAAGTGAGTTCAATACTATAAAACCATTTCTAATCATTTCTACTTTGAAATTCATTTCAAAATATAATTCACATGGCTTGTAAAACAACTTAAAATCTCCCAGGATCTTAAATTTTCCTTATTTTTAATCCAAATCCATTTACAAACACTTATCCAATTTTCAAGAGTTTTAATTTCAATTCTGATTTAAATTTCAGATTTAATTCATTTCGATTTCATATATTTCACTTATATGAATTCTGATGGGTTATTTAAATAACCATTTAATTTATAATCTTACTCGATTATAATAACAACCAATATATCCAATATATATCAAAATATACTTTGGGTAAAATTATTTTCATTTACCCTCTTTTCAAAACATATCGTGCCGACCCATCGTATTCAAGTGTTTAGTAACTCCTACCGATACAATGGATCAAACTGATCGACCAGAACCCATAAAAAACTCAACCAATGAATCTCCACAATATAAAACCACTTTATATCAAATTACAAATACGCACTCGTATATATACACTCAACTCAATCTAGGGTATTTCTATCCCTATCTCTACTGAGTCACACCACAGAGCCAAGGTAATACTTAACCTTTGCTCTGATACCAACTGTAATGACCCCTTTTTTGTCGACTTTGGTTATCGCCATAAACTCAATGATGACTAACCAAACATCGAAAAATACCGGATGATTAAAGAAAGAAATTAGAGGGTGAGGAAAGATAAGATAGAAACTTAGAATAGAAGAAGAAGAACACAACATCAGAGTAACACGAACCTCACAGCGGAACGAATAACATATATAGACAACATATCCTTGAAATAAAATCAGTATATGTATACAATAACATTATCAGAGTACAACACATACAACCAGCGGAAATAAACTGTAACACCCCACCTCCGCCAATGCCAGTCTTTCAAGGACACTAGCTTTGGAGGGGCGTTAAACGAGGTAAACATGCATGCAGATATCACAAGACAGAACATATAAGTAAAACAGAGTAGTAAATCAGCGGATAAAACTAGCATTTCAAAACCATAGTCAGGTTACATCAAAGTACTTGGTCATTATTTTCCCATAAAACAAAGTCTAGAACATAAACTGAAAAAGAAACATAAAGTAATTATCCCCCAAAGTAGAATAAGGCCATGGCATGCTCAAACCATACGTGAGCTATCCAGAAAAGCAGCTAAAGATCCAGCTAGGCAACAGTGTTCCCACCCTGCAAACCTGGGGGGGGGGGGGGGACGGAAGAAAAGAGGCGAAAGAAAACGGGTCAGTCAAAAAGACAGGTAAGTCCTATCTACTATTAGTATAAAAACTAATAAAGTTCACCGAGCATGTAAACAGAGATGAGATGTAGGGTGATAACTGGCATGGTGAAAAGTTAACAAGATAGATCAAGTGTGGCATCACATATACAAGGTTAAGTTGCACCCGGAGTGTACTAGTATTCCAATCCATGTCAAGTATAATCAAGAAATGATCCCTTGGCCCAAAGCTGGCCCACATCATGAAATGAACTAAATCGAGGTCCAACTTCACGGTCTAGTCGATCGGCTCCATATAAGCCTAACTCGTCAAGTGTCGGTGTCATACGGCCCAATCACGAAGTGTAGTCAAACTGTGCTAGGTCCACCCTAGGGTGTATCAAGCCCTAGGGTGTCAACCACAGATACAGATCAAGCACGCACAGTCTAAACCTACGGGTGCCCGTGTCTGCTTTTTCAACTCCGGACCATGTGCACGACCATAGTCCGCCTGAACCTACACCGGCGCACCTACTCAGCCTTCGTTTTGGTCGCTTACATGTCAACCCAGTAATCGTGCCCCACCCTAGCCTAGTCCCTAGGGTATCATGATACAACCAAGAGGGTTACTGGTGAAAAGGACCACGTAACTAGGGTTTCTAGCGGGTTAAATGTGGTTAACCCTACCCAAACAAGTATCAAGTTTGTTAAGTGTACCCAAGGTTCATGACTTAACCTCGTCAACCCATCATGTTTAATTGGTTAAGTATTCAAGTGGTCCATGACTTTACCCTATCATGTGGCATTAATTATTTTAATGCACCCAACCTCCCACATTAGACTTTGTTGTGGTTACTAGTTAAGCCGGGCGGGTCCTGGTAGCTTTACACCACAACTTGGTCTAACCTCGGGTTTCTAGTGCAACATGACCAACTACTCACATTGGGTCCTATTGCTTGTAGCCACTAGTTAAGCCGGTCGGTTCCGGGTAGATTTATGCTACAAACTCAACCCAACCTCGAGTTGGCCATACTCATGTTTTCTAAGTGTCATGTCCACCATTATGTTTACAAACACAATCACAAGTCAATGTTCATGTCATATTTTAAAATCATGTTTCATGTCATTAGTATTACCCAACCCAACGTGTTCCCATCGCATGTACGTTTCGCATAACATAACATAGATCAAAAGGGGGAACTTGGCAAAAGCATGACAAAAAGGGGCATAAGGTAATATGGTTGGCCACAAGTTAAACATGGTGCCATATGAGGCATAAATAGGTTCATAAGCTTGCATATTGCATCATAGGCCTCAAAACATGCATAATATCAACTTAAGAAAATAGGTGAAACATGATTATGAATGACATAGGATGATGGCTAAAAGTTCGCATATAGCATTAGATGCAAGTTACCATAAAGGTTATAAGAGTTCTCATGTTATATATTGCAACATTTCAACATAAAGCTTATAGCTTTTAGCCCACAAGGTCAAGGTGATAGGTTTTCAAACATACATAGAATATATTCATGCATAACATGATAAGATCAAAGCATATATCATACTTAGGCCCAAACTCAACTTGCAACATATCACATTTAACTTCATAGTTAGAATCTAAGAGTAGTATAGGGAATACAATGAGCGGTTATGCGATCTAGATCAATATATATAAAGATTGAGACGAAGCCACAACCAAAATCCGCAAAGAAAATAATAAGCTCCACTTAAACGCCTTGAAACAAGAAGTAATAACCCCAAAGACAAAGAATGGAGGCTCTTTTACTTAAGAAAGATGGCTCTTTTATGACATAGATTGATTTGAGACACTCATGCTCTCATGAAGAAGGTGGAGGCCATGATTGGTGAATATTTGGACAGCATTTAGTTGTAGGAATGATTAATGAGGGTTTAGGCTTGGTCTAGGGGTCTTTTTATAGGTGATTAGGTTAATTTAGACCATAGGATTAACCCTAAATCGAATCTGAGCCATCAACTCCCGTCAGAAACTTCCAGAGCAAGACCTAACCTGTCAAAATGGTGCACCGGAAAAACTGGTCCGACCGGGGGGGTCGACCCCTGGGTCGACATGGGTGTCGACCCATTGGGGGGGGGTCGACACTGGTGTCGACCCTTCCTGGGTCTGGAAAATTCCCGCCCATTCTGCCTTGGTTGAAATTTAAATCTGAATTCGAATTTGAACTGTTTTCGGGCTTGGAATTTTCTGAAAACTTCATTGGGCCATAACTTGGTCATACGGACTCCGTTTTTCGAAAACTCAGGCTCTATTTCGCGTATTTTTCCGAGACGAACGCAATGGCACGACCCGTTTCCCTTGATTCAGATTTTACAGTTTAATTCTGCCTTGATTTATGTTATAACATATTATTCAAAAATACGGGTTGTTACATTCTCCCCTCCTTAAAGGATTTCATCCCCGAAATCTCCAAGTTAGGAAGAATGTATCCTACCATCCATCATCTACCTACTCAAAACATCATCCACGTGCAGTCATTATCCTTAAAGGATTCTAAATGCTGTATGATCATATGCAAAGGTGTGTGTATATGTACTTATCTAATGCGAAAATCAGGAGGTTACTGATTCAGTAAACCCCCTTAATGCAAAACATGTTAGTGAAATGAGTCCATATGTATGCAAATTCCTAACATAATTTATAATCTCTACATTAGTGCACATAACATTCATCCATATGCAACATCCACGTGATAGCATAACAAGTTTCATCCATGAATAAGTATAAGCACTCATGCATATGCAACATGAAGGTGTGTGAGCCGATCTTAGTGCCTAATGTGTATCATGCATCCACGAGGATCCACTTGCAAACATTTGCAACCATCAAGCATAACATGTTTCAAATACATGTTTCATCCAAAGGGTTTCTACCTAAGGTTCTCATGACAAGGTTTACGAGATAATAAGATAAACAGGATAAACGCGAATAGCAAAAAGAAAGATATGCTACTTAGGAAAGGAAATTGAGAATGTACCCTCAAAAAGGAATGGATAAAGCCCAAGCATCTTCTCCTCGGTTTCCCAAGTTGCATCTTCATCGGCTTAACTCCACTGAACATTCACCAATTTGACTTCTCGATTCCTTAACTTCTTGATCTCTGTTCCCAAAATACGAATCGGAGCTCTTCTCAAGGTTGCCTCTTTCTCTACCTCAATGTCTTCTAGAATGCTTGGTTCAACCACCTCAGCGGATTCATGCAGGCAATTTCGGAGATGCGAGACATGAAAGACATGATGCGCTCCGGCTAGCTTCTCGGGCAATTCCACCTTATAGGCCATCTTTCCAATTCTCTCTATGATAGGGAAGGGTCCTACGAACCTTGGTGCCAGCTTCCCGTTTGCTCCAAAACGTACCACATTACGCAAAGGAGAAACATTCACGAAAACCCTGTCTCCCACTTCGAATTCCAAATCTGCCCTTCGCTTGTCAGCGTAGAATTTCTGTCTATCTTGGGCCGCTTTCATCCGTCTTCTCACCAATTCAACTTTCTCGGATGTGTCCCGTATCATATCGGGCCTAAGTATAAGCCTATCTGTTGTCTCCCACCAACAAGATGGTGACCTACACGGCCTCCCATACAAAGCTTCAAATGGTGCCATCCCTATGCTGGCTTGATAGCTATTATTATAAGCGAACTCTACAAGAGGAAGGTGGTCTTCCCAAGTACCACCAAAGTCAAGAACACAGAGCCTCAAAAGATCTTCTAGCACTCTATTCACCCTTTCGGTTTGGCCATCCGTCTGGGGGTGATAGGCTGTACTCAGATTCAATCGTGTACCCATCGCTTCTTGCAAACTATTCCAGAACTGGCTAGTGAAAATTGGGTCCCGATCGCTAACTATGCTGGAAGGAACTCCATGCAACCGCACTATCTCTCGGAGATAAATAGATGCTAGCCATGATGTGGTCCTCTTGCTCTTTACTGGAATGAAGTGAGCACTCTTCGTAAGTCTATCAACTATGACCCATATGCTCGTGTTCCCTTTTCTTGACCTAGGCAATCCATCCAAAAAATCCATAGAAATACTCTCCCACTTCCATTGCGGGACCTCCAATGGATGTAACAGCCCACCTGGTTTCTTTGACTCGGCTTTCACTTGTTGGCACACCATGCACTTTGAAACATACTCTGCCACATCTCTCTTCATTCCGGCCCAAAAGAAAATGCGCTTCATATCTCTATACATCTTATCTCCTCCCGGATGTATAGTCATCTTCGAGTGATGTGCTTCTTCAAGAACTTTATGCACCAAGTCTCCTACTTGTGGAACGCATAGCCTTCCATCACGCCTTAGCCAACCCTTGTCATCAATAGTATATCTAGCAAGGTGACTAGACGTCTCACCACGAATCAACTTGTCCATGACCTCGACTATCTGTGGATCTTCCTTCTGCAAAGCCCCAACTTGATCAAGAAGTGTGGGTCTAAGATCAAGGGATGCTAATGAACCCGTCATCGACTCAACAGCCGTCGTGAAATCAAAGGTTGCCAAGAATTCTAAGTTCTTCATCTCAATGAACAAGGGGCTCAAAGTCAACCTCCTTCTGCTTAGTGCATCTGCCACAACATTACCCTTGCCAAGGGTATAAGCTATCTCGAAGTCATAAGATGCCAGGAATTCCATCCACCTTTGCTGCCTTAAATTCAGATCTTTTTGCGAGAAGAGATACTTGAGTGACTTGTGATCTGTATACAACTCAAACCTTTCGCCTAGAAGATAGTGGCGCCAGGATTTGAGTGCAAAGACGATCGCCGCTAACTCCAAATCATGAGTGGGATAGTTCTTCTCATGAATTTTAAGTTGCCTACCCCCATAACATATCACTCTTCCCTCCTGCATTAGAACAACACCTAACCCCGTACCACATGCATCGGTGTACACGGTAAATATCTTACCGCCATCGGGTAATGCCAAAACTGGAGCTGTGGTAAGGGCTCTCTTGAGCCTTTGAAAAGCAAGCTCACACTCCAAGTCCCATGCAAAGACTAAGTTCTTATTTTTCAACTTAGTAAGAGGGGCCGAAATCTTAGCGAAGTCCCTAATGAACTTCCTATAGTAGCCCGCCAGACCGAGAAAGCTTCTTACTTCGGTTGCATTCCTAGGAGTCTTCCAATCTTGAACCACAACCACTTTCGCGGGATCCACCGCTATGCCTTGCTTAGAAACTATATGTCCAAGAAACCGAACTTCCCTTCTCCAAAAATGATATTTGGAGAACTTAGCTTTCAACTGATGCGCTCTAAGCGTATCCATCACTTCCTTGAGATGTCAGGCATGTTCTTCCTCATCCTTTGAGAAGATAAGAATATCATCCACGAAGACAACCACGAACTTGTTAAGGAACTCCCTGAACACCCTACTCATCAAGTCTACGAAGTAGGCGGGTGCATTAGTCAACCCGAATGGCATGACAAGCCATTCAAAGAATCCATCTGGAGTCCTAAATGCAGTCTTATCGATACTATCCTCAACTACTCTAAGCTGATGGAATCCGGTGGCTAGATCGAGCTGAGAGAAAATAGAAGCACCAACCAGCTGGTCAAAGAGATCATCAATCCTCGGTAACAGGTGCCTATTCTTCTTTGTCAGCTTGTTCAACTCTCGATAATCAACACATAGACGAAGCGAACCATCCGCCTTAGTAGCGAATACCACCGGAGCACCCCATTCAGAAATGCTTCGCCTAATAAAATTCTTCTCAAGCAGCTCCTTGATTTGCTTACTGTGCTCTCTTCTTTCTCGTGGGGCCATGTGCCTAACGGGCAATGATACTGGCTTGGCATTATCGACTAGATAAATGCGGAAATCTATCTCTCGTTTAGGGGTAACCCCTTAACTTCTTCAAAGACATCAGGATAGTCTCGGACCACCCTTACAGATTGCAGATCATCGATGGACGAGTCAAGAGATTCAAGATAACATAACATGACGGGACCTCTAGGGTTACAAGAAATTTCTAGGGTATTACCGAGGCGAGTCATGAGCCTCACCACCCTATGTTCACAATCGAGAATGGCTCCATAACTGGACAACCAATCCATGCCCAAAATCAACCCGTATCCCGTGAACCCGAGAACATAAGCATTACACGTGAATTCCACGGTCAAGATAGAAATCTTCAAATCCACACAAATCATAGATAGATGGGCGGAACCCCCAATTGGATTTGAAACACAAACGGGATCCTCAACTAGACTAGTACTTAGGTGCAAACTTTCAACAATGTCAGAAGAAACGAAACTATGCGATGTGCCAGAATCAAATAAGGTGCAAATAGGATAATCAGAAATATAAACAAGACTTTCTACAGAAATACTACCTCGGTCCTGAACTGGAGCAATGTTGAGAGCATGCACTTGCCCTCCAGAAGGTCCTGCACGCTGATTCTGCCCTTGCCCATGTCCTTGCTTCTTGGGGCAATCTTTGCTAAAGTGTCCAGTCTCTCCACAATGAAAGAATTTGCCCCGCTTCCTCTTCTTCTTTCTGCAATCCTTGGCTATGTGCCCCACAATCCCACAGAAGTTGCATTTTCTTGGGTCCTTTGCCTTGGCCTTGTTGCCCTTGTTGTTCCTGTTGTTCTGATTGCTCTGATTTCCTCCCCACTTGGAGTCTGTCTTCTTGGCTTGAGTCTCATTAGTCTTGACTTCCTTCCTGCCATTCTTATCGTCTCCTTGAAGCAATGCCATGTCTACTAGTCCTTCAAAAGTGGCCCCCGTGGGTATATGAGATAGGGCTAAACCTTGTAATGGCTCATTCAACCCTCGTGCAAAGCGTAAAGCCTTCTTCTGGGGGGTATTAACCATGTCCAAACCAAATCGAGCAAGCTGATTAAACTTATTCACATACTCCCTCACTGTCATGTCCCCTTGCTTCAAAGATATAAAATTCTCCGATTGCAGATTCGCCTCAGCTGATGATAGAAACTTAAGCCCAAATCTTGTCCTAAAGTTGGCCCAAGTCTCTATAGGCCTCGTAGCATTGGTGACCTCCCACCAATAAGCAGCTTCTTCTTTTAATAACCTTGCTGCCAATAAAACCTTTCTATGATCTTCCACATCAAAGATAGCGAAGAGATCTTCAGTTTCTTTCAACCAATTTCTTGCCTCCACAAAAGTCTCCGTCCCAATAAAATTCTTGCCACCCATCGCCTTGAAGTCTTTGCAAATCTTAGCGAAATCTGCTTGCAGATTCTGAGGAGGAGGAACCTCAGTTACGGTGGGGGTGGTTGCTGGGCCAACATTGTTGGCCCTAGGTTCCAAGTACCTCCGGAACCATCCGGGAATGGTCACTCCCTCGGGAAGGTTAAGATCGGCCATACTGAAAAAGGAAAAGATAGATTTAGAACAAGGAAACGAAGGATAGTGCTAATGGCTTTTGGGGAATAGCCCTTTAAAATAACTAGACTTTTCTTGGAAAATACTTAATTGGTTTTGAAAATAGTTTTTCAAAAGGTAAATTTTAAAAGCCTTTTGCTCAAATCTTGTAAACCTTATGCTCTGATACCAAATGTAACACCCCACCTCCGCCAATGCCACTCTTTCAAGGACACTAGCTTTGGAGGGGCGTTAAACGAGGTAAACATGCATGCAGATATCATAAGACAGAACATATAAGTAAAACAGAGTAGTAAAGCAGCGGATAAAACTAGCATTTCAAAACCATAGTCAGGTTACATCAAAGTACTTGGTCATTATTTTCCCATAAAACAAAGTCTAGAACATAAACTGAAAAACTGAAAAAGAAACATAAAGTAACTATCCCCCAAAGTAGAATAAGGCCATGGCATGCTCAAACCATACGTGAGCTATCCAGAAAAGCAGCTAAAGATCCAGCTAGGCAACAGTGTTCCCACCCTGCAAACCTGGGGGGGGGGGGAAACAGAAGTAAAGAGGCAAAAGAAAACGGGTCAGTCAAAAAGACTGGTAAGTCCTATCTACTATTAGTGTAAAAACTAATAAGGTTAACTGAGCATGTAAACAGAGATGAGATGTAGGGTGATAACTGGCATGGTGAAAAGTTAACAAGATAGATCAAGTGTGGCATCGCATATACAAGGTTAAGTTCCACCAGGAGTGTACTAGTATTCCAATCCATGTCAAGTATAATCAAGAAATGATCCCTTGGCCTAAAGCTGGCCCAGATCATGAAATGACCTAAATCGAGGTCCAACTTCACGGTCTAGTCGATCGGCTCCCTATAAGCCTAACTCGTCAAGTGTCGGTGTCATACGGCCCAATCACGAAGTGTAGTCAAACTATGCTAGGTCCACCCTAGGGTGTATCAAGCCCTAGGGTGCCAACCACGGACACAGATCAAGCACGCACAGTCTAAACCTACGGGTGCCTGTGTCTGCTTTTTCAACTCCGGACCATGTGCACGACCATAGTCCGCCTAAACCTACACTGGCGCACCTACTCAGCCGTCGTTTTGGTCGCTTACATGTCAACCCAGTAATCGTGCCCCACCCTAGCCTAGTCCCTAGGGTATCATGATACAACCAAGAGGGTTACTGGTGAAAAGGACCACGTAACTAGGGTTTCTAGCAGGTTAAATGTGGTTAACCCTACCCAATCAAGTATCAAGTTGGTTAAGTGTACCCAAGGTTCATGATTTAACCTCGTCAACCCATCATGTTTAATTGGTTAAGTATTCAAGTGGTCCATGACTTAAACCTATCATGTGGCATTAATTATTTTAATGCACCCAACCTCTCACATTAGACTTTGTTGTGGTTACTAGTTAAGCCGGGCGGGTCCGGGTAGCTTTACACCACAACTTGGTCTGACCTCGGGTTTCTAGTGCAACATGACCAACTACTCACATTGGGTCCTATTGCTTGTAGCCACTAGTTAAGTCGGTCGGTTCCGGGTAGATTTATGCTACAAACTCAACTCAACCTCGAGTTGGCCATACTCATGTTTTCTAAGTGTCATGTCCACCATTATGTTTACAAACACAATCACAAGTCAATGTTCATGTCATATTTTAAAATCATGTTTCATGTCATTAATATTACCCAACCCAACGTATTCCCATCGCATGTACGTTTCGCATAACATAACATAGATCAAAAGGGGGAATTTGGCAAAAGCATGACAAAAAGGGGCATAAGGTAATAAGGTTGGCCACAAGTTAAACATGGTGGCATATGAGGCATAAATAGGTTCATAAGCTTGCATATTTCATCATAGGCCTTAAAACAAGCATAATATCAACTTAAGCAAATAGGTGAAACATGATTATGAATGACATAGGATGATGGCTAAAAGTTCGCATATAGCATTAGATGCAAGTTATCATAAAGGTTATAAGAGTTCTCATGTTATATATTGCAACACTTCAACATAAAGCTTATAGCTTTTAGCCCACAAGGTCAAGGTGATAGGTTTTCAAACATACATAGAATATATTCATGTATAACATGATAAGATCAAAGCTTATATCATACTTAGGCCCAAACTCAACTTGCAACATACCACATTTAACTTCATAGTTAGAATTTAAGAGTAGTATAGGGCTTACAATGAGCGGTTATGCGATCTAGATCAATATATATAAAGATTGAGATGAAGCCACAAACAAAATCCGCAAAGAAAATAATAAGCTCCACTTAAACGCCTTGAAACAAGAAGTAATAACCCCAAAGACAAAGAAAGGAGGCTCTTTTACTTAAGAAAGATGGCTCTTTTATGACATAGATTGATTTGAGACAATCATGCTCTAATGAAGAAGGTGGAGGCCATGATTGGTGAATATTTGGAATGCATTTAGTTGTAGGAATGATTAATGAGGGTTTAGGCTAGGTCTAGGGGTCTTTTTATAGGTGATTAGGTTAATTTAGACCATAGGATTAACCCTAAATCGAATCTGAGCCATCAACTCCCGTCAGAAACTTCCAGAGCAAGACCTAACCTGTCAAAATGGTGCACCAGAAAAACTGGTCCGACCGGGGGGGGTCGACACCTGGGTCGACATGGGTGTCGACCCATTGGGGGCGTCGACACTGGTGTCGACCCCTGTGTCGACCCTGCCCGGGGCGGGAAAATTCCCGCCCATTCTGCCTTGGTTGAAATTTAAATCTGAATTCGAATTTGAACTGTTTTCGGGCTTGGAATTTTCTGAAAACTTCATTGGGCCATAACTTGGTCATACGGACTCCGTTTTTCGAAAACTCGGACTCTATTTCGCGTATTTTTCCGAGACGAACGCAATAGCACACCCCGTTTCCCTTGATTCAGATTTTACAGTTTAATTCTGCCTTGATTTATGTTATAACATGTTATTCAAAAATACGGGTTGTTACATAAACTATAGCTATATAATCCTGAAGCGTCCTTCTCCAGCTCTTCAAGTATCTGTAAATCCCGACTACTTGACTGCCCATACAAAACTGGGCACCCAAGAGTTTGGGAAAACAAAAAAAAATAAACTCCAGGTCAGTCATGGTACTGGCATGAGTAAAACAGTTTAAACAAGCAAACGATATCTCATAAGACCACGCAGTATAACGGAACAGGTTTTTCCCTTATGAGAATCCAAAACATCTTTATATCAAAAACCTTTTGATATTATAATAATGTCTATCAACCACAATATGATAATCATCTAGCAGAAACGCTTTCATCTCACGTTCTACATATATAGTATACAATCAATACGACAAGCACGTAATTGGAAATGGATTTCCAACTGTGCCAAGGTATGGAACCACCTTTCGCTAGTGTACCTCTAGAAAGGAATACACTGGGTTCAACAAGAACATTGTAAAGACCCGGAAATTCCCGCTCTTTGAATCGACCATAAACCACACAGGTCTGATCCAAAAAGTGAAAATCTACGAATACTTTAACTTTGGGCATACAACATATTAAAACAACAACAGAAGGCTTTTATTACATTACAATAATATAACATCAGAGTACAGAATATCAGAGTATAAAGTAAACTACAGCGGAAGATAAATTACAACAGATTTAATACATTAAACAGCGGAAGACTTCTAAGCTCTGGACACAGCTTTAGGCTTCGATCCAGGACCCTGCTAAAGAGAGAGATATCTGCAAAAAGCTACTCGACTGCCCGTGTGGAAAAGAGGGCACCCGAGTTTGCAAAGTGAAACAAACTACGAGTCAGTCATGGGACTGGTGTGAGAATTCTAAACTAATATAACTAATAAGACAAATCCAAGGACCACGCCGCTAATGCGGAACGGGTTTTATTCCAATGGATTGTCGGTGCATAAACTAAAGTAAATCGAGAAATAACGCAATGTCTTTTTGGAAAAATGAAACCATTATAAGACCCAAGTCCCATCACACAATGCAACGCACACCAGAGGATTGGGTTTTACCTTATAATGGTCAAAAGATGCTTGATACGTATAAAACGGATTTGATATTATTATTAGTGTATATATGTTTTAATAAAAAGATTTGAATCATAAGTATCAATCCTAGACGGCATGGTTACCATATAGCATGTCGCTAATACAAGTTCTACAATCAAAACCGCAAGGGCGTATTGGAAATTTGGATTCTATCATGAGTCGAGGCTAGGGGCAAGATCCTCTCCGATTCGAGACACTCTAGCAAATGCCTCAGGATTCCCCGCAGTGAACCCTTGGAAGCGGTAGGGCCGGTCCCCGCCTATGGGCAGTGGATTAGTTATGCCTGAACACACGTTTCCCGGTCCCTTTGGACCTATAGTATGACCACCAACGGCCTATAAAAAAATGAGGCGCCTCAAAATCCATCATCCACATAAGTAAAATGTCAGGGCTGGTAGGTCACTGACACCACTCTAGCTAGAAAGAAACGTGTGCACTCCCTACGGTCCATATCCCGTTTTTGACTCATACCGGGGTGTGAGGCTCGCGAAGTCACGCTATACACAAAGCTACGCCTAAACAGGCCGTGCTTTGATCATCAACCACAAGGCCTGCTTTTCAACAAAAGCCTTGATCAATGCATCTTAGCATGCCACATTGTCAGTCCATACTATACCATTGATTTCTACCAATATATAACCCCTAAGCTCGTACGTCTCAGAGAAGGGTGTTAACCACCAAACAGATATATATTAAGAGAGATCAACGAATGTAGTATAAGGGACTACAACGTCAGACATACATTCCATTTATAAACTTATGCCCTGGGTCTGAGCGAAAGTCAAATCCGTGCAATCAACACTACGTCCGGACGGCTACTACTGTCGCCCTTTCAAGGTAGCTACTCCCATCATGGGTCTCAATAGCAACACACCCATTCGATGTGAAGATCGTCGGTCTTCAATCACCGTCTTCAACTCTTCGAACGTCGTATCATTATTTGGAATGAGAGTAAACTCGGACTTTCCAAATAATTCTCGCATATATAAATTTGCAAACCATTCTATATCGTTATTTATTCTTTTATAAATATAAATATCGTCCATTCATTTCATGCATTTCATATGCGACTTCATGCTTTTAAATCATGTTTCATTTCATATTTTTATATTTTTATTCGCATGTGAAATGTAAATAAAAATTCCCTTCTTATTTTCATCTTTTTATTTACATGTGAAAAGTAAATAAAAGTTTCATTCTTATTTTCATCTTTTTATTTACATGTGAAATGTAAATAAAAGTTTCATTACTTTTATTTATACAAAATATATAAATAAAATAACCATTTCATGTTTTCATTCATTTATTCATTTATAACATGAAAATATTCATTGCTATATGGTTCATTTTCCATTTTCGATCACTTTCTTAATTCAGTGATCTTAACTACTTAATTCCCTTTCAATCTAATTAAAGATTTAATTAAAATCTTATTTAGTTTTAATCTTCCAAAGTCATTATTAAATGATTATTCAAATTTTAGGAAATTAATTCTATCATAAATTCGGGTTAAAGAATAAATGTTATTTAAAACATAATTCACGATAAACCCAAATTTAAATTTCATAAATTTCCCATTTAATATATATAATTAGACATCATTTATTTCAGAGTATTTCATTTAATCTTAAATAAAATATTTATCATCTTTGATTTCCTTTATAAAATGTATAACATAATTTACACGGGTTAAAAATGGAGTTACTATTTTAAAATGGACTGAATAGCCCAATTCATTTTCCTTATCCATTTATTATGTTTATCTTTACATTTTATTATTTAATAGCGGGCCAGACCTCTCACATTAGGCCTACAACTTGTGGATGCTGGATATGCCGGTTGGTTCCGGGACAGGTTGGGCTTAACCTCGTGTCTTGACCCAATTCGTATTTGCGCGCTTGGACCTCTCACATTAGGCCCAACATTTATGGCTGCTGGATATGCCGGTTGGTTCCGGGCAGACTTCCGCCATAAATGTGACCTAACCTCGTGTCCAAGTACAATTAATAATTATAATTATAATTATCTCTTAAAAGTATTATTTTAAAACATTTCATATTTTAGAATATCTAATTTCTAAAATATCTTCCATTCTTTTACTTATCCTTTCATTTCAGTAAACATTAATCTTTCCATATTAATATCATAAAACTATTCCCAAAATGTTTCAATTGTTATATCAAAAAATTACCGTTTTAATATTAAATGAAATCTTCCTCAATTAATCCATTTATGTTAAATTTTAAAATCAAATCTTCTAAATTTACAAGTTAACATAAAAACGAGATTTTTCAATTCAAATCTTCATTATTATAATTGGAATGAAATCTTACCAATTTAAACTTTTTATTTCATCCTTTTTAAATGTGCAATCTTCTTAATTAAATCGTCCATTAATTCCATTAATTGAGTAAATAATGAAAATATTTCAAGTTCCTCAATAACGCTGATTATATATTCACATTCATGTACACTTTCATGTGCAATATCCATATATAATTTTTTTTATATTTTTAATCAGAAACACTACGAATATATTTATTTACATATTTTACTTAAAAATGCTTAAAATAAACTTGCATTCATGTTTTGACATAACAATAAAAAATAAAGTTGCATTCATATTTTTATGTAAATAAAAATAAAGTTTCATTCATATTTTTATGTAAACAACAAAAATAAAGTTTCTTTCCTATTTTTCTTTTTATTTTTACATAAAACACATTTTTGTTTTTACATGAAACACAATTTTGCTCGCAAACTCTAATGCGACAAAATTGACGATTAAACTATATTTTACATAAAACATATTTTGTGCGCAAACTCTAGTGCGACAAAAATAACTACTGAACTATATATGTTATTGCATAAGTCATTTTTTCTTTTTTTTGTTCGCCAACTCTAGTGCGACCAAAAATAGCAATTCAACTATGTTTGTTATTACATAAAGTATATTTTGATGCATTGCAATTATACAACATGACGATGACTCTCATGTCGTCTCAACTAAATTAACACAACGGTGATTTTAGCGTCAAAACATTCACAATGACACACTGATGGTTTTGGTGTCATGACATACAAATTAACATGCTTATAGTTTTGGGGTGTCATAGCATACAAATTCACATTGATATTATGTTAACAAACGTGACATAAAAATGGGTATTTTGATTTTTAACAAAGAAACATAAAGCTTGTGTTTTTTTTTTTATTCTTAACAAAATAACATAAAAAGTTTGGCTTTTTATTCTTAACAAAATAACATAAAAAGTTTTCTTTTATTCTTAACAAAATAACATAGAAAGTTTGGCTTTTATTCTTAACAAAATAACATAAAAAGTTTGGCTTTTATTTTTAACAAAAGACATAAAAGTTATTCTTTTATTTTTAACAACAAAATTAGGTAAAATGTCTTTTTGTTTCAACAACAAAAATGGTGACAAAAATGGTTCTTTTTGTTTAATCAACAAAATAGTGACAAAATGATTCTTTTTGTTTAATCAACAAAATAGTGACAAAATGATTCTTTTAACTTTAACAACAAAAGTAGCGTCAAATTTGTTCTTTTAACTTTGTTAACAAACAACATAAAAATTTGTTCTTTTTATTTTTAACAAACAAATTATGTTAAAATTGGTCTTTTATTCAAACAAATTGTGTTAAAAAAATTTTGTCAAAAATATAACATTAAAAATTGTCCTTTATTTTATTAACAAGTTTTTATGTTGAAAACTTTGTTATTTAATTCTATGGTGAATCCAAGATTCAAATTTACATAAAAATAATAATAATATATATATATAAAGGTCTAAATCCCCTTTTTGCTTTTGAAAGAAATGAAAATAAAAAGAAGATAATAAAGATGAGAGTCTCATCATGATTACACCCAAAATAACATATCTGAACAACACACATATTTCATGGCATCATCACATACAATAATCACATACTCATCGCATACAAATATCATCATGACGCAGATCAAGAACCATAGTATACAAATCAGAATTTCGCGATTTACATTAATATATAATTATTTAAATTAGATCAGAGTTCTCACTTGCGTTTGTAGATTTTGTCCAAATTTCAAGTAGTCCCGAATCAGTTCCAAATTGTCCTAAAGCACAGTACTCCGAATAACGATTCCACAGCTTCTGAAATCACTGAATTCCGAGCTAGGACGAAAGAGATATGATTGATTTAAGTTAGAGAATGATTTATTTTAATTAATTAAATAAATTTAAATAAAATACCCTCTTCTCTTTGTTCTGAATTTCGGCTGTGAGTATTTGCAATTGTTCAGAACTTTGGCGCGACTTTGTGGTCGGGGCGAGGCCTACGGGCGATTATATGGGTGGTGATTGGTATCAATGGAAAGAGGAGAGAAGGCTCTTCAATGTGATGTGTGTGGTGGGTGCTAATTCGAGGAGAGGAGAGGGGAAAATGGAGGAGAAAGAATCGGCAGACAAATGAGGGTGGCGACTGTGACTTAAGGACGATGAACAGTGTAATTTGCCTTTAGGGTTTGCTTATTTTATATTAAATAAATGTGTAATTTTACGTTTAAGTCTAATTCTTTCTAATTCATCTTTAACAAAATTCTGAACGTTACTATCAATATCCAAATTAAAAATAGGGAAAGAAAGTATTAGGGTATGAACAAAAATTAAGCATGTATTTAGGCAATCAATTTCAAAGGTTTAATTATATAAATACACCATTCAATTTTATTAAATATACCAAGATTGAATTCTAACTTTTAACGTTTACCCATATAAACAAAACTACATTTTTCTCTAAATGATTTGATTTTTTTTTTTTAATTAAGAAAGAAACAAAAGCTTCCCTCTGTATTTGTTAAGAGAAATAGAACGGTACAAATATGATATGAAATGAATTATGGTTAGTGATTAGGATTATTAATAGGCATCTTTTCAATGCTCAATTAATTAGATACCATATTCAATACTTTGTTTATTCATCTAATTCGATTTCCAATTGACATAAATCTCATCCTAATACAAAATAAGGTTTATATTTATCAATTACATAACAAAACCTCAATTTATGTTATTCAACAAATTTTAGTTGAACGTTTTTTTTTTCTTTTCTTATATCACGAAATAAATTAATAACAGTAATAACTCTTGTTTCCTTGTCCTTTTTTTTTTTTTATATATGCGAAGAATTCAAAATAAGGGAGCATTTACATACGTTGAAAATAATAAAGGAATATAGATAACATGACCACATGTTTTAAGAAACGCATGCGTGTCTCCAACATGACAATTTAATGTAAAAAAAGAAAGAAAAATTAATGTGCATAGAATTAAATTGCATGCATACGAAGATATAACATATTGTGGCAAGTTTTAAATGTGCACAATGTATGAATTTTATTGTAGTGTGTCATTCTTCATTTAATGCGCCTAATTGGTGCGTTGATTAAATAATTATTTATTTCCTTTCAAAATTTAAGGGAAAAATTCACATTTGGGAATTTATTAATTAATGGATGATACAATTAGAATAGATAGGGGAAGATATTAAAGAGAATGGCCAAAGATATATATATATATACACACACACATTCATATATATATATATCTGTATATGTTTGTCAGATTTTTTTTTTATTTAGGACCCACAATTATTTTCAATCAATATTTTAATAAATGTCATTAAAGTTCCTACATAACGTTAAACAGAATAAATTTTTAATGTGAAACATTTCATGTTTCTACATGACATTAAAAGATTAATTTTTAATGTTAACCAAATTCATGTTCTCACATGACATTAAAAAGTTAGACTTTTAGCACTAATCAAAATATGTTCATTTACATTAAAAAGAATAAATTTTTAATGCAAATCATTTTTATGTTCTTTCATTTAAATAAAGACTAACATTTATTTTAAAACATATTTCATTTTTTTTTATGGTAATAAAAATGTAAAAAAAAAAAAAATTTGTTAAATTCTGACGCATTTTCTAACAAAGTTTCCTTAAAATAAAATTTTAAATTGGCCCTGATTTTCCGGGTTGTTACAGTCTCCCCCACTTAAAATCTTTTCGTCCTCGAAAAGGATCTAAGCTAAAGGTAGTTAAATTAACTAACTAAATTTTAATTTTAATTTTAATTTTAATTTCATTTGTTGGCTAACTTATCAAATATACATACTCTTTTATATATTCAAAAATCTTATTTTCAAAAATAGATTATATAATCAAAATTACGCTAATTATAAGCTTATCACTCTGAACTCATTCTAGGGCATTACTAACCCCATCTCTAATGAGTTTTCTCATTCTAGGATACTGCTGATCCTATCTCTAATGAGTATTCTTATTGGACATTACTAATCCAATTCTCTGATGAGTCTTTTGTTCAGTTCTAACGAGTTGTACCCCAAATATTTGAGCTAACCAGAGCTCTGATACCACCTGTAAAGACCCGGAAATTCCCGCTCTTTGAATCGACCATAAACCACACAGGTCTGATCCAAAAAGTGAAAATCTACGAATACTTTAACTTTGGGCATACAACATATTAAAACAACAACAGAAGGCTTTTATTACATTACAATAATATAACATCAGAGTACAGAATATCAGAGTATAAAGTAAACTACAGCGGAAGATAAATTACAACAGATTTAATACATTAAACAGCGGAAGACTTCTAAGCTCTGGACACAGCTTTAGGCTTCGATCCAGGACCCTGCTAAAGAGAGAGATATCTGCAAAAAGCTACTCGACTGCCCGTGTGGAAAAGAGGGCACCCGAGTTTGCAAAGTGAAACAAACTACGAGTCAGTCATGGGACTGGTGTGAGAATTCTAAACTAATATAACTAATAAGACAAATCCAAGGACCACGCCGCTAATGCGGAACGGGTTTTATTCCAATGGATTGTCGGTGCATAAACTAAAGTAAATCGAGAAATAACGCAATGTCTTTTTGGAAAAATGAAACCATTATAAGACCCAAGTCCCATCACACAATGCAACGCACACCAGAGGATAGGGTTTTACCTTATAATGGTCAAAAGATGCTTGATACGTATAAAACGGATTTGATATTATTATTAGTGTATATATGTTTTAATAAAAAGATTTGAATCATAAGTATCAATCCTAGACGGCATGGTTACCATATAGCATGTCGCTAATACTAGTTCTACAATCAAAACCGCAAGGGCGTATTGGAAATTTGGATTCCATCATGAGTCGAGGCTAGGGGCAAGATCCTCTCCGATTCGAGACACTCTAGCAAATGCCTCAGGATTCCCCGCAGTGAACCCTTGGAAGCGGTAGGGCCGGTCCCCGCCTATGGGCAGTGGATTAGTTATGCCTGAACACACGTTTCCCGGTCCCTTTGGACCTATAGTATGACCACCAACGGCCTATAAAAAAACAAGGCGCCTCAAAATCCATCATCCACATAAGTAAAATGTCAGGGCTGGTAGGTCACTGACACCACTCTAGCTAGAAAGAAACGTGTGCACTCCCTACGGTCCATATCCCGTTTTTGACTCATACCGGGGTGTGAGGCTCGCGAAGTCACGCTATACACAAAGCTACGCCTAAACAGGCCGTGCTTTGATCATCAACCACAAGGCCTGCTTTTCAACAAAAGCCTTGATCAATGCATCTTAGCATGCCACATTGTCAGTCCATACTATACCATTGATTTCTACCAATATATAACCCCTAAGCTCGTACGTCTCAGAGAAGGGTGTTAACCACCAAACAGATATATATTAAGAGAGATCAACGAATGTAGTATAAGGGACTACAACGTCAGACATACATTCCATTTATAAACTTATGCCCTGGGTCTGAGCGAAAGTCAAATCCGTGCAATCAACACTACGTCCGGACGGCTACTACTGTCGCCCTTTCAAGGTAGCTACTCCCATCATGGGTCTCAATAGCAACACACCCATTCGATGTGAAGATCGTCGGTCTTCAATCACCGTCTTCAACTCTTCGAACGTCGTATCATTATTTGGAATGAGAGTAAACTCGGACTTTCCAAATAATTCTCGCATATATAAATTTGCAAACCATTCTATATCGTTATTTATTCTTTTATAAATATAAATATCGTCCATTCATTTCATGCATTTCATATGCGACTTCATGCTTTTAAATCATGTTTCATTTCATATTTTTATATTTTTATTCGCATGTGAAATGTAAATAAAAATTCCCTTCTTATTTTCATCTTTTTATTTACATGTGAAAAGTAAATAAAAGTTTCATTCTTATTTTCATCTTTTTATTTACATGTGAAATGTAAATAAAAGTTTCATTACTTTTATTTATACAAAATATATAAATAAAATAACCATTTCATGTTTTCATTCATTTATTCATTTATAACATGAAAATATTCATTGCTATATGGTTCATTTTCCATTTTCGATCACTTTCTTAATTCAGTGATCTTAACTACTTAATTCCCTTTCAATCTAATTAAAGATTTAATTAAAATCTTATTTAGTTTTAATCTTCCAAAGTCATTATTAAATGATTATTCAAATTTTAGGAAATTAATTCTATCATAAATTCGGGTTAAAGAATAAATGTTATTTAAAACATAATTCACGATAAACCCAAATTTAAATTTCATAAATTTCCCATTTAATATATATAATTAGACATCATTTATTTCAGAGTATTTCATTTAATCTTAAATAAAATATTTATCATCTTTGATTTCCTTTATAAAATGTATAACATAATTTACACGGGTTAAAAATGGAGTTACTATTTTAAAATGGACTGAATAGCCCAATTCATTTTCCTTATCCATTTATTATGTTTATCTTTACATTTTATTATTTAATAGCGGGCCAGACCTCTCACATTAGGCCTACAACTTGTGGATGCTGGATATGCCGGTTGGTTCCGGGCAGACTTCTACCACAGGTTGGGCTTAACCTCGTGTCTTGACCCAATTCGTATTTGCGCGCTTGGACCTCTCACATTAGGCCCAACATTTATGGCTGCTGGATATGCCGGTTGGTTCCGGGCAGACTTCCGCCATAAATGTGACCTAACCTCGTGTCCAAGTACAATTAATAATTATAATTATAATTATCTCTTAAAAGTATTATTTTAAAACATTTCATATTTTAGAATATCTAATTTCTAAAATATCTTCCATTCTTTTACTTATCCTTTCATTTCAGTAAACATTAATCTTTCCATATTAATATCATAAAACTATTCCCAAAATGTTTCAATTGTTATATCAAAAACTTACCGTTTTAATATTAAATGAAATCTTCCTCAATTAATCCATTTATGTTAAATTTTAAAATCAAATCTTCTAAATTTACAAGTTAACATAAAAACGAGATTTTTCAATTCAAATCTTCATTATTATAATTGGAATGAAATCTTACCAATTTAAACTTTTTATTTCATCCTTTTTAAATGTGCAATCTTCTTAATTAAATCGTCCATTAATTCCATTAATTGAGTAAATAATGAAAATATTTCAAGTTCCTCAATAACGCTGATTATATATTCACATTCATGTACACTTTCATGTGCAATATCCATATATAATTTTTTTTTATATTTTTAATCAGAAACACTACGAATATATTTATTTACATATTTTACTTAAAAATGCTTAAAATAAACTTGCATTCGTGTTTTGACATAACAATAAAAAATAAAGTTGCATTCATATTTTTATGTAAATAAAAATAAAGTTTCATTCATATTTTTATGTAAACAACAAAAATAAAGTTTCTTTCCTATTTTTCTTTTTATTTTTACATAAAACACATTTTTGTTTTTACATGAAACACAATTTTGCTCGCAAACTCTAATGCGACAAAATTGACGATTAAACTATATTTTACATAAAACATATTTTGTGCGCAAACTCTAGTGCGACAAAAATAACTACTGAACTATATATGTTATTGCATAAGTCATTTTTTCTTTTTTTGTTCGCCAACTCTAGTGTGACCAAAAATAGCAATTCAACTATGTTTGTTATTGCATAAAGTATATTTTGATGCATTGCAATTATACAACATGACGATGACTCTCATGTCGTCTCAACTAAATTAACACAACGGTGATTTTAGCGTCAAAACATTCACAATGACACACTGATGGTTTTGGTGTCATGACATACAAATTAACATGCTTATAGTTTTGGGGTGTCATAGCATACAAATTCACATTGATATTATGTTAACAAACGTGACATAAAAATGGGTATTTTGATTTTTAACAAAGAAACATAAAGCTTGTGTTTTTTTTTATTCTTAACAAAATAACATAAAAAGTTTGGCTTTTTATTCTTAACAAAATAACATAAAAAGTTTTCTTTTATTCTTAACAAAATAACATAGAAAGTTTGGCTT